>OX454335.1:10377786-11713935 GCA_949716465.1 Chalcosyrphus nemorum
TTTTAAGATCCGCCCACTTTTCGAAAAAATTAATTTTCTTCAGTATTTTTGTATGAAACTCGAAAAAACTTACTTAAGCAAATATGTAGAGATTTCCTTACTCTACAAATCTTCAATGCATTGTATATGCGGTTAAAAAAAAAAAAACAGTTTTTCGGCGTTTTCGTTTAAAAATTTAAGAAAAATATATTTTTGAAAAAAAAATTAATTAAAAACATTTTTCCAATGTTTGGCAAGCTTTTTTGTTCAACAAATTTTGTCAGAAAAAAATATTTCTTACATATATGGAGCCCTTGCTTTAATTTGATATGCCACATGATGGGGAACAAAATAATTTTTTTTTTGCCCTTCATACAAGGTGCCCAAAAAAGGGCTCCCAAAAAGAAATTCATTGCCGCCATCTTGTGCAGGCTTCCACATAATGTATACGTAGCGAAAGTTTCAGCTCTCTATGTCTAACGGTTCAAAAGTTACAGGGCTGTGACAGACTGACGGACAGACGGACAGACGGACAGACAGACACCGTATCAAGCCCATAAGTGTTCCGTCTTACCTTTTAAGGTCCGGAACACTAAAAACGCGTTTGTTTCAGTTTTTTTTAGCAATATAGTTAAATTTAGATTTAAGCACGTTGTTCCTCGAATCACCTTTAAAATCTTCGAACAAATTTGAAGAAACTGTATACCAACTTTTATAATTTAAGACTAGCTCTAATTCTACGATTCCTTTTGTTTTTTTTTGTAGAGATTTGAATTACTGAGAAGCTTGTGTTGTTGTTCTTATTATGTTGCTAGGTACTGCATTACGTATGTATGTATATAACTCACGCAGGCGTTGTTGACGCCCTTTGCCCCCCGATGGGTTAAAGGACCTAAGTAAGTAGTAAGTATATATTTGGCAGTTGGTGCACTGTGATGTATTCCTTTTGTAGTGTGGTGGTTCAAAAGCAATTTTGGATTATAATAGATGTGAAATGTCGTAGACGTCTTTGTTGTTGTCATTGGCTATAAAACAGTGATAATGGTGTTTCAGTGTTTCTCTGTACTATGTTCTAATTCATCCTTTTTCGGTGGCCACGGTGTAGTGGTTGAGTATTCGGTCATTGAATGAGAGGTTTGGTAATCAATTCCCGAAGATGTGCATTCAATTTGGACAGTATTAAAATTAAATAATTCGCTCAAAAAGCACTTTGTGTATTTCAACATGAACGCGAAAAAAATACTGTGAAATGCACAAATCACACACAACTCTCTCCCCAGTCAACCATGGAGAATAAAAATTTTAACCTAACATCACCTGAGTTTCAAATACCACTACACCAACTCTTTCCTATCCCTTCTTCTCTCTTCCCAAATTAACTTACGCCCGTACCCTGTTAATCAGCAAAAGGATATTCATATCCCCTTTGGCATGCGCAGATTATTAAAAAAAAAAAACTTGATGTCTTCCGTGTCAGTTGAGGGGTGTATAGTTTGAAGTACAACTTTAAGTCCTCTGTCTTAATTTGGTTTGAATGTTAAGTATTTTGTGTTGTTTTTTTTTTAAATAATAACTTTAAAATTAGTCATCATTTTTTATGTTATTAGATATTGTTACAAATTCTATTAGGTAATTCATTACAAATAAAAAATTAAAATGCACTGCAACCAAACAATCAGCAAGGGTATTCTACCTATAATAGAGTATTCAGCTATCCCCCACTAAGCCTCCAAAATTAGTCATACAGCCACCGATAGGTCACTTTATATAATCTGCTCTTTTGGGCAGGTTGCGAATTTCAATCTCAAATAAATTGCAATACAACTTCTCCTCCTACTACAGCTACAGCAAGCGACTAAGTGCACATGCATTTTCCAATTTCACTTTGATATCAATAATTACCAACCGCGAGCGCATGCTGTGGACAAAAGATTTTTAGTTGAATTCAAAAAGGATATTGCATAAGCGGCGTAATATCATGACGATGATGTGTGAGTACGTCGCGTATCGGTCAGACATGTTTAATTGTCGATACAACCTACATGCCCCATTCATCCTTCCATCCATTTGAACAGAAAGCTCTAAGCTCAGAAATTAATTGAATTCCCCTATTGTGTGATTGATTGGAAATTAATACAATAATCCTACCATGAGGACCCTATCCCTGCTGGACGCATTGTGTTGGCAAATATTGTTTTACTCCCTGCACGAAACGTGTTTCCTTCAATATTTGCTTATCAAATAGAATGTGTGTTGTGTATGCATGAATCCTTTTTTAATCTAGGACTATACGCCAACTTAATCGAATACAGTCGCCAACCACAACAGGGAAATGTAAAATTTTAGTAATATGCCGCCTGATTTGGCATTCGCATAATGTTGACAGGGGACTAAATATTCTTAATATCCTCGATTCTCCTGCTTTCGGTTTTTGTCTTCTTACACTCTCATCGTCGCCATCGTTTGGGTTTTTAATGCAGCAATTTGGAATAATCAGCATTTGGCACGCGTTCCATCCAGAATTTTCACCCACAAAAGCTGTGCCACCTTCGCTTTAATTTCATTCCACCAACTGCTCATTTGGTGATGTAATTCATTTCACATTCCCCATTGTATTTGGAAGATTAGCATTTTAAAAAGATAATACATTTGAATATAGAACTCGCACATCCACGGTTTGACTCTTTCTTTTTTTGAGGCATTCAACCCTTTTTGTGTATACTAAAGAGGTGCCTTATGTGCCACCATTGATGCAGCAATTAAGCTGACTCCAATTAAGGCAGATAGACGACAGTGAGGTTAAGTGATAGTCGACGCGTTGTATGCAGCAGTTTCAAACGAGGGCTGTCAAGTTAAGTATCGCATTTGGTGGTGGATAATTTATTTTATTCGCACGCCGGTTAATGCGATGCGATTTATACTTAGTTGTTCGTTCTGTCCGTGAATATTGCGGTGGGAATAAAAGGAAAAGTTTTTTGTTTTCTTGTCAAAAACAACAGTGATGATAGTGTTAAGTGCTTAAGAATATGTAGATAAAAAATTAAATCCAAATAAATAGATAATATACAGATTGGCTATTATGGCAGTGATGGCCGATCGCCTAAAAATTAAGCTTATTCCTTTAAAAAATCTCATTCAAGGTAACTTTGACTATTACTTATGTTTCACTTACTTTTTTTATTATTAAAATAATTAATAAGAAGCATCTCTTTGTTTGTAAAAGATCTGAAGCAAACAACACGATGTTGTAGTTAAAATACCCTATCCCTTTCCTTTATACAAAAGTTTTTTTCAATATCTTATTAAATTAGTCCAAAACGCGAATTTACTCAATAAATGGGCGTGGTAGTAGGCGGTTTTAAATTTTTTTTCAATATATGCTGCATTTTGTTCCTTAGATCTGATAATGTTCTAATAAAAACGTCGAAAACCAGTTTTTTTTTTATAAAAATGCCCTTAATATGTAGGCCGAATATAATGTATGGAAGATTTGTAGAGTAAAAAGATATCTACCTATTTGCCCAAGTAAGTTTTTTCGAGTCTCAAATAAAAACATATGAAAAGGCAACAATCCGCCTGTTACAGATCGTGTTACCCTATCCTTTTTATACCCTATCCTAAGGGTATAAGTTTGATACATAGTTTGTAACATAGAGAAATATTACAGATAGACCCAATAAAGTACCTATATATATAAATGATCACCATCACTAGCCGAGTCGATTGAGCTATGTCCGTCCGTCCGTCTGTCCGTCTGTCCGTCTGTCCGTCTGTCCGTCTGTCCGTCTGTCCGTCTGTCCGTCTGTCCGTCTGTCCGTCTTCCCGTCCGTCTGCCCGTCCGTCTGTCCGTCCGTCCGTCCGTCCGTCCGTCCGTCCGTCCGTCTGTCTGTGTGTCACCAGTTTTTGGGCCTTAAATTTTGAGCTAGGTCAATGAAATTTTGTATACGAGGTCCTTGCAAAAGTAAGCAATACAATTGTAAAAAATTTCAAAATCAGTCATGCCCACTTTTCAAAAAATTCACTTTTTTCAGGATTTTCATATGAAACTCGAAAAAAACTTACTGAAGTAAATAGGTAGATATATTTCTACTCTACAAATCTTCCATACATAGTACACGGCCATGCCTACTTTTGAGGGGCGTTTTTTTTATCAAAAAACTGTTTTTGACCTTTTTATTCGAACAATATCACTGCTAAGGAACAAAATACAGTATATATTGAAAAAATAAAATAAAATCCGCCCACTTCCACACCCACTTATTGAGAAAATTCATGTTTTGGAGTAATTTGATAAGATATTAAATAAAAAGTTTGTATACAGGAAATGGCTGGGGTATCATACGATCCGCTCCAGACGGATTGTAGCCTTTTGATATATTTCTAAGTGTCTTTCTTTTTCAAATTATTCCAAAACATGAGTTTTCTCAAGAACTGGGCATGGTAGTGGGCGGATTTTGAAATTTTTTCAACATATATTAAATATTGTTCCTACGAAGTGATATTTTTCCAACGAAAACGCCGAAAAACTGTTTTTTTTTTAACCGCCCATTGAAGATTTGTAGAGTAAGGAAATCTCTACATATTTGCTTAAGTAAGTTTTTTCGAGTTTCATACAAAAATACTGAAGAAAATTATTTTTTCGAAAAGTAGGCGTGTCAGTGGGCGGATTTTAATATTTTTTTCACTTGCTCTGTCACGATGTCCAAAGACCTCGCCTTCAAAGTTTCATTGATCGAGCTCAAAATTTAAGGCCCAAAAACTGGTGACAGACAGACGGATGGACATGGCTCAATCGAATTGGCTATTGATACTGATCATTTATGCATATATATACTTTATTGGGCCTGTCTGCAATATTTCTCTATGTTACAAACTATGTATCAAACTTAATATACCCTTAGGATAGGGTATAAAAATTGTAGTATTTAGCGGCCTGATACGTCGTTCGCGACATGATAACAATTTTTAAAAAATTGACAATTGCGAAATTGGACAATTGCCTCTTGCAATAATGTTCCGGAGGTTTTATATTGTTAGAAATAGAACGCAATATTATTTAACCATTGAGATTCCAGAGCATTTTTACTTCCACTTTTAATATAAAACATGTATATATTTATTTCGTGAGAAATTTTGAATCTCGAGATATTAAACAATTCTGATTAACGATGATAGAAAAACTCGAAAAAATAGAAAAATAGAACAAAATAATTTACTTCAAACGTTATCTCTAGGATCAAGGTCACAAAAAAAGACAATGAAATTTTTGTTCTAGCCACACTATTAAAGTTACTTCACTTAGGGCCATTTTCGCCAAAAAAGGAATTTTTTCAAAAATGGTTTCAACGATTTTGATTGAATTTCATATTTCAGCTAGTTAAGGCTAAAAGGGTGGGCCAAATACAAGTTTCTATGTAAAATGCAATAAAATGAACCAAATTAATTTTTTTACTTGTATTATGGCTTCATTAGTAAGAGTTCACAGATTGCTTGGATGATATTGGCCCTGAGTGCTTGAATCGAATTTTTGGCATTGCATCAGTCCTTCACGGTTCCCCACAAAAAAAAAAGTCCAAAGGGGCGGAATCGCATGTCCGAGGCAGCCAATTGACATCGCCAAGACGGCGGATGACAATGGATGGGAATTTGGTGCGCAAAAGTTCGATTGTGGCATTGCGCTCCATCCGGCATGAACCAGAGGTCACCCGAATCCATGTCTTCAATTTCAGTAAAAAAAAAAGTAAGTTAATATATGTAGCTTTGTAACACCCACCGTTATGAACAATGTTCGTGAATTGAGACTCACACTCTCGGCTACAGCAGCCACATTCTCGACTGTGCGCACCGTACGATGACGGAGACCATGAGTGTTGTCCACTAGCATACCAGTCTCACGAACTTTTTGCAAAAACTTGCGTAGAGCAGGCGCGGTGGCTGCTTCATTTCGGCCAAAAGTTCTTTTCAAAAACCGGACTGTTTGGGCTACACAGCATTAACTTTGGAAATAAGTTTTCAATATTTTACAATGTGACATGCGACCGAATATGCATTCCGTATGTCAACAGTTTTTGGGCCTTAAATTTTGAGCTACATAGGTTGATTCAATTTTGTATACGAGGTCCTTAGAGAAGTAAGCCAAACCAGTGTAAAAATTTGCAAAATCCGCCCACTGACACGCCCACTTTTCGAAAAAATCACTTTTTTTCAGTACTTTTATATGAAATTCGAAAAAACTCACTTGAGCAAATATGTACATATTCATTTACTCTGCCAATCTTCCATATAGTGTATATGGCCCCGCCCACATTTTAGGGGCGGTTTTTTTAAAAAACAGGTTTTCGTAGATTTCAATCAAATAATATTAGAAGCAAACTTGAGTATAAACTAAAATATTTGAAAAATCCACCCACTACCACGCCCCTTTTTTTGAAATGAAATTTTTTTTGAGTAAATTTATAAAAAAAAGCTTATATACATATTACCTTTTTTTTTCAAATTTAGCCAATTTTTTTTGTGGAAAAGGCTACATACATTGTATATATAGGAAAGGGATAGGGTATCACAAGATTCGCTCTAGGCAAAGTGTAGCATTTTCATATGTTTTTATACAATATCCTAAGGGTATATTAGGTTTGATACATAGTTTGTAACATAGAGAAATATTGAAGTTAGACCTCATAAAGTATATAAAAACCAGTGAAAAAATGCTACAATCCGCCTGGAGCGGATCGTATGATACCCTATCCCTATCTTATTTAGTCGTTTCAGTGGGCGGTGGAAAATGTATTCACAAAATTTTCTATTTTGCCCTATAAACTAATATTTTTACTCGAAAATTAATTTTTGAAGTAAACGCCCCTATACAATGTATAGACGATTTGTAGATTTAGTGGATATCTACATATTTGCTCAAGTAAGTTTTTTCGAGTTTCATATGAAAATAGTGAAAAAAGTGATGTTTTTGAAAAGTGGGCGTGTCAGTGGGCGGATTTTAAAAATTTTTACACTTGTATTGCTTACTTTTCCAAAGACCTCGTATACAAAATTTCATCAACCTAGCTCAAAATTTAAGGCCCAAAAACTGGTGACACACAGACGGACGGACAGACGGACGGACGGACAGACGGACGGACAGACGGACGGACGGACATAGCTCAATCGACTCGGCTAGTGATACTGATCATGTATATATATACTTTATTGGGTCTATCTGTAATATTTCTCTATGTTACAAACTATGTATCAAACTTATTATACCCTTAGGATAGGGTATAATGATCAGCATCAGTAGCCGAGTCGATTGAGCCATCTGCGTCCGTGCGTGTCACCAGTTTTTAGGGGTTAAATTGTGAGCTAGGTCCTTTGGAAAAGTAAGCAATACAAGTGTAAAAAAAAATCCGCCCACTGCTACACCCACTTTTCGAAAAAAATATAATTTTTTCCGGGAATTTTACCTAAAAGTCGATAAAACTTACTTGAGTTAATATGTAGATATTCTGTTACTCTTCATATCTTCAGTACATTGTGTATGGCTACGCCCAGTCTTTAGGGGAGTTTTTATAAAAAAAAAAATGTTTTTTGAAGGTTTTATCGAAATAATGGCACTTCTTGGGAGCAAAATACAGTATATGTTGAAAAATTTACAAAATCCGTCCACTGGAGTAGTTTTATAGAATATTTGAAAAAAGTTAAAAGCGTACGATCCACTCCAAACGGATTGTAGCCTTTTCATAAGTTTTTTTTTTTTTAAATAGCACCACAGATACGTACGATCCATTCGTGCGAGTTATCTATTTTGTTTTTTTTTTTGAAAAATCGAAATCGAATGCAAGAGCAAGGAAGAGAATAAATGAGTTATTCTAAAATCTTTAACTCATGAACTTCTTGGCGGATTTGCATGACATTTTAAATCTATACAATCGTAGTATATATTGATTTACATGAAAATAGGCAGAGATACAGTGAGGTGACTACATACCAGGCCTATATCCACGGCATGGTACGGCTGCGCATGTCCAAAAATTAATTGCAGTTCCAGGAATAATTGTTCTCACATGTCCAGATTTGACTTTATTATAGATTATTTTATAGCTTGAAGTTTATTTGCAACAAAAAATTTCCTTAGTGCATTCAAGCCTTTATGTTAAATGTTACTTTATTGGTTCTATCTTCAATATTTCTCTATGTTACATACTATGTGTCAAATTTAATAAAGGTACTATTAGGATAGAGTATAAAAATAAGATACAATCACATGTGGTCGATGCAGGAGGATCCAGCACGAAAGCCTGCCTGTTAGACATCGAGAGTAGAATCTAAATGCTCCCTGATCCTTTCCAGAATTATTCTTGCAGTTATTTTGGCTACGGCTGGCAGAACACAAATATCTCTCCAGTTTCCACAATCCATCAGGTTTCCCTTATTTGGAAGTTTGATGATCACTCCTGCGGAAACTCTTCGCTATCCCAAGCTCTCCGTATTAGCGGATGCAGCAAATCTGCTGATATATTTGGCGCCGCTTGAAATAGTTCGGCAGGGACGCCATCAATACCAACCGCTTTGTTTTTCTTGAGGGACCTGATCGCTGTTATGTTTTCGTTCTTACTGGGAGGTGCGGTGCGGATTCGGGAATTTGTTGCTTCAGAATGCTGATTAAGATTTGAGAACATATCGATATCGCCTAAGTGGTTTAATACTGTGGCGAAATGTTCTCTCCATCTAACGAGCTGATCCTCATCCGAAATCAGAAGGTTACCATCTAGACTTTTCACCTTGTGTTGTTTGGAGCTCCGACCTCCAGTGAGCTTCTTGGTGATACTATGAACAGTCTATGAACAGTCCTTCTTCAGCCATGGAAGCCAGTGTGTCGATGTACTGACGTTTGTCACGCCTCACACTACGCTGTACTTCTTTCTTCTTCGCACTATATTGGGTTTCTAGCTCGGTTTTCTCCACTGCTGAGGCGGCTGGAATCCGAGCGTTTATTGCTTCGATCCGTCTCCAGGTATCTGCTGAAAGCCATGTGCGGTGGTGTTTCTGCCTCTTACCGACGTAAGTGCTTGCCACCGTTGCAAAAGCATTTTTCACAGCATTCCAGTGTTCATCCATGTTTTCCTGTAATGATCTGCTGATTACTTCTGCTTGTAAGACTCGAGACCCAACTGATCTTGTGGCAGGTGTTATGTTCAAACAGCGTACCTCCAATGACTAGGCGGTTGGTATTGCAGAAGTCCACAAACCGCTCACCGTTGTCGTTTCGGTATCCAAGGCCGTGAACTCCCATCACGTGTTTGAGCATAGTGTTGTCGCTACCTACCTTGGCATTGAGATCCCCCATCACAATTACGATGTCTCCGTCTGCTGTCTGGTTGAAGACGGCACCTAAATGACAGTAAAAATTGCCTTTAATATCATCAGCCGCGTCATCGGTCGGAGCGTAGCACTGTATTATGGTGACCTTCCTTACTCTACTCTGGAATCTGGCCGTCAATATCCGGTCACTGTGGAGCTTCCAGGTTATGAGACTTTTTCGCGCCGCTGGAGCTAACACCAGTCCCACTCCGGACCTCCGTGAACTTCCAGCTGGCTTACCAGAGTAGAGCATGACAGTGCTTTTTGTTGGGGAGATGTATTCCCAAGCGTCAAACCATCTTATTTCGCTCAACCCTAGGATGTCTATTTTAAATCGTGTGAATTCGCGCTCCATTTGGAGGAATCTGGCGTTATCAGGCCCTTCATGGAGTGAGTCCAGGAGGGTCTTAACGTTCCAGAACCGATCGTTGTCCGTTGTCGATAGCCAGAGGCCGTCAACAAGTTTTCCGTCTGTATCCGAGTCGTTTTGTTGCGTTTCGGAGCAATATGAATTTTTACGGTTGAGGCTCGCTGGACCCCAGACCAAACGACACTAATCATGTTTTGGAAACTCGCCATTCGTCCTCTCCCGTTAGCGATTTCCGAAGAAATTCCCAGATGGCACCACGAGTAGATGGGAGTAGGGCTTACTAACAGAGCTGCTAGGTGTTCGGCTGCAGTGGCTCTTTCTCATAATGAAACAACACCTATCGGGAGATTCAGCTCCTACGAGGCCTTTGTTAGTCGTTCGCCAGCCGAAGCAGGCACGGCAACTGGTAAACTGTTGGGTAGAGCTGAGGTACATTTCCGGAAACCGCGGAGGGTAAAATGTCGCATCATCACCTCCTCGTGATGCCCTTTGGATAGCTACATAGTAGTGAACTAAGGATGAGCGTATGCCAAATCCGTCTACGCATGTATAGCTGAACACTCGGACCTGCGCGAGCACATCTGGGTGAACTTTAGCACTCATGTAGGCCCGGACGAGGCATCTCTTGTTGACCTGAACGAGTATTACGTCTCAGAAGTCTAACAAAAGCCCTCAGAAGGAGGATAGAAGGCGGATGAATTCTCTAGATGGAATCAACGGCGGAATCTATGGACGGTTTGGCGAACACCTTACATGAGCTACTTCGACATATTCGAAGCTCAGGTCTGTAAGGATTTCCATGACTTCATCAGGGTTATGGAATAGAGATGGTGGCGGATGAACCCTAAATGGGTCAACGGCAGCGCTCGCATCTCCGAAGTGAGCTACTGATGTCGGTCTCTCAGACAGCCCTGGGTTCTAGGGGCTAAAACACACGGAACTGACCATCCAGGTTGGGGGTTGTGTCGTCGGGGTAACTTCCCTACCACGTAAAAAGTACCATAGTTATGAGAGAGACATCCGCCTCGGATAACAATAACGATCCCCCTCATTTGGCAAATCGACCCGGAATGTCCACGGACTATGACCTACGAGTATGCACCTGGAATGCACAAACTCTGTACACTCCGGGTGCAGCTCAAAAACTTGAATCTGTGCTCTCGCAGTACAAGGCAGATGTTACTGCGATCCAGGAGATACGATGGATAGGATCAGGTATGCAGAAAAGACGTAGCTGCGACATTTATTACAGCTGCCACAAAAGACTGCACATGCTAGGATGCGGATTCGTCGTGGGAAATCGGCTCAGATCAAGAGTCATTGATTTTAAGCAGATAAGCGATCGTCTGGCTGTAATTCGCATCAGAGCCACATTTCAAAACATCAGCCTAATATGTGCACACGCCCCTACCAAAGAAGCTGAAGACCCTGTCAAGGAGGAATTTTACGACCTCCTGAACGGAGCCTACGGAGCCTGTCCGGAGTACGATGTAAAAATCGTACTCGGGGACTTCAATGCCAAAATCGGTAAGGAAAACATCTTTGGCGGGATAGTCGGTAAACACAGCCTCCACGATTCGACAACAGACAACGGTTTCCGGCTAATCAACTTTGCAGCAGCTCGTAATACGGTGATAAGTAGCACTAGGTTTCCTAGGCTAAGAATCCACAAAGCAACCTGGCTTTCCTCTGACGGTCGAACACGCAACCACGTGCTAATCGACGCAAGGCATGGATCCAACATCTTGAATGTGCGTACCTTTCGAGGGGCAAACGTTGACTCTGACCATCTTGACTCTATCTTGTTGCAGCTAAATTCAGAGCTCGACTGTCCAACGAGAAGAAGCTGCGAACCGTCAAGAAAAACAAGCTTAACGTTGGACGCCTTAGCACGCCAGAAGGAGCCAGAGCCTACAAAGAGCACCTGGCCGAAAAACTCTCTGCGGTGCATTCACCCACCACAAACGCTAACAATCAGTGGACCGCATACCGCAACATCATCAAAGAGGTAACTGTGACCACCCTTGGCTACCAACCACCTCCAAGGCGGAGCCCTGGGTATGATGATGAGTGCGTACAGCGCAAGAGGGTGACAGAAGATGCACACAAGAAAGCGCAGCAGCGCAAAACAAGAGCAGCGAGAGAGGAGTATCGGACCAGAAGAAGGGAAGAAAAGAGAATCCTGCGTAAAAAGAAAAGGGACCACGCAGTTTCCCAGCTCAAGGATATCGAGTTGCTTAACGGGCAGCAAATAGAGAGAGTGATAGGGCAAGACGAGAACCCACCTCCAGTCAATGAAGAACCAACGCCTCCACCCAGTATTGAAGAAGTTAATGTAGCCATCAGGAAATTGAAGAACAACAAAGCCGCTGGCTCTGATGGGCTTCCAGCTGAACTCTTTAAATACGGAGGTGATGTCTTGGTAGGGTGCATGCATCAAGTCATCAACCAAGTATGGATGGAGGAACGCATGCCCGACGACTGGAGTATCAGCTCTATATGCCCCATCTTCAAAAAAGGCGATCCTATGTCTTGTAAGAACTACCGAGGCATATCCCTGTTAAATGTCGCATATAAGATCCTATCCAACGTATTGTGTGAACGTCTAAAACCTTTCTGCAGCACACTAATCGGCACGTACCAGTGTGGCTTCCGGCCCGGCAGATCGACAATAGACCAAATTTTTACACTCAGACAAATCCTGGAAAAGACCAACGAATTTCAAGTCGAAACCCACCACCTTTTCATCGACTTTAAAGCCGCCTATGACAGCATTCATCGTCTTGAGCTCTACCAGGCGATGGCCCAATTCGGGATACCGACAAAACTTATCCAGATGTGTCGCATAACGCTGGAAAACACGCGATGCTCTGTGCAATTTGGAAACAACTCTTCGGAGCTCTTCCAAACATGCACCGGATTCAGGCAAGGAGATGCGCTGTCATGTGATTTCTTCAATATCGTGTTGGAGCAGATAGTGCGCAGGGCAGGTGTCAACACGGAAGGCACTATCTTTCACAAATCCGTCCAACTGCTGGGATACGCAGACGATATTGACATCGTCGGAAGATCCCGGCAAGCCGTCGTAGAGGCATTTACGGCTATTGATGAGCAGGCGAAACGAGTTGGTCTTGAAGTGAATGAGGACAAGACAAAGTACATGTTATCAACAAACAAAAATTTATCTGTCCAAAACATTGGGCAGAACGTCACTGTTGATAACTATAACTTCGAGGTAGTTAAGGAGTTCACCTACCTCGGAACAAATATAAATCCTACAAATGACACCTTTGTAGAGATCCGACGAAGAATAACCCTAGCAAACCGCTGCTACTTCGGTTTGGCGAAACAACTGGGTTCAAAACTCCTAACTCGACGGACCAAATTAATGCTCTACAGAACGCTCATCTTACCAGTCCTGCTGTGTGGAGCCGAGTGCTGGACGATAAGTAAGAAAGCTGAGCAAATATTGGGCACCTTCGAGCGTAAAATACTTCGTCGGATATTAGGTCCCTTATGCGAGGAGGGCGAATGGAGGAGAAGATACAACCGCGAACTCTATGAGCTGTACCAGGATGTGGATGTAGTCCAAAAAGCCAAGATACGCAGACTACATTGGCTCGGCCACATCGAGCGAATGGACAACAATGCTCCAGCCAAGAGGATCTTCGAATCCCAGCCCCCAGGTTCGAGACGGTGTTGTGCCCCAGTTTTGGCACAAGCGCATTTCCGTGGATTGACCCATCAAAGCCGTTGCCCTGTGTCGAAATAATATTATTATCAATTACAATAATATTATTTCTCTTACGCAGCAATGTTGTTTCGCAACGGTACAATGGGTCAAGAAGCAGGAAATGCTGGTTGTGCAACTAGTTATCGATGGTTCCAACTAGAACTGAAAAAAAGAGCGAGTTGAAGTTGAAACGTGAAGAGGAAAAGGTGTTTTCCTTTAGCGAGCCAGAACACGCACGACATTTTGGCGCAGCCGGTTAAAAAAAAAAAAAAAAAACCTTTTAGTATTTTTTAATTCCATAGTCTTTTTCGTTCCCATCACACATTACATTTTGGCGTATACACATTAAGTAAATAAATTTTCCGATATTGTGAGGTGTTATCGCGATTTAAGTGAAATTTATGTATGTATACCAAAGAATTTTTTTTTTTTTCTCGCGTCGTGTTTGTGGTTATTGTTTGAATTCAAAAGTGCAGTGATTGACATATCATCCCAGTTATCAGTGAATCTTTTGGATATCTACCTATTTACACACCTTCTTTCAACGTTATACAAACAGATAATAGTGGAAGACACAAAACCATTCGCTGTTTGGTAGGGTAAGTGCTAGACAGTAAGTCAAAACTAAATAACATTGGTGTTAGTTAATAGAAGTACACTAATCTATACGTATAATAATAGAAAGAGAGTAAATCTGTAGGACATTCAGTTTATATTCTTTTACGTTCTTCAGTTCGTATAAGCATAACGCCCAACAGTCTTGTCTAATTCATTTAATCATATTCTATAAGTCTATGGCCAATAGCGAAATTGAGGCTAAACTTCATGAATTGATAGACGAGAACGAACAGTTGAGGAAAACGCTTAAGGAACAAAAACAAGAAGTAAAAGAACTCAACGATATTCTACTCGCTGAACTGAAAGACATCTTAAAGTCTGAGGTTTTTGAGTTAATACGTTTTCAATTGAGTTCCCAGTGGGGCCAGTTTACACGGTTAGAAACAACCGATGCGATTCTGACAGAGTATACGAAAGCTGTACAGAATCTGAAACTAAGTCACGCCAGCGAAGTTCAGCGGCTCACAAATAAACTTAATCAAAGTGAGCGCGTACGTAAAGACCTCGAGAAGGACTTAAAGGAATACGTGCAAGAAGCTGACCAGCAGGTTGAAGAACTGACAAGTGAGCTCAACAAAAGCTTGACTCAACAAAAGCAGTTAAGGGAAAAGGCGAGTACTAAAGCCAGTCCCGTGCCTTCTACCTCTGTACTTCATACAAAGTCCAAGCCTTCAAGCAGGATAACGATCGAACTGCCAAGGCTAAAGATACCGAGCCTAGTTAATCAAGAGGCCCTTCTAAATATACCAACTGTTGAAACCAAACTTGAAAGTACTAAGATGCCATACGAAGGAATAGCCAAAACGGTTTCACTCCTCATCCCACAGTTTTCTGGAGCCAATACGGCAGACTTGTCAGGAAGAGTTTATGAATTCATAAACGCTTGCCAATTGGGTATGCAATGTGTCGCACCGGAACATGAAGAGAAATATGTTTCTCTACTAACTACCAAATTAGTTGGAGAAGCGTTCGAACTTGTCCGAACTAATGCGCCCAAGACAGTCGCCGAATTGGAGAAACTCATAAAGAGTTTTCTATCAAGGAGAACATTGGATAGTGTAGTGGCTGAAATAAAGTCTGCCTATCAGTTGCCAAGCGAAGACATACAAGGTTTTACGAGGAGGCTCGGAGGTCTGCGTAACAAAGCGACCGAAATAATTAACGCTAGTTACAACAGAACCGAATCCGGGGCTCTTTTAAAGGAGCTGAAAAACACGACTATAAATGCTTTCAAGATGGGTTTCAGCGATCCAGCCCTGCGGAACATTCTGTTAACGAAGGACGAAACCGACCTTCAAAAATTAGCTGATTTCGCAGAAGAAACTTCACTCTTGCTCCGACCAAACTTACCGTTGCAAAGTCTACGAACTGGTGAAATGTTTTCTTATAACAAAGGCTACCCCATTCATCAATCGGCTTACAATTACCTGCCTCATAATCACCAAAATCTTTACCCTCAAACTTCAACCCCTTTACACATACCCCAACATAATCCCAATACAAATCCGCTAGGTTTTCCAAGCGCAACTCTGCCCAACACGCACACGCCACAAATGTACACTTCACTTCACACAAATAAAGCACAACAACGCAATTTGATTGAAAAAAATGACCAATTTAGTGTGAAGTGCGGATTCTGCAATAAGCCCAATCACACGTATGCAGAATGCAGAATCCGCAAAAGCACACCATATTGTGACTGTTGCAATGCATATGGCCATGCGCAAAATACTTGCCCTAGGTCACAAATTAGAACAACACGTAGCACTAAAGTAAAATTAAAGTGCAAGTGGTGCTCTAGGGTGGGACATATAGAAGATAATTGTTTTAGTAAAACAAATTATCTAAAAAACCAGTCGGGAAACGGCTTCGGGGGCAGTTCAAAGAACTAAGCGGTGCCCCGATAACAGTACACAAACAGGAAACACAAGAAACAAAATCGCAAAACAAAACAAATAGCACAACACTTCCCCATTCAAAATCAGTAAACACTAATAAACACATTAGTTCTCATATATCATCACAATTGGAGCAAAAGCCAATAAATAAAAAACGACGGAAGATAAGTGAAAAAACAAAAGAGCCCCCGTTTACTAAAGAAAAACGAGGTGTGCAAAAATCAAATTTTTTCACTTATCACTCAATTAATAATATGCAAAATCCAAGTTCATCAAATAAAACCAGGCCAGATGTTAACCCAGGTCGGGAGAACGGTGTAATTAATACATTGTTCGGTATCTGGTTGTTGGTGATGAATAACTTCATTTTATATTATAATGAGATTTTCGGCAGTTTAAATACTTGGTTTTTAAAGGCTAACAAATATTATAGGAGTAATAATGTACTCGCATTCAAGAAGCTCCGCAAGCATGATGTTTTCGTTGAACTACCAATGGCATCAGCTAAGTATGGTAAAATTCTAGTTCTTGTCGATACTGGCGCTGATACAAGTTTACTAAAAAGAAAGTGCTTGCAAAATAGAAATAGCATAAATTTCAAGGAAAAAAGGCAATTAGGTGGTATTTTTGGTGGTGTAAGAACTACTCTAGGTACGATCAGAACAACTCTTAAATTCCCAGAAAAAATCTCTACTAAATGGAACATTGTCGATGACCTAAACGATATACCTGCAGATGGTATATTAGGGCGTGATATTCTATGGAATCAAGCAGTAATCGATGCAGTTTCCATGAGATTAAAATTTCTGGGTAAGAATAAACGGGTTGTGATTGATCTTCCACTAAAGGGGTTACCTCATGACCAAAACAAAAACTACCTTCTGCAAGAAAAATGTGGCAACATAAAAATTGCAGCTCGAAGCCAAACCATTGTTGAACTTAAAATTCCGGGATCAAACTCCGAGGAGCTTTTGATAAAAGCCCACGAAATCGACAATGGAATATATGTAGGAAACACGATAGTGAGAGCAAACTCCAATTATGTTAAATTTCCCATTTTAAACTCCACCAATACTGATTTTATCCTTAAGGAAAACTATGTTCCAAGTTATTCTAGTTTTAAAGACTACTATATTCCAAACCAGAGGGTCGAATGTAGTAAAATACTAACGACAATAGTGAGAAAAACTAACAATAAGAGGATAGAAAAACTCTTAACGTCGCTAAAACTAGGGCATGATCTAAACTTGGAAGAGAAGCAATCTCTAGAAAAACTATGTATGGAGTACAATGATGTTTTCATGGTTGAGGGTGACCCGCTTACGTTTACTTCAGTATTAACACATAGTATTCCAACTAAGACAGATCAACCCCCAATTCATTTAAAGCAGTACAGGACTCCTGAGGTTCACAAAATTGAAATGGAAAAGCAAGTTCAAGAAATGCTAGACCAAAATATAATCTCTGGGAGTAAATCTCCATGGAATTCACCTTTGTTGATTGTTCCCAAGAAAGCAGGTAGTGACGGTCAAAAAAGGTGGAGAGTAGTAGTAGACTTCAGGAAACTAAATGAAGTCACTATAAAGGATGCATTTCCACTCCCGAGAATAGAAGAAATTTTAGACCAATTAGGACACTGTCAGTATTTCACTACGTTAGACCTAGCGAGTGGTTACCATCAAGTGTTGATAGACCCTGCAGATCGTCCAAAAACAGCATTCAGTACCAGCAAGGGGCACTATGAATTTAACAGGATGCCTTTTGGATTAACTGGTGCTCCGGCTACTTTTCAGAGAATCATGAACCACATTCTCACTGGTCTGCACGGAATAGACTGTTTCGTTTATCTGGATGACATTGTAGTCTACGGCAAGAACTTGGAACAACACAACCACAAGCTTGAAAGAGTTTTCGCGAAGTTAAGGCAGTATAATTTAAAACTGAATACTGAAAAATGCCATTTTCTCTGTCGCGAGGTTACATATCTAGGCCACATATGCTCGGAGGCTGGGGCGTTACCTGACCCAGCCAAAACACAATGTGTTACTGAGTTTCCCGTACCGAAGAACGTAAAACAAGTCCAATCCTTCCTAGGACTTACGAATTATTATAGGAAATTTATACCACAGCTCTCGAAAATTGCAGCACCCATCAACAGTCTTTTAAAGAAAGAAACTAATTTCGAATGGTCAAAAGAGTGTCAAAAGTCTTTTGAATTCCTTAAATCGGCAATATCTTCACCACCAATTCTGGCATACCCTGACTTTTCACAACCCTTCATACTTACGACCGATGCTAGTAATGAAGCATTAGGAGCTGTGTTATCACAAGGGAAGGTCGGCGAAGATAAACCTATTGCTTATGCAAGCCGTTCACTCAATAGTTCCGAGAAAAGATATTCCACCATAGAAAAGGAATTATTAGCTGTAGTATGGGCGAGCAAACATTTTCGGACTTATCTTTTAGGTCGGCCATTTACTGTATATACAGATCACAGGCCACTTATAGGAGTCTTTAACGTTAAGGACCCTACCACAAGGCTCATTCGGTTTCATCATAAACTATCTGAATATGATTACAAGATAATGTATAAGCCAGGTAGGATTAACGTTAATGCTGACGCTCTAAGCAGAATTCCACAGAAAAACGATCCGGAAGAGATAAATGTGGTACAAACTAGAAGCAAGACTCTGAAAGACCAGGTAGAAATAGACAGCAAAATTCCGTTGCGCAAAATTAAGCGAAAAAAAATGTCACATGGCAACACTAAGCCTTGCACATATGAGGTGTTAAACAACTCGAAAGACATACAAACGGTTCTTCATGATTTTCACGAGTCGGCTCTCGGAGGACATCAGGGAATGAAGAAAACATACTGGCGCATTCGAAAGCAGTTCAGATGGAAGAACATGCAAAGGGATATAAACGAGTATATCAAAAAATGTAAAAAATGCCAAATAAACAAATCTTCCAAGCTAACTAAAATGCCAATGATATTAACAGACACTCCATTCTTACCTTTTGACAAGGTATATATGGATATAGTTGGTATTTTGCCATTGACTCATGCAGGAAATAGGTATATTCTAACATTCCAGGATGACCTTACGAAGTACATGGCATGCGTAGCGATTCCGGATGCAGAAGCATGTACGGTGGCGAAAGCATTTTATGATGAAATTGTCACCCGCTTCCGCATACCAAAGGTACTTGTCACTGACAATGGTGCTAATTTTACCTCTAAGTTGTTTTCTGAAACATGTAAACTTCTGGGAATAAAAAAAATGCATATAACAGCATACCATCCCCAAGCAAACGGTTCATTAGAACGAAGTCACAGACCCTTAGCGGAATACCTAAGAAGTTTCGTCGACAACGATGACCGGAACTGGGATCAGTGGCTTAGACAGGCCATGCATGTCCACAACAATACTCCTCATGCTTCAACGAAGCTAACGCCACTAAGTAATCTGTATGGATTTGATTTTGAGATGCCAACAAATCTTAAGAGAGCTCCGATGCCACTCTATAACGCAGACGAATACCCATGTCAGTTGAAATATCAGTTGCAAAGGTCACACGAGTTAGCTAGAAAGAATCTAAATCGCGCGAAGGAAATTTCTAAACGACAGTATGATCACAACACCAGCCCTGTTTCGTTTAAGGTGGGAAACAAGGTACTGCTAAAGAATCCTACACGGAAAAATAAATTTGCGCCTATCTGGCTAGGTCCTTATGAAGTAACTGCAGAGAGTGGGCCAGTGAATACCACTATCAGGGTAGGGAACAAGATTAAAATGGTCCATAACAACAGATTGAAACTCTTTTATTCCTAAAAGCATATTCTGTATATACACGTAGACTGTAGAAGTACCTTTTGACGAAGTAGTAATATGTTTTCTCTTTGCAGATACGGCAGATATTAAGTTAATTGTATTTAAAATTATAAAATAATTGCAAAATAATTGTATTTAAAATTAAGTTACTATAAAAATAGTTAATTTAAACAGTAGGATATATATATTTCCTAGAATAAATTTTATTGAATATCTGTAAAATGGACTATAATTTTAAAAATACACCAACCTTTAATTTTAATATGTACTTCCTGGTACTAATGTTAGTGCAAAATAGCAGTGCAGAGGCTCCGTATGAAATCAAAACACTCAAGGACACGCCGGTGCTATTTGAAGCAATAGGAAGCGCTGTGTTTTATAAGGACACATGGACAATACTCACCAAGTTTACGCCGATGGACTATACAACAGTGCTCGGGCTCGCAGAGGCTTGCGACCGAAAAATCGATCAAATGTGTCTAAGCATTCCTGACACAGACTTCCAACGACATTGCCATGTGTTGAGTCAAGAAGCCGCGGTAAATATCGCCAACCTTCGCCAGAACAGTCACCGTATGAGTAACATATGTCCACTCAATCGGCAGAGAAGAGCTTTGGAATTTATCGGACATTTCTCCAAATGGGCTTTCGGTACAATGGACAGCGAAGACGCCCGCAAAGTCTACCATCAGCTGCAGTTCCTACACAAAAAAAAATGAGGACAACTTCCAACTAATGCGGCGGCAACT
Source organism: Chalcosyrphus nemorum (assembly GCA_949716465.1). Lineage (NCBI taxonomy): Eukaryota > Metazoa > Arthropoda > Insecta > Diptera > Syrphidae > Chalcosyrphus > Chalcosyrphus nemorum. The sequence goes on from OX454335.1 coordinate 10,398,321, forward strand.
TTCGGTAATGGTATCGAATTATGATAAGCTGAGCAAACCCATTCAGCAGTTGGCAAACGAAGTCGACAACTTAGCAGAAGGCATAGGACAATTAAGTGAATCCTTCCTCAATTTAAGCATAACAACAAACAAGGAAATATCCTTCCTAAAATTGAGAAGTGATGTAAGTGGTCTGGTGGGAATACTAACTTCAAAGGTATTAGAAATCCAGAACAGGCAGTCAATAGAGCTGTCGATTTTAAATGACCTTTATCAGACTAAACTCCACCCGTTTCTTCTGGATGCAGATAACATAACGGACATCTTAAGTACCGTAGTGTCGAAGAGAAAACCAATTTTCGGTGATCTTTTTGTTCTACATCAGGCAGCCAAAACTTCGGTGTTCCCGAACGGAGAAAGCCTGCTAATAAAAATTATTATTCCACTACCGGAACCCCTGCGATACCAGATCCACAGAGTATATCCACTACCAACGACCTTTACTGAGCAGTGGGATCTCGTAATAAACACAAAATACGAATATATTGCTGAAGCAGAGAACCACGATTCGTTCATAATGCTGAGTCATGAAGAATATTGGCAATGTTCGTCTGTATCAGAGGCCAATGTGTATTCCTCTATAGCAATCTGCCAATACAGTGGCCCTATTCTAACATCAGGGTCTACGCAGTGTCTAGTTGAGCTTCTTCAGAATTCTGCTACTACAATCGTTTCTTGTCAATACGTAGCAGTTCCAATAAACCAGGGCGTCCTTCTGAAAATGACGTCGGCAAACCAGTGGTTGTTTTGTTTAAAGAACCCGTTGGTTCTGAATTTAAATTGTAATGGAGCTCACTACACAGCGACATTGGAGGGTCCAGGAACATTTAAATTGACACAACCATGCGAGGCTACAACAAAGGAGATGAAACTCGCCTACCAACAACACTTTGACGTTGCTACTGACATCAAACAACCAGTAGTAAACCATTCGGATTTGATAGACGTTCTAAAAATGAAATCCAGACGGGTCCAGAATCCACCCACACAAAGACCAATCACTATAAAAGTTGGCAATCACAAAAGCATCGCCAACGATTTGATGGATGGGAAGAGATCCTTAGACGAAATCCAAAAGGATTGGGAGAGATTGGAAACTGAAGAAAAATTTGTGGGCCAAGACTTCGAACTTTCGTTCCACCGGTATTCAATAATGTCACTGAGTACTGTGGGACTAATAGCTCTTGTCGTATTATTGTCCCTGAAAATAAGAAGATGTCGAAAGCCAAGAGGAAATATTCGTGTGGTAATGCATGAAGCCGAGGAGGACTTAAGCGAGACCCCAAGCAGCACCCCAGTTGAACGCCGCACCATAGTCGATTGCCATGAACTCCGGCCAAAGCAGCGAGCTCCAGGGATTCCATCAAAACTAACTGTGACATCAGCTCGCGTATAAAATACCAGGATAGTGCATTATAAGTATATATAGTCTAAATGACAAGTAGTTTAGAATAAAATCAAAATATATGTATCATTACATAAATAAGAATAATAACTAAATAAATACACAAACTAAAAATTTTAAGCTACAATTAAATATATACTTAAGAAAGTTAAAATTAAATATATACCTAAGAAACCAAAATAATTGTATTTGAGAATAATTTCATTCAGTTAAACTGTATTTAGTTCGTAGTCAATCATTAAAATTAAGATTAATGTACAATATCGGTATTGCTGATACCTAATTAAGTTACATTTAGTTATAAGTAAATATTGTTGTTGTTAAAATTACTCATTTAAATTGTTAAATAAATACAAACAAGCTCTTTCTTCCTGTCCTAGTTGGAATTTTCCCAAGAGGGGGAGGAATGTTGTGCCCCAGTTTTGGCACAAGCGCATTTCCGTGGATTGACCCATCAAAGCCGTTGCCCTGTGTCGAAATAATATTATTATCAATTACAATAATATTATTTCTCTTACGCAGCAATGTTGTTTCGCAACGGTACAATGGGTCAAGAAGCAGGAAATGCTGGTTGTGCAACTAGTTATCGATGGTTCCAACTAGAACTGAAAAAAAGAGCGAGTTGAAGTTGAAACGTGAAGAGGAAAAGGTGTTTTCCTTTAGCGAGCCAGAACACGCACGACAACGGCGAAGAAGACCGAACCTCCGGTACAAAGACCAAGCTGTCGCGGATGCCAGAAAACTTGGTCTTCACAACTGGAAGCAGCGTGCTCGGGACCGCAGAGGATGGAAGGCAACGATGTCTCAGGCAGGGACTCTACAAGAGTCGGGAGCCCTTTAAGTAAGTGACAAGACTAAAAAACTTGCATAGGCAGTTTACTGACAGACAGAACTCAAAGGTTAGGACTCTGAAGTCGTTGCTAAAGAATCTCCAATTATTAATTATAGCAAATTATAGGCTGTCGGCTAATTTGCACTGGGGTAATAAGATATATGCTATCAAGTCTGAAAAGAATGGTGTTAGACTTCTGGAAGTTGATCTTCAACTTCCAATTATCACAATGTCGCTGAATCTTATCGAAGTCACGCTGCAAGAGTGTTGCAATGACGTCAATCTTAGGTCCTGATCTGTACGCTATCAATACGTCCGCATACGCTATAACGTTTGGAAGAGATCCTGTCAGACCAGCCGTGTAAATATTGAATAGGATCGGCGAATTAACCGCCCTCTGTTGCAGACCATTTTTAATTTCGAACGTCCCAGTGGAAGTTACACTGCCATTTTTCACAACGAACCTTCTACCAGTGAGCATATTAAGCCACATGTACAGTAGTGGTTTGCTTATGCCCAACCTGCTCAACTTATAAAAGAGCCCCTCCAACCATACGGTATCGAAGGCCTTCTCCAAGTCAACAAGGCAGGCACCCGTGCATTGCTTCTTACTTTTGTTCCATTGGATATCCGACACAATATCCGCCCTAAAACCGAATTGGTTATCCGGAACAATTTTACTATCCTCAACCCACATTATCATTGCTCTATGTAGCACTCTCTCGAATACCTTGATAATGTTCGGAAGGGGACTTATGGACCGGAGATTTGCCGGATTGGAACTGTGTTTTCCTCTTTTTTGGGATTGGCTGAACCACTGCTGTTGCTGGATAATGGGCATTATTCAGTGAATTGTTGAACAGGGTGGCTTAAGTGTCTACCGCTACTAGAGGAAGATGGCGAAGCACAATGTTCGATATTCCCCCTCTCACTCTTACCGTTTCGTGCGAGCACGACATCATTGCCGTGGAATCTGAAAACTCTCTTTCTTTCAACTTTCGTAAAGCTGACTTCCCTAAACTTAATAACCTAATCAATAACATTAACTTCGACCTCTTTCTAAAAAATAACTTCCCCATTGACATCGCTCTCGAATTCTTCTACACAGCGATTTTTGACTGTCTTCTTCAATCTGTCCCATATGTGTCGCGCAAAAACTGCTCTTCTTCCCCTCCATGGTATAATAAAGAATTACGTACTCTGAGAAATACCAGAAACAAATTGTGGAAAACATACTTGAGATCCAGATCTGCTTCTGATCTTATAAACTACCAGCTAGCACACTCCCACTTCTCCACCCTCTGCGAATCCCTCTATCTTGAATACCTCAACAGAATGCAATCGAGTCTAATAACTGATCCCAGACGTTTTTACCAATTTATTAACGTTAAAAGAAAATCCGATGGCTTCCCCTCCACTCTAAAATTACTTGATACATCCACTTCTGACCCTAAAGTAATCGCCAACCTATTTGCAACCTTTTTCAGCCATTCGAATAGTCACCACGTTCACGTACCGGATCTTAGCTATTTTAGCTATTTGAATAACTGCCCTCAAACCTCCCTAGTCTCAGTTAGCATAAGTTCCGATATGGTACGCGATAAAATTATTCATCTCAAGGATGACTTTTCTTCCGGCCCCGATGGTTTGCCCGCCATATTTCTTAAGAAATGTGCTAATGCACTGTATCAACCACTAACTACTTTATTTCGTCTCTCGCTCTCACAAGCCGTTTTTCCAAACTTATGGAAGGACTCATTTATTTACCCTATCCATAAAAAAGGGAGCAAAAATGATATATCTAACTACCGACCCATAGCTAAACTCTCATCGATCCCTAAACTCTTTGAAAGCATTATATACGACTCATTATATTTTCACTGCAAATCTATTTTTTCTCCCCATCAGTACGGTTTCTTAAAAGGTAGATCCACTACGACTAACCTAACCGAATTTGTCTCACTGGAGGCAGGTAAGGAAGTTGACGTCATTACCACCGACTTCAGTAAAGCGTTTGATAAAATATGTCACCCTACTATTTACTTCAAACTTGAAGCCATTGGCTTTCCACCATCTTTTGTCTCATGGCTGAAATCTTACCTTGAGAATCGCCAGTACAGAGTTCTATTTAGATTTTCAGTCTCCGATCCCATTATCACAACCTCAGGCGTCCCACAAGGAAGTCATCTTGGTCCATTGATTTTCGTCCTAACTACAAATGATGTTGGGCAAATCATTAAAAACTCTGATCTGTTTATTTACGCGGACGACATGAAAATAGTTAAGGTTATATCCACCCCGGAGGACTTTCTATCGTTTCAAAAAGACCTGAACTCTTTTTACACTTGGTGCGTCAATAACTTCTTAGAACTTAACGTCAGGAAATGTCAATCCATAACCTTCTCCCGAAAACGCCTGCCGCCACCCCGTAGATCCTATTTTTTTCTTCATGATTCCATTCCCTCAGTCTCCTTTATACGTGATTTGGGTATTATCTGTGATAGGGAACTTAACTTTCGCTCCCACATTGACCACATTATACTTAAGGCCAATTCTTCTCTTGGTTTCATAAAACGCTGGTCTAAAGAATTCTCTAACCCTTATGTTACAAAGTCGCTTTACATTACCTTTGTCTGACCCCTCCTTGAGTACGCAAGCCAAGTTTGGTCTCCATTTCATGTCACCCATTCCCTTAGAATTGAAGCTGTGCAGCGCAGGTTTTTACGTTTTGCCTTACGAGGTCTCCCATGGGTCGACAATTATAACCTATCCCCCTACGAAGATCGTTTAAATATTCTCCAGGTCGTGGTTCGGGCGAATGCAAGCATATACAAGTGGCACAAGATTGACGTCATTGCAACACTCTTGCAGCGTGACTTCGATAAGATTCAGCGACATTGTGATGATTGGAAGTTGAAGATCAACTTCCAGAAGTCTAACACCATTCTTTTCAGAACGCCGTTGTCTGGGGCCTCTAGGGATACCAGGAAGAATTGGCGAAAATTCTCTTTTATTGGAGAGCACGGACGTCCACTTGCATGTCAAATGTAGTCAGATATCTGGGGATTCGGCTAGACCAATATCTATATTTTAATAAACATGTAGATATTGCTCTAACCAAAGCCCGAGGCGCTTTCGCTCTTACAAAGAGACTGTTTCATAGCTCGATGCAAGGGTGAAGGTAATCTGCTACATGGCCCATGATCGCATATGGATGTCCTGTGTGGTTCAACGTAGGGAAAAGCGGGATGGAAAGGGGTGTTTGAGAGGGCCTGCCTTCGGGCTTGCCTTCACGTGTACAAAACACCTGAGTCTCAGTACATAAAATTCTATTCCAACGAGATCCTTTACAACAAAGAGAGTCTGATAAGAGTGGACAATTTCCTAATCAAGATGACTTGAAGGCACATTGCAAGAGCAATGACCGCGATGAATAATCTGTTCTCCGGGGCTTATTACCCCAATATTATGTACCATCAGAGCGTTCGATTTAGCGGCTTTGTCCCACCGGAAGCATTCCTCTATTATGATCAGGCAGGTCTTATCCAGGATAGAGCGGCATTGCCATTAATCTTCCACGTAGCCCGAAAAACTGTGGATAGGCGGCTCAACTACGAGCGTGACGTCGTACGGAGCGCTGAGGAGCGTCTCCGGTTTAGTAGGTTGGTTTCCAGCCGAGATATTAAGGATTTTGAACGACAGTACCAGCAATTATGGTGGCTTGAGGGAGCCCCCTTGTCGATCCCTATAGATCCGGGATAGACAGTATACGGCAAGCTGGCCGATTTACGTATATTTTTTTTATACCTTGGCCGGCTTACATAGTTGTAGGTGTAGTTTTTATTGTAGTTTTAGAAAAAAAAAATAAAAAATAAGAAATAAAAAAAAATAATAAAAATAAATAAAAAAAAGCCTGTTGGCACCAAAAAAAAGATTAATTAAGTTTATTTAAGTATCTTATACTTACTTACTTTACTTTAATCCTTTAACCCCTCGGGGGGCATAGGGCGTCAACAACGCCTGCGCGCCATCTTGTTCGTAGTTCTGCAACGCTTTTGAGCTCTCTCCAGCTCATTCCCAAAGAGCTCGATTCCTCCTCGACTGTTCTGCGCCACGTTTGCCTAGGGCGTTCCGCTGTTCTGCTTGCTTGGGTGAGCGGATTCCACTGCATAGCGTATTTCGCAATGGAATTGTCTCCGCGCCGTATGGTGTGTCCAATCCACTGCCACTTTCTTCTTCGTATTGTAATGTTTGTAGGTTCCTGGCCCGTTCTCGTATAAAGCTGGTTATTGGAGATACGGTTCGACCAAAAGATCCTCAGGATGACTCTTAAACATTTGTTTACAAAGACTTGCAGCCGGCGCGTGTTAATGGTGTCCACTTTCCAAATACTGCACCCATAAAGCAGTACCGATTCTACGTTGGAGCGAAACAGTCGTAGCTTGGTTCTTAGGCTGATTACATTGCTTTTCCAGATGGTGGACAGAATGCCGAACGCAGCTTTGGCCTTCCCGATTCTGCTGCACACATCCAGCTCGGTGCCACCACAGTTTGCCGAGACCACACTACATAGGTATAGAAAGTTGTCCACTTTCTCGACTTCCTGGCAATGTTAAGTTGCGCGCTGGTGTTAGAAGTGCACAGGGCTTTTGTTTTGGCTGTGTTAATTTTGAGCCCTACTTTGTTTGCCTCAGCTTCTAGATTCTGGACCATATTATTATTAATTATTAGAATAATATAAGATTAAGTATCTTATGGTAGTACGTAAGCTATTTTTTAGGTAGTCTATAGTGTCTTTTAATACAATTTTAAAGTGTTCATTCACTAAGTTTTTTTTGTTTCTTAGTTTTCTTGTTCATTAACGTTATTGTACATAAATATGATAGTTTAGGTCGAATGACATAGTATAAAAAAAAAATAAGTTTAGCTTAGAGCGCTCGTGTAGAGCCAGTAAGTGTATAAGATTTATGTGTTCTTTAAGCTAGTTTTAAGCGTTTAAGCATTAAGTGGTTTCAATTTCTTAAAATAAAAAGCTTTTCAAACTGGAAAAAATAAAGTGCACGACTGGATTGTACGTACTTGCACCTATATGCTGTTAGTTGGATGTGCATAAATTTTAATAAAAATAAATTGAACAAAATGTTTTAAAATTTTTTGGATAAGTTTAAATGCCACATTTTGTTAAACATTAAATTTTGCCCACATTTCAATTTTTATGGAAATCCATTGAGTTTTAGCCGAGAAATAGCCATATTTCTAAAATCAGTTAATAGGAAAAGTACCGTTATACGTATTTTTAGCCAAAAACATGGTACGCCATCTTATAGCATTTGTATAGGCTAGCTCGAATATGGAATTTAATCAAAATCGTTAGAGCCGTTTTGGAGAAAATCGTGTTTATGTAAAATTGGCCCTAAGTAAAGTACCGTTAATTGACTCAACACTTGTAAATACCTCACACACCGCTGATTTTCAATTCACCTGTGTTAAAATAACTATTTCGAAGTGAAACATTTACATCCTTTGACCACTCAAAACTACCAGCTAGACATTGACGCTATAAATTTGCTGTTTATTGTTGTAGATCCTCGTGATACCGTCTTAATTCTGGGGGACTTTAACTTCACCGATCTTCATTGGGCTCTATTAGAAGATGAGTCCCATTACATTACAACTAACCCCTTTTCAGATAAGGAAGTCCTTTTTATCGATAGCCTTTTAGATTGCAGTACTGCATTTCAGTTAAGTGGTGTATCGAAACACTTAGGTAGACAACTTGATCTTATTTTCTCCTCAGATGCCGATAAGTGCGTCGTTTCGGCAAGCAATCATCTTTTATCCAAACTGGACAATTATCACCCACCTTTATCTTAATCTTAAGTGGGTGCCGTGGCTCAGTGGTTAGTGCGAACCGCGCAAGCGGTTCCGAGTTCGAATCCAGGAAATTACCACCAAAAGTTTTTTTCACGGCCCCACCTCTTGCGAGCGTCTGACAAACATCCAAGAGTATTTACTGTCATTAGAAAGCTTCTCAAAAACCCCCCTGCCCTTCGGATACGGCATAAAACTGTAGGTCCCTTCTGTACGTACAGAAATATATACCACTCACAATACGTACAGCTGTGAGAAGCTAGGCCTTGGCCCTCTATGGGCTGTTTACGGCCTAATATTTATTTATTTTTTTTTATCTTAATATTCTACGAAAATGATAATAACACAATTCAATCCGATTAAGCTTATACTATTAATTTTCGTAACGCAGACTTTAGAAAACTCAATAACCTTTTAAGCGCTGTTAATTTCAACTGCATTTTTAACAGTACGCACACTTGAGTGGATGATGCGCTTGGGCTGTTCTACACTGAAATTTTAAATTGTTTCCGTTCGAAGAACTTCTCATCCTCTCCACTGTGCTACACGAAACAGTTAAGGTCCACTACTCAGCAAACGGCGAAAACGAACAAACGAATATTCGCAAATTTTGATATTTCATTCACAGCTACTTTTTTATCTAGTCGCTATATTCTGCGAATCAATCGAATTCTTCGCATAAATTAATCACTATGTAAATTTTTTTCTATAAAACGATAAATAAATTAAGCTTTCATCTTTGGGAATACAAAGTAAAATTGTCAATTGTTTGCCTTTAAATGGGCTAAAAATGGTTTGTTCGCGTAAATGTTCGTAAATGGACCTTTACGCAATAAGTTTTGACGTACTTTCCTTAAAAGCCGGTCTGATTCTAATCCGTCCAATTACATTCAAGCCTTTATTGATTTTTCCGGTGTTTATCGAGGGGACTAAATCATACGTTCAAGATCGTCAGTATAAAGTCCTTTTCAGATCCTGGAACCCTGAACCCTTTATTGCCTCATCCGGAGTCCCACAAGGAGCCATCTTTGATAATCATCTTGTGGGCTCCGTGGCTCAGTGGTTAGTGCGTTGGACTACTGCGCAAGGGGTTCCGAGTTCGAATCCAGGAAAATACCACCAAAGTTTTTTTTTTCACGGCCCCATCTCTTGCGAGCGTCTGACAAACATCCAAGAGTACTTACTGTCATGAGAAAGCTTCTCAAAAACCCCCCTGCCCTTCGGATACGGCATAAAACTGTAGGTCCCTTCTGTACGTACAGAAATGTATACCACGCACAATACGTACAGTTGTAAGAAGCTAGGCCTTGGCCCTCTATGGGCTGCTTACGGCCTACTATTTATTTTATTTTTATTCATCTTGTCAATTAATGACGACGATAAAGTTATTAAACATTCTCGCTTATCTATCTATGCGGACAACATGAAGATTTTCAAGCACATTTCTAACTCTGCTGATTCGTTTGCACTTCAAAATGATATGAATAGCTTTTCGATTTTCTTGAATTAAATGTTAGTAAATGTCAAGCCATAACTTATTCTCGAAAACGACTTCCATCAACCCTACCTACAGTTACAGTAAAGTGTTCCTTGCGATAGTGAACTTAATTTTCGCTCCCACTTCGATCATATTATCAATAAGGCAAATTCTGCACTGTGAAGTTATGGTCCAAAGAGTTTTCGAACCCGTACGTCACAAAATTGCTGTACTTTATATTTGTAAGACCTATACCTATCCTATCAAAATACACATTCTTATTGAATTGAACGCGTGCGGACTAATTACGGACGTAACGAGCCTATGTCTCGGATGTTACGTATAACTAATGAAAGCCAAAATATCTTTGATTTTTAGTATAACAAAATCATTTTTAGAAACGCCCTTTATTCCTCTCCTCTCCTTAACTCCTGATCTAGATTTTTATGCCGTATCCTAAGGGTATATTAAGTTTGATGCATAGTTTGTAACATAGAGAAATATTGCAAACCGACCCAATAAAGTATATATATAAATGATCAGTATCAATAGCCAATTCGATTGAGCCATGTCCGTCCGTCTGTCCGTCTGTCCGTCCATCTGTCACCAGTTTTGGGCCTTAAATTCTTAGCTAGGTCAATGAAACTTTGTATGCGAGGTCTTTGGACATCGGGACAGAACATGCGTAAACATTTCCCACTTTTGGAAAACTAATTTTTTCAGTATTTTTGTACGAAACTCGGAAAAACTTACTTAACCAAATATATAGAGATTTCCTTACTCTACAAATCTTCCATACATTGTATATGACCACGCCTACTTTTTAGGGGCGGTTAAAAAAAAACAGTTTTCGGCGTTTTCGTTGGAAAAATATCACTTCGTAGGAACAATATTTAATTTATATATTGAAAAAATTTCAAAATCCGCCAACTACCATGCTCAGTTCTTGAGAAAACTCATGTTTTGGAATAATTTAAAAAAGGCTGACACTTAGAAAAAGGATAGGGTATCACACGATCCGCACCAAGCGGATTGTAGCCTTTTCATGTGTTTTGTCAGTCAAAATATATGTACATAATTAGCTGATTGCATCATTTTGCGTACAAATACTCGTAAAATTTATTTAAATCTGAAAAAAGTGCATACGCGTACCAATTTAATTCTGATTTATATAATTAATACAACTTTAAATTACCAATCTTTGCTTAAGTAGAGGCGGATATTTCAGTACCATTTGACCCCAAAAATTGACTTATGTCCTTTCTTCTTTTTTCAGCTTCGGTTGAATTCATTCTATATTAAAGATTATTAACTAAGAACTCAAATCACTTTATAGGCGTATAAAACACGACCAGTACGGTCGTCTTCAAGCGAGTCCAAAAATGAATGCGTAAGTGCAGACAAAAAAAATGAATATCGTAAACTAACGGTGATATGATGACAATCTTACAAATATTTGGGCAATAACAACAGACACATCTGTATATTTTACTGATTTAGCCACTGGCACAAGACACCATCGGTATTTTCAACAACTTTCTTGGACGTTGCAGCAATAGTCCGCACAATTGAAACCGAAATGACAGTAAAAACAACTAGAAAATAAGTTGAAATTTGGTTTCGGCGAACAATGCATATTTCGTTAAAATCAACAAACTTTCCGTTGCTTTTACAGTCTATTGTTACTGCAAAATGTCCCAAATCAAATAATGAAGCGGTTGAATTTACTTAAAACTGGTGATTACAACAGATTTGGCTGTTGATACATATTTTTGGAAGAAAATTCTTACCGATTTGCTTACAACAATTTTGAGTTGTTGAATTTACGACTTTTTTCTCTCTCTGTGTGGTGGTTCTAACAGTGGACTTTTTTTACAGCGTTTCCAGGGTTAAATGACTGGTCACAACGGCACTGAATTGTTGGTGGTATGTTAGCTGTGACTTTCTTGTCACCTAACCTAAATTAAACTTAAATCACATTAAGTTTTTATACGAATATATAAAATAGGATCACAAAGTAAAAAACCAGTGAAAAATGCTACAATCCGCCTGGAGCGAATCGTATGATACCCTATCCCTATCTTATTTGGTCGTGTCAGTGGGCGGTGGAAAATGTATTCACAAAATTTTGTATTTTGCCCTATAAACAAATATTTTTACTCGAAAATTAATTTTTGAAGTAAACGCCCCTAAAAAGTGGGCGTGGCCATATACAATGTATAGACGATTTGTAGATTAAGTGGATATCTACATATTTGCTCAAGTAAGTTTTTTTGAGTTTCATATAAAAATAGTGAAAAAAGGTGATTTTTTTGAAAAGTGGGCGTGTCAGTGGGCGGATTTTAAAAATTTTTACACTTGTATTGCTTACTTTTCCAAAGACCTCGTATAGAAAATTTCATCAACCTAGCTCAAAATTTAAGGCCCAAAAACTGGTGACATACGGACGGACGGACAGACGGACATGGCTTAATCGACTCGGCTAGTGATACTGATCATTTATATATATACTTTATGTAGTCTATCTTTAATATTTCTCTATGTTACAAACTATGTATCAAACTTAATATACCCTTAGGATAGGGTATAATAACTGATCGATAAAGGTATTTTACTTAAAGCAAAATGAAACACATTGCTTGTTGTTTGTAACATCTTATGCCGGCGTTTTTAAAAAAGATAAGGTTAGAGTATTTTTTCGTCTCATGTTCTGCGAATCGAAGCTTCAGCTCAATATCGCTTCTGAAATCAAGATATATGTATATCTATGTACCTTCAAGATGTGCTTAAAAACTCGATTTTTTAGTTTTTAGTTTAGATAAAACTAAAATTCATTTTCAAATCGAGCTATCAGATTAACATGCGTTAATTGACTAAAACCATTGTATGTATATAAATCTAATACCTGTGACACACTGCTGGTATGGGTACCATAGTATACGGATGTATCATCTATGTGTCAGGCAATACCATAGTAATACTACACGAGCAACATTAGCTCGTGTATTGATACTTGGGTTTTTATGATAGTATTCGAAACTTTCCAACGATCGCAGTGCCATTCTTCTAATTGGCTTTTCTTAAAATTGTTTATCCTCACTATGAAAGCAAATTATTTTTTTTTGTGATGAAAATGGACGTAAAAAAAAGGCAAATATTGAATTCTGCAGAGATTACAAAAATTAATTTATATTTAGCGTGACATGTCCCAAAATTAAGAGCTACTACAACAGTATGACATTAAACTGACAGTGCCAGAATTTCGGACACGATTAAACCATTTAAGAAAAAAATATAGGTATTATCTTATCTAGTTAACTTTTAATATATATAATTATTATCTGCGGGATTCCAGAACTGAAAATTGGACCATCTGGAGGATCTCCTTCCGAGTGGGAGTATTATTAATTGATTCACGAATTTCTAGGCAGGTTCAAATCTAATCATGTACAAGAAATGATGGAGGAACTCGGATGTTTTGGTAGTTAAACGAAACCATTTTAATATATTTTGTTAATTTGTATACCCTATCCTAAGGGTATATTGAGTTTGATACATTAGCCGTGTTTTTTTCGAAAGTGTATAGCCACCTCTGAATAAAACGTCAATACTCCCTTAATTGTTTTACGCTGACATTTATTTTTAAAAGCGGGCGTGTCAGTGGGCGGATTTTGAAAATTTTTATAATTTTATTGCTTACTTTTGCAAGCTGCAACATCACAGTGTATGATTCAAACAAAGAAAATAAAATACACAATCCATCCAAACATCCACCAATTATTGCACTACAAGTCAATAAGTATGAAAGCTTGGTCAAATTATTGGAGGAAAATAAAATTAAAGCTTCTACAGCATTAATAAACAAAAATGACATCAAAATTAATGTCGATGAAGAAGAGGGATACAGAATTCTGACTAAACTACTAAACCAGAGGAAAGTGCAATGGTATTCTTATGAGAATAAGCAAACCAGACCAATTAAAGTTGTAGTAAAAAAACTGCATTTTTCATGCTCACCGGAAAGCATTAAAAACGATTTAACCATAGAGGGTTTAAAATACTGGAAGTCGTAAATATGCTTAAATTTAAAAGCAAAGTACCGCTTCCAATGTTCATGCTCAGTTTCGAACATGACGAAGACAAAGAAAAAATATATGGCATTAAAAACATACTTGGGATGAAAGTTGAGATTCATACTTTACGTAAATCCAAATTAGTGCCCCAATGCAAAAATTGTCAAAGGTACGGTCATACACAAAAATACTGCAGCTCAAACCCAAGATGTGTTAAGTGTGCAGGAAGTCACCACACCAACGAATTTGTGCGGGCCCTAAAATGACATATGCTCATGCAGCATCAAAAACAATACAAATACCAACAGAGAAAGCCGTAAAAAGCAAAACAGAGCCACACACTGCAATGGAAACCCTCATGAAACAAGCCCTAAATAGGATTGATTCCATGGAAAAAAACAATAAAATGATATTAGATAGAATATCTTTACTAGAGAGACAGAACAGCAATAAAAGAGCTGTACCAAAAAGACAAACATGATGAATAAAATCAAAATTCTAGAATGGAATGCTAATGGTTTTGAGAATCGAAAAGATGGGATACAAGTGACTCTCGATATAAACCAGATAGACATATGTCTTATTTCAGAGACGCACTTCAAATTAAATTCTGACCTTAAACTGAAGGGATATAAATTATATCACTCCCCACATCCACATAACTGCGCAAAAGGCGGGGCTGCAGTGGTAATAAAGAATACGATTGAACACCATTTAGAAGCAAAATTCCAATCATGTGACATCCTAGGAATTTCCATTTGCATAAAAACAAGCAGTGGCCAACTATCCGTTGCATCAGTATATTGCTCTCCTAGCTATAGAATAAAGACGAGTGATTTTAAAAATCTTTTCCGCATATTTCACAATTAATCGTGGGAGGGGATTTTAATGCCAAGAATAAATATTGGGGATCTAGACTAACAAACACTAGAGGCAGAGAACTTTTTAAATGTATTAAGAAGATGGCGCGAAATACCACTCGACGGGAAAACCTACCTATTGGCCAACAGATAGGAATAAAACGCCAGATCTTGTCGACTTTTTTATATCTAAAAATATATCCTCAAATAAAATAAATGTGGAAGAAGGCCCTGATCTTCAATCAGATCACTCCTCAGTCCTTCTTACACTTGGCGATAAAATAATTATAAAAGAACAAAGTCCAAAACTTGTTAATAGACTGACTGATTGGAACTACTTTCGACAGATGTTGGAAGAAAGTATCCAACTATCATCAGCTATACAAACAGTAGACCAACTAGAAAAAGCAGTGCAAATACTAACACTGAACATACAAAATGCTGCATGGGCAGCAACTCCTAACACAACAAAAAAGACTAAGCAAAACTCTTACCCTCGCGAAATATGTGAAATCATTACACGAAAAAGGAAAGCTAGAAAGCGTTGGCAACAGACAAGGGCGCCAAGCGACAAAACCATACTAAACAACTTGAATAATAAGCTCAGAAATTCTATAAAAGAATTCAAGAATGAGTCTTTAAAAACTTACCTTAACAGTCTTACAAATGATACCGACTACTCGCTCTTGAAGGCAACAAAGAAAATGAACCGACCAATTGCCCATATTCCTCCAGTAAAAACCAAAGAAGGTAACTGGGCAAAAAGCAGCCAAGAGAAAGCAAACACTTTTGCAGAGTATCTTGAGGACGTCTTCAGACCCTATGAAGATAAAAGTTACCAAGGAATCGAAGAAAGGTGCGAAGAAGATCGACCAATTCGATCGGTAACAGCTAAAGAACTTGCCAAAGAAATTAAAGAAAATATAAATATAAAAAAGGCCCCAGGGTTTGATTTAATTACAGGGGAAATCTTAAAACAATTCCCACAAAAAGGTTTAAAAAAACTAGCGCAGATTATAAATGCTGCATTTAAGCTGAGATATGTGCCAAGCATGTGGAAGGTCGCGGAGGTAATAATGATCCCAAAACCAGGCAAACCACCAAGCGAAGTAACCTCGTATCGCCCAATATCGATACTACCAATATTGTCAAAGCTATTTGAAAAAATGCTGGTAAAACGCCTGCAAAAAATAATCGATGAAAAATCGCTAGTCCCAAATCACCAACTTGGATTTAGAAATAAGCACTCTACAATTGATCAAGTGCATAGAATCACAGATAAGATCGAAAAAGCATTTGAAGAGAAAAATGTGTGCTCTACAATATTTCTTGATATAGCACAAGCTTTCGATAAAGTCTGGCACAAAGGACTGATACACAAATTACAAAAACAACTGCCGATGCAGTATTCGACAATTCTGGAGTCTTATATATCAGATCGATTCTTCAGAATTAAACAAGATACGGAATACTCAACATTAAGAAAGATAAAAGCTGGTTTACCGCAAGGCAGTCAACAACTGCCGATGCAGTATTCGACAATTCTGGAGTCTTATATATCAGATTGATTCTTCAGAATTAAGCAAGATACGGAATACTCAACATTAAGAGAGATAAAAGCTGGTGTACCGGAAGGCAGTGTTTTAGGGCAAGTGCTATACCTTTTATTCACTAGCGATCTGCCTGAAAGAGGAGAAACCACTATAGCAACTTCTGCAGATGGCACTGCTGTACTTGCTGTAGGAGAAACTGTTCAAATAGCAGAAAAAAAGCTCCAAATAGCAATAAACCGTATCTCAGAATGGACTAAAAAATGTCAGATTAGATTAAATGACCATAAGTCAGTCCATATTAATTTTACGTATAAAAACGTACCACATATTCCAGTCTACATTAACAACAATGTAGTGGAATATTCAAAAACAGCCAAATATCTAGGCATGACTCTAGATGCTAAACTGCGTTGGAAAGCGCATGTAAAGAAAAAAAAAGATGAGTTGAACATGCGATACAGTAAAATGTATTGGCTTATTGGGAGATATTCTTCCCTGTCCAACTACAATAAGTTATTTCTATACAAGCAAATTCTAAAACCGGTATGGACCTATGGTCTCTAGTTATGGGCATGCACATGCCCAACAAATTTACAAAAAATTCAGATCTTCCAAAATAAAATACTAAGGAACATAGTCAATGCACCTTGGTACATAAGTAACGCTGATCTTCATAGAGATCTAAATATCGAAATGGTTGAAGACGAAATTAAAAAAGTTGCTCAAATGCACAGACGTAGGCTTCTCAACCACATTAGCTTAGAAATAACCGAATTATTACATACAGACCATGTAATCAGAAGATTAAGGCGGATAAAACCGCTTGATCTATAAAAATTAGCTAATAATAGAAATTAGGTTATATTTTCTACCAAAAAAGTTCAGAAATCCGACAACCAGCGGCGAAAGTTAGTCCCCCAGGGAGGTTTTTTGATGGGTTAAAGTCCCTCACTATTGCAGAAGCATCCCTCGCGTTCTAGCTCTGCAATGAAGACCACTATAGCAACTTTTTCGATGATTTTCCCTTCCAGCGAAGCCCCATACAAAAAAAAAAACTTTTGCAAGGATCTCTTATACAAAATTTAAGGCCCAAAAACTGGTGACACACAGACGGACGGACATAGCTCAATCGACTCGGCTAGTGATGCTGATCATTTATATATATATTTTATGTGGTCATCTGTAATATTTATTACCCTTAGGATAGGGTATAAAAACCGGCAGGTGAAAAAAAATTCAAATTTCGAAATTTGAAAAAATTAAGTAGAGTGATGAGTGAGGAAAGGCCCGCGCTCACAGAAAGGGGAGTTGCGGCCGAACTTAAAAAAGCAGAGGAGTTGTTTGCTGAACTACCTTTATCAAAGGTGTTGCAAGTAATTAACGAAAGCAAGAGAAGGAGGAGTTTTAAGCCGACTCCAAATCTAAAATATCGCTCCCTAAGATTCTCAATAGTGCCAGTTGTGGCAGGGGATACAATGGAATAAATGGACGATACTCAAATCTCTGACGAGGAAGAAGAGGAGGAGTACAAAGGGGCAGAAAACATCTTCGCCCCCTTAGCCCAGTCGGATTCCGACGACGAAGATGACGAATTGTCGGAATTAACAAGCAGCATAGTGCAACTGCAAAAAAAGTTGCTACAAAAGCCAAACAAATGGCACGGCGGGAAAGGGAGAGGCAGGTTGCACTCCGAGCTTCACCAGAACTCCAGCTTCAACAACAACAACATCAGCCACAGACTAAGCAGAAGCAAGAACCACAACAACATGCTAAGCCGGACGGGCTGGTGAAGCCAAGCTCAGGCGACTGTGGGGTTCACAGGTGGCGGATACTGAACGGCCTGTAGAACTGCAGGTTAGCTGCGCATACCCAATAAGCAGCCCCCGACCAAGAGCGGCAGAGAAGGAGTGCGTAGCTTAAAAGGCTACAGGAGTCCCAATGAACTTTCTGTGATAAGACGAGTAAGTGCCGTCTTCAAATAAGTGCTCTCTACCCAGAGGGTAGCTACGTGGGATAAATAAGGAATAAAATGGCGAGACCCGGATGTACCGGTCACAACGTGGGATACAGAAATAATAAACTGGCGAGACCCGGATGTACCCGTCACAACGTGAGACATAGATGAATGAAACGAGGCGAAAACACAACCCCGTGCTCCTTACGCAGAAGGGAAAAACAACGTGGGATACATGCCAAGAACTGGCAAGACCCCAAGGTCTTAGTTACAACGGGTAATGCCCGTTCTAAAATATTATTAGCTTATTGATTATTAAGACTGAGCCCAATAAGGTCTTAATTAAGGTATATTGGAAAATGATTCGGAATAAGGAAGCTGAGGGCTGATGTCTGTCGTATTCTGTTACCACGGTAAGTAGGAGTGACATCCAGTTGAAATGGCTCTCAGGCTAATGCTACAGACGCCCCCGTCCCGTTAAAACCTTGGCAGGACTCAAAGAACGCTCAATGTTTCGTCGCTATTTAGTTGGTGGCCTAGGCTCAGATGTAACATTCCTGGTTAGCACCTGATCTGGCTCTGGCACAGCACCCATGAAGGCCTGTGTCAACCCTTGCATGGCCTCTCTGATAACCACGAGATCCCTTTGGTGACTACGCATCCGAACATTGATAACGGCTTTGAGTGGGGACCACATAGAAATGATTACAACAAAAACAACAACAACAACAACAACAACAACAACAAAAACAAACCAAAACGAGGAAAAAAAGGAGATCCAAGCGAACCCTTTAGTAAGGAGCTCCAAATTAGTTAGGTCACCGATGACAGACTGGACCAGTACACCGAAGGAGAAAATGGACTGTCCAACCTACAATACGGTTTCAGAAAGAAACGAAGCACAACCCATGCGCTACAAGCAGTGTGCAAGATAGCACGCGAAGTCATATCGGGGACCAGATGGAAAGGAGGAAAAAAGCAGTACTGCGCCGTCGTTACCCTCGACATAAAGAATGCCTTCAACTCTGCCAAATGGAGCTGCATTATGAGAGCGCTGAGGGACATGTGCGTCCCTAACTATCTGCGCCGAATAATAACGGACTACTTTGAAGATTGGACCCTCCACTATGATACGGAAGAAGGGCCTAAAACATTTAAAATAACAGGAGGAGTACCACAGGGATCAGTGTTGTGCCCAGATTTGTGGAACATTATGTACGATGGGGTACTACGGATACGTAAATCAAGAAGAGTACATATAATCGGCTACGCTGACGATATAGCAGTGGTTGTTGTGGCTAAAACACTAGAGAAAGTGATGCAACACTGCAATAACACAATTAAAGGCGTGAAAACGTGGCTTCGTTCACAAGCCCTGGAACTCGCAGAACATAAAACGGAGGCCGTCCTCATAAGCAGCCGCAAGAAAGTTGAGCGCCAAACAATAGAGGTAGGCGAACACACTATAGAGTCGAAGCCCTACATAAAGTACCTGGGAGTACTGCTTGACCATAGGCTAAACCTAGCCCACACAAGCGTAAAGGTCAACCGGGTGGTTGCAGCAATATCTAGGCTAATGCCCAATATTGGAGGATCAAAGCAGCCTATAAGAAGCCTACTCGCGACAGTTAGCAAGCCAATCCTCATGTATGCAGCCCCTATATGGGAACCGGCTACAGCTGTAAACTCATACATGAGGGGGATTAATTCGTAACACAGAAGAGCATTTCTTAGAATATGCTCCGCATAGGACAGTATGGGGGGATGCAATTAATGTAATAGCAGCGCGAATGCCTATCGACCTGGAAGTAAGAGTAGCAGCATGCATGCAGAATAGCGATAACGAGGAAAGAAGCACCATCAGGGATGTTTTCATCCTACATGTGTTGGTCTTAGCAAACGTGCTATCGGGTACCTTAAAGAATTTTCTAGTAACTTTTTGTTTTTTTGCAACGAATGCAAAAACATCTCTCTGGCCCATGTAATGCGTGCTATCAAGTGTGTTAGTGACTCTATTGAATCCTTTACGTCGGACAACAAACTATGGCACAAGAAACTTATAGGCCAGTTATCTAAGTTTGATGAGTTGAATAAGTAAAAAGTAAGAATTAAGTAATTCTATTGATTCGTCAATTAATAATCTTAAGTCCAAAGTTAAAAATTTAGACAAGCAGCAAACATATATAATAGATATGATGAAGAAACCCATTTGTGACTCGTCGGACCATAATCTACAATCAATCAAACACGACCTGTTATCTGCCCTTGATTCACGCCTGCCTACTATAAAATCGTTCGTCAATTCCTCCTTAGACCCAATTAACATTAACATTAACTCTCTTCGCTCGGACCTAGCCATTAATTTGTCCAATACAATTTTACCCTCTCTGCGCCAACCTGATCCGGTACTAGAAGATATAGCTTGCAAAATTGTCAATATTGGCAACGACCTTGCAGCAACCCGGTAAATAATCAGCGAAATAGTTGAAGACATTAGAGCTGCATCCAACAAAATTGATATTTTACCAGACCAAATTCAACCGAACTCTTCCACAACACATCATTACTTGCTGAAATTCTCGAGACCTCTGCCGACACTCCTCAACTTATACACCATGCTCACCCCCCTCCGTGTCCTCCGGGTGCACAGTTACACGCAACTGCTCCAACACCTTCAATCAATCTCCATGCCACCACGTCATCGATTGTGATCAATCGTCTGGGTACGACATGGACCCTTACGGATTGAAACAAAAGGCTTCAAAGATTAAACTCCATCAACACGGACCTAACGACTTTCATTATCAGAGGAGCTCCCCAATTAGCCGATGCCTCCTGGGTACGGAAACTATTTCACCAGAAGTTTTCCATCATCATTGAATGCTGTGAGAAGATCTCCCCACACAATTCGAGTAACCTGAGCTGCTTCAAACTTGGTATTCCATCCAAATACCAATGGCTCTTCTCGACACTCCCTGGTGATGTTTTTGGACTAGGTAAAATGACTATGGCCAAATGGGACAACGATATGCAGGTTAAGCCTAATAAAAAAAAATCTAATAAAAAACCTAAGTCTAAGCGTACTTCTAAGCCTAATCATAATTCTTCTATAAGCTCTCAACTCTCAAACACTTCCCTACGACATCTTTTACATTTACATTATCTTCTGTTATATTCGCCCCTCTCAACCCACCCAAGCATACCAGCTAGCTGTTGATGTAATTGACGCCCTGCTTGAAATCGCTGAACCCGAGGACGATTACATAATCGTGGGTGACTTCAACTTCCCCTTTTTAAAATGGGTCCCATCAGAAGATGAATCCTTTCTTGTCCCAACAAACTCTTCCTCAGAAAAGGAAATCCTTCTTACTGATCGTCTTTTTGACTCTGGCCTTTTTCGGATAAGTGGTATCACCAATAATCTTGGTAGGCAGTTAGATCTAATTTTTTCTTCTAACGCCTATAATTCTCTCGTCAACGTGAGTAACCATGTTCTCTCTACTCTCGACCAATATCATCCCCCTCTCACTCTTCCGATATCAAGGATGACTTTTCTCCCGGCCCCGATGGTTTGCCCGCCATATTTCTTAAGAAATGTTCTAATGCACTGTATCAACCACTAACTACTTTATTTCGTCTCTCGCTCTCACAAGCCGTTTTTCCAAACTTATGGAAGGACTCATTTATTTTCCCTATCCATAAAAAAGGGAGCAAAAATGATATATCTAACTACCGACCCATAGCTAAACTCTCATCGATCCCTAAACTCTTTGAAAGCATTATATACGACTCATTATATTTTCACTGCAAATCTATTTTTTCTCCCCATCAGTACGTTTTCTTAAAAGGTAGATCCACTACGACTAACCTAATCGAATTTGTCTCAAAAACACTACAGGCACTGGAGGCAGGTAAGGAAGTTGACGTCATTACCACCGACTTCAGTAAAGCGTTTGATAAAATATGTCACTCTACTATTTACTTCAAACTTGAAGCCATTGGCTTTCCACCATCTTTTGTCTCATGGCTGAAATCTTACCTTGAGAATCGCCAGTACAGAGTTCTATTTAGATTTTCAGTCTCCGATCCCATTATCGCAACCTCAGGCATCCCACAAGGAAGTCATCTTGGTCCATTGATTTTCGTCCTAACTACAAATGATGTTGGGCAATCATTAAAAACTCTGATCTGTTTATTTACGCGGACGACATGAAAATATTTAAGGTTATATCCACCCCGAAGGACTCTCTATCTTTTCAAAAAGACCTGAACTCTTTCTACACTTGGTGCGTCAATAACTTATTAGAACTTAACGTCAGTAAATGTCAATCCATAACCTTCTCCCGAAAACGCCAACCCCCACCCCGTAGATCCTATTTTTTTTCTTCATGATTCCATTCCCTTAGTCTCCTTTATACGCGATTTGGGTATTATCTGTGATAGGGAACTTAACTTTCGCTCCCACATTGACCACATTATACTTAAGGCCAATTCTTCTCTTGGTTTTATAAAACGCTGATCTAAAGAATTCTCTAACCCTTATGTTACAAAGTCGCTTTACATCACCTTTGTCAGACCCCTCCTTGAGTACGCAAGCCAAGTTTGGTCTCCATTTCATGTCACCCATTCCATTAGAATTGAAGCTGTGCAGCGCAGGTTTTTACGTTTGGCCTTACGAGGTCTCCCATACTTTCAAAGAGCCCTAAACTCTCTCTCTAATCGATGAGAGTTTAGCTATGGGTTGGTAGTTAGATATATCATTTTTGCTCCCTTTTTTATGGATAGGGAAAATAAATGAGTGTTAAGTCCCTTACTATTGCAGAAGCATCCCTCGCGTTCTAACTCTGCAAAAGAAAAAAATAAATAAGTTGCTGAGTATGTATCTTGTATGTTAAGATTTTGTCGAGGTGGACCCCGAGATATTTTACGTTCGACTTCCATTCTACCTGAGCAGCAGCGATAGTAAGTCGATTGCTTGGTAGCAAGATGGCCTTCTTGTGAAAAAGATGGCCTGGCTCTTGTTTCAATGTTGAAACCAACTGCATCCGACGAATAGATACACGTGTCGTCTGCGAAAGCAGCTGTTTCGATTTCTTAATTGAGGAAAGTCGGACGTATATATGTTAAACAAAATTGGTCCAAGGACCGATCCTTGAGGCACACCTGCATCAACAGGAAAGTCATTAGAAAAACAGTAATTGACAGAAACTCTGAACGTTCGGACAGTTACGAAAGACAGGACCATTTTTACGAGATGAATAGGGAAGTTATATATAATTATGTAGCTTATGCAGCAGTCTTTGATTCCAGACCGTGTCAAAAGCCTTCTCAACGTCGAGTAAAATCATACCTGTGCTCTTACCCAGCAGAAACTTACTTTTAATATGCTTCGTAATACGATGGATGTGATGAACCGTACTATAATGCTGCCTAAAACCGAACTGTTCTGGCGGCAGATGTTGTTGGTGTCAATACAGGCAATGGGCAATTCTCTTTTTCATATTTTTTTTTTCCAAGCATTAGCACCCTAGCTTGAAACACAATAAAAATATTTTGGAGGAAAACTATTCCAGCGAATAAAGGTAAATTTCTTAAAAATAGGATTTTGACTCCATCTAAACCCGGCGATTTAGAACTTTTTAATGAGCGCAGAACAGATTGCACTTCAATAAGTGAGATGCTGTAAGCGTTGTGTTCAACGGAATGTGAATGTAGGAGGTCCATGGATTGTTCCACTTCGAATTGAACAGTGACGTTGTTACCAATGCTGCTACTTAAAGAGTGGTTTTCAAAAAAGGATTTTGCTAGCACATTGGCCTTTTCGAGGTTGGAAATCAAAACTGTATGCCTTACACTAAATGCTGGGATATGACTCTGTTTTCTTTTAATAACCTTAACTATGTTCCAGAAGGGCTTGCTGAACTTTTCCAGTTTGCTGTTCCACGTTTGGTTTCTAAATGTAGCAACGGCATTTTTAATATATGCGTTCAAGAATTTTATCTCTGAAAGATATATCCTATTTCGTGTTCTCATAATTCTCATTTCTCATTTTTCTATTTCTAATTTTACTAATATTTAGTATAAATATAAGGTGGGAGAACGGTGGAACTGTTGCAGAACCTGGGTTTCTTCGGGACAGATCGCTCCACGCTATTGCGAACTGCAGATGTGAAAGCGTTTATAGCTTCGTCAATTTGAATTTGATTAATAGTACCAAGATCTACTACTTCTTGTGCAAGATTGAGTCTTATGTTATTTTTATAGGTATTCCAATTAGTATTTTTAATATCATACACTAAATTACTGTTATAGACAGGTGTGTTAAGGACACTACACATAACAGGAAGATGGTCCGAACTTAATTCATTTATTACGGTAGGTTGGGTAAAGAGTTGTGGAGTATTGGTCAGGAATAAATCTAATGTGGATGGGTTAGACCGACTACAGGAGGGAATGTAAGTAGGGTGTGGAGAAAATAAGATACTAAACGGAAGTCTGTGGTTCATATCTTCTAAGACATTGCCCCACGCGTTGGCTCTTAGACATCCCCAATTCCTATGCCGGCTTTTAAAATTACCTTGATAAACATACTTAATGGCTAAGCTACACCCAAAAATAAGGTGCTATAAAAATAGAGTAAAACGCTGTAGATTCTACTGCATTCATTGTCAGAATCGACCCGACAATTTCTGTTGTAAATTTTACAGAGGTGTTGTTGTAAATTTAACAATCTAGTTGTGAAAAATTGTAGATTTCACAGTACTTTGCCGTCGAACAGCTGTAGAAACAACCACAATTTACAATGTAAAAGAAATCGCTTTCATAGCACTTAAGCTTAAAGCTCTAATTTATTGGTATGGTGCGAGAAATGGGTGGAAATATGTACTTAGCTTTAACAATCCAATTAGATGGTTCTTGTCCAAGAAATACTTAGTTTTTACCGAATTATATAATTTAATTTACTTACAAAATGTGAAAAATGTTTAGATCTGGCTGGGGTTGAACGTGGAACCTCTCGGCGACTGCATACACTACCACAACGCCATGGCCTCTGAAAATTACCATGCGAATATTCTCAAATGGTATCTCCTTTTTACGTTTTCGTAATAGATGCCGAATCTACAACTTGTTGAAATTTCTACAGCTCCTGCTGTAGTTACCACAGTAAATATCTGTAGATTCTACAACATTTTGATGTAGATTTTACAAATTCATATCTGTAGATTTAACAGCCGAAATTGACAACGCGCTGTTGATTTTACAGTTGGGGATTGTAGTTATTTTTACAACTTTGTTGTAAGAATGAATGCATTCGCTGTAAAATCTACAAAAAATTGTTAATTTAACCAGATTCGCTGTTAATTACATAAATCTATAATGAATTGTTAAATCTGCCTTCAATTGTAAAATTTACAGCGTTTATTTTTTTTGGGTGCAGTTATTACATTAAATTGTTCGGCCTTAAAATTACAGTTTCCATGCCAAGCAGTTAGCATCTCCGCAGCATTGGATCCATTCATAGTGGTGTTGTTGTTGTGCTTCGCCCAAGCATTAACATTATTGTTGGTCGGTGGCTTTGGTGGCATCGGTGGGGGCGCAGTTCTGTCGTTGCTGTTTGAGAGCGGGAAAATCCGTCATGTTAGCAACAAAAGAATCATGTTGGACTTTCTTTACAACAGGTTTTGTTCTTGGTAGCGAGCAGTGTTGCCACAAGACTTTAGAAAAAAGTATCTCCGCAGACAGTAGAAAAGTGTCAAAAGTAGCAATTATTAGTAAAACTGCCATTATTGTCATGAAGACAAACGATAATGCTTATAATAACATAAATATTCTTAATTCTTTTACAAAAAAACCTATCCATCCAAACCTGCGGCCAGTCAACTACAAGAATATTTAAATAAAATATCAAAAAATTGGGTAAGTGCGAGGAGGGCCTCGTGCAATAGTGTTCCGGACATTTTATATTGTCATTAAATAGAAGGCAATTTATTCATATCCTGCATAGGTACACCTAATACTGGTTTTGATATGAATAATGTAATGTCTTGTACGTAGGTATGTCCTAGTAATACTGAGCTGAGATTCCAGTCCATTTTATCTTACACTTTCAATATAAAACATGGCGTGCCGAGCTTTTGGATAAAAATGAATGTAACCGTACTTTGCTTGTTAAATGGTTTAAGTAAAGCAAACACTGGCAATACTTGACATGCGAAGGAATACACCATTTAGAGTTTTAAAAACTAAAAAAAAAAAAAAAAATATTTTTGAAAAAAAAAAAAAAATTAAAAAAAAAATGGTTTTTTAAACTTATTTAGTTTTCAAAAGCAGCATAGAGCTAACATATACGATCTATTCGTGCAAATGACTTTGTTTTTGAAAAATCGAATTCGAATGCAGTAGCAGCAAGATAAGAGCTTATAGGGAAGTCCATGCGCTCTTCTAAAATCTGTAACTCGGGAACTACTAAGCGGATTTAGATGAAACTTATAACTTGAGCAAATCGTAGTATCAAAATGATCTGCTGTAAAAATTATTTGGATAACATGAAAACTGGGGGAGATACAGTGGGGTAACTAGATGCCCCATTTTTTTAATTTTTCTCAAAAAATATATAAAATACAGGAATTTTCGTACTTATTTTACAATCTACACAAAATTCTACGTATCTCCAAATTTTTTCATTATTTTACCATTTATGATCTGGCCGTTAGGAGGAGGGGGACAACATTTTTCAAATGTTTAGAAAGCTTTTTTGTTCAACAAATTTTGCCAGAAAAAAATATTTCTTACATATATGGAGCCCTTGCAAAATTCTCTTTAAATTGATATGCCTCATGATGGGGAACAAAATAATTTTTTTTTGCCCTTCATACAAGGTGCCCAAAAAAGGGCTCCCAAAATGAAATTCATTGCCGCCATCTTGTGCAGGCTTCCACATAATGTATACATAGCGAAAGTTTCAGCTCTCTATGTCTATCGGTTCAAAAGTTACAGGGCTGTGACAGACTGACGGACAGACGGATAGACGGACAGACGGACAGACAGACACCGTATTAAACCCATAAGTGTTCCGTCTTACCTTTTAAGGTCCGGAACACTAAAAACTACGAAATAATCACCCCTATCGTAGAATCCGTCGGGTTTGAGTTGCACTTCACCTATTCGATTCACAGTTCAGGGAATATTGAAGTATTGAATTTGTTGTTCAAATTAAAAAGTATCAAAATAGGCATTTTACAAAAACCGAAGTATCACGTCGAAATTAAAATTAAAAAGTATCACTTTTGATACTTTGGTATCATTGTGGCAACACTGGTAGCGAGTCTCTCCCGTACTTGGTAAAAGCTCTGTCGACTCGCGCAAGTTGGATCGGTTGCTGTATGCGTTCCATTGCAGTTGGCACATTTGATGTTGTTGGATTTGCAAGTTGACGTCTCATGACTCTCAGCACAGATAGCACAATATGTTTTAATGTGTCAGTTTTTTTCTCCGTGTCCGAACATTTGGCAATTGTAATATTGTGTTTGTTTATTTCTTCGTCTACGCGCGAACTCCCATTTGATTTGGGTTTTAAAGACTGACCGAACATTTTTTCAAAGATCGTTAAGTCGAATCGAACCAACTTCCAAATAAATGAGATAAAAACCAGTGAAAAAATGCTACAATCCGCTTGGAGCGGATCGTATGATACCCTATCCCTATCTTATTTGCTCGTGTCAGTGGGCGGTGGAAAATGTATTCACAAAATTTTCTATTTTGCCCTATAAACTAATATGTATTTTTACTCGAAAATTAGTTTTTGAAGTGAACGCCCTTAAAAAGTGGGCGTGGCCAAATACAATGTATAGACGATTTGTAGATTCAATGGAAATCTACATATTTGCTCAAGTAAGTTTTTTCGACTTTCATATGAAAATAGTGAAAAAGGTGATTTTTTTGAAAAGTGTGCGTGTCAGTGAGCGGATTTTAAAAATGTTTACACTAGTTCTGTCCCGATGTCCAAAGACCTTGCATACAAAGTTTCATTGACCTAGCTCAAAATTTAAGGCCCAAAAACTGGTGACAGACAGACGGACATGGCTCAATCGAATTGGCTATTGATACTGATCATTTATATATATTTTTTATTGGGTCTGTCTGCAATATTTCTCTACGTTACAAACTATGTATCAAACTTAATATACCCCTAGGATAGGGTATAAATATCCGTGAAATTATCCAATTTCTTTCTGATTGCACTTTAGGCCTAGCACTGTTAACTCATTATACCCTATCCTAAGGGTATATTAAGTTTGATACATAGCTTGTAACATAGACAAATATTGCAGATGGACCTTAAAAAAGTATATATATAATTTTATCATTTTTTTAAGAGCAAATAAAAACACCATCTCGGAAACCAGCAGTAAATTGGTTTAATATTAAACTTGACGCAAACATTTTTCTATTGGATTTCGATACTGCTTTTGCGTAAGAGTCGAACTTACAATTTTATGGTGTAACCCAATCCAAAAAGCAGACAGTTTGTGAGAAGATAACGCAGTATACGTAATTTTCAGGACTCAATATAGACCAATGCGAAAGCCCCTAGCCCACGGCAAAAGACATAAAATACAGTACAAATAGAAGTAAAACATATCAAACAAAATGCTGTTTCATTAAGTAACGAGAAAGAACCACTGCAGCCGAACACCTAGCAGCCCCACTCCCACCTACTCGTGGTGCCCTCTCAACCGTAAAAATTCATATTGCTCCGAAACGCAACAAAACGACTCGGATACGGACGGAAAACTAGTTGACTACCTTTGGCTATGGACAACGGACAACGATTGGATTCTGGCACGTTAAGACCCTCCTGGACTCACTCCATGAAGGGCCTTATAACGCCAGATTCCTCCAAATGGAGCGCGAGTTCACACAATATAAAAAAGACATCCTAGGGTTGAGCGAAATAAGATGGTTTGACGCTTGGGAATACATCTCCCCAACAAAAAGCACTGTCATGCTCTACTCTGGTAAGCCAGCTGGAAATTCACGGAGGTCCGGAGTGGGACTGGTGTTAGCTCCAGCGGCGCGAAAAAGTCTCATAACCTGGAAGCTCCACAGTGACCGGATATTGACGGCCAGATTCCAGAGTAGAGTAAAGAAGGTCACCGATGACGCGGCTGAGGATATAAAAGACAATTTTTACTGTCATTTAGGTGCCGTCTTCAACCAGACAGCAGACGGAGACATCGTAATTGTGATGGGGGATCTCAATGCCAAGGTAGGTAGCAACAACACTATGCTCAAACACGTGATGGGAGTTCACGGCCTTGGACACCGAAACGACAACGGTGAGCAGTTTGTGGACTTCTGCAATACCAACCGCCTAGTCATTGGAGGTACGCTGATAGACAGCGATCATCCAACCAGATCGACCACATTGCGATCAACCGCCGCTTTAGAAATTGTCTCCTACACGTCCGAAACAGACGTGGAGCTGACATCGGACAGGAACGCGATCACCATCTTATGGTAGCTCATTTACGCCTTCGCACTGCATCTGTCAATAGCAACCGCTCGAACTTGCTAAACAACGCCAGGTATAATACTGACAGGCTCAAGGTTCCCCAAGTGCGCCAACAGTTCAGGGACCACCTTGCCTTACAAGCAGAAGTAATCAGAAGATCATTACAGGAGAGCATGGATGACCACTGGAATGCTGTGAAAAATGCTTTTGCAACGGGGGCAAGCGCCTACGTCGGTAAAAGGCAGAAACACCACCGCACATGGCCTTCAGCAGATACCTGGAGACGGATCGAAGAGCGTACAGCAATAAAGGCTCGGATTGCAGCCGCCTCAGCAGTGGAGAAAACCGAGCTCGAAACGCTATATCGTGCGAAGAAGAAAGAAGTGCAGCGTAGTGTGAGCCTTGACAAACGTCAGTACATCGACACACTGGCTTCAATGGCTGAAGAAGCAGCGAGCAGATGCGACAGTAGGACAGTAGTATCACCAAGGAGCTCACTGGTGATCGGAGCTCCAAACAACACCCGGTGAAAAGTCTAGATGCCAGAAGGATGAGGATCAGCTTGTTAGATGGAGAGAACATTTCGCCACAGTATTAAACCACTTAGGTGATGTCGATATGTTCTCAAATTTTAATCAGCATTCCGAAGCAACAAATTCCCGAATCCGCACCGCGCCTCCCAGTAAGAACGAAATCATAACAGCGATCAGGTCCCTCGAGAAAAACAAAGCGGTTGGTATTGATGGCATCCCTGCCGAACTATTTCAAGCGGCGCCAAATATATCGGCAGATTTGCTGCATCCGCTAATACGAAGAGCTTGTGATAGCGAAGAGTTTCCACTGGAGTGGAACAGAGGGATGATCATCAAACTTCCGAAAAAAGGAAATCTGATGAATTGTGGAAACTGGAGAGATATTTGTGTTCTGCCAGCCGTAGCCAAAATAACTGCAAGAATAATTCTGTTTATCGACTTCGAGAAGGTTTTCGACAGTTTGAATAGAGATGCTATCTGGTTGGCCTTGCGCGGGAGAGGTATCTCTAAGGCTACGTACGAGGGCAGTAAGTGTCATGTCTTGCACAATGGCAAGGTGTCAGAAGAATTTGAAGTCCAAAGCGGAGTACGTCAAGGAAGCAAACTGTCACCGCTGTTATTTTTAGTGGTTATGAGGGATGTTCTCCGTGCAGCATTGACGGAAGGAAACCATGGACGATGTTTGTCTACTTTCACATCGGATAATGGACCTCCATCTTATGGTCCAGAATCTAGAAGCTGATGCAAACAAAGTAGGGCTCAAAATTAACACAGCCAAAAAACAAA
This sequence comes from Chalcosyrphus nemorum, assembly GCA_949716465.1. NCBI lineage: Eukaryota > Metazoa > Arthropoda > Insecta > Diptera > Syrphidae > Chalcosyrphus > Chalcosyrphus nemorum. The sequence goes on from OX454335.1 coordinate 10,429,219, forward strand.
AGCCCTGAGCACTCTAACACCAGCGCCCAACTTAACATTGCAGCAGAATCGGGAAGGCCAAAGCTGCCTTCGACATTCCGTCCTCCATCTGGAAAAGCACCAAGATGCGACTGTTTTGCTCCAACGTAGAATCGGTACTGCTTTATGGGTGCAGTACTTGGAAAGTGGACACCATTAACACGCGCCGGCTGCAAGTCTTTGTAAACAAATGTTTAAGAGTCATCCTGAGGATCTTTTGGTCGAACCGTATCTCCAATAACCAGCTTTATACGAGAACGGGCCAGGAACCTACAAACATTACAATACGAAGAAGAAAGTGGCAGTGGATTGGACACACCCTACGGCGCGAATTCAATTCCATTGCGAAATACGCTATGCAGTGGAATCCGCTCACCCAAGCAGGCAGAACAGCAGGACGCCCTAGGCAAACGTGGCGCAGAACAGTCGAGGAGGAATCGAGCTCTTTGGGAATGAGCTAGAGAGAGCTCAAACGCGTTGCAGAACTACGAACAAGATGGCGCGCAGGCGTTGTTGACGCCCTTTGACCCCCGAGGGGTTAAAGTAAGTAAGTGATCTCCTTATCACCCATGTTCTCTCAACATAAGGGTATTCGTATCCCAATTGGTGCTCGCTGATTTCAAAAGAAAAGCCCACAGTTAAGTGCTTTACAATATTCCAAACAAATAATATGTATATGCAATAGGTTTTTTTAAATCGAACTATGAATTATTTTGCATATTATTTTATTTGTCCATTGTTGAAACTTTTAAATTTATTGTCATACATAATTAAAGTAATTTATTGTTACAATACAATGAATAAAAACAACAAGTGAGTGTATGTTACTTAAGTACTATCTGCAACGGAATAATTAAACATTAATAAAATAAATCGTAAAAAAACATAATTATAAATTATTATTATACCTATTTAGTCAAAGAGCAATAGTTTCTTAAAAAGAATTCAAACACGCAGCACATGTCACACGGCTAGTATTATTAAAGCTCGCACAATAATTGCATTATCACTTAATAAATATATACTATAACGGTACTATCTAAAGGAGATGTATTATAAAAAATAATTGAAATATACATGAAAGAACCTGCATATCATAGTTCAAAAAGCCTAAAATTTATTACATATGTATGTATAGTTAAAAGAACTTAAAAGCAAATATTCAAAAAAGAACTAGAAAGCTGTAATTTATTTCTTTATTATAATATGTATATAACTTTTTTCTATATATATAACTTTTTTTTCTATACATATAGATATATATATATATATATTATATTATACAATGTATGGATATACATATTGAAGTCTTTTTATCGCTTTTTTATTTTAAATACAGAGACGGCATTTTAATTTCTATTGGTAGTTTTGGGAGTAGTATGATAATTATTTATGGAATACTTTTGCAATATACATATACATATATCTATATGTATATATATAAATGGCTTATTAAGTTAAAATTTCTGGTGGCATTGTGGCGGTAAGACGCTGGTCTCATTTGGCTTTTCTATATAAATATCCTGTTGTTATTAATAATACGTCGCTGATTCCCGGGAGTCATATAACTCGTTGTGACACTGATGGCTTATAGTTACTTTGAGGCTCTCATATGGCAAAGCTTTGCCATTGCTTAGACTCACAGTAACATAAATAAGATAATTTTCTCCGGAGGCCAGATTAAAGATCGTGTGGGTTTCTAATGGGGATAGACTGTAAAAGAATAATAATGATTAAAAACAATGATAGTATTTTATATATAAAAATATGTAATTTGATGTAAGAAAAATTAGAATAGAGAATTAAACTACTTTATACTATCCTCAAGGTAAAATTTAATATATGTGGAAAAATGCCGAAAATAAGTATTTCACCCCATGACCACATATGAGCATTTAAAAAACATATGAAAATACTAATATCCGTCTAGAGCGGATCGTATGATACCCTATCCCTTTCATCCTTACAAAGTTTTTTTTCAATATCCTATCAAATTACTTTAAAATACGAATTTTCTCAATAAGTGGGCGTGGTAGTAGGTGCATTTAAATTTTTTTCATATATACTGCATTTTGTTCCTTAGGACTGATAATGTTCTAATAAAAACGTCGAAAAACAGTTTGTTTTTTATAACTTTCGGTGTGTGTTACCAGTTTTTGGGCCTTAAATTTTGAGCTAAGTCGATGAAATTTTATATACGAGGTCCTTGCAAAAGTAAGCTATACACGCCCGCTTTTAAAAAAAATCACTTTTTTCAGTATTTTCATATGAAAAACTTACTTAAGTAAATAGGTAGATACATTTCTACTGTACAATTCTTCTATACATTATATTCGACCACGCCTACATTTTAGGGGCGTTTTTTTTTATCAAAAAAACAGTTTTGACTTTTTTTTTTCGTACAATAGCACTTCTAAGGAACAAATTACAATATATATTGAAAAAAAAAATACAATCCACCCACTACAGGAAAGGGATGGAGTATCATACGACCCGCTCTAGACGGATTGTAGCCTTTTCATATGTTTTTATTCAATATTGTTTGACAAATCATCACGAGAAAGTTCACTTTACACTTCAGCAACGTCTACAAATTATTCTGCTGTATTATGAAATTCAGAGTTCTGTGAAAAATGTTTTTGTTTGCGCTTCGAGTAACATATGGTATGTATCATCGACCTTCCGAGACCATTATTGCACTATGCCGCTATTCTTTCAGGGCATGATAAAGTTTCTAACATTCACTATGCTTGTTATACGACCTTGACGTTTATTGGTCAGTTTTTGATTATAATAAGTAAGTGAAATGAGTTTATAAAAGGAGCTTCTGAATTATACACGTAGAGATCAGAATCTTCTAGTGATCAGAAACAGTGCCCCTGTTTCTACTGCCAGGCAAATTAGTCGGCTTTTCAATTGCTTGGTATGCCCATGACGCTCGGCTCTTAAATAAAGCGGATTTTTAGTTTTTCCGTCATATCGTTAAGAGACAAGCGGGAAGTAAGTCCGTTCTTGGTACGAAAGGTATCAAATAACAGTGGTTAAATGTAAGCAGCGAGGTTGAATATAATAATAGTAATATCTCGCGGATCGTATATTGTACCTTATCCACGACAAGGTCTCGTAAAGCCCTAAAAACACTTCTTTGGCTAGGATGAAGGACGTTTAAATCTTGAGACCTTTTGATGTCCTATAGTACCCTCTCATTCAATTCTGGAGAGTTCTTGGGCTAACATTGTTTTACCAACCTGGATTTACCATTAAAGTCGGTTTATTGTGCATGCAAATTTAATTTGTTCCAGTACGCAGACTGAGCTTCAGCTGGGTATTACTTCCATATGGAACATTAGCGGTATTTTATTATCACGCAAGACATGATCCATATGGATCTTTGGGCACTAAGTATTACAACAATATGGTATCAAGCTTTTTATCAGAACTAGTTTATGCTATTTTTCACTAAGTTACTTCTTCATTCAATTATTTATTTAATATTATTACTTTATTATTTATAGAATTTGTCCTCTATTTTTAAGCCTCCATTGTTGTTTATTTATTTTTTTTTTTTGTGACAAAAATAAAATGGGAATCTGGCAACTTTGATTTGGTTTTGTTATCAAGTCCTGGCTCTAACGATTTTGACTAAATCTCGCATTCAATTAAGAATGAAAAATTCCAATCAGATGACATACAAAATTTCTTACCCAAATTGTTAACAACAGTACTTTACTTATAAATTTTTCTGAAAAAAACGATTTTCACGAAAACGACTCAAACTATTGCGTTCAAATTCTACACTGAGACAGACTAGTATAGAAACGTGCACTAAGATGACTTACCACATTTTGGTTTTAAGTTGTTGTAATGGTTCTTATGACCAATTTCATTAAAGTTTTTACATTAGATAAAAAATAGCAAATGTTATAAAATGGCTTAACATTTTTTTAACTAAAAGTGTTAACTAGTTAAGTAAGGGTTTATAAAATGGCGTACGAAATTTCAGGCCAAAATTATTATAAAGGTACATACTTTGCTAATAGCCAACTTAACAAAATTTCCTTTTTTTTTCGTAAACGGCTAAAACGATTTCGTTTACTACTCTTATGGAGTCCTATAAAATGGCGATCAAAATTTGTTTGGCCAAAAGTGGATATAACAGTAGGTACTTTTCCACATATTAAGAGTTTTTAGCCAATTTTCTCGAAAGTAGCTATAACGTTTTTTTTAAATTACATATTTATACTAGTTTCGTAAAGTCCTATAAAATGGTATACCACGTTTTTGGCCAAAATTGTTGATAATGGTACTATGCGTACACCCCACTTAACAAAATGTCTTTTTTCGCGTAAACGGCTGTAAGAATTTCGCTACAATTTAATACTTCTACTACTTTTAGAGTGTCCTATAAAATGGCGTACCATCTTTTTGGCCGAAATTGTTAAAAATGAAACCTTACTTATAGCCAACTTAACAAAATGTCCTTTTTCTCGTAAATTTTACTTAAAAGTACCGTGAGTTGCCTGTTGCCCGTCGTTGTAGGTACACGCGATTTACATTTCCGCAATTTCCCCTTCTCAAAAAAAAAAATAGTTTTCACGCCTATACATATGTATGTATGTATACAAAAAAAAAAAAAAATAATAGTAATAAACAATAACCCACCAACACAAGTCCCTACCAACAAAAATAAAAATTAATTATAAAAAAAAACCAGTGAAAAGTGCTACAATCCGCCGGGAGCGAATCGTATGATACCCTATCCCTATCTTATTTGCTCGTGTCAGTGGAAAATGGTGGTGGAAAATGTATTCACAAAATTTTCTATTTTGCGTTATAAACTAATATTTTTACTCGAAAATTAATTTTTGAAGTAAACGCCCCTAAAAAGTGGGCGTGGCCATATACAATGTATAGACGATTTGTAGATTAAGTGGATATCTACATATTTGCCCAAGTAAGTTTTTTCGAGTTTCATATGAAAATAGTGAAAAAAAGTAATTTTTTTGAAAAATGGGCGTGTCAGTGGGCGGATTTTAAAAATTGTTACACTTGTATTGCTTACTTTTCCAAAGACCTCGTATAGAAAATTTCATCAATATACTTTATTGGGTCTATCTGTAATATTTCTCTATGTTACAAACTATGTATCAAACTTAATATACCCTTAGGATAGGGTATAAAAAACCAGTGAAAAAATGCTACAATCCGCTTGGAGCGGATCGTATGATACCCTATCCCTATCTTATTTGCTCGTGTCAGTGGAAAATGGTGGTGGAAAATGTATTCACAAAATTTTCTATTTTGCCCTATAAACTAATATTTTTACTCGAAAATTAATTTTTTGAAGTAAACGCCCCTAAAAAGTGGGCGTGGCTATATACAATGTATGAACGATTTGTAGATTAAGTGGATATCTACATATTTGCCCAAGTAAGTTTTTTCGAGTTTCATATGAAAATAGTGAAAAAAGTGTTTTTTTTGAAAAGTGGGCGTGGCAGTGGGCGGATTTTAAAAATGTTTACACTTGTATTGCTTACTTTTCCAAAGACCTCGTATACAAAATTTCATCAACCTAGCTCAAAATTTAAGGCCCAAAAACTGGTGACACACAGACGGACGGACAGACGGACGGACATTGCTCAATCGACTCGGCTAGTGATGCTGATCATTTATATATATACTTTATTGGGTCTGCTTGCAATGTTTCTCTATGTTACAAACTATGTATCAAACTTAATATACCCTTAGGATAGGGTATAAAAATCAGTGCAGGGCTTACATCATTCCGATTCCCACTCAATCACTGTTACACCTCACAGAGAGAGAGAGAGAGTGTAATCATCTGATTCATAGCGGGTCTCGGGTGTTTATCTAAATAGCCGACCACAGCTGACTTTCGTTTGGGCATAACACCTGCGGCAGTTTGTTGTGGAAAACTATTATTGGATCTACACTTCGCGGCTCTGCTTAGTAACGTCGGAGTTGTGTCTTTGTGTGTTTGTGTGTTTTGGTGATTAAGGAGTTTGGAGAATTAAGGGGTGATTTCACTAACGTTCGTGGTCTTAGAATGAATTTCTTTGACCTATGCGTCCACGCCCTTTTGGCACTTAGCGAAACACAGGTAGTAGAAGAATCTCCCGATTTGCAACTGCCTAGATATACCTTAGTGCCATTATTCTTCTCCCACCGCGGACTCGCAATTTATATTCGTAGTGATATCGCTTACCAAATTCCATCACAGTATGGCCACTGTTCCAATCCGGAAATTAACTTCAAGTGGCTAAAATTCACCATCCATAAGCAAATTATTCACTACTGTTTCATTTACAGAAGCCCTAGTGCGGACAGTAACTCAACCTTTAACGAGTTTGATGCGTCTGATTCCATCACCCGAATTGTCACCCTATATCCTCGTACTGAAATCGTCATCGCGGGCGATTTCAATATACATAATTCGGATTGGCTTCGACACTCTGGCCAGACAACACCCGAAGGTAGGTATGTTGAACTTTTCGCTGAGATTAACAACTTGACTCAGCTTGTAAATGAGCCAACACGTATACCGGACATTGTAAGTCACTCCGCCAACACTCTTGACTTCTTTCTTAGCTCTCACCCTGATAAATACACCATAGATGTATTAGCGCCTCAAGGCGGATCTGACCATAACATCATATCAGCTAAATTCTCGTACTCCGACCACGCAGTTAAAGAAGAAAGTTAAACGAGAAAGCCAACTGGGACGGCCTTAACAACTTTTTTAGGAGTTTTAACTGGTCACTATGCTTCCTCGATAGTGACGTGGATGCCGCCGGTGATTTGATTACTGACACGATTCTCTTAGGTATGAATGACTATTCCTAACAGAATAAAGAGCATCACACCTAAGGTAAACTCTTGGTTTGATCAGAGCTGCAAAGAGGCTATAAGGGTAAAAGAAGTAAGTTTTCGGGCTTATAAAGCCAACAAATCTGAGGAAAACCGAAAGAAGTTTAAACAAGCCAGAAATGACTGCAATGCCCACATTCAACGTGTTAAATTCCTACACGACCAAAAATTGAGGCAAAAAATTCTACAATGTCCCAAAGGTAGTAAAAATTTTTAGTCATTCGTCAAAAACATTAAAAATTCTGCCTCATCTGCCACCCCAACACTCATTTACAATGACATTCCAGCTGTCAGCTTCTTAGACAAAGCCAATCTACTCGCTGCACAATTCGCAGCTAATTCCACACTGCAAGATAGTGCTATGTCTGTCCCTGTGCTCGAGAGCGTAGATTCTTCTACGGGACAAGTCCACTTTCGCACTCGCACAGTTGCAGGAGTCCTTAAAAGTCTTAACATACACAAATCCGCTGGTCCAGACGGTATTCCCCCTATAGTTCTAAAGAGGTGTTCTTCCATGCTGGCAAAGCCTCTGCGTAAGCTTTTCTGTCTGTCCTACTATTCTGGACTCTTTCCGAGTAGATGGAAAACAGCATTTGTCCAGCCTGTACCTAAAAAAGGCGAATCCTCCTCTTCAACCAATTATCGACCCATTGCACCTAAGTCCCTTCTTTGCAAGGTCGTGGAAACACTGATAAATCGTCAGCTCATGAAATATCTTGATTCACGAAAACTCCTCAATGATCGGCAGTACGGTTTTCGTAGCAACAGGTCCACTGTTGATTTGATGGCATATCTCACCGAGAAGTGGAACCAATCTCTTCATCACTTTGCAGAATCAAAGATAGTTGCGCTTGATATTTCTAAGACATTTGACAGAGTTTGGCATCAGGCTCTTTTGTCGAAAATGCGTGCATATGGCATAGATGGATTAGAAATTGCCTTTCGGGGCGTTCAATACAAGCCGTATTGGATGGCTTCGAGTCTGATATCCAACACATAGAGGCTGGTGTTCCCCAGGGCTCAGTTTTGTCTCCGACTCTCTTTCTCATATGTATTAATGACCTCTTGTCTGCTACCTCTAATCCAATCCATTCGTTTCCTAACTCACGCCCCTGCTCTTCACTCGTAGAAGAGGAAAGGCAACGTATGTTAAACTCATTAAATTCCGATTTAGACAGCATAACCAAATGGGGTTCAAAGAACAGGGTCGAATTTAATGCATCCAAAACACAATGCTGCTACTGTCACTCAAGCGTAACCAGACCTCCCAACCATTATCCATAAATGGTACTTGCATCGCAGAAACCGAAAGACTTCCTATTCTCGGTATGTGTATCAACAACCATCTCCGTTGGAACGATCACATACCTATTCGAAGTCGCAAAAAATGCAGCAAAATGTCTAGGATTCCTTAAGCGGTGCAAGAAATACTTTACCCCGTCTGATCTGGCCACAATTTACAAGGCATATATCCGCCCAAAACTGGAATACAACGCCCACATCTGGTCAGGTGCACCTAAGACCGTTTTGCACCTTCTAGACAGGATTCAAACGCGTGCGTTAAGACTCATAAGTGATAGAAACATTGTTAACTCTATAGTCCCTCTAGAACATAGACGAAATGTCTCATGTCTTTCCCTATTTTATGGCTTTTTCCACAAAAAATGTTCCAGCGAAATAGCCAGTTGCATTCCACCCCCTCAAAATTTCACCCGCAATACGCGTCATGCTTCGAATCACTTTTTTGGACTTCTCTATAACGGTAATGTCCAAATTCATCAAAATCTCGAGATCGCAAATCTACACGAATCTAATACTTGCCCTGTGTTATAAGTGCAAGTAAAAATAAAATGTATGATTGGAAGAGCTGTTTAATTTGTCTTCGTTAAAAAAAGAAAAAACCAGTGAAAAATGCTACAATCCGCCTGGAGCGAATCGTATGATACCCTATCCCTATATTATTTGGTCGTGTCAGTGGGCGGTGGAAAATGTATTCACAAAATTTTGTATTTTGCACTATAAACAAATATTTTTCCTCGAAAATTAATTTTTGAAGTAAACGCCCTAAAAAGTGGGCGTGGCCATATGCAATGTATAGACGATTTGTAGATTAAGTGAATATCTACATATTTGCTCAAGTAAGTTTTTTCGAGTTTTATATGAAAATAGTGAAAAAAGGTGATTTTTTTGAAAAGTGGGCGTGTCAGTGGGCGGATTTTAAAAATGTTTACACTTGTATTGCTTACTTTTCCAAAGACCTCGTATACAAAATTTCATAAACCTAGCTCAAAATTTAAGGCCCATAAACTTTTGACATACGGACGGACGGACGGACAGACGTACGGACATGGCTTAATCGACTCGGCTAGTGATGCTGAGCATTTATATATATACTTTTGTGTGGTCTATCTTCAATATTTCTCTATGTTACAAACTATGTATCAAACTTAATATACCCTTAGGATAGAGTATAAAAAATGATGTCCCATGTTTTCCCGTACAAATTTTACATATTTACCAAGTAATATAATTTTCTTTGGGAGGGTAAAATGCCGCATTATCACCTCCTCGCAGTGCCCTCTGGATAGCTACATAGTAGTGAACTTACGATGAGCGTATGCCAAATGCGTCTACGCATGTGTAGCTGAACACTCGGACCTGCGCGAGCACATCTGGGTGAACTTCAGCACTTATGTAGGACCGGGCGAGGCATCTTTTGTCTCAGAAGTCTACAAGAGCCCTCAGAAGGAGGATAGAAGGCTGATGAATTCTCTAGATGGAATCAGAAAAAAATGTAGTTATGAGAGAGACATCCCCCTCGGATAATAGTAATGATCCCCTTCATTTGGCAATTAGACCCAGAACGTCCACGGACCCTGATTTACGAGTATGCACCTGGAATGTAAAAACTCTGTACACTCCGGGTGCAGCTCAAAAACTTGAATCTGTCCTCTGGCAGTAAAAGGCAGATATTGGTGCGATCCAGGAGATAAGCTGGATTTTGATAGGATCAGGTATGCAGAAAATACGTAGCTGCGACATTTTTTACAGCTGCCACAAAAGACTGCAAAAAAAAATCGTACTCGGGGACTTCAATGCCAAAATCGATAAGGAAAACATCTTTGGCGGGATAGCCGGTAAACATAGCCTCCACTATTCGACAACAGACAACGGTTTCCGACTAATCGACTTTGCAGCAGCTCGTAATACGGTGATAAGTAGCACTAGGCTAAAAATCCACACAGCAACCTGGCTTTCCTTTGACGGTCGAACATGCAAACAGATCGACCACGTGCTAATCGACGCCAGGCACGCATCCAACATCTTGAATGTGCGTACATTTCGAGTGGCAAACGTTGACTCTGACCACTATCTTGTTGCAGCTAAATTTAGAGCTCGACTGTTCAACGAGAAGAAGCTGCGAGCCGTCAAGAAAAACAAGCTTAATGTTGGACGCCTTAGCACGCCAGAAGGAGCCAGAGCCTACAAAGAGCACCTGCCGAGAAACTCTCTGTGGTGCATTCACCCACCACAAACGACGAAAACGAATAAAAATGGAAGATAAAACGGAACCCGAAAAAAGCCGAAAGCTCTTGTACGGCGTCAGCGATGAATTACATCAAAGCGACGGAAATTGCTAAAGTGTCCGTTAGGATTTCACCTTTTTGGCATGCAAAGCCAGAATTATGGATGGCACAACTGGAGTCGAAGTTTATAACAGCAGGGATCACAAACGATAAGACAAAATACCACACCGTAGTAGCAGCAATGAAACGTCGATTAATCGAACAATTCGCGGATTCAGAACAAAAACGAGTAAACAAATTACTGCAAGATCTGGAATTGGATGACATGCGGCCATCACATTTATTACGGGAGATGCGCGACCTGACTGATAACCAAATGAACGAGGGAATGCTGAAATCCATTTGGATGAACAGGCTACCATCTAATGTACGCTCCATAATCATGATAAGCAGTGATACACTGAACAAAGTAGCTCTTCTGGCTGATAAAATCATAGAAGTCAACGATATACCAACATTGAATGCCATTGCCGCCAATAAAATGTGTTCCACCTCATACTCACTGGAACAGCAGATAGTACAACTGAAAAAAGAGGTCGCAGCTCTAAAAGCACGAAGAAGCCTACAATCCCGAATGAGAGAAAGAAGCGCATCTCATTCACGTATACGTTTAGGGTCTACAGGTAAGGAATATGATATATGTTGGTATCATTTGACAGTAAATGACAGACACAATTATACCAACCGTCGTTTACTCGTGGCCGATGCCAACTCCAACCTCAAATTTCTTGTCGACACCTGAGCAGACGTCAGCGTCATTCCTTCTCCCGTGTACAACGCTAATTTGCAGATAAAGACTTATTTTTAAACGATGCAAATAAATCGCCAATTAAAACTAATGTCTAATTTTAACATCCTTGTCAGCCTGCGACACCGAAAACTTGTGGATGGGCTAACGGAGGCGAGTAGAGAATGCTCACTCAAACGAATAAAAAAAGTATTAAACAATTTATCATGCATTAACCATTCACTACCATTCCAGGACATCCTTGCCGAGTTTAAAGACGTCGCCCAAGGCCAGTTGGAGCCTAAAAACATCAGCCACGGCATAACCCAGCACATCATTACGAAAGGGCCACCTGTGTTTGCGAAACCGAGGCGGTTGTGCCTCGAAATCAAGCTTCTTCTGAATGCAGGTACATATATGTCGTCCGTCACGCAGTCCGTGGGCCAGCCCACTGCATATGGTAAGGAAGAATAATGGCGAGTGGAGGCCTTGCGGGGATTTTAGACAACTAAATAGTATCACCGAACCCGATCGTTACCCAATCCCCCACCTGCACGACTTCACTCACTCGCTACATGGGTGCAACATTTATTCCACCATCGGTCTACGCCGTGCATACCACCAAGTGCTTGTTGAACCCACCGACATTCCAAAGACGGCGATTACTACTCCATTTGGCATGTTAGAATTTCCTTACATGTGTTTCGGACTACGGAATGCCGGACAGACGTTTCAGCGCTTTATGGATCAGATACTTCTTGAATTGAATTCTCGACCACACCTTCGCTTGTTTTTAAGAAGTTGCGAGAGTACAACGTCGTCATAAATTCATTCAAATGCGTTTTAGGTAAACCAGAAGTCCGATTTCTGGGCTATCTCATCAGCACATAAGGAATCAAACCACCACCAGAAAGAGTACAGGCATTGAAGAACTTCAAACTAGCCGAACGAGTGTGTTAGCTAAGACGTTTTCTGGGGATGATAATTTTTTTCCGACGATTGCTCCCTCATGCTGCTGAAGACCAATTGATTCTTTCCAAACAAATTAAAGGCAACAAGAGGAATGACAATACAATAATTCACTGGACAAACACCTCCAAACAAGCATTTCAACGCTGCAAAGATGGCTTGTACTTTTACACCCAGAACCAATTCACAACTTTCAGTCATAGTCGATGCATCCAGTACAGCAGTTGGTTCTGTCATTCAGCAGCACGATGGCGATAAGTGGCAACCCCTCGGATTCTACTCCGTGTGATTAAACGCAGCACAGCAAAGGTATAGTACCTACGACCGTGAGCTACTCGCCGCCTACAAAGCCGTCAAATATTTTCATCACATGCTCGAAGGACGAGAGTTCATGATCCTCACGGACCACAAGCCGTTGCAATTCGCTTTTCAACAAAAGCTCGAGAAGGCTTCACCGAGACAGATCCGTCACTTGGACTATCTAGCCACTTGCCTCGCCTGTCAAAAAGCTAAAATTCATAGGCACAACAAGTCAGCACCAACTCATCAACTTATAAGCCACCAGAGCTCAGATTTCAACATGTTAACATTGACATCGTTGGCCCATTTCCACCCTGTAGAGGCTACTGCTACCTTTTAACCTGCATTGAAGGCTTCACGCGATGGACAGCGGCGTATCCATTAGCAAATATCTCAGCTAAGACAGTCGCGTTTGCCTTTTACTCGAATTGGATATCCAGATTTGGCATTCCCTTGAAAGTTACCACCGATCAAGGATGTCAATTTCAATCAAACTTATTTCGGGATTTGACCAGACTCCTAGGCGTAAATCATTTGAGATCCACGGCATATCATTCAGCTTCGAACGGTATTATAGAACGCTGGCATAGGTTCCTGAAGGCAGCAATCAAATGCTACGAGACGGAAAGCTGGGTAGAAGTTCTGCCTCTTATTCTTCTGGGTTATCAAGCATCATACAAGGACGACCTCAAGGCTACACCGGCTGAGATGGTATATGGAGAGACTCTGCGTCTACCGGGCGAATTCCTCCATGCAGACGCTGATTATCCTGCAATAGAGACCGACTTCGTACGCGATCTACGCATACAGATGCGAAAGTTAAGACCGCCGTCCACTTCAAATCATTCCCAGACCGTTCCGTTCATCGAAAATAATTTACATAGGTACATCACCAGCTGTATTCATACGTAACGATGCAGTCCGGAAACTGCTTCAGCCTCCTTAGGGAGGACCATACCCAGTTATTGAACGAGGCTATACATTTTTTAAGCTCGAGAGAAAGGGTAACGCAGTCAACGTCAGTATCGATTGCTTAAAAGCAACTTACATAACCAACGATGATTTGACAGAGACAACAATACAACCGGACAAACCAGCAACGTATCAAACTTGTTATGGACGAAAGGTGCGATTTCGTTTTTCAAAGGAGGGGGAGTAATGTGGCGTTCATACACTAACTACATATAATATACATTTTCACTGTTAGCAATATTATTATTCTGCCACTATTGTATTAAGTTTGGAGGTAGTATCTAAGTAGCTTTTACTTGACACATTGTAAACACTTAGTATTAGATTACCAGTTTGTTAACAATAATTATATACGGAAACCTTTTTGGAATAAAGACAGTAACAGAGTAACTTTTCTTTGACGAACACGCCACAATTCTATTTCTCACTAGGTTATATTTTTGTGTACAAGAGTTGACATGCTTTTCACAATTGTCAAGCGATAGTATTGCCACATTAGAATAAAAATAAATAAATAAATAAATATTAGCCCGTAAGCAGCCCATGGAGGGCCAAGGGCTAGCGCCTCACAACTGTACATGTTGTGCGTGGTATACATTGGCACATAAAGAAGGGACCTACAGTTTTATGCCGTATCCGAAGGGCAGAGGGGTTTTGAGAAGCTTTCTCATGACAGTAATACTCTTGAATGTTTGTCAGACACTCGGAAGAGGTGAGGCCGTGAAAAAAACTTTCGATGGTATTTTTCTGGATTCGAACTTAGAACCCTTTGCGCAGTAGTCCAACGCACTAACCACTGAGCCACGGCCACCCACATCAGAATATGTAATATTATTTGAAAACCAAAAAGTATAAAATATATTTTCTGTAATCAACATAATGAAATAAAGATTTTTTGCCTTTTATCATAAAAAATATTAATAAAGTATTAATTTTTGGATGAAAATTTATACCTGTATAATAATTTGTTAATGAAATGCTTGTATATGCAAACAAATGTAATAAATACGCATACGAAAATAAGTTGTATTACTATTTGTATTTGCTAGCCTTAAAATTCAAATGCATTCAATGAGTACATTCATATTTTTATATCTTTTGGAATGACACCAATACAGAGTAACTGCCCTAAGGTTCCAAAAAGGGTCGTATATTTCAAAAAGGGTAAAATTTCGATGATTTTCAAAAAGGGGGGTCCAAGGGTCCGATGCATTAAAAAGTGGTCAATTTGCCCCTAAAGGGTCCGAAAGGTAACGCTGCCTGTGAGTCGAGGCTAAAGTTTTCTGCGGCTCTTTTGGACGTTTTCCTTTTCTCTTCTTCTTTTTATCATTGTTTTGCTTTCATATGTTTTCGTTGCTTGTAGGGTCGTATATTCACGAAAGAAAATAACAAAAGAGAACTCCGAAAGGAGTCAAGCCTCAAAGGTTTACGTGTAAAAGCGCAAGACTCACGAAAGAAAATAACAAAAGCCAAGCTTAGTTCCCACTTAACAAATATTTTAAAGAGTTACGACTCAATTATTAAGTGTACTTTTATTAAAAATCTACTTTTTTCAGTCTGAGTTTAAATGTTTTTGGTACAATTCCATCTAGTACCGGCAAACAAAAATATTAAGTAATTAAGTAGTCAGCTGTATGTATTGACAGTCTCGTAACAGATTCTAGTTTTTGAACAGAGTTTTATAAAAGTGCGTATACCAAATATAAAATATCTCTTATAATCAAAGTATTTATGATTCATAACAGGAAATTCGTAACAAATTTGTCCGAATAGATCTAAATATTCTGCTCAAAATGTTATACTACCGATATGATCATAAAAAGTGAGGAGCACAATATTTTTCTAATTCGGTATTTATAAATTTTAAAAATGTTTTCTTTTAAAAAAGTGAAATGATCAAATTTTTATTTAAAAACAAATTCAGTTGCATAAAAACTTTTACCCAAAAAAAAGGAAAACAGCTGTGCATTTGAAACGGAACTGAATAATGAAAAACCTGATAAACTAGATTCATTGCTATCATCATCGCTCCCAAATAAAAATTAAGAAATAAATAAATTGTTAATATTTAAAAAAAAAAAAATACACTCAATATTGTATTTACCTCAATTGCAACTGTTTTCCATTTTTGATTTTTTTTTTTTCACCTTGACAGATATATGAATGTGTAAGACAAAAGAAGGGCTACCACAATTCGAAACAAAAAAAACTGCGAAGATCTTGTTTGTTCTATTATCGTGATCTGATCCAGATCAGATTAATTAAAACGTTAAAAAAAAAAATGCTGCTTTATATTTTTGATTATAACATATTTTTAAGTCATTTTTCAAAATTAACATAAAGCTACAAAAAAGGCTACCCAATGCAAAGAAAATGGTGAAAAGTAACTTAGACCTTAGCTCTTTGTTAAACGTTGTGCAAAATTGTAGCTGCGGAATATTGCCGATTTACGAAATAAACGGATTTGTTTAAAACAAACCCCACTATTTTATACTTGCATTTATTTCCATTAGGTAGCAAAATTACAACGACCATTTCTCATGTTTAGTTATCGGATTTTCTGTTGACTTTTCTTAATTTTAGGCACATATGTAGGTCATTAAGAGTTAGTATTTTAAGCAGGGTACGGAAACGCACACTCATGATCTGCTCACGAGCGTGCGCTACTCAAACGCACGCGCCCATGAGTGATCGGCTGTGAGCAATACAGGTATACCCCGGTTAACGTCGTAAATGCGTAATAAAACAATACGTTAAGCTAAATAACGTTGTGCGGGGCAAATATAATATAAACATTGCCTTGAGAGGCCTCCACCTAAAATGTCGAACTCAAGGCGAACATATGCATAGTTTAGTGTAGAACCATGTTCGAAAAATGAAAAAAATGGATAAGTCGTTACAAAAATACAGTAATAAGGATTTTTTTCATTAAATCAAGTGGATTTCTTTTAAATGAAAGAGGTGTGGATTTTTGGTTTGCTGAAAACCACCCTCGATGAGGATGTTCTTCGACTGAGGATATATCAGGTATATGATATCCCTCTTAGTCTCTTACTGTTACAAATTGCTAAGTTGTAAGAATGAGTTTGAGTTATGCTATGCAGATGTTGATGATATATTTAAGACATTTGTAGAAGTATTCATCCTAGTCTGGGCGGCTTCTAAAAAATTATTATATAAGATGATCGGACTATGAGCGTGTATTCAAATAACACAGTAAATATTCCTCGAATTAGTTAGTAATATTGGAGACGGTTCCTCTTTTACTTTTCGAAATTCTGATGGACATGCTTTTGGTAAGCGTTGGCCAGACTATCCTAGCTGGGCTACGTTGGCCTGTCTGGCTACTTTTACCGTATCGACGTGTAAAGATGCTCGTGCTCTGAAAAATCAGCATACGGGTTTTCATATCTCCTTTGGTGTGCGAAAATTAAGAAAAAAAAAATAAAAAATACCAACCTAGGACGTCGACATTTCGTTTTCGGTGATGTACTGATTAAGCCTTGTTAGAACGTCAGTTATATTCGGATTCACCGTTTAAATAAAAATCGTATACAAAAAATATGTAGATATTATAAAAATTATGCTAAAAAATAAATTATGATTAAACATATTCTTATAAAACGAATTAATGCGACTATTATCCTGGCCAAAAATAGTGTTAATTATACAAAAACTATGAAAAACGTGTGTTCGCTAATTCTGATTGCTTTAACGGGTGAATGGATTTTGTTCAACCTTCACATTTTAGCCGTGTAAGGCACTCATAAAGCTAAAATCGTTTTGTTATACCTCTGAAATATTGACAGTATCATATTTTAAAGTATTTTTTTTTATTTCTATGCTCCCTTCTTTTGTACAACAGGATTGCATATTGATGTTAAAGCAAAATGTTGTTTTTTACAATACAGACAAGAGTAAGAGTATTTAGCGGAGAGTCCGTTACATATTTATGAAGATTATTAGTGCCTGAAACTTTCTGCTTCAGTACACCACTCTCACGATAAAGATCCGGACTAGGATTATAGAATAGAGATCTTACGTATGTCAATGCTACAACCTTAAGACCTTCCCTCACTTAAAATCAGATATTATGAAACTTAACCAGTAAATCTAACAACCCAATTTTCTGACATTTTTCTCGCCGCAGTCCGCAGGCCAAAAGTCCATAATAGACAATAGATCCACGGGGGTCATAGCTCCACAATGTTATAAAGAAATTGAGCCAAAAGTCCACAACCAACCTTGTGGTTATTCCATGATAGTGCTAGTAAGATTGTATGGATACATGAAATAACCTCTTACAAAATGAGCCCGCATTTGACACTATTTCCATTATTTTTCTTAAGTAGGGGCCTTCTTGGGTCTAGTTGAAATTCGGCCGTTGGATGATAAATTGTGTACAAGATGAGATATAATGTGCATACGAACCTACATAAGTTTACAATGCATAAATAGTAGGCCATGTAGTCACTGGGGTTGTTCTGCTTGGAGGCACTGTTGCAAAATTTTTCTTAAAAACAATGCGATATATCCAAAACATTGATAGATATTGCTGAATTTTAGCCTGTATGTTTCTGACCTTTCGATATTATTCTCAGCCCACCCTCTTCTTCGGTCTGTCTTAGCCCATCATCTTTCCGCACTAGCAATTATTTTCCGAATTCGACATAAATTTGATACATATGCAACAATTTCAAAAACCCAATTCACCTCAGGTAGGTATGTCCAATAAATGGACACAAATGAGCAGACAGACAGATTTAATTGACAGTCCAACTTTTGTAGTTTTCTCTATAATGACAATATCAAAATCCATCAAATTCTAAAACCAGATTTTTTTACGATAACAATATTTGTTAATATATATATATTACAAATAGATGGACCTACATATGTTAAAATCGAACTAACTATATGTACCCATATAGAATTGCACTACAGTATGATTCCATACAAATATTTCTATCCAAGCAAAAATAAAATTTTTCTTTTCCCTTTCCGTAAAATAGGTACCCATATATTCACATTTCTCATACTAAGAAACAATTTTTTTGTTTATCATCGTCAATATGAATAGGCAGAAAAGAATTAATATCCATAATTTCAAAGTAAATTTAAGAGAAAGAGCCTAAGAAGGTTTTCGAAGTCAAAAGTAGGAAAATAAGTTATTTTCAAAATTGAGAGGAAAATTTTTCTGTAGTGTGAATTTCTTGAACTAAAATCGTCCACGCTAAAAATTCCCGGTTTATGTCCTGGGTAAAACCGTCAAAAAGTGTTTAACAAACTGCAATTGTACTTAGCAAATAGTCCAAAAATGATTGATTTGACCTTTCTAACAGTTAGATGGTATGTCCATATAATTTTTTTTAAATTTTTTTACCAGAAAATATTGCAAATTTTGTACGAACAACAGTGTTAAATTTGGAGAATTTTACAGTTTTTAAACGCAAATATAAACAAAACGAGGATAAAATCTAAGATTCTATCTCGAACAGAACTTCGATTCGTTCATTACCTTTCCAATAACACCAAAAAATATCAAATTTATACTGTTTACTGGCTGAAGTTTTGTTTTGAAAATTGCAATTTTTCGGAAAAAAACACGAAAGTTGTCTGACTATATTTTAAATAAAACAACAACAAAACAATTTTTCAAAATTCAGGCTCAAACATGCCATAGTAAATGTTGCAATCGGTTCACTATTGGCCGAATGGCGTTGTTTTGAAAATGCACAATTTTGTTTTTTTGCTCAAATTCTGGGTGGAGGCCTCTTAAGCGGCAAGTAGCCATTTATTGAGCGGTAATTCCGCAGTCTTTTACAAGAAAGTCGGTTCAACATATACAGAATTATTTTAAGTTAAAAAAAAGAAGATTTCGTATTCATCCAATAAACCAAAAAAGATCAGGTTATGACGCATTCCACCATCTGTATAACAATCTTCGACAACGTGCAGACCAAATCAGACAATATCTACGTATGTCAATACAATCATTTGATTTGCTGCTAGAAAACGTTCGTACCAAAATTACAAAACAAACTTTCAAGTTTTTTCGTTGCCATGATGATTTCTTGCTACTCAGCGCTACACTAAAATAATAGAACAGAATTGAAAGCTGAGCGACGCCGCTCAGCGCCTACGACAAATGTTTTAATTTTTTTTTTTTTGCCGCTCTGCCGCTTGCCGCTTAGAATGTGCCCTTAGCCTTAGAATTCACTCATATCGTCATTCAATGCCCGAATTTCGTAAGAGTGTTTATTAAGTAATTATCATTGTGGCATTACTGCCACTTGCTGAAAGTAAGTCAGTCAAAGGGCAATGATCGAACTCCAACAGGTGCAAATTCAGCAGAAAGACCTCGGCCTTCTTGTAAGATTGAAAATTAGTATTAAGTTATTCTGTAAGTTGCAACCGGAAAATAAAGATTATTTTTAATCAATTAGTCAAACGGTCGAATCTAAATAAAAATTGTTAAATTGTGGTTAAAACCACAACCCCCTTCGGGTAGGGGTTAGAATATACCCGAGGTAGGCATGCCTGTCGTAAAAGGCGACTAAAATCCACCCTCCGTATACCGAGCATAGCGTATACACAAATATGCAATGAATAAAAGCGATTTAATACCCCAGGTGGCAGTCCAGTTACACTGGAAAATCCACCCTCTTCGGAGGTCGGCTCTATGGATTCTGGGGAGAGTCATTTATTGCAACTAATAAATCCCTTCTCTAAAAGTACAAGGGTATCTCGATCTCCCCTAGCAAGATCGACTGTCTCCGGAAAACGAAGTCCGCCGGAAGCGCAAGCGCGTGAAAAACTTAGGGACTCGGTGAAAATTAAAAGCATTGAGGAGGAAAACGGCGAACTCCGTACCAAGCTTACCGAAATTGAACTGCTTTACCGAGAGCTTAAGAAAGAGGTAGACTTATTAAGGAAAGAAAATAATGCCTTAAGAAACACGTGTCTACAAAAGGAAAATGCAGATAGCCCACACCGCTCATCTAGTCATGAATACCATACTGATGAAGAAGAGCTAGCACGGGAAACGAACTGGATCGAAAAGAAAAGACCTAGCAGAAGACGCAAAGCAGGTTCCTCACCTGAAGTCGAGCCACAAAAATATGAAAAAAACAAAGATTTGCCAGAAAATCAATATCAAAAGAAATCACGTCCTCCGCCACCGATTAACGTCATTGGAATTACGGACTATAATAAGTTGCACTACCTCCTTAAAAGTACTGTGACATCACAGTTTAAGGTCACGTCTTTCCGTAACAATATGTGGAAAATCAACGTTGATGATGCCGAAGGTTACCGAGCAGCATCCCGTAAATTGAATACCGAAAAAATTCAGTGGTATACTTATGAAAACAAGTCAGAAAGACCAATGCGTGTAATAGCAAAGGGACTTCACCGCTCGTGCACTAAGGAAGATATTATGAACGACCTTAAATACAAAGGCTTTAACATTCTTGATGCCGTCAATATTATCAAAAAGGAAAAGCAGCAGTCTGAGGGCGATCAGGATAAATTAGTTAAGCGATGTACTTGCATTATTTATGCTAAAAAATTTGATAAAGACGAAAAAAAGGGTTTAATATATGGTATTAAGTCTATTCTTAACATCGTGGTCAAAATCGAACCTATGCGTAAGAACTCCAGGTCGATCCCGCAGTGTAAGCGTTGCCAAGGATTCAACCATACGCAGACTTACTGCCAGAAAGAACCGCGTTGCGTGAAATACGCAGGTAAACATTTATCGGAAGAGTGTCAAACAAATAAGCAGACGCCAGCGAACTATCGGGGTTGCGAAGTAGCGAAAGAGCTCCAAAAAAGGCGCGATACGCTTAAAAATTCCATGCGAAATATGAAACAAAGTATATCCAAAACTGCTACCAAAAAAGCAGCGAAAAATAGAAAATTCGCCAATACTGACTTAAACCCGGTAAATAGAGAAAAACCTAAAACTAGCACAGAAAAAGTGTCAGAATCAAGTTCATCGAACACTGGCGTGCAGTGTTATGCCCAAGCGGTGACATACATGACCGAGAACTCACGGGTATCCAACGCAAAAAACATTAGCGTAAATACTTCCCGTCGAGTTGTGACATTGGAAAACAATGAGAAGTTTTCAAAAGAATAGTTGCTCTTGAAAACAGCATACAGAACGAGCTTAATCATAACAGAATATGAAAGAAACGCTTAGAATTGTTACATGGAACGCCAAAGGGGTCATTCAAGGACTCGACGATTTAGAAATATTTATACGAGAAAAAGATATTGATATTTGCCTGGTCTGTGAAACCCATCTGAAAGGACCAGAGGCGGAGCATCTTTGTTTATAAAAGAATGTATTGAACACTCAACAGAAGTAAAAATTGAATTAGAATCAATGCAAGTAAGCACGGTTCACGTTAGAAATAGATATTGTAAATTTACTGTTTCGTCTATATATTGCCCACTGCGTTGTAAGGTTGAAGAAAGGGATTTCACAAACATCTTTAACTTCCTTAAACCAAATTTTATTATTGGTGGCGACTTCAACGCGAAACACCTTTTTTGGGGTTCAATGCACGCCTCTCAGAAAGGTAGGGTGCTCTACAATGCGGGTATACAAAACGGTTGCAATTTTCACTCGACGGGTAAACCAACATATTGGCCGACTGATAGAAATAAGATACCGGATCTGATCGATTTCTTTGTTGTTAAAGGAATATCAGGCAACTTTATAAAAGTTGAAGAAAGCTTTGACCTCTCCTCTGATCATTCTCCAATCATTATGACCGTAAGCGAAGCTCTAATTAAAAAAGAAAGAATGGCCAGATTAACCAGCGCGAGAACTAATTGGAATAACTTCAAAAATGATATAGAAGTAAATATCGATCTGAGGGTATCTCTTAAAACACCGTATGAACTTGAAGTAGAAGTTGATCGGTTCGTTGAAATCTTACGAAGTGCCGCGTGGAAAAATACTCCAAAGCAAAAGAAAACGCCGGTCAGTAATGTTCAAACTTATCCCGTGGAAATACAAGAGATGATTAAGGAAAAGAGAAAAGCGCGTAAGAAATGGCAACAAAGTCGGGCTCCGCAGCATAAATCACACCTTAATCGGTTGTGCAACTCACTAAAAACTCTAATAAAGATCTAAAAAATAAAAAAATAGAGACTTACCTTGAAAGCTTTTCAACAGAAAAAGATTCGAATTATTCCCTTTGGAAAGATATAAAAGGTATTAAAAAGGATATAATACGAACCGCACCAATCAGGAAAAATCAATACGAATGGGCCAGGCATGATAAAGAA
Source organism: Chalcosyrphus nemorum (assembly GCA_949716465.1). Lineage (NCBI taxonomy): Eukaryota > Metazoa > Arthropoda > Insecta > Diptera > Syrphidae > Chalcosyrphus > Chalcosyrphus nemorum. The sequence goes on from OX454335.1 coordinate 10,451,983, forward strand.
AAAGCACAAATTTTTGCAGTGCATTTGGAAGATACTTTTAAGCCATTTGATGGACAAGCTCTTGCTCAAGATGCAAATACGTCGGATATAGACAATATTGCAATTCCTGGATACGACTTAATCACGGGAGAGGTTCTTAAGGCACAGCCAAGAAAAGCTTTAATTAAGCTTCTCTTTATTATAAACGCCGCGTTTAGACTTGAACATATTCCCAGCCAATGGAAAGTAGCGCAAGTAATAATGGTTCTTAAGCCCGGTAAACTACCAACTGAAAAATCGTCATATAGACCAATTTCACTTCTTCCAATTACATCTAAAGTATTCGAGAGAATATTGATTAGACGAATACAGCCGATAATAGAAGAAATGCATTTCATCCCGGATCATCAATTCGGATTCAGAAGTAAGCATTCCACAGTTAAACAAGTATCGAAAGATCTCTTGAAGAAAAAAAGATTTGTTCAAGCGTATTTCTTGACGTTTCTCAAGCTTTTGACAAGGTGTGGCACGAAGGCTTAAAATTTAAATTACGACAAGTTTTGCCAGAACACTTATATAATATTCTAAGAAACTACCTTACGAATAGAGTATTCCGTGTCAATTGCGGAAATGAATATTCGGATTTTAAGGAAATAATGGCTGGGGTGCCGCAAGGAAGTGTTCTTGGTCCACTTTTATATCTACTATACACTCGTGATATACCGTAAGTGGAAGTAACGAAGTTAGCCACTTTTGCCGACGATACTGCTGTATTGGCAGTAGGTAAAACGGTCGAAGAGTCTACCGAAAAATTGCAAGAGACATTGGATAGAATAAATGAATGGACAAAGGTTTGGCGAATCGCACTCAATGAGACCAAATCTGTGCATGTAAATTTGACTAATAAGAAAATAATTCATTTGCCGATTTTTTCGAACTTGGTTCAGATTCCGTTCTCAAACGAGGCTAAATACCTTGGAATGACACTTGATACAAAGCTAAAATGGAAATCGCATATAAAGAAAAAACGCAGAGGGCTAGAAAATAAATATATATATTTATATATATAAATAAAAAAATATAAATATATGTATTGGTTACTTGGAAAATATTCCAAACTTAATATAGAGAACAAACTCCTTTTGTACAAGCAGGTATGGACTTATGGTATACAACTCTGGGGTTGTACCAAAATAAGTAACATAATTATTCTACAAACTTTTGTAAACAAAGTGCTAAGAGGAATTGTTAATGCGCCATTTTATATTAGAAATAACGATATCCACAGAGATCTCGGCATTAAAACAATCGTAGATGAAATTAGAAACTACACGAGAAAGCATAAAATTCGACTAGAAAGTCATGTTAATATCACAGTCCTTCAAGTTTTGGTAATCTTCTGCGCCGTCTTCAAAGAACTAAACCTCTAGACCTGGTGCGATAAGTAACCGCGTCTAAACTGCGGAACTAGCAGGAGTTTCTAATGGGAAGCTAACCTGCCAAATGTTCTTATTTCATGAGAAGAAAACTACTTGATGAGTCGAACACTTAGTTGTAGTAACAATAAAAAACCAACAAATACAATAGTTTGTTGAAGGAAGGTTTTTTAGTGGGTAAGAATCCCACACTACTATGAGCACGCGCTGGCGTAGTAGTGTCTTTTTGAAGATTTTCACCTACCCTCGGAAAAAAAATAAATAAAAATTGTGGTTAAAACGGTTGATCCCAAATTTCTATCTAAATAAGAATTGTTAAATTGTGATTAAAAAACTAGCAAAAAATTAGTGCAATTCAGTCAATGGCAGCTGCCCTGGATGGGTTAGTTACTAAGGTCAATGTCATATCGATATTATAACACGCATCGTTTAGTACAGCGTAATGAGGGAGATAAGCTACATAAACGAGTTTAATGGAGAAGTCGACTCTGACTTGTTTTATACAGCTGGTGGATAACCATTTAGCCGCTACCGAGGAGTCCAGAAAACCTGAAATGTGGACAACGATACGACAAACCAAGCTGACAGGAAAGGCTCAGGAACTGGTCTTGAGCAACGGATTGGAAACCTGGGAAGATATTCAGAAAACATTCAAGCACACTTTCCGACCCGTCAAAAATATTATGGATCCAACGAACAGGATTTTTTTCCTCAAAGTGAGTTCAATAATTGATCTAATTAATAAAATAGACAACTTAATTTCGAAGAAAATACAAACGCATTATATGAGAATGATAGTGAATTATTTAGAAAATTACAATACTATACAATTATTATAAAAGTCAAAAATGTTTGCCTTGGCAATTTAGCTAAAAAATTAAGAGATATAGAATTACTAAACGATTGTGCAAGTTATGAACAAGGAATTTCCAATCAAATTAATCTAGAGTTACTGACTAAGCAACGCAGAATATAAGGAATTTTAATTTAAACCGAGTTAGATTTACTGACCAAGTACCACAAAATTCAAGCAGATTTCAGCCAAACACCTCTAGTCAAGAAGCCAATTTTTCTAGGTCACAGAATATGCGACAAAGTAACCACCCGAGTTCTTGGCATGACTGTAGACAATATAGGAATAGATCTAATTATCACCCGAATTCTAGCATATCTAGACAATTTAGTTTCCCGAAAAAAAATATAAAACGCAGAGACATCAATACAGAATATCGGAATATCCTATGAACGGCAAAACCAAGGCACAGTATACAATCTATCAAGTTACAGTACCCCACGAATTCGGATAAAAAATCAATTTTTTTGTTTATAAAAGCATATGGCATGATTTAATAGACTATAAATTATTGTTTGGGATGGATGTCCTCAAAAAATTGTACAGAATATAGATATACAAAAACAATAATTGCATTTAAAAAAATGTGCACGACTGGGTCGTACGTACTTGCACCTATGTGCTGTTAGTTAAAACTGAACAAGTTTTTTATAAAAAAAAAAAATATTAGACTTAAAAAAAATATTTTTAAAAATTTTGCATAAATTTAAATGCCACTTTTTATTAAATATTACATTTTGCCCAAATTTCGATTTTCATGGAAATCCATTGAATTTTAGCCGAGAAATAGCCATATTTCTAAAATCAGTTAATAAGAAAAGTACCGTTATACGTATTTTTAGCCAAAAACGTGGTACGCCATCTTATAGCATTTGTCTAGACAAACTCGAATATGAAATTTAATCAAAATCGTTAGAGCCGTTTTCGAAAAAATCGTCTTTTTGTGAAATTGGCCCTAAGTAAAGTACCGTTAATAACAGGGCTAGAACAAAAATTCCGATTTCGCCTCGAATTGCGACCCTACAGAGCTCGGATATGAAGTTTGAAGCAAATCGGTCCAGCCGTTTAGGCTGCAGTCCCGCGTACATACACACAGACAGACAGACAGACAGACAGACAGACAGACAGACCGACAGACAGACAGACAGACAGACAGACAGAATTGGCAGACCCACTTTTTCGAGCTTCTCTATCATCGTAATGTCAGAATTCATTGTTATCTCGAGGTCGAATTTTTTCACGAATCCAATACTTGCCCTATATTATAGGTGCAAGTAATATACAATTTTATCTATGACTCAGAATAACATAAGTGATTGGCAGTGTTTTCAATTAAATAACGACAGTAGTAGCTAAGGAAGAACCAAATTGTGTTCTTTTTCTTCTTGTGTCATTAAACAAGAGAAAAGCTAAATATGAATTGTAGTAGGTACATCGTTCCAGGAACTAGTTCCATGGACCAGTTCCGATAGGGAAAAGAATTGTTCCACGTTTTTTACGCAGTTGGACCTATTTTGCGCAACTCTACCGTAGAAGGAAGTGTTGAATATACAACATTTCAATTAAACACTTTACGTTTTTATACTTTATGTTTAACATATATAATAATCAAGTAGCTGAAACATTGTATATACCTAATTTTACTTTATGTTTTCTGTTCTAAATATTTTTCACTCGTGTTTTCTCTGAAGTCCTGGAACATTCTTTTATATATTTTTCCTCAATAAATAATTTTAACAGGTTATGGGCCCAGTCTCACTGTAATAAGTTTTGTTTTTGAATCAGTAATATTATTATTATATTATTTTAATAACTAACGATGACGACATTCACCGGAAAAATACCACTTTTTAATGGGGAAAATTATATCACGTGGAAGCCTCAAATGGAAGTTTTACACAAGAATCGATTGTTAAAAATCGTGGAAGGAAAGAAAGCAAAACCGTCAGATGCTACGAAAATTGAGGAGTGGAACACAAAAGGACAAGGATGCTATTTGCGAACTGATAATATCGATGGAACCTTCGCAAGTATTGCTTAGAAGCAGTGTTACCTCTGAAAAATATCGGGAAGGGTCCTAAAAAGGGTCGCTGCCGAAGGAAAAGGGTCCGATATAAAATCGAAGAACCAAATTTGGTGAAACAAGTAATGTTTTCCTTATTTTCATGAAATTCATTTGTTAAAACAAAGTTAAGCTATATATTAATAAAAAATAACTAAATCAGTTCCTTTTGGTAAAAAGTAATTATAAAAATAAAAAAAAGGACAAGAAAAATAAAGTTGTGATTCCAATTCAATCAAAATCGGTTATAACGACCTTCAAGGGAGGACCGAAATATTTGGTTGTTATAACCGATGTCTTTATAAGCAATTTTGACTGTATTTACATTTAATTCTTTGTAATCGAGTCCATTACCTTCTGTATTAAACTTGGGTGGAAGACACTCTTCTAATTCCTTAGCTTCCAAAACAAGTAATGCCGATAGAACAATGCACAATGTAATGCACAGAACATTAAAGAATAGGAACCAAGGGATATCGTCCCAAATATGAGAAATATAATTATCAATGAAGTAGGTAGGTATACGAAACGATAAACACTCCCTACATAAATGTTCATGGGGTGAGTAAATGTACATTATTGAAACAAAACATGGTTAAAATAGAAATTAATGTGTAAATTCTGTAAAAATTAGTAAAAGGCTCCAAAAAGGGTCATATATTTCAAAAAGGGTCAAAAATCGATGATTTTCGAAAAGGGTGGTCCAAGGGTCTGTGTCATTAAAAAAGGGTCGATTTGCCCCTAAAGGGGCCGAAAGGTAACGCTGCTTATAAGATCACTGGAAACATCGAAGGATATTTGGGATTTTTTAGAGGTAACATTCGACAGAAAGGGAACTCCCCAAAAGGTAGAAGAATTCCGTAAGTTGATTAATTTGAAAATGAACGATAATGAAAACATGGAACAATATTTAATTCAATTTAATTCAATAATTACACGGTTGCGGGAAATGGATGCCAAACTGGAGGAGGAATTACTAGCTGTGCTGTTGCTGGATGGTTTGCCGGAAAGTTATAAGGAAATTCAAGCTGCTTTTGATGCTGCAAAAGATTTTCCAACCATTGATGTACTACGTGCGAGACTTTTGGAAGTAAGTGACAAAAGAAGAAACGTTAATGAACGCAAGGATGATGCTCTAAAGGTGAAGTTTCAATTCAATAAAGCTCATACTCATCAGAGACCAGGTATGTCTAATAATTTTCAATTTAATTGCCATCGTTGTGGACGCAGAGGTCATATGAAGAAAGATTGTCGCGTTAAAATTAGTAAAGGAAAGATTCAATTTGCTGAAAGTATTAATACTACAAATGGAGAGGGTTTTATTACACCAGAAGAACAGTGCAATATGCCAGTATAGGAAATTTCGCATAAAGCAAACAGCGTCGATCAAATTAGATCAGATAGTACTAATTGGTATCTCGATAGTGGTGCAACATCCCATATGTGTTGTGAAAGGAAGTATTTTACAACATTAGACACCAATTACTCGGGTTTAGTCCAGGTAGCTAACAAAAAGTCAGCATTCATAGAGGGCATAGGGACTGTAAAATTAAATGTAAAAGTAGATGGCGAAAGTAGATACATATATCTCTATCGAACTCTTTTTGTCCCAAGCTTGAGAAGTAATCTCATCTCTGCTAGTAAGGCAACAGACAACGGATGTAAAGTAGTAATAGAAGGAAAAACAGCATAAAAAAAAAAGAAAAAGGATTCTGGAAGCTACTAAGAATAAAGGTTTATATTTGGTTGGTACGCCAGATGAGATGAAATATTGTAACAAATCAGAAGGTAGAAGATCGGAACAAGAAATTAATCTCTTAGAACTTTTAACTTATTGCATGGTAAAAGGTCTACCAAACTTCAAGAATACTGGAATAGATTGCGTAGCTTGTATCAGATGAAAACAAACAAGGCTTCCATTCAATACTAAAAATAATAAGTCATCATCAGGAATATTAGAAATTGTTCATACTGATTTATGTGGTCCAATGAATGTAGAATCTATTAGCAAGAGTTTATACTTTGCAACATTCATTGATGATTATTCTCGTAAGGTGTTTGTTTATTTTTTACGAAGGAAAAATGAGTATTTGGACATTTTTAAGAAATTTAAGAAACTTGTGGAAAATGAGACCAACAAAAAGATAAAAATTCTTAGAAGTGATAACGCACGCGAGCTTGTGAGTGAGGAATTTTCAAGATATTTAGCTGATGAAGGAATTAAGCGCCAGCTATCTGTCGAATACACTCCGCAGCAGAACGGAATTGCTGAACGCATGAACCGTACGTTGGTAGAGATGACTCGTTGTTTCCTTATTGAAGCGAATCTTCCAACATTTTTGTGTGCTGAACTGATCCACACTGCTGCTTACATACGAAATCGTTGTCCTACAGCTTTGAACAATGAGAAGACACCAAAGCAGATCTGGAGTTGCCGAATACCAATTGTTAGTCATCTTCGACGAATCGGATGTCGTGCTTTTGTCTTAAATAAGACTCAAAATAGATCTAAGTTAGATCCGAAAAGTGAAGAATTCATTCTAGTTGGATAATCAGCAGAATCCAAAGCTTATCGATTATGGAAAAAAGGTTCAAGGACTATTATTAAAAGCCGCGATGTACGTTTTATTGAGCATTTTACAGAAGGTATAATGAAAAATGATACTGGTGAAAAATTTTATGAATTCGAATTAAAGAATGAAAAGATTAATAAGGAACATTTGTTAGAGAAAAATAAGCAACATTTAATAGAACACGAGGTTGAGAGAGTAGAAAAGGAAAATAAGGAAGAAGAAGATGATGAGGAGGAATTTCAAAACGCAGAAGAAGAGATTGAAGATATATGTGATGAAGATGAAATGAGAAAAAATTCTGATAATATAAAGAACAGGCTTAGACCACGTCAGCAACTTAAGAATATAGCTGAGGTTGCTTTTACTTCAAAAGAGGAAGAAGATCCAAGCAGTTTTAGGGAAGCTACAAAATTACCGAACGCGGTAGAGTGGAAAGAAGCTATGAAGGAAGAGTACAATTGTCTTTTGAAAAATCAAACTTGGAGCTTGTGTGATTTACCTGAAGGAAGGACTGCGATTGGATGTCGATGGGTTTTTAGAACAAAGTATAGGCCTGATGGGAGCATAGAAAGACGATAAGCGAGACTTGTGGCTAAGGGTTATTCTCAGAAATTTGGAATTGATTATATAGATACTTATTCTCCGGTAATACGTCAAAATTCACAAACGATGATATATGCTCTATCTGTGGAACATGACTTAAAACTTTATCACTTGGATGTAACAACTGCTTTTCTAAATGGACATCTTAACGAGGAGATTTTCATGAAACAACCGGAAGGGTTTATAGATTGTGACAATCCACAAAAAGTATGTCGCCTAAATAAAGCGCTTTACGGACTAAAGCAAGCAAGTGGGCAGTGGAACAAAACGTTAAATAAGAAGTTAAATGAATTAGATTTACAGCAATCAAAATATGATCAATGTATTTATTTCAAAGTCAGTGATGGTGAAATAACTATCTTAGGAATTTATGTAGATGACATCGTTGTCGCTTCTAATAGCAAATCAAAAGTAACTTTAATCAAGCGAAAGCTTTCTGACAGTTTTGAAATGCGAGATCTTGGGGAACCTTTTCTTTGTGTTGGACTTGAGATAGGAAGAAAAAATAATACTGTTACAATTTGTCAAACTAAATATATTAATAATCAATTGAGAAAATATAATTTGGAAAATTCAAAATTAAATAAAATTCCGATGCAAGTTAAATTACAGCTGGAAAAAGAACCCTCTATACCAGGAGAAAGAAAGAGCTACGGCGGTATCAGGAACTTATCAGATCTTTAATGCATCTAGCTGTCTTAAGTCGACCAGATATAGCATTTAGTGTAAGCACTTTAGCTCAATTTGCTCAAACTCCTAAAAAGCAACACTAGAATGCAGCTCTTTACCTTTTACGTTATCTTCATTCAACCAAACATGCTAATTAGTGTATCGTAAAACTAAGTTACCGTTAACAGGCTATGTTGATGCTAGTTGGGCTGAGGACATAATTGATCGAAAATCTCAAAGTGGTTTTTGTTTTGTTCTTGCAGGAGCGCAATCAGTTGGGAATTTAGAAAGCAACGGACGTAGCTACATCGAATGCAGAGGCTGAATACATCGCACTCACAGAAGCTGCAAAAGAGGCGTATTCGTTGCGGTTTCTTCTTAAGGAATTAAACTTTGGATGTGCTGCACCTACCATCATTTGTTGTGACAATCAAAGTGCACAACATATTGCATCATCTGGAGGAAAACTTTAACGCACTAAACACATTGACTACAAATATCATTTTATCAGAGAGGCTGTCGAAAAGAAAGTTGTTGAAATCAAGTATCTTCAGACTGACCAGATGGCCGCAGATGCGTTGACCAAAGCTGTTCCCAAAGATAAACACGTATTTTGTTTTCAAAGATTTTGAGTTAATTTTAATTATCAATGTTGACGAGGAGTGTTGAGTATACAACATTTCAATTAAACACTTTACGTTTTTATACTTTATGTTTAACATATATAATAATCAAGTAGCTGAAACATTGTATATAATTTTACTTTATGTTTTCTGTTCTAAATATTTTTCACTCGTGTTTTCTCTGAAGTCCTGGAACATTCTTTTATATATTTTCCCTCAATAATAATAAATAATTTTAACAGGAACTTTCATACTATAACGACTTAGGTGATCTAGATAATATAGAAAGTCTTTTACGCTTCATAAGAAGCTCGAAATGGTTCTAACAAGTATTGATGACTTTAGGATCAAACGGACCTATTTCTGGTCTAAGTGTGTTAACGGTTCTCAGCTGCCAGCCACTTCCAACCAATCAAATTCCATCCCCTACGGATTTCAAGAAACATTAAATATACCCAACCTCGCACTTACTTAAAATCCATGAGAGAGCCGAAAAGGGAGGTTTCAGAGGGGGCAGCTGCCCCCTATACACATTCAACTGGCATCCGACATAGTGTATGTGCGTACCTTTCGAGAGGCAAACGTCGGATCTGACCACTCTACTTGCAGCTTTATTCAAGGCCCAGCCAAGAAGCTTAACGTTGGACACCTTAGCACGTCAGAATGAACCAGAGCGTAGAAAAGTACCTGACAAAGAAACTCTCTGCAATCAAACTAAATATACCCTTAGGATAGGGTATAAAAATCGGCAAAAACATATGAAAAGGCTACAATCCGTTTGGAGCGGATCGTATGATACCTTATCCCTTTCCTATGCATATACTAGCTCCTTTTTCCACCAATATACTTCCTTAGGCATATATATATATATATTAGGGTATATTAAGTTTGATACATAGTTTGTAACATAGAGAAATATTGCAGATAGACCCCATAAAGTATATATATAAATGATCAGCATCACTAGCCGAGTCGATTGAGCTATGTCCGTCCGTCCGTCCGTCCGTCTGTCCGTCCGTCTGTGTGTCACCAGTTTTTGGGCCTTAAATTTTGAGCTAGGTTGATGAAATTTTGTATACGAGGTCTTTGGAAAAGTAAGCAATACAAGTGTAAAAATTTTTAAAATCCGCCCACTGATACGCCCATTTTTCAAAAAAATAACTTTTTTTCACTATTTTCATATGAAACTCGAAAAAACTTACTTGGGCAAATATGTAGATATCCACTTAATCTACAAATCGTCTATACATTGTATATGGCCACGCCCACTTTTTAGGGGCGTTAACTTCAAAAATTAATTTTCGAGTAAAAATATTAATTTATAGGCAAAAATAGTCAAATTTTGTAAATACATTTTCCACCGCCCACTGACACGCCCAAATAAGATAGGGATAGGGTATCATACGATCCGCTCCAAGCGGATTGTAGCATTTTTTTATTAAACTACTCCAAAACACAAATTTTCAAATGCTACAATCCGCCTGGAGCGGATCGTATGATACCCTATCCCTATCTTATTTGGTCGTGTCAGTGGGCGGTGGAAAATGTATTCACAAAATTTTTTATTTTGCCCTATAAACTAATATTTTTACCCGAAAATTAATTTTTGAAGTAAACGCCCCTAAAAAGTAGGCGTGGCCATATACAACGTATAGACGATTTGTAGATTAAGTGGATATCTACATATTTGCTCAAATAAGTTTTTTCGAGTTTCATATAAAAATAGTGAAAAAAAGTGATTTTTTTGATAAGTGGGCGTGTCAGTGGGCGGATTTTAAAAATTTGTACACTTGTTTTGCATACTTTTACAAGGACTTCGTATACAAAATTTCATCAACCTAGCTCAAAATTTAAGGCCCAAAAACTGGTGACATACGGACAGACGGACGGACGGACGGACGGACATGGCTTAATCGACTCGGCTAGTGATGCTAATCATTTATATATATACTTTATGTGGTCTATCTTAAATATTTCTCTATGTTACAAACTATGTATCAAACTTAATATACCCTTAGCATAGGGTATAAACAGGGGACCCGGATTTCTGGAAAATCGTTAGAGATCCGAATTAGAATTATATAAACGTGAAGTACCGTTATAAATATGATATTGATTTCTTTTGAGACCTGCATTGCGGTTGATCTGAATCTAGTGCTTGCTTTAATTTCCAGCAGTGGGATCTGGGTAAATAACCAGTGAAAAAATGCTACAATCCGCTTGGAGCGGATCGTATGATACCCTATCCCTATCTTATTTGGTCGTATCAGTGGGCGGTGGAAAATGTATTCACACAAAATGTTTTATTTTGCCCTGTAAACTAATATTTTTACTCGAAAACTAATTTTTGAAGTAAACGCCCCTAAAAAGAGAAATATTGAAGATAGACCACATAAAGTACATATGTATATAAATGATCAGCATCATTAGCCAAGTCAATTGAGCCATGTCCGTCCGTCCGTCCGTCCGTCCGTCCGTCCGTCCGTCTGTCTGTCACCAGTTTTTGGGCCTTAAATTTTGAGCTAGATTGATGAAATTTTGTATACGAGGTCCTTGGAAAAGTAAGCAATACAAGTGTAAAAAATTTTAAAATCCGCCAACTGCCACGCCCACGTTTCAAAAAATCACATTTTTTCAATATTTTCATATGAAACTCGAAATTTCTTCCTTGAGCAAATATGTAGATATCCACTAAATATACAAATCGTCTATACATTGTATATGGCCACGCCCACTTTTTAGGGGCGTTTACTTCAAAAATTAATTTTCGAGTGAAAATATTTCTTTATAGGGCAAAATAGAATATTTTGTGTCAATACATTTTCCACCGCCCACTGATACGACCAAATAAGATAGGGATAGGGTATCATACGATCCGCCCCAAGCGGATTGTAGCATTTTTCACTGGTTTGAAATAAAATTCTTTTGCAGTAATTTTATAAAAAAAATTCTTTATAAAAATTTAGGCAATTTTTTTGTTGAAAAGGCTAGTTACATTGGTATATAGGAAAGGGATAGGGTATCACACGATTCGCTCTAGGCGAAGTGTAGCGTTTTCATATGTTTTTTGTTTTGTTTGAATTGCTACATTTCAGGATGAAGCATAAAGAAAATTCCAGAAAATCGATATATTCGCTTTTTTTTTGCATTCTTCGCAATTTACAATAGGCGTTGGCGGGTGTCTACATCTGACAACTGATTTGCCAACGCGCACCCCATACTGCCTGGTGGCCAACCGTTGCGGGAAAAATGGAGTTATGCCGGGACCAGCTAGTTATTATCAAGTTGGTTATAAGCAAAGTACCATTATTAACAATTTGGCCATAAACGTGGTACGCCATTTTATAGCACTCCATAAAAGAAGTTAAAATATTAAATTCAAAGGAAATTTTTAGATCCGTTTATAGGGCTTTTATAGGGCCTCACCAAAATAGTTTAAATATGAAATTAAAAAAAACCGCTAGAGCCGTTCTTGCACCAATTGACTAAAACCCCTTAATCCTTGAAAAAGTACTGCTATACGCAGCTTGGGCCAATTTTTTAAAACCATTTTTAGCAAAGTAAGAAATTCTATGTCGATTATTGGAATTTGTCTATGTAAATCAAATATGAGATTTATTCATTTATCGTTTTCGAGAAAATCTAATTTTTCTAAAATTGGCCTTAAGTAAAGACCCTTTATTATGTCATTGTCCTCCAGAAAGAAGACGTATAGCAACCCTACTCTTTGGGGGATTTATATACATATGTATAGTCCGAGGTAGGTGAACTACTCAAGTACATCGAAATACTGTTTATTCTGTACAGTTACCAATACTGTTTATTCGTTAATAATATAAACATATGTATGTATGTACATACTTTGTCTTGTTCTCATTCACTTCAAGACCAATTAGTTTCGCCTGCCTTTAGTTGCCATAAACACCTCTACGATGGTTTGATGGGATCTTCCGATGATGTCAATATCGTCAGCATATCCCACCAGTAGGACAGATTTGTGAAAGACAGTGCATTCCGTGCTTATACCTGTCCTGCGCACTATTTGTTCCAACACGATATTGAAGAAGTCACATGACAGCGCATCCCCTTGCCTGAATCCAGTGCCATCGCCTGGTAGAGCTCGAGACAATGAATGTTGTCATAGGTGACTTTAAAGTCGATAAAAAAGTGGTGCTTTGGACTTGAACTTCGTTAGTCTTTTCCAGGATTTGTGTGTAAAAATTTGGTCTATTGTCGATCAGCTGGGGCACACTAATACATTAACTTCTTCATTACTGCCGTTGGGTTCTTTCTTGCCCTATCACTCTCTTTATCTGTTGCTTGATGTGTTTCTTAAACAGAACAACAATTCAATGTGCGTCGGTGACTAGCGTCCGGATTTGAAGCCAGTTGTCAGTTGCTTGGCTTTCCGATAGAATTTCTGTTATTGTTTTTGCGTTTCAAAGACTCCTTTTTGATGGTAGTTGATAGCCAAGTGTAGGCACGGCCACCTCTTTGTTGATATTGCGGTATTCGGTCCACTGATTGTTAGCGTTTGTGGTGGGTGAATGCATTGCAGAGAGTTTCTTTGTCAGGTACTTTTCTACGCTCTGGTTCATTCTGACGTGCTAAGGTGTCCAACGTTAAGCTTCTTGGCTGGGCCTTGAATAAAGCTGCAAGTAGAGTGGTCAGATCCGACGTTTGCCTCTCGAAAGGTACGCACATACACTATGTCGGATGCCAGTTGAATGTGTATAGGGGGCAGCTGCCCCCTCTGAAACCTCCCTTTTCGGCTCTCTCATGGATTTTAAGTAAGTGCGAGGTTGGGTATATTTAAAGTTTCTTGAAATCCGTAGGGGACGGAATTTGATTGGTTGGAAGTGGGGGGCAGCTGAGAACTCTTAACACACTTAGACAGGAAATAGGTCCGTTTGATACCACGGATTTTGGATCCTAAAGTCAACAATACTTGTTAGAACCATTTCGAGCTTCTTATGAAGCGTAAGAGACTTTCTATATTATCTAGATCACCTAAGCCGTTATAGTATGAAACTTCCTTCTACGGTAGAGTTGCGCAAAATAGTTCCAACTGCGTAAAAAACATAGAACGATTCTTTTAACTATCGGAACTGGTCCATGGAACTAGTTCCTGGAACGATGTACCTACTACAATGCATATTTAGCTTTTCTCTTGTTTAATGACACAAGAAGAAAAAGAACACAATTTGGTTCTTCCTTAGCTACTACTGTCGTTATTTAATTGAAGACACTGCCAATCACTTATGTTATTCTGAGTCATAGATAAAATTGTATAATTTTTTTAAATGCAATTATTGTTTTTGTATATCTATATTCTGTACAATTTTTTGAGGACATCCATCCCAAACAATAATTTATAGTCTATTAAATCATGCCATATGCTTTTATAAACAAAAAAATTGATTTTTTATCCGAATTCGTGGGGTACTGTAACTTGATAGATTGTATACTGTGCCTTGGTTTTGCCGTTCATAGGATATTCCGATATTCTGTATTGATGTCTCTGCGTTTTATATTTTTTTTCGGGAAACTAAATTGTCTAGATATGCTAGAATTCGGGTGATAATTAGATCTATTCCTATATTGTCTACAGTCATGCCAAGAACTCGGGTGGTTACTTTGTCGCATATTCTGTGACCTAGAAAAATTGGCTTCTTGACTAGAGGTGTTTGGCTGAAATCTGCTTGAATTTTGTGGTACTTGGTCAGTAAATCTAACTCGGTTTAAATTAAAATTCCTTATATTCTGCGTTGCTTAGTCAGTAACTCTAGATTAATTTGATTGGAAATTCCTTGTTCATAACTTGCACAATCGTTTAGTAATTCTATATCTCTTAATTTTTTAGCTAAATTGCCAAGGCAAACATTTTTGACTTTTATAATAATTGTATAGTATTGTAATTTTCTAAATAATTCACTATCATTCTCATATAATGCGTTTGTATTTTCTTCGAAATTAAGTTGTCTATTTTATTAATTAGATCAATTATTGAACTCACTTTGAGGAAAAAAATCCTGTTCGTTGGATCCATAATATTTTTGACGGGTCGGAAAATGTGCTTGAATGTTTTCTGAATATCTTCCCAGGTTTCCAATCCGTTGCTCAAGACCAGTTCCTGAGCCTTTCCTGTCAGCTTGGTTTGTCGTATCGTTGTCCACATTTCAGGTTTTCTGGACTCCTCGGTAGCGGCTAAATGGTTATCCACCAGCTGTATAAAACAAGTCAGAGTCGACTTCTCCATTAAACTCGTTTATGTAGCTTATCTCCCTCATTACGCTGTACTAAACGATGCGTGTTATAATATCGATATGACATTGACCTTAGTAACTAACCCATCCAGGGCAGCTGCCATTGACTGAATTGCACTAATTTTTTGCTAGTTTTTTAATCACAATTTAACAATTCTTATTTAGATAGAAATTTGGGATCAACCGTTTTAACCACAATTTAACAATTTTTATTTAGGTTCGACCGGTTGACTGCAGTTATGTATATAATTTATTAAATGAAAAAAACTAATTGATTAAAAATAATCTTTATGTTCCGGTTGCAACTTACAGAATAACTTAATACGAATTTTCAATCTTACAAGAAGGCCGAGGTCTTTCTGCTGAATTTGCACCTGTTGGAGTTCGATCATTACCCTTTGACTGACTTACTTTCAACAAGTGGCAGTAATGCCACAATGATAATTACTTAATAAACACTCTTACGAAATCCGGGCATTGAGTGACGATATGAGTGAATTCTAAGGCTAAGGGCACATTCTAAGCGGCAAGCGGCAAAAAAAAAAAATTTAAAACATTTGTCGTAGGCGCTGAGCGGCAAGCGACCTTTCTGAGCGGCGTCGCTCAGCTTTCAATTCTGTTCTATTATTTTAGTGTAGCGCTGAGTAGCAAGAAATCATCATGGCAACGAAAAAACTTGAAAGTTCGTTTTGTAATTTTGGTACGAACGTTTTCTAGCAGCAAATCAAATGATTGTATTGACATACGTAGATATTGTCTGAATTGGTCTGCACGTTGTCGAAGATTGTTATACAGATGGTGGAATGCGTCATAACCTGATCTTTTTTGGTTTATTGGATGAATACGAAATCTTCTTTTTTTTAACTTAAAATAATTCTGTATATGTTGAACCGACTTTCTTGTAAAAGACTGCGGAATTACCGCTCAATAAATGGCTACTTGCCGCTTAAGAGGCCTCCACCCAGAATTTGAGCAAAAAAACAAAATTGTGCATTTTCAAAACAACGCCATTCGGCCAATAGTGAACCGATTGCAACATTTACTATGGCATGTTTGAGCCTGAATTTTGAAAAATTGTTTTGTTGTTGTTTTATTTAAAATATAGTCAGACAACTTTTGTGTTTTTTTCCGAAAAATTGCAATTTTCAAAACAAAACTTCAGCCAGTAAACAGTATAAATTTGATATTTTTTGGTGTTATTGGAAAGGTAATGAACGAATCGAAGTTCTGTTCGAGATAGAATCTTAGATTTTGTCCTCATTTTGGATATATTTGCGTTTAAAAACTGTAAAATTCTCCAAATTTAACACTGTTGTTCGTACAAAATTTGCAATATTTTCTGGTAAAATTTTTTTTAAAAAATTGGGCAAGTGCGAGGAGGGCCTCGTGCAATAGTGTTCCGGACATTTTATATTATCATTAAATAGAATATTTGAAAAATTATTTGTAAAAATTATTTAGACAACATGAAAACTGGGGTAACTAGATACCCCATTTTTTAATTTTTATCAGAAAATATATAAGATACAGAAATTTTCGTACTTATTTTACAATCTACACAAAATTCTACGTATCTTCAAATTTTTTCATTATTTTACCATTTATGATCTGGCCGTTAGGAGGAGGGGGACAACATTTTTCAAATGTTTAGAAAGCTTTTTTGTTAAAAAAATTTTGTCAGAAAAAAATATTTCTTACATATATGGAGCCCTTGCAAAATTCTCTTTAATTTGATATGCCACATGATGGAAAACAAAATAATTTTTTTTGCCCTCCGTACAAGTTGCCCGAAAAGGGGCTCCCAAAATGAAATGAAATTGCCGCCATCTTGTGCGGGCTCCCACATAATGTATACATAGCGAAAGTTTCAGCTCTCTATGTCTAACGGTTCAAAAGTAACAGGGCTGTGACAGACTGACGGACAGACGGACAGACAGACACCGTATCAAACCCATAAGTGTTCCGTCTTTCCTTTTAAGGTCCGGAACACTGACAATAGTTATTATATGTATGTCCTAATCAAAGATGATTAAGATCATCAATACTCCCAATAAATTTTATCTCCATAACAATATTTCCTTCTCATCATTTTTTTTACCATTTCGCACCCATAAAAAATCATAGTTTAAATTCTTGTTCACCTTCTTCGCCTCTCCTGTCGACAGCCAGTCATTGATGAAGATCAGTGTTACCTCTGAAAAATATCGGGAAGGGTCCTAAAAAGGGTCGCTGCCGAAGGAAAAGGGTCCGATATAAAATCGAAGAATCAAATTTGGTGAATCAAGTAATGTTTTCCTTATTTTCATGTAATTCATTTGTTAATAACAAAGTTAAGCTTATATATTAATAAAAAATAACTAAATCAGTTCCTTTTGGTAAAAAGAAATTATAAAAATAAAAAAAAGAACAAGAAAAATAAAGTTCTGATTCCAATTCAATCAAAAGCGGTTATAGCGACCTTCAAGGGAGGACCGAAATATTTGGTTATTATAACCGATGTCTTTATAAGCAATTTTGACTGTATTTACATTGAATTCTTTGTAATCGAGTCCCTTACCTTCTGTATTAAACTTGGGTAGGAAGACGCTCTTCTAATTCCTTAGCTTCCAAAACAAGTAATGCCGATAGAACAATGCACAATGTAATGCACAAAACATCAAAGAATAGGAACAAAGGGATATCGTCCCAAATATGAGAAATATGAAAATCAATGAAGTAGGTAGGAATACGAAACGAAAAACACTCACTACATAAATGTTCATGGGGTGAGTAAATGTACATTATTGAAACAAAACATGGTTAAAATAGAAATTAATGTGTAAATTCTGTAAAAATTAGTAAAAGGCTCCAAAAAGGGTCATATATTTCAAAAAGGGTCAAAAATCGATGATTTTCGAAAAGGGTGGTCCAAGGGTCTGTGTCATCAAAAAAGGGTCGATTTGCCCCTAAAGGGGCCGAAAGGTAACGCTGATGAAGATATTCCCCTTTCTCGCAGAAAACATAGAATCAGCATTGATTGTATTGTATTCTTCTTCGCATACGACGCAGCCAACATTCTCTCTTTAGTTTCTCTATAATTTTTAGTTGCACGATCGCAGCTCGAGTTGCCTTCCCCTGCTCTTCTTCCTGTAGCAGGTATCCACATCATTATCAGTTATTTGAACTTTGGGAGATTATTTTCAGCACTGTGTCCCGAATGTTTTCTCTCTCAATGAGCGGCACTTCACGTAGTTCAAGGAAGTTAGCATGAAGCATATATGTACTCAGCATTGTCTAGTCTCGTGACGTTTAACTGCGTTTTCAGCTGTTTGTTTTCTTCTTTTATTTCGGCTAACATTTAAGTAGACTGCTCCAGTAACGCAAGTTATGTTTGCATAAACTGTATGGATTGAACCGTAGTAGCAATAGTCTTCTTTATTTCCATGACTTGGAGGTGAATGGCTTCTATAGTGATTTTGTTTGGACACGGGTCACTCACACCACTTGCACTGCATGATGAAAGTGATAATCTTCGCGGGTCATTTCTTTTCTTTCGAATACATATGTAGTTCGACTGCTTCGACTTAGTAATGTATTCTGCATCCACGGGCTTTAGCTTAGCACAGTCCGCATGCAACAAGCAATTGCAGTCGTTGCAGTTTATTTTGCATGAGCCCTCACAATTTTTACCCTACAGATTTTGCAACTCATCTTAACACTTCTTTACTCGTTGCCGGCTAAACTCAAACTTTGTTAGTTAAATGATGAAATTTTGTGTACACGATCCTTACAAAAGAAAGCAATACAAGTGTAAAAAATTTTAATATCCGCCTACTGACACGCCCATTTTTCGAAAAATTACATTTTTTCTATATTTTCAGATGAAACTCGAATAAACTTACTTAAGCAAATAGGTATTTTGACTCTAAAAATCTTTCATACTTTATATTCAGCCACACCTACATTTTAGGGGTGTTTTTCATAAAATGGACTGTTTTTGAGGTTTTTATCAGAACAATATCACTTTTAAGGAACAAAATGCAGCACATATTAAAAAAAATCAGAGCCCGCCCACTACTACGCCCACTTATTGAGAAAATTCGTGTTTTGGAGTAATTTGATAAGATATTAAAAAAAAACTTTTGTATATAGAAAAAGGATAGGGTATCAAACGATCCGCTCTAGTCGGATTGTAGCCAATTCATATTGAGAAAATTCGTGTTTTGGAGTAATTTTATAAGATATTTGAAAGAAGTTGAACCAAATATATTGGTCGAAGAAAAAGCTATGTTTATTGGAAGGGGATAAGGTACTACACGATCGTCAAAACGTCAAAAAAAGTTTTTTGATAAAAAGGCCCCTAAAATGTAGCTGTGGCCATATATAATATATGAAAGATTTGTAGATTAAAAATATCTCTCCCTATACTTGAGTAAGTTTTTTCGCGTTTCATGTAAAAATACTGAAAAATTAATTTTTTTAAAAAGTAAGCGTGTCAGTCAGCGGATACAAAATTTCATCAACCTAGCCCAAAATTTAAAGCACAAAACAGGTGACACACAAACGGACGTACATAGCCAATCGACTCGGCTAGTGATGCTGATTATTTATATATATGCTTTATTGGGTGTATCTGTAATATTTCTCTATGTTACGAACTATGTATCAAACTTAATATACCCTTAGGATAGGGTATAATAAACGAATTGAATAAAAGCGCAGAATTACTGGATGAAAACTGAAGGTAATAGATAAGCTAAACTCTTTATACCAAACTCCTCTTCTAAGAAATCGAAACAACTCCTTCTACTCAGTAGGATTCGCATTGCCACAGGTGTTCTCACAAAACACGTCATCATTATTTGGTAAATTCTACCTGGAAGCAGAAGAAATATCTGAAAGCTCACTGATTGATTTGATTTTATCATCAACACTGGTATCCTGAATGAACTATTAAACGTGGAAGTCATAATAGGCCCATAGTAGCCGGAATGAGTAGAAGCCTAGTTCCCACCTCAATCTACAATCTAATCTAATCTGACCTAGGATTTACGCTTAATGGACGGATAGGCAGTTTAACACTAAATTTAGCACTAGCATAAATATAGTAACTTCTGTAACTAACGATATCCTATACAGAATACTAATATATGTATATAAAATGCTTATTTTAGTTTTTTTTTCAGCCAAATAGACCTTTGCATTGTCCTTCTCACTCTGACATATCTCCGATAAGAACAGTTGAAAGGCCGCAACCAACCTCTTCGTTTAAAAATATTAACAAAAGCTAAATTCACAAACGAAACTACGTAAATTTCCTTTGTCAATTATGTTGCTCAGTGCGCTCCAGTGCATTCAACGCATCGCCACATCCTGCTGAGCTTTTATTCAAGGACTAAAGCTAATTAGGTTAAACGAACCCAAAGCTCCGTGGTTTATAAACAATTGGGAGTAAAAGAGGGTGGTGGTTTGCTACAAAACCAACATGCTCATTAAGGTTAATATTTTTTTTATTAATGCGTGAGAGTGTGTTCGTGAGCAAACTTACGTTTTGCTTCGCTCCGAGCACTTAATCGAATAGAACTGCGGATGTTGCATGATACGCTTGCCAAAATCCATGCAGTAATTAGTTGAATCGACAGAGCTCCGATTTCGGTTCGGTAGATTGAACACAATGATGCAGTAGCTGTATGGGACGAAAAAGAAGAAAGAGATAGAGAAGTGGTATACGTTATTATCAACTGAAAGGGTGGAGACGCTGGGTGATGCACATTCTTTTCGGCAAAACTGTATGTAATTGACCTAGATTTGATGACTTACCTGATTGCCCTGATTTCTGGTGATGCAAACCACGCTATTGTTGTTGATTTGCAATTCTTCCGGGACCGCACTTCGTATACTGTAACGTTTTCGGGAAGTTCAGGGAGGTTAGTAAATGAACGACCAGTCGTAATAGCCAACTATGCAGAGAAAGGGGACTCATTAATGCTTAATCTATGCCTTTACAACCGTTACTTACCCCTATTTTGGTAGCTCGAAGGATATCGTCCTCATTGCTGGCGTTTATCCGAATAATATACCTATCGCCGGGCAGTACACTGGGTATGCTTATATATGTCGGTTTGTAGATATCGCGAATGGCCGGAATAACAACCTTCCGGTGTTTTAAAACGGTCACAGCAACAGCGCTTCCGCCGCAGGGAAGTATAAGGTAACGTAATTGAGTTGGTTCACGCTGCTCATCAGAAGTTACCTACAAAAAAGTTTACTAAGCACCAAAATTTTGCAATGCGCAATAAATGACGTACCTTAAAGCTAAACACTGACACACTGGTCATGCTTGAGATTTTCTCCACACTCAGGGCATTCTCGCGTAAAGACGACGGGTGGGTACGATTGAATTTCACACTTGTGCTGGCAATGTGAAAGGTGAGGTTCTGTCGGTCGATGTGAACGCCAAAAATATCCACATAGTAGGAGGTGTTGGGTGTTAGGCCTTTGAGGACTTGTTGAGTGCGTGAACCCGTGCAAATGACGTTTGTTATAAGAGGATCTAAAAATCGATACATTTTGCCTTGAGTTATGATATTATTAATAGATTTGAATGTGGAAATCTTAAAAAGATAAAAGTTTGGAGCTGCCCTGGTGGAACACTTCTTTTCCAGACAAAACGATAAGTGAAGATCATTTAGTCAGTAACCAAAAGTGAACATAAACTGTGGAGAAAGTGGAATTATAGATGGCGTGGACCCCAATCGTAGACAAAAACAATTAATTGATTAACGCTGATAGGACGATTTGTTCTTTAATGGTTGTTGTCTATAATCCGATTCAGCGCCATCTAAGATTCGAATGTAATTTTAAAGATAAATCATACATATGGTTACAATCCGTCTAGAGCGGATCGTATGATACCCTATCCCTTTCCTGTATGCAAAAGTTTTTTTCAATATCTTATCAAATTACTCTAAAACACAAATTTTATCAATATCAATAAGTGGGAGTGTTAGTAGGCGGATTTAAATTTTTTTCATTATATACTGGATTTTGTTCCTTAGGACTGATAATATTATAATAAAAACGCCAAAAAACCTTATTTTTTTATAAAAACGCCCCAAAAATGTAGGCATGGCCTTATACAATGTAAAGAAGATTTGTAGTGTAAAAAGATATCTACCTATTTTTCGAGTTTCATATAAAAATACTGAAAAAAGTGAAGTTTGGGTTTTAAAAGTGGGTGGATTATAAAAATTTTTACACTTGTATTGCTTACTTTTCCAAGGACCTCATCGACCTAGCTCAATATTTAAGGCCCAAGAACTGGTGACACACAGACAGACGGACGGACGGACATAGCTCCATCGACTCGGCTAGTGATGCTGATCATTTATATATATACTTTATTGGGTCTATCTGTAATATTTCTCTATGTTACAAACTGTGTATCAAACTTAATATACCCTTAGGATAGGGTATAAAAAGAGAAGTGAGTATAATACTGAGTATGGACGTTTTATTAAGATCTAATAAAAGACGGCTATCATCAATGTCTATTGTCGAAGTAGAATTTGAATTTGTAACGTGAATAAAACACAATTATTAGTTCCGTATTCATATATCATTCAAATTTCCTGTTTATTCAATAAATTTAAATTAACAAAAATAATAAAATTCATACATGCATCAATTCTTACTTTTAGTTTTATTTTTCAATTATTTTACCTGTTCAGGAAGTATAGCTTCACATAAACATATTTTGATTTATTTTTCTTAATTTTTTTTTTACAAATAACCAAGGCTGCCAATATACATACACATATAGCCGTGTTTTATTATCAGCCATGATCTACTCATCTACATATATATAAATCACATGATGAAATTAAGATAGTTCAGATCAACGAAAAGCTTAGGTTCTGAGTTGTGGGAAAAGCTTTTCTGACAATATATATGACATTTACAGTGTGACCATGGCATGGCGAAAATCATCTTCTGAACCCTCCTCATGGGTGCCTGGCGGTAATAATCACCACAGTTGCCTGTCTTGTACGATGTCAAGATTAGCTGAAATAATAGTACATTAGCTGAGTGTTGCTTTACTACCATTAAATAGTTCAATGCTCTCTACAAGCGTTTTTATCATAGGATTAAGGTACCTTATTTCAGCGGTGGAGCGAGCGCACATTGTGCAAAAATCCGTGCAGAGTAATGAAAGGCTGGGGGTATGTCTAGTCAATACAACTCCCGGGCAAGGTCGGTCGTAAACACTTACCTTATCCAGGTATATCGGTTCTGCCAGGACGGACTAACCCCTTCCGAAATATTCGTGGCAACCAAATCTAAATCTAAAAATGAACAAACCAACAGAAAAACAAAAAACAGAAAACAAAAACAACGGAATGACCTAACGCGACAAAAATGGGTACAAACCATAGACGACGACCTTTCAAACACACCAAGCAGCAGTTCGTTTCAACTGACAACTCCCCTACCTACATTTGATTTGTTACATATCAACAGCGCAGAGGAAGAATTTCTTCCTTCTATCAATATAAACGACGAGGCCCACGACATAGAGAAAGAACTGCTCAACGAATCAGTAGCCGACGAGGTGAATCTGAAACCGGCCCAAACCTCTATCCATGAGAGGGCTCTTGGCTACATCAGGGCCTCCAGAAGGTTTTTAAAATATATGAGTGAGAAAGATCAGGCCTCTCTCAGTGATAGAGAGAGGATATAGCCAGAAACGAACATAAAATAGGTCGTAAGACTTCTGGAAATGTGACGGAGATTGACTGGACCGACTTCAAAAAAGGTTAACCAGGACCAGGCGCGCAAAACCACGGCAGACTGTCGGTAAAAGAGCTAAAGGCAGTAGACGAAGAACATTCATCCAATTCCAAGGTCGCTAAGAAGATCGTCCGGAAAGAGGATGAAAAATCGTTGCGACGTCTGCCACTAGCATCTCTGGTGTCACCTCAAAACGAAAAAGATCAGAGGAAACAAAGCAAGGAAGCGAATCGAAAAGGAACAAGCCATCAGTTCTCGTAACCACCCCAACAGAGCTCCAGGTGGCCGTCGTAGACATTAAGGACACTGAGAGCAAGATCACTAAGGAAAATTGATTACTGCTGGCAAACGAGATCCTAAAAGCTATGATGGCACACATCGAAGACGGTGATCCCCGAGATTACAAATTCGATGAGCCTAAATGGCTACAGGGAGTGAAAGTTTATGGCTGCGGTACTGACAAGGCACTAGAGTTTCTCACACGCACAATCACCAATATGGGTGAACGTGTGAAGAAGCAAAACTCAACGTCTTGCTCGCAACCGCTATACCGATACGCCGTCAAATTAAGCTATGGATTCTACCTCCAGCTTAACATGAGGACGAGTCCATCCTTAAACTTATGGCAATGCAAAATCGTCACTGCCAATCACACTATGGAAAACGATCCAATCCAGACCATGCAAAAACGGCGAAGGCAAGGTAGGCGGAGTAGAAGGAGCTTCTGATAACAGTTGCCAGAGACGCTGCACACTGGGGGATAATACTCTTATAGTTGGCATTAAATCAGCTAATAAAACTAGGAATCGAAAATTTCTCCTGGTTATTGTTGACCAGTAGAAGTGTATACATTTTTAAAATCCGGCCACTGACACGCCCACTTTTCAAATATAGTGTTTATACCCTATCCTAAGGGTATATTAAGTTTGATACATAGTTTGTAACATAGAGAAATATTACAGATAGACCCAATAAAGTATATATATAAATGATCAGCATCACTAGCCGAGTCGATGGAGCTATGTCCGTCCGTCCGTCCGTCCGTCTGTGTGTCACCAGTTTTTGGGCCTTAAATTTTGAGCTAGGTTGATGAAATTTTGTATACGAGGTCCTTGGAAAAATAAGCAATACAAGTGTAAAAAATTTTAAAATCCGCCCACGTGATATTAGGAAAGCTAAGAAAGAATCGTGGAAAATTTTTTGCGAATCCATTGACAACACTTACTACGTAAGATTTTATTCAAAGACCCTGCGGTGGCAGGATATCTGAAGAGTTGCGACAACTCCTGGGGAATAAATCCCAAAATTTCCAAAAATGACGTTTTGATGTAAATGTTACGTCTGTACGTAGATGCATCTGTTAAGTCGAACAAAGACACAAAAAACGATTTTGATGACGAAAATATTGATGTTTATACCCTATCCTAAGGGTATATTAAGTTTGATACATAGTTTGTAACATAGAGAAATATTGCAGATAGACCCAATAAAGTATATATATAAATGATCAGCATCAATAGCCGATTCGATTGAGACATGTCCGTCCGTCCGTCCGTCTGTCACCTGTTTTTGGGCCTTAAATTTTGAGCTAGGACAATGAAATTTTGTATACGAAGTCTTTGGATATCGGGACAGAACAAGTGTAAAAATGTTTAAAATCCGCCCACTGTCACGCCCACTTTTCAAAAAAATCACTTTTTTCACTATTTTCATATGAAACTCGAAAAAACTTACTTGAGCAAATATGTAGATATCTACTAAATCTACAAATCGTCTATACATTGTATATGGCCACGCCCACTTTTTAGGGGGCGTTTACTTAAAAAATTAATTTTCGAGTAAAAATATTAGTTTATAGGGCAAAATAGAAAATTTTGTGAATACATTTTCCACTGCCCCCTGAAACGACCAAATAAGATAGGGATAGGGTATCATACGATCCGCTACAGGCGGATTGTAGCATTTTTCACTGGTTTTAAAAAGAATTAGTTGGAACTAATGGATGTTCTGATGCAAGAAGGCGATATCTACCTATTGAGGCAATAGATAGGGTTGCAGTCTACTACTACTGCTAAATCGGCTGAAGACGAAGAGGGATAGAGAAAATTATACGGTACAGGAACGTTTTCAATAAATGGCTTTTTAAATACATAATAGACTCTGTCCTTTATGTTTAGTTCATAATACAATGTTACAACAGACAAAATCTAATGTATTATTCGAATAAAATAAATAAATAAATATTAGGCCGTAAGCAGCCCATAGAGGGCCAAGACCTAGACCATTTCTGCATGTACAGAAGGGACCTACAGTTTAAGCCGTATCTGAAGGGCAAAGGGGTTTTGAGAAGCTTTCTCATGACAATTATACTCTTGAATGTTTGTCAGACACTCGGAAGAGGTGGGGCCGTGAAAAAAGTTTTGATGGTATTTTTCTGGATTCGAACTTAGAACCCATTGCGCAGTAGTCCAACGCACTAACCACTGAGCCACGGCACCCACATATTATTCGAAACCCTTGGTATTTAATAACTTTATCTATTTTTCATAGTTTAAGCTTTATCTTTAAAAATTAAAAACTTTATGTGTTAACTTTGGTATAATATACCATTTAGTTTTTCAGTTGGTAGAATGGAATAAATCCGAGCCATTTAACACGTTATATCTAGCTACTAGAAAGCGATAGAAACGAAGCCGAAAATATATCTCATGCGACTTAAAATATTAAGAACCTTATTTTACCCATATGTCAAAAATCTAAGAACCGTCAAATAAAGAAGTTATTTAGTTTTTTGCGTTTTCCCAAAAGTAAAGTCATATGGATTTATTCCCTTCATCCAACTGGTGGTTCTGTTGTTCTACATGTGAGAAATTTTCTCAACGGATATAACCTATGTAACACTCAACTCGTCTACCTTAAGGGGAAGTCAGTGGAGACAGCCCTTCATGTAGTTGTATCAGAAATCGAGAAAAGCATTCACTACAAAGAATTCAAATCAATAAGGTAACCACGACGATGACAGGGAATCACTATGGACCAATAGGCCCCTGTGTAAGCACATCTTTCCTCTACGAAGCTAAGTATAGTCATCCTCTTACCTTTCACATCTCTATCCCTCCTTGCATCTTCCTTCTTCTCCACTTCTCTCTCCCCTCCGGTGGGCTGCATCAAGTGTGTAATACGACCCGTGCCGAGGATCAGCCTGGCTGAGGACCTATTCCAAAAATAGCTCGCGGCATATCAGTCCGTCTAAACGACATTACAGAGAGCGACGTGCCGCTTCCAGAGTTCTGGAAAAATATAGCAGAAATGCTCTTGGACAGGATGAAGAAAGCGCTATCCTGGGCAACGGAAGTTGCACGGGCCATGACATCTCCACGTCCAAAAGACAGAAATCTGTCGAGGAACCCCTTGTGGACCCAAAAAGGGCGAATGTAAACTGTAGCAGAAAACCGAAGCAGTTCAGCGATGTGCTCAAAGCCCACTTGGTGCTTGCTAAATGTTTCAAGGCTGTAGTGATGAGGGAACACAGAGCCTGGGAGTTCATTCCACATGCGTGTCGTTCGCTAATAAATGAATCTCTGTACTTGACAGTACGCCCGAAGTTGGGCTTGAGGGTAACTTGAAGACATGAGACATTTCGTCTATGTTGCAGAGATGGTATAGAGTTCACAATGTCTCTATCAACTATGAGTTTGAACGCACGCTTTTGAATTCTGTCTAGTAGGTACAAAACAGTTTTAGGTGCACCTGACCAGGGCGTTGTATTCCAGCTTTGGGCGGATGTATGCCTTGTAAATTGTAGCCAGATCAGAAGGGGTAAAGTATTTCTTGCATCGCTTGAGGAATCCTAGACATTTTGCTGCATTTTTGGCGACCTCGAATATGTGATCGTTCCATCGGAGATGGTTATTGATACACATGCTGAGAACAGCAAGTCTTTCGGTTTCCCCAATGCAAGCATTACGTTTTGGATGCATTACATTCCACTCTGCTGGTTGAACCCCATTTGGGTATGCTGTCTAGATCGGAATTTAATGAGTTTAACATACGTTGCCGTTCCTCTTCTACGACTGAAGAGCAGGGACGTGAGTTAGGGAACGAATATGTAAAACTGAGGGTACTGTCATCAGACAAGGAATGGATTGGATTAGAGGTAGCAGACAAGAGGTCATTAATAAAAATGAGAAATAGAGTCGGAGACAAAACTGAGACAAAACTGAAACTGGATATCAAACTTGAGGCCATCCAATACGCCCCGAAAGGTAATTTCTAATCCATTGAAGAAGAGACTCGTCGATACCATATGCATGCATTTTCGATAAAAGAGCCTGATGCTCAACTCTTTCAAATGCCTTAGAAATATCAAGCGCAACTATCTTCGATTCGATTGGTTCCACTTCTCGGTGAGATATGCCATCAAATCACCAGTGAACCTATTGCTGCGAAAACCATACTGCCGGTCATTGAGGAGTTTTCGTGAATCAAGATATTTCATGATCTGACGATTTATCATGACCTTGGAAAGAAGGGACGTAAGTGCAATGGGTCGATTTTGTGTATGTCAAGACCTTTAAGGACTCATGCTACTGTGCGAGTGCGAAAGTGGATTTATCCCATAGAAGAATCTACGCTCTCAAGCACAGGGACAGACAAAGCACTATCTTGCAGTGTAGAGTTAGCTGCGAATTGTGCAGCTAGCAGATTGGCTTTGTCTAAGGAGCTGACAGCTGGAATATCATTGTAAATAAGCGTTGGGATGGCGGATGAGGCAGAGTTTTTGATGTTTTTGATGAATAACTAAAAATGTTTACTACCTTTGGGACATTGTAGAATTTTTTGCCTCAATTTTTGGTCGTATAGGAATTTAACCCGTTGAATGTCGGCATAGCAGTCATTTCTGGCTTGTTTAAACTTCTTTCGGTTTTCTTTAGATTTATTGGCTTTATAAGCCCGAAAACTTACTTCTTTTAACCTGATAGCCTCTTTACGGATGGATCGAAAACAGAAGGACTAGGGGGAGGTGTGTTCTCCCAAGATCTTAACTGCAAGATCTCCTTCCGCCTCCCTGATCACTGTAGTGTATTCTAGGCGGAAATAATGGCGATGAAGGAAGCCCTATCGTGGCTGAGGAAAAATGTAATATCCGTAAGGAATATCACCATCTTTACTGACAGCCAAGCCGCGATTAAATCCCTAGACTCGGTCACATCCAACTCCAAAACTGCCCTCAATTGCCGCCTATCTCTTAACGAGATGGCTGAACAATTTAAAATCCATCTTATATCGGTGCCGGGGCATTGTGGCATCGAGGGAAACTGTAGGCCTGATGAACTCGCCAGGCATGGCACAACTCTTCCGATTCTACCCGAAAAGGGGAATCTCAACATGCCTCTCTCTACATGCACTTTTAATTAATTAATTAAACAAAACGCGATCAACGCTACTAACTGCAGGTGGTCGAACTGTACTTCTTGCTCCATTGCAAAGCAGATCTGGCCCAAGCTGGATCTAAAGCGTTCTCGCAACCTAATGAAGCTAAATAGGTCTCATATTAAAACTATGGTAGGTGTCATCACGGGACGCTGCATTATTGGGAGGCACGCAGCAAGACTGGGCCTTCCTTTCTAACAACTTTTGCAGGAGCTGTATGGACGAAGAGGAGGATGATACTATTCCCCATCTTCTGTGCAGCTGCCAAGCGCTCTTAATCCGAATGAGGTTGCATTTATGTGAATACTTCTTCGACAATTTAGGTGCACTCGCTGAATGAGACATCAATTGTATATATATAATAAGCTCTTGATAAATTGATTGACTGAAGATACTCGAACCTATCGGTATCACAATGGGCCTTCCTGGCCTAAGTGTGACTGCACCCACTGCACCCAGCCGTTCTAACCTAACCTTACCTAAACTCAAGTCTAATCTCTAAATTCGTTAAGTTTTCAGTCACTTTTGCTCACTTCCGAAAGTACAAATTCATTCGATCTTTCGTCGTACCTAAATGTGACAGTCTGCTGGGACAGTTCTTAAATTATTTTATAATTTACAAATTGCATCAAATTTATGTCAAAACAATTGAAAGCACAAAAATAACCGGCACAGCAAGACTACGGGACAAATGCTTACGAAGGCATACTCATATTACGAATTATTTATTATATTATTATAATATTATATTATGGGGATGCAGAATATTTTAATTATCTCCCGATTATAGTTCAGTGTTTAAAATTACCTCAAATAATAATAAGATTAAAAATAAGAGTTTGCTGTACCTGAAATTTGGAGAATATATTTTGATCTTAATAGTCCTTTTTGGAAACAAAATATTCCACTTTTCTATGCGCATATTTTTCGAAGCCAATAAACATTTTATCTGCGGCCCAAAAATAAATACAAGTTATACAAAGAGGTTTCAGGTCCTCCTGCTTCTAAATATGTATGTATATGTATTTTTTTTATAAACGTGTCAAATGGGATATGCATACGCTTTGAATGATTAACAGGGCACGGGGGTTAGTTAATTTCGAAGAGAGAAGAATGTGCCTCATTCTGCCTATTTCGTTTTTTTCTGAAGGCTTGTTCCAATTTTAGAAACATGCAAGTACGTCTGTGCAAACTTTCTTGCTTTTTTTTCACACTACGTACCTAGACGCATATGTGGATTAACGGATGAAAATAATAGTATTGAAAAATTTTACTGAAAAAAATTGTTCATACAACTCTGTTTTAAATAAAATAATAATAGAGTTTTTGATTTTCATACATAATATATTATTAAAACAAATTTTCTGTTATGCTAGGGCCCATGCTATTTCACTTTTCTGTGATTGCTTTTTTTAGCTACAATTTTGTCCGAACTTTGTGATTACGCGTATTTTTCGGTCTAAATGTTTCTTCAGATGGTTACTTAGATTGAGATCTGAATTTTGAGCAGAATTCTGAACAATTTGGGGACAGTTATAAAGCAACCAAAACCGAATATCATGTGCAGTTTGGTTAGATAAATAAATAAATAAATATTGCATGCATTCCATATTTTCCTGATCTGGCGCAAGTTGGCTAACCTGCGCATCATCGTTCATATCTTTTAAATGCTTGATTGCGGTTTGTAGAAACTGGTTGGACTCATCAATTTCTTTTTTTTTTTAAAGTTAACATAATGCTTTACTGAGCGTGACTAATCCTTTAATGTATGAAAAATTTTTCTCATCCCATTTCGAGGAAAAAATGTCTAAGTAGTTTATTTTATTTTTACAATAACCTTTTTTGGTTTTTGTGCGGAGATATTTTGCATAATGTATATTAAATTGAATTATGTACCTAAGGCTAGGCGCGCACATGCGATTTCATCGCGCGACTTCTTAGTCGCGCAAAATGAAACACACTCTTTGCAATATAAATGCGCGCACAGAGCTCATAATTATTGCAGCGATTATTATGCCGCGATTTGTTACATTTTTTCAGCGACGCGATAGTCGCCAAAACATATGAGTCATATGAATTTAAAGGAGTTAGCACGCACCGGCGATTTAAGTCGCCGCGATCAAATAATAGTAGTCGCAATAATATAAAACAGTGCGCGCACTGGCGATTTTCTATCTCTCTACTGTTCAGTCGCGCAAAATGGAACACATGGTGTCTAATACGAACGCGCGCACTTGCGACTAAATAATCGCATGATCTAGAAAAATGCAGCATGTCACATATTTTTTGGCGATTTACAGTCGCGGCGACTATTTAATCGCAAGTGCGCGCACTCGTATTATAAACTATTTGACCTATATTTTGCGATTAAACAATCGTAGCGTTTTCTGTCGCTGGTGCGCGGACTGCCATTTCCTACAGCGACTACGATTTTTTAATCACTGCGGCAGAAAATCGCATGTGCGCGCCTAGCCTTAAACCCAACATAGCATTATAATCAGTAACGCTAGGCGCGCACATGCGATTTCATCGCATCGCAAATGAAACACACTCTTTGCAATATAAATGCGCGCAGAGAGCTCATAATTATTGCAGCGATTATTATGCCGCGATTTGTCACATTTTTTCAGCGACGCGATAGTCGCCAAAACAAACGAATCATATGAATTTAAAGGACGCACTGGCGATTTTAGTCGCCGCGATCAAAAAATAGTAGTCGCAATAATATAAAACAGTGCGCGCACTGGCGATTTTCTATCTCTCTACTGTTCAGTCGCGCAAAATGGAACACATGGTGTCTAATACGAACGCGCGCACTTGCGACTAAATAATCGCAGGATCTAGAAAAATGCAGCATGTCACATATTTTTTGGCGATTTACAGTCGCGGCGACTCTTTAATCGCAAGTGCGCGCACTCGTATTATAAACTATTTGACCTATATTTTGCGATTAAACAATCGTAGCGTTTTCTGTCGCTGGTGCGCGGACTGCCATTTCCTACAGCGACTACGATTTTTTAATCACTGCGGCAGAAAATCGCATGTGCGCGCCTAGCCTTAGGCTAGCGACAGAAAACGCTACGATTGTTTAATCGCAAAATATAGGTCAAATAGTTTATAATACGAGTGCGCGCACTTGCGATTAAATAGTCGCCGCGACTGTAAATCGCCAAAAAAAATGTGACATGCTGCATTTTTCTAGATCATGCGATTATTTAGTCGCAAGTGCGCGCGTTCGTATTAGACACCATGTGTTCCATTTTGCGCGACTGAACAGTAGAGAGATAGAAAATCGCCAGTGCGCGCACTGTTTTATATTATTGCGACTACTATTATTTGATCGCCGGTGCGTGCTAACTCCTTTAAATTCATATGACTCATATGTTTTGGCGACTATCGCGTCGCTGAAAAAATGTAACAAATCGCGGCATAATAATCGCTGCAATAACCATAAGCTCTGTGCGCGCATTCATATTGCAAAGAGTGCAAAGAAGTCGCGCGAAGAAGTCGCGCGAAGAAATCGCATGTGCGCGCCTAGCCTAAGTCTTACTTAAAGTAGAGTATGAAAAATTATTCTCAGTAATAAAAGATAAAGCAGCTGGTGTACATCAAAGTTAGTTTTGGGTTTTTAGTCGGCTCTTAACAAATGAAGTGCACGACTGGGTCGTACAAACTTGCACCTATATCTATAAGTTTTTGGGCAAATAAGACCCATAAAATCAACCATATACTAATATAAAATTAAAAAAAAAAACTTTGTTAAGTTGGCTAAAATTAAAGTACCGTTATTACCAACTTTGTCTAAAAACGTGGTATGTCATTTCATAGGACTTCAGAAAATGAGTCCAAATCTGAAAATCAACCGTTGACTTGGGCGTTTATTTGAAAATGACATTTTATTAAGTTGGCTATAAGTAAAGCACCGTTATTAGCTCTTTCTACCAAAAACGTGATTGGCCATTTTATAGGACTCCATAAAAGTAGTTAAAATATCAAATTTAAACGAAATCGTTGAAGCCGTTTACCCAATTGACCCATTTTTTTAAAAAGGCGGAAAAAACGGGTATTTGTGGCTCAATTTAATTAGAGGTGTAAAGTGCTTGTTTTTCTCTACAATCTATTTTTTGGCCAAAGTAAAAGGGGTTCATTCCACCCAATTTTTTTTTTGGGCCAATGAAATCTGATACATAAAATATAATTTACGTTTTTGCGCTATAAATGGGTTATTTTAACCCAATATTTTTTTGGGCCTAAAATATTGGGTCGAATCAACACAATATTTTTTTGGGTAAATACAAATTAGTAGAAAAAACCCTTTACTTTTAAAGCTCCGAGTTGTAATATTCGTTCATCAAATACGTGTGTACATGCCTACATATATTTGTAAATATGTATATCATCGTTTTTACTTTTATCTTTACAATTTTAAATGCAGTTCGTTAAGTTGGCTTAAGCAAAGTACCTAATAAGGGTAAATTTGGTACGCCATTATAAGTAATTTGAATATGAAATTTTGGCCAAATAGTTAGAGCCGATTACGAAAAAGGTAATATTGTTAAGTTGGCTATAAGTACGAACAAATACTAACAATTTTGGTACTCCATTTTTTAGGACGGTATAAAAGTAATTCAAATATGAAATTTTAGGGAAATCGTTAGAGCCGCTTACGAGAAAAAGTACATATTGTTAAGTTGGCTATAAGCAAAGTACCATTTTGGCCAAAAAATCGGTACGCTATTTATAGAACCTTACTTAACTAGTTTAAATATGAAATTTACAAAAAAATCGTTAAAGCCGTTTTCAAGCAAATTGGGTAAGACCCTTCAATCCTTAAAAAAGTACCGTTGCTACCACTTTTGGCAAAAAATTTGTTTCATCTAATCTGAGAAATTTAATAAAAGCGTTTGATGAGTTTTCAACAAAATCGTCTTTTAGCCAGATTGGCCATAACTACCATTCTAACCAATTTGGGCCAAAATGTGGTACCTCATCTTTGGCATGTGCTTGGACTAGTCTCAGTGTAAAATTTAAGTGAAATCGTTTGAGCCGTTTTCGCGTAAATCGGTTTTTTGCAAAAAAAAAAAATAAGTTAAAGTACTGTTGTTAACAATTTTGGTAAGAAATTTGATCAAAATCGTTAGAGCCGCTTTCAAGGAAATCGTATTTTCGTGAAATTGGCCATAAGTAATGTACCGTTAATAATAGGGCTAAAACAAAAATTTCAATTTCCCCTCTAGGGATTGCCCCAAAGACCCAAGGTATGAAGGTTGATCAAAATCAGTTTAGGCAGCAGCCTCGTGCAGACAGACAGACTGACAGACATCGGCAGACTCACTTTTTTGGACTTCTCTATAATGGTAATGTCAAAATTCATCAAAATCTCGAGATAAAAAAAAATTGGGTAAGCGATGTCATTAAATAGAAGGCTATATTATTCATATCCTGCATAGGCACACCTAAATATGGTTTCAATATGAGCAATACAAAGTATGTAAGTGAAAGATAATATTAAGCAACTCTACCAATGCTAAAACCAAAAGTACTTGTGTTCTAGTAATACTATGCTGAGATTCTAGTCCTTTTTATACCCTATCCTAAGGGTATATTAAGTTTGATACATAGTTTGTAAAATAGAGAAATATTGAAGATAGACCACATAAAGTATACATATAAATGATCAGCATCACTAGCCGAGTCGATTGAGCTATGTCCGTCCGTCTGTCACCTGTTTTTGGGCCTTAAGTTTTGAGCTAGGACAATGAAATTTTGTATACGAAGTCCTTGTATATCGGGACAGAACTAGTGTAAAAAATTTTAAAATCCGCCCACTATCACGCCCACTTTTCAAAAAAATCACCTTTTTTCACTATTTTCATATGAAACTCGAAAAAACTTATCTGAGCAAATATGTAGATATCCACTAAATCTACAAATTGTCTATACATTGTATATGGCCACGACCACTTTTTAGGGGCGTTTACTTCAAAAATTATTTTTCGAGTAAAAATATAAGTTTATAGGGCAAAAAAGTAATTCGAATATGAAATTTTAGGGAAATCGTTAGAGCCGCTTACGAGAAAAAGTACATATTGTTAAGTTGGCTATAAGCAAAGTACCATTTTGGCCAAAAAATCGGTACGCTATTTATAGAACCTTACTTAACTATTTTAAATATGAAATTTACAAAAAAATCGTTAAAGCCGTTTTCAAGCAAATTGGGTAAGACCCTTCAATCCTTAAAAAAGTACCGTTGCTACCACTTTTGGCAAAAAATTTGTTTCATCTAATCTGAGAAATTTAATAAAAGCGTTTGATGAGTTTTCAACAAAATCGTCTTTTAGCCAGATTGGCCATAACTACCATTCTAACCAATTCTGGCCAAAATGTGGTACCTCATCTTTGGCATGTGTTTGGACTAGTCTCAGTGTAAAATGCAAGTGAAATCGTTTAAGCCGTTTTCGCGTAAATCGGTTTTTTGCAAAAAAAAAAATAAGTTAAAGTACTGTTGTTAACAATTTTGGTAAGAAATTTGATCAAAATCGTTAGAGCCGATATATTTATATTTTTCGAGTAAAAATATAAGTTTATAGGGCAAAATAGAAAATTTTGTTAATACATTTTCCACCGCCCACTGAAACGACCAAATAAGATAGGGATAGGGTATCATATGATCCGCTCCAGGCGGATTGTAGCATTTTTCATTTCGTTTTGGAGCACAGGTAAAAATAAAAACAACATTGTGTTGGACATGAACGAAAGAGAAGAAAGGAAGAAAAGGGTATTTTTTGTGTGTGCGATTTTTCATTTGATCTGAAGGATTAGAGCAACATATGAAAAGGCTACAATCCGTCTAGAGCAGATCGTATGATACCCTATCCCTGTCCTGTATACAAACTTTTTTTTTAATATCTTATCACATTACTCCAAAACATGAATTTTCTCAATAAGTGGGTGTGGTAGTGGGTGGATTTTAATTTTTTGTCAATATATACTGTATTTTGTTCGTTAGAAGTGATATTGTTCGAATAAAAATGCCCCTAAAATGTAGTCGTGGTCGAATATAATGTATGGAAGATTTGTAGAGTAGAAATATATCTACCTATTTACTTAAGTAAGTTTTTTCGAGTTTCATATAAAAATACTGAAAAAAGTGAGTTTTTTGAAAAGTGGGCGGATATTGAAAATGTTTACACTTGTATTGCTTACTTTTGCAAGGACCTCGTATACAAAATTTCATCGACCTACCTCAAAATTTAAGGCCCAAAAACTAGTGACACACAGACGGACGGACGGACATAGCACAATCGCCTCACCTAGTGATGCTGATCATTTATATATATACTTTTTTAGGTCTATCTATTTGTCTATGTTACAAGCTATGTATCAAACTTAATATACCCTTAGGATAGGGTATAATGAGTTAACAGTGCTAGGCCTAAAGTGCAATCAGAAAGAAATTGGATAATTTCACGGATATTTATACCCTATCCTAAGGGTATATTAAGTTTGATACATAGTTTGTAACATAGAGAAATATTGCAGGCAGACCCAATAAAAAATATATATAAATGATCAGTATCAATAGCCAATGTCCGTCCGTCTGTCTGTCACCAGTTTTTGGGCCTTAAATTTTGAGCTAGGTCAATGAAACTTTGTATGCAAGGTCTTTGGACATCGGGACAGAACTAGTGTAAACATTTTTAAAATCCGCTCACTGACACGCACACTTTAAAAAAAAAATCACCTTTTTCACTATTTTCATATGAAACTCGAAAAAACTTACTTGAGCAAATATGTAGATTTCCATTGAATCTACAAATCGTCTATACATTGTATATGGCCACGCCCACTTTTTAAGGGCGTTCACTGCAAAAACTAATTTTCGAGTAAAAATACATATTAGTTTATAGGGCAAAATAGAAAATTTTGTGAATACATTTTCCACCGCCCACTGACACGAGCAAATAAGATAGGGATAGGGTATCATACGATCCGCTCCAAGCGGATTGTAGCATTTTTTCACTGGTTACTTGCACTTTTAATATAAAACAATTTTTTTTTGTTTTTCATGTCGTTTACGAATCTTTGTTCTGTATAGACGCGTTTCGACTTTTTATTTTAAAACTTGTGATTTCATAGCGTTAGTTCCTAAAAAAATAGTTCGGTGCAAAGGAAGTGCGTGTGGGTCAACGAGTTGCTGACCCGTGTGAAGGTAACAGTGGTTTTTGCCCTTTCAAGGGTATAGAAAAAAGAAAAAAAATATAAAAAACATGTAAATATATTAAATATTTTAATTTGACATTTGGAGCCTGGCAATTAAAAAAAACAACATAAAATTAAAAACAAAAGTGATGAGTGAGGAACGGCCCGCGCTCCCAATAGTAGGAGTAGCGGCCGGAGAGAAATATGGAGGTGGTATCGTTACCACCAGTACCAGAGCCAGTCATTGTCAATGAGGCAAAGAGGAAAAAGAAGCTCAAGCCTACGCCTAACTTAAAGCGTCCCACCCTGTCAAGGTCCGCTAAAAAGCTTTCTGCAGTTATGGTGGAGGCTTCTACAATGGACACGTCGACAGCCGATGAGACAGATGGCCGATCAGAAGCAAGCAACTGTTTTGCCGTCCTTGCACAAACGGAGTCGGAAGACGAAGATGATGAAGAACTGGAGATCCTGACAACAAATATAAGGCAACTTCAGAGACAAGTGTTGGCCATTAAGGCCAAACAAATGGTCAGAAGGGAGACGAGCGAAAGGTAGTGCTCCAGGGCTCCCAAGTATCAAAGGAATAAAAAAAAACAACCACTGTCACTACAACAGGTTGTCCAGCTGCAGCAACAGCAGATTATACGGGACATGCAGTCCAAGCACCAAGTGCAGCCTAAGCAACAACTACAAACTAAAAGGCAAGAACTACAACAGCAGCAAAATAAGCCTCTGCAGCAACAGCAGCAACACCAAACACAGCAACAGCAAACGCCACAGCAGCAACAGCAGACACCAAAGCAGACACAACAGCAGGCACAGCGGCAACAACTACAACTGCAGAATACGCCGGTAAAAGTAAGGGTGCCGCCTATCAACACCTGTAATTTGGAACTGAGGGACACCATAAAAATATGGCCATAGGTTCCAATTTAAATATTAAACGGTTAAGTAATAATCGACACTCCATCCATTGTAACACTGTGGAGGATTACAATGAAATTAAAGGTTTATTAAGGGACTCGATGACGGAGTTCTTCTCTTTCACCCCGAATGGGAGCGGCAAACTGCTGCTGCTGAAAGAGATGGATCCGTCCACCGAACCAGAGGAGCTCCTTAAGACGCTCCAACAACTTCAAAGCGACGATCTCACGTTTGTGGGAGTTAAGCCATTCACTACAGTAAAAGCCAGAAGTGAGAATCGTAAGCTGCTTTTCTTTGTCCAACTGTCTCCCAATAGCAAACTGGAGGGTCTAAGACGTATCCGTGTCCTAGACCACCAGGTTGTAACATGGGACAAATTAAAACGCAGCGAGGGCATTATTCAATGCGTTCGCTGCTAAAGGTTCAGGCACGCTGCGTTGAACTGTGAAATGCAGGCTCCATGTGTCAAATGCGCAAGGTTCCACAAGACAGAAGATTGTCCTCTGGGTAAGGAGAGAGTTCGGGACACACTGCAAATTATCGGGGTTGTCCAGAATGCATAAAAACAGCCAATATAGCTCGAAAGCAGAAGAGCGTAGTGAATGCTCCACAAGGTTCGGTCCAAACACCAGCCGTTTCTTCCCATATTACCTACGCTCACATGGCGTCAGGTAGGGTAAGTACGGTACAGAAGGTAACTGTACAGGCCCCAGTGCCTAAGGCACCTGAAGCTCAAGGCGACTTGTTGACCATCTTGCTCCAAATCCAGGGGCAGATGAGTCAATTCCAGCGCCAAGTACAAGAGCAGGCGAACCGGGTGGACAGGATCTACGCGCTTCTACTGAGCTCAGCGCAATTTCATTCGTAATGGGCACGGCCGCGAATGGGGAATTCTTGAAAATTCTAGCGGTGAATGTAAACTCATTGATTAGGATCGAGCGTAAGGAATCGCTCTTTAAGTTGCTCGACGACCAAAGCCCTGATGTGTGTCTGGTTAGCGAAACTAAGCTAACACAGAAACGCAAGTTACGGTACAGTAAATATAATATCGAAAGAAGAGACCGACCCAACTCCACTCGTGGAGGCGGTGTTGCGATCTTCATTCGAAAAGAACTAAGGTATAAGGCCGTGTACAGTGGTGAAGTGCGTAGGTTCCGGGAGCTAGAAGCGTGTATTGTGTGCATCCCTCTCCGTAGTGGAAAGAAGATGTTCGTAGTCGCACTTTATGCTCCTGATGTTCCTCAGTCTACATTATTCATGTCCGAGCTCGAGACATTGTTTCGATGCCTAAGGCTGGAATCGGGGGAGAATTATTTCCTCATGGCCGGAGATTTTAACGCCAAACATAGAGATTGGGGAAATCAAACACCAAATACTAGGGGGAACTCACTAACCAATTGGTGGGGTCAACACAATGTCGAGTTTCGGCTCGATTTGAAGGCTACAGATAGTCCGTCGTTTCCCAGAAGCGGCTCCTATCTGGATCTACTCCTGTTCGACGAACGGTTACAACTGACCGACGTGGACCAACAAGCGATAAACTCTTTACGCACATTTGTGTACGACAGTGACCACTGCGGACTTAGTGCCGAAATAAGGATTCCCAACGAAATCGCGGAATTGGAATAGTTTGTCCAAACGTACTCGTACAACTATAGTAACACTCGTTGGCCTCGCTTTTCCCGAGACTTAACAAGAGCACTCTCCTCGAATTCGCTCGACCCACCGTCCAATAGGAATCTGTCAAATGAGGAGATTGACAGCTACCTCAAACAAATGGACGAGACAATTAAACAAACGATGGACACTACTACCTCGGTATCGACCAAATGACAACGTTTACCACAACGCAACAATCGACGCACTGCACGTACAAAAAAGTATACTACTTAAAAAACTTGCATATGCAATTTACTGACAGACAAAACTCGGAGGTTAGGACTCTGAAGTCGTTGATAAAGAATCTCCAAGTATTAATTAGAGCAAATTATAGGCAGTCGGCTAATTTGCACTGGGGTAATAAGATTCGGGCTATCAAGTCTGATAACCCGAGTATGTTCCCCCAGATTAATAAAATATTTCGGAGGAACGATCTCAACGAGATTCCGTGTTTGAAGATTCCTCGAACTACTCATAATGAACAATTACTTACAGCAGCAGGAATTATGATCGAAGATCCGCAACAGAAGGCAGAGGCTATAGGAACTATTTTCGAGGGCGTGTATAAGGTAAATGCTTGCATTCGCCCGAACCACGACCTGGAGAATAGAGTCCTTGCGCACAATTTCCGCCTTCGATATGATTTGCAGCATTGGCAATCAGAAGAAATCAGTGGGAATCGATGGAATATCGAACATTGTGCTTCGACATCTTCCTCTAGTAGCGGTAGACATTTACGCCACCCTGTTCAACAATGCACTGAATGATGCCCATTATCCAGAGCATTGAAAAACAGCGGTGGTTCAGCCGATGCCAAAATGGCAAAAGACAGTTCCAATCCGGCAAATCTCCGGTACATAAGTCTCCTTCCGAACATCAGCAAGGTATTCGAGAAAGTGCTACATAGAGCAATGATAATGTGGGTTGAGGAAAATGAAATTGTTCCGGAATCCGAAATAACCAATTCGGTTTTAAGGCGGGGCATGATACAATTCATGCCGCGTCTAAACTCGTGTCGGATATCCAATGGAACAAAAGTAAGAAACAATGCACGGGTGCCTGCTTGGTTGACTTGGAGAAGGCCTTCGATACCGTATGGTTGGAAGGGCTCTTTTACAAGTTAAGCAGGTTGGGCATAAGCCCAAACCACTACTGTACATGTGGCTTAATATGCTCACTGGTAGAAGGTTCGTTGTGACTTCCACTGGAACGTTCGAAATTAAAAATGGTCTGCAACAGGGGGCGGTTAATTCGCCGATCCTATTTAATATTTACACGACTGATCTGATAGGATCTCTTCCAGACGTATGCGGACGACTTGATAGCGTACAAATCAGGACCTAAGATTGACGTCATTGCAACACTCTTGCAGCGTGACTTCGATAAGATTCAGCGATATTGCGATGACTGGATGTTGAAGATCAACTTCCAGAAGTCTGAGACCATTCTTTTCAGAAAGCCTTTGTCTGTGGCCTCTTGGGATACCAGGAAGAATTGGCAAAAGTTCTCTATTGTTGGAGAGCACGGACGTCCACTTGCATGTCAAAATGTAGTCAGATACCTGGGATTTGGCTTGAATAATATCTATATTTTAAGAAACATGTAGATATTGCTCTAACCAGAGACCGAGGTGCTTTCGCTCTTACAAAGAGACTGTTTTATTGCAGCCAACTCGATGCAAGGGTGAAGGTAATCTGCTACATGGCCCTTTTTCGACCCATGATCGCATATGGATGTCCTGTGGGGTTCAACATAGGAACAAGCAGGATGGAAAGGATTCGGGTGTTTGAGAGGGCCTGCCTTCGTGCTTGCTTTCACCTATACAGAACACCAGAGTCTCAGTACATAAAATTCTATTCCAACTAAATCCTTTACAATAAAGCGAATCTGATAAGAGTGGACAATTTTATAAATCAAGATGACTCGAAGGCACATTGCAAGACCAATGACCTCGATAAATAACCTGATCTCCGGGGCTTATTACCCCAATAACATGTACCATGAGAGCGTTCGATTTAGCGGCTTTGTTCCCCCAGAGGCATTCCTCTATTATGACCAGACAGGTCTGGTTCAAGATAGAACGGCAGTGCCGATAATCTTCCACGTAGGCCCAAAAACGGTGGATAGGCGGCTCAACTACGAGCCGGACGTCGTACGGATAAGTTCTGGTGGCTCATAGAGCGAGCTCCCTCGTCGATCCCAATAGATCCTGGATAGGAAGGGGACAACTAGTTGGCCATTTGTTATACCTTTGGTCGACTTACATAGTTTTAA
Source organism: Chalcosyrphus nemorum (assembly GCA_949716465.1). Taxonomy (NCBI): domain Eukaryota; kingdom Metazoa; phylum Arthropoda; class Insecta; order Diptera; family Syrphidae; genus Chalcosyrphus; species Chalcosyrphus nemorum. The sequence continues at coordinate 10,494,308 of OX454335.1, forward strand.
GTGTTCTTTAGTTCTAGGGTAGGTAAAAATTTAAAAAAAAAAAAAATTGTCTGTTGGCAAGCCTGCTGGCAAATAAAACGAAAAAACAATTAGCCGTTAAGTTCATTTTAAAGTTGTATGTAAGCTTATTTAGGTTTTAAGTAGTATAGGTATTTTTACATAATAAATGTCCTTGTCACTAAGTTTTTCTTCATCACTTTTTCTTAGTTCCTTAATTAGTTTATATTTATTCAATAATTACATTAGTTAGATTAGGTCGAAAGACATAGGATAAGCATTAAGTTTAGCTTAGAGCGCTCGCACAGAGCCAGTAAGTTATTATAGGATAGGTAAGTTATTTAAGCTAGTTTTAAACGTTTTTGTCTTGCATTTAAGTTTTCTTGATTCATATACTCGTAAATAAAAACTTTTTGAAAAAAAAAAAAAACAAGTTTTTTTTCCGAGGGTAGGTGAAAATCTTTAAAAACACACTATGAGGATCGCCAGCGCAGGCTCATAGTAGTGTGGGGCTCTTACCCACTAAAAAACCTTCCTTCAACAAACTATTGTATTTGTTGATTTTTATTGTTACTACAACTAAGTGCTCGACTCATCAAGTAGTTTTCTTCTCATGAAATAAGAACATTTGGCAGGTTAGCTTCTCATTAGAAACTCCTGCTAGTTCCGCAGTTTAGACGCGGTTACTTATCGCGCCAGGACTAGAGGTTTAGTTCTTTGAAGACGGCGCAGTAAATTACTTTCATCCAAAACTTGAAGGACTGTGATATTTACGTGACTTTCTAGTCGAATTTTATTCTTTCTCGCGTAGTTTCTAATTTCATCTACGGTTGTTTTGATGCCGAGATCTCTGTGGATATCGTCATTTCTAATATACCATTACATTAATTAGCGCATTAACAATTCCTCTTAGGACTTTGTTTTCAAAAGTTTGTAGAATATTTATATTACTTATTTTGGCACAACCCCAGAGTTGTATACCATAAGTCCATACTGGTTTTAGCACTTGCTTGTGCAAAGGCAGTTTGTTCTCTATATTAAGTTTGGAATATTTTCCAAGTAACCAATACATATCTCTATATTTATGTATTTTATAGTTCTTTGCGTTTTTTCTTTACATGCGATTTCCATTTAAGCTTTGCATCAAGTGTCATTCCAAGGTATTTAGCCTCGTTTACGAACGGAATTTGAACCGAGTTCGAAAAAATCGGCAAGCTAATTATTTTCTTATAAGTAAAATTTACATGCACAGATTTGGTCTCATTGAGTGCGATTCGCCAAATCTTGGTCCATTCATTTACTCTATTCAATGCCTCTTGCAATTTTTCGGTGGTCTCTTCGACCGTTTTACCTACTGCCTGTATAGCAGTATCGTCGGCAAAAATGGCTAACTTCGTTCCCTCCACTTGCGGTATTCTATGTACTTGTTCAACTGTAGAGTGCTTACTTCTGAATCCGAATTGATGATCCGGGATTAGATGCTTTCCTTCTATTATCGGCTGTATTCGTCTAATCAATATTCGCTCGGATACTTTTGATATACATAAATGGAAAAAGTAAAATTGGTCTATAAGACGATTTGTCGTTTATTATCATTATCACTTCCGCGACTTTCCAAGGAATATATTCAAGTCTAAAAGCAGCGTTTACAATAAACAGAAGCTTAATTAAAGCTTTCTTGGCAGTGCCTTAAGAACCTCTCCCGTGATTAAGTCGTCTCCAGGAGCTTTCTTGGGTTTGAGTTTCTTTATTTCTTCCTTAAGTTCGGTTAGTGTTGCATATCTTATTGCAATATTGTCTATATCCGACGTATTTGCATCTTGAACAAGAGCTTGTCCATCAAATGGCTTTAAAGTATCTTCCAAATGCGTTGCAAAAATTTGTGCTTTTTCTTTTTCATGCCTGACCCATTCGTATTGATTTTTCCTGATTGGTGCGGTTTGTATTATAGGCTTTTTAATACCTTTTATAGCTTTCCAAAGCGAATAATTCGAATCTTTTTCTTCCGATAAGCCTTCAAGGTAAGTTTCTATTTCTTTATTTTTTAGATCTTTAATAGCCTTTTTTTAGTGAGTTGCACAAACAATTGAGGTGTGATTTAAGCTGCGGAGCCCGACTTTGTTGCCATTTCTTACGCGCTTTTATCTTTTCCTTAATCATCTCTTGTATTTCAACGAGATAAGTTTGAACATTGCTGACCGGCGTTTTCTTTTGCGTTGGAGTATTTTCCCACGCGGCACTTTATAAGATTTCAATGAACCGATCAACTTCAATTTCAAGTTCATACGGTGTTTTAAGTGATATCGATCGATATTTAGTCCTATGTCTTTTTTGAATCTATCCCAATTAGTTCTCGCGCTGGTTAATTTGACCATCCTTTGTTTTTATTGTTCCGGAATACTTATGGGCAGGGATGCTGTTTTCCAATTACAAAGGGGAGTATTTTGTAACTAAGGGGAATACAGGAGTGTAGTTTGTGTTTTAAACTTTCCACTTTGGAGTGTACAAGACGCTTTGAAATAATCCCATCACTTTCAAGAACAGATCGACGCTGCCTTGCTCGTTATTTAATGTAAATACGTTCGTTGCATTTCGTTTTATACATACATATGTATGTATGTGAGAAAAAGAAAGAAGTATTCTAGTTCTTACAGGAATTATTTTTTTGTCTGACAATCTGCCTGAGAACCTTAGAACTTGCAATACGGACTCGTTGGGCCATAACATGCTGGAGCAATTTTACCCTGTGGTAACACCGATGTACATACCTACTTACTCTCATTGCACACTGGATGAATTACGCGGGGTAAAATTTACCGACTTTTACTGTAGTAGTATTTTTTCGAGTTTATATACATGCTGTAAAATGGTTTACAAGATTTTGGCCAAATTTTTTTATAACGTTACTTAAGGCCGATTTGGTGAAAAGCCAGTTTGTTAAAAAATCGGTCAACTGATTTCATTAAAATTTGTAGTGTTTATAGAACTGGGCTATTGCTAAAAGATGGCGTTCCAAATTTTTGGCTAAAAGTGATAATAATGGTACTTTCCTAGGTTCAAGAGGTTTAAGCCAATTTACTCGAAAACGGCTCTAACGATCTTGATTCAATTTTATACTTATGCTAGTCTTGTAATAGCTTATAGCCAACTTAACAAAAAATCGGTTAACTCGAAAACGGATCTAAGGATTTTGACTAAATTTCATATTTTTGACTAAAAAAGCATATAACGGTGCTTTGCTTATTAACTGGTTTTAGAAATATGGCCATTTCTCGGTTAATATTCAATGGATTTTGGTCAAAATCAAAACGTAAGCAAAATTTAATGAATACAAAAATATGTCATTTAATTCTATGATGAATTTAAAAAAAATATTTTTTCACATAATTTAATTTTTTAAAGTTCATTCATTTCCAACTAACAGCACAAAGGTGCAAGTACGTACGACCCAGTCGTGCACTTTATTTCACTTCCAAATTGACCACTTGCGTATGTTTTAGTTTTACCCCACTGTTCAACTGCTTCAACACTGGATGAAGATTTTACCCCGTTTCTTAATCCACACTTCATCTCTCTATTCTATAAAATCATTTTTTTTTAATTACTTCAGTGTATGATGTCTCATTCAAAGAAATAAGGATGACAATGAACAAAAATGTTTTAAAATGTGTAAAATCAAGACGACGCACAGTGGGTTTTGTCTTTTGGAATAATTCAATGAAATATTGCACACATAATCTTGAATATATTGCGTATCAAATAATATAAGTTTTAAAAATGCGATTATTTTTATTGATTTAAAAAAAAAAATTAAATGTATAAAGTCCTATAATCTATGGAAAAAATATGGCTCACCCAAAACTATTACAAAAAATTTAACTAATTTCTTCACAATACTAAATCACAGTGTTGTAGAAACAAAAAAAAATATAAATAACAAAATAAATAGTCTTCCAAGAGCTGTATGGCTTCTTCCCAAAGCTCTTTAGATACAATTTTTTCTTGTTTTCGCATTTTTGAAATAAGTGGATCTGATGTCAATAATAAGCGACGAAAAATATCCTCGTTGGTTGCTACTCTTGAACACTTTCTAGAATGCGTCAATCTAATTTTCTTTTAATCCTTATTACGCGACTCCTGGGCATCTTCCGATAAATGGCCAAATACTGCGAAATACTGGATGATCGCTTCACCATGTAGTAATATTTTATGCACTTAATATGGCATGTTATACCATTTATTTTTCACATAAAGCTGGGCAGTTACTGGGCAGCTGTACTCGCCAAACTTTTGAGCATTAACTGACATCCCTGACACTAGCATTTGCAGTTCCTCGTACACGCCTGTTATACTTGCAGAACATTGATAGTTTTGGAAAAATCTACAGCAGTATTGCCATCATTACTGTTACCAGTGCCTTGTCGAAGTTTATCCGCATATAAGCATAGTTCAGCTCGAAAATGGTTTTGAACGTACTTTTTTTGTCTTCTTTACATTTTTTGTTCTCGAAGGTTTTTGCAAACCACTTCTCAAATGAAAGGTTGTAGGAGATATGTAGAAAGACAATACTTGTATGCATCTTCGTTTTCTGGTATTGATTTTACTTTCTTGAAGTCATTCATCGTTTGGTTTTACTCCACACACTGTACACACAGCACTCGAACTAGTTTCAGTTAGCACTTGACCAACTTTACCATCAAGCCTTGGTAAAAAATAACTAATGTTGAATTTGTATTAATTCGTCATTTTTATGTAACTTTGTAACTTGTAATTGATTGATCATTAACAACTGCTTTTGTGTTATCAGGAGCCTTTTTTGAAAACTCTATCAAGATTTGACGACAATGCCGCACAAAAGAGCAAGTTTTATTTAGCCATCAAACTTTATTAGTATCTAGATCTATAAGTTTGATTAGAACAAGTGACACTATAAATAAGTTGGCGTCAGATATTACTTCACTGTCTCCTACTAATATTTGTTTATACTCACTTTGTCCCGAAGAGCCATCGCAGCCCCATTTAGTGAAAAGTTTCAAATTAAGAGATCCAGACTTGGAGATAGAATCAATTTGCAAAATGCGTGGTATGATCTAACAAATCTTGAACCTAAACTATAGCTCCAATCTCAGTTATAGTAATGCTCGACTGTGGAGGGTAGCTTAGATGTTTCGCAAGTGATAACACTTGCTAAGACGGAAGTATAGAACATTGTTTTTCAGCTAAACAGGACCTTAAATATTTATACTGATATTTGGATAGGTCTAAATCGATAAAGATACTCATAGTATAGTGGAATAAAAAGTACTAGTTTTTGTTTCATGTTGCAATTCCTTCAACATTCTTCGTTTTTCATCCTAACTTAAATTCCTCATCTTGAGCACAAGAGAAGCTTCTCCTGATTCTAATATAGAGGCGTGAAACAACAATAAAATAAAAGAAATACCTACCTATGTAAACAAAATATTTTCCCACAAAAAGAGACTGAAATCAAATCATGATGCGTTTATCGCTTGTAATCAGAGAGGGGCAGATCGGGGCAGAAAACTTTTTTTGTCTTTTTAACAATGTATTGAAGAACCAATTGCAGTATAAAACTATACAGCGGAAGTATTTAAAACTCTCATTGAAATTAGAAAACAACAAAAAATTAATGTATTAGTAAAAACAGTTAATATTATTAAGTACATCATTATCTTCAAATATTACTTGCACCTATAATATAGGGCAAGTATTGGATTCGTGCAAAAATTCGAACTCGAGATAACAATGAATTCTGACATTACGATGATAGAGAAGCTCGAAAAAGTGGGTCTGCCGATTCTGTCTGTCTGTCTGTCTGTCTGTCCGTCACTCTGTGTGTATGTACGCTCGACTACAGCCCAAACGGGTGGATCGATTTCCTTCAAACTTCATATCTGGGGTCTGTTGTGTATTCTCCAGAGGGGAAATTGGAATTTTAGTTCTAGCCCTATTATTAACGGTACTTTACTTAAGGCCAATTTTACAAAAACATGATTTTCTCTCGAAAACGGCTCTAACGATTTTGATTAAATTTCATATTTGAGTTAGTCTAGAGAAATGCTATAACATGGCGTACCACGTTTTTGGCTAAAAATACGTATAACGGTACTTTTCTTATTAACTGGTTTTAGAAATATGGCTATTTCTCGGCTAAAAATCAATGGATTTCCATAAAAATCGAAATGTGGCCCAGATTTAATGTTTAACAAAATGTGGCATTTAAACTTATCCAAAAATTTAAAAAATTTTTTTTTTATTAAAAATTTGTGCACATCCAACTAAGAGCATATACATAGGTGCAAGTACGTACGATCCAGTCGTGCACATTTTTTTTTTGGCAATTCAAATAGCTCAAAAACAAGCTTTCCAGTGATATATAATACTAGTAAAATTACATCAATAATAAGTTAAAAAATAACCTCACTACGTTATTTTTAAAGTATGGTCACTAGCGACGACTTTAGATAGAGTTTTCTAGTGTAAGGACTTAGTGTAAATATAAAATTTGTTTTGTAATATATATTTTGCCCTTCCTTCTTTCCGTTTTCAAAAAAAATCAAGTTTTCACATTAATTTTTAAAAAAACATTTTTGCGACGAAAAGTGTTACTTGGGCCCATAGTGCGACGGGAGTACGGGAGTATAGTCGATGAGGAGAGAGTACGAATACTCAATTAGAAGTACCTTCGGCAACCCTGCTTATGGGTTTGATACGGTGTCTGTCTGTCCGTCAGTCTGTCACAGCCCTCTAACTTTTGAACCGTTAGGCGTAGAGAGCCGAAACTTTCGCTATGTATACATTATGTGGAAGCCCGTGCAAGATGGAGGCACTGAATTTCATTTTGGGAGCCCTTTTTTGGGCACCTTGTATGGAGGGCAAAACAAAATTATTTTGTTCCCCATCATGTAGCATATCAAATTAAAGAGATTTTCCAGCGGCTCGATATATGAAAGAATTTTTTTTTCTGGCAAAATTTGTTGAACAAAAAAGCTTGCCAAACATTTGAAAAATGTATGTACATATGTAATGTATTCCTCGTATTTTACTTTACTTAAACCATTTAAGAAGCAAAATACCGTTACATGCATTTTTGTTCGAAAGCTTGGTACCATTGAAAATCATTGAAACCATTTTCGAGAAAACCCCCTGTTTGTGAAAATGACGCTACGTGAAGTAACTATAAGAGTAGGGCTAGAACAAAAATTTCAATGTCCCCTTTAGTGGCCATGCTCCCTAACATGAATTTTAAAGTAAATCGACTCACTCTCTTAGTCATACAGACAGACAAATAGAATCGGCAGACACACTATAACTAGCTTCTCTAACAACGTAATTTCAGAATTGCTTATATATATATCTTGAGATCCATTTTTTTCACGAATTCAATACGTTTTATATTGAAAGTGCAAGTTAAAATGGACTGGAATCTCAGCACAGTATTACTAGGACATACCTAGGTACTTTTAGTTTTACAATTTGATTAGACATTATATTGCTCATATCAAAACCAGTATTAGGTGTGTCTATGTAGGGGTGGAATCCTCTAAGCTGATAGTTGATTGTTGACGATCACAATCATCACTTTTGCTGTCTCTAAGGTGACAATCACCGTGATTATTACATTTTTGATATCGTTTTTGTGTGATAGCTATTTAGGTGTCACTTTCATCTGTGTTTTATATATATTAGCGTAATTTGTGAAGTGCTACGAAAATGCTAACCTCTTTGCAATTATTTTATAGGACAAATGACAATAATTCGAATGTACGACTGCTTCACTCTAATTTGAGAAAAAACTCAAATATTTTGGACCTTCAAAATCCAATGCAAGTAAGTACCAACCAATGCATTTATATATTTTTTTATTTAGATTTTAAAAAAATGTTCGATTGACAAAGGAAGCTTTTATGTACGCATGCCTTGCGGCTGTTAGACATATCAAATGGAACACGGGGCTTATATATACATACCACCAATTCTGCAACTGACTGCAACACTAAATTTACTTGGTGGTGGAGGTTACCAAAGACAAGTTGGTGCTGACTGGTTTGCACCAATGGGGCAAAGTACTATCGCTAGAGTCACTGCAAGTGTTATTAAGAAAATGCAGTCAAAATTATGTCCAATATTCATTAACTTTGTCCCAATGGAATCAACCAAAGTATTTTTCTTTGAAAAATATAGGATAGCGTTGAAGAAAGTTCACCTGAGACTCAATTCCACATAGTCCATTCTAAGGCCAGAAGCATTGTTGAACGCTGTATTGGGCAGTTAAAAAGTGGGTATGCTATAAACATCTTCTAACATCATTCTATGGTTCTTTTTAAAGTCGATGGAGTATAATACTTGACGAAAGAAAATGTAGATATGCACCGTGTCGTGTCTTGAACCCCAGAAAGGGTGTTTCGCATTGAAGTCCACCAATAATAAAATTTGGTTTAAGGAAGTTAAAGATGTTTGTGAAATCCTTTTCTTCAACCTCTTCAACCAATTGTCTATTTCTAACGCGAACCATGTTTACTTGCATTGATTCTAATTCAATTTTTGCTTTGCTAAGTGTTCGAAACATTCTTTTACAAACAAAAATGATCCGCTTCTGGCCCCTTGCGAGTCTATGTATGAGCCCAGCCCGTTGGCGTTCCATGTAAAAATTTTAAGCGTCTCTTTCATATTCTGTTTTGATTACGCGTGTTCTGTATGCTGTTTTCAAGAGCAACTATCTTTCGAAAACGAATTGGTTTGTTTTGCATTGCTCTTCAAGCTTTGCAAGAATTATGGAAAACACGTAGGATACAGGGTGTTGTGTACTGTCGCTTTAATTGTTTTCCAATGTCACAACTCGAGCGGAAGTATTTATGCTAAAGTTTCGATGATTTTTTTGCTTTGGGCACCCGTGAGTTTTCGATCATGTATGTATGTCACCGCTTGGGCATAAGACTGCACACCAGTGTCCGATGAACTTGATTCTGTCGCCTTTTCTCTGCTAGTTTTACACCCAAAAAAAAAAAGCGCTGTAAATTTTACAATTGAAGGCAGTAGATTTAACAATTCATTGTAGATTTGTGTATTTAATAGTGAATCTGGTTAAATTAACAAATTTTTGTAGATTTTACAGCGAATGCATTCATTTTTACAACAAAGTTGTTAAATCAACTACAATCCCCAATTGTAAAATCAACAGCGCGTTTTCAATTTCGGTTGTTAAATCTACAGATATGAATTTGTAAAATCTGCATCAAAATGTTGTAGAATATACAGCTATTTACTGTAGTAACTACAGCAGGAGCAGTACAAATTACAACAAGTTGTAGATTCAGCATCTATTACGAAAACATAAAAAGTAAATACCATTTGAGAATATTCGCATGATAATTTTCAGAGGCCACGGCGTAGTGGTAGTGCATGCAGTCGCCGAGTGAGAGGTTCCACGTTCAACCCCAGCCAGATCCAAACATTTTTCACATTTTGTCAGTAAATTAAATTATATAATTCGGTTTAAACACACACTAGGTATCTTGGACAAGAACCATCTAATTGGATTGCAAATGCTATTTCCACCCATTTCTCGCACCATACCAATAAATTAGCAAATGATATTCGGTCTTGGTTGCTTTATAACTGTCCCAAATTTTTCAGAATGCAGCTTAAAGTTCGGACCTCCATCTAATTAACCATCTGTGGAAGCCCTTAGACAGAAATATACGCGAAATCATAAGGTTCGGGCAAAAGCTTCAAGTAAATTTTTTATTTCAGTTTCATTTCTCTTTAACGACTCGTCGAACTCATTTTTATATTCTTTTAAATGGTACCCGTTCTTTCGGACTATTTCCTGCACATCTTTCAATACTAGGTCTACGTTATGTATATATAAGACACAATCGTCACAGATGAATCGTAGCATCGGATTCGTATTTAAAATACCACTGCTATATTGGTCTAATCCACTACACTTATTAGCACAATGAAATTCTTTTCCACAAACGCCCTCGCATTTTATGCCAGACTCTCCACGTATTGGAGTCTTGCATTTTGCACATTGCTGCATTTTTGAATGCAGTTAGGGGACTTGACCCGCTATACGAAGATAATTATTCCAATCGCTAAAAAAACGATTAATTAATAACTTATTTCCGCACTAAATGTTTGAATTTTGTTTAGAAATGTTAAATAAACTTAGCATACAGAATTTTTTAAGTTTTCCTTTGCTTTTATTTGTTTTCTTTTACACTTTTACTAGAGCAATTCTATTTCACGACTTTCACTCACGAAATTCACTCAAAAAAAATCAAAAATGTTTCTTACATTTGTTTCAATAATATATTATATATGAAAATCTAATTACATTCCGTTTTCATTAAAAATATGCTGTTGTTTTATTTAAAACATCTATGAAAAATTATTCTCAGTACTGTACTCGTCAGCACGTCAACACAAACCCTGCCAAATACTCGTTTTTGATGAAAGAAAGCAAAATGTCATTACTTGATACTCGATCTCTTTACCGCTCATATCAAATCGACATTTATTCGCCGTGTTACTCGATAACTGTTGTACCGACCCTGACTTTAGTCCTAAGAATTCATATTTAAGGAAAATCGGCTAGTGATGCTGATCATTTTTATATAGGTCATGTGGTCTATATACATATACTGTATGCATTCATTAATCAAATTGAATGCAATATCGTTACCAAAATACATTTCGTCAACTTCAATTTGATCTTCAACATATGTATGTACATCAGTGATGGCGTTGTAGCAGCATTTCGGATCTGATTCAATTTTTTACTGCACGAAGAGCAAATTAACGACTTTGTGTCCAATTTTGGCTGAACCGTAACCATCCACGGTCGTATAGGCCGCAAATCACGAGCACTGGGTTGATGAGGTGGTAAATCCAAGGGATTACAGCACGTTTTCCACACAAAAGCACTCATTATCAATTTATTAAAATCACAATTTAATCAACTCTTATTCCGATATATCTAATCTGGAAAAAGTCCCGAGCTCCCGCCAGATTAACATCAAGTGATTCCAAATAAATTACCTAAGTCTAACTTCTAAAATACTGAAAAACGGGAAATATGCAGTTACAAACACTGGTCATTGCAGAAATAAAATAAAAACAAGCACAGTGACGTTTTTTTTTCTTCTAAAATGAACATACTTAGCTGTTAAGTACACTCGGGTTATATGTCACGATGGTAAGAGGAGTAATCTAATAAACATTTAGTTTTTCTTGACTTATGCCCGGTTTTACAGTGCGAGTTTAAATAGGGTTGAGGGTTTAAACTAGGTTTAAGCCTACGTGTTTGATGTAAATGGAAAATGTTCTCATACAAATACTCTTCGATATTTTTACTTGCACCGATACGTAGTATGGATTCGTGAAAATTTTCGATCTCGGGATTTTGATAAATTCTGATATTACCTTTATAGAGAAGTCGAAAAAAGTGGGTCTGAAAATTCTGTCTGTCTGTCTGTCTGTCTGTCTGTCAGCGATTCTACAGCCTAAACGGGTAAACGGATTTTGATCAAACTTTATATCTAGGGTCTGTGGGGTAATCTCTAGAGGCAAAATTGACATTTTTGTTCTTGCCCTAATATCAACGGTACTTTACTTAAGGTAAATTTAACAAAAAGCTGATTTGCTGGAAAACGGTTCCTACGGTTTTTTTTAAATTTCATATTTCGGCTATTTTGGCAAAGTTGTATACGATGGCGTACCACATTTTTGACCAAAGGGGTTAATAACGGTATTTTACTTACAGCCAAATTGGTAAAAAACTGATTTGCTGGAAAACGGCTATACCGATTTGGTTTAAACTTTATGCTGAATCGAGCTTAGATAATGCTTTCAAATGGATTACAACATTTTGGCCAACATTTTTCCTAACGGCACTTAAGGCCAATTTGGTTAAAAGCCGGTTTGTTAAAAAACGGGTCAACCGATTTCATTCAAAATTGTGTGTATAGAATTGGGCGAGTGCTAAAAGATGGCGTTCCAAATTTTTGGCTAAAAGTAATAATAACTGTACTTTTCCTAGGTTCAAGCGGTCTTAGCTAATTTTCTCGAAAACGGCTCTAAGGATTTTGATTAAATTTTATACTTATGCTAGTATTGTAAAGTCTAATAAAATATCGTACCACGTTTTTGGCCAAAACGGTACACTGCTTATAGCCAACTTAACAAAAAATCGGTTTACTCGAAAACAGCTCTAAGGATTTTGACAAAATTTTATATTTAAGCTAGTCTATATAAATGCCACAATATGGCGTACCACGTTTTTGACTAAAAAAGTGTATAACGGTACTTTACTTATTAACTGGTTTTAGAAATATGGCCATTTCTCGGTTAATATTCAATGGATTTTGGTCAAAATCAAAACTTAAGCAAAATTTAATGAATTCAAAAATATGGCATTTAATTCTATGATGAATTTAAAAAAAAAAAAAATTATATTATATCACAAAGGTGAAAGTACGTACGACCCAGTCGTGCACTTTATTTTTTTATATTCTCATACTTATTTTTTAATGTTTGCGTTTCTATATGCACAATGAACGTACTTCTTCCGTTTTTTTTTGCCACGTATGTAATTTTTCTTTAATTTTCTTTCTTTCTACATCACTTTCTATACCTTAACTATACTTTTTTACTAATTCCATTAATTTATTTACTTATTCACAAGTAAAATTTGTACTTCTTTTACCACTCATATTTATTTTAGTAATTTGTATTGTCTATTTATATATCCAAACAAAACAGTTATATAAACAATAAACACAACTGAATGATAGAAAGCTTCGAAGTTAATGAGTTTGACATTGTCCTGCAAAACCAACGAAAAAAGTTAAACTAAAGTTTAATTAAACGTTCGTTCAAGTTGCACTGTAAAACACTCACGGTTTAAGTGTTAGTTTAAACTAAGTTTAAACTCCAAGAGATCCCATTTTGAAATTTGGAATGGAGATAGAGGACGAATCTCTATAATATATAAAAAAATTTTCTATTTGTAGGAGTGCTTCGTTGAGCACTAGGTTCCACAGTAGTGGAGACAATACTCCCCCTTGGGGTGTACCTCGGTGTGCACGTCTCTTGACAGTGCTACTTCCGCAGGTTGCAGTGATCACCCTGCTTTTTAGCATGTGTTCTACAAAGCAGCAGATCGATTCGCAGATGTTGAGCCTTCGTAGTGCCTTAATAATCGAGTCAGTTTCAGCGTTGTTAAAAGCTTCCTCTATATCTAGAAAAGACACTAGTGCGAATTCTTTGATTGAGAGGGATTTTTCGATAGAGTTGTGCAGTGCCGTTTCCACAGTTACCTTTTTGGTGACTTGGACAGTAAGGTGCTATCCATGGTGGCTTTAATATGTAAGTCTAAGATTCTTTCCAGAATCTTGAGAAGGAAAGACGTTAGGCTGATTGGTGTAAGGTCCTTCGGGAGGGTGAACGATTTTTTGCCTGCTTTGGGTATAAAGACCACTCTAACCTCAGCCCAGGCGGCTGGCATTGTTCCCAGTTTCAGACAACCCCTCAGAATACAGGACAGGTCATGCGCTATTATGCTGAAGGCCGCCTGAATCTGTGCGGGAAAAATTCCATCCGGCCCCGGGGACTTGAAAGGCTCAAAGCTGGTCACTGCCCATTTCAATTTGTCTTCACTGACGAGTTCAGGAGGTTTGAGAAGGACCACCGCTAGAGATGGGCGTGCAGCAGGGAAAGTGAGTGTCCATTAGTAGATTGAGCGATGCTTCATCTGATTCTGCCCATTATCCATTGGGATTCATGAGGACACTTGGTATGGTTGGTGTTTTCGAGAGGACCCTGCGCCAGGATCTACGTTTGGCCTTCCGAACTTCTGCTTTAAAGTTCTGCAAACTATTTTTGTACGTATTCCAGTCTGAAGGTAGCCTTGTTGATTTGGCTTTGTTAAAGTATTTCCTGCTTACGCAGCGAAGGTTATTAAGTTCTGAATTCCACCACGGTGGACGATTGCCTACCTTTCTTGTCGTGATAGGACAAGATTCATCGAAAGCTGAGTTTAGGGCGGAGGTTAGAACAGAGTTAAGCTTGTCTAGTTCCAATTGCGTAGTTGGTGTTGTGTGTACACAGTTGGATAGCTTAGCAGAGGGGATATTGTTATGTTTCGTCCAATCAGTTCTCTTTCGATTGCGAAAAACTGATGGTACGATTTTAAAGTTTGTTTCCAATTCATATTCCAGATAGCGATGATCAGAGAACGAGTGATTTTCAGATACAGTCCAGTTATGAATTGCGTGATAAAGGGTTTTGGAGGCAAATGTTACATCTAGTACTTCTTGCCGGGTCTTAGTTATAAAGGTGGGACTATTTCCCCTATTGCACACTACTAGGTCGGTGCCTACTAAGTATTCAAAAAAGGACTCACCTCGAGTGTTGGTGTCGGTGCTACCCCATAGTTCGTGGTGCGCATTGGTGTCGCACCCCAACACAATATCTTCTCCTTTCCTCCTCGCCTTTTTTACCATCGTTTTAACCTCTTTTGATGGGGCGGATTCGGGTCATCAAATGGCAGGTAGCCCGAAGCCAGCCAGATGTTGCCGGTTTCAGTTTTCAGCAGTTTTACTGCCAGATCGTTCGTGCTAGATTTAGCGAAGTTAGATTTAATGTTCGAGTTAGATTTAGCGAAGATTTAGCAAGAATACAAGCTCGAGTCTTACTCTTTGCGTGGTATATAGTGTAGCCTGGAGCCCTCAGTCCCATGACGGTGTCATCTCATATCCAAGGTTCTTGGATGAGGGCGATGTCTAAGTCTCTATCATTGAGGCAGAGTCTTAGGTTTGCGGATGCTAGAGTGGAATGATGGAGGTTAATCTGTACTAGTTTGAGCATCATTACAATCTAGTACAGACCTCTCCACAACGGTAGCATCCAGGTCCTCGGGTGATGATGATTCATCATCTGGTGCCGAGATGCAGGGGGGGGGGGGGGGGGGGCGGATGTCGCCAGTATGGAGGGACCGGCAGCGTTGCTGCGGTCCGAAGCGAACCTCTACCTCTTTAAGGCCGCAATTTATTTTAAAATTTTTGGCCTTGAGTAGAGGGAGGGACCCCAGAGTGAGGGAGATGACCAGCGCGCGGCCGGTCTTCTTTGAATCATCCGGTTTCTTAGAGCTCGGTGTCTCTTCTGGTAAGTTAGCAGACCTTTTACTTTGGCGGGCTCGCTGGGTTCCGTTGACATAGCCTTGGTGCCAGCCAGTATCTTTAAAGGTAGGTGGAGAGTTAGGATGTGTCGAGATACGCTCGTAAAGGCAGTTCATCACTCTGCCTTCAATGAGCCTCCACTTTTCGTTGGAGATCCTCCTTTCATCGTCCGACAAATCCACAAAATTCTGCAAAACTGTTTTGCCTTAGGATTCTTACCACTCCAATCCCCGGCGTTTTATCGTGAAATCACCCATATAGAAACACAAAGGTACGCCATTTATATGGCGGATAGAAACCGAATTTCGATTGGATTGAAACAGGATTGACTCGATCCAATCACAAAATTTTCTGCGATCCAGTTGAGTTTTTTTCGCATCAAAAAAATAAATTTGATATATAGTGGGAAAAACATATAGAAATGCTACACTTCGCCAAGAGCGAATCGTGTGATACCCTATCCCTTTCCTATATACGAATGTATGTAGCCTTTTCCACAAAAAAATTGCCTAAATTTTTATAAAGAATTTCTTTTTAGTGGGCGGATTTTTCAAATATTTTAACATATGCTCAATTTTTACAGTTGTATTGCTTACTTTTCTAAGGACCGATTATACAAAATTTTATCAACCTAGCTCAAAATATAAGGCCCAAAAACTGGTAACATACGGACGGGTAGGGGTAGAAATATTTGGACGCATGCAAATAAAATGAAGAAGTAGTGTCCAACTCAATCCGATTCCTCAATCCGGTCAGATGAATGTAGTAACATTCCACTACCAAATGGAATCCACGTTCTGTACAGTTTGTAAACACTAATATTAATTTAATTTTTGTTGTCCTTTATTTTGATTTTAAAATTATGGTCACCGTATCTTTCTCTAATATCTCTGCATGTCAATGTCACAAACTATGTATTAAAGTTAATACATACATGCATACATTGTATACCCTTTAGAAGATATTTTTACTCCTTCGTTAGTTGAGATGCACCCTTTTTTGTTTAGTTTAAAATTTATATCACAAAGCGAGGAAACTAATGTAGTATGGATGAAAAATCAACGTAGACTAGTAAATGTTTAAAAGTGACGACTATCGTTTCATAATATTTTCATCAATTATTAACAGTTTGAGAAAAAGAAACGGATTCAACATATATAAATGCACGCATGATTCAAGTAGCCATTATTTGCAACTTCTTCCATATACCATATACTTACCAATTTTCTTTACTCTTTCGGGAGATTTCTGCCAAACATAGTCCATGGTCGATCCAGGGAAACAATTTCCCTTCTTCATTAAGCCAACCATAAAATCATTCACGGCTCTACAGAAATTCCTTTGTGGCCGTTTCGCATTAATCACTAAGCAGTAGTGCACAGCGTGTATGTCGAACTTACTGTAAAAAAATTAAGTCATTAAACACCGAGGACGTGGAAAATCCATCACATCCGAATCCGACTCTTCTAGCACAGATTAAAGTCAGACCCGTCCTGGATATAGTTAAGCACGACCCTCACCTTTTGCTCCACTTAATAATCATCTGGCGTTTCCGCATTCGATTTTGACTGCGTATGTTAATCTGATTCGTTCGGTTCAATAGTGGCCAATTGGATTGTGGATGTTGTGCATGTGCTTCCAATTTCATAGAGCCACGTTGCCTAGCCTGCACATATAAATCGTATTGCCCACTCAACGCACACGGCAGAAGGATTCCTCTTATATCCGATTTTAAATTTCTCGACAAATTGGCTAGAAGGAAGTTGTGATTTTTTATTATATTTTTTTTCGGCGAACATTGATAAAAGGATTGAGAATCTCTTGCAAAGGGTAATAGTAGCCAGTACTCACTTGTTTGATTGAAGTAAATTTTACGAGCCACATTCTGTGAAAAAGTTATATAAAGTGGAGCAGATGAATTGAGGTAGAGAACGAATCTGGAAAGAGAAGTGAAGGATATAAATTTGAATAGAAGTATGCACTTAATTAGACGGATTTTTATATTAATAATTCAAAGGGCCTAGTTATAAAAGTTATAATTACACAAAATAAAAATAGAGGGTTTACTTTTGAAAATAAAAATGCAAATGAAATTTCAATACAAATCGGAATTTTCTATGCAGCAACAAAAAAGGAGCCAGTCGTACGCCAAGTATGAATTGGTCGTTACTGAAAATATTGTGCATTCGTAGCTCATATTGTTTTAATTTATTTTTCGAAATTGATTAGGAAACACTTTAACAGTACTCTATTACCATATAGGTTAATTCAACAATAGTTGTAATTTTAAGTTGTATACCATACCATTGTTGAATTTTAAACAGTTGAATTTTGATAAGTAAAAGCTGAGAAGTTATTAAACTATGGTATGATCCCGTCCAAAGTGGTGGCTTGTTAGCGACCAGAGAATATCGAGCGGTGTCAAGTCGCATGACCGCGGCAGCCAATTGATGAACGCTCGCTGTGAAATGACCCAGTTTCTTAATTTCTCATTCACAGCTTCGAGCGTTGCGTAGCTTGTAAGGCATGTAGCGTCGATGATGTCGAGCTTCTTTCACTTCACACCATCCTAATCTATCTGGTTGGTGACTTAAGGTCTAAAAGTGTGCGACCAATTGTCTTCATATTGAAGCCATAATTATACCCTATCCTAAGGGTATATTAAGTTTGATACATAGTTTGTAACATAGAGAAATATTACAGATAGACCCAATAAAGTATATATATAAATGATCAGCATCACTAGCCGAGTCGATAGAGCTATGTCCGTCCGTCCGTCTGTCCGTACGTCCGTCTGTCCGTCCGTCCGTCCGTCCGTCTGTCCGTCCGTCCGTCTGTGTGTCACCAGTTTTTGGGCCTTAAATTTTGAGCTAGGTTGATGAAATTTTGTATACGAGGTCTTTGGTAAAGTAAGCAATACAAGTGTAAAAATTTTTAAAATCCGCCCACTGACACGCCCACTTTTCAAAAAATCACATTTTTTCACTACTTTCATATGAAACTCGAAAAAACTTACTTAAGCAAATATGTATATATCCACTTAATCTACAAATCGTCCATACATTGTATATGGCCACGCCCACTTTTTAGGGGCGTTTACTTCAAAAATTCATTTTCGAGTAAAAATATTAGTTTATAGTGCAAAATAAAAAATTTTGTGAATACATTTTCCACCGCCCACTGAGACGACCAAATAAGATAGGGATAGGGTATCATACGATCCGCTCCAGGCGGATTGTAGCATTTTTCACTGGTTTTTTTTGTGTGGATGTAAGCTGGAAGGATAAGTCATCGAAAGACATTGCACTACTACTAGCTGTACTACTAGATGCAATTATTAAGGGCCTTAACCCAATCCAAAAAACCTCCAGGGGGAACTGACTTTCGTCATTCCGAATGGGATTACACCTAGTCCTTTGACTAATGACCAATTTATTTAAGAAATTATGAAAAAAGATGTGCCGTTTGTTGGATTTCTATACTTTTTTATTTGAAAATATTACCTTATTTCTATAGATCAATAAGGTTTTACGTGCCGTAGCCTACTGAATACATTGTGAATATTTAATAGTTCTATTATTTCTAAGTTAACGTGGTTGAGAAGTCTACTTCTGCGCCTTTGAACAACTTTTTTAGTAGGTCCATACTGGTTTTAGAACTTTCTTATGTAGCAATAACTTATTGTAGTTGGACAGGGATAAGTATCTCCCAATAAGCCAATACATTTGAGTGTATCGCATGTTCCACTGATTCCACTTTTTATACCCTATCCTAAGGGTATATTAAGTTTGATACATAGTTTGTAACATAGAGAAATCTTACAGATAGACCCAATAAAGTATATATATAAATGATCAGCATCACTAGCCGAGTCGATTGAGCTATGTCCGTCCGTCTGTCCGTCCGTCCGTCCGTCCGTCCGTCCGTCTGTGTGTCACCAGTTTTTGGGCCTTAAATTTTGAGCTAGGTTGATGAAATTTTGTATACGAGGTCTTTGAAAAAGTAAGCAATACAAGTGTAAAAATTTTAAAAATCCGCCCACTGACACGCCTACTTTTCAAAAAAATCACTTTTTTTCACTATTTTCATATGAAACTCGAAAAAACTTACTTGGGCAAATATGTAGATATCCACTTAATCTACAAATCGTATATACATTATATATGGCCACGCCCACTTTTTAGGGGCGTTTACTTCAAAAATTAATTTTCGAGTAAAAATATTAGTTTATAGGGAAAAATACAAAATTTTGTGAATATACAAGATTGGAACAAAAGGCTTCAAAGATTAAACTCCATCAACACGGATCTAACGACTTTCATCATCAGAGGAGTTCCCCAACTAGCCGATGCCTCCTGGGTACGGAAACTATTTCACCAGAAGTTTTCCATCATCATTGAATGCTGTGAGAAGATCTCCCCACCCAATTCGAGTAACCTGAGCTCCTTCAAACTTGGTATTCCATCCAAATACCAATGGCTCTTCTCGACACTCCCTGGTGATGTTTTTCGACTAGGTAAAATGACTATGGCCAAATGGGACAACGAGATGCAGGTTAAGCCTAATAAAAAAAAATCTAATAAAAAACCTAAGTCTAAGCGTAGTTCTAAGCCTAATCATAATTCTTCAATAAGCTCTTCAATCAATCCTACCCCTATACCCAACCCGAATCCGAACTGGAGCTTTAAAGCTGGTGTTTTTCCTACTTTCTCACCATGTTTTACCTCTTACAATTTAAGCTCTCCTCAACACACCGCCCCCCATCCCAATACCAGAACTAAACCATCAACCAACCGCGTTTCTTTCAATCTCCCTCCTGATTCCTGTCCTCCGACAACTCGCAGCTCTTCTTCTGCAATCACTCCCCCTTCTGTCAGTTACCCGAATTTCATTCACTCCCACACTCTAAACCCTTCTGCATCCTCTTCGACATCCACCACTAGCACGACTTCTGCCTTTTCTGCATCCACATCGGCATTCAACAACTCGACGTCCACTTCTGCGCCCCTTTCGACCAACTCACCTCCTACTACATGCCCCCCTACTCTTGACCCAATGCTACCTCCCTCTGTTAAACTCACTTCTAGATTGGCGGACCCAACTTCAATGATCAATGATCTTGATAGCCGCTACACTATGTCAAGACTGCGTGACCACCGGCTTTTTGAAAATGTTCGTCTTTATCTAGCATATTTATATGATAAACCGGACTCCGTGTGCATTGACGGTAAGACGAAGACGAATGTTATAGTATCTATTCAAAAAGAAGGCCTCCCAACTGATCCTGTAGCCTTGAGAAACATCTACACGCGTTTTCACGAGAGTTTTAACATCTCCTCTTCAACAGTGGCTAAAGACCTTTCAACCTATGCTTCTCATATTGGCTCTAAACGTCTCTCGCATCTTCAAAATTCTCGCAAAAACTTTAATAACTACTTTCGTCCCTAACTCCAATCCAGATATTCTATCCCTTTATTATCAGAACGTCAGAGGTCTCCGCACCAAAACCTCGATAGTTCATCTCAACTCTCAAACACTTCCCTACGACATCTTTGCCCTAACTGAAACTAACCTTTGTCCCAATTTTCTAAGCTCTGAATTATTCTCCTCAGATTTTGAAGTTTTCCGCGCAGACGGCCAGGTTAATATCGAGCTCCCCTTAGGCCGTGGTGTTCTTTTAGCCATACATAATCGTCTTGATGCAACTCTAGTCAAAGTCTCAAGCTGCAGTTGTTTTGAATTTGTGTGTGCTAAAATATCTGTATCAAAGCGGAGCATTTACATTATCTGCTGTTATATTCGCCCCTCTCAACCCACCCAAGCATACCAGCTAGCTGTTGATGCTATTGACGCCCTGCTTGAAATCGCTGAACCCGAGGATGATTACATAATCGTTGGTGACTTCAACCTCCCTTTTTTAAAATGGGTCCCATCAGAAGATGAATCATTTTTTGTCCCAACAAACTCGTCCTCAGAAAAGGAAATCCTTCTTACTGATCGTCTTTTTGACTCTGGCCTTTTTCAGATAAGTGGTATCACCAATAATCTTGGTAGGCAGTTAGATCTAATTTTTTCTTCTGACGCCCATAATTCTCTCGTCAACATGAGTAACCATCTTCTCTCTACTCTTGACCAATATCATCCCCCTCTCACTCTTACCGTTTCGTGCGAGCACGACATCATTGCCGTGGAATCTGAAAACTCTCTTTCTTTCAACTTTCGTAAAGCTGACTTCCCTAAACTTAATAACCTACTCAATAACATTAACTTCGACCTCTTTCTAAAAAATAACATCCCCATTGATATCGCTCTCGAATTCTTCTACACAGCGATTTTTGACTGTCTTCTTCAATCTGTCCCATATGTGTCGCGCAAAAACTGCTCTTCTTCCCCTCCCTGGTATAATAAAGAATTACGTACTCTGAGAAATACCAGAAACAAATTGTGGAAAACATACCTGAGATCCAGATCTGCTTCTGATCTTATAAACTACCAGCTAGCACACTCCCACTTCTCCACCCTCTGCGAATCCCTCTATCATGAATACCTCAACAGAATGCAATCGAGTCTAATAACTGATCCCAGACGTTTTTACCAATTTATTAACGTTAAAAGAAAATCCGATGGCTTCCCCTCCACTCTAAAATTACTTGATACATCCACTTCTGACCCTAAAGTAATCGCCAACCTATTTGCAACCTTTTTCAGCCATTCGTATAGTCACCACGTTCATGTACCGGATCTTAGCTATTTTAGCTATTTGAATAACTGCCCTCAAACCTCCCTAGTCTCAGTTAGCATAAGTTCCGATATGGTACGCGATAAAATTATTCATCTCAAGGATGACTTTTCTCCCGGCCCCGATGGTTTGCCCGCCATATTTCTTAAGAAATGTGCTAATGCACTGTATCAACCACTAACTACTTTATTTCGTCTCTCGCTCTCACAAGCCGTTTTTCCAAACTTATGGAAGGACTCATTTATTTTCCCTATCCATAAAAAAGGGAGCAAAAATGATATATCTAACTACCGACCCATAGCTAAACTCTCATCGATCCCTAAACTCTTTGAAAGCATTATATACGACTCATTATATTTTCACTGCAAATCTATTTTTTCTCCCCATCAGCACGGTTTCTTAAAAGGTAGATCCACTACGACTAACCTAACCGAATTTGTCTCAAAAACACTACAGGCACTGGAGGCAGGAAAGGAAGTTGACGTCATTACCACCGACTTCAGTAAAGCGTTTGATAAAATATGTCACCCTACTATTTACTTCAAACTTGAAGCCATTGGCTTTCCACCATCTTTTGTCTCATGGCTGAAATCTTACCTTGAGAATCGCCAGTACAGAGTTCTATTTAGATTTTCAGTCTCCGATCCCATTATCGCAACCTCAGGCGTCCCACAAGGAAGTCATCTTGGTCCATTGATTTTCGTCCTAACTACAAATGATGTTGGGCAAATCATTAAAAACTCCGATCTGTTTATTTACGCGGACGACATGAAAATAGTTAAGGTTATATCCACCCCGGAGGACTCTCTATCTTTTCAAAAAGACCTGAACTCTTTCTACACTTGGTGCGTCAATAACTTCTTAGAACTTAACGTCAGTAAATGTCAATCCATAACCTTCTCCCGAAAACGCCTGCCCCCACCCCGTAGATCCTATTTTTTTCTTCATGATTCCATTCCCTCAGTCTCCTTTATACGTGATCTGGGTATTATCTGTGATAGGGAACTTAACTTTCGCTCCCACGTTGACCACATTATACTTAAGGCCAATTCTTCTCTTGGTTTCATAAAACGCTGGTCTAAAGAATTCTCTAACCCTTATGTTACAAAGTCGCTTTACATTACCTTTGTCAGACCCCTCCTTGAGTACGCAAGCCAAGTTTGGTCTCCATTTCATGTCACCCATTCCCTTAGAATTGAAGCTGTGCAGCGCAGGTTTTTACGTTTTGCCTTACGAGGTCTCCCATGGGTCGACAATTATAACCTACCCCCCTACGAAGATCGTTTAAAATTGATTAACCTTACAACCCTTGTAAGACGTCGCGAAGTCGCCGATATTCTGTTCATCCATCAGATATTAACCGGTACGATCGATTCCCCCGCATTACTGGAAATGATTTCGCTTCAAACAAATCCACGCAATCTCAGGTCTCTTCCTCTCTTTCGTCTCGCTCTCCACCGCACTAATTACGGCCTTTTTGAACCAGTCTCCAGAATGCTGCGATTAGCCAATAATGCCCAGAACCTCCTCGACTTCCACTACAGCATATCCTCTCTTAGAAATTCACTCTCTTCCTCCTGACCTCCTCCTTAAAACTAATCTGTCTTAGTTTGTTAAATGTTTTTTTTTTAGTTTGTTTAATTATAATTAATAATATTGAAAAACTATAAAAATATATATAAAATTAGGTTTAGTTAGAAATAATAAGTTCTGTTAGAATAAAGTTACAGCTTGTACTAAGCTCAATAAATAAATATACATTGTACGCCATTTTATGGCATTTGTATAGACTAGCTTAAATATGAAATTTAATCAAAATCCTTAGAGCCGTTTTCGAGTAAACCAATTTTTGTTAAGTTGGCTGTAAGTAAAGTACCGTTCTAAGCAATTTTGGCCAAAAACGTGGTACGCTATCTTATTAGACTTCACAAGACTAGCATAGTTATAAAATTTAAACAAAATCGTTGGAGCCGTTTTTGAGCAAATTGGCTAAAACCGCTTGACCCTAAGAAAAGTACCGTTATTATCACTGTGGAACGCCGTCTTTTAGCATTAGCCCAGTTCTATAACACTAAAAATTTTAATGAAATCAGTTGACCCGTTTTTTAACAAACTGGCTTTTAACCAAATTGGCCTTAAGTGCCGTTAGGAAAAATGTTGGCCAAAATGTTGTAAGCCATTTGAAAGCATGTATCTAAGCTCGATTCAGCATAAAGTTTAAACCAAATCGGTATAGCCGTTTTCCAGCAAATCAGTTTTTTACCAATTTGGCTGTAAGTAAAATACCGTTATTAACCCCTTTGGTCAAAAATGTAGTACGCCATCTTATACAACTTTGCCAAACTAGCGGAATTATGAAATTTAAAAAAAAAATCGTAGCAACCGTTTTCTAGCAAATCAGCTTTTTCCTAAATTGGCTTTAAATAAAGTACCGTTGATATTAGGGCAAGAACAAAAATTTCAATTTTGCCTCTAGGGATTACCCCACAGACTAAATCTACGAAAATCTACGAAATTTTAGTAAAACTGCTGTGAATTTTAGTCCAAGAAGTTTCTTTGGGTAAAAATATGAGTTCTGTCAAATGGTTGTGTTGTTGTTGGCTGGCACGGTAATCTGAAGTAAATCAATACAAACCAGTGAAAAATGCTACAATCCGCCTGGAGCGAATCGTATGATACCCTATCCCTATCTTGTTTGGTCGTTTCAGTGGGCGGTGGAAAATGTATTCACAAAATTTTCTATTTTGCCCTATAAACTAATATTTTTACTCGAAAATTAATTTTTGAAGAAAACGCCCCTAAAAAGTGGGCGTGGCCATATACAATGTATAGACGATTTGTAGATTAAGTGGATATCTACATATTTGCCCAAGTAAGTTTTTTCGAGTTTCATATGAAAATAGTGAAAAAAAGTGATTTTTTTGAAAAGTGGGCGTGTCAGTGGGCGGATTTTAAAAATTTTTACACTTGTATTGCTTATTTTTCCAAAGACCTCGTATACAAAATTTCATCAACCTAGCTCAAAATTTAAGGCCCAAAAACTGGTGACACACAGACGGACGGACGGACGGACAGACGGACGGACAGACGGACGGACGGACAGACGGACGGACGGACAGACGGACGGACGGACAGACGGACGGACGGACAGACGGACGGACGGACAGACGGACGGACGGACGGACATGGCTTAATCGACTCGGCTAGTGATGCTGATCATTTATATATATACTTTATGTGGTCTATCTTCAATATTTCTCTATGTTACAAACTATGTATCAAACTTAATATACCCTTAGGATAGGGTATAAAAAGTGACGTCTAAAAATTGGGCATCTTTTTTGTTCAATCGTAGGTAGGCACATTTTTGGAGATTTGTCTTTCTTTGAGAGAATTTTATCCCCGCTTTTAGAAATTTGGCAAGTTGCGAATTTTAGTGCAGAAAGTGCGGGAACAAGCCTAATAATATTAGGTAGAAGAATTGAATTCCAAAAGAATGCGAATACAAAGGTTTTATATTATGTGACCATAATAACTTTTGGCTTTGGTTCCTTATGTTCAGTTACTTTTGCTCACTTCCCAAAGTGCTAATCATCCCATTCGCTCTTCCGTATGAAAAATTGACAGGCAGCTGGGGATATTTCGAAAACTACATAAAATTAAATTTTTTAAAAAGGTTTAAATGAGTTATACTATTAATATGTAAAATATATAAAATGCGCCCGCTCGAACGCGAAATTGTGGGCATTAGAGTGAGCATGTTCAATGCAATGCTCTCAGTGAGCAAATCGATGGTCGTTTTAAGACCATTGATAGATGGTCTAGAAATTTTTGGGCTTACTATCAACCCCTAGAAACAGAATTGGTTTTGGTTTTAACAGATTTTTCGGCCATGCACCTACCAAGGACTACATTACGTCTTACTTAGACTTTGAAATTCCATTTACCTCAGTTTACCCTAGCAGAGAAGAGTGGAAAAACAGCCGCACACCAAATGCTCAACTCATAGCTATATATTCAGATGGATCAAAAATTGACAACTATGTAGGGTCCGGAATCTTCTCCCAATCACTGTAAATATCCAGATTTTTACGACTCCCAGACTACAGCAGTGTTTTCCGAGCGGAGGTCCTGGCAGTACAACAGCCGCCCGTGAGTCTTCCGGGACAGAAGGGACCTACAGTTTTATGCCGTATCCGAAGGACATTAACACTCTTGAATGTTTGTCCGACACTCGGAAGAGGTGGGGCCGTGAAAAAACTTTTGATGGTATTTTTCTGAATTCGAACTCGGAACCCCTTGCGCAGTAGTACAACGCACTAACCACTGCGCCACTGCACTCATTCCTTCTTTTATTTATTTATATTTATGCTTAAAAATTCTTGAATTATAATACTCGTACACCTATGAACATATATGAAATTATTGAGAAATAAAACTATCTATCTATCTATCTACCGCCACAGAAATCAAATCGAAGCTTGTGAAATGCTGTCGCAAAGAGCTTAAGGTTCTTGGAAAACAACACAAGGTTCTGCTCTGAAAAAGCCGATGAATTAGCAAGAAAGGCTTTATCAGATTCCCTAAGACTTACAGACCCCTCTATAAACATCCATCCTTGCATTGTCAGGCTTGAAGCAGGGAATATAGCCACAAGGGAGGCGAACTTAAGGCGGGATTCTATAGAAACTTGCAACATTGCAAGATAGCTATGGCCATCCTTGTATAAAGCAAGCACCGAGAGACTTATGCGCAAGGATCGACGATCTCGCTCCATGCTTGTTTGGATCCTTACGGGACATAACACTCTGCGGTACCATATGAAGAAAGTGCATCGAACATAAGAAAAACTCTGCAGATGATGCAGCGATGAGGGAGATGTTGACGACACTACCCACTACTTATGCCTGCCCTGTGGTTTGTATAAACTGAAAACAAGCCCCCAAGCCTCCCCATCAAATAAAAATAGGAATACCTTTCTTCCCCCTGGGTGACACAATGGGTCAGCTTTGACCTGGGGCATACATATACCACAAAACTATGAGTACTGCAATTACAAGTGAAATTTGACAACTGTTGAAATTGCGTGTTGCTAAACCATGCAATGATGCTGTGTTATTTCTACAGTTGTCAAATTTGACTTGTACTTGTAATTTTGTGGTACATGCCCCTGAGTGCGGCGGAATTTTTTAACCACCCAACCTGCAGGTTACCTTTAATGAAAATCTTTCTTATCTCGAATCTATGCCAATAAAGAATCACTATCAGAATTATGACCCTTTGTCTAGTAGTTTTGGAAAAAACGGCTTTCGCGAGCATTTCTACATGTAAGTACCTACTTATCATTGTTTTTATACCCTATCCTAAGGGTATATTAAGTTTGATACACAGTTTGTAACATAGAGAAATATTACAGATAGACCCCATAAAGTATATATAAATGATCAGTATCAATAGCCGATTCGATTCAGCCATGTCCGTCCGTCCGTCCGTCTGCCACCAGTTTTTGGGCCTTAAATTTTGAGCTAGGACAATGTATACGAAGTCTTTGGACACGCCATTTTATCGAAAAATTACTTTTCGTCAGTATTTTTGTATGAAACTCGGAAAAACTTAGTTAAGCAAACATATAAAGATTTCCTTACTTTACAAATCTTCCATTGTATATCACCACGCCTACTTTTTAGGGGCGATTTTCTTAAAAAGCGTTTCCGTTGAAAAAAATCACTTCTTAGGAACAAAATTTAAAATATGTTGAACAAATTTCGAAATCCGCCCACTACCATGCCCAGTTTTTGAGAAAACAAATGTTTAGGAATAAATTGCAAAAAAAAAACAGTGAAAAATGCTAAGATCCACCTGGAGCGGATCGTATGATACCCTATTCTATCTTATATAGCCCCTTCTATATTTAGCAATTGTAGATTGTTTCTAAAATCCCCAGGACCTACCGCGGGGAGGTGAGAGTTGGATGCTGAAAATAATTATTTCTTTTAGATCCCATAATACTGTAATAATAAATGTGGATACATTTGGTAAATGGGAAATTGCAATTTATTGATTCTAAATGTAAAATAAATAAATAAATAAATAAATAAATATTAATAAATAGATAAATACAACAGCAAGTAATAAATAAATAAATAAATAATATATAGACTAGTAAATAAATAATGAAAAACATTAAATATGGAACAATCAGAAGAAGAGATCACTGCTCAATAAACGCCACTACGGCATCATGAAAGTTGAAAACAGTTTCATATGTCTTTGCTGTAACCGAATTTACAAGGTTGCTAAAGACCCAATCAATCTGACTTGATGCAATCGTAGTTGCGCATCCAACTAGGCAGAACACTTTCAAAATTTCTGCTACGGAGGAACGTACTATCAAGCTCATTTGGCGGGATATCATTGAGATCTATATTGAAGTCACCCAATATTACAGCTTTGTTCATGCCGAATTCTCCGAATAGTTTGCCTATTTCAGCTTTTAGAGATTGCTTTGTAAAAGAATCATTTCTGTAAAGCACCAAATAGTGAACATCCTTGAACTCAAACAGAACATACTGCAATATTTTCCCCATGGGTTTCTTGATGCTGCCAGTTTTAAGGACATTTATCTGATTGCAAATGCCGGACTTAGCATAGCTCAAGATCCCATTTCGACCCCTTTGCGTTGTGGATTCACTGTCCACTCTTGCGAATATTTCGAAACCATCAATGTTGAATGATTCCGATGGCAAGGTCCATGTTTCCACAAAGCAAAGAATTTGTGACATTAGCAATATCTTATCACAACTTATATCCGCAAAATGAGCGTGTAAACTCTGCACGTTCTGATACGCGACTGCAATCTTGTCTGCGGAGTTGAACATGCAGTCATGAGACGTCTTTAGAGCCTTTTCCTGTGCAAGAGCATTTAGTTCAACTTGCACTGGTTCCGTCGTGGAGAAAGGTTTCGGAGGATTAAAGCTCCCAATTATATATAGGCCACCGGCACTCGTGGCTCTGCTGCATGCTACATAAATTGAAGCTCGACTCATGCCCGGTCGCAAGTGTAATACCCTCCGCTGGTACTACCGGGGATCGAAGCCTTTCCACGGACAAGTGCTGATTCTTGCGGCACTGAAATACTTTCGCAATTTTTTCAACACATGTCCATTTTGGTTCGCGTGAATGACGACGCTTGGATCTTGCTATCAATCCAACCGTATCGTCTTCAAACAAAAGCCACAACCTGACTGGAACTAGGATATTTTCACTGGTAGTTCCGAAGTCAATATCCACCAGTTTTCCAGTGGCACCATTTACCAAGCCATCAGATGTATTGATGTTGGCAGTAATCATATACTTTGCGCCGGTCTTAAGCGGTAATTTTGCTGGAACTCCTTGGGTTTCAGAGGTTTTAAACCCTTGAAGTGATCTTAGAATAGTTTTTTCTGTTTCCCTCTGAAACTGGTCCTTTAATATTGTCTTTAGCAGTGAATTCAGTGGACGGCAATTCCCTAAGCCTTTGAGAATTGAATTCATCTGCCTCAGCATTCGACCAAAATAGGTGGATGGCCTCTGACGGTATATCGCTAGATGATGAAACGATGCGCTGCCTAACCAACTGAACATCTTCCTCAGTCATTTGTCCTATGGCCATGTTATTGAGAGCCACAGCAAACGCGAGGTCGTTTCTTTGTCGTATTACTTCTGTAAGCTCAAAATAGCAGAACCGATCCCACAAGGGAGTGCCTGCAATTTGAGCCGGGTTAGGAGCAAACACCCAACGATCGCCTACTGGAGGTAATTGTTTCAAATCACCAAATACCTGTACGGAAATACCACCAAAAGGCAAAGTGCTTTTGAAAATCTGCTTAAGTCGAGCATCCAAGTATGCGAACATCTTCGCCCCGACCATAGAAATCTCATCGATAATAATGTATTCGCCAGGTCACTGCTCAATGGAATCAGCGTGCCAGATGACTGGTTCACTGGCAACGCGAAGACTGAATGGAGGGTTAGCCCGTGAATGCTAAACGCTGCCTTTCCTGTTGGCGCACAAAGCAGGACTTTCACCAAGTTTGGATCCGATCCAGGAACCGTTGAAATGAGCCTGCTCTTTCCAACGCCTACGCCTCCTCCCACAAATTCACAAAACTTGACGTTTTCTTTGACGATGTGAAGGACGTGTTGTAGGTATATTCTTTGCTTCAGATTTAGGCTTCGGATACCAGCCAATAAATCCTCCTGTGAAATCAAAGCAGGAGTTTTAATGGCTCTGACTTCATCTGCGGGGTTATCGACAAGAACGTTCTCATCAGGATTAATCTCAGGGACAGCAAACACAGCGAACTCATCATCTAGCTTCTCATTTTGCTGTGTCGGGTGCTGATCTTCATGTATCTCAGCCACTATCTCATTCAGCAAATTCAGATTGTGAAACGCCTCGTACCTATTCCTGTTTGCTTTAATGAGCTCAAGGTTTTCTTCGAAAGCTGCTCCAAAATCTTTGGACATTATATCCTGCTCCTCATTCCGCCAGGGCACGAATAACATCAGATGTTCTCTATAGAATTCTGAGGTATCATCGTTGATACAAAACCTCCTGTACCGCATAACGTGAGGCTGGATACGTCTCCTAATATACCCACTGCCATCCCTCAAACAAAGTGGGTGGTTGGGATTTATTTTAAATTCCTCCTCACCTTGCCCTTCTTTGTCGTCGAACTGGTTTTAGAGAATTTGTACATAGCGGCAAAATCCGCAAGGCACAAATTCTCGAGAGAATCTGGGCGCCCCTTAAAGTGGTCGATCAAGTTTGGGATAAATATATCTGTCGAGTCGCTGGCCATATCCTGTAGATCCCGTTTGGATTTGATCATTTGAACGCGATGTTCAGGTCTTGATGTATTGATATATATGTACATCCGCGTTACTGCTCTTCGACATACTTATACCCAAAACACTATAAGCCGCTTCTTGAGCAGATATTTCCGAACCGGAAATGAAGCGGTTACCCAAATGCTGCAATTTCTGTTTTACAGTAAAATTGCCCCTCGCTATTTCGTCCATTGCTTCACGCAAAAGTTTTGAAACCCCGCGGTTCGATTTGTTGATATAATTAATTATATATCCAACCCAAGCATATGCATCCAGAATAAATTGAATGCCCATGTTCGCCCTGTGCATTCCCAAGATTGTCGGATTGTAGACATTTAGCATCCTGTCTACAAACTTCCTCCTGAGAAAAAGCGATGGCTTCTTCAAATTGTTTCTTATCGCAAGGATGTATTGCTCTTTCAATAACAGCAGCTGAGCTAAAAAGTCCGTTAAGCTGATATCTTCTGTTGATGGGGTATTCGTAAAAATTTCAATTGCGTCGAGATTCTTCTTCAACTCATTAACATCAACTGTCCGACGTTCAGCTTCGCTCAGTGGCTTCAAAATAAGCGTTTCCTCCATTGGGAAATATGGCATTCCATAGCGGCAAAACGTGGTTCCTCTAGTTTTCCTCCTGCATGACCGGGCGTGCGTGTGACGCTGTTAGAGTATAAAATCTTTTAAATCTTCATTTCCTCCGTCTGTTGAACAATATTTATCAACGAACTCCTGTGTGGCTTTAACACTTTCCTCACTATCCAAGTCCAGCTTGGGAGCTCCCTTTAGCCAGTAAACACCATGGACATGCGGTGAACCTCTTTGCTGGAACTCTATTCTGTAGTAAAATTTCTCTACAAAATTCTCTCCAAAGATTCCACCAGGGCTTTTGAATTGCTTAAAAAGCGTTCTAAAGCGATGGTCGAAATAACGCGCACATGTCACAGGGTCGACTCGGATTAATCGAGACTTTTGTGAAAACTCAATGGTGTCTGCCTGTTCCTCGGTAATATCGATGTTGTCCACAACTTTTGAAAGAATAACCAAAAGTTCCTGCAGCCGACAGTGTTATGAAGAAGGTTGGTAGACCGAACTGCCTGATCATAGCCATTACTTTCTTCTTTTCATCTTCCCAGTGTGCTGGCGACGATCTTATGCCTCTTAGTACATGATAACCGTCATCATGTTGTACTAAGTTGTTAAGAAGAGTTTCTTGACCCCCCGGATTCAAATTTTCAGGTGCCAGCAAATCTTCTTCGGCAATAGGCTACTCCACTCTGCTCTCTAAAAGTTCTTGCACCATAGGACGATCTTCCTCAGCTGCTCCAAATGGAATCCAGGTTTTCGGTTTCAGGAAACCAATTTTGGGCCAATGTTATATTCTCCTCTAAATAGAAAGGAGTCGATAATAAATACCGAACCGCTGCTAAGACTTTTCGTGGGCGAATGGTTTCACTCATAAAGCTGTGGGTGTTAGCTATTCTTCTCTTCAGGTGAAGTTGGATGACGTGAGTCTGCTCAAACGTACGTGGAAGCGCAGACACCATATCATCGACATTAAGTGGTATATTTACCACAGCACCCTTGTCACTGCCTTTCAATCAACGACTTATTTAAAGTCTTGATCTGCGACTTAAACCACAAACCTCCGCAATATATGCATACATTTGTTGGGCCCTGCTTGATGACAGAATTGTAAGCAATCAATGTTCTTTGCCTTTGAGTATTTGCTGCTTGATCTAAGTATTCAGCATACTCATCGGAAGACATATTTCGCCGAGCATCTTGGTTTCGCTGGGATTGGCGCATACTCTCACTTTCTCGGTTGGAGGTATCAATGCGATGTAAACGAACTCTGACCGCAGAATATACTCGCAACTCTTCTTGGTTTCGTCGCTCTAATAAACGAATTTCCCTTCTTCTCTGAGAATTAATCGATTGCTCCACATAGCGAAATTCAGGGTTAGCTCTAAGCAAAGAGTGAGCATGGGTGTTCCGTTCTTGTTCTTCTTCGCGATATAATGAATCTTGGCGCCTCAAAAAATGCTGCTCGGTATCTCTATTCTGTTCCTCACGACGACGTATTGGATTCTGGCACCTTGCATGATGGTCTTCTGTGTTTCTATTTTGTTCTTCCCGACGACGTATTGGGTCCTGTCGCCTTTAATAATGTTCATTGGTGTTCCTACCTTGTTCCTCTTGACGCCGAATTGGATCTTGGCGTCTTGCATGATGCTGCTCGGTATTTCTATTCTGTTCCTCGCGCCGACGCATTGGGTCCTGGCGCCTTGAATGATGTTCCTACCTTGTTCCTCTTGACGCCGAATTGCATCTCGGAATGTGATGCTCTTCTGTGTTTCTATTTATTCGCTTTAATATTACAGGCGTATGGACATGAAAATTTCTACCTTTCTACATGTGTTTTATGACGTTATGTAGGTACGCAATATTTTTTATTACTATAATAATTAAGGATTATGTCATGAAACAATTGAAATTATGTTTTTTAGCGTTAATTATATATATAGTTTATTATATAGGAGAATAAGAAAATTAAAATAAGGGAAAACCTATTGCGTCTTAAAAATAGTACATCATAAACCAGCATATTAAAAATAAATATTTATATATGTATATCTACTTATTTGTAAATAGTGTCAGAGAAAATGGTTATAAAAAAAAAGGATTTTCTCGATAATCGCTCGATAGGAGCGTATGATCCTTCAATTGAATTTCATCGATATACATACCTGAATTTCCATAAAATCAAAGATGGATCATGAATAGTGTCATTTTTTTCAATTTAATGATTAAAAATAATAAGTGGAATGTGTTTGATATGCCTTTAACCGCCATTCATTTAATCCAAAGAAATTTTTTAAACTTATTTATGCGTGCATAGATACTATATAACATATGAAATATTGTAGAATATTTTACTGCCTACGAATTTGTTTTAATAAGTTTTCTCAAATTTAAAGCTACGAAAAATACAACAATCTTTAAAATGGGCGTGTCTGTGGTTTGATTTTGAATATATTTATTCTTAAATTCTGTATTTTGCTCCCAAAAACCAATATTTTTTCTCAAAAATTAACAAAAATAATCTTTTAAAAGTAAACGCCCCTAAAATGTGGGCGTGGCTTTATATATTGTATGTAAGATTTGTAGAGTAAGTGAATATCTACATATTTACTTAAGTAAGTTTTTTCGAGTTTCATGTAAAAATACTGATAAAAGATTATTTTTCGAAAAGTGGGCGTGTCAGTGGGCGGATCTCAAAAATTTGTACACTTGTATTGCTTACTATTCAAGGACCCCATACACAAAATTTCATCGACCTAGCTCAAAATTTAACGCCTATAAACTGGTGGACACACGGACGGACATCGCTCAATCGATTCAGCTAGTGATGCTGATCGTTTATATATATACTTTGTTTGGTCTATCTTTAATATTTCTCTATGTTACAAACTATGTATCAAACTTAATATACCCTTTGGAAAAAAATCCGAAATCAAAATTTTTAATGATGAATTTCAATGATAGCTATGTAGGTATAACTGTCTCTAAAAAACGGTTAAGAAAAAATTGTCATTTCCATACGTATATGTATGTACAAAGGATGCATCGAAGATTTCTACATAGAGTAAGTAAATCATTTTTTACTTCCAGTGAAGCTGCGGCGAACATTTCAATAACGTGATATTCCATACATAATGGCATATGTATGTATGTACATGAGCCTTAAATAAGTAAAAAATTTCAATTAAATCTCACTAACGCTTTGTTTTATCCAAATTTAAAGACAGAAAACATATTGCTTATTCATAAACTCATAAAGAAAAGAGTCCAACAAGAAGGTCAAGATTTAGAGAATGAACCGCTCATTCTTAATGAATTTATTCATAAGTTTATGAACTGTTCATAAAGGGCCGATTAAAACTAATTCCACTATTTCTCTTAGTTCACCTCATCGTTTTTTCATTTATATCTATTACCTTTTTACTTCAGTACATAAGTAGTTACATTTCAAAAAGCTCTAAGGCTAACCAAAACTTAATAGAGCCGTGTCAGAGTAGAGAAAAGATTCCAGTAGTTGCCATACAAAGACAAAAATATGTTTGGGAGATTAGGTAATACCCCCGAATTCAATTCATCAAACAAATGAAACTATTTCCTCAAACCACTGAGAGGAGATATCAAAAGAAAATCTATTCTAACTTTGTTGCCCATTTGTCTAAATTCGTATTCCTCTCTTGTACTCGACGTTATATTTCAATCTCCATGCTGTCACACTTTCTTGACAAACATTTGTCTCATTATGCGATGCAATTATGTCTGACTTCTTCTTCACCAGTGACATACGATAATGCGCCTCGTCGAGCAAGTTGTGATGGGTAAAATACAAATTTTGTGCGTCTCACATAATCAGAGCACTCAAGTGCCTGTCGAGTGACATCTTTTCGAACCAATGTGTCATCATAGAGGGCAGTGGGGGGCAGGTCGTTAGGTAACACATATATCCATTCACCATTAAAAAAAATTCACAGTGCCCATGTGTCACCCTGGGACCGATATATGGAGCACAGAGAAGAACAAAGTCAGCTTATAGAAATTGACACTAAAAATTCAATTTAAATTCATTCGCAAGTTGCAAGGTGTCGGCTGCTTATGGGCTCTTTTCCAAGACTAGTGACTAAAGTATGTGATTTGTGTCAGTTTGTGGTGGAACGGCAAGTGTCTGAGACGTAAGAGAGAGGGTTGAGCTAACAGTATGGTAGCAGTTGTGTGAGGTAGGGAGGCGACCGTGTGTATGATCAGGAAAACGATTTTAAAAGTAGAGGAAGTTACCATAATGAAACAATTTCATCCTTGACGTGATGTAACACTTGAGTTGTTCTTAATTTATGATTTATCAAATTGGTAAGACAGGGACTCCCAAGATAAACGAGAAATTCGTGTGCAATAAAACTGATTTGCTGATTTTGGATTATTTTTTCAGTCACAAAATATCAAATTGTTGGGAGTTCATAAGATGTCCTTCCATGTGAATCCAGTGGTATCTATTGCACGCAGTTATCTTATACATATGTATGTATGTATTTAAAAGTGTAAAAATTATCAAGATCTAACAACTGAGACTTTTGTGAACGCAAAAACGCCGATTCTATTTGTCTGTCTGTATGACTAAACGAGGGAGCCGATTTACTTCAAAATTCATGTTAGGGAGCTATTGCATGGCCACTAAAGGGGACATTGAAATTTTTGTTGTAGCACTACTCTTATAGTTACTTCACGTAGCGCCATTTTCACAAACACGGGATTTTTTCGAAGATAGTTTCAACGATTTTGATAAAATTTCATATTTGAGTTAGTTTAGGCGTACCAAGCTTTTGGACAAAAATGCATATAACGGTACTTTGCTTGTTAAATGGTTTAATTAAAGTAAATCACTAGGAATACTTTACATGCGAAAGAATATTTAGAGTTAAAAAAATTTAAAAAAAGGAAAAATTAAAAAAAAAATTATTGTTTTTTAAACTTATTTAGTTTTCAATAGCAGCATAGAGCTAACATATACGATCCATTCGTGCAAATTACTTTGTTTTTGAAAAATCTAAATCGAATGAGGTAGCAGCAAGAGAAGAGAATATACGGAAATCCATGCGCTCTTCTAAAATCTGTAACTCGAGAACTATTTGACGGATTTAGATGAAACTTGAAATTTAAGGTAATCGTAGTATCCAAATGACCTCTTGTAAAAATTGTTGGGATATCATGAAAAAAAACGGGAGATACAGTAGCGTAACTATACTCTGGCCAACATAAATTGTCAGTACACATCTTATAGGAGAGCTTTTTAGAAATCAGTAGCTTGCCATATTTTTGCACCATACTAAATTGAGAGAATAAAATGTGTATACCCACCAGTGAATTTCCATTTGTATCTGACGTAGATCCAACAGGGTGTGCGCTGATTGGCTGTTGCAATTCAATCCCTATTATATTGATATGCATTCAGAGTAACCAAAGTCCGTTTTGTAACTCGTTCATTTTTTTCTATTGATTTCTATTGAGTTTTAGAGCTTTGAAAAAAGTTCTCAATGATAAGTGTTACCATGGCGATCTTGTTATGATCTGATATATCATTTCTTTTAATGTGTGGAAAAAACATTAAAATACAGTTACAAAATTATACGATGTTTTCTTTTAATGTTTTGCACATGCCCAAAAAAAGGGCTCCCAAAATGAAATTCATTGCCTCTATCTTGTGCGGGCTCCCACATAATAAATACTTAGCGAAAGTTTCAGCTCTCTTTGTCTAACGGGTCAAAAGTTACAAGGCTGTGACAGACTGACGGACAGACAGACACCGTATCACACCCATAAGTGTACTGTCTTTCCTTTTAAGGTCTGGAACACTAAAAAAACAAAAGGTAACACATGTTCAGGGCACACATTATGAATGTCTCTTCTTCCTGTTTATTAATTCAAAAACACTTACAATTATAATAAAAAAATAAAAAAGTTATAAAAAATTATTATGTCTGAGAAGTAAAATCAAAAGATACAAATTCGCGCGGAAGATTTGATAGCGCTGCAACTCTCAGACACAGATGCACATTTTGTTCAACCCTTACAAGGTGAATCTAGCTTTTAAAAATGATAAATTTCCTCTCATGTTTAGAAATATTATCTTCTATATGTATATATAATTCCTTCGGGGTGAAGCTCGATGACGTTATAACTCGATAACCGCTGGACCGATTTTCATGATTCTTTTTTTATTTTGTTTGTATTGCTGTACTTTAGGTTTATAGAGAAAGAAAATTTAGGAAATTCGATTTTTTTTTGCATTTTTCGCATTTTCCAAAACATAGTTGGCGTTGAGAGTGTCGATATATGAAAGATGATTTGTATGCGCGATATTTGTATCATCAAAGACTATAGAATATTATAAGACGTCGCACGTAGAACAAAATTTTTGCTCGATTTTTTTTGATCTAGCACCCACCAATGGGTGCAGCAACATTTCAAATGTTTCAATACATTTAATATCAACAAATTAATATAAATTGTTGTTGTTTTTTCAGAATCCTGGATACATCCAAATGTTTCAAATATATTTTAGTTTGCCGCGAAACGGCAAGCGGGCTGGTTATGGGAGGGTGTACTTCAACCTCCAGTTTTTGTTTACATTCATGTTGCTAGGTAACAAGAAGTAAACAATAAAATAAAAATCAAAAATTAAAAATATATTAGGTGAATCTTAAGATGTGTGCGCTATTTTAATTTTTCTTCAAGGCAAGAAAATTTAAGATTTCAATTTCTCAAATTCAATTCGAATGTCTACTACTTGTAAAAAGCCGTTAGGATAGAGTATTAACGTTTTTTCAGAGAAATTTCAGTAAAGTAAACTGCTCTTGAGTGTGTTTTAAGAGTTAAAAATCTAATTTTCTTAAAAACTGTTTGATAATTTATGATTAAATTTAACATTTCGGTCATATTAAACATATTCTGCAGTATAGCGTATGTACTTTGAATTTCTGTCACAACAATACCTGTAAGCTATAGATGGATGGTAGGACAATGAAATTTTGTATACGAAGTCTTTGGATATCGAAACAAAACGAGTATAGAATTTTTAGTACCAGGACCACTTCTTGAGAAAATTCATGTTTTGGAGTAATTTTATATGATTTTTGAAAAAAAAAGTTTTTCAAGTAAGTATATTGGTGGAGGAAGAAGCTATATACATACATATATAGAAAAGGGATATTGTATTTCACGATATGTTTGCATAGCTTATCGATGAATTTTGTTCCTCGGACATCATTTTAACTACCGTTTCTTTACACCTTCAGCCAAACTATTTCTGTTTTCTTCAAAATTGGCTTTTGTGAGAAAGACATGTTGCATGACGTGAAATCCGGTCCATCATGAACTCTATCCTAATGTTGTTACAAGGCCGTTTTTATATTTTTCTGTATGGATTTATGAA
Source organism: Chalcosyrphus nemorum (assembly GCA_949716465.1). NCBI lineage: Eukaryota > Metazoa > Arthropoda > Insecta > Diptera > Syrphidae > Chalcosyrphus > Chalcosyrphus nemorum. Next base: position 10,533,123 of record OX454335.1, read on the forward strand.
CATAATGCTTTTCCTCATCAATAAGAAAATAGATTTGGAGGTATACATACATACATACATATATTTAGCTTTATGTTGCAAGTTGACTGCTTGATGGTGCCCTGAACTTTAATGTCCCTATAAAGCTGGACGCTAAAGCTCTATAAGATGTCTCTTGAGAGGCAATATTTTGACTGTAGGTGAAAGGGGCAATTAGTCTGTTGAGCGGTTCAGACGCAACATTTCCGCTATAACAAATCTAGCTGTCTCTTCTATTTCTAGGACTCACGTACCAGAGTAGCAGCCTCTATTAAAGAGACAAAGTTTTATTATGCATAAACTGGCTTTGCCTAATTTGAGCAGATAAACATGGTCATTGATCGAAACAAGATAAAAAATTCTGTAGCACAACTTAGACCCACTGGAATAAGTTCGGCCTTATTACTTCCGGACTACTATACAAAGAGATACCCAAGCCAACCTAACTTACTGAAGTGCTTCAAACCAGTCCACTCAGGAGACATGCGTGGTTATTGTTCATCTACTACCAATAATAATTTTAAGAATACTTTCTAAACGCGTCGCAGACGATATAGTATTTTTAAATACATTGTTGCAATATGTAATTCCAAAAATCCCACTATGAAAAGTTCCTTTATTCAAATAAATTGAAATTTGACTACTTCTCTATGACAAAATACTAATAACGCGCACTTTGCAAAAGTGTCGAACACTTACTCAGAAAATATGTATCGTTATACATTAATTTTTTGAGTTTGTTTATTTTTTTATTTCTTAAAAAGTGGGGATAAAAATAAACAATCTGCCTCCACTGGGAAGCGAACAATTGATTCGGTTCTCGAACAAAACAAAACAGATAAATTGGACATAGAAAATTGAAAAATGTTGACGAAACATTTGAATGTGTCCGCCGCAAGAAACAATAACAACAACATGGATGTTTCGGTAAACAAGAAACATTTTAGTCGTTCAGCTACATATTGCTAAAAAATCGAGCAAATAGAAACATGGAACACAAATTTGTTCTGCGTGCGAAGTCTTATAGTATTATATAGTCTTTGGTATCATTCATATTTGTATTTGTTTTCATATCTATCAATGAATTCGTTTCGATTAACAATTAGGTATTAAATTTCAAAGTTTTAATGTTCAGTAAAGCCTGCGTTACATTAAATTTAACGACGAAAGCGCACGACATATTTACAGTCTGGTGGCCAGCGGTTACGGGCAATTTTTAAATTTGTACATAAATACTCTTCAAAAGGACTACATATGAATAATTTCATATGTTTCTACATCAAGCTATTGCTTGATTGGAAATACATATGTATGCATGTATTTACGGAATGCTCTATGCAAGATTGTACCTACATATAAAGTCGCAATTGTACATTTCATTATTAATAATGTATAATGGGTATATTGGAATGCTGTTTGGAGTGATATTATTTTTAAAGAATATGGGGAATATTTGGTCGATTATTATGGAAATAAAAATTTAGCTTGCTAGCTGCAAATTGAAAAAAAAAAAATATATAATTGTATTGATAACTGAAAAAATTAGCTTTAGGGTTGCTACAAATACGAAAAGCGGCGTTCACTCTTTGATAAAAAAAACATACACTTTTATAATTATATAAGACCAGCTACAACAAAGAGTGAATAATATATTTAAATTAGCATTAGCGGTGAAACTTCATAAAACAATTATATTCATACACTTAAAGCTGTAAAACGCGTATATCAACAAAATTTATTCAATGATAGTAATAGTTAGAGGCTCTCTTAAAAACAAATCGGATTTAGAATAGCCACTTTTACTAAACTATGTATTATGAACAGTTTTATAATGTTAATGTGTTTCATACTTAATCACAATTGTTTTAAGTAAAATTACCACATATCCTTTAAAATTTTCATATGATAAATTTGCATATCAATTTTTACTTGTTTTATTTTATCTATAGCATTTTGGAGACTGAATAGAAATATTGTTTTCTTCTGAAAGTTTTGCAATAAACGATTCAGGATAAAATGAAATCGGATTGATAATTTTCAAACTGTGTGCAAAAAATAGCTAGGAGGCTTAAAAGTCGGTCGCCTTTAACCTTTGTTTGGTCACGTGAATTAACGTTAAAATTATGTGTCGCGCTTTACCATACATCATTGGTTTGGGTCTGGAATGCATAATTTATATTTGGTAAATGGAATAAAATAGTTTTATTTCACTTTCTATGCTCGTTCTAACCATGTATTTCTTTTACTTTTATGCATAATTTTCGAAAGGATGAAAAATGGGTAAATTTTGCGTGGTCTAGAAAGACCGCGAAACCAATGTAGGGTTAAACCCAACTAGTATAATAATAAATACTACGAACTGATTTTTGCAATAAAACGGACACTTAGCTGAAATGTGCGTTGAATATTTGAAAAATTATAGAGAAATGTCAAAATAAAAAAAAAAATATCACCACGGGAGGTCTATGGATGCATACAAGCAAGTTAATTCAGCTTCTAAATTCATTTATTGGAACTGACATGTATTCACAGATAGGAGCGGATTACAATAAAAACAATTTAAACAAATGGGTTTTGAGGGGCAAGAGAGGTAACAGTTTGATATCTCTTTACTCAATGATTTCTGGAAATGATAAACAATATCATTTACAATAATGTTAAACATTTTTTTTTACATATCTAAGTATTTTTTTAGTTCAAAATAAGAATATTTCTAAAACCTGGGCATAATGGTAGTCCGATTCTAAAATTTGTTCAATATTTACCAAACTAAAATATTTTATGAACAATTTTAAATACAAATGTCCTTTTAAAGTTGACAATGAAATATTGAATAAATCACAATTATCAGAAATTTTCAAGCTTGACAACGAACTTTCTACTACGTTAAAAATTATCAAATCATGCCATAAAATGCTAAATTTCGTCGATAAAAAACTTTAAATTATCCGGGGTTTTCTGGAACTTTCCATTAAGAATTTTCTATTCGGATCATTGCACACAAAATTCCATACAAAAAATCAATTTTCGATTTTCCTTTTTAAAACAAAATTGAGCCAAACAAAAAATTTATTCTTAATTGATGTATTACTATACATTTTTCACACAATATATAACGAATAAATTGCAGTGAATACTCTGTGCTATTAACGAAAACGGAAGCAATTGTTTTTAATGCATTTTTTTATTTTTGTACTATTCCCCATAAGTGTAGTCCCACAACCCACTTTTTCACTCAAAATGTTCAATAAGTCTATGATTTCATACTCTGGCAAAGCACAAAACTGACAACGGAAAGTAATTTAAAAGTCATAAGGTGCGTCGCGTCCAGACCGAGCGAGACATTTCTGAAACATTTATTAAATGTTTCATAAACATTTATTTGTTTCTGAAATGTTTCAGAAATGTTTCACTCGGTCTGGACGCTTTATGAAACATTTATTAAATGTTTATGAAATATTTCACGTTTTCCATTTTAAACGGGAAAATAATTTTGTTTTTGACTACACTTATGGGGAATAGTACAAAAATAAAAAAAATGCATTAAACACAATTGCTCCGTTTTCGTTAATAGCACAGAGTACTCACTGCAATTTATTCGTTATATATTAATTATATTCTATATAGTATATAAAAATTGTGTGAAAAATGTATAGTAATTCATCAACAACATTTATTAAATGTTTATGAAATGTTTCACGAAACAGTGTTTCACAAATGTTTCACTCGGTCTGGACGCACCTATTCAGGCTCAAATTCTATTCCTCGTAGGCAGAAAATTTAAAGATTCTACAGGTGATTGCGAATTTGTTTATACCATTGATTTGCTTTCAAATTTTAGCATACGTTAGGTGGTAAAATTAAGTGTTAGTTACTAACAGAACTGTCTATACTGCTATTTTTTCTTCAGAAGTTAACAACGTACCTATAAGTAAAACTAATTCATGCAATCTTAAAAGGGAGAACATTTTAAGTGTTAGGATTGTTAACATTAACTTAACACTACTTAATGTTTATCCTTAATAAAGAAAAATCCTGTGAAAGACAAGCATCATATTAAATGAATAATACAGTACCATTAATAAGAACCACACAACGAAGCACTTTTGAGTCATTACTGTTAGTATGTACTATGTAGTCTCTAGTATTATTTTGAGATTAGGCATTTTATTTCATTAAAAATAAAGATGAAGTCCGCAACGATTGCGACTCCTAATACTCTTCCTCTAAAAAAAAACGTATGATTCTCAACTCATCACATGTTTAATATATATTTTTTGACAATTCAACTTTTATCCTTCAAACTTCTAAACTCACAAGCCCACCCCGTAAACATAACAATATCAATAACAAAGAAAAATAAATAGATTTGCACTTAAAAACTTTCCTAATGCTCACCAAATGACTTAAATGATTTTTTAATGTCCTCAGAGTCAACCACACACCATCAACATAGTCTATCTGGTACACCAGAATGTCTAGCCACATAAATAAAGAAAGGAATTTTATTCTTAGTAAAGCACACCATGGGAAACGAATTAATGGCAACTTAACGTTCGCCCCGGGGGAATGATAAACAATAATTCTTTCAATTGGACACTTTTAAATGTCCAAGAACATATAAAACAGTGACAGTGCTACATGCTGACGCTAGCCAATTTCTCGCCGCCTGCGAAGGATGATGAAGTGTGCTGCTTTATATTATTTATGCACTTAATCGAAATAACTTTTACATTATAACTATGAAAATTTTCGGAAAGGGGAATTTACTACTAGTTTTACGTAGGTACTACTAAACACTTTTCCCATGTTTTCCTTTTGCAAAAAATGTTGCAGGATTTAAGTTTTTACATACCTACATACATACAGTGCAGATTAATAAAAAAGCTGCTTCTTTCCCACTATCCAAACAAAGACACACCCATGTACAACTGCTGGCGACGAAGTTAACTTAGTTAGAGTAGAGTATCACAAAAATCTTCGAAATAGAAAAATGTCCTCTAGGATACAATCTGCAATTAAAGGACATTCAGACAGAGTAGGAAGCATGATCTTGGCCGCTACTACCGTCATATTGTTCTCCAGGGACCTATCAAACAAGTGAACATTAAAAACGCTCGTAAATTAAATTTAATTATAATCGTAGACATTGACTACTACACACAAGGGAATCTAGGATCTTTTTTTGTGAAGCACACATTATTGTCCTCAAGTTTTTGTCTGCTAGTGGGTTGGAATTACGGGCAACCCAATTGACAGATTGTAGTATACTCGTATGTATTTTTCTTTAATTTTTTGTGGAGGATGCGTAGGTACACAAGTACATACACATAGATCTATGCATGGGATAATGGCAACCGAAACAATAGAAATCCTTGAAAATTTATTAATAAGAATATGTGCATCTCCTTCTTAAGGAAATATTCTATTCTCTTCAAGGACCGCACAAAACTTTTTGCTTTCATAACTCAAATACCCAAACTATACTCGAAGTTATGAATATGAATGCAGCGAATCCCTATCAAGATACTGATATTTAGTTTCACATTCAGATGCAATCATGTTTAATTGATAATGGCGTGGATATGCAACCATAGCAATGCGGTTGGTCGATATGTATGTACGAGTATATGTATATTTATGTACATTCGATGATTCTTAAGCAGTGGTTCCCAACCGGTGGGGCGCATTGGAACTCTAATGGAATTTCTGATGCACAGAATGTATAAATGCTAAAGGCTTCAACATTTATTACTAAAGTGTGTGGAAATTTCCACCTTTTCTTCATAAAGGGTTTTCTATTTAGCGTTTCTTCTCTTTAAATTTGAGGAAGACTAACTATTAATGAGATATTGATTTTTATACCCTATCCTAAGGGTATATTAAGTTTGATACATAGTTTGTAACATAGAGAAATATTACAGATAGACCCAATAAAGCAAATGTATATATAAATGATCAGCATCACTAGCCGAGTCGATTGAGCTATGTCCGTCCGTCCTTCCGTCTGTGTGTCACCAGTTTTTGGGCCTTAAATTTAGAGCTAGATCGATAAAATTTTGTATACAAGGTCCTCGCAGAAGTAAGCAATACAAGTGTAAAAATCATTAAAATCCGCCGACTGACACGCCCACTTTTCAAAAAATTCACTTTTTTCAGTATTTTTATATAAAACTCGAAAAAACTTACTTATGCAAATAGATAGATGTTTTGGTACCCGACATATCTTCATACATACATAGTGTATAGCCACGCCTACGTTTTAGGGGCGTTTTTGTCCAAAAACTGATTTTCGACAGTTAATTCAAAATAATAGCACCTTTTAGGAACAAAATACGGTATATGCTGAAAAACTTTTGAAATGTGCCCACTACTACGCCCCCTTATTGAGAAAATTCGTATTTTGGAGTAATTTTATGAGATATTTGAAAAAGTTGCTTAAGCACCAATATACGGTGGAAGAAGAAGCTACATATATGTATCGGAAAATGATAGGGTATTAAATGATCCGCTCCAGACGGATTGTAGCATTTTCATATGTTTTTATTTATTTTAATTTTTTTAGTGTTCCGGACCTTAAAAGGAAAGACGGAACACTTATGGGTTTGATACGGTGTCTGTCTGTCCGTCTGTCCGTCAGTCTGTCGCAGCCCTGTAACTTTTGAACCGTTAGACATAGAGAGCTGAAACTTTCGCTATGTATGTGGGAGCCCGCACAAGATGGCGGCAATGAATTTCATTTCGGGGTCCCTTTTTGGGCAATTTGTATGAAGGACAAAAAAATTTATTTATATTCCCATCATGTGGCATATCAAATTAAAGAGAATTTTGCAAAATGAGCTTCATCTGAAAAGATAATTTTTTTTTGCAAAATCGACATCTTCTCTAAGTCGATCGCAGGCCCACTTAGCGAAGCGAAAACGCATTGGATGGTCAGTTGGCTTCAACTCCTGAACACATTCTGCAACATTACCATGATTTTCAAAGTTATGTCGCAATATTTCCCAGCGTTGTTCAAGCGTATACACAACCATATTCGTTCAGCGGAAGGATGAAACTAATTCCATACTATTCACGAAATAAGCACTAGTTGAAAAAAAAAACGTTAGATGGCGGACCCTTTATATAATAAGGTTAAGGAAAAGAAAACTAAGAAAAATTAAGTTAAGAAACAAAAAAAAAACTTAGTGAGTGAACATTTTAAAATTATGTAATAAAGACACTACAGACTATCTAAAAAATAGCGTACTACCATAAGATACTTAAATAAACTTAATTAATTTTTTTTGGTGCCAACGGTTTTTTTTTATTATTTTTTTTTCTTAAACTATACAAAATACAAAACTACACCTAAAACTATGTAAGCCGGCCAAGGTATAAAAAATATACGTAAACCGGCCAGCTTGCCGTATACTTTCTATCCCGGATCTATACGGATCGACAAGGGAGCTCCCTCAAGCCACCAGAATTGCTGGTACTGTCGTTCAACATCCTTAATATCTCGGCTGGAAACCGACCTACTAAACAGGAGACGCTCCTCAGCTTCCGTACGACGTCTCGATCGTACTTGAGCCGCCTATCCACTGTTTTTGGGTTACGTGGAAGATTCATGGCACTGCCGCTATTTCCTGGATCACACCTGCCTGATCATAATAGAGAAATGCTTCGGGGGGGACAAAGCCGCTTAGGCGCACGCTCTCATGGTACTTGTAATTGGGGTAATAAGCCCCGGAGATCAGATTATTTATCGAGGTCATTGCTCTCCCAATGTCCCTTCGAGTCATCTTGATTAGAAAATTGTCCACTCTTATTAGATACGCTTTATTGTAAAGGATTTAGTTGGAATAGAATTTGTACTGATAAAGTACTGAGACTCTGGTGTTCTGTATATGTGAAGGCAAGCCCGAAGGCAGGCCCTCTCAAACACCCGAATACTTTCCATCCTGCTTGCCCCTATGTTGAACCACACAGGACATCCATATGCGATCATGGGCCGAATAAGGACCATGTAGCAGATTACCTTCACCCTTGCATCGAGTTGGCTGCTATAAATCAGTCTCTTTGCTCTGGTTAGAGCAATATCTACATGTTTATTAAAATATAGATATTGGTCTAGCTAAATCCCAGATATCTGACCACATTTTAACATGCAAGTCAAGGCCCCAGACAACGGCGTTCTGAAACGAATTTCAGACTTCTGTAAGTTGATCTTTAGCTTCCAGTCGTCGCAATATCGCTGAATCTTATCGAAGTCACGCTGCAAGAGTGTTGCAATGACGTCAATCTTAGGTCCGGATCTGTACGCTATCAAGTCGTCCGCGTACACTATCACGTTTGGAAGAGATCCTATCAGATCAGCCGTGTAAATATTGAAAATATGGATGTTTTCGATATTTACGATGATTTTGCTATTGAAGAAGAGACTAACATATTCAATTGCTTCAATTCACCCTGAGGACAAAATTAAACACAAAACAGAAAGGTTGGGCAACTTTTTTATAATATTATCTATCCTACACTGATCTAATAGATTGTTTTTGCTTCAGAAATCAGTGTATTTCACCTATGACATTGTTGGTTGCTCTACGATTTTACGCTACAGAAAGCTTTTATATTACCATTGGAGACTCTAGCTATAGCATCATTAAGGCCAGAGTTTGTGAGATTGCCAACAAATGAAGATGAAATAGTCAAATTACAGCAAGAGTTTTACGAAATAGCACGGTTTCCAAGGGTCGTTGGTGCAATAGATTGTACTCATGTGCGGATAAACTCGCCACGTTTGAGATTATATTTATTTTGCAATTTACATTTGAAAATTACATTTCATGCATTGCACGTGGAGATACTGCTGAAAATTTCAGAAACCGAAAAGGCTATTTCTCAATCAATGTTCAAGCTATATGTACAGCCAATTTAAAAAACCAGGACATTGTGGCTCGATGGCCGGGTCAACTCACTCGCAGCGTTAAATAAAACCGCAACTATCGCCCATGCAGCCTCTTTTTCTTTGTTTGTTATTGTGTCTGTTTTTTTTATTTTCTATGATTTCTTTAAACTTAAAAATCTTATCCATTAACACACGCACTTCCAATGTGCTCTTTTTTTCACAAGAGGGTCAATGTTTTCCATATTTTTTTTTAGCTTTCGAAAAATTTGTAAATACCGTACCAGATAATGTGTAAAATAGTCTGCTAGCTATACGATTGTCACTGTATCTATCTCTTTTTCATTTCAGTTTCGTGAAGTTAGACACAATTGAGCTTGACAAAATCGTTCAATTACAATCTAGGAGTTATTCGATGATTGAAAAACTAACATCTACTTATCTAGTAGATAAAGAGTTGAATACATTTATTCGTTAGACAGCAGACTGTTTAACTTAAAATTGAAAAATTGGCCCTAAGCCATGTCCGTCCATTCATCCTTCCGTCTGTCCATCTGTCCATTCGTTTGTCACCAATTTTGGGCCTTAAATTTCAAGCTAGATTGATTAAATTTTGTATACGAGGTCCTTGGAAAAGGAAGCAAATGTAAAATTTTTAATATCCGCCCACTTTTCGAAAAATGCAGTTTTTTTCAGTATTTTTACAAAAAACTTGAAAAATTTTACTTATGCAAATATGTAGATATTTTTCCACTCTACACATCTAAGTACATTATGTGCAGACACTCCAACTTTTAAAGGGCGTTTTTTCAAAAATCCTTTGTTCTTTACAATAATATCAATTTTTAGGAACCAAATACAATATTTATTGAAAAGTTTCCTAGAGTTATTTTATGAATAAATAACTTTTTCAACCAAGCAAGGTGGAAGGAAAAGATATGTCTACATGAAAGGGATAGGGTATCATACAATCGGCTCCAGACGGACGTTTTAATATGTTTGTTTGTAAAATTAATATGTGTGGACTTTGATTCATTAAGTTTAATTCGCCATCCCTGCGTCCAAACATACATATGTATGTATCATTAATTGAATTTTGCAGTGTCGTCTGCAAATGTGGCTATCATAACATCACCTGCAAGTGGTATATCACTCGTATATAATAAATACAAGGTGGGTGGGTCCTAGAACATTTCCTTGTGCTTGAATTTCCTTAAGTTCAGAGTACACTCAACCATAACGAATTCTAAAGATTCTACTAGCTATATAAGATTTAAGGATCTCATAATACTGCCTAGGTAGATCCCTTTGAAATTTATACTCTAATCCCTATGCCAAACTTTATCAAAAGCCTGTGCAACGTCTAAGAATATTGCAGAGCAAATTTGGTTTTCTGCCAGTGCCTTTTCTATAACATTAGTTATACGGTGCACCTGGTCAATCGTCGTGTTTATTCCTAAGCTCTAACTGAACGGTAGAGAAAAGCTTTCTTTGCTCTATAAGAAGACTTAAAAATAAAAAGTTTTAAAGTTCTCAAAACAAAGGTAAAAGTAAGATATATGACTATATGAGGTAACTTCTGATAAAGTTGCACCTTGTTTAGGAATAACAATAATTTCTGCTATCTTCTAGTCGTGTGGGACATACCTATATACAAAGCAAGCATTAATTATATGCTTGAGTTTCAACAATGCGGTTGGGAGAAGTTCCTTCAAGATTTCACCAGTTATAAGATAATTACCTGGTGATTTTTTATTATTAAGTTTATAAATACATGTCAGAATCGCTCTTAACGACAAATTTCTTAACGAATTTCATTTTCAATTTCGTCTACTCTGTTGTAGAAATAAGGAAGTTTGAAAACATTTGAAAGCTGCTGACTAAAGAGTTTAACCTTTTCCTTTAGATTGCTGATCCATTTCTCATCAGATGTTTTTAAAATGGAATCTTGCGCTTGAGGTCTCTTTAAACGTTTAGCAGCCTTCCAAAGGGAGTAGTCCGTGACTTTGTCAGCTAGAGAATTATTTGAACTCTTCTCTTTTCAAGTATAAGTAGCTTGATTTCTATAGGGTATTTCACCAAAATTTAATTTAAAATCCGCCCACTAACCAACCCACTTATTGGGAAAATTCGTGTTTTGGAGTAATATGATAAGATATTAAAAAAAAAAAACGTTTGTATATAGGAAAGGGAAAGAGAAAGGGTATCATACGGTCCGCTCTAGTTTATCTGTTATATCGATAATCTATTGAATGTTAGGATCACATGTGTATGATCCGATGACAGATCATCACTACCTTCGTTTTACTTTCTATTCGTTATAAGAAAGTCGATAACATCTGGTATTTTTTTTGGGTCAGATGGCCCATTAGTTGGTGATCCAGTTGAAATGAATTCAGAGTTAAAATTTCGCCCTGATTTGTTGAGCTTCCTGCCTTTTGTTTTTATGTCTTGACCCCAAATATGTACATTTTGCATTGAAATCACCACAATAATGAAATGGTTACCTGACATTTGAAAAAGGTCAATTAGATCTTCATCTGTAGGCGAGTGCGTAGGTGGGCAGCATATCGCAGCTCTTTTAAACTCTTTGCTTTTAGTTTATATGTTTGTTGTCAATACCTGCATTGTCTGTTTTGCTATTTTTGGCAGTTCATATGGATCCAATGTACTTTTTACAATCACAGCACTTCCACCCCTGTACTGTCAGCTGGATGAGAGAGATAACAAACAAACCGATGAGTTTTAATCTTTGTTCCCTGTTTGAAATGAGTTTCAGAAATCAGGCAAACATCAATATTAGTCAGGGTTATGTTGCAGTTAACCATTTGCAATCCAGATGACTACATTTAGATTATTTTTAACCATTAATATATACTTTGTTCTTTTTTTCCTCCTTCTTTAGGTTAGGTTAGGTTTGTGGGTTGGCAGAGGAAACGAAATACCTCCGCCGCACTCAGGTCAGCACTGATCCATGGTGTTACCCATAGGGGGGCTTAGTAAAAGTACCCCTTGCCCATTTAACCCATAAATATCTGTAACAACTTCCCATGGTTGTACTTACTCGTTATCCGTGACAGAGGAAGTGGGTAGTGTCCTCTATAACCTTGTCACATCCTCTGCAGAGTTCCCTCTACGTCCGACGTAGTTTCTTTAGGTGGTACCGCAGAGTGTTGTGACCCGTGAGTATCCCCACGAGTATGGACAGTGAACGGATAATTCTCTATGGGAGGCCGGAGTGAAAAGTTTTAAACAACATTTTCGAAAAGTAGCAAGCGCTCATCATTTCACTTTCGAAGAATTTCAGACACTTCTCGCTAGAATTGAGGCCTGCCTCAACTCTAGACCTATCTCTCCGATGACCGAAAATCCTAATGATTATCTTCCACTTACCCCGGCTCACTTTCTAAGGGGTGGTCCTTTACTTCTTCCGACAGAACCCTCTTCTACATTTTTTTTTTTCTACCAAAATGTAGAATTGATTATGCTCCGTTATGGGCGCGAACAAAGAATACTTTTGATTGAGCGCGAAAAAAGAAACTTATGATGGAGGAAATAATAAAAACGTGTTGCTTCTCTGATGATCCAATGATGTAGAATTGATTACCAAAAATGTAGAATTGATTATGCTCCGTTATGGGCGCGAACAAAGAATACTTTGACTGAGCGCGAAAAAAGAAACTTATGATGGAGGAAATAATAAAAACGTGTTGCTTCTCTGATGATCCAGTGCACTTGCGGATAATTCTCCGGGTCCTTGCTTTGTCAAAAGTTGGCCATTGTTGTTTTGCAGTTTTGCAAGTGTCTAGGGACTTCCATCTCAAGTTCGCCTCTCATAGCCAGTTTCTCTGCTTCAAGCCTGAGAGTGCAGATCGGGGTGCTTATGGAGAGGTCGGTCAGTTCGAGTGTTTCCGATGAAGCTTTCCTTGCTAATTCATCTGCCTTTTCATTTCCCGGGACGCCCTCGTGCCCAGGGACCCAGCAGTGTAGAACCTTTTACTGTGTTCCGCGAACCTTAAGCAGTAATTGCTTTGATAGCTGTCTGGCTGTCGATAAAGAAAGTAATACCTTCTGGCCGTATTGTTCTTACGGCAGACTCACGGGCCGCTGTTGTCACTGCCAGGACCTCCGCTTGGAAAACACTGCTGTGGTCTGGGAGTCGTATAGATGTGGATATACCCAGTGATTCGGAGAAAATTCCGGATCCTACACTGGTGTCCATTTTTGATTCATCAGTGAAAATAGATATGGATTCGGCATTTGATATGCGGCTGTCTATCCATTCATCTCTGCTAGGATAAGCTGAGGTAAATGGTATTTTGAAGTCAAGGTAAGGCGTAGTGTAGTCTGTTTTGGGTTTATGGCCGAAAAATCTGCCAAGGATGGTCGCGTGCCCTATCGTACTTGACTTCCAGTGAATTGTTTTTGGAGAGGGTCCCCAGGTCTTCCCAAAAATTCTGCTACACCTGTAGAAGGCTATGTTGGCCTTTTTGACTCTTTCATTTATGTTTGGTTTCCAGTGATCCTGGATCCTACTTTTTTGCTTAGCAGTGTAATTATTTTATCCTGATTACCCAATCTTTGGATAGTAGAAATAAGCATTTCCTTTATCGATATTTCCTCTTCTTTTCGTGTATTTTTCATTATCGTATTCCCGATTTATTTTCTGCAGTTGGTTTGTTTGTTTTAGCAGCAGCTGGCACTTTGTCTAGTTTCTTGTTTTCTACAAACTGCATTTGTTTTTATGTGTTTTCCGTTTTTTTATTAAAAAAATCCATAACCTCAGTAGAATATCGTTTGTTTGATTGTTTTCTCAACCAAAATTCATTTATAAAACAGCTAGAAGTAGTTTAACTGTTTTGCCTGAGGTGTTACTTGACGCATCTAAAGCAGGTGTTTGCTCACCGAAATCCTTAATGACGATCACGGAGCAGCCGCAAACCTTACGTGGCTTGCCTTCTTTGTCGACCAGACCACTCACCGAGCTTCTTGTGCGAATCGACACGGATCAGAGGAATCTGATGCTCATGTCAGAGAGCTGTGATGAACTTTTTGTACAGAAGGATTCTGCCAAAATGGCAGGAACAGACTAACGCTTGTCAAGAGTCTTACAGGCTTGATGGATGGACTCTTGGGGGGCTGTATTGATATCCATAGCAGCGCCAATAACTGGGGCAGCAGAGGGAACATCTACATCAAATGCAGCAGTTTTTAGTTATTTATGTCGTCTTATGACAACCGGATAGGTAGTCCATTGTATTCCATGTAAGCTCTTTGAAAAACTCTAATAAATTAGCTATACACTAACACTTAACCCGACTATTAAAGTCGTTTTTGGTACACACATTTTGGATAATGTGACGATTATACTTAAGCTGTGTATTTCATTTGGTTGTTAGTAAGGCCTAATAACGTAGCGTATGCCCGAAAGCTTGGCATCGTTTGCATTGGGGTATTGAGTTTGTGTTATTACGAAGTGGCTCGTGCTTAACAACAATACCCATAATTGATTTCGAGTTCTACTTGATTATGAAAGGAGAGCATAAAAATAGATAGTTTTTTTTTGTTATTGGTGGCCCAACACTACCTTGAGTGCTTTCTCTTTTAGATAGGTTTTTGGCATAAGCCAACCCTTCACTCATGGCCCAAGCTACCCCTCTACTCGTGGCAGAAGCCATCCTACCACCCAAGAAGCCATGCTAAAGACTCACCGAGTCGAAATGGTTCATCAAACCAGCTTGGGAGCAAATCCGCAATTGTGACAGGAACCGCACCCAAAGGCGCAGATCTGCAGACGAGGAGTCCAACGCCACGAAGAGGACCAGGAACCCAACGAGTTCTGGCCAGGTGCCAAGCTCAAGGCAGTGAACCGAAGCCAAATTCCCCACAGACCAAAAGCAAGCAGCGAGCCGGCAAAAATGAAAGGTTAACTGACAGGTTGCAATCATTGTCGACATTCCTACCAATAGAGGCCGGCAGTCTATTATTGGCCTTAATAACTTTTTTATGAGTTTTAACTGGATGTCGCCGCTTATATGATCACCGACACGATTCTCTTAGGTATGAATGACTTTATTCCTAACAGAAAAGGAGTACATTGGCAACCCTGGTTGACTAAAGAGTGCAATTTGTCAATAGTGAAATTTTAAATACGAAGTTTTGTGATTTTAGCCTTTTATATCTAAGAAAAAGTGCACCAAAGAGAATAGCAAGTGAAGATACACACCAGCAACTCGAGTGCAGCAGAAATAGTAAATATTCTGGCTGTAGGGTGGTTTAGTGATTGTGGTCAGTGTTTTTGGACAATACACAGTATCATTAGCCGATTGTCTTGGCTGACAGACAAAGCGGCTTTTCTTCTTTACAAAGTAAGCATACAACAGTGGTTGAAATCGGCGCTAAGGCTAAATGTGGATCGTATTCTAAGATCTCGCCTGTTATATAATGTCTAGTCAATACACGCACCATAATACCCTGGAATCTATAACTAAAAATATGCAACGAACACCAACATAATCATCATCATCAAAGTCAGTATCTGTGCATAAAACAAAGAGAAGGCTGACTGAAGTATCTCCGGAAAATGAGTCACCTAAAGATTCAGTAGGTACGATGAATGTAAATGAACTGATGAACCTAATGCAGAATTCCATGGCAACGCTCCTTGATGAAAAGCTAACAAATTTATCGACGAAGAAAGATATAGGAAAGGTCAAATACCACGTAAACAAACTATCTACGGAAATAAGTATTCTGACAACTGAAAACCAAGCTCTAAAAGGAGAAGTTCAAAACCTTAAAAAGGAAAGAGAAAGAGATCATCGACAAATAATGCAGCTAGAAGACCAAATTAAAAGAAACAACTTGGTATACAAAGGCATCGAACTAGAAGGATCGATTAATGATGCGGTGGATGCTACATGCAAAGACAAATTGAAAATAACAACTCTGATCGAAATAGTCTCTACTAAGAAAGTTTTTCGACAAAATGGCAAGTTGACAGTGATAGCAGAGATGAGATCGGAACAAATGGTAAGGAACGAGTAAGTGTTCGTAATGAAAAGCTTGTAATAGATGGCAAATGGTTTGTCTGGAACAAAAACGATGACCTATTTTGCGACCCACAAAGAGCGGAAGAGGTGCTGAAAGGTTTTTATGGTGAGCCTTTATATAATAAAAACTGATCACTATAAAAAGTATTTTTTCAAAGCTTCAACACATTCTGGAAGCCAGCAATAAAAATTAGTCATTAAAAAAGAATCTAAACGAGTCAGGATTACAGCACGCATTTTACAGTACGAATGGGACGGATAGGATTGAAATAAACACTGATTACGAGATACTAACGATTATACCAATGTTTATTAGAGGTGCTAATTGGGAAGGAGAGTGGAAACGTGTGGTAAACAAGCTGTTTACAGAGAAAAACGTACACAATCCGATAGTTATCGGTGACCTGAACATTAGAATCGGCGAAATGCAGCAGGTAACAGAGGACGTGCATCGAACCTTTTTAAAACAGATCAAAAGATAAGATCATAAATGCCAAAGGCAGACAATTTATGGAATTTTGTAATGAATATGGACTAGTGGGTAAGCAATGGACAGACAAAAGGAGACGAGGATGAACATTTCACGTATGTCAGTAACGTTAGAACTTCTGTAATTGCTGTATCACAAGAACTACTTAGCCACATAGAAAGCTTCTCTGTAGATGAAAAAACATGGTCGGATCACTTACCAATAAGACTATCACTAGCTTTTAAAATCGTGCATAGGTCAAGGAAAAAACTTAATCTATTACCAAAACTCAGGTGAAAGGAAAGCAATAAAGAATTATATTGCCAAAATCTATATGCCACCAGTTTTTAGGGCATTTTGAGCTACATTCATGAAATTTTGTATACGAACTCTTTGGAAAAGTAATCAATACAAGTGTCAAAATTTTAAAAATCCGCCTACTTTTCAAACCTTACGTGGCTTGCCTTCTTTGTCGACCAGACCACTCACCGAGCTTCTTGTGCGAATCGACACGGATCAGAGGAATCTGATGCTCATGTCAGAGAGCTGTGATGAACTTTTTGTACAGAAGGATTCTGCCAAAATGGCAGGAACAGACTAACGCTTGTCAAGAGTCTTACAGGCTTGATGGATGGACTCTTGGGGGGCTGTATTGATATCCATAGCAGCGCCAATAACTGGGGCAGCAGAGGGAACATCTACATCAAATGCAGCAGTTTTTAGTTATTTATGTCGTCTTATGACAACCGGATAGGTAGTCCATTGTATTCCATGTAAGCTCTTTGAAAAACTCTAATAAATTAGCTATACACTAACACTTAACCCGACTATTAAAGTCGTTTTTGGTACACACATTTTGGATAATGTGACGATTATACTTAAGCTGTGTATTTCATTTGGTTGTTAGTAAGGCCTAATAACGTAGCGTATGCCCGAAAGCTTGGCATCGTTTGCATTGGGGTATTGAGTTTGTGTTATTACGAAGTGGCTCGTGCTTAACAACAATACCCATAATTGATTTCGAGTTCTACTTGATTATGAAAGGAGAGCATAAAAATAGATAGTTTTTTTTTGTTATTGGTGGCCCAACACTACCTTGAGTGCTTTCTCTTTTAGATAGGTTTTTGGCATAAGCCAACCCTTCACTCATGGCCCAAGCTACCCCTCTACTCGTGGCAGAAGCCATCCTACCACCCAAGAAGCCATGCTAAAGACTCACCGAGTCGAAATGGTTCATCAAACCAGCTTGGGAGCAAATCCGCAATTGTGACAGGAACCGCACCCAAAGGCGCAGATCTGCAGACGAGGAGTCCAACGCCACGAAGAGGACCAGGAACCCAACGAGTTCTGGCCAGGTGCCAAGCTCAAGGCAGTGAACCGAAGCCAAATTCCCCACAGACCAAAAGCAAGCAGCGAGCCGGCAAAAATGAAAGGTTAACTGACAGGTTGCAATCATTGTCGACATTCCTACCAATAGAGGCCGGCAGTCTATTATTGGCCTTAATAACTTTTTTATGAGTTTTAACTGGATGTCGCCGCTTATATGATCACCGACACGATTCTCTTAGGTATGAATGACTTTATTCCTAACAGAAAAGGAGTACATTGGCAACCCTGGTTGACTAAAGAGTGCAATTTGTCAATAGTGAAATTTTAAATACGAAGTTTTGTGATTTTAGCCTTTTATATCTAAGAAAAAGTGCACCAAAGAGAATAGCAAGTGAAGATACACACCAGCAACTCGAGTGCAGCAGAAATAGTAAATATTCTGGCTGTAGGGTGGTTTAGTGATTGTGGTCAGTGTTTTTGGACAATACACAGTATCATTAGCCGATTGTCTTGGCTGACAGACAAAGCGGCTTTTCTTCTTTACAAAGTAAGCATACAACAGTGGTTGAAATCGGCGCTAAGGCTAAATGTGGATCGTATTCTAAGATCTCGCCTGTTATATAATGTCTAGTCAATACACGCACCATAATACCCTGGAATCTATAACTAAAAATATGCAACGAACACCAACATAATCATCATCATCAAAGTCAGTATCTGTGCATAAAACAAAGAGAAGGCTGACTGAAGTATCTCCGGAAAATGAGTCACCTAAAGATTCAGTAGGTACGATGAATGTAAATGAACTGATGAACCTAATGCAGAATTCCATGGCAACGCTCCTTGATGAAAAGCTAACAAATTTATCGACGAAGAAAGATATAGGAAAGGTCAAATACCACGTAAACAAACTATCTACGGAAATAAGTATTCTGACAACTGAAAACCAAGCTCTAAAAGGAGAAGTTCAAAACCTTAAAAAGGAAAGAGAAAGAGATCATCGACAAATAATGCAGCTAGAAGACCAAATTAAAAGAAACAACTTGGTATACAAAGGCATCGAACTAGAAGGATCGATTAATGATGCGGTGGATGCTACATGCAAAGACAAATTGAAAATAACAACTCTGATCGAAATAGTCTCTACTAAGAAAGTTTTTCGACAAAATGGCAAGTTGACAGTGATAGCAGAGATGAGATCGGAACAAATGGTAAGGAACGAGTAAGTGTTCGTAATGAAAAGCTTGTAATAGATGGCAAATGGTTTGTCTGGAACAAAAACGATGACCTATTTTGCGACCCACAAAGAGCGGAAGAGGTGCTGAAAGGTTTTTATGGTGAGCCTTTATATAATAAAAACTGATCACTATAAAAAGTATTTTTTCAAAGCTTCAACACATTCTGGAAGCCAGCAATAAAAATTAGTCATTAAAAAAGAATCTAAACGAGTCAGGATTACAGCACGCATTTTACAGTACGAATGGGACGGATAGGATTGAAATAAACACTGATTACGAGATACTAACGATTATACCAATGTTTATTAGAGGTGCTAATTGGGAAGGAGAGTGGAAACGTGTGGTAAACAAGCTGTTTACAGAGAAAAACGTACACAATCCGATAGTTATCGGTGACCTGAACATTAGAATCGGCGAAATGCAGCAGGTAACAGAGGACGTGCATCGAACCTTTTTAAAACAGATCAAAAGATAAGATCATAAATGCCAAAGGCAGACAATTTATGGAATTTTGTAATGAATATGGACTAGTGGGTAAGCAATGGACAGACAAAAGGAGACGAGGATGAACATTTCACGTATGTCAGTAACGTTAGAACTTCTGTAATTGCTGTATCACAAGAACTACTTAGCCACATAGAAAGCTTCTCTGTAGATGAAAAAACATGGTCGGATCACTTACCAATAAGACTATCACTAGCTTTTAAAATCGTGCATAGGTCAAGGAAAAAACTTAATCTATTACCAAAACTCAGGTGAAAGGAAAGCAATAAAGAATTATATTGCCAAAATCTATATGCCACCAGTTTTTAGGGCATTTTGAGCTACATTCATGAAATTTTGTATACGAACTCTTTGGAAAAGTAATCAATACAAGTGTCAAAATTTTAAAAATCCGCCTACTTTTCAAAAAAATCAAATTTTTTCACTATTTTCATATGAAACTCGAAAAAACTTCCTTGAGCAAATATGTAGATATCCACTTAATCTACAAGTCGCCTATACATTGTATTTGGCCACGCCCACTTTACGTTTACTTCAAAAATTAATTTTCGAGTAAAAATATTAGTTTATAGGGCAAAATAGAAAATTTTGTGAATACATTTTCCACCGCCCACTGACACGACCAAATAAGATAGGGATAGGGTATCATACGAGCCGCTCCAGGCGGATTGTAGCATATTTTCACTGTGTTTTTTTTACCGAGGGTAGGTGGAAAATCTTCAAAAAGACACTATGAGGACCGTAAAACGCGTGCTCATAGTAGTGTGGGATTTTTACCCACTAAAAAAACCTCCCTTCAATACATTTCTTATTACTGCAACTAAGTATTGACTTATCAAACAGTTTTTATTTAATAAGATTGAAACGTTTGGCAGGTAATTTTCCATTGAAAGGTCCTGCATATACCGACAAATTAACGCGGTTGTAGTTTATCGAGCTAGGTCGAAAGGCTTTGTTCTTTGTAGACGGCGTAATACGTCGCTCATCTAAGAGTTGTAGAACCGTATTATTCACGTGACCTTCTAATCGGTTCTTGTGTTTTCGAGCAAAAGTTTTGATTTCGTCTTCCACGGTGGCGATTTCGAGATCTCTCAAGATTTCTCTTAGCACTTTATTGTCAAAAGTTTGTAAAATATTGGAATTGGTTTTCTTGATACAACCCCAGGGTTGTATACCATACGTCCACACCGGTTTAAGCACTTGCTTATATAAAAGCAGTTTGTTATGTATACTAAGTTTTGAATACTTTCCAAGTAACCAGTATATTTCTCTGTATTTGTTTTCTAGTTCTTTGCGTTTTTTTTCACATGCGTCTTCCATTTCAATTTTGCGTCAAGCGTCATGCCAAGGTATTTAGCCTCATTTGCAAGTGTTTTGGCAGAACTTGTCGCAACTTGTACTTTAAGCCGTCGTGCCACACCTTGTCAAAAGCTTGAAAAACGTCTAGAAATACGCTTTAACAAACTTTTTTTTTCTTCAAAAGCCTTTTCAATTACATCGGTTATTATCCGAATTGATGATCAGGGATAAGATCTTTTTTTTCTATAACTGGCTGCAAGCGATTGAGTAATATCCTTTCGAAGATTTTAGACACAATCGGGAAAAGCGAAATAGGTCTATATGATTTTCCCTCATTCGGTGGTTTACCGGGTTTTGGGACCATTATAACTTCCGCTACTTTCCACTGACTTGGAACATATTTTAGTCTTAGGGCGGCGTTTACAATGTGCAGAAATTAAGTTAAAGCTTTCTTGGGCAATTCTTTAAGAAGCTCTCCTGTAATTAAGTCGTATCCAGGAGCTTTTTTATGCTTCAATTTCTTTATTTCTTGCCTAAGTTCGGTTAACGTTACACTTGCTAATGTGTAAATCCCAAATGTTATATCCGATGCATGGATGTTTTCAATGTGAGCGGTTGACCATCAAACGGCTTAAACGTTTCTTCAAAGTGGGCTGCAAATAAATCGGCTTTCTCCTTATCATCTCTATTCCATTCCCCATTATTTGTTGCGATAGGCGGAGAGAGGATTTGCGGTTTTTTATGCCTTTGACCACTTTCCAGAGTGAATAATTGGAGTCTTTTTCCGCGGTAAGATTTTCGAGGTACATTTCTATTGTACGGTTTGCGCCTTATGCTGCGGACAACGATTTTGTTGCCATCTTTTTGGCACTTTCCTTTTCCCTTTCACCATTTCTGTGTTCTCCGGAGGATATTTAAGTCCGTAGTTCTCTTTCGTTTGCCTTAGTGCTGGAGTATTATTCCACGCGACACACTGTATTATATCAACGAAGCGATCAACTTCAATTTCAAGCTCATAAGGCGTCTTGAGTGATGCATTTAGTTCTGTATTTTCTTCTATATATTTTCTGAGGTATTCCCAATTGGTTTTACCGTTAGTTAATCTGGCTGGTAGGGCTGAGTCACCTATTTCCGAACACAAAAGTCGTTATATTATTGTCAAAACTCTCTTCAATTTGCGTACAAATGCGAAGCATATCTTTCGCGACGAAGAAATCTATCAGATCAGGTATTTATTTGGTGTCTGCTGCGCAGTAAGTTGGCCTACCGGTCGAGTAAATATCACAACCATATCCAATAACTGCTTCGTAAAGCACTCTACCTTTTTGTGAAGTACATCTCGAATTCCAAAAGGTGTGTTTGGCGTGAAAGTTACTACCGATAGCAAAACGCGGCGCAAGTGAGTTAAAAATGTTAATGAAATCACTTTTTTGAAGCACGATTCTATTTAAACTATAAATAGACGAGATATTAAAAGAATAATGCTTATTTCTTATGCGTAAATTTTATTTTTTTTTTTAAGTTTTTTATTAGCACCGTTTTCTTCAACCTCCACGGTTTCCATTGGATGTGCGCCGTTTTTCTCTACGAATGTCAGCTTTCTATCTGATGTCGAACGAGTACGACGTTTTAAATTCAGAGTCGGCTTTATTTTCCGTCTCCTTTTTGAATCATTAATAGTTGTTACTGGCGCTGGTGGTAACTCTACCGCCACCTCCAAACCTGGTTCGGCCGCTACTCCCACTACTGGAAGTGCGGGCTTTTTCGCACTCATCACTCACTAATTAAATTTGATTTTTTTTAAATTTTTACCTTTGCTTTAAATGCCGAAAAAAAAATTATTTTATTCCTAGAAAATTTTTTATATATTTTTTTTTGTCAAAGAAAAGTTGTTAAAATTCTTAAATTTCCTGGAACAAATTAAACCGGAGTATCCGTCTCGCCAACTCGCACACACTTTCTCTAACCGAGGCTTTTATTAGCTTTCCAATACTATTGATTACTATTTATTATCACACGAATTAAAATCACAGCCGAAACACATCTATACTCGATAGAGTTTTGTGAACGACTGATTATCAATATTATAACCGAGTACCTATGGGCAAGAAGTATCAAAGCTTGCTTTCTGTGCAAAAATGCTACGTACATTATGCGTTCTGGTAAATGTTCGATACTGTATTTTATGAATTGTGATGAAAGAACTCTTGCCCTTTCCGATGGATGGCAAGCGTGATACCCACAATAGCCTTTAATGTTAGCATGGAATTGTTTCGTCATGTGCGTGTCAGAAATTAAACATATAGGTTAGGTATCAATATTGTTTTCGCGTATAAATATTTCAAGCTCATCAAGTCTTTGCAAGAGCCCATTGGGATTCCAATTAAGTATTTTGAGCATATTTTTCATATTCTTTGTGGTGTCTGGGTGCGACGAACAATATTTTCAAGCTTAACTAATCTCTCGAAAAAATGTCTGTTCGTTTTAGTTTGATCTTTGAGTTTGGAAAGAATACTAGAAAAGACCTGAGATACTGGGTCTTGCGAACTACTATTTTTACTGCATTCTACTTTAGTGGCTTATACGCTTAAGCGTATATATATATTGACGTTTTTTTTGTGACTTTTAGCTTATAGTCCTAGTGTTCTTACGAACGGGTTCGATTTTAACGACCATGTTCAGTATAGTTTTTATTTGATAGATTTTTTCTATGTTTCCTAATTTATCAAACGTAAGCATAACCAGTGAAAAATGCTACAATCCGCCTGGAGCGAATCGTATGATACCCTATCCCTATCTTATTTGGTCGTGTCAGTGGGCGGTGAAAAATGTATTCACAAAATTTTCTATTTTGCCCTACAAACTAATATTTTTACTCGAAAATTAATTTTTGAAGTAAACGCCCCTAAAAAGTGGGCGTGGTCATATACAATGTATAGACAATTTGTAGATTAAGTGGATATCTACATATTTGCTTAAGCAAGTTTTTTCGAGTTTCATATGAAAATAGTGAAAAAAGGTGATTTTTTTGAAAAGTGGGCGTGTCAGTGGGCGGATTTTAAAATTTTTTACACTTGTTCTGTCCCGATTTCCAAAGACCTTGCATACAAAGTTTCATTGACCTAGCTCAAAATTTAAGGCCCAAAAACTGGTGACAGACAGACGGACAGACGGACGGACATGGCTCAATCGAATTGGCTATTGATACTGATCATTTATATATATACTTTATTGGGTCTATCTGCAATATTTCTCTATGTTACAAACTATGTATCAAACTTAATATACCCTTAGGATAGGGTATAAAAAGGGGCAGTCCCCGCTTTCCCGTAGTTTCCTCGCCGTCCAATTGCTGTTTTTCTCATTTGACGATGTTGGCAGCATCAATGATTTTAAGAGTTTTATTTTTCAAGTCATTGATGACATCTTCTTTTGAGCATGAAGCATGGAGACCTCTAGCTACTACTCGTATCGGTCTTTCTGATTTATTTTCGTATGTGAACCATTGAATTTGTTCGGCATTCAGTTTGCTTGATACTAAGCGGTAGCTGTTAGAGTCTTTAACCATGACTTTCCATTGATTATTGTTAGCAGCTGTGATCTTAAAGTCAGATGTCAACGATGTCTTTAGAATTGTATGTAATTTATTGTAATCAACAATTCCAATCACGTTTATTGGTGGCGGTAAACGTTCCTTTCGTTTCATACCGTTTGGTTGAAAGTTTTCTTTGTCGGACTGTTCTCTCGCAATCGGGCTTTTTGGAGTGTTCTCACGTCGAGTTATAACTTCCGGCGAGGACTTGGCTTTGCGTTTTTTACCAGGTCGTTTTTTCAAAATCCAATCGGTTTCTCGACTTAACTCTTCTTCGTCGGTTCTATAGTCAACGTTAGGACTATTGTTTTTACTCGTAACAATCACATTACTAGATTTTTCTTTAAGAACTTTGTTTTCGCCTTAAGTTTATCTATTTCTTTTTTAAGCTCTACGGAGAGGAGCTCCATTTTATTCAGTCTAGCTCGGAGTTCAATATTTTCCTCACTCACACTACTTAATTTCACAGAAGTCTGCTGATCGTGCGCCGACATTTGAGATGTAGTCTAGGACTTCTAGTTCAGCACGTAATTGGTAAAGATCTTGATGTTGGCGATCTTACTACCCTTGTTCCTTTTCTAAAAGGGTCGCAAAAGCAATATATGGCTCTCCCCAGAATCCGTAAGGCCAACCTCCGTAGAGGGTGGATTTTCTAATGAACCTGGACTGCCACCTGGGGTACAAATACCTTTTGTTTTGTTCATTGCATGTTTTTTTTTGTTAGTAAACTAATGATGGATTTTAGTCGCCTTTTACGATAGGCATGCCTACCTCAGGTATATTCTGACCCAAATATGAAATTTAATCAAAATCGTTGAAGACGTTTTCGAAAAAATCGTCTTTTTGTGTAATTGGCCCCAAGTATAGTACCGTTAATAACAGGACTAGAACAAAAATTCCGATTTCGCCTCGAATTGCGACCCTACAGAGTTCAGATATGAAGTTTGAAGAAAATCGGTCCAGCCGTTTAGACTGCGGTCCAGCGTTCATACACACAGGCAGACAGAATTGGCAGACCCACTTTTTCGAGCTTCTCTATCATCGTAATGTCAGAAATCATTGTTATCTCGAGTTCGATTTTTTTCACGAATCCAATACTTGCCCAATATTATATGTGCAAGTAAAAATATAGAAAGATCTGTGAGGAGAAAAAAACTAAGTACCACAGTCCACAGTCATCTCGAAGAAAAAAAAAGGACAGTAAAGAAAGGTGGAAGATCGCGAAGGAAATTAGAAAACAAACCTACTTTGACCAGCTGTTGAATCCACTGCATGCATCTAAAGACATATACTACGCAGCAAGGCTTCGAGAGGATGCGGATCTAGATGCTGCAATAACAATTGTAGAGGTAAAGAGGGCACTAGCAAAGGCAAAATTAAATAAAGCTCCGGGTGAAGACAGGATTCCCTATGAATTTTTGTATGCTCCAAATGTGTTCCTATTGGAAATGACGCGGGTATATCGTTCACGAACTGTATTGTGAAGGTAATGATGGGTATCCCAAATGAACGATTATCTACATGGGTAGAAAAACATAATATATTAACTGAATATCAAGCTGGTTTCGGGAAAAATTATTCGACGGTGGACAACATCTACAACTTAGACTTGCCTATTGTGCATCTAAAGTTTAGTAAAAAACAGAAGGTTTACGCATTCTTACGTTAACGATGAATCCCTGGCGCCTCTTTCCGCTACCATGGGGGTTATCGGCTACGGCATTAAGGCGATTACCCTCAAGGTATACCGTAGCGATCAGAATGCGGATAATAAGATCGCCCCTCCGTCAGTGGCTTCGTCATCTGGCAACATCTCCAACAGCGCGGCAGAATCCTCTATGGAGACTGACTGCGGCTCCCTCACCATGCCAGCTGTAACACCTCTAGTTGGGGTCGGTTCCTTACCGACATCACACTTGTCTCTGTTCATCTTGCCAATTCGATAACGGACTGGAAGGTGTTAGAGGAGCACTCTTTCTCTGACCACCGTTATCTTCAATTTGGTCTTATCGACCCACAAGCAGTCCAGGTTAAGACTAGGAACATTGAACGAACCAATTAGGCTCTTTATAGGGAATCATTAATCAGATTCCTCCCCCCTGAGTTGCCAATCTCTCTTTGCTCAGCAGAGCTTGATGATGCGGTGCGAGTGCTGACAGAGGCTCTTAACAAATCTCTGAACAAAGCCTGTCCTTTTAGCACTCCGCATGGCAAAAAGAAGCCCCCATGGTGGAATGCCAATCTGGGACGCCTTAGACCCAATTGCCGTCAACTCTTTAACAAAGCTAAACGCTCCAAAGCTAGCGCGGATTGGGACACTTATAAGTTGTCCCTCAGCGTCTTCAAAAAAACTCTAAGGAAGGAGCAGCACAGCTCCTGGAGACTCTTCTGTGACAATATTGATGAGTCCTCCTTGTAACCTTCTTAGATATAGAAGGAGCCTTCAACAACGTCAATCCATGTGCAATTATTCAAGCATTGTACTAACTGGGGGTTGAAGCTGGGTTTAGGGTGTTGATTGATCAAATGCTAACCAGCAGGATCATCAACACATACCAGGGCCCTGCATCGGCTCGTAGAACTGTCAACCGTGGTACTCCCCAGGGGAGTGTCTTATCACCCCTTCTCTGGAATATCATAATTAACCACTTGCTGGTTGGCCTCAAGGCCACCGGCTGTAAGGTGGTTGCTTATGCGGATGACGTTGCCTTAATTTTCTCTGGGAAATTCCCAGATACTCTTAGGGGCCTAACAGATAACGCCCTCAAACTGTTCACTACTTGGGCCGCCCAAAGTGGACTTGGGGTCAATCCTCAAAAGACCGAACTAGTCCTCTTCACAAGGAAATAAAACATCCCTATTATAGACCCCCCACGTTAAATGGCACTAAGCTTTTTCTTTCCGATTAAGCCAAATTCTTGGGTCTCATTTTGGACAGGAAACTCAGCTGGAAAGCCAACATTATAGAACGCGTCAAGAAGGCCAGCATTGCCCTGTACTCATGTAAAAGGGCGATTGGTACAAGATGGGGACTAAAACCTCACGTCACCCTCTGGCTATATACGTCTGTCGTCAGACCTATACTTCTTTATGGCGTGCCCTTCTGGTGGACAGTTATTCAAAAGACTGTTAACCTCTCTCCCCTGGGAAGCATCTCCTTCCGCCTCCCTGATCATTGTAGCGTTTTTCAGGCGGAAATTATGGCAATTAAAGAAGCCCTGTCATGGCTGCAGTGTAATGCACTATCTGTCTTGGATATTAGCATTTTCACGGACAGTCAGGCAGCCATTAAATCCCAGGAATCACCCACAACCACATCATCGGTCGTAAAAGATTGCCGTTCATCTCTGATGGAGATCTCGGAACAGGCATGCCAATTGCTACCTGTAATCACCTGCTAAAACTTGATGCTATAAGGAAGCGTCCAGAATTGAGCACCATCATCGGTGTCCACATGGGACACTGCCTAATCGGCCTGCACGCTAGACGTCTGGGCCTCCCATCTAACGATTTCTGACGGAGTTGTAGGGACGAGGAGGAAGAGGAAGATCTGCAACTGTCCTGCCTTAGCATCAAGAAGAAACCTCCACCTGGGGTCCTTCTTCTTTGACGACCTCTGTGACCTGACTGGTGTACCCATCAATCACCTTCTACGCTTTATCAAAAGCTCCGGTTGGTTCTCCCGACTCACCGGAAGAACCTCTTCTTTTTGTATTTTTGCGTGAATTTTCGTAGTACTTTTTTTTGGGTTTTGTTTTACTTTTGTAACTACCGCACGCTTTTCTCTTTCGCTTAAAATGCGTGGTCGGCCAGATCACAAAGCACTGGATATATTATTTTTACCGGAATACCTATCGATTATGCTTTTTACCGTGGAATATGCCCGAATAACGGTTTAACAGATAGATCTAATCGATTCACCGGATTCACGCAGATCTAATATAATTTTTCGTACTTCCACTGATGTTTCCTTTCCTTTTCGACTCATTTTAAGAAAAATCACCACCGATCACAAAAACTTTAGAATGAACTGTTCTGTTGTTACTTTCTGAATAACAAATATTGAGTCACACGCAGTGTTGCCACAATGATACCAAAGTATCAAAAGTGATACTTTTTAGTCTTAATTTCGAAGTGATACTTCGTTCTGTTTAAAATGCCTATGTTGATACTTTTTAATTCCGACAACAAAACACTATAAAATCCAAGCCAATCCTCTTATCCACTGAATTGTGAGTTATTTTTCTGTAATTTTTTAATCGTTAATGGTAGTCCTATTATGATACCTGTTGATACTTTTTTTCTCCCTGCGGAGATACTTTTTTTACAAACTCTTGCGGCAACACTGGTCACACGTCTGTTTTGTCTATTTTTTTTTACTGGAAGTTCCGTTACTTAGAGAAAATCAGCAGTGCTCAATGACTAAGCGAATACTTTTTGGACGTAAATTTGCGAGGTTTATGAATACTTTCATAATTTATTTTGTTAAATCATGTGAAATGAGTTTTTTTTGTAGTGTTTTTTATGTATAAAAATAAATATACAATAAGTCAAATTTTCGTGGTCCTACTAGTTTTTATCCTACAGCCATTTTTACAGTTACACAAATGGATGAGCGAATAGTTGTTGGAGTCACTGTATGTCTATTCCTGTGCTTGAGAGGGCCTCGTGCAATAGTGTTCCAGACAT
The DNA here is from genome assembly GCA_949716465.1 of Chalcosyrphus nemorum. NCBI lineage: Eukaryota > Metazoa > Arthropoda > Insecta > Diptera > Syrphidae > Chalcosyrphus > Chalcosyrphus nemorum. The sequence continues at coordinate 10,562,200 of OX454335.1, forward strand.
TTTATATTATCATTAAATAGAAGGTAATTTATTCATATCTTGCATAGGTACAACTAATACTGGTTTTGATATGAACAATGTAATGTCTAATCAACTCTATAAAATGGTAAAATCAAAAGTACATAGCTATGTCATAGTAGTACTGTGCTGATATTCTAGTCTAGTCTAGTCTAGAATTCTATTGGAATTCGAGATATTAAACAATTCTGAAATTAAGTTTTTAGAGAAGCTCGTTACAGTGTGTCTGCCGATTCTGTTTCTCCGTCTGTATGACGAGTAAATCAATTTACTTCAAACTTCGTGTTAGGGAGCTATTGCATGGGCACTAAAGGGGACATTGAAATTTTTGTTCTAGCCCTACTATTAGTGTTACTTCCCGTAGCGCCAAACGGGGTTTTCTCGAAAATGGTTTTAACGAATTTTATGAAATTTCATATTTCAATTAGTTAGCTTTTGGATAAAAATCCATATAACGAGCAATACTTGGCATGCGAAAGAATATAGCATTTAGAGTTTTATTTAAAAATTAAAAAAAAAATAAATAAGAAATTGAAAAACTATGTTTTTTAAACTTATTTAGTTTTCAATAGCAACATAGAGCTAACATATAGTTAGAATAAGATACTCAAATTATTTCAGCTAGTTTTAAGTGTTTTTGTCTAGCATAAGTGTTATTTCTTTGTTCAATAAAAAGCCTTTAAAACAAATTTCGTGAGAAAAAAATATTTATTACATATATGGAGCCCTCTTTAATTTGATATGCCACATGATGGGAAACAAAATAATTTTCTTTTTGACCCGCCCGAAGGAAATGTCGTGGCCAACGAAGGACCACGACGAAAAAGACGAAGGAGACACCCCGACAGTGGTAAACAATACTATTTGTGAGCGACTTAACGCATGTACATGTACATACGTGCACCCTGAATACCGGCATTAAGACCGAGCCCAGTAAGGTCTTAATTACGGAATAATGGAAACAACGATTCGGATTTGAAGCTTTGAGTGCTGACGCTTGTAGTATTCTGTTACCTTAGTAAGCGGAAGTGAAATACCGTTGAAATGGCTCTCAGGCTAAAGCTACAAGCGCCCCCGTCCCGTTAAAACCTTGACAAGCCTCAAGAAACGCTCAATGTTTTCGTCACCATTAAGTTGGTTATGTAGGTAAAGATGTAACATTCCTGTTTAATTCCGATCTGACTCTGGCACAAGACTTCATTAGGGCTTGTGTCAACCCTAGCATGGCCTCACTGCTTGCACAGACAACCATGGGATCATTAGATGAAAATCAGAATCTTTTTGTTATTAGTCCATACATCCGAACATTGATAACGACCTTGAGTGGGGACCACTTAGAAATGATTACAACCAAAAATTTAAAAAAACGGAGTGTTCGAGAAGAAAGTAATAAACCCCTTCCTGTGGAGTTCAAGGGTGCAAAGGTCACCAGCAGAGAAAACCCTAACGCCACAAGTGAGCAAGGAGTGTGGCACCTGAAGTGCAACCAACCACCCAACCGTCGGCCTTCGACAAAATAAGAGAACAAATCAAAAGTTTGGTGGAAATGGTGGACGATGTTAAGAAGCGCTCCATTAACCAACAAATGAGAGACGCCATCGTAAGCATCAAGGCCCTCTACGAGCTGTCAGCCATAGAGATGCACGATGACATGGCCAAGAAGGTCATACGCAAAAACAATGCCTCGCAGACATCTCCATGGCTAAAAATGGTAAAAGAGTCGAAAAGAGACCCAGAACCAATCGGAGAAACTCCTACTTCCAAACGCCAATATAAACCGCCCTCAGACGAGCGGATCAAGGCACCCCGGAGCAAAGCTGGTCCACAGAGCGAAAAAAGCACGCGCATCAAGGAAGAAACATGACCTGGTGGAAACAAGGGGAGAATTGTAGTACGCGAAAATACTCCGCAGATTTAAGGCGGATCCCAAGTTATGCAATCTCGGTGCATCTGTGACGAAGATCAGACGAACGCAAAAAGGAAATTTGTTATTTCAACTAAATGAAACTGGTGGAAAAGCAGAGCTGACGCGAAGGTTCGTACGCTAACACACCGAAGCACCATAGAAAACAAGGATATCGACGAGGTCACGACAAAGGAAGATATCTGCGAAGCGATTAAACGCCATTTCGAGCTGAACCAGATACGTGAAGCGGAGGGCAAAAGCCTAAGGAAGGCTTACGGTGGAACACAAATCGCGACGATAAGTTTGCCTGCTCAAAGTGCAAGCATTATGCTGAAGGCGGGCAGGATCAAACTTGGCTAGGTGAATTGCCGCATACGGCTGCAGGATCTACTGGCCCAAACGACGAGGGAAAAGAAAATCGATATTGCCCTTATCAGCGGACCGTACAAATCCTTGGATGGCTGTAGCTGGCTGGATGACAACTCCAAAAAGCAGCGGTATGGACCGGTGGACCACCCGCAAAGAAGTTGCCAATGCTAAGGCAAACCAATGCAGAAACGGGTAGAGAAACCAGGCAATAAAGCTCAGAACAATACCGCTGCCGCTAGGACTGTGGCTGAGCAACCTGAAACGTCGAGGGCCGCTGAACCAAGATGATGGCCAAGACCAAGAGGCAGGGTTTCGGGTCAAAGAGGCTTAGATCCTAAGAGGACTCGAAAAATCCCCCAAAAGGTCCAAGGCAGACACGTGGGTGCTTTTCAGCGGGGCGATCCGGAATTCACAGCAGCTTGCTGTGGTGGATTTTGGAACGCCAAGTGGTCAGTACTCTCCCAAGTGCGGCCAAATGATTGAGAAGCCTTTAGCCAGAGCAGTCTTTGACCGCATTCAGAAGAATGCTAGCGCAACTGCGCCCACATTCGGCAGAGCGAAGTGGTATCGCGGCTTCACATTGCAAGACTGCAAAGATCAGTTAACAATGGAGTTCGCGAAGGCCGCAGTTCGTAGTTTTAAACTCTGGGAGGGAGCTGCACTGCGAGCGGTACCCCCAGAGGAGATACCCACCACACCCAATGGAAGGATTTGTGTTCCTGACTGGGGTGTGAACAAGACCAAAATCCTCGACTTCCTCAAAGACCAGAACCCGTCAATTGCTATGAAGGGGTGGGAGGTCGTCGGGGAAGAGGAACCTAAGAATGGGACCAAAGGGTTCATCATTCCTATGAATGAACCCCCGGCCTCACTTCAGGAGGAGAAGCAGTTGAGGCTGTTTTATGGAGCGGGAGAGGTTACTCTAAAGCTCATAAAGCGGAGCAGCGAAGGGGCGACTGACGCTATGGAGGTTGAGATTGCGACAACCAATGCAGGTAGTGCAAATCAACCTTCACCATAGCGCGGTTGATTCTGACAACCTGAAGCTGTTCCTCATGGAGGAGCAGCTGGACTTGGCTCCGTGGATTCTTAAGAATCGCGTGATGGGATTAAGGTCGAAAAACTATAATATGTATCATAGAAGCGCCGGTGGCAAGGTTAGAACTTGTATCGTAGCTAAAAAGAATCCTCATGTACTAATGCAGTCTCATTTCAGCTCCGGCGACTTGACAGTGGTGAACGTGAGAGGGATGAACGGGAACTGTACGGTGGCGTCTGCGTACCTACCTTACGATGACGACATCAACGTCCTCCCGGATGAACTGAGGTCGCTCATATCAGCGTCTCAAAAAGGTAAGGAAAACTTAGTCTTGGGATGTGATGCTAACGCCCATCGTACTCTGTGGGGTAGCACCGATATAAATCTAAGAGGCGAAATTTTGTTCAATTATATCTTAGAATCCAATATTGTTATATGTAATAGAGGCAACGACCCCACCGTTGTAACGTCTAATAGAAGGGAAGTCTTAGATATCACTTTCGTTTCCGAACAGAGCTCTGTCGAAGTTGTCAACTGGAGAGTTTCCAACAAGGCGTGACTATCTGACCATTGTTGGATACTCTTCACAATACAACTAGTGGGAAGAAGTCTTTCAAAAATCCGCGTAAAGCTAACTGGTCAAAATTCAAAAGAAAACTGGGACAATCTTTGAATCACCCCAATGAGGACCTCAACTCGGCTGAAGCCGTTGACAATGCAGTCGATGCACTGACCAGCTCCCTCACGCAATCTTTTGAGAAATCCTGCCCGGTTAGTAGACATAGCGGTAAAAAGCGTCCACCATGGTGGAGCGACAAAATAGCGGAGCTCTTACGTATTTCGCTGGAACCTCGCCAAAGAAGGGGTCATCGAGTGGTCGACCTACAAAGAAAGTGTAAGACTCCTCAAGAAAGAGATTAGGTACGCAAAGAGGAGCTCTTGGAGGTCCTTTTGCGCATCTATTGAATCAACAACCGAGGCGTCCCGACTAAGAAAGATCCTGGCCAAGACACCAGCGCCAGAATCCAATGTTAGGAAAAGCGATGGTACCTGGGTAGAATCACAAGAGGAGACGCTGGCTATACTTCCAAGTACACATTCTCCCGGATGTACATCAATCTCCAAAGATGATATACGCATTCCAGAGACGACGTCGGGAATAAGCACGGAAGAAGTGGATGTAATAATAGATAACCATAAGAAAGCTTGGGCAATCAAATCATATGCTCCATATAAGGCAGTAGGAATGGAAAACTTGTCAAGAGTCAGTGGATATTGTTATTCCATGGCTCAAGCATATCTTCACAGGATGTCTTAAGCTAGGATATGTGCGGGAGGTGCGTGTTGTTTTTATTCCCAAAGTAGGGAAAGCGAGCCACACAAACGCAAAGGAGCTGAGACCTATCAGTCTATCGTCTTTTATGCTGAAAACATTGGAACGTTTAATAGATGTACACGTAAGAAAAGTGATCGGCCATAAATACCTATCTAAATACATCTGCGACAGATCTGTAGACGCAGCCCTTCACAGGGTTACATTGAAAGATCGCTTCACTTCAAGGAATACACTCTGGTGGCGTTTCTGGACATTGAGGGGGCGTTCAACAACGTGAGCTCCGACGCGATCCTGAACAGGCTGCATAGAGCTCACATAAACACCGGACTTTGCAATTGGATTGCACAAATGCTCCAGTCTAGGATAATCTTCTCGACACGAGGAAATACAACCATCCAGAGAAGAGTCTGCAGAGGAACACCACAGGGCGGAGTTCTTTCTCCGCTGATGGCTCCTTGTAGTGAATGAGACCCTAGTAAAATTGAAGGAAAACGGCTTTAACGTGACGGCCTATGCCGACGATGTTGTTATCCTGGTCTCGGGGAAGTTTCTTCCAGTTCTTAGTGAAATACTCAATTTCGCACTACAGACGGAGATTGTTCTATTCACTAAGAAAAGATTAATCCCCACCTTCAGACTCCCAAATATCAGCGGCGTTGAGCTAGCCAGATACCTGGGTGTGATCTTAGATTCCAAACTAAACTGGAAGGAAAACATTGCTGAACGCATCAAAAAAGCAAGCTTAGCTCTCTACTCTTGCAAAAAGGCATTCAGCAATACATGGGGCTTCAGACCAGTTGTGGTATACTGGATAAATACGGCGGTTGTAAGACCCATTCTGACATATGGTTCACTAGAATGGTGGATGGTACTTGAGAAGCAATATCAGCTTTCAAATCTCACCAAAATCCAGAGGGTGGCATGCATCGGAATCATGGGGTCATTGAGAACAACACCGACGGCGGCAATGGAAACCATGCTTAGTTTCATTCCGCTTGACATTTATTGTAGTAGTCTGGCAGCCAAAACTGCTATAAGATTGAGGGAAGATCGATTGTGGTCATCAAACTCCGCTATTCTGTCCCGATGGCTACCAATGGATTGACGGAAACAGATCACATGAACCCGATGTTAACAATGCAAGGATTCCTGACAGAAGCTACTGGAAGAACTGGAGGACTAAAAAGAAAAAGGAGTTGGCATTCTATACCAACGGTTCTAAGGTGGGCAGTGGTGAAGCCCTTGGAGTAAACTGCTCCTTTAGAATAAACGACGACTGCAGCGTCTTTCAAGCCGAAGTCACTGCCATTACGCAGGCTGCTGAAATTATACGTGAGAATAATATCGTCGGAACGATAACTGTCTATATAGACAGCCAGGCAGCCATTAAGGCTCTGGACTCTGCTATAACTCGGTCGAGGCTGGTGAGAACCTGCAAATCACTTTTAAACGAGATATCCAGAGCCAATACGGTGACCCTCAGTTGGGTACCAGGACATGTGGATATCGAAGGAAACGAGAAGGCGGATGAGCTTGCTAGGAAAGGGTCGACGCTGCACATATCACGGGCCTTTCCCGTTCTAGCAGCCCCAGTCAGCTCTGCTAAGAAAAAAGTAGAAGATGAAGCCATCGATCGTGCAAACAGACGCTGGATTCATCTGGATACATGCGTAACGGCTAGACCTCTATGGCCGGCCATTAGAATGAAGAGATCATCAGCTCTGGTTAAACTCAGTCGTCATGACGCACGGGTCGTTTCTGGCGTAATTACCGGTCATTGTGTCATTGGCCTTCAGGCAGAGAGACTCGGTGTGCTGCATAATGACTTTTCTTAATGAGACGAAGAAGAAATTGAATCTATTCGTCACCTACTGTGTGACTGTCCTGCCCTATCTGTTAGAAGAAAGAGAACTCTTGGCAGTTATTTCTTCTCGGAGCTGGATGACTTAGGCAATGTTGAGCTGGTGGACCTCCTGAGCGGGAGAGGTTACTCTAAAGCTCATAAAGCGGAGCAGCGAAAGGGGCGACTGACGCTATGGAGGTTGAGATTGCGACAACCAATGCAGGTAGTGCAAATCAACCTTCACCATAGCGCGGTTGATTCTGACAACCTGAAGCTGTTCCTCATGGAGGAGCAGCTGGACTTGGCTCCGTGGATTCTTAAGAATCGCGTGATGGGATTAAGGTCGAAAAACTATAATATGTATCATAGAAGCGCCGGTGGCAAGGTTAGAACTTGTATCGTAGCTAAAAAGAATCCTCATGTACTAATGCAGTCTCATTTCAGCTCCGGCGACTTGACAGTGGTGAACGTGAGAGGGATGAACGGGAACTGTACGGTGGCGTCTGCGTACCTACCTTACGATGACGACATCAACGTCCTCCCGGATGAACTGGGGTCGCTCATATCAGCGTCTCAAAAAGGTAAGAAAAACTTAGTCTTGGGATGTGATGCTAACGCCCATCGTACTCTGTGGGGTAGCACCGATATAAATCTAAGAGGCGAAATTTTGTTCAATTATATCTTAGAATCCAATATTGTTATATGTAATAGAGGCAACGACCCCACCGTTGTAACGTCTAATAGAAGGGAAGTCTTAGATATCACTTTCGTTTCCGAACAGAGCTCTGTCGAAGTTGTCAACTGGAGAGTTTCCAACAAGGCGTGACTATCTGACCATTGTTGGATACTCTTCACAATACAACTAGTGGGAAGAAGTCTTTCAAAAATCCGCGTAAAGCTAACTGGTCAAAATTCAAAAGAAAACTGGGACAATCTTTGAATCACCCCAATGAGGACCTCAACTCGGCTGAAGCCGTTGACAATGCAGTCGATGCACTGACCAGCTCCCTCACGCAATCTTTTGAGAAATCCTGCCCGGTTAGTAGACATAGCGGTAAAAAGCGTCCACCATGGTGGAGCGACAAAATAGCGGAGCTCTTACGTATTTCGCTGGAACCTCGCCAAAGAAGGGGTCATCGAGTGGTCCACCTACAAAGAAAGTGTAAGACTCCTCAAGAAAGAGATTAGGTACGCAAAGAGGAGCTCTTGGAGGTCCTTTTGCGCATCTATTGAATCAACAACCGAGGCGTCCCGACTAAGAAAGATCCTGGCCAAGACACCAGCGCCAGAATCCAATGTTAGGAAAAGCGATGGTACCTGGGTAGAATCACAAGAGGAGACGCTGGCTATACTTCCAAGTACACATTCTCCCGGATGTACATCAATCTCCAAAGATGATATACGCATTCCAGAGACGACGTCGGGAATAAGCACGGAAGAAGTGGATGTAATAATAGATAACCATAAGAAAGCTTGGGCAATCAAATCATATGCTCCATATAAGGCAGTAGGAATGGAAAACTTGTCAAGAGTCAGTGGATATTGTTATTCCATGGCTCAAGCATATCTTCACAGGATGTCTTAAGCTAGGATATGTGCGGGAGGTGCGTGTTGTTTTTATTCCCAAAGTAGGGAAAGCGAGCCACACAAACGCAAAGGAGCTGAGACCTATCAGTCTATCGTCTTTTATGCTGAAAACATTGGAACGTTTAATAGATGTACACGTAAGAAAAGTGATCGGCCATAAATACCTATCTAAGTACATCTGCGACAGATCTGTAGACGCAGCCCTTCACAGGGTTACATTGAAAGATCGCTTCACTTCAAGGAATACACTCTGGGGGCGTTTCTGGACATTGAGGGGGCGTTCAACAACGTGAGCTCCGACGCGATCCTGAACAGGCTGCATAGAGCTCACATAAACACCGGACTTTGCAATTGGATTGCACAAATGCTCCAGTCTAGGATAATCTTCTCGACACGAGGAAATACAACCATCCAGAGAAGAGTCTGCAGAGGAACACCACAGGGCGGAGTTCTTTCTCCGCTGATGGCTCCTTGTAGTGAATGAGACCCTAGTAAAATTGAAGGAAAACGGCTTTAACGTGACGGCCTATGCCGACGATGTTGTTATCCTGGTCTCGGGGAAGTTTCTTCCAGTTCTTAGTGAAATACTCAATTTCGCACTACAGACGGAGATTGTTCTATTCACTAAGAAAAGATTAATCCCCACCTTCAGACTCCCAAATATCAGCGGCGTTGAGCTAGCCAGATACCTGGGTGTGATCTTAGATTCCAAACTAAACTGGAAGGAAAACATTGCTGAACGCATCAAAAAAGCAAGCTTAGCTCTCTACTCTTGCAAAAAGGCATTCAGCAATACATGGGGCTTCAGACCAGTTGTGGTATACTGGATAAATACGGCGGTTGTAAGACCCATTCTGACATATGGTTCACTAGAATGGTGGATGGTACTTGAGAAGCAATATCAGCTTTCAAATCTCACCAAAATCCAGAGGGTGGCATGCATCGGAATCATGGGGTCATTGAGAACAACACCGACGGCGGCAATGGAAACCATGCTTAGTTTCATTCCGCTTGACATTTATTGTAGTAGTCTGGCAGCCAAAACTGCTATAAGATTGAGGGAAGATCGATTGTGGTCATCAAACTCCGCTATTCTGTCCCGATGGCTACCAATGGATTGACGGAAACAGATCACATGAACCCGATGTTAACAATGCAAGGATTCCTGACAGAAGCTACTGGAAGAACTGGAGGACTAAAAAGAAAAAGGAGTTGGCATTCTATACCAACGGTTCTAAGGTGGGCAGTGGTGAAGCCCTTGGAGTAAACTGCTCCTTTAGAATAAACGACGACTGCAGCGTCTTTCAAGCCGAAGTCACTGCCATTACGCAGGCTGCTGAAATTATACGTGAGAATAATATCGTCGGAACGATAACTGTCTATATAGACAGCCAGGCAGCCATTAAGGCTCTGGACTCTGCTATAACTCGGTCGAGGCTGGTGAGAACCTGCAAATCACTTTTAAACGAGATATCCAGAGCCAATACGGTGACCCTCAGTTGGGTACCAGGACATGTGGATATCGAAGGAAACGAGAAAGCGGATGAGCTTGCTAGGAAAGGGTCGACGCTGCACATATCACGGGCCTTTCCCGTTCTAGCAGCCCCAGTCAGCTCTGCTGCTAGAAAACTGGGACAATCTTTGAATCACCCCAATGAGGACCTCAACTCGGCTGAAGCCGTTGACAATGCAGTCGATGCACTGACCAGCTCCCTCACGCAATCTTTTGAGAAATCCTGCCCGGTTAGTAGACATAGCGGTAAAAAGCGTCCACCATGGTGGAGCGACAAAATAGCGGAGCTCTTACGTATTTCGCTGGAACCTCGCCAAAGAAGGGGTCATCGAGTGGTCCACCTACAAAGAAAGTGTAAGACTCCTCAAGAAAGAGATTAGGTACGCAAAGAGGAGCTCTTGGAGGTCCTTTTGCGCATCTATTGAATCAACAACCGAGGCGTCCCGACTAAGAAAGATCCTGGCCAAGACACCAGCGCCAGAATCCAATGTTAGGAAAAGCGATGGTACCTGGGTAGAATCACAAGAGGAGACGCTGGCTATACTTCCAAGTACACATTCTCCCGGATGTACATCAATCTCCAAAGATGATATACGCATTCCAGAGACGACGTCGGGAATAAGCACGGAAGAAGTGGATGTAATAATAGATAACCATAAGAAAGCTTGGGCAATCAAATCATATGCTCCATATAAGGCAGTAGGAATGGAAAACTTGTCAAGAGTCAGTGGATATTGTTATTCCATGGCTCAAGCATATCTTCACAGGATGTCTTAAGCTAGGATATGTGCGGGAGGTGCGTGTTGTTTTTATTCCCAAAGTAGGGAAAGCGAGCCACACAAACGCAAAGTCTATCGTCTTTTATGCTGAAAACATTGGAACGTTTAATAGATGTACACGTAAGAAAAGTGATCGGCCATAAATACCTATCTAAATACATCTGCGACAGATCTGTAGACGCAGCCCTTCACAGGGTTACATTGAAAGATCGCTTCACTTCAAGGAATACACTCTGGTGGCGTTTCTGGACATTGAGGGGGCGTTCAACAACGTGAGCTCCGACGCGATCCTGAACAGGCTGCATAGAGCTCACATAAACACCGGACTTTGCAATTGGATTGCACAAATGCTCCAGTCTAGGATAATCTTCTCGACACGAGGAAATACAACCATCCAGAGAAGAGTCTGCAGAGGAACACCACAGGGCGGAGTTCTTTCTCCGCTGATGACTCCTTGTAGTGAATGAGACCCTAGTAAAATTGAAGGAAAACGGTTTTAACGTGACGGCCTATGCCGACGATGTTGTTATCCTGGTCTCGGGGAAGTTTCTTCCAGTTCTTAGTGAAATACTCAATTTCGCACTACAGACGGAGATTGTTCTATTCACTAAGAAAAGCCCCAGTCAGCTCTGCTAAGAAAAAAGTAGAAGATGAAGCCATCGATCGTGCAAACAGACGCTGGATTCATCGGGATACATGCGTAACGGCTAGAGCTCTATGGCCGGCATTTAGCAAGAAGAGATCATCAACTCTGGTTAAACTCAGTCGTCATAACGCACGGGTCGTTTCTGGCGTAATTACCGGCCATTGTGTTATTGGCCTTCACGCAGAAATCGAATCTATTCGTCACCTGCCGTGTGACTGTCCTGCCCTATCTGTTAGAAGAAAGAGAACTCTTGGCAGTTATTTCTTCTCGGAGCTGGAGGACTTAGGCAATGTTGAGCTGGTGGACCTCCTGAGATTTATATTACAATCTGGGTGGTTCTAACAGCGGACCTTGTTACAGCGTTCGCAGGGATAAATGATTGGGCACAATGAACCCGAATTGTGGGTCTAAGTGGGCAATAACCTTCTCGTCAGAAGGCACCCATCTACCTGACCTAACCTACGGACCTTTGGAAACCACGCTTTGCAGAAAATCGGGGCCCGGCGAATTACTTCGTAACAGCTAGAATAAACGGCATCCACTTCTACAGCTGCTACGCACCCGCTAGTCTAACACACAGTGACTACCTGAAGCTGTTGGACGAAATTGTAACTGATGCGCGAGGACAACACCCAGTGGTTATTGGTGGTGACTTCAACGCTTGGGCTATAGAATGGAGCAGAAGGACCACGGACAAGAGGCAGAGCCCTTCTCGAAGCTTTCGCACCACTCATCATTAGTCTAGCGAACAACGGCACAAAAAACAATCTATTATAGACATCACATTCATGAATAACTCACTCAATGACGGGTAAGCGAAGAATATACACATAGCAACCACCAAGCGATAATATGCAACGTTGACAACGAGAAGCCCAGGCAGCGCCCCAAACAAACAGGACCGAAATGGAAAGAAGCATCCTTCGACAAAGACACGTTCGAAGAACTGATGAACATCGGCCTTACAGATAGTTTCAGATCCACCTTGCTACTGGTGGAATGACGAAATCAGAGCACTTAAAGCAAACTGCCTTCGGGCACGGCGAAGGTCGCAGCGTTTAAGGGGTAGGCCGGAGTTCCAGGAACGACAATCAAAGTTCAGACTGGCAAGACGCGACCTCGATAAGGATATCAAAGAGAGCAAGGCAAGATGCTTCAAACAATTATGCAACGAAGCATATCTTGATCACTGGGGATAGTGACAAAGAAACTGAAGAGTAGTAAGTCCCCACAAATATCCTGCCCGGCAATGCTGAAGACAATAGTTGAGCATCTATTCCCCCATAGATCAACTACGGAACCCATCCCCATGCGGCAACAACTCCGGAACATATTCCGCAAATCACAACGGATGAGTTATATGAAGCATGCAGGGAAATAGGTGACAATAAAGCGCCTGGACCTGAAAACATTCCAAATATTGCTATCAAGCCAGCCGTCCATAAGAGACCGGACCTGTTTATAGCAACGATGCAAAGGTGCCTTGAGGAGGGGATCTTCAATGAATGGAGATGGAAAGGAGGCGCAAAAAAATACTGCGCTTTTAACTCTGCCAGCTGGACCTGCATTGGCAGATCACTGGCCAGAATTAATGCCGCAGAGTACCTACCTATTAAAGATACTCACAGACTACTTTGCGGATTAAAAGCTTAGATACCAGACGGACGATGGCGTAAAGTACCACAATATCACTGCGGGAGTTCCGCAACCGCACAATCCGGTCTAAAGAGGCACTAAAACACCTAGTAGTAAATGTCGAGTATTCTAGCAAAATGCGTCACAGATGCAGGCAGCGCTCTCTCGGATGCTGTCAAATATCGGAGGGCCTGGATACGCAAGGAGAATCTTGCAATTCAAAGTGGTGAGCTCCATCCTTCTGTATGCTGCCCCAGTTTGGGCGGCTGCACTCTCAACAAAGGAATTAAGGAGGAAACTTTCGTGTGCTTACAGGCTTCGCGCAATCAGAACAATTTGCGGTTTCCGAACAATTTCGGACGAAGCAGTCTGTATCATAGCTGGGATGATACCTATTGACATCCTTGCCAATGAAATGCAAATGGTTTACACAAGGCTTGTCGCGAATAGACAAGATACCAGGCTTACGAGGAGTGTAAAGGAGGAAGAAAGGGCAACATCTGCAGCACTTTGGCAAGCGAGGTGGGACAACACCACCAAAGGTAGATAGACCCATAAGCTGATTCCAAACATTGAAACAAAGAACGCAGGGCGACTGCAACTATCACCTTACGCAGTTCCTGTCTGGGCACGGTGGTTATAGAAAATACCTCCACTGCCACCTCCATATGGGCACGATAGCTCGCCATTTTGCCCAGAATGCCCAGAAGTAGAGGAACATGCGGAGCACGTTATATTCCAGTGCAGACACTTTACAAATAGCATAGCGAATCTACGAAGCCCGGAGCGCCTAATAGACCTCATGATGAGGTCATCGGACGACTGGGTGGAGATTTGTTCCGTCAAAACGGCCGTGCAGATTGAACTGCGTAGAATTGAAACATTGAGAAGGGCCGAGGAGGCAAATAGAGATAGTAGAGCATAGGGTGCTAACCAGCCCCGCGAAGTAATACCTAACGGCAGTCCCGCGAGGAGAGTGGTTTGAAGTGTGTAGGGTATGTGTCTAGTACGTAGGCGTATTCCTGGCATCGATTACTCAGGTTTGCGAATCGTGCATGCTAATAGAAATGTCGCTATTAGTATCCGTGGCGCAACAAAAAAACAAAAAAAACCCTGATCTTCACAATTAATTTCAAAGATATTGGACCATCGGGATGTCCGGACACCTCTGTCAATAACGGGTATATCTTTTACATCTTTTACGGTAGGAGACAAGCTATGGTTATACCCAATGAAAAAATATTAAAATTCTATAATCCCTCTGGAGCGGAGCGTGCGATATCCCCTTTCTAACAGTTTTTTTTTTCAAATCTATTTAAAAATTATTCCAAAACCTGAGTTTTCTCAAAAACTGGGCGTGGTAATGGGCGGATTTTGGAAATGGTACAACATTTATTTCATAATTTTGTTAATACGAAGTGATATTTTTCTGGAAATGTTTCAACATTTATTTCATAATTTTGTTCCTACGAAGTGATATTTTTCTAATGAAAACGTAGAAAAACAGTTTTTTAGAAAACCGCCCTAAAAAGTGGGCGTGGATATATGCAATGTATAAGAGATTTGTAGAGTGAACAAATGTCTACGTACTTGCTTAAGTAAATGTTTTCGAGTTGCATATAAAAATACTGAAGAAAATTAATTTTTAAAAGTGGGCGTGACAATGGGCGGATTTTAGAAATGTTTACACTTGCTCTGTCCCGATTTCCAAGGACTTCTTTTACAAAATTTCATTATCCTAGCTTCAAATTTAAGGCCCAAAAACGGACGGACGGACATGGCTAAATCGCCTCAGCTAGGGGTGCTGATCATTTATATATGAATATACTTTATTGGGTCTATGTTAAATATTTCTCTATGTTACAAACTGTGTATCAAACTTAAATTACCCAAACGCTGTGTCCTACGTAAGCACGGGGAATACGATGCGTGCGTTGCGTAACGGGCAATCCGGAGACCGTACATTATAAAACTATAGTTATCAAATTTAGGTGTCCTACGTAAACACAATATACGACAAGCACTTGCGTTGCGACGCCTCCGCACCGCACGCCTCGTTTTAATTTTCAAATAATTTGAACGTGCCCGCATTGTCGTACGGAAAGTGTATCGAAATGGAAGTGTTGATATCAGAAATTCATAAAAAAGTGTCCTGTGGAACAAAAGCCAATCCCGCTATAAAGGAATGCAGATAAGGAATGGGACTCAGTTGCTAAAAATGTATGATGAAGGAAATAATGTTGAGCCTAAGCTTTAAGACCTAAAAGTCAAAAAGCTTGCTTTACTTTAACAGCCAGTGGACGCTTTCTTGTGGTTGTTGCTTCCATTTATGAAAAAAAAAATGGATCTATTGCTTCGAGTAAAATCGAAATTTCAAGATGAGAATTGCACCACTTTCACCTGCTCGCAATTGGCAAGTAATGAAATTCGCCATAAGCTATTCGGTTTTTACTTGCACCTATAATATAGGGCAAGTATTGGATTCGCGCAAAAATTCGAACTCGAGATAACAATGAATTCTGACATTACGATGATAGAGAAGCTCGAAAAAGTGGGTCTGCCGATTCTGTCTGTCGGTATGTCTGTCTGTCTGTCTGTCTGTGTGTACTTACTTTTCTTATTAGCTGATTTTAGAAATATGGCTATTTCTCGGCTAAAACTCAATGGATTTTCATCAAAATCGAAATGTGGACAAGATAAAACGTTTAATAAAATGTGGCTTTTAAACTTGCGCAAAATTTTTAAAAATATTTTTTCAAAAATTTTATTATTTTTATTAAAAATTTATTCATTTCCAACTAACAGCATATAGGTGCAAGTACGTAAGTACTAAAGGGGGCATTGAAATTTTTGTTCTAGCCCTACTATTAGTGTTACTTCCCGTAGCGCCATTTTCACAAACACGGGTTTTCTCGAAAATGGTTTTAACGAATTTTATGAAATTTCATATTTCAGTTAGTTTACCAAGCTTTTGGATAAAAATGCATGTAACGGTACTTTGCTTGTTAAATGGTTTAAGTAAAGTAAAACACGAGCAATACTTGACATGCGAAAGAATATAGCATTTAGAGTTTTATTTAACAATTAAAAAAAATAAAAATAAAAAAAAAAGTATTTAAAACTTACTTCGCTTTCAATAGCAGCATAGAGCTAACTAATAATAGGAACTATTCGTGCAAATTGCTTTGTTTTTCAAATGTTTGGCAAGCTTTTTTGTTCAACGAATTTTGTCAGAATATATTTCTTACATATTTGGAGACGTTGCAAAATTCTTTTCTATTTTATATGCCATATGATGGGAAACAAAATAAAAGGGCTCTCGAAATGAAATTCATTGCCGCCATCTAGTGCGGGCTCCCAAGTTTGTAGAATATTTATATTACTTATTTTGGTACAACCCCATAGTTATATACCATAAGTCCATACTGGTTTTAGCACTTGCTTGTACAGAAGCAGTTTGTTCTCTATATTAAATTTGGAATATTTTCCATGTCACCAATACATAAATCTATATTTATTTTCTAGTCTCTGCGTTTTTTCTTTACATGCGATTTCCATTTTAGCTTTGCATCAAGTGTCATTCCAAGGTATTTAGCCTCGTTTCCGAACGGAGTTTGAACCGAGTTCGAAAAAATTGGCAGATTAATTATTTTCTTATTAGTAAAATTTACATGCACAGATTTGGTCTCATTGAGTGCGATTCGCCAAACCTTTGTCCATTTATTTACTCTATCCAATGCCTCTTGCAATTTTTCGGTAGTCTCTGCGACCCTTTTACCTACTGCCAATATAGCAGTATCGTCGGCAAAAGTGGATAATTTCGTTCCTTCCATTTGCGGTATATTACGAGTGTATAGTAGATATAAAAGTGGACCATGAACACTTCCTTGCGGCACCCCAGCCATTATTTCCTTAAAATCCGAAAATTCATTTCCACATTTGACACGGAATACTCTATTCGTGAGGTAGTTTCTTAGAATATTATATAAGTGCTCTGCCAAAACATGTCGTAATTTAAATTTTAGGCCTTCGTGCCAGACCTTGTCAAAAGCTTGTGAAACGTCAAGAAATACACTCCCCCAGTTTTTATGTAATTCAAATAATTTTTACAGTAGATCATTTCGATACTAGGATTGGCTAAAATTTCAAGTTTCATCCAAATCCGCTGAGTAGTTTCCGAGTTACAGATTTTAGAATAGCGCATGGACTTCCCTATAAGCTCTTCTCTTGCTGTTACTGCATTCCATTTCAATTTTTCAAAAAGTAAGGCATTTCCACGAATGGATCGTATATGTTAGCTCTTGCTTTTGAAAACTAAATAAGCTTAAAAAACTAATTTTTTTTTCAAAAATATTTTGTTCTTAAATTTTTAAAACTCTAAATGCTGTATTCCTTCGCATGTCAAGTATTGCCAGTGTTTTGCTTTACTTAAACCATTTAACAGGCAAAGTACCGTTACATTCATTTTTATCCAAAAGCTTGGTACGCCATGTTTTATATTGAAAGTGTAAGTTAAAATGGACTGGAATCTCAGCTCAGTATTACTAGGACATACCTACGTACAAGACATTACATTATTCATATCAAAACCAGTATTAGGTGTACCTATGCAGGATATGAATAAATTGCCTTCTATTTAATGACGATATAAAATGTCCGGAACACTATTGCACGAGGCCCTCCTCGCACTTGCCCAATTTTTTCTTCAAGAGATCTTTCGATTACATCTGTTATTCTATGTACTTGTTCAACATGTAGAATGCTTACTTCTGAATCTGAATTGATGATCCGGGATGAGATGCTTTTCTTCTATTATCGGCTGTATTCGTCTAATATACTCTTTCGAATACTTTGGATATAATTGGAAGAAGTGAAATTGGTCTATATGACGATTTTTCATTTGCTGGTTTACCGGGCTTAAGAACCATTATCACTTCCGCAACTTTCCATTGGCTGACAATATGTTCAATTCTGTCTAAATGCAGCTTTTTTAATAACTTCTGTTTATTAATTAAAAGCTTAATTAAAGCTTTTCTTGGCAGTGCCTTAAGAACCTCTCCCGTGATTAAGTCGTATCCAGGAGCTTTCTTGGGTTTGAGTTTCTGAAATTTCTTCCTTAAGTTCGCTTAGTGTTGCATTTCTTATTGCACTATTGTCTATTTCCGACGTATTTGCATCTTGAGCAAGATCTTGTCCATCAAATGCCTTAAAAGTATTTTCCAAATTCATTGCAAAAATGTGTGTTTTTTCTTTATCATGCCTGGCCCATTCGTATAGATTTTTCCTGATTGGTACGGTTTGTATTATAGGCTTTTTAATACCTTTTATGGCTTTCCAAAGCGAATAATTTCAATCTGCCGATATCAATTTCTTCAAGGTAAGTTTCTATTTCTTTATTTTTTAGATCTTTAATAGCGTTTTTTAGTAAGTTCCACAAAAGATTTAGGTGTGATTTAAGCTGCGGAGCCCGACTTTGTTGCCATTTCTTACGCGCTTTTCTCTTTTCCTTAATCATCTCTTGTATTTCCACGGGATAAGTTTGAACATTACTGACCGGCGTTTTCTTTTGCTTTGGAGTATTTTTCCACGCGGCACTTTGTAAGATTTCAACGAACCGATCAACTTCTGTTTCAAGTTCATACGGTGTTTTAAGAGATACCCTCAGATCGATATTTACTTCTATATCTTTTTTGAAGTTATCCCAATTAGTTCTCGCGCTGGTTAATCTGAACATTCTTTCTTTTTAGTGTTCCGGACCTTAAAAGGTAAGACGGAACACTTATGGGTTTGATACGGTGTCTGTCTGTCCGTCTGTCCGTCAGTCTGTCACAGCCCTGTAACTTTTGAACCGATAGACATAGAGAGCTGAAACTTTCGCTATGTGTACATTATGTGGAAGCCTGCACAAGATGGCGGCAATGAATTTCATTTTGGGAGCCCTTTTTTGGGCACCTTGTATGAAGGGCAAAAAAAAATATTTTGTTCCCCATCATGTGGCATATCAAATTAAAGAGAATTTTGCAAGGGCCCCATATATGTAAGAAATATTTTTTTCTGGCAAAATTTGTTGAACAA
This sequence comes from Chalcosyrphus nemorum, assembly GCA_949716465.1. Lineage (NCBI taxonomy): Eukaryota > Metazoa > Arthropoda > Insecta > Diptera > Syrphidae > Chalcosyrphus > Chalcosyrphus nemorum. The sequence goes on from OX454335.1 coordinate 10,580,946, forward strand.
AAAAGCTTGCCAAACATTTGAAAAATGTTGTCCCCCCTAGCGGCCAGACCATAAATGGTAAAAATATGAAAAAAATTGGAGATACGTAGGATTTCGTGTAGATTGTAAAACCAATACGAAAACTTCTATGTTTTATATATTTTCTGAGAAAAATTAAAAAAATGGGGCATCTAGTTACCCCACTGTATCTCCCCCAGTTTTTATGTTATCCAAATAATTTTTACAGTAGATCATTTTGATAATACGATTTGCTCAAGTTTCAAGTTTCAAGCTTCATCTAAATCCGCTACGTAGTTCCCGAGTTACAGATTTTAGAAAAGCGCATGGACTTCACTATAAGCTCTTCTCTTGCTGCTACTGCATTCGATTTCGATTTTTCAAAAACGAAGTCATTTGCACGAATGGATCGTATATGTTAGCTCTATGCTGCTTTTGAAAACTAAATAAGTTTAAAAAACAATTTTTTTTTTATTTTTTATTTTTTTTTTTTCAAAAAATTTTTTTTTTAAATTTTTAAAACTCTAAATGCTGTATTCCTTCGCATGTCAAGTATTGCCAGTGTTTTGCTTTACTTAAACCATTTAACAAGCAAAGTACCGTTACATTCATTTTTATCCAAAAGCTTGGTACGCCATGTTTTATATTGAAAGTGTAAGTTAAAATGGACTGGAATCTCAGCTCAGTATTACTAGGACATACATACCTAGGTACAAGACATTACATTATTCATATCCAAACCAGTGTTAGGTGTACCTATGCAGGATATGAATAAATTGCCTTCTATTTAATGACAATATAAAATGTCCGGAACACTATTGCACGAGGCCCTCCTCGCACTTACCCAATTTTTTAATTAGAGCTTCGCTTACAGTCATAATGATTTGAGAATGATCAGAGGAGAGGTCAAAGCTTTCTTCAACTTTTATAAAGTTGCCTGATATTCCTTTAACAACAAAGAAATCGATCAGATCCGGTCTCTTATTTCTATCAGTCGGCGAATATGTTGGTTTACCCGTCGAGTAAAAAAGATGAATCCGCCTCTGGCCTTTTCCGATGGGTGGAAAGCGTGGACCAGCCAAATATCAATATCTTTTTCTCGTACAAATATTTCTAACTCGTAGAGTCCTTGTAGGAGCCCGTTGACGTTCCATGTAAGAATTTTAAGCGTTTCTTTCATATTCGGTTTTGACTGCGCGTGTTCTGTATGCTGTTTTCAAGAGCAACTATTCTTTCGAAAACTAATTTATTAGTTTTGCATTGCTCTTCAAGCTTTGCAAGAATTATGGAAAGCACGTGGGATACAGGGTCTTGTGTACTGTCCCTTTCATTGTTTTCCAATGTCACAACTCGACCGGAAGTATTTACGCTAATGTGTCGATGGTTTTTTGCGTTGGATACCCGTGAGTTCTCGGTCATGTATGTCACCGCTTGGGCATAACACTGCACACCAGTGTTCGATGAACTTGATTCTGTCACTATTTCTGTGCTAGTTTTAGGTTTTTCTCCATTTACCGGGTTTAAGTCAGTATTGGCGAATTTTCTATTTTTCGCTGCTTTTTTGGTAGCAGTTTTGGATATACTTTGTTTCGTATTTCGCATGGAATTTTTAAGCGTATCGCGCCTTTTTTGGAGCTCTTTCGCTACTTCGCAACCCCGATAGTTCGCTGGATGCTTTCCTTGGCAGTTTATACAAGTTGCTGGCGTCTGCTTATTTGTTTGACACTCTTCCGATAGATGATTACCTGCGAATTTCACGCAACGCGGGTTTTTCTGGCAGTAAGTCTGCGTATGGTTGAAGCCTTGACAACGCTTACACTTCGGGATCGATCTGGACTTCTCACGCATAGGTTCGATTTTGACCACGATGTTAAGAATAGTCTTAATAACATGGAATCGCTTTTTAAGTTGCTCGACAACCAAAGCCCTGATGTATGTCTAGTTAGCGAAACTAAGCTAACTAGAAACGCAAAATACGGCACAGTAAATATAATATGGAAAAAGAGACCGACCCAACTCCACTTAAGGAGGTGGTGTTGCGATCTTCATTTGAAAAGAACTTGGGATAAGGTCGTGTATAGTGGTGAAGTGCGAAGGTTCCAGGAGCTAGAAGCATGTATTGTGTACATCCCTCTCCGTAGTGGAAAGAAGATATATGTATGTGGTCGCCCTTTATGCTCCTGAAGCTCCTCAATCTAACCTATTTATGCCAGAGCTCGAAACATTATTTCAATGCCTAAGGCTGTGTTCGGGAGAGAATTATTTCCTCATGGCCGGAGATTTGAACGCCAAACATAGAGATTGGGGAAATCATACACCAAATACTAAAGAGAACTCACTACTTAATTGATGGGGTCAACACAATGTCGAGTTTCGGCTCGATTTGAAGGCTACAGATAGTCCGTCGTTTCCCAGAAGCGGCTCCTATCTGGATCTACTTCTGTTTGATGAACGTTTACAACTAACTGACGTTGACCGACAAACGATAAACTGTTTACGCACGTTCGTGTATGACAGTGACCATTGCGGACTTAATACCGAAATAACGATTCCAAACTAAATTTCGGAATTGGAAGAGTTTGTCCAAACGTACTCCTACAACTACGATTGAACTCGTTGGACTCGCTTCTCCCTAGACTTAACAAGAGAAATCTAATTAAATTCGATCGACCCACCGTCCAACAGAAACCTGTCGAACGAGGAGATTGACAGTTATCTAAAACAAATGGACGAGACAATCAAACGAACGATGGACAGTACAATACCTCGGTATCGACCAACTGATAACGTATTCCGTAATGCAACAATGGAAGCACTGCAAGCACAAAAAAGTAGACTGCTTACAAGACTTAAAAACATGTATAGACAGTTTACTGACAGACAAACCTCGGTGATTAGGACGCTGCAGTCGTTGCAAATTACAGGCTCACGGCTAATTTGCACTGGGGAAATAAGATTCGAGCTATCAGGTCTGATAACCCGAGGATGTTCCCCCAAATTAATAAAATATTTCGGAGGAATGTCAACGAACTTCCGTGTCTGAAAATCCCCCGAACAACGAACAACGAACAACTTTTACTTACAGAAGCAGGAATAGATCCAGTTGACGCTGTCGACGATGACGACTTTTTCGTGATCGAGGCGCCGCAGAAGTAGGTTGAGGCTATAGGAACCATTTTTCAGGATGTGTATAAGGTAAATGCTAGCATTCGCTCGAACCACAACCTGGAGAATAAAGTCCTTGCGCACAACTTCCGCCTTCGATTTGATTTGCAGCATTGGCAAGCAGAGAATACTGGCTTCACCAGGTTCAATGATGAAAATGTTGGAAACAATGTCATTGCCATTGAAGGGATTCATCCCTCTTACATATCGAAGGTAAAACTTCAAGCGATCTTCGAATCACTGAGAAAGAAGAAATCAGTGGGAATCGATGGAGTGTCGAACATTTTGCTTAGACATCTTCCTCTTGTAGCGGTAGACATTTACACCACCCTGTTCAACAATGCACTGAATAATGCACATTATCCAGAGCATTGGAAAACAGCAGTGGTGCAGCCAATATCAAAAAGGGGAAAAGACAGTTCCAATCCGGCAAATCTCAGGTCGATAAGTCTCCTTCCAAACATCAGCAAGGTATTCGAAAAAGTGCTCCATAGAGCAATGATGAAGTGGGTTGAGGACAATCATATAGTTCCGGATAACCAGTTCGGTTTTAAGGCGGGGCATGATACAATTCATGCCGCGTCTAAACTTGTGTCGGATATTCAATACAACAAAAGCAAGAATCAGTGCACGGGTGCCTGCCTTGTTGACTTGGAGAAGGCCTTCGATACCGTATGGTTGGAGGGGCTCTTTTGCAAGTTGAGTAGGTTGGGTATAAGTAAACCACTACTGTACATGTGGCTTAATATGCTCACTAGTAGAACGTTCGTTGTGAAAAATGGCAGCGTAACTTCCACTGGAACGTTCGAAATTAAAAATGGTCTGCAACAGGGGGCGGTTAATTCGCCGATCCTATTCAATATTTACACAGCTGATCTGATAGGATTTCTTCAACATGCGATAGCGTACGCGGACGATTTGATCGCGCACAGATCAGGACCTAAGATTGACGTCATTGCAACACTCTTGCAGCGTATTTTCGATAAGATTCAGCGATATTGTGATGATTGGAAGTTGAAGATCAACTTTCAGAAGTCTGAAACAATTCTTTTCAGAACGTCATTGTCTGGGGCCTCTAGGGATACTAGGAAGAATTGGCGAAAGCTCTCTATTGTTGGAGAGCACGGACGTCCACTTGCATATCAAAATGTAGTCAGATACCTGGGGATTTGGCTAGATCAATACCTATATTTTAATAAACACGTAGATATTGCTCTAACCAGAGCCCGAGGCGCTTTCGCTCTTGCAAAGAGACTGTTTTATAGCAGCCAACTCGATGCAAGGGTGAAGGTAATCTACTACGTGGCCCTTATTCGGCCCATGATCGCTTATGGATGTTCTGTGTGGTTCAACATAGGGGAAAGCAGGATGGAAAGGATTCGGGTGTTTGAGAGGGCCTGCCTTTGGGCTTGCCTTCACTTATCCAGAACTCCAGAGTCTCAGTACATAAAATTCTATTCCAACGAGGTCCTTTACAACAAAGCGAATCTGATAAGAGTGGACAATTTCCTGATCAAGTTGACTCGAAGGCACATTGGGAGAGCAACGAACTTGATGAATAACCTGATCTCCGGGGCTTATTACCCCAATAACATGTACCATGAGAGCGTGCGCCTTAACGGCTTTGTTCACTCAGAGGCATTCCTCTATTACGATCAGACAGGCTGCCCAACTACGAGCGAGACGTCGTACGGAGCGCTGAGGAGAGTCTCCGGCTTAGTAAGTCGGTTTCAATCCGAGACGACATAAAGGACGTCGAGCGGCAGCACCAGCAATTCTGGTGGCTCATAGAGCGAGCTCCCTCGTCGATCCCCATAGATCCCGGATAGGGGCGGTACTGTTAGTTGGCCGTAGCATAGTACTAAAAATGGCCGACTTAGTCTGTAGGTAAAACTAAGCATAATACATATAGAAAAAAATAAAAAATTGTCTATTTAGGTTTAAGGTAGTATATAGTTTTTTCTAAATAAAAAATGTCCTGTTACTAAGTTTTTCCAATAAATTTTTCTTAGTTTTTCAACAAATTAGTTTATATTCATTTGATAATTAGATTAGTTAGATCAGGTCGAAAGACATAGAATAAGCATTAAGTGTATTTTACAGCGCTCGCATAGGGCCAGTAAGTTATAATAAGATAGATAAGTTATTTAATCTAGTTTTAAACGTTTTTGCCTAGCTGTTAATTTTTCATAATTTTATAAAACCTTTTAAAAAAGGAAAACAGTCTTAATACCATATATTAAATCCTTTTTTTTTGTCTTTATCAAAATTTAGCATATATAGTGGAAGTACATCGCTTAACTAATTTATCCTGGTCGCCCTCAGACTGTTTCTTTTCCTTTTTGATAATATTGACGGCATCAAGAATGTTAAAGCTTTTGTCTTTTGTTCACGAGGGGTGAAGTCCCCTTGCTACTACACGCATTGGTCTTTCTAACTTGTTTTCATACGTTTATCACTAAATCTTTTCGGTATTCAATTTTCGGGATACTGCTCGGTAACCTTCGGCATCATCAACGTTGATTTTCCACATATTGTTAAGGAAAGACGTGACCGTAAACTGTGATGTCACAGTACTTTTAAGGAGGCAATGCAACTTAATATAGTCCGTAATTCCAATGACGTTAATCGGTGGTGGAGGACGTGATTTCTTTTGATATTGATTTTCTGGTAAATCTTTGTTTTTTTTTCATATTTTTGTGGCTCGACTTCAGGTGAGGAACCTGCTTTGCGTTTTTTTTCTGGGTCTTTTCTTTTCGATCTAATTCGTTTCCCGTGTATGGTATTCTTGTGACTAGATGAGCGGTGTGGGCGAGCTGCATTTGCCTTTTGGGGGCCCGTGTTTCTTTAGGCATTATTTTCTTTCCTTAATATGTCTACCTCTTTCTTAAGCTCTCGATAGAGCAGTTCAATTTCGGTAAGCTTGGTACGGAGTTCGCCATTTTCCTCCTCAATGCTTTTAATTTTCACTGAGTCCCTAAGTTTTTTACGCGAAGGGAAGAGATGAGAATATAGGGAAGGCCATGCGCTCTTCTAAAATCTGTAACTCAGGAACTACTTGGCGGATTTGGATAAAACTTAAAATTTGAGCCAATCCTAGTATCAAAATGACCTACTGTAAAAATGATTTAGAAAACTGAGGTGACTAGATAACCCATTTTTTTAATATTTCTCAGAAAATATATAAGATACAGAAATGTTCGTACTTTTTCCACAATCTACACAAAATTCTAGGTATTTCCAATTTTTTCATATTTTTACCATTTGCGGTCTGGCCGCAAAGTGGGGAGGGGACACATTTTTCAAATGTTTGGCTAGTTTTTTTGTTTAACAAATTTTGTCAGAAAAAAAATATTTCTTACATATATGGAGTCCTAAAATCCACCCTCCGTATACCAAACATAGCGTATACAAAAATATGCAATGTATAAAACTAAGCGATCTAATACCCCAGGTGGCAGTCCAGTTACACTGGAAAATCCACCCTCTTCGGAGGTCGGCTGTATGGATTCTGGGGAGAGCCATTTATTTCAACTAATAAATCCCTTCTCTAAAAGTACAAGGGTATCTCGATCTCCACCAGCAAGATCGACTGTCTCCGGAAAACGAAGTCCGCCGGAAGCGCAAGCGCGTGAAAAACTTAAGGACTCAGTGAAAATTAAGAGCATTGACGAGGAAAACGGCGAACTCCGTACCAAGCTTACCGAAATTGAACTGCTCTACCGAGAGCTTAAGAAAGAGGTAGATTTATTAAGGAAAGAAAATAAAGCCTTAAGAAACACGTTCCCCCAAAAGCCAAATGCAGCTAGCCCACACCGCTCATCTAGTCACATGAATACCATACTGATGAAGAAGAGCTAGCACGGGAAACGAGTTAGATCGAAAAGAAAAAAATAAATAAATAAATATTAGCCCGTAAGCAGCCAATAGAGGGCCAAGGCCTAGCTTCTCACAACTGTACGTATTGTGCGTGGTATACATTTCCGTACGTACAGAAGGGACCTACAGTTTTATGCCGTATCCGAAGGGCAGGAAGGTTTTGAGAAGCTTTCTCATGACAGGTGGGGCCGTAAAAAAAAACTTTGATGGTATTTTCCTGGATTCGAACTCGGAACCCCTTGCGCAGTAGTCCAACGCACTAACCATTGAGCCACGGCACCCACCCAGATCGAAAAGAAAAGACCCAGAAAAAAACGCAAAGCCGGTTCCTCACCTGAAGTCGAGCCACAAAAATATGAAAAAAAAACAAAGAGTTACCAGAAAATCAATATCAAAAGAAATCACGTCCTCCACCACCGATTAACGTCATTGGAATTACGGACTATATTAAGTTGCATTGCCTCCTTAAAAGTACTGTGACATCACAGTTTAAGGTCACGTCTTTCCTTAACAATATGTGGAAAATCAACGTTGATGATGCCGAAGGTTACCGAGCAGTATCCCGAAAATTGAATACCGAAAAGATTTAGTGATAAACGTATGAAAACAAGTTAGAAAGACCAATGCGTGTAGTAGCAAGGGGACTTCACCCCTCGTGAACTAAGGAAGACATTATGAATGACCTTAAAGACAAAAGCTTTAACATTCTTGATGCCGTCAATATTATCAAAAAGGAAAAGCAACAGTCTGAGGGCGACCAGGATAAATTAGTTAAGCGATGTACTTCCACTATTTGTGCTAAGTTTAATAGGATTTAATATATGATATTAAGACTATTCTTAATATCGTGGTCAAAATCGAACCTATGCGTAAGAACTCCAGAACGATCCCGAAGTGTAAGCGTTGCCAAGGCTTCAACCATACGCAGACTTACTGCTGGAAAGAACCGCGTTGAGTGAAATTCGCAGGTAAACATCTATCGGAAGAGTGTCAAACAAATAAGCAGACGCCAGCAACTTGTATAAACTGCCAAGGAAAGCATCCAGCGAACTATCGGGGTTGCGAAGTAGCGAAAGAGCTCCAAAAAAGGCGCGATACGCTTAAAAATTCCATGCGAAATACGAAACAAAGTATATCCAAAACTGCTACCAAAAAAGCAGCGAAAAATAGAAAATTCGCCAATACTGACTTAAACCCGGTAAATGGAGAAAAACCTAAAACTAGCACAGAAATAGTGACAGAATCAAGTTCATCGAACACTGGTGTGCAGTGTTATGCCCAAGCGGTGACATACATGACCGAGAACTCACGGGTATCCAACGCAAAAAACCATCGACACATTAGCGTAAATACTTCCGGTCGAGTTGTGACATTGGAAAACAATGAAAGGGACAGTACACAAGACCCTGTATCCCACGTGCTTTCCATAATTCTTGCAAAGCTTGAAGAGCAATGCAAAACTAATAAATTAGTTTTCGAAAGAATAGTTGCTCTTGAAAACAGCATACAGAACACGCGTAGTCAAAACCGAATATGAAAGAAACGCTTAAAATTCTTACATGGAACGTCAACGGGCTCCTACAAGGACTCTACGAGTTAGAAATATTTGTACGAGAAAAAGATATTGATATTTGGCTGGTCCACGCTTTCCACCCATCGGAAAAGGCCAGAGGCGGATTCATCTTTTTTACTCGACGGGTAAACCAACATATTCGCCGACTGATAGAAATAAGAGACCGGATCTGATCGATTTCTTTGTTGTTAAAGGAATATCAGGCAACTTTATAAAAGTTGAAGAAAGCTTTGACCTCTCCTCTGATCATTCTTCTATCATTATGACTGTAAGGGAAGCTCTAATTAAAAAAAAAAATTGGGCAAGTGCGAGGAGGGCCTCGTGCAATAGTGTTCCGGACATTTTATATTGCCATTAAATAGAAGGCAATTCATTCATGTCCTGCATAGGTACACCTAACACTGGTTTTGATATGAATAATGTAATGTCTTGTACGTAGGTATGACCTAGTAATACTGAGCTGAGATTCCAGTCCATTTTAACTTACACTTTCAATAAAAAAAAATGGCGTACCAAGCTTTTGGATAAAAATGCATATAACGGTACTTTGCTTGTTAAATGGTTTGAGTAAAGCAAGACACTGGCAATACTCGACATGCGAAGGAATACAGCATTTAGAGTTTTAAAAATTAAAAAAAAAAATATTTTTGAAAAAAAAAAAAATTTAAAAAAAATTTTTGTTTTTTAAACTTATTTAGTTTTCAAAAGCAGCATAGAGCTAACATATACGATCCATTCGTGCAAATGACTTCGTTTTTGAAAAATCGAAATCGAATGCAGTAGCAGCAAGAGAAGAGCTTATAGGGAAGTCCATGCGATCTTCTAAAATCTGTAACTCGGAAACTACTTAGCGGATTTAGATGAAACTTAAAACTTAAGCAAATCGTAGTATCAAAATGATCTGCTGTAAAAATTATTTGGATAGCATGAAAACTGGGGGAGATACAGTGGGGTATCTAGATGCCCCATTTTTTAAATTTTTCTCAGAAAATATATAAAATATAGGAATTTTCTTATTGGTTTTATAATCTACACGAAATTCTACGTATCTCCAATTTTTTTCATATTTTTACCATTTATGGTCTGGCCGCTATGGGGGGGGGGACAACATTTTTCAAATGTTTGGCGAGCTTTTTTGTTCAACAAATTTTGCCAGAAAAAAATATTTCTTACATATATGGAGCCCTTGCAAAATTTTCTTTAATTTGATATGCCACATGATGGGGAACAAAATAATTTTTTTTTGCCCTTCATACAAGGTGGCCAAAAAAAGGCTCTCAAAATTAAATTCATTGCCGCCATCTTGTGCAGGCTTCAACATAATGTATACATAGCGAAAGTTTCAGCTCTCTATGTGTAACGATTCAAAAGTTACAGGGCTGTGACAGACTGACGGACAGACGGACAGACGGACAGACAGACACCGTATCAAACCCATAAGTGTTCCGTCTTACCTTTTAAGGTCCGGAACACTAAAAAACAGAATGGTCAGATTAACCAGCGTTAGAACTCATTGGGATAGCTTTAAAAAAGATATAGAAGTAAATATCGATCTGAGGGTATCTCTTAAAGATCTAAAAAATAAAGAAATAGAAACTTACCTTGAAAGCTTATCGGAAGAAAAAGATTCGAATTATTCGCTTCAGAAAGCCATAAAAGGTAATAAAAAGCCAATAATACAAACCGCACCAATCAGGAAAAATCAATACGAATGGGCCAGGCATGATAAAGAAAAAGCACAAATTTTTGCAATGCATTTGGAAGATACTTTTAAGCCATTTGACGGACAAGCTCTTGCTCAAGATGCAAATACGTCGGATATAGATAATATTGCAATAAGAAATGCAACACTAACCGAACTTAAGAAAGAAATTAAGAAACTCAAACCCAAGTAAGCTACGACTTAATCACGGAAGAGGATCTTAAGGCACTGCCAAGAAAAGCTTTAAGTAAGCTTCCGTTTATTATAAACGCCACGTTTAGACTTGAACATATTGCCAACCAATGGAAAGTTGCGGAAGTTATAATGATTCTTAAGCCCGGTAAATCACCAAATGAAAAATCGTCATATAGACCAATTTCACTTCTTCCCATTATATCCAAAGTATTCGAAAGAGTATATTGATTAGACGAATACAGCCGATAATAGAAGAAAAGCATCTCATCCCGGATCATCAATTCAGATTCAGAAGTAAGCATTCTACATGTTGAACAAATACATAGAATAACAGATGTTATCGAAAGATCTCTTGAAGAAAAAAAGATTTGTTCAAGTGTATTTCCTGACGTTTCACAAGCTTTTGACAAGATCTGGCACGAAGGCTTAAAATTTAAATTACGACAAGTTTTGCCAGAGCACTGTCAAATGTGGAAATGAATATTCGGATTTTAAGGAAATAATGGCTGGGGTGCCGCAAGGAAGTGTTGGTCCACTGTTATATCTACTATACAATCGTGATATACCGCAAGTGGAAGGAACGAAGTTAGCCACTTTTGCCGACGATACTGCTATATTGGCAGTAGGTAAAACGGTCGAAGAGACTACCGAAAAATTGCAAGAGACATTGGATAGAGTAAATGAATGTACAAAGGTTTGGCGAATCGCACTCAATGAGACCAAATCTGTGCATATAAATTTTACTAATAAGAAAATAATTAATTTGCCGATTTTTTCAAACTCGGTTCAAATTCCGTTCGCAAACGAGGCTAAATACCTTGGAATGACACTTGATGCAAAGCTAAAATGGAAATCGCATGTAAAGAAAAAACGCAAAGAACTAGAAAATGAATATAGAGATATGTATGGGTTACTTGGAAAGTATTCTAAACTTAATATAGAGAACAAACTGCTTTTGTATAAGCAAGTGCTAAAACCAGTATGACTTATGGTATACAACTCTGGGGTTGTACCAAAATAAGTAATATAAATATTCTACAAACTTTTGAAAACAAAGTGCTAAGAGGAATTATTAATGCGCCATGGTATATTAGAAATGACGATATCCACAGAGATCTCGGCATTAAAACAATCGTAGATGAAATTAGAAACTATGCGAGAAGGCATGAAATTCGACTAGAAAGTCACGTTACTATCACAGTCCTCCAAGTTTTGAATGAAAGTAATTTACTGCGCCGTCTTCAAAGAACTAAACCTCTTTATTTTTTAGTAACTATACACGAAACTTAACGCCCAGTGTTCGAAAAATGTGCTTTTTTCAGTAATTTTACATGAAACTTTTGAGCTAGGATTATGTAGACATTTCTTTAATCTACAAATCTGCCATACATTGTATAAGGCTACGCCCACTTTTTAGTTGCGGTTTTCTAAAAAAAAAACCTTTTTCAGCATTTTAAAATTTCATATATCAGTTAGTTTAGAAGTACCAAATCGTTGGCTAAAAATGCATGTAAAGGTACTTAACTTGTTAAATGGTTTAAGTACAATAAAACACGAGCAATACTTGACACTCGAAAGAATATAGCATTCAGAAATCTAAAAATTAAAAAAAAAAAAAAAATATTTTTCTTTTCTTTTACAAAATAGCAAGAAATTAAAAAAATTCTAAAACATATTTAGTTTTCTATAGCATGACACTCCATTTGTGTATATTATTTATTTCCTCAAAAAATCGAAATCGAATGATAAAGCAACAAGAGAAGAGAATAAAGGAAATTCTTCCGCTTATCTAAAACCGGTAACTAAAAACTAAAATAAATTAATAAATTTTAGGTCGTAAGCAGCCCATAGAAGGCCAAGGCCTAGCTTCTCGCAACTGTTAATGTTGTGTGTGGTGTACATATTTCTGCACATACAGAAGGGACCTAAGTTTTGTGCCGTATGGGAAGGGCAAAGGGTTTTGAGAAGCTTTCTCATGACAGTAATACTGTGAAAAAAACTTTTGATGGTGTGTTTCTGGATTCGAACTTGGAACTCCTTGCGCAGTAGTCCAACGCACTAACCACTGTGCCACGGCACTAACTCAAAAACTACTAAGCAAATTTGGATGAGACTTGAAATCGTCATATCAAAGTGACCTCCTATAAAAATTGTGATTAAATACCCCATTCTTTTAATTTTTCTCAGAAAAATCTATAAAATATACGAATTTGCTTCTTTTTTCCACAATCTACACAAAATTCTACGTTTCACAATTTTTACGTGCACCGATACATAGTATAAGGCAAGTTTTGGATTCTTAAAAAATTTCGATCTCAGGATTTTGATAAATTCTGATATTACCTTTATAGAGAAGTCAAAAAAAGTGGGTCTGAAAATTCTGTCTGTCTGTCAGCGAGGCTACAGCCTAACCGGGTAAGCCGATTTTGATCAAACTTCTGTGGGGTAATCCCTAGAGGCGAAATTGAAATGTTTGTTATAGCCATAAAATTAACGGCACTTTACTTTAAAAAAAGCAGATTTGCTGGAAAACGGTTTGTACGAATTTTTTTTTTAAATTTCATATTTCGGCTATTTTGGCAAAGTGCTATAAGATGGCGTTCCAAATTTTTGGCTGTACTTTTCTTAGGGTCAAGTGGTTTTAGCCAATTTTCTCGAAAACGCCCCTAACGATTTAGATTAGTCTTGTGAAGTCTAATAAAATGGTGTACCAAGTTTTTGGCCCAAATTGCTTATAACGGTACTTAACTTATAGCAAACTTAACAAAAAAAAAATTTCAAATTTTTGGCAAGCTTTTTTGATCAACGAATTTGTCAGAAAAAAATATTTCTTACATAGATGGAGACCTTGCAAAATTCCCATTAATTTGATACGCCATATGATGAGAAGCAAAATAATTTTTGTTTGCCATTTATACAAGGTGTCCCAAAAAGTGCCCGTCGTCTTGTGCGGGCTTCCACATAATTTACACATAGAGAAAGTTTCAACTTTCTGCGTTTAACGGTTCAGAAGTCACTGGGCTGTGACAGGCTGATGGACAGACGGACGAACAGACACCGTATCAAACCCATATATGTTCCGTCTTTCCTTTTGAGGTTCGGAACACTAACGATTGATTTTGAGTGATGGAAATGTTTATGTACAATCCCTTCTATTAAGTGAAAAAGATGATATCCGTCAAGTGTTCACATATATAGGAAAGGGATAGCGTACTACACGATCCGTTCCAAACGGATTGTAATATTTTTATATGTTTCACATCGGCTTTCGTTTTTTACTTGCACCTATAACAAAGGGCAAGTATTGGATTCGTGCAGATTTTCGATCCCGAGATTTTGATGAATTTTGAACTAACCATAGTAGAAAACTCCGAAAAAGTGGGTCTGCCGATGCCGTCTGTCTGTGCACGAAGCTACAGCCTAAATGGGTGGCATTTTGATCAAACTTCATATCTAGGGTTTGTTGGATAATCTCTAGAGGCGAAACTTAAATTTTTATTTAGCCTTATTATTAATGGTAATATCCTTAAGGGCAATTTCACAAAAAAAATAGATTTTCTCGAAAGCAGGTACAACAATTGTTATTGAATTTCATATTTGATTCAGATTGAAAAATGCCAATCCAATGGCATATAACATAGCTTACCGAAATAGTTTACAACCGTATTTTTCTTGCTAAAAGCTGATCTGCGCAAAAAGGTCTAAAACGATTTTCTTTAAATTATACACTAAGACAGAGCTGTGCAATAAAATGGCTTAAAATGGTTACACCAAAAAATGTTGTAACAGTACTTACGGCTAATTTGGCTAAAATACGATTTTCTTGAAAACGGACCGAACGATTTCATTTAAGTTTTTACATTGCATCACAAATCGTAAATGCTACATATAAAATGGCTAAAACGGTACTTTTCCACGGATAAAGACGTTTTAGCCAATTTGCTCGAAAACGGCTAGGACGATTTTCTTTAAATTTCATATTTAGATTAGCTTTGTATTTGGTAATTCTAATACGAAATTTTAGCGAAATCGTTTGAGCCGTTTACGTGAAAAAGGAATTTAAGTTGGCTATAAGCAAAGTACCATTATTCACATTTTTTACCAAAAATTGGTACGCTATTAATGGAACTCTACTAAATGTGAGAACTTTATTAAAATCGTTGGTCCGTTTTCAAAAAAAAATCGTTTTTTATCCAAATCGGCCATAAGTACCATAAGTACATAAGTTTAGGCCAAAATATGGTAAATCATCTTATTGCACGTATCTGTCTCAGAATAAAAATTGAACGAAATCGTTTGAGCCGTTTTCGCGCAATTCGGCTTTTAAAAAATAATGATATATATGTAAAGTACTGTTGTTAACTATTTTGGTAAGAAATTTTGTATGTCATCTGCATGGAATTTTTCAATCTTAATTGAATATGAGATTTGAGTTTACGATAAAATCTATTTTTTGTGAAATTAGCCATAAGTAAAGTGCCGTTAATAATAGGGATAAAACAAAAAATTTAATTTAGCGTCTAGGTATTATAACACAGACCTTAGAAATGAAGTTTGATCGAAAACCGTCGATCCGTTCAGGCTGTAGCCTCAGTCACACACAGACAGACAGGCAGACAGAATTGGCAGACCTACTTTTTCGAGCTTCTCTGTCATCGTAGTGTCAGAATTGATTAATATCTCGAGTTCGAATTTTTGCACGAACATAGGCACTGTTGCCATTTTAACATTGTCCTTCTAGTCGGATTTGACTGGAAAAAACAGTCAAAAAAGTAAAATCCAGTCAACGAATTATTACATAAAATCAGTTGAAAAATCCAGTTAGGATAAAAATTATCATTTTATTCATAACAAAAAATAACACAGAATCCTTTATTTTGTAAGTATCTAGGTACAATAAAGTAACACATAGTGTAAGAACTAAATAATGATTGAAAACATTTAAAGAAATAATAAGAATAACATACCGAACAATTTTAATCCATTCTAATTCGTTGATTCGATTCATACATAAACTTTATATATGAATATCGCTTAGTGCTTCAATTGTCTCATCGTCATTATTATTTGCATCTGTGTCATAAACTATATTGCTGCTTTCGTAAACAGTATTTGTACCCAATTTATTTGTTACTTCAGACTGTATAAGAAAGTTGAAGCAGCAATCGCTAAATCTCAACTGGTTTCTTATAATCAGAATCAAATTCGTCAAATTTTACAAACCAGTCAAAATAAACTATATTGAGCTAAAAATAACAGCCAGATTCAAAAAAATCTTCCAGCTAAATTGATATCAGTCCAGTCAGATCTGACTGGAAAGCAGTCAAAATGGTAACAGTGTATAGGTGCAAGTAAAAATGGAAGCCGAGTAGACAAAGCACTTCTTCAACATCTTCACAAATGTCTCTATTTCTACCATATACTCGCAAAACATAACCTATCTCGAGAGAAAAATGTTTCTTAATGCCAAGAGAATCTAATTTCTTAAATTGTCTAAAAGATAAATGCCTTCTATAAATTCCACCGAATCGGATCCTTCAGAATCATTTATGGAATAAAATTGGATTAAGGAAGGCTACCATCCTTCCTACTGAATACCCAGTCACACAAACATTCAAGTAGTCAAAAACGTTATTGCTAGGTGCATTTATTCACTTATTCCCGTAGCATTAAGCTTGCTAATGATTCCAGAGACGCAAGTGCAATGAAATACCTTACTTACGACGGTATACTTTCATCAACTTCTATATCTACTTCTCCAGCAGCACTGTAGTAGCTGATGAAAGTTTTAAGATTAATTCGCCCTGGAACTATATGCTGTTGTAAAAAAAAAAGTTATCTCCCTCTCAAAGACACCTTTGACTGAAGAGAGCCAAGGTGACAGGGTAAATGAGCGCAACACATCTGTTCCAGTCATTATGCCATTTATAGTATTCCTTTTTCACTTTCCGTCTCTAGCTAGTCCGTTCATTGCATTTTTTTCTTCTTTCTTCCTTTCTGTCTTCCTTACCCTTCAGCTATTCAATTAGATTAATTAAATTCATTTAGGGTGCTGAATAGAGCACAGGGGAAAACGGTTGTCGGCAAAGAGGATAGAGCCGGGATGTATTATGTAATTGTGCGCGATGATTACTTTACGCTTTGATTTGTCACTTTACATAAATATACTTTCTTACGTCTTACTTGATCCGAATTCACTTAAAATTTCTAATCACAAAGGTGGAAAATTATGATACGCCCGATACGAATGTGTTCGGTTTTACGGAGTGCCTAGTTACGATAACAGGCAGTACAAAGATAAAAGAAACCTCTGAAAAAAAACGGAAATTTTCTGGCCTTTGTCAAATTGACAGTGGGGTACTAAGTCCAGCTAAAGTAATTTATGATCTAAAAGACCAATTTCGCTTAGTTTTCCTCTTCTGTCTCTAGGTAAATCCCTCTGCTTATATACACGCATCCTGATCGCACGAAGTGACTCCCAACGGGAAGCACTTGTCGTCGGCTTCCTGTTATTTGTGCTTATTTTTATTCCCTTGCAATTATGAAGAGATTTCCTCTCGGGAAGGTCTTCTGTTTCACCATCAATCGTCTTTTTTTCTATCGTTGGATGGAATAAGTGTATGTGTGTGTATTTGTGCCCCCTTTCTGGTTTATTGTGTTTGTTCCAGTCCGAGAGTTGGTTCTTTGAATTAATTGCTTAGACGTGGGCACACGAAGGACCATCGAGAATAATGCGCGCCAAGACGAAATTAAAAATCACAGTTAATGTAATATAATGAAATTCTCTTTATTCTTAGTAGTGAATGTGTCCGGGGTGATGTTAGCCTGCTGGGAGTGCTTCATTGTTATTAAAATCTGCTGTGTCCTTTCGTCGTCCTTTAACTTGCAAATTTGCTTTTAAATTATTTTGTTAGGTCCATTGGGAGTGACCTTGAGTTTTCTGTTTCTCTTTTAGGGTTTGAATTCTTTTATTCTATGGTTTCCTTTTGTTATTCTTAATTTTTTGTAAAAAAAATTGGACGATTGGTGAGAGATACGCGACTACGTCGAAGAATTTACATTAGGTAATTGTGGAATTAATTGCTTGGGAGCGTAGGGAATACCGAATGGGAGTTTGTTTTCAAAAGAAGGTTCTATCAGTGAAGATAGTAGGGAAGACCGATTTTATTAGCGTCAATCAAAAAAAAAATTGATGGTTTGATTTTTGTTAGATTGTACTTTTGTTTCTCTTTTGTATTTGGGTGTTAATGTTTGCCGAACACAAAACTAGGACAGGGAAGGATTTTCTTTTTGCATATTTCTGCGATAAATCGTATGACAATCGTACAAAGGAAATGGGGTAAGTAATTTGAAAAAGAAAATTAGAGAGCTCTCTAAGAGTGCATAAGAACTAGCCACCGTTCAAAGGATGTACGTACATACGGATGTATGCATACGGTATCTACCTATGCATACTCTATACAGAAAATGTAACACTTCTTTTCTAAAATTAATTTACAAAGAGGTATATATACTTATGTATGTATTTATTTGTGGTAGTAATTTCTAAGGTTGAAAAGCCTAATCGTCCATCCACAGCTGAAATATGGAAATGTCTTAAGAGAAAAATTGAATTTGTGCTTATAAGTTATGTAATTTCACTCACTTTATCCTGGGTAAAAATTATTACTCGTATTAAAGTGAGTTTAAACCGAATATGATATCCCAAATTAATACTATTAACTTACCTAACTTAAGCCCATTCATATAAATGTGTTCGGCGTTTAATATAATTTAATTTAAATTGCGATTACCAATTTAAGTAGTACAGTACATATGTACATACATATGTATGTAGGTACTTTAGTTTCATGTTGATTCTTTTCGTCGCATTGAAAACTCTTTTGTCCGCTGGGGGCAAAAAAAATTTAAATAGAAGACTCGGTTACACTACGTCAGAAATTTATTTCACCAGAAATACCATTTTTCTCCACAAAAAAAAAAATGTATAGCTCCGCACTGCACTAAAACTTGACATAAACTCGAAAATTCAAATGTGACTTGATGTTCTGTTACTATTATATTTGAATGCACAACTGTCCACTCTATCGCAAACCGAATGAATTAACCCGTTATCTGTAGCACATCTCGCAAAATATTCATGAGTTGAAGTCATTAGCCAACAACGATAGCAACTGTGTTCTTTAGATTTGTTTTTTAGTGTTCCGGACCTTAAAAGGTAAGACGGAACACTTATGGGTTTGATACGGTCTGTCCGTCTGTCCGTCAGTCTGTCACAGCTTTGTAACTTTTGAACCGTTAGACATAGAGAGCTAAAACTTTCGCTTTGTACACATTATGTGGAAGCCTGCACAAGATGGCGGCAATGAATTTCGTTTTGGGAGCCCTTTTTTGGGCACCTTGTCTGAAGGGCAAAAAAAAATTATTTTGTTTCCGATCATGTGGCATATCAAATTAAAGAAAATTTTGCAAGGGCTCTATATATGTAAGAAATATTTTTTTCTGGCAAAATTTGTTGAACAAAAAAGCTTGCCAAACATTTGAAAAATTTTCCCACCCACCCTAGCGGCCAGACCATAAATGGTAAGAATATAAAAAAAAATTGGAGATACGTAGAATTTTATGTAGATTGTAAAAACAATACGAAAATTCCTGTATTTTATATATTTTCTGAGAAAAATTAATAAAATGGGGTATCTAGTTACCCCACTGTATCTCCCCCAGTTTTTATGTTATCCAAATAATTTTTACAGTAGATCATTTCGATTTGCTCAAGTATCAAGTTTCAAGTTTCATCCAAATCCGCTAAGTAGTTTCCGAGTAACAGATTTTAGAAGAGCGCATGGACTTCCCTATAAGCTCTTCTCTTGCTGCTACTGCATTCCATTTCGATTTTTGAAAAAACTAAGTCATTTGCACGAATGGATCGTATATGTTAGCTCTATGCTGCTTTTGAAAACTAAATAAGTTTAAAAAAACTATTTTTTTTTTAATTTTGTTTTTTTTTTTTTTTTCAAAAATATTTTTTTCTTAAATTTTTAAAACTCTAAATGCTGTATTCCTTCGCATGTCAAGTATTGCCAGTGTTTTGCTTTACTTAAACCATTTAACAAGCTAAGTACCGTTACATGCCTTGTCATCCAATAGCTTGGTACGCCATGTTTTATATTGAAAGTGTAAGTTAAAATGAACTGGAATCTCAGCTCAGTATTACTAGGACATTCCTACGTATAAGACATTACATTATTCATATCAGAACCAGGTACCATAGGTGTACCTATGCTATAAAATGTCCGGAACACTATTGCACGAGGCCCTCCTCGCACTTGCCCAATTGTTTTTTTTGCCGTACTTTCTACATATTTCCCGCGGCTTTCTTAATAGTAATTAAAGTTTTTGGTATGGAGGCTTCAAGTTCAGGCATTAAACAAGTTTTAGGTAAATATTATTTTTAAATTGTGCCATATGCTGCAATTTTTTTCTTTCTATTCCCATAGCACTGTGAAATGGCAATTATTTTCTTAAAGTAATTTCAAAGATTGATCGGTTATAAAATAAATTCAATGTAAAGAGTGGTATTTGAGCATTTTAGAACGTTTAAAACAGTTTGCCCCCAATTGCCCCCTTTTTTACTTTTTTTTCCAAAAATATACCTTCGGAAAACCCTTTTATATCTTCAAAACAAAGAGATAATCGACTATCCATCTGAAAGCCATCATTAATTACACTAATCCTTTGAACACCTGAGTGTAAGGCCAAACGCAGCCTGGTATATGCGCCGAAGGGCTGCAACGGCGGTTACGGACAAGTGGATTTCCGGAAGCGCGAAATAAATGCAAACCCATATCAAACTTCATAGGTATGTAAATGTATGTACTTACCATTTGGAACTATTCACACCACGCCACTGATGTACATATGTGTTTTATATTTGAAGAAAATGTAGGTTTAAAATATTTTAAAAACGAGCTTACAGTGCTTTAAATCCCAATTAAATAAATCCTTAAATCAGTGGCCTTTATGCATATTTTTGAGTGGGTATCATAAACATAATTTGACATTTTCAGATTTTATAAATGCGAATAAAATTATAGGATTTAAATTTCACTTAAAACTAATAATGTGAGTGAAAAAGACTTAAAGAATTTTAATTTGTTGAAAAGTTTCACGTCATTCAAAATCATAGGGTTGGAACAATACTGTGTAATTTTAATTCACGAAGGATATTGAATTCTTAGCATTGGCAAAGAACTAAAGACACAAAATTTTATTTATTAAATTTATTAACAATTATTTTGGGCGATGTCGTGTGAGTATCAAAAATGTTTGCCTGGATTGCACTATCAAACAAATGTCCTCACTGCCACAGCAGACATAATTATTGCACGCTACAACTTTTCGATTGCATGTGTGTGTAGTTCTATCTTCTTAAACAAATATTTTCCTTTCATGTATATCTTCAATTTTATTACAGAAACGTAAAACAAACCACCTGAAAAAGTAAATAAACGTGTCATCCGTGACCAAAAGCGCAATTAAAATCGAACATGACCTTTATTGCTTACTAAGCTCACTGCAAAACATTCTTTAAAGTTATGTTAAGGGTGTAAGAATAAAATGAATATAGTTTTAGTGCTCCTTCTGGGACAACTCGCTTACGCTATTTCCAATAATCCGGTATACATTCGTAAACCTAACGATCGTGGCCCAACAACTTGGGATTCGGGTTTGAAATGCATTCAAAACGTCGGCAATTACTATCTTACGGTAAAAATAGATCAATCCAGGACTGATACATCACTGAACATGGTGATCACACACTCGTCCAACATGTCTACCCCTGCGGCTCAGATCCAGGACCGGTTTTTAAATAATAAGCACGAGTCGGTGAATGTGAAAAGGTCGGAACTTGCCGGATACCTTACGAGCATTGTGTCAGATGCGGTGCCCCTCTTAAAACAAAAGTTCAACTCAGACTATATTTCGTACACAGATGCCTATGTCTTAATTGTTGACAGTGTGGAACGTTTGCAGCGATTGTTTGAGGGCTACATCAGTAAAATGCAGAACTGGAATCCAGGAGCGAGGTTTTTCATTCTCTACAATAATGTCGACGATAGGAATAGGGGTCTAGATGTAGCTAATGAGGTTTTTGGACTTCTGTTGAATCAGTTCTATGTGAATACAGTGTCCTTGTTGTATTCCATAAGTAACACAGCTTATGACTATTATATTTTGGATAATTTCAACGAAGACGCTTGTCGAAAAGTTAAATCAGCCAAACTCGGGACTTGTGATGATGGAGATGTACCAGATAAGTGGATGATGAGAAAACAAGTGTACCAGCTCATGCTAAAGACAAGCCTTCGACATTGCACATTCTACATGTGCGCTGCGATTTCAGCACCTTTTATAGAAGATGACTGTGTGAACGGCTTTGAGATGCACCTGATTCAAGTGATTCAAAACAAACTGGGCTTTGATGTAAGACTTCCTCGGATTGATTCACATATCAAATAATCAAACATATTTTTTTACGATTTTGCCATTACATCAATATAAACAAAATAAATTAAAAATACATTAGGGAGCTATATATAAAAAATATAATATAATATAAAACAATACAATACAATATAATATAATGTAATATAATATAAATATCATATATAAATATAATATAATATAATATAATATAATACAATATAATATAATTTAATATAATATAATTTAATATAATATATAAATTAATATACAGGCAAAGCTCGATAATTAGAAGTCGTGGAAATTGGATATTAGAATATAAGTTTTGAGCTTTGATGTGTTCACGGAATGAAAGTGAGAAAAACAAGTGCATATGAGTGCCGAGAAAATTTTTTCATGCATTAAATGATTTGGCAACTTCACAGTATATACCATAAATTAAATATAAATTTGAGTTTTCACGGTAGTAAAGGTTAAAATAGAAGAAAATGGTAAAAACTCTCGGAAACACTTCGATCGATGAGCGACCTCTAATAATTTTTCACAGAAAATTAAATTTAAAAAAACATAACGCAAAGGTGAAAATTTATTAAATTTAACCCAATCTTAGTTCAAGGTATGGATAAGTAATAGATATTACAAAGAAGGGAGGCTGGAACACAAGAGTGGTGCTGGAAGAAAAAAGAGGATTAAGTCGTCAGATGAAAAGTTTTTAAAATGGGAAATAAAATTTTACGCCAAACTATAGCTGTTGGAGCTAAATAAAAAATTAAAGTACTTTAGTTTACCTTTTGCGTACAAAAAGGTACATTTTCTATGTTTAAGTATTGTATTGCACGAATACCCCATCCTAAGGGTGTATTAAGTTTGACACATAGTTTGTAACATAGAGAAACATTGAAGATAGACCAAATAAAGTATGTATATATATAAATGAACAGCATCACTAGCCGAGTCGATCTAGCCATGTCCGTCCGTCCGTCTGTCTGTCACCAGTTTTTGGGCCTTAAATTTTGAGCTAGGTCGATGAAATTTTGTATATGTAAAAGTAAGCAATAAGGTGTACAATTTTTTAAAATCCGCCCACTGACACGCCCACCTTTAAAAAAAATCACCTCTTATCACTATTTTCATACGATACTCGAAAAAACTTACTTGAGCAAATATGTAGATATCCACTTAATCTACAAATCGTCTACACATTGTATATGACCACGCCCACTTTTTAGGGGCGTTTACTTCAAAAATTAATTTTCAAGTAAAAATATTAGTTTATAGGGCAAAATAGAAAATTTTGTGAATACATTTTCCACCGCCCAGTGACACGACTAAATAAGATAGGGATTGGGTATCATACGATCCGCTCCAGGCGGATTGTAGCACTTTTTCACTGGTTTTTTCTGTTGTAGATCCTGTGTTGTTATAAAAGGAGTTCAAAGTCAGCAGTTGAATCTACTGTGATTATATTTCAATGTGTACTACTATGTTAGGTGTTGTTCAATAAGTGATATCGAAGTGTTGTGATAGAAAATAATAAAATTAAATGAAAAATTCTGTTTCAGATGCGTATTTACAATTTTAATTTTGGAAATATTAGGCAGCGTTTATACGCTATCCTAAGGGTATATTAAGTTTGATACATAGTTTGTAACATAGAGAAATATTGCAGACAGACCCAATAAAGTATATATATAAATGATCAGTATCAATAGCCGATTCGATTGAGACATGTCCGTCCGTCTGTCCGTCTGTCACCAGTTTTTGGGCCTTAAATTTTGAGCTAGGACAATGAAATTTTGTATACGAAGTCTTTGGATATTGGGACAGAACAAATGTAAAAAATTGTAAAATCCGCCCACTGTCACGCCCACTTTTCAAAAAAATAACCTTTTTTCACTATTTTCATATGAAACTCGAAAAAACTTACTTGAGCAAATATGTACATATCCACTAAATCTACAAATCGTCTATATATTGTATATGGCCACGCCCACTTTTTATGGGGCGTTTACTTAAAAAATTAATTTTCGACTAAAAATATTAGTTTATAGGGCAAAATAGAAAATTTTGTGAATACATTTTCCACTGCCCACTGAAACGACCAAATAAGATAGGGATAGGGTATCATACGATCCGCTCCAGGCGGATTGTAGCATTTTTTCACAGGCTTTGTATTCATTAAATCTTACTCACGTTTTGATTTTGTCCAAAAAACATTGAATATTAACCGAGAAATGGCCATGTTTCTAAAACCAGTTATTAAGTAAAGTACCGTTATACGGTTCTTTAGCTAAAAACGTGGTACGCCATTTTATGGAATTTGTCTAGACTAGCTCAAATATGAAATTTAATCAAAATATTTGGAGCCGTTGCTGAGTAAACCGATGTTTTGTTAAGTTGGCTGTAAGTAAAATACCGTTCTAAGCAATTTTGGCCAAAAACATGGTACGCTATCTTATTATACTTCACAAGACTAGCATAGATACAAAATTTAAACAAAATCGTTATAGCCGTTTCTGAGCAAATTGGCTAAAACCTTTTGACCCTAAGAAAAGTACCGTTATTATCACTTTTAGCCAAAGCTGTGGAATGCCATATTTTAGCATTAGCATAGTTTTATACACACTAAAAATTTGAATGAAATCGGTTGATCCGAAATCGGTTTTTAGCGAAATTGGCTTTAAGTGCCGTTATAACAAATTTTGGCCAAAATGTTGTAGTCCATTTTATAACATGTATCTAAAACCGATTCAGCATAAAGTTTAAACAAAATCGGTATAGCAGTTTTCCAGCAAATCAGTTTTTTACCAATATTTGGCTATAAGTAAAGTACCGTTATTAAAGCTTTTGGCCAAAAATGTGTTACGCTATCTTATAGCACTTTGCCAAACTAGCCGAAATATGAAATTTAAAAAAAAAATCTTAGAACCGTTTTCCAGCAAATCTGCTTTTTGTTAAATTGGCCTTAAGTAAAGTACCGTTAATATTAGGGCTAAAACAAAAATTTCAATTTCTCCTCAAGGGATTTCCCCACAGACCATAGATATCAAGCTTGATCAAAATGCGTTTACCCGTTTAGGCTGTAGCCTCGCTGACCCACTTTTTTCGACTTCTCTATAAAGGTAAAATCAGAATTTAACTCCGAGATCGAAAATTTTCACGAATCCATAACTTGGTCTATACTACGTATCGGTGCAAGTAAAAATTCTGCTGTTATCCTGTTTTCGATACGTTTATTCCTCCTAGTGCAACGCCCATTTTACAGCTCCTACTTTTACTTACACCGATACGAAGTATAGGGCAAGTTTTGGATTGGAGAAAATTTTATATATCGGGATTTTGATAAATTCTGATATTACCGTCTAGAGAATTTGAAAAAAGTAGACTTGAAAATTATGTCTGTCTGTCAGCGAGGCTACAGCCTAAAAGGGTACACGGATATTGGGGGTGGGGTAGTCCCTAGAGGCGAAATTGATTTTTATTTGTTTTAGCCCTAATATTAACGATACTTTACTTAAGGCCAATTTAAAACAAAAAAGAAACGGCTTTGCCGGAAACTGATTCCTACAATATTTTTAAGTTCATATTTCGGCTAGTTTGGCTAGCTGATATCAATCTTAAGTCCTATAAGCTGGCGTACCACATTTTTATCCAAAAGCGTTAATAACGGTAATGTACTTATAACCCAATTCGTAAAACACTAATTTGTTGGAAAACGGCTTTACCGATTTTGTTTTAACCTTTTACTGAATCGAGTTAAGATACATACATACATGTTACAGAATGGCTTACAACATTTTGGCCAAAATTTGTTATAATGGAACTTAAAGCCAATTTGGTTAAAAGCCGGGTTGTTAAAAAAGGTTCAACCGATTTCATTCAAATTGTTAGTGTGTATAAAACTGGGCTAATGCTATAAGATGGCACTCCACATTTTTGGCTTAATGGTACTTTTTTTAGGGTCAAGCGGTCTTAGCCAATTTACTCAGAGCTCTAACGATACTTGTTAAATTGTTATGCTAGTAAGATAATAAAATAGCGTACCAAAATTATTTAGAGCGGCACTTTACTTACAACCCGCTTAACAAAAAATAGGTTTACTCGAAAACGGCTCTAAAGATTTTGATTATACTTCATATTTGAGCTAATCTGGGCAAATGCCATAAAATGACGTACAACGTTTTTGGCTTAAGAATTGTATAACGGTACTTTACTTATTCACTGGTGTTAAAAATTTGGCCGTTTCTCGGTTAATATTCATAGGATTTTGGTCAAATTCAAAATGCGAGCCAAATTTAATGAATACAAAAATATGGCATTCAATTTTATGAAGAATTAAAAAAAATGTTTTTACATTTATTCCTATTCCTAGTGCAACGCCCATTTTGCAGATCCTATTTTTTTTATATTCTACTAATATTATTTTACTTTCCATAAAAGAATGTGGGTAATCATTGGGTCTGTTCCCGCACTTTCTGCACCATAATTCGCAACTTGTCAAATTATTAAGAGAGGGGGTACGATTCTTTCAAAGAACAAAAAAGCTGCCCACTTCTTTTTGTATTGGCTTATTTTAAATTATTTGCCAGTCAACAACAACACAACTATTTGACAGAACAGAATATTCTAACGTGTGAACAGATGTTCGGGAATAGACCTATTCTCCTCTCCTCTGTTAAAAAAAAACAAAAACTATTGGAAATTGAACACATTTAAACATTAGAATTCGCTAAAGCAAATTTTTTTCTAATCTTCGAGCTTCTACTGTAATTAATAAATATATGTTTGTCTATAAATCTCATTTTTATAGTCATAGTTTAAAAAAAAAACTGAAATTGCAAAAGTAAGTTCTTTTTATTTTTATAATCTTTATTCGTTTTTTTTTCTTTCCGTTTTGATTGGCAAAATACCTATACTTTCTCCGTTGCTAAATTTTACATTAAGTGTCTACTTTTGTGGTTTCTTTGGACAGTTTTCGGTCATTTAAATTTGTCATCTGTTCATAAACGCGCTTGCTTTGTTTAGATACTTTAATCATGCTTTTCTCGATTTTTGTTAACAAAACTGTGTCCTGCTTAGAACAGAGCCTACTAAAAATATCTTTATTATTTATTCAGTTAAACATCACTTGTGGAGACTACAATCGCGGCATTCGCATTCCTGAAAACGACACCTGGACTGACTTGCTTGGTCGCCTAGATGATCGGCTATGCGACTTCATTCTTGGTGGATACTATTCTGACGATGAAGTACGTGAGGATTTCTGGGTCACCGACTCGTACCTTTCCAATAGCCATGCTTGGTTTATTGCAACAGCAGCACCGCGACCTCCCTGGAAGGCGTTGTTCGCCATCTTTCAAGCGAATATGTGGGCCGCCATAGTCGTCGTCCTCCTAATCACTTGGTTTTTCTGGTTGACATTCGGTTGGATCCTACCCGAAATGAAGCCACATAAATCGCCTGTACTGACAGCTATTAATTCCTGGGGTGTGACTATAGGCGCCTCGGTGAGCGAACGTCCTCAATGTCAGGCATCCCGGATTTTCTTCATTGGCTTATGCCTCTACAGCATGAACGTGACGAGCGTCTATACATCGAAACTGATTGCTGTATTTGCGAATCCTGGCTACGAACACCAGATTTCCACCATCGAAGAGGTTATCCGTCAGAGAATTCCATTTGGTAAGTCGAACCAGGCTTTGAGTGAGTCTGAGTGGTGTGTCATGTGTGCTGGCATGTGTGATAGTAGTTAACCGCATGCCAGTCGTATTTCATCCCCTATTTTTGATTGTATGAATTCCAGGTGGTCCGGCAGAAAATCGTGACTGGTTTGAGAACCCCGATGACATGGATATCTACATGCGCTATAATGACAGCGATAATTTTGTGCCCCGAACGCGTAATTTGCGTGCGGTGTTAATGGGTGAACGTGTCATATTGGCGAATCGGATGTATATGTTACGCAACCAGCAAGTGGATCAAATGTACGGCTTTCCTGACAATGTGTTTTCTAGTGCGGTAGAAATTATTGCAAAACGTGGATTTCCATTTTTGAATCGTTTCAATGTAATAATTCGAATGATGAAGGATCATGGGTTGTTTAGTAAAATTGACCGCGATTTTCGATATCATTATACAGTCTTAGTGAAGATTAAGGAGCAGAGGGTTGATTATCAGGGTAAGAAGTCCAAATCATCAATAATCAATATCATTTCTGTCTGTCCGCCTATCTTTGCAAGCTAATAACTTTTCGTTATAACCATTTAACGATGAGTACACTATATGGGAGCGAACTCAAGATTCGCATTCAAGTATTTTTTTTCAATTTGAAGTAATTAAATAACCAAACTCAGCCTTAGATTTAAATTTTATCGTCTTTTATTTTTATGTTCAAGTTAGTAGAAATACCTACAGAATTGTTCAAATATTCGATTTCGCTTTGCTCCTTGCATTACAATCATTTGTAAGAATTACTTAAACCTTAAAGCATTAAATAACATAAGTATACTAAAAGTATATGCAGTGTTAGGTTTCTTCATATAGAAATCAATTGTAATCATAAAAAGTGATTAGATTATTATTAACTATGCACTCCATGTAGTGATAAAAAAGACTATATTAAAAATAACGTCCGGAACACTATTACATAAGGTACATTTCACACTTGACAATTTTGTTTACTTTGGTGTTTATTCTTTTTTTTAGAATCAGTAATTGTATTGACCATTCATCATCTGGAAGGTGCTTTTGCTTTTCTTATTTTCGGAATTCTTTTGAGTATGTTGGCATTCGCCGGGGAGCAAATCCATTACAGATACTGTTATTCGTGGTTGTGCAAAGAATACAATTGGTATTCACTTTCGAAAGGAAAAACTACGGTGAACAAGAATGAAAAGAAGGATGAAAAACGACTCCCAATTATCAATGTACGAATGGAACAGATTCGTTTCACTCCAGTTAAGAGGAGAAAAATTCGATTGAACCGAATGTGAGTTGGCCTCGAGGGTGTCTTTGAGAAAAACATATATATGTGAAGAAATGGAGACATCAGTTGAAGCTGGGAATTTAGTATAATTTCATGAACGTTTTCATCAATGAAGGACGTTTCTCTAAATAAGGTAAACATATGTATGGGTGTTTGCACCAAAGGACTCTGGTATTCACTAATAGATACATATAAACACAAGTGCATATCTCAGTTTTATGTGCTTCAAAGAAAACATTAATTTCTTAGAGAGGATTGAATTATATTCTTACAACTATACTTAAATAACATTAACGAACAAATTGTTATTCAACAGCGATGGATAAAATATTTACCTAAATTGTCAATATGTAGATATAATCATGTATAAACCATAGAGAATAAATGAATAACAAAATAAATTAAAGCAGTTTTCAAACTTTTATATTATAACTAGCTCATATATTCAAAATCTCTTAACGCATACGAATATGTACATACATACATATGTAATGTCAGAGCGAGTAAAGAAATTTAATCCCGACGTATATGTATATCTTTATATGCCTGTGGTTGGCTTACATAGTTTTTATTTTTTAAGTAGGTTGGATAAGTTTAAAAATTTATATAAAAAAAAAGAACGTTGACTAAACTTTATATAAAGTTTTAATTAAAAAACAAGTCCGTACACTAAGTTTTTGTAATAAACTCCTTTTCTTAGTCATAATTGTTATTTCAATAAATTAATCACTATAAATTAAATCGAAGGACATAGTTAGATTAGGTTAGGTTAGGTTAACGTGGCAGCTAGCGGCCAGATACAGATGGGCACCAGCTCACTTAGGCCTAAAAGCCCATTGTGATACCACCGGATCTGCTATAACCACAGCCAATTACTATAGACCACGACACTACAATGAGAGACAGAGGACCAGTACAAATAGATTACCAGACACAAATACACTTAGAAGAGGTTCTGCCACTGAATCAGGAGAACCAACCGGAGCTTTTAATAAAGCGTAGAAGGTGATTGCTGGGTACACCAGTCAGGTCACAGAGGTCGTCAAAGAAGAAGGACCCCAGGTGGAGGTTTCTTCTTGACGCTAAGGCAGGGCAGTTGCAGAGAAGATGAGGAATTGTTTCTTATTCCTCCTCGACCCTACAACTTCGACAGAAATCTTTAGATGAGACGCCCAGACGTCTAGCGTGCAGGCCGATTAGGCAGTGTCCCATGTGGACACCGATGATGGTGCTCAAGCCAGTTTCAGCAGGTGATTACAGGTAGCAATTGGCATGCCTATTCCGAGATCTCCATCAGAGATGAACGGCTCTTTTACATGAGTACAGGGCAATGCTGGCCTTGTTGACGCGTTCTATAATGTTGGCTTTCCACTGAGTTTCCTGTCCAAAATGAGACCCAAGAATTTGGCTTTATCGGAAAAAACAAGCTTAGTGCCATTTAACGGATGTTATATCTCCTTGTGAAGAGGATTAGTTCGGTCTTTTGAGGATTGACCCCAAGTTGCCATTGGGCGGCCCAAGTAGTGAGCAGTCTGATGGCGTTATCTGTGAGGTCCCTGAGAGTATCTGTGAATTTCCCAGAGAAAATTAAGGCAACGTCATCCGCAAAAGCAACCACCTTACAGCCGGGGTCTTGAGGCCAACCAGCAAGTGGTTAATTGTGATATTGCAGAGAAGGGGTGATAAAATACCCCCCTGGGGGGTACCACGGTTGACAGTTCTGCGAGCCGATGCAGAGCCCTGGTATGTGTTGATGATCCTGCTGGTTAGCATCTGATCAATCATCACCCTAAACCCCCAGTTTGTCCAATGCTTGAATAATTGCATATGGATTGACGTTGTTGAAGGCTCCTTCTATATCTAAGAAGGTTACAAGGGAAAATTCTTTGATATTTAGAGATCGTTCCATAACACGTGTTAATACGTGTAGGGCGGTCTCCACCAATTTTCCTTTGCAGTAAGCATGTTGGGATGGAGAGAGTAGGCGCGGATCAATTGAGCCACGTAGGCGTATATCCACGGTTTTTAAAAGGAAAGATGACAGACTGATAGGTCGGAGATCCTTTGGACTAGTATGAGAAATCCTACCTTCCTTGGGAATGAAGACTACATTGACCTCAGTCCATAAACTGAGAATATAGACAATCTCAAGCAGCGCCCTAGGATAGAATACAGCCAGGGCTGAATAATATCAAAGGACTGTTGAAGCTCGGCCGGAATGATGCCATCAGGACCAGGCGTTTTGTAGGCTAAATACTGCCCAACGGATCTTTTCAGGAGTAATTATACTCGAGGAGTCGATGCTCAGCTAGTGGTTAACGACACCGAAGGATGAACATCAACAGCAGGGGAGCTGCCCGGGAAGTTAGCATCCAATTGAAGATCAATGTTCTCTTTGTAAGAGGAGGTCCACTGACCATCTGGTCTTAACAGGTAGCTTGGCGTTAATGGCTCTTTGGATAGAATCTTGCGCAACCTGTAGGCCCCAGAGGACTCATCAATATTGTCACAGAAGAGACTCCAGGAGCTGTGCTGCTCCTTCCTTAGAGTTTTTTTTGTAGACGCTTAGGGACAACTTATAATAGGACCAGTAAGTTAGAATAAGATACTCAAGTTATTTAAGGCAGTTTTAAGTGTTTATTTGTTAAGCGTAGCATAAGTTTTATTTGTTTGTTCAAATAAAAACCTTTAGAATTGAAAAAAAGCGAGTAAAGAAACATAAAATAATAAAATACATTTTGCGGATTAATTGCAGATTTCATAATTCTCAAAAACTAATATACATATGTACCTACTTCATTAAACTTGATGAAAACAATTTTTTCGTACTAAATGGAATGTTTCTCTCAAAACTCTGGGGAAACATTTTCACTGTATTTACACCACCACACGTGCGAATAGGTATCTGTCTCTCGTTCCGATCCAACAGAGAAACCTACCCACATTATTTGTTTATTCGAATGTGCTTACGATGTGCTCCCACAACCCCAAGCAAAAATAACGTTGTTTATACCCTATCCTAAGGGTATATTAAGTTTGATACATAGTTTGTAACATAGAGAAATATTACAGATAGACCCAATAAAGTATATATATAAATGAACAGCATCACTAGCCGAGTCGACTGAGCCATGTCCGTCCGTCCGTCCGTCCGTCCGTATGTCACCAGTTTTTGGGCCTTAAATATTGAGCTAGGTTTATGAAATTTTGTATACGAGGTCTTTGGAAAAGTAAGCAATACAAGTGTAAAAATTTTTAAAATCCGCCCACTGACACGCCCACTTTTCAAAAAAATCACTTTTTTTCACTATTTTCATATGAAACTCGAAAAAACTTACTTCGGCAAATATGTAGATATATACTTAATCTACAAATCGTCTATACATTGTATATGGCCCCGCCCCCTTTTTAGGGGCGTTTACTTCAAAAATTAATTTTCTAGTAAAAATATTTGTTTATAAGGCAAAATAGAAAATTTAGTGAATACATTTTCCACCGCCCACTGACACGACCAAATAAGATAGGGATAGGGTATCATACGATTCGCTCCAGGCGGATTGTAGCATTTTTCACTGGTTTTTTTTCGATTTGAGAAAATGAATTTCAATTCATAAAAATTTCAGTTCCTAATATCATTTTAAATGAATCGAATAGTAGTGCCAGTTGAGGAAATTGACGATAGCGCACCCAGTGAGAAGTAACATGAGTTGCTCGATTTCCAGTAATGGTTGGTGTCTAGAAAATCGAAATCACAGACAAACGAAAAGGAAAGAAAACCAAAAAGGAGAAATTGTAAATAAAAAAAAATTAAAAAATTTGCAGGATCGTGTCGTGTGAAGTTTTTCACATGATGTGCAGTATACACATTTTATGATTTTCCTTTTCCTGGCACGGATGGACGTCTTTATGAATTTATGAATTTTATAACATGAACTAGATTACATAGAAAAAGGACGAGGTAAATATTATAAATATTCTTAGAAAATTTATTAATATTTGTAGGTACACACATGTACATATGTATTTATACACTTATTGACAAAACAATAAGACCACCTAGAATAGTTTTAAATTTCATTGAAAAACTCAAATATTTTGTGTATTTTGATTATTCTTTTTTTATTTTACTTTTCTTTAAACAAAACAAACAAAATTAATTCCTAAAAAATTAGAAAATAATCAGATTTTTATAAAAAATAAATTTTTTTTTCAAATAACATGTATTGAAAGAGGACAAAACAATAAGACCACTTTATACAAATTTGGGGAAACGTTATTAATTTGTGATTTTCTTTTAAAATTCTCAATATTTTGTGTAATATCCTTTATTTTGAATCACTGGACGGGCTATTCTTGACGTGGACTGGACCAGTGGGTGGCAAGTACTTGTTGGTATGAAGTACCAAGGTATTTGCATTTTGCTCAACAACTCTTCTTTATTTCGGAGTTTTTCGCCACCACGAGGCTTTTTCACAACTGCCTACAAATTTTCCAGCAGACTGAGGTCTGAAGATTGGGTGGGCCAGATCATGGGATCAATTTCATGCTCTTCCAGCCATCTTTTCACTTTACCCACCGTATGCTACGGGTCGTTGTCGTGCATAAAGTGCCACTTTTTTGGTGCATCTCCCATTCAGTATGTGAGGGCATGACCTGTTCCAATATTTTGGTGTATAAATACTAGTCCTTGGAGTTTTTTACCTAAAATAGTGATCCTACACCATACCATGAAAAATATTCAGAAACCATAATATTCCCGCCTTCATATTTGACGGTTTTTAGTGTTCCGGACCTTAAAAGGTAAGACGGAACACTTATGGGTTTGATACGGTGTCTGTCTGTCCGTCTGTCCGTCAGTCTGTCACAGCTTTGTAACTTTTGAACCGTTAGACATAGAGAGCTGAAACTTTCGCTATGTATACATTATGTGGAAGCCTGCACAAGATGGCGACAACGAATTTCATTTTGGGAGCCCTTTTTTGGGCACCTTGTATGAAGGGCAAAAAAAAAAATTATTTTGTTTCCCATCATGTGGCACATCAAATTAAAGAGAATTTTGCAAGGGCTCTATATATGTAAGAAATATTTTTTTCTCACGAAATTTGTTTTAAAGGTTTTTTATTGAACAAAGAAATAACACTTATGCTAGACAAAAACACTTAAAACTAGCTGAAATAATTTGAGTATCTTATTCTAACTATATGTTAGCTCTATGTTGCTATTGAAAATTAAATAAGATTACAAAACATAGTTTTTTAATTTTTTGTTTATTTTTTTTTTAATTTTTAATAATAGCAGGGCTAGAACAAAAATTTCAATGTCCCCTTTAGTGCCCATGCAATAGCTCCCTAACACGAAGTTTGAAGTAAATTGATTTACTCGTCATACAGACGGAGAAACAGAATCGACAGACACACTGTAACGAGCTTCTCTAAAAACTTAATTTCAGAATTGTTTAATATCTCGAATTCCAATTTTTTCACGAATTCAATACATGTTTTATATTGAAAGTGTAAGTTAAAATGGACTGGAATCTCAGCTCAGTATTACTAGGACATACCTACGTACAAGACATTACATTATTCATATCGAAACCAGTATTAGGTGTACCTATGCAGAATATGAATAAATTGCCTTCTATTTAATGACAATATAAAATGTCCGGAACACTATTGCACGAGGCCCTCCTCGCACTTGCCCAATTTTTTCTGATGTACTGTAGCTGATGTGCTGCATTATTTGGACCCCTGACCCACCTTTTACCATCCAACTCTCGCCAAATATATTTTCTATTCATCGGAACAACGATTCTTTCGGTGCTTTTTGGTAAGAATTGTTAGCTCTCTGGGACTTCTTTGGAAAAACGTTTGTTCTTGCAGTCTCCCTCGCACTGTCCTAGAACAGACAGGCAAGTCCAGTTCACGTTTAATGTCCGCAGCTGATTTAAATGAGTCATTTTTGGAGAGACATTTGATTTGAGCGTCATTTTTTGGGGATGTTTTTCGTGGTCTACCTGTTGTTGTGGTGTTTTTTGTGGGTTGTAATGCACTAAAATTAAATGTTCTTGATCTCCCAGTAATTTTATTTCCTCCTTGTGTGGGTTTTTTGATAAAGTCCCTGTCGGATGTGGATCAATGCAGTTCAAATCCCAAAATGCCTGTTTTCGTAAATAATGTTATACAACTAACTGATAATTTTTCTTAAATTTTTATACAGACAATAGTAAACTTGGAAAAATAATATCAAATTTAACTCCTCGCAACCAAAAAAATGGGTACAAGCAAAATGGTCTTATTGTTTTGTCCACTTTCAATGACTGTAATCATTGGGCAGTTAATTTGTTTCTTGTTTTTATATAATTAATAACGTATTTTATAGAAAAAAAGTTAGAACATAGTTGAGCAGGCTGTGATGGACTGACAGAGAAACAGGTAGGTACTACATATATCAAACACTAAAGGGAATGGTTAGGAATCGTTCTAAAGTTTACTTATTTTTTTTTATTATCGATCCATATTGCCGGTTCTGTATTGTATAAACCATATATTATTCAGAAAAACGAAAAAATAGATCGTTTTAAACTATAATATCATCGTTATCGTTTTTTCATATCATATTTCAGACTAAAAGGAATCGGGCAATACGTAAGTAAATTAATTTAAAAGTAAAAAGAAAAATGCGCGACACCTATCACCTTTAATCGGAATATCACACTAATACGAACCTCTATTTTTTCACATTATGTACTCTACAATCCGAACCTTCCCTGTATTTTGTACGCTGTAATCTGAATTTCAACGAAAAATAATATTAATAATAATAATAATACACATTGATTTTCACAGTAATTTTAGTTTTTACCGTAATTTTGTTTATGGATATGTTAGTCGTTACTCTACTTTTGTAGTTTAAAGGTTTTAAAGAGCAGTAAATATGAATTTTTATGTTAAATATCCTGTACTCATTATTCCGAATAATTCGGTAATCCCAATACAATCTTGCAATTGATTCGGACTAGCGAGGCATTTCTGTATATGTACATATAGTTTATTATATATTTTTTCTAGATATAGCTGGCCAACACCCATATAACCAGCCTTTTTACTAACGCATTCATTAAAACATTAAGCATTATCTCTATTGATATTTTACCGCAAAAAAGGAAAAATAGATCGCTTTAAGCTGTAGACCATCGTTAACGATTTATTATTCAATGTGTATTCAATACATTGGTAATTTTCAAATTGTTGAAATTCAAAAATGAAGAAAATATACCCCTTTTTTAGTGTTCCGGACCTTAAAAGGTAAGACGGAACACTTATGGGTTTGATACGGTGTCTGTCTGTCCGTCTGTCCGTCAGTCTGTCACAGCCCTGTAACTTTTGAACCGATAGACATAGAGAGCTGAAACTTTTGCTATGTGTTCATTATGTGGAAGCCTGCACAAGATGGCGGCAATGAATTTCATTTTGGGAGCCCTTTTTTGGGCACCTTGTATGAAGGGCAAAAAAAAATTATTTTGTTCTCCATCATGTGGCATATCAAATTAAAGAGAATTTTGCAAGGGCTCCATATATGTAAGAAATATTTTTTTCTGGCAAAATTTGTTGAACAAAAAAGCTCGCCAAACATTTGAAAAATGTAAAAAATGTACCCCCCTAGCGGCCAGGGTAAAAATATGAAAAAAATTGGAGATACGTAGAATTGAGCGTAGATTGTAAAAACAATACGAAAATTCCTGTATTTTATATATTTTCTGAGAAAAATTAAAAAAATGGGGCATCTAGTTACCCCACTGTATCTCCCCCAGTTTTCATGTTATCCAAATAATTTTTACAGCAGATCATTTTGATACTACGGTTTGCTCAAGTTTTAAGTTTCATCTAAATCCGCTAAGTGGTTCCCGAGTTACAGATTTTAGAAGAGCGCATGGACTTCCCTATAAGCTCTTCTCTTGCTGCTACTGCATTCGATTTCGATTTTTTAAAAACTAAGTCATTTGCACGAATGGATCGTATATGTTAGCTCTATGCTGCTTTTGAAAACTAAATAAGTTTAAAAAACTAATTTTTTTTTTAATTTGGTTTATTTTTTCAAAAATATTTTTTTCTTAAATTTTTAAAACTCTAAATGCTGTATTCCTTCGTATGTCAAGTATTCCAGTGTTTTGCTTTACTTAAACCATCAAAGTACCGTTACATGCATTTTTATCCAAAAGCTTGGTACGCCATGTTTTATATTGAAAGTGTAAATTAAAATGAACTGGAATCTCAGCTCAGTATTACTAGGACATACCTACGTACAAGACATTACATTATTCATATCAAAACCAGTATCAGGCTTACCTATGCAGGATATGAATAAAATGCCTTCTATTTAATGACAATACATATAAAATGTCCGGAACACTATTGCCCGAGGCTCTCCTCGCACTTACCCAATTTTTTATATATTATGTAGAGTTAGGCTGTTATGGTGTATTTAGGAAGAAGGAAATAGAAAGCCTAGGTAGAGTTATTCTACTTGGTATACAGAACAATCAAAATTCCCTTTGTCAATTTGGGTTGTTCTTCTTTGTGTGAAAATGTGAAAAAAAATTACTATGTTGAGTTAAGTCCTATTCCGTACGAATAAAAATCGTAAATTTTATTATTTTAAGTTTATTCCAAGTAGTTTTTCTTAAATATATTAATTACTTAGTATCATTACATTGAACAAAAAATAAAATTAAACACATTTTATTAGCATTTTTTTTCAGGTACATTAAGTATATATGTACATATGTATGTACATACATATTAAATAATTTTTTTCGACAACATTCTTGTTCAAACATCTTCTGCGCTGTCAGGCTCTGTCAAATCGGGATGGGTATTTGGCTCGTCCTGTGATGTAAGATTATCATAAAAAGAATGAAAATCAGGCTTGATGAATCGTTTTAACGCCATAAAATCTTTTTTTTCCTCTCGGGAAATCGTGGGTAAGTCCATTACGTGTGAAATTTCTTTGATATTCATAAAAGTTCCCCTCTTCCCTACTTTTAAAATTTTAAAGGTCTCAGCTATGTCCAATTAATTTTTGTATGCCACTTGATTGCAACAACAACAGCTTCAATCTTAGCTCCAACGATAATAATGAATTGATACCAATCCCTCGGCATTTCAATTCGCACATTTGTTTTTTTTTTTCATACGCGTAATTAGCGCATGGTCGCTGTCGCACTCCATGTGTGTATGTATGTCCTGGTTCGAGGAATTTGTGATCAATGTGATCAATGGTTTTTGAGTTGGATATAAATTCAATAAACATTGCAGCAACAAATGAGTTCTTGTTCTGCCCGCTGTAGAATGTTATACTTTTCGTCTCTTCCAGTAAACTTTTCAATATCTTATAAATGCAAGATTGAATTTCGTTTCCACCACGACGGGCCATAGCTTCATGCCACATGCTGTAAAATTGAAAGTCCAAAGTTTTCTTCTATAATGGAATTTCTTAAAAATGGAGTTGGCAAGCATTGTTGAAGGTCAAAGGTGAATGTTTTTAGGTACTTTATTCTACTGCCTCCATTTTACGTTGCGCTTTGCTTCATACGCCATTTCGGCCTTATTCAAATGGTCCTTTTTTTGTTCAAACAATATGAAATTTTCTTCCTTGGATTTGGCAACATTGATCTTCGAAACATACGTATCACAAGTAGAACATGTGTGTACTTTCGGTGCCTTAAATTTAAAGCCCATAGCTATGAAAATGTTTGCGTATTTTAAAAGAACTACCGGATTTGGGGATTCTGATTTATAGATGCGGTGCACTAATGAAAGATTAAGACTGGCTTTCATACGTTGAAAACTTTGAAATGGGGCGTTTTACTTCTTCTTCTACAGTTGCGTCAAACTTATTGATAGGGGTATTTTTTCCCCTCATATTCTTAAACGGAATCGTCGGACAGACAATTTTTCGTTTGATAACTGATTTGACGAAACTCTCAGTTTCATCAAAGCAGTCAAGGAAATGTTTTTACAAGCGTTCAAAACTTTTCCGTCCACTTCCACCGTATATTTCATAAAATTCTCGCGTTTTCGTTTGCGGTTAGTTACATTGATCAATGTATCACATTTTTATCCTCTACAAAAATCATACATCCAATAAATAAAATTCATTCTTCATAATTTCCTAGTGACCAGTAGAAGTTGAACAGCAGTCTAATTTCTTGCAGCATCAACTTTTGAATGACTTTTAACGTTTTCAGTGAGTTTTAGTTCGCCTGAATAAAGACAATGATAGAGGCTCAATTAAATTCAGGACAATAATTAATACGTATATCCTAAGGGGCCAGTTTTATAATAGTAATATAGGGTATGTATATAGTAAGTTTTGACCAGAGTTCAGTTTTTTTAAACAATTCTTGAAGAGATTAGCTTTATTTTGATACCAATATATCCAATTTTATTTGCTTAACCCTTAACCTTCTTAAAATAGGAAATCAAATTTTGTTATTATGTAAATGATAATATATCTGGCTTCTAATAATATGACCCCAAGAAGGTATCTTCTTAACTAAAATTTGTTTTTCTAATTATGTACTTTAATAAGAGTAACTTACAGTCCAACTTCCATAACTCGAACTTCTATAACTTGAATTTTCTATAACTCGAACTAAATCGAGTGTCAACAGCATTTAGGTGGCAAATTGCATACAATTCTGCTTCCGTAACTCGAACTTCTATAACTCGAATAAAAATTTTGGCACGACCATTCCATAACTCGAATTTTAAGGGAAAACCCCCAATTATGCTTGGGTATTTTTGTTTCTGTTTCAATTTTTTTGTCTTGTTTTGAGTATTTTACTGTTCGGGGAAATCCCGAAAATGATTGTTTTATGTTCTCCTTTTGTTTTTAATTCTTTTGTGTCAGTCGCGCATAATCAATGTAAAGCCAATGTAAGTTTATTAGCTATGGCGTCAAAACGTGCGTTAAAATGTTTATCACTAGAAGAAAAATTCAAACTTATCAAAGAAATTGAAAGTGGACTAAAAAAAAAAGGATGCAGCTAAGAAATTTGGTATCCCAACGAGTACGGTTTCCACAATCTTAAAAGATAAAGAATCAATAATCACGTCATTTGAATCTTGAACTTTTTCTGGATGCAGCAAAAGAGCGAAAATACCAATGTTTCAAAATGTCGACAA
The DNA here is from genome assembly GCA_949716465.1 of Chalcosyrphus nemorum. Lineage (NCBI taxonomy): Eukaryota > Metazoa > Arthropoda > Insecta > Diptera > Syrphidae > Chalcosyrphus > Chalcosyrphus nemorum. Next base: position 10,621,112 of record OX454335.1, read on the forward strand.
GGCTGTCCTGGATTGGTTTACAGCAGCTAGAAACCGAAACATGCCCATATCTGGAGGAATATTGAAGGATAAAGCGATGGAGTTTGCGAAGCGACTTGGCGATGATAATTTTAAGGCAAGCACGGGTTGGCTTGATAAATGGAAGCAGAGGTATTCAGCAAAACTTCTAACTGGCGAAATTTTTAATGACAAAATCTTTGATGAGTTTTATTTAAGGCATGGTGTGAGCCATAAAAAGGCGTGTGGTGAAAGTAATGATGTTCGCGATGAGGAAAAATGGAAAACTGACGTTTTGCCGTTTCTAATCAAAAAGTATAATGACCGGGATATTTTTAACGCTGATGAAACAGGATTATTTTTTAAATGCCTGCCAGACAAAACATTGACTTTCAAGAACGAGCAGTGCCACGGAGGCAAAAATGGCAAACAACGGGTAACATTAATGTTGGCAGCTAATATGGATGGTTCAGAGAAACTAAAAATTCTTTTGATTGGAAAAAGTAATAAACCTCGATGCTTTCGTGGCGTTAAGTGGTTACCCGTCGAATATAAAGCAAACTCCAAGGCGTGGATGACTGGACAACTTTTTGAAGAATGGCTTCTAAAGTTAGATAAGTTGTTTTTACGCGCGGGGCGAAAAATCTTATTGTTTGTTGATAATTGTCCGGCACATCCAAAAGCTTTACCAGTCTAACTGAAGTGTTTTGAGTTGGCATTTTTCCCACCGAATATGACTTCCAAATTGCAACCGCTTGATCAGGGAGTAATTCAAAATTTAAAGTGCAACTATCCCAGAAGAATCGTTAAAGAAGCTCTGGAACGTATAGAGGCAAACCAAAAACAGGACATTTCACTTATGGATTGCATTACTCATGTTACTAAAGCTTGGGATATTGACGTCAGAACGATTGCGAACTGAAGCCGGATTCGGTCAATGTTCCACCTGGGACGAAGAGGACGACATTCTATTAATTTTCTTAAATAGCGTTGATGAAAACCGAAACTTGATGGAAGATGATTACGAAACACGGTTAAGAGTAAATAAAATAACATCCAATGCTACCCTTCAGGATTATATTGATGTGGACAGTGAGGTTTCCACATCACAGTTTCCGACAGATAACGACATTATTGAGTATTATAGCTCTGAAATAGTTGAACCGATTTTAAGCGCAGCAGAAAGTGATGAAGAGGGTTCGGTGGAAGAAATTATTCATTCAAAACGTTGAATGTATATTTACAAACGAGTGAAACTACCACTGATGACCACTATAAGGCTTTGAACAAACTTGAATCTCTTTTTGTTGAAAATAACAAGAAAAAGGGAAATTTTCAGTCACTAATTTCTGATTTCTTTAATACTCTGTAACTTGTGAAAAGTTTTCGTATTTTAAAATAAATATACAAGTAGACACAATTGCAGTTTCATTTAACAAACATAAAAAAAAATAATTTCTGTAAGTCGAAGTCTCTATAAGTCGAACTTTTACCTTGGATAGTGGTGATTCGAGTTAGGGAAGTTTGACTGTATAACTTTCTTACTTTGAAGCGAATCGATATCAACAAATCGTTCGTTCATTGATGACTGTGTTTCGTTTAGTACTCTTGGTTCAAAATTTGGCTGTAGACCATCAATAAACCCTTCATTACTTAACCATTGTTTACATGATGTTTGATTACTCTCGTTTGATGTCATTGCTCCATGAGTTTTCGTTTCGATTTCTAAGTGTTAGGAATGAATATCATTTGCGACTTCTTGACAGCTTTCTTACCTATTTCAACATTCTTATCAGCATTTTTATCAACATTTTCGACGTCAATTCTTCCATTGTTAGAACCCCGAACGTTTTCTAAAGGACATTGTAATAACAGCTATTTTTACTTGCACCTATAATATAGGGCAAGTATTGGATTCGTGAAAAAATTCGAACTCGAGATAACAATGAATTCTGACATTACGATGATAGAGAAGCTCGAAAAAGTAGGTCTGCCGATTCTGTCTGTCTGTCTGTCTATCTGTCTGTCTGTCTGTCTGTCTGTCTGTCTGTCCGTCACTCTGTATGTATGTACGCTCGACTACAGCCCAAACGGGTGGACCGATTTCCTTCAAACTTCATATCTGGGGTCTGTTGTGTATTCTCCAGAGGGGAAATTGGAATTTTCGTTCTAGCCCTATTATTAACGGTACTTTACTTAAGGCCAATTTTACATATATGTAGGTGCAAGTACGTACGACCCAGTCGTGCACATTTTTTTTTATATAAATTAATTTTAAGATGTACATACCTATGTACATATTTAGAAAGTTGAATATATTTTTTTTATACCAAAGTAAAGCTCCTAACTTAATTTTTATTTCAATCCGAAAAAAAAACACATATCATTTTTACCCAAATTTCATCACATACTTCTGCACTTTTAATATTTTAATGATCAATGGGTCGGTCATTGAAATATACAAATGTAAAGAACAGAAATATCCTCAATGACGTGGCGACATGAAAACATATATGTGTTAGGGCATATAACATAATTTTGCAAGACCTCACTGTGTTTTAGGCTACACTGTGTGGCTTGAGGATATTAAGGAGAATTGCCCGCGTATGGAGTAGAGTGGAACTCTCCCGTGGGTATATTGAGTGGAAATCTGTGAGAGCTCGGATCGTCAGTCGATCTTGAGGAGCCGACGCGAATAGTTTGATGCGCCACAGAATTCGTAGTAAACTTCCGTGTTTCTATCATCAGAAGTGGGATTGCCCGTGTGCTAAGATAGTTAATAAATAAAAATAATAATAATAAAAGAAAGTAGTTTGGCATAAAAACAAGGATTGTGTTGTAACATCTGCCTATCTACGACACTCGTGTGTGCGTGTGCAAAAAAAAAAGGAAAAGAAGAAAAAAAAAAAGAAAAGAAGAGGAGAAAAAAAAGGAAAGAAAAAAAATAAATTTCCAAACGATTCGTGTCTCGTCAAAGCTGGGCATTGTTAACTGTGTTTTATATTCCCTTGTTATATCTGCATATTTTCGACCCTCGTGTGTGTGCGTGTGTGCATTTGTTTCCCTTCGAAAGTTGCGCGTTGGGATTGCGGTGTTTGTTTGTTTTTAAGATTTCTTTGCTTGGTACTTTTATTGGGTCGGCTGTAAATTATTGTTTTGCGTGTTTGGGTGTGCTTTCGTGTTAATTCTTGTTTGCAGTTATCACATAGGGTGAGTTTGGTTAAACCTAAAAACAGAAAATAAGATGATTGAAGCAGCAGCTGAGGGGGGGGGCAGAGCATCAGAATATGCCCAATAATTCAGCTACGCTCGATGATGCTATAGCCAAAATTATACAGGCCGCACATAGGAAAGAAAAGGACGACGTTGTAGGTTTTCCGTGTTTCGACCCTGACCACTCCAGGGTCGACATCAGTAAATGGTGCGCAGATATTAATGAACGCGTCAAACGCGACCATTTACAAGATTACGATGTCATCCCCAGGGTGCAGTCTGCCCTTTTAGGTAGAGGTAAGACATGGTACGAGCAACATGGGTACCAAATTTATGCTTGGGCCGACTTATCAGCTTCTTTGCTTCACGCTTTTTCTAGTGGAACAAATATTATAGAACAACTACGCAGTGTGGCAAACGTTGAAAGCGAAGCATACCCAACATATAATGATTTCGCTATGGAGAAAGCCGCGCAGATTAACCGCTTACCATTCGAGATACCCGAAGACAAGGCAGTTCGAATTATTATAGGCTGTATTTCCGACATAAGCCTACGAAATTCGCTGACATTCGTTATGCCGAAAACGATACAGGATCTAATTGATCACCTTTCGTCAATACGTGAGCGACCGCGGAAGAGAATAAGAGAGTTTGACCCAAACAATCGGAAAATTCAATACACAGCAAAGCGTCCAAGGACTGAGGTAGAAAAAAGATGTTACGGTTGTGGCGAATCCGGTCATATTCGTGCGAAATGTCCTACAAATACGTCCAAAGAGCACAAAAAATTGGAAAAGGATTTCCCACATAAGGCAACTTCAAGTGAAAAATGTTCATTTTGTGGCAAGAATGGACACGTTGAGAATGCTTGTTGGGCTAAACAAAGGGCAGAACGAAAACGGGTGGATTTTTGCGCTGAAGTATACCGAATCGACAACACAACCCCTGTCATTATTGGTGGAAAATTGTTTCACTGTGTTTTAGATACAGGTTCCGATTGCTGCTTGGTTCGTTCTGATGTCGCCGATAAGTTATCAACGGCTCGAATTCCTTTTTTCCTTTCAGTTCAAGGAATTAGTAAAGATCCAATTGTTCTAACCGAAAAATTACTTTTAATTATCGAATTTGAGGAGTTAAACATCGAGGTAGATTTGCATATTATCGACAAGGGATATATGAAAAATGAATTGATAATCGGTAGAGACGTTCTGAAAGATCCTACTTTGGAGATTCTTGTAGACACCAACGGGTCAACGCTGCGACGTAAGAAGTCTGTCTCCTGTTTGAACAGTAGCACTTTGCCCTTGTCTGAGCTTCGACCGGAATTAAATAATATCATGGGAAAGTATTCCGAAAACATAATTTCTGGTTTTCCCAAAGCAGAGGTTACAACTGGTTCTCTCAACATTAAGCTTATTAAAGACGAGCGCGTTATTTACCGTCCTTACCGTATGGCTCATGCTGAGCGACAAGTAACGTCGCGAATAATATCCGAGCTAAAGCTGCATAAAATCATCAGGGATAGTACTTCACCTTTTGCAAGTCCTGTGATACTCGTTAGGAAAAAGTGTGGAGATGATCGTTTATGTATAGATTTCAGGGCATTGAATCGTAATACAGTCAAAGATCGTTACCCTATGCCCAGAATTGACAACCAGTTGGATCGCCTCTACGGAAACAAATATTTCACATCCCTTGACATGGCTTCAGGGTTTTATCAAATACCCATTTCGGAAGAATCAATTGAAAAGACTGCGTTCGTGACTCCTGATGGACATTTTGAGTTTTTGCGGATGCCGTTTGGGCTAGCCAACGCACCTGCCGTCTTTCAGCGAGCAATTAATATGGCTCTAGGGAAACTCAAGGATACCACCGCACTGGTTTACCTGGATGATGTACTTATACCCTCGAAAACCATCTCTGAAGGACTCGAAAAACTCGACAGTGTACTTAAAGCTCTAATCGAGTGTGGATTTTCATTAAATATAAAAAAATGCAAGTTTTTGCAAACACGCCTAGAGTATTTGGGGCGAGAAATTAGTTCTGACGGTATAAGGCCTAGCAAAACTAAGGTAGATGCATTGGCGAATTCACCAATACCTACGAATGTGAAAGAAATACGCCAGTTCATGGGATTGGCGAACTACTTCCGTAAGTTTGTCGCAGAGTTCGCAGTTAAGACTCATTGTATTACCGCGCTAACCAAAAACAACGTAAAATTTTACTGGTCAAAGGAATGTGAAGAAGCGAGACAATACATAATTAAACAACTCACAAAGCGCCCGGTACTCGCAATGTTTGACCCCGAGTTATCGACTGAACTGCATACGGACGCTAGCTCTATCGGATATGGAGCCATATTATTTCAACGACACGAGGGGCGGTTGCAAGTTGTGGCATATTACAGCCAAGCAACCAAACCATATGAAACCAACTATCACAGTTACGAGTTGGAAACGCTCGCTGTTTTTAATGCCATAAAACATTTTCGTCATTATCTTTTGGGTATAAAATTCATATTACGAACTGATTGTAATGCAATTAAGGCGACTAAGCAGAAAAAGGACCTGTTACCTCGTGTCGCAAGGATGTGGATCTATCTACAGGATTTTGATTTTGAAATCGCTTACCGGAAGGGTAAGGCTATGCCCCATGTGGACTATCTAAGTCGGAATGTCCCCAAAAAATGCTGCAATTATTTGAATTCACTTTCTGAGACATGGCTAAGCATCGAGCAAAAGGAAGATCCAGATGCGGTAGAAATTATTAATAAGGTCAACGAAGGCGATGCTGAAACAAAAGTGGACTATTTGGTTAAGTCAGGATTGCTGTATCGAAAACTTGAATCATCAAACAAGCTATTTGTACCCCGAAAATGCAGATTGTCTTTGATCAGACGTTTTCACGAAGACAATTGCCACATCGGATGGGAAAAGACGCTTATTAAAATTCGCGAGCAATTTTGGATGCCTTCGCTGGCTAGAAGAGTGAGAAAGTTTGTTGATTCCTGTCTTATATGTCTGGTTGCAAAACGACCGTCCGGTAAAAAGCAGTGTGAGTTACACCCTATAGAAAAAAAGCCGTTGCCGTTTCACACCGTTCATATTGACTGTATGGGGCCTATTTGTGGAGACAATAAAAGTAACCATCGGTATATTTTGATTATCATTGATGCATTTACAAAATTTGTGGTTCTTCTGCCTTGTAAAACGTTGAAGTCATCTGAAACTATTAAACTGCTTCATGGTTTTATCACCCTGTTTGGGGCTCCAATCAAAATTATAAGCGATAGGGGAACAAATTTTACCAGTGAAGATTTCAAAAAACTGTGTGCTTCGTTCGGAATAGAACACCACATGATTGCTCCAGGTGCCAGTAGGGCGAATGGGCAAGTAGAAAGATACGTTGACACTGTTACCAATCTACTACGTACCAACTTGAATACTGGGATGGAGTGGACAACTTATGTAAGCAGGATACAGCTGGCTCTAAACACTACTAGCAACAAGACAACAGGGTTGTCACCATTGAAAGTGTTAACTGGGATTTCAGGAAGGACATTGGAAGTAGGCGCTCTGTTATCAGCCTTAAATATTGAACCAGAGTACGAGGACGTAAATGCAATACGAGCTCTGGCCGACGAACGGATAAAAGAAAATGCGCAGCGCATGAAGTCTAGGTTCGATAGATGTAGGCGCAAGCCTGAGAGGTTAGAGATTGGAACAAAAGTGGTGTATCACAGTAATCAAATAAGAAAATCGAAGATGGATATTTACTACCGAGGGCCCTACGAAGTTGTGGGCATCTTACCTAATGACCGATATAAATTGAAAAAGCCGGGTTCGCAATCAGTTATTGCTGTAGCCAGAGAGTTTATAAGATCCGTTAAAGAAGGGGAAGATGAAAATAAAACGTCAGCAAGAATTTAAAAGGTAAATTTGAACGGTAATTGGTTAATTGTAAAATGTTGCAAATGCCTAAATTTAGTAAAATAAAGTTGAGATAAAAGATACTCGATAGTGGTTCAAAAGCAATGAATGTTGGTACAAACAAGCTTAAGATTGCCTCTGAGTTGTACACCGAACATAAGAGGATGCTTATGAACTAATTGATCGAGTGTCTTCTGAAATAGAATATAGGGGTATAAACAAGCTTAAGATTGCCTCTGAGTTATGCTTCTATGAACTAAGATCAAGATAATTGTTTGGAATTGTGATAAGAGAGGTATAGATAAGCTTAAGATCGCCTCTAAGCTATACCGTCTCAAATGTGTGAACGTATTTGATAGTTTGTGATAATATCAAATACTTTTCTGTCATTGTTTCAGGTCTCGGAATGTGTTTTGTCCGTTCTGAAACGGAGAAGTGGTCCTGAAACTCTAGAACCTGAAGGCCATTTAGAGACCGGAGAAATCACAGAATATTTTATATATTAAATATATAAAATGAAATTAATGTTTTGTTCCATAGTTAAGGTGAATAAAGGTGTGACTATGAATTATGATAGAAAAACTTGATGTCGGATCTTATTTATAAAGTTGTTTTTGGAACTTCGTCGAGAACGACGAATTTGCAGGATGGCCGTGTTAGGGCATATAACATAATTTTGCAAGACCTCACTGTGTTTTAGGCTACACTGTGTGGCTTGAGGATATTAAGGAGAATTGCCCGCGTATGGAGTAGAGTGGAACTCTCCCGTGGGTATATTGAGTGGAAATCTGTGAGAGCTCGGATCGTCAGTCGATCTTGAGGAGCCGACGCGAATAGTTTGATGCGCCACAGAATTCGTAGTAAACTTCCGTGTTTCTATCATATGTATGTCGCTATGTAATTCGATTTAATTCAGTTTCTGAACAAACAAGGAGTGCATGCTGCTCGCACACACATGAAAACACAACACACAAGACACAACTTGCACTATGTCACTAAGGCTCGTTTCACACTATCCGGTTTTAGCTGTACGGCAAATTATTAAAATTATTAAATATTTTAGTGGCCTGAAGAAAAGCATGGCCAATTTCACACTATCCGGTTTTAATCGTACGGCAAAAAACCGTACGGCGAAATTATTTTAGTGGCCTGAAGAAAAGCATGGCCCCCTTCACATTACACGGTTACGGCAAAATGCCGTCACCATGCCGAGTAGCAGCCGTCCACTGCCACTGCAACTTAGGCTCGTTTCACACTATCCGGTTTTTGCCGTACGGTTTCTGCCGTACGAATGCTGTTGTCCATTCACACTATACGGTTTATGCACGGCTTTTTTCCATCGCAAGCTCAGTTTCTGATTAAGTGCTGTGTAACTACACTGGCTTGAAGACAACTGATCGTACGATTTAAAGCCGGCAAATGTGAAAGCGCGCATTTGGTTATGTACACCACTGCATTATCGGTAGCCGTACGGTCGCCGTTAGTTACAGTGGCAGTGGACGGCTGTTACACGGCATCGTGACGGCATTTTGCCGTAACCGTGTAATGGGAAAGGGGCCATGCTTTTCTTCAGGCCACTAGAATAATTTCGCCGTACGGTTTTTTTCCGTACGAGCCTAAGGCTCGTTTCACACTATCCGGTTTTAGCCGTACGGCAAAAAACCATACGGCAAAAATCCGAATGCTGTTGTCCATTCACACTATACGGTTTATGCACCGCTTTTTTCGTACGGTTTTTTTCCGTACGGCAAAATCCGAATGCTGTTGTCCATTCACACTATACGGTTTATGCACGGCTTTCATTATTATTCAAATAACCAATAAATAAAATTAGCCAAACCGCAACTACACTGGCTTGAAGACAACTGATCGTACGATTTAAAACCGGTTAATGTAAAAGCGCGCATTTGGTTATGTACACAACTGCGTTATCGGTAGCCGTACGGACGGTACGTACGTTTGCTAGTGGCCGGATTTTTCATATATTTTAACATGTACTGCTTCTAAGAATTGATATTATTTGATTGAAATCGAAGAAAAACTGTTCTTTTGAAAACCCGCCCCAAAAAAGTGGCAGAGAGTAAGTGAATATCTACATATACATAATTAAGTTTTTTCGTGTTTCCTATACAAATACTGAAAAAAGTATGATCTTGAAAACATTAGAACATTTACTCAAATCTGCTCCTTAAAATTGATATTCATACCGATTATTCAATCCGCCGGATTCATTGCGGAGGGATCCCATCCGATCCGCACTTACTCACTTTTTCTGAACTACGCTGGATGAACTACATTATCGGTTCGCAAAAGCACATTACCAACGACTTCGAATTATTTTTCGAGTTTCATATAAAAATACTGAAGAAAGTGAATTTTTCCAAAAGTGGGCAGGTTTTGAGATTTTTTACACTTGTTCTGTCCCGATATCTAAAGACTTTGTATACAAATTTTCATTGTCTTAGGTCAACATTTAAGGCCCAAAACTGGTGATACACAGACGGACGGACATAGCTCAATCGAATCGGCTATTGATACTGATTATATACATATATACTTTATTGGGACTGTCTGCAATATTTCTCTGTGTTACAAACTATGTATCGCACTTAATATACCCTAAGGATAGGGTATAACAAGCGAAATTTGTAAAAGAACAACGGATAGGTACACTTGCATTTTATATAGATCTGGAAGAGAAAATCGATAGTAGGGGTATAAGAAGGGGCAGTTGTTTATCTATAATTAACTTTATTCTATTGGGATTATGTCTTTATAAGGCTATTGAATGCATAACATTGAATAATATTGAGGATGGCAACTTATCGGGTGTCGAAGTCGGCTGAAAGAATAATTATCATAATAGGATACACCTTTTTTGTACTGAAGTAGTTTTTTCTAATAATCCATTAGCTTCATAAGTATGAAATGACATTGATATAAAACCAGACCTATGACGTTACACAAAGTTCATAAGATTGTCTTAAGCATACCATGTGTTTCTCAGTGGGAAATTGGTCTTTTCATTGCGACACACAAAGCTTCAACTTGGTCAACATTAGTGTATTGAGTCCGATAGAAATAGAACACATGACTTGTCGAGAAAAAGTAATGGATGGAAGAATGGCTGGAAGTCTGACACTCTTGAAGCAGACCGGGACAGCTTCGCGTGAACATAAGTTTTTTCCTCACTCCCTTGACAAAAAAAAAAAAAAAAACAAATGGAAAGGCTTACCAAAATATATTGCAAATTCCTTATGAAAAACAGAGTTGAACTTGGGCAATTTTACAAACGCTGATACACTCAGCAGAAAAAGTCTGCAGTCACCTACTTGAACAATTTTTTGCTGCATTAAAACAAACAAATGAATGTAAGTTATTGAATATTAATTAAACCCATTTATAAACAACAACAAGGGCAACGCAAAGCACAAATTTCATTGAATTCTTATCAACAGTCGTCCAGTTAACGGCATTTTTTTGCTGAAACATATAAAAACGAGGCAGAAAAGTTTGCGTTCACTACACACAAGTGCCATTTACTATCATGTTTATTGCAGTTGAAGAGACATTCAAGAAATTTCACATTACTTTTGAGTAATTAATGTGACTGATCGGAGTGTTTTGTAAAATTTGGAAACAATTACTTGTGAATTTAATATATTTTGTGCAATGGAGAATAAACGAAAAGAAATAAGTGTGGACGAGCGAAAAATCTTTACAAAATTCCGGAAAGAGGGAAAAAGATTTAGAAATATACATACATAGCTTCAGATGTTGATCGGAAGTATTCATCGATAGATAATTTTAAATCAATAGCCATTTACACATCTAAGCCTCGTTTCGGTCGACCACCAATGCTGTCATATCGAGAAAGGCGAGATTTAATAAGACAAGTGAAGGTAAATCCTCAACTAAAGGCATTTCAGTTATCAAAAAAGGTCAAATTCGACAAAAAAACATTTGTGCAGGCTGTAAGAAAAATCCTAAAAAAGACAGGGTACCGCGGTAGAGTTTCGCTAAAAAAAAACTATTCATTTTAAGAGTGAATCGTTTAAAGCGTATAGCTTTTGCAAATGAATAAATAAACCACCTGACTTCTGTAAAAAAATATTTTCTCCGATGAAAGTAAATTTTGCTTTTTCGAGATAAAAGGACGCAAGATCGTCTGGCAAGGCCCGGCACAGCGTACGATAAGCAAAATTTGTCTACTACAGTTAAGCGCGGTGGTGGAGGTGTGATGGTGTAGGGGTGCATGACAAGCGGAGGAGTTGGAGAAATGGAATTCATTGAATCTACAATGGACAAATATGCATACCTAAATATAAAATAAAAAATACCTCCCACAATCCCCAGATTTAAGACCAAAGAACATTTGTGTGATTTATTTCAAAGGAGAATTCACACAATAACAAGAAACTGTGCTAAAAACTGTGTTCGAAGAAGAATGGGGAAAAATTACCCTTGAAGACACGTCTAAACTTGTTAGTTCTATACAAAAACGCCTTTAAGAAGTCTTTAGAAGAAAGAGGATACCCAACGAGCTACTACACTCTAAGGCATATTATTTTTTTCGTCCAATATTAACATTTCACTGCAAGTGAATGCAGACTTTTTCTGCCTTTTTTGAAGCAATTCATAGTCACGTACAGACAAATTCAACTAATTATATGCTACTCTAAGATGTCTAGCTATACAAGTTATACTAATTTTAACTCAATCTTTGTACATTAATTCATTATTTTTAGCAAACAATTTAAAGGTATTTTATTAAATGTATGAAAATAAAAATAAATACATCCGTCACGTAACACACAGGTGCACAGAGGCAACGACCCCACTTTTGTAACGTATAATAGAAGGGAAGTCTAATATATCACTTTCGTTTCCGAACAGAGCTCTGTCGAAGTTGTCAACTGGAGAGTCTCCAACAAGGCGCCACTATCTAACCATTGTTGGATACTCTTCGAATTACAACTATCAACTAGTGGGAAGAAGTCTTTCAGAAACCCTGGTCAAAATTCAAAAGAGAACTGAGAAAATCTTTGAATCACCCCAATGAGGACCTCAACTCGGCTGAAGCAGTTGACAATGCAGTCGATGCACTAACCAGCTCCCTCACGCAATCTTTTGAGAAATCCTGCCCGGTTAGTAGTAAGCGTCCACCATGGTGGAGCGACAAAATAGCGGAGCTCTTACGTATTTAAAGAGTAAGCTGGAACCTCAACAAGGAAGGGGTTATCGAGTGGTCGACCTACAAAGAGAATGTAAGACTCCTCAAGAGGAACTCTTGGAGTTCCTTTTGCGCATCTATAGAATCAACAAACGAGGCGTCCCGACTAAGAAAGATCCTCGCCAAGACACCAGCGCCAGAATCCAATATTAGGAAAAGCGATGGTACCTGGGCAGAATCACAAGAGGAAACGCTTCTAAGTACACATTTTCCCGGATGTACATCAATCTCCGGAGATGATATACGCATTCCAGAGACGACGTCGGGAATAAGCACGGAAGAAGTGGATGAAATAATAGATAGCTTGAGCAATCAAATCATTTGCTCCATATAAGGCAGAAGAATAAGGATAACATTCGCCCTGTGATGTTGCAAGAGTCAGTGGATATTGTTATTCCATGGCTCAAGCATATCTTCACAGGATGTCTTAAGCTAGGATATGTTCCTAAAGCATGGCGGGAGGTGCGTGTTGTTTTTATTACCAAAGCAGGGAAAGCAAGCCACACAAACGCAAAGGACCTGAGACCTATCAGTCTATCGTCTTTTATGCTGAAAACATTGGAACGTTTAATAGATGTACACGTAAGAAAAGTGATCGGCGATAACTACCTATCTAAATCACAACATGCATACATCTGCGACAGATCTGTAGACACAGCCCTTCACAGGGTTACATTGAAAGATCGCTTCACTTCAAGGAATACACTCTGGGGGCGTTCAACAACGTGAGCTCCGACGCGATCCTGAACAGGCTGCATAGAGCTCACATAAACACCGGACTTTGCAATATGATTACACAACTGCTCCAGTCTAGGATAATCTTCTCGACACGAGGAAATACAACCATCCAGAGAAGAGTCTGCAGAGGAACACCCCAATGCGGAGTTCTTTCTCCGCTGATATGGCTCCTTGTAGTGAATGAGATCCTAGTAATAATATTTAAGGAAAACGGCTTTAACGTGACGGCTTATGCCGACGATGTGATTATTCTGGTCTCGAGGAAGTTTCTTCTAGTTCTTAGTGAAAGAATCAATTCCGCACTACAGCTGGTGGATAACTGGGTCCGAAGCAGAGGATCGGGAGTAAACCCCTCAAAGTCGGATATTGTTCTCTTCACTAAGAAAAGATCGATCCTCACCTTCAGACTGCCAAATATCGGCGGCGTTGAGCTAAATATCTCGAGTTGAACCAGATCCCTGGGTGTGATCTTAGATTCCAAACTAAACTAGAAGGAAAACATTGCTGAACGCATCAAAAAAGCAAGAGTAGCTCCCTACACTTGCAAAAAGGCATTCAGCAACATGTGGGGCTTCAGACCAGAAGGTATACAAGATATACACGGCACTTGTAATACCCATTCTCACATATCGTTCACTAGTACGGTGAAAGGTACTTGACAGCTTTCAAATCTCACCAAAATCCAGAGGGTGGCATGCATCGGAATCATGGGATCATTGAGAACAACACCGACGGCGGCAATGGAAACCATGCTTAGTTTCATTCCGCTTGACATTTCGTCGACTGAGAATTTAGTTGTCGTATGTCAAATTTTAGCGTTTTCTGATTTTAATGCATTATTATATTTTTCGAGGAGATCTTTCTATTGGTGCCATCAGTTTCTACCTAGCGTTAATAGTTTCCAAGATATACCGTGTTATTTTGTCGTATGTGGGCTTAAGGTGACGGTTTTAGTGTTTATTTGTCGTACGTAACGAGTTTTTTTTACATACGACAAATTTTCATACAAAAACTGTATTTTTTTGAATAAGAATTTAAGTGTCGTATGTAACATAAACATACTGCATACGACAATTAAACACCTTAATTTGCGTGATTAAATGTCGTATGCGTATAGATAGTGCTGTGTGAATTTAAAAAAAGCATAATTCTTAGTGACACTTTCATAGTGTTAAAATCGTTATTTTTCAGGTAAGTTAAAAAGAATTTTGAATATAATATTTACAGTATAATATGTAGTTTTAAAGTTATTTTAAATTGTGCAGTAGATTATCTGAGCCAATAATAAATATTTGGTATGATATAAGGAAGGATTAATCAAGACATCCCCATATATGTATATATAACGGTTACTAAGCATAACGCATTGTTTCAATTAATAAGGCGCAATGGAAAATTCTCGTGCATCACCACCACCTTTTTTGTCACAGGAATTATTGGGATATGACTATTTCACAAGGATAGGAATTTAAGTTTCTTGCAACATTTTTTTAATTATGTTTACAGCATAAAGGATCTAATTTTAGAGTTTTTATCGGATGACGAAACTGTTGATCCATTATATCACCCCACTGGGATTTGAACATTCTATACCGATTTTAGTAATAACTTAACGTCTTCTGTGTCATCGGTGCCATCTATTCAATAAGCAAATGAACGTGAATTACCGTCTTGTTGCAGTTCTAGTAATAATATTGTTTATTAAATGGTTTATGTATTTTCTATTTATCACAGTATTTTTTTATTATTTAGATGCGAATGAAATAGGTACACCAACTAGAAATAAACAACGTATGCCGCAATTGTATAAATAAAACGTAAGAAAACGATTACGAGAAAGTGGCCAGTCGTGCATAAACGCTAAGGGTAAGAAGATGACTACCAGCAAAGTTGGTGCTGCGTGCTGTAGTGCTAAGATTGATTTAGCAGCTCCTTTAATGAATGCTGCAGTGAAACCTTTATTTAAAGAAAAACAGGCTGATTCAAGAAGCATGATTAATTATTTGCCAACGCAGGGCCAAAACTTTCTTAAAACTATACTTGATAAATATATAAAATGAAAAAAAAAAACGATTTTAATTAATACTAAAATAATATTTCTGTCTTCTTATGTACCTAAATTGTTATCTTAATTGAAAGTGACTGATTTTTTATTTTTATTATACTAGCCTATGTTGCAAAAATTTTGTACAAATAATATTTGTATTTTTTAATGTGAATTTTCCATATTTCAATTAAAATAACTGATTTTATATTTTTTTTTATACGCACAAGAAATACGTATATTTTTCTTCGTTTTTTAAATTGTCTAATTTATTTATGTACTACTTGTACTTTGGAATAAATGCGTTATACTTTTGTTTGTTTTTTACTAATATATTTTGTTTATTTATGTGAATGTTATATATGTATATAATATTTTTTGTGAACAAGTCTAACTGAGCTTTTTGTTTTCATAAACATATAATAAATAAAACTTAAAATAAAAAACTTAATAGCATTATTGTATTACTTTAACAGGCGGAAAAGATTAATTTTTATTTTCATCTTCGTACTTACAAACAACAAAATTAACCTACGAATGAGTAGTATTTTATCGCATGCAATAGTTTTTGTCGTATGTAAGTATTTAAAAATTCGGAAGTGCTTACATACGACAAAATGATTCTACATAAGTTTTTTTTAAGGTCAGTAACTTCTTATCTTCTTCAGATAAAGCATAATGTAAATAAAAAAGTAATTAAGTGAAATAATTCGAATATCCTCTGAACATTTCATAAAAATTGGTCCGCTAGGAAAAAAGATATTGTAAGTCAAACTTCAAATTCAATTTGCCAACAATTGGTACTTTTCACATACGACAACTAAATTCTCAGTCGACGATTTATTGTAGTAGTCTGGCAGCCAAAACTGCTATAAGATTGAGGGAAAGCCGATTGTGGTCATCAAAATCCTAGAGCCACGCCTCTATTCTGTCCCGATGGGAGGATACCAATGGATTGACGGATACAGATCACATGAACCCGATGTTAACATTTGAAAGGAGATTCAATGCAAGGATTCCTGACAGAAGTTACTGGAAGAACTGGAGGACTGAAAAGAAAAAGGATTTGGCACTCTATACCGTCGGTTCTAAGATGGACAGTGGTACAGGAGCCGGAATTTATTGTGAAGCCCTAGGAGTAAACTGCTCCTTTAGAATAAACGACGACTGCAGCGTCTTTCAAGCCGAAGTCACTGCCATTACGCAGGCTGCTGAGATTATAGGTGCGAGTAATATCGTCGGACAAACGATAACTTTTTTTTTCATTTTCATTTTATTTCATAACAAAAAACTTAAATAAATAAAGGAACAATATTAGATATATACAATATTTCCATGAGCAGGTTTTTCTTAAAAATAAATTAGTGCATTCTGATGTCACAAGACATGAGGCAAATGCTTAATAACTTAAAAATAAGATAATGGAAATTAACTATTGATGGGGAAATAAGGAAAAGATTTCATAAATAACAAAATATAATATATACTTACAACAAAAATTAAAATATTAATTACGTAATTCAAATATATAATAACAATATTATAAATTTCATGAAAACGTACATCGTAAAACCCAGAATTATCAAAAAATATTTTCAAAACTTTATAAAAGTACAGAAGCCTTAGAGGAAGAAATTCAAGAACTCTGAACAAATTAACGATTAACTTTACACATAATTCTAATTGCATGCTTTTGTTTTATTAATAATGGTTAAATTTTATTAAAAAAAAGTGCCTCCCCAACAAGAAATTCCATACTCCAATTTCGATTTTAATAAAGCATTATAAACTAATTTTAAAATTGGTTTTTTACAATATAAGCTAAGATGGTATATTTGCCTTACAACCTTATTTAGATATTGTTTTAGATATGTGGTATGCTCTTTCCAATTAAGGCTTTGATCCAAAATAATACCCAGGTATTTAAAATTTTCGACACTTTCAATTACAAAGCAGCTATCACTGCAGCTTACTAACTGTCTATATAGACAGCCAGGCAGCCATTAAGGCTCTGGACTCTGCTATAACTCGGTCGAGGCTGGTGAGAACCTGCAAATCACTTTTAAACGAGATATCCAGAGCCAATACGGCGACCTTCAGTTGGGTATCAGGGCATATGGATATCGAAGGAAACGAGAAGGCGGATAAGCTTGCTAGAAAAGAGTCGACACTGCACATATCTCGGGCCTTTCCCTTTCTAGCAGCCCCAGTCAGCTCTGTTAAGAAAAAAGTAGAAGATGAAGCCATCGATCGTGCAAACAGACGCTGGATTCATCGGGATACATGCGTAACGGCAAGAGCTCTATGGCCGGCATTTAGCAAGAAGAGATCATCAACTCTGGTTAAACTCAGTCGTCATAACGCACGGGTCGTTTCTGGCGTAATTACCGGCCATTGTGTTATTAGCCTTCACGCAGAAATCGAATCTATTCGTCACCTGCCGTGTGACTGTCCTGCCCTATCTGTTAGAAGAAACACAACTCTTGGCAGTCATTTCTTCTCGGAGCTGGAGGAATTAGGCAATGTTGAGCTGGTGGACCTCCTGAGATTTATATTACAATCTGGGTGGTTCTAACAGCGGACCTTGTTACAGCGTTCGCAGGGATAAATGATTGGGCACAATGAACCCGAATTGTGGGTCTAAGTAGCAGTGACCTTCTGGGCACAAGGCACCCATCTACCTAACCTAACCTAACACACATGTGCAGTCAACCAGTATACTAAATTGTTATCTTTATACTTCAATTTCAGCGAAACTATTAAGCATGGACCATAGAGGTATAAGAACTGTATTTACCGCAAGAATCAAAGTTGCTATTTAGTAAAAAAAACACATTAGGCGTGTTTTTTTCGTATCCTATATAGGCTTAAAAAAGTATTAGCCAATAAAACGCCTATCGGGGCTAAGGAATTTCAGTATCGCAGTTTGGAAGCACTTTGTACTGACATTTAATAATTTTGATTTCAGTAATCCCAACACCTCCTCCTTTGCCCATGTTTTTCGTTTTCTAATGACAATAAAATCGTAAATAAATGGTGTATCTTAGGTTCTACTTACATTTTCTCTTCAAAACACATTTTTTCTTAATTTAATTTTTTTTTATGAATGACAGCTGTCTGTTCAATCATTTTTGACATTTTCTATATCATTTTTCGACACAATCGAAATAAAACAATTTGGGAGCACAGTTTTTATTGCGGCTAAGTAAATAAGGCTCGATAATTATCCAGATTTCGTTATTCTATATAGGTTGAGTTGTTAGTGTATTTAATATGGAAAATATATTTTAAGCCTATATAGAATACGAAAAAAACACGCCTATTGTTATATTTTTTTTAAATTTTTTTAGTGTCTTGTCACATGTACGACAGAGTTTACGTAAAAGTAATTTTTAATGTAATTTAATAGTTTAATATTATTTTGTCTTCTGACAAACTTTCAGTGGGACAGTCTACACTCTCCTTTTCGATTTTAATAAAATAACATTTTAAAATATCAGCTATATTAAATGTTTTCCCAAGGTAACGCTGTCATTATTTTCTCAGATATTTGTCAGGAAAAAAATAATAAACAAACAAACAATGTGCATCTAATGGTGTTGCTTCCAAAAAGAATGAGGTGAGAAATGAAGCATGTGACTTACGCTTAATATTTTGTTGAAATTATTGCTTAAGAGGTCTTCACTTTGCTATAAATGTACCTTGTTATTTAAAAATCGAAACTGTAGTGACGTTTTTACTCTCCGTAGATTCTTTATTTATTTATAAATACCAATATACTTTCTTAAGCAACTTTTTTTCAAAAACTACTCCAAAACACAAATTTTCTCAATAAGTGGGCGTGGTAGTGACCGGATTTTGTAAATTTTTCAACATTTACTGTATTTTGCCCTAAGAAGTGCTATTATTTCGATAAAACCTCCAAAAACATTTTTTTGATAAAAACGCCCCTAAAAACTAGGCGTAGCCATACACAATGTACTGAATATATGTAGGGTAAGAGAATATCTACATATTACCTTAAGTAAGTTTTATCGAGTTTCATGTAAAATTACTGAAAAAAGGGAATTTCTTCGAAAAGTGGGTGTTGCAATGGGCGGATTTTAATTTTTTTTACACTTGTATTGCATTTCGGCATTTCCTTCTGTTTACACGTGACTTAAATTGTCGGAGTCGGTTAAACACGGCATTGAGGTCTGCTATGTATTCTTCGAAAGTTGTGGAGCATATAATCACGTCATCTAAATATGCTAGTAAAACAACATCTCCAAGACCGGTTCGGAAACGATCAATTAGCCTCTGAAGCATAGCAGGAGCATTTCTTAACCCAAATGGTAGTCGGTTGAACTGGTACATTCCAGACTGAGTTACAAAAGCTGTCTTCTCTTTGTCGTTTTCATTCATACCAATTTGCCAATACCCAGATTGCAAATCAAGTGTAGACATAAATTTGGAGATTTTTGCAGCATGCAACAAATCATCCATACGAGGTAAGGGGTATCTATCGGGAGTAGTTATCGAGTTTAATTTTCGATAATCTATGCAAACCCTTACTCCACCTTCCTTCTTTGGGACCATGACAACTGGAGCAACCCATGGGGACTCATATTCATCGATAATGTTGCTATTTTCTCGATTTCAGCTTTGAGTTCAGCTTTTTTTGCAGGAGACAGTCTATATGGAATCGATGCTATTGGTTCATGAATTCCAGTATTAATATTATGTTCTGCGAATGGCGCGACTTCATCAATATCGCCACAAACTTCCCCATGTTTCTGCAAAGTGATTTCTAAAACTTCTTTCTGATTTAAAGAAAGTTGTGGCCCATCAGAATCATTTACATATTTGAAATCGACAGCCAGTAATGAAATAAAAATATCTTCAATATATGTTTTCGTATTAATTTTATTTGAACCTACCGGTTCCGGACTATTAAATAAATTACCCCTTTCAGGAGTCCTTTCATTCGGACGTAACGAGTCTTGAAACACCGCCTGTATTGAGTGCGGGGAATACTTACTCGTAGTTGTTGATTTGCGTTGTTTCTTCATACATCTATCAGGCTCGAAACTGTTTGATTTCTTCAAAGTTGTCTTCAAATTTTGATTGTCTTTGACACACTGTTGAGAAGGAGTTTTCTGAAGAGGACTAACCACTTTAATTTCTTTGAACCATTCGTCGAAATTTTGGACTTCTTGTAGGATATCAGGAGAAATAGGCTTAACTGGTATCGATTGTCCGGATGTCGTTGGAACTTTTGTGATTTCGACGTGATTGAATTAAAAAAGGTAGTAACTCCGCAAAATCAAATCAAATCTTCGAAGTACCAAAATCTTTGAGCCATGTTGAGTACGATTCCCGCTTGTTCCATAAAATCAACGCCAAGCAAGGTACGATTGTTTACAGCATTCGGAAGAGAAATAAATCGTATCTTCTTAATTCGATCGACAGTTTTGAATACTGCAACTGCCATCTTCACTTTTTGAAACACACACATTTTCTCAGTCATTATTATACCCTATCCTAATTATACCCTATCCTAAGGGTATATTAAGTTTGATACATAGTTTGTAACATAGAGAAATCTTACAGATAGACCCAATAAAGTATATATATAAATGATCAGCATCACTAGCCGAGTCGATTGAGCTATGTCCGTCCGTCCGTCTGTCCGTCCGTCTGTGTGTCACCAGTTTTTGGGCCTTAAATTTTGAGCTACATCGATGAAATTTTGTATACGAGTTCCTTGAAAAAGTAAGCAATACAAGTGTAAAAATTTTTAAAATCCGCCCACTGACACGCCCACTTTTCAAAAAAATCACTTTTTTTCACTATTTTCATATGAAACTCGAAAAAACTTACTTGACCAAATATGTAGATATCCACTTAATCTACAAATCGTCTATACATTGTATATGGCCACGCCCACTTTTTAGGGGCGTTTACTTCAAAAATTAATTTTCGATTAAAAAAATTAGCTTATAGGGCAAAATAGAAAATTTTGTGAATACATTTTCTACCGCCCACTGACACGACCAAATAAGATAGGGATAGGGTATCATACGATTCGCTCCAGGCGGATTGTAGCATTTTTTACTGGTTTTTTTCAAATTTGCGCTGTCCACACTGGTTCTAAGTATGCTTCGCCCTTGAGGTTGAATATTTCCATCTGTACATTCGGTACTTGTCGTCCCAATACCGTTGTAGACAATGCGTTGAAACTAACGTACGCTGGGCTGTCATCCTTCTTGTTGTGGCATGTGGGACAATTGGCTCTAGCTACACCAGGAGCTTACATTGCCAGTACTTGAAACAGCTTTTTCTTTATTTTGTTTTTTGAAACACGTTTCAACTAAATGACCATTCTTCTTGCAGTATACGCATTTTAAGGAAACTGGCCTCGCTTCTATATTTGTTGGATGGTAACTCTTCTCCGCAAGTGCTTGTTCGGCTTCCCTGGCTTCATTTAGCAATGCTTGAAATGGTAAGCACCTGTCTTTCGAGACCAGGTATCTAATCTGCATCAGCTCATACTTCAGTTGCGAGAAAAGCACTCGTTTCTTACAAATAAAAGAATCAGTTGGTTCATTCTTTTGCTCCTTGGATTCAAATATTTCGGTATAAATTCGCCATGATAATCCCTAGGGGCGAAATTTAAGTTTTTGTTTAAGCCGTATTTTTAACGGGACTTTACTTATGGCCAATTTCACAAAAGTAGATTTTCTCGCAAACTGCTGTAACGATTCTGACTAAATTTCATATTCGATTAAGATTGAGAAATTCCAATCATATGACATATAAGATTTCTTACCAAATTTGTTAACAACAGTACTTTACCTATATTTATACCCTATATTATAGTATATTAAGTTTGATACATAGTTTGTAACATAGAGAAATATTACAGATAGACCCAATAAAGTATATATATAAATGATCAGCATCACTAGCCAAGTCGATTGAGCTATGTCCGTCCGTCTGTATGTCACCAGTTTTTGGGCCGTAAATTTTGAGCTAGGTTGATGAAATTTTGCATACGAGGTCTTTGGAAAAGTAAGCAATACAAGTGTAAACATTGTAAACTGACACGCCCACTTTTTTTCACTATTTTCATATGAAACTCGAAAAAACTTACTTGAGCAAATATGTATGTAGATATCCACTTAACCTACAAATCGTCTATACATTGTATATGGCCACGCCCACTTTTTAGGGGCGTTTACTTCAAAAAGTAATTTTCGAGTAAAAATATTAGTTTATAGGGCAAAATAGAAAATCTTGTGAATACATTTTCCACCGCCCACTAACACGACCAAGATAGGGATAGGGTATCATACGATCCGCTCCTAGCGGATTGTAGCATTTTTTCACTGGTTTATTTTTATACCCTATCCTAAGGGTATATTAAGTTTGATACATAGTTTGTAACATAGGAAAATATTACAGATAGACCACATAAAGTATATATATAAATGATCAGCATTAGTAGCCAAGTCGATTGAGCCATGTCCGTCCGTCCGTCCGTCCGTCCGTCCGTCTGTCTGTCACCAGTTTTTGGGCCTTAAATTTTGAGCTAGGTTGATGAAATTTTGTATACGAGGTCCTTGGAAAAGTAAGCAATACAAGTGTAAACATTTTTAAAATCCGCCCACTGCCACGCCCACTTTTCAAAAAATTACATTTTTTCACTATTTTCATATGAAACTCGAAAAAACTTAGTTGAGCAAATATGTAGATATCCACTTAATCTACAAATCGTCTATACATTGTATATGGCCACGCCCACTTTTTAGGGGCGTTTACTTCAAAAATTAGTTTTCGAGTAAAAATATTAGTTTATAGGGCAAAATAGAACATTTTGTGTGAATACATTTTCCACCGCCCACTGATACGACCAAATAAGATAGGGATAGGGTATCATACGATCCGCTCCAAGCGGATTGTAGCATTTTTTCACTGGTTTTTCTTAAAGCCGATTTGCGCGAAAACGGCTCAAACGATTTCCTTCAAATTCTACTCGGAGACAGATGTGTGCAATAAGATGACCTACCACATTTTGGCCTAAGGCTGTTGCAACGGTACTTATGGCGAAACAATTTTATTAAAGTTCTCACATAAGATTAAAAACCGCAAATGCTATAAAATGGCTTAAACAAATTTAGGGCAAAAGTGGTAATAATGGTACTTTTTTAAGGATTTAGGGGTTTTAACAAATTTGCTCGAAAACGGCTCCAACGGTTTTCTTTAAATTATATATTTGAACTAGTTTAGTAAAGTTCTATAAAATGGCGTACCACGTTGTTGGTTAAAATTGTTAATAGGGGTACTTTTCCCATAGCCAACTTAACAAGTGACGATTTCGTTTAAATTGGATATTTTAACTACTGTAATGAAGTCCCATAAAAACACACACGTTTTTCGTAGAAATAGCTAATAACGGGACCTAACTTATAGCCAATTTAACAAATTAATGTCATTTTCAAATAAACGGCTAAGACAGTGTTGGCTAATTTTCAGTTTTGGGATAATTTTCTGAAGTCCAATGAAATGGCATACCACGTTTTTGGACAAAGAGGGTAATAACCAATAATTTAATTATAGCCAACTTAAAGTTTTATTCTTAAAATTTATATTAGTTTATCGTTTGTTTTATGGATCTTAACTCCACAAAAAAATTATAGATATAGGTGCAAGTTTTGTACGACCTAGTCGTGCTCTTTGTTTTCCTTATTCATGCATTCCACCATCGCTTGAAATTGCGGCCGTGTTGTTTGTTGAATGTAAATAAAACTACTTTGCATCATTTCAATTCTTTTCTATCTTCATATGTATAAATAAATAAATAAATATCAGGCGGCCGTAAGCAGCCCATTGAGGGCCAAAGACAAGCCTCTCACAACTGTGCATATTGTGCGTGGTATACATTTCTGCACATACAGAAGGGACCTACAATTATGTGTCTTATCCGAAGAGCAAAGGGGTTTTGAAAAGCTTTCTCATGACAGTAATACTTTCGAACGTTTGTCAGACATTCGAAAGAGGTGGGGCCGTGAAAAACGTTTGATGGTATTTTTCTGGTTTCGAATTTGGAACCCCTTGCGCAGTAGTCCAACGCACTAACCACTGCGCCACGTATGTACATAAAATAAACTTACTTACTTAAAGGGCTCCCGACCCTTGTAGAGTCCATGACTGAGACATCGTTGCCTTCCATTCTCTTCGGGCCCGGGCACGCTGCTTCTAGTTGTGAGGACCAAGTTCTGTGGCATCCGCAACAGCTTGGTCTTTGTACCGTAAGTTCGGTCTTCTTCGGCGTTTCAAACCTGCGGGCTGGGATTCGAAGATGCTCTTGGCTGGACCATTGTTGTCCATTCGCTCGATGTGGCCGAGCCAATGTAGTCTGCGTATCTTGGCTTGGATTACATCCACATCCTGGTTCTCCTCCATTCGCCCTCCTCGCATAAGGGATCTAATATCCGACGGATTATTTTTCGCTCAAAGGTGCCCAATATTTGCTCATCTTTCTTACTTATCGTCCAGCGCTCGGCTCCATACAGCAGGACTGGTAAGATGAGCTTTCTATAGAGCATTAATTTGGTCCGTCGAGTTAGGAGTTTTGAACCCAGTTGTTTTGCCAAACCGAAGTAGCAGCGGTTTGCTGGGGTTATTCTTCCTCAGATCTCTAAAAAGGTGTAATTTGTAGGATTGATATTTGTTCCGAGGAAGGTGAACTCCTTAACTACCTCGAAATTATAGTTATCAACAGTGACGTTCTGCCCAATGTTTTGGACAGATAAATTTTTGGTTGTTGATAACATATACTTCGTCTTGTCCTCGTTCACTACAAGGACAACTCGTTTCGCCTGCTCATCAATAGCCGTAAACGCCTCTACGACGGCTTGCCGTGATCTTCCGATGATGTCAATATTGTCTGCGTATCCCAGCATTTGGATGGATTTGTGAGAGATAGTGCCTTCCGTGTTGATACCCGCCCTGCGCCCTATCTGCTCCAACATGTTATTGAAGAAATTACATGACAGAGCATCTCCTTGCCTGAATCCGGTGCACGTTTGAAAGAGCTCCGAAGAGTTGTTTCCCAGTTGCACAGAGCATCGCGTGTCTTCCAGCGTTAAGCGACACATCTGGATAAGTTTTGCCGGTATCCCGAATTGGGATATCCCCCGGCAGAGGTCAAGACGATGAATGCTGTCATATGCGGCTTTAAAGTCGATGAAAAGGTGGTGAGTTTCGACTCGACATTCGTTGGTCTTTTCCAGGATTTGAGTGTGAAAATTTGGTCTATTGCCCATATATGCCTCGGTAGTTCTTACAAGACATAGGATCGCCTTTTTTGAAGAGCTGATACTCCAGTCGTCGGGCATGCGTTCCTCCACACATACTTGGTTGATGACTTGATGCATGCACCCTACAAAGACCATGCTCCGTATTCAAAAAGTTCAGCTGAAAACCCATCAGAGCCAGCGGCTTTGTTGTTTTTCAATTTTCTGATGGCTACATTAACTTCTTGAATGCTGGGTGGGGGCGTTGGTTCATGATTGAATGGAGGTGGGTTCTCGTCTTGCCTTCGTCTTCGAGGAGCAACTGGTGGAAGTGTTGCATAAACACACCAACAATTCCCTGTGCGTCGGTGACTAGGTTGCCTTCGCTATTTCGAAGAGCCTGCGTTCCGGGTTTGTAGCCAGCTGCCAGCTGCTTGGCTTTTCGATAAAACTGCCGGATGTTGTTGCGCTCGCGAGACTCCTCGATAACCTTGAGCTGGAAAACTGCGTGGTCCCTTTTCTTTATACGCAGGATTCTCTTTTCCTCCTTTCTTCTGGTCCGGTACTCCTCTCTCGCTGCTCGTGTTTTGGGCTGCAGCGCTTTCTTGTGTGCATCTTCTGTCCCCCTCTTCCACTGTACGCACTCATCATCATACCAAGGGCTCCTCCTTGGTGGTGGTTCGTAGTCACGGCTACCTCTTTGATGATGTTGCGGTATTCGGTCCACTGGTTGTTAGTGTTTGTGCTGGGTGAATGCACTGCAGAGAGTTTCTCGGCCAGGTGCTCTTTGTAGGCTCTGGCTCCTTCTGACGTACTAAGGCGTCCAACGTTAAACTTGTTTTTCTTGACGGCTCGCAGCTTCTTATCGTTGGACAGTCGGGCTCTGAATTTAGCTGCAACAAGATAGTGGTCAGAGTCAACGTTTGCCCCTCGAAAGGTACGCACATTCAAGATGTGGTAGCTGTCAGAAATGTCGCAGCTACGTCTTTTCTGCATACCTGATCCTATTCATCGTGTCTTCTGGATCGCAGTAATATCTGCCTTGTACTGCGAGAGGACAGATTCAAGTTTTTGAGCTGCACCCGGAGTGTACAGAGTTTGTACACTCCAGGTGCATACTCGTAGATCATAGTCTGTGCACATTCCGGGTCGATTTGCCAATGGAGGGGGATCGTTGTTTATATCCGAGGCTTGTGTCTCTCACATAACTAGGAGTTTGTTACGTTGGCAGTAAAATTAAGTTACATATATTAAGACTTAATTTTTATTGGCTTGCATGATTTGGAAACCAACTGTTGACCGTAATCTGCATCTGTTTTGATGCGAATTCAAAATGTTCGAAATTGCAGATCGGTTGCGGTATCAATAATGCCTATTTTCTTTCACTTCCTTACCAATATCCGTTACTTTGCTAGCCGACGCACAGTGTGAAATAATCAACATCTAGCGGGACTTTATTCAAAAAAGAAGTTGATAATCCATGAACGAAAACTTTTTTTTTCAGTTCCTAATATAGCAAAGCGTATGTTTATGTCTGTGTTTTTTTTTTTTTTTAATATTTGCATAATTTATGTTTCAAAAAATGGTTAAAGTCAAGTTTCTCTTTACAAACAATTATAGATAGAATTTTTCGAATTATTGAGGCAATATATCAAATACTCCAGTTTTTAACCATAAGTGATTGTGAAAAAATTTATCAACTATTTTGTATCTTCAATATTTACACTTTTGGGCGAAAGTGAGTAGAATTATGTTTTTTAATTTGTTCATGCTTTTTTGTTCGATTTCCACTCAGGCTAAAATAAAAAAAGGCTTGCACTTTGGATAGAGTTTTAACATTGTAGACACGTGCAGACAAGCCAATTTTTACATATTCTGTTTCTCTGATTATTTTAAAACCAGAAAAAAATAATCTCTTGCGCCTTTTTGCGACCTCCATACACATTTTTAGTGTTCCGGACCTTAAAAGGGAAGACGGAACACTTATGGGTTTGATACGGTGTCTGTCTGTCCGTCAGTCTGTCACAGCCCTGTAACTTTTGAACCATTAGACATAGAGAGCTGAAACTTTCGCTATGTATACATTAAGTGGGAGCCTTCACAAGATGGCGGGTATGAATTTCATTTTGGGGGCCCTTTTTTGGGCACCTTGTATGAAGGGCAAAAAAAAATTATTTTGTTTCCCATCATGTGGCATATCAAATTAAAGAGAATTTTGCAAGGGCTCCATATATGTAAGAAATATTTTTTTCTGGTAAAATTTGTTCAACAAAAAAGCTTGCCAAACATTTGAAAAGGTCATTATTGATACTAGGCTTGGCTCAAATTTTAAGTTTCATTCAAATCCGCCAAGTAGTTCGCGAGTTACAGATTTTAGAAGAGCGCATGGACTTCCATATAATCTCTTCTCTTTTTGCCACCTCATTCGATTTCGATTTTTCAAAAACTAAGTCATTTTCACGAATGATGTTAGCTCTATGCTGCTATTGAAAACTAAATAAGTTTAAAAAACTATAATTTTTTTAAATTTTGGCTTTTTTCAAAGATATTTTTTTCTTAAATTTTTAAAACTCTAAATGCTGTATTCCTTCGCATGCCAAGTATTGCCAGTGTTTTGCTTTATTTAAACCATTTAATAAGCAAAGTACCGTTAAATGCATTTTTATCGAAAAGCTTGGTACGACTAAACTAACTGATATATGAAATTTTATCAAAATCGTTGAAACCATTTTGGAGAAAACTCCGTGTTTGTGAAAATGGCGCTACTTGAAGGAACTCTAAGAGTAGGGCTACAACAAAAATTTCAATGTCCCCTTTAGGGGCCATGCAATAGCTCCCTAATATGAAGTTTGAAGTAAATTGATTCACTCGTCATACAGACAGACAAACTGAATCGGCAGACACACTATAACGAGCTTTTCTGTCAACGTAATTTCAGAATTGTTTAATATCTCGAGTTACAATTTTTGCACGAATACATGTTTTATATCGAAAGTGCAAGTTAAAATGGACTGGAATCTCAGCACAGTATTACTTGGACTTACCTACGTACTAGACATTACATCGTTCATATCAAAACCAATATTAGGTGTGCCCTCTATTTAATGACAATGACATTTTTTGACATATGGCCACGAACTGCGAAAGAATAAAGACGCCGCAACTATTAATTGGCTCCCAAAACGAATGGTGAATTTTATCAGAGAATTGGAGATGTCTGACAGTAGGCTGAATTGGAGAACAAATGGACACGAAGTAATAGCAGATACCCAAGATTCCTTCAAAAACATCTAGATTGGTTAAAATACCTATTGCATTGCCACTGGAGTACTTAAGCTGGACCAAGTATATATCTACCAGTTCTGAGTCAGGAGCTGGAAGATCCGGAAGGCCAATATACCATATTAAGATTTCAACATAAAAGTAGGAAAAATAAAAATTAAGGATCTTATCGACACAAAATACCTTGAAAAGTAAACATTTGATAATAACATAAGTTTAAAGTATGCAAAAAATGGGATGCGGCAAATTTGGTTAGAGAGTAACTATTTCTCTTGCCAGCTCGTTCAGTCAAATACAAGCCCTTAATCAAAACTTTCTCCCGAAGAAGTCTTGGATATTATCATAGATGTAAAGTAGATTCTGTAGACTCATTCGCTGGCATATGCAAATGGCAACGTAAACAAAGAATGTCGTAATAGCAGAAACTAGCGCAATGCAGAACAACATGAAAGACATTGTTATGACAAGTATTTAAATTAAGGACATAAACATTAATTTAAATCATATTCTAATTATGACCACGATAGACTTCAAAGTTTTCAGTGCTTTATCGCAAAACTATTCAAGACAAAGGTGCTACATACATAAGTGCGGATACATGGAAATGAATCGAGATTTGTCAAACGTAATGAAAAGTTCAGAAATGCTTCATTACTTATCACCAGAAATAATTTTTTTGCGCAAATCACCAACTGAGTGATTTAAGTGATTAATGTTCATATAAATTATTATAAAATAAGCATACATATGTTTGTATATTTAAAGCATATAAAATGTTTGCTACAAATATTAAAGCAACCTTTAAAATTCAAATTGTTTGTTTACTTCTTAAAACAATCAAAGTCTTAGTTTTCTTATTATCCCAATTTATTAATACAGTAAAATTCAAAACTTGCATTGCTATAACTTAAGATGGCCTTTTTCAACTAAATTAGGCTACAAGAGACACCAATAGTATGATTTGGGATTAAATTCCGCTAGAATGAGAAAATTTCACACTGTGCGACGTTTTAAATGATAGAAAATACGTGCGGATCCACATAAATCACTCCGCAATGGATTCGGCGAATTCAATAATCGGGATGATTATTTGACTGAAATCGAAAAAATCTTATTTTTTTAGAAACCCGTCCGTAAAAAGTGGGCGGCGCAATGGCATTTCCCATTCCGCATACAGCAACATAATATCTTCTTAGATGCATTTGTATGCGTATTGTTCCATAATTCCATTAATGCGATGCAATGGCCAAAAACCAGCAGCAGAAAAACTAACCCACGCCATCACTTTTCCTCCGCGATATGCTTGATAGTATTTACACAATAACGTGTGCATGTATACAGGGAAGGGATAGGGTGTCTCATGATTCGCTCTAGGGGGAGTGTAGCATTTCCATGTTTTTTTTTTTTTGATTTTGAAAATTATTTATTTTTGTATAACTGAAATACAGAGCTTTCATAATGAAGAATTTTTGAATAAAACGTTTATGAATATGAAGAAATTGCTTGGTTTGACTTCGACTTGCAAATCTTTTGTTCGACACTGTATATACTTTATGTGGTCTAGGATATCACAGGATCCGCTCCAGACGAATTGTAGCATTTTTATATGTTTTTTGTTAAAATTTGTCATAAAATAAAGTGTGCGTGGTAGTGAGCGGTTTTTACAATTTTTTTTAAAAATTACTGTATTTTGTTCCTAAGAAGTGATATTATTTTGATGAAGCCGTTGAAAAAAAGTTTTTTGATAAAACTGCCTCTATAATGTAGGCGTGGTCGTACAAAATGTATGGGAGATATGTAGGGTAAAAGAATATCTACACGCCCACTAGACGGATATGTATGGGAGGCATGTTGCCCTCCTGCTTGGGATCAGATAGGCAGCGACAGGCAAGCAACCTCCAACCAAATTGAACATTTTGCCATCAGTCGCCATTTAAGCAGTAGTTCTAGACGTCCGAAAAAAAACGAGGAACGGACACGGGGTTGGTACGAGATCACCATATTATGATGATAAAAAAATCAGCGAAGGAAAGCAACTCAGAGCTCGA
This sequence comes from Chalcosyrphus nemorum, assembly GCA_949716465.1. Lineage (NCBI taxonomy): Eukaryota > Metazoa > Arthropoda > Insecta > Diptera > Syrphidae > Chalcosyrphus > Chalcosyrphus nemorum. Next base: position 10,651,876 of record OX454335.1, read on the forward strand.
TTTGCAGTAACTCCAGCAGCAGGGAGGATCGAGCTAGAGTCCCTATATCGCATGAAAATGAGAGAAGTGCAGCGTAGCGTGGGACGTGACAAGGCCAATTAAATCAATGCGCTGGCTACGGAAGCAGAAGAAGCGGCAGCGAGGTGCGACAGCAGAACCGTTTATAGGATCACTAAAAAGCTTATAAAAAACTCAAACGGGTATAATAAACATCTTTGAAGCCTATATTTTTTTTGAATCGCGAAAATTTCTGTAATTACTCTTTGTTTTGCGCAAAAAATAAAGTTAATTTCGAAATTTGCACTTTTGTTCCCGTTTTTGATTACATATGTACATATATGTATATCATACCTTCAAACGTCAAACGATGTCGTCTACAGTTAACACTCGTGGAAGCCTAGCTCAACAAAAATAGCATCGATAGTAAAGCCAATACCTCGACATACACACCAACAGCAGCGACCTGAATTGTAATCCGCTAAAAACCCATGCCTCTGCTAAGTTACTTGATAGTTTCAACCATCATTGGCTTAACGCTTCCTACTGTATTGACGGCGATACATTTTGAATACGATCCTGCTAACATCCTCGACATGTTTTTTGAATCAGAGTAGTAAAATCATGTGTGAACTTTCAACAGCTGGTTCTTCCAAACATTGATATTACAAAAGATGCAAATGACAGTGTCACTTACAGATGCATATTTAAAAAATATTAATTATCAAGGTTTAAGGTCCGATGTTACCCGAATCCAGTGGGACGAAATTTATTTGATTGCATCAGTTAATCAGGAGTACATTCCTGAAAAATAGTATAAAATCACTTTTTGATAAACATGTTTCCCTTAGACGAAGAACACCTAAGTCCAATTGCCCGCATTTGCTTAATTGACATTTATTAGACTTGACACACGAACGTAATATTGCACGTTGGAAACAATACAAACTACCTGTTCTCTATGATTCTTATCAGTTCTTACGCAACTTAAGGCTGAACTAAAATAGGAGAATGGAATCGTAGGACAACTTTCGAAACAGTGCGATTCGTATTGAGCGACCATAATAGCTTTTAGATTCGATTCCTTCAGTTTTAGGTCACTTCCGAAAGTACGAATCTTGCTTCCGACTATAATAGTTCAGCCTTTGGTCATAAGGGACGAAAAACGATGCAACTGTGTTTCTGCACCCAGAAACACAAACCGGGAAAGTGCTTTTGCAAAAGCTGCACAAATTGGGAAACAGCGAGCAAGTGCTCCTGCTGACGTTGACTATAATGTTCACAATTCGCAGTTTGTATCAGTTGCTCAACCGTCAACACAAAATCATAATTATCCGTGGCCTAATAATCAGTCTAATTAGTTTGATAATAATGTAAAATTGATCTCCTTTCTCCTTAAATATATCGCACATATCTTTAAAACTAGTCTATTCCTGATTGTTTTCTTCAAAAAATTCACAAACATGTTTTTGTTATTCTGCGATGAATGCAAAAATATTTCCCTTTATACAACAAATTGGAGAATAGTAAATTTCTCGGTCAACCTTTAAAATTCAATGAACTTAATAAAAGTAAAAAATTATATAATATTGAGTAAATTTTTATGTATATTCTCCTGCAGATAAGCCATGTGGCTTCGCATGTCAATAGTTGTAATGTTTAATATCAAAAGAATAAAGAATAAATCAGAACACTGGAGAACTTCGTACCAAAACCTTGATGGTTCACATTAATTCACAAACAATTCCCTACGACAAATTTGACAAAGGTGTCAAAAACCATCAAAACGTCTTGGTCGATTGGAAAACCAAAGGGATCTAATTTTCTTTTAAATAAGAAAAAAATCTGCTGATCACAGATGACTAAACATTTGCTTTGCTTAATACATACACATATATGTATGTACATATTTTTGTTTGTTTTGAAACAAGGAACATTAGGTTAGATACATAAGTACATATGTAGTCAGTGGCCCACATTTATGGTTTATAGCAACATCCTGTATATAAAGAAAGTGGCGTAAAAAATTGGGTGAATTCCATCACGTTCAATATAAAGCAAACTAAGCTAACCTCATATTATAGCACTGAAAATCATTAAAACCTTAAAAAGCAGCAAAAGAGAACACAAATATTGCATCTAGATGTCATTGTCAGCTGTGACACTTTATTCAAAGACCCGATACCCCAAAGCTACTCTGCTATAGTTCAGCTCGATGGTTCAGTAATCTACACTTTCTTCTGCATACGTACATATGTACGATAAACATCGATAAACATCGTAGTTTGCTGCTAGAAACTAAATTAAACTACTGCAATAGAGAGACGGAGAGTATTCATAGACACGTTTTTCTTTGTTTTTAGAGCATAAGCTAGACAGTCAAAGTATTGGAGTATTCTCGCAATTTGATTCATTCATGATATATTTGTTTTTATTCGCACCTATTTATACAATATCTTATAAAAGACAAGTATTGTTTTCGTGCAAACTTTCGGTTTCGAGATATCAGGTATTGCTGGAGGTTTGTCTGCGTAAGAATGTGGGTCAGGACACCTTTTCTTATCAACACCCAAAATAATAGGTATATTAATAAAAAAAAACCATTCAGCTAAATTCATTATTTTTATTTAATTTGGTGAATCCTATAAGAATTATATATTTCCGCCTAAAACGGAATAATGACACACTCTCTCTCTCTACTTGACAACTCTTTCTAATGGTCATCCATATAATGCCATATTTTTGGCCAAAAAACAGATAATGACAAAATGTAATACCTACATTTATTTATTATTTACTTGGACATAACATAAATATAATATATTTAGCGCAAGTATTGTAATCGGGAACATTTTTAACTCGATATATGAATTAATTCTGACATGACGAAGGTATTATAAATTAAGCTTGATTTAATTTTGATTATGCTTTAATATATTATAATAATTTTCGTTTCTAATCAACTTTGATTAAATCTTGATTAAAGACTGAAATATTTTTTTTTTCATTTAATAAGTACAAAATATATTTTTTACCGGCAAAGTGAATAGTTGATCAAATCTTCATTTACTAAAATGCCGGCATTCGAAGCTGAATTTAAGTGGCAGTAGAAAATATTTTGTGCTTTTAACATTCAAATTCATGACGTACGAGTATTATTTTGACATAATTGAAGTACAATTTTCAAACAGTGTTTGCAAAACTGTTAATCAAAGCGAGATTAGTTATGATTTCTGTTATGTGTTCATTACAATTTTTTAAATAAAGCGATGATCAATTTCTTAATCGAGAATTAGTTAATCATGAATCAATAGGCAATTAAGGAAATCTAATGAATAAGGCAGTAAATGTTTATTTACATATTTAAATATAAAAATAAAACAAACAACACTGTCTGAAAAGGCGATAAAGATTTACTATGTAGATCAGAAACCATATCGAGAACAAAATTTAATGTTTTCTGCTAATAGTCAATGACTCCCATTTTGTGACCACATAAGGAGGAGTACTTGCAGTGTACGAACTAGATATGTACATACATATTGATATGAGAAGTTATTTAATTGAATAGCAGTGCCTTTAAGGTAGCTACAAAGAGAGACTTATTCTTTGTATGTACCTTATATAAAAATCACGTGCCTCGATGTTCGTAAACGCTAATCTCTGAAACCGCCCAACCGATTTGAATAAAATATTCAGAATGTGTATGGTTGCGTCCAACTTAAAAGTTATTACATTTTTAGATCTGATAGATGGAATAGTTTACCGATTAAAGTACGAAGTCTTCGGATTTTTTTTTATTCAAAAGAGAAATTAAAAAATGACTATTTAATATTGATTTCAATAAAGTCGATAATTTCGTAATGTGAATATAAGCAACTTGTATAATTTTTTCTACTTTGGTAATATTTTATATCAACCGTCAACCAACCTTTTTACATTATGTTTATTTATTTTGCTTATCTACTCGATGGATCCGCCTCTAGATTCCTATACTAAAGGATGTATCTTAATACATATTTCTATTAATATGAATATATAAATAATAATATAAATATTCAAAATAATCTGCATTGTGAAATATAAGCTTCTAAGTTTAAGTTATCTATTGTAAATTAATTGAATGGAATAAATGGCTACAGTGCCGTGGCTCAGTGGTTAGTGCGTTGGACTGCTGCACAAGGGGTTCCAAGTTCGAATTCAGAAAAATACCATCAAAAGTTTTTTCACGGTCCCACCTCTTCCGAGTGTCTGACAAACATTCAAGAGTATAATTGTCATGAGAAAGCTTCTCAAAAACCCCTCTGCCCTTCGGATACGGCATAAAACTGTAGGTCCCTTCTGTACATGCAGAAATGTATACCACGCACAACATGTACAGTTGTGAGAAGCTAGGCCTTGGCCCTCTATGGGCTGCTTACGGCCTAATATTTATTTATATTTTATTTCTCATGAAATTACGGTTTTTGAAAATTGTTCAACATATATTATATTTTGTTCCTGAAAAGCGTTATTATTCTAATCAATCCACCGAAAAACAGTTTTTTTAAGAAAAACGCCCCTAAAAGGTGGGAGTGGCCTTATGCAATGTATCGGAGATATGCGAATAGCTACATAATTCTTGTCAAGTTTCGTGTAAAACTATTGAAAAAAATGCATTTTTGGAAAAGAGGGGCGAATTTTGTTAATTTTTCAACATATCTTTTGCACTCCATCCTTCAAATGATAGTTCACCCTGATCATCTACGAAAGTTCCCAAAAAATGAAACACAAAACTTTGATTTTGAACCTTATTTAATTGAAACAAGCTGCAATTATTTCGGTTTTTATTTTAAAGAAGCAGAAGCAAGCAGAAGCAGAAGAAGAAGGTTTTTATTTTAAAGAGCAGCTACGAGTAGAAGAAACCAGGGAAATGTGCAAGACTTTTTTAATTAGCCTGTGCAAGAATTTGCAGAAACGCTTGAAGAATAATTTAAACTTGTTGGAGAAAATTAATTTTTTTTTTGCGGAGAATGCCACAGCTCAAGTAAAACCGGAAATCCACGAGCTAGTTATGCTCTTCGAGAGTGGAATTTGATTTCCATGTATAGTTGGTCAAATCTAAATTCATTGGAGAACTTCTGGGATGAAGTTTTTAGTAAAACGGATGCTGCTGGTGTAAAAAAGTTTTATCACATATGTAAACTGGCCACAACACTTCTATCTCTTCTATTTTCGTATGCCAGTGTAGAAACAGCCTTTTCAATCTTTAATATAGTTAAAGGTAAGCTGCGGAATAGAATGAGCATCGAAACGGCAGATAGTACCTTGCGCACAAATACACTCTTCAGGCTCGATCAGGATGCAGCAATTTTACTCCATCAGAGGCAATTGTCAATATGTTCACTCCAAGATGTACAAAAATAAAAATGAAGACAATGACAATTATATTTTAGAACCGTTTTCTCAAAATTAATTATTTTTTTTATTTATTGGTTAACTTTTCATTGTTTACTAATTTTATCTTCCTTAAAGATAAAATTTTTCTAAAATATTATTTATTGGTAAATTTTTTTTGTAGGTATATTTTATTTTTGTATATATTGATTTCTTTTTGTTATTTCCGAATTGAATGTTCCCTTAAGATACCTAACATGTGTCTGAGATATATTTTATTCTTGTTTTTATGTATTTTTTTTTATTATTTACTCATTTTAAATTCCTTATACAGATACAATCTTTCTGAAATATAAATATTTAATTTTTGTATTTATTTATTTCTTTTTATTATCTCCTATTGTTTCTGAAATACTATTTATTGGTTAAGTTTTTGTTATTTTCTAATTTTATTTTCCTTGAAGATAATTTTCCTGATATAATTTTTGTTTGTACTGATTTCTTTTAGTTATTTCCTAATTGCTATGAAGACCCTCTTCTACCGTGCATGATAAACCCTAATTTTAATTTGAGAGTAGCTAGGAAAAAGCCATTTATTAGTGAGCGCAATAGAAAAAAAGGAAACCATTTGCAAAGGAATACAAGAATCGTGATTTTTCGAGGTAATTTTTTGTGATGAAAGCAAATTTAATATATTTCGTTCAGTTGGTCAATCACATGTTTGGAGAGAGCCCAATACCGAGCTAGAAAAACAAAACTTACGACCCACTGTGAAGCACGGAGGTGGCTCGGTAATGGTATGGGGATGTATGTCTACCGCCGGACCTGGAAAACTGCATAAATTGAGGAAAATATGGACCAAATGATGTATTTGAATATTTTAAAGAATAACCTGAAGCAGAGTGAAGGAAATTTGGGGATTGGAGATTGCTACAACTTTTATCAAGACAACGATCCAAACCGTGGGTGGCCACGGTGTAGTGGTAGTGTATTCGGTCATTGAATGAGAGGTTTGGTGATCAATTCCCGACCAAGTCCATTCAATTTTCACAGTATTAAAATTAAATAATTGGCTCAGAAAGTACTTTATGTATTTCAACATGAACGCGAAAAAATACTGTGAATTACGAACGAATGCAAATATAACACACAACTCTCTCCCCAGTCAAATTGGAAACCACCCATGGAGAATAAAAATTGAAACCTAATATCACCTGAGTTTCAAATACCACTTCACCAACTCTTTCCTATCCCTTCTTCTCTCTTCCAAATTAACTAACGCCCGTGCCCTGTTAATCAGTAAAAGGGTATTCATATCCCCTTTGGCATGTGCAAATTATAAAAAAAAAACAAGGCTTTAAACGTTCGTCTGTGGTTGATTTATAATTGTCCGCATGCACTTGAAACGCCTCCGCAGAGCCCGGACCTAAACGTAATCGAACATTTACGGGACCATTTAGACAACAAATTGAAAAGTTACAAAATTTCCAATAAAACACATGGAAATGCTACACGTAGCTCCCAGAGCGAATCGTGTGATACCGTACTTCTTTCTTATATACAGAGATATGTATGTATGTAGTCTTTTCCTCAAAAAACTTTCCTAAATTTATATAAAATTTTTTTATAAAATTACTTCATAATTTCAAAAGTGGGCTTAGTAGTGGGCGGATTTTTAAAATATTTTAAGATATACTCAAGTCTGCTTCTAAGAATTGATATTATCCGATTAAAATCTACGAAAATCAGTTTTTTTAAAAAAACATATGAAAAGGCTACAATCCGTCTGGTGCGGATCGTGTGATACCCTATCCTTTTACTAAGTGTGTTTCTTTTTCAAATTATTCCAAAACATGAGTTTTCTCAAGAACTGGACATGGTAGTGGGCGGATTTTGAAATTTTTTTCAACATATATTAAATATTGTTCCTACGAAGTGATATTTTTCCAACGAAAACGCCGAAAAACTGTTTTTTAAGAAAACCGCCACTAAAAAGTAGGCGTGGTCATATACAATGTATTGAAGATTTGTAGAGTAAGGAAATCTCTACATATTTGCTTAAGTAAGTTTTTCCGAGTTTCATACAAAAATACTGAGGAAAATTAATTTTTGGAAAAGTGGACGTGTCAGTGGGCGGATTCTAAAAATGTTTACACTTGTTTTGCTTATTTTTCCAAGGACCTCGTATACAAAATTTCATCAACCTAGCTCAAAATTTAAGGCTTAAAAACTGGTGACATACGGGCGGAAATGGCTCAATCGACTCGGCTGCTGATGCTGATCATTTATTTATATACACTTTATGTGGATCTTTAATATTCCTCTATGTTCCAAATAATGTGTCAAACTTAATATACCCTTAGGTTGGGTATAAAAACTTACGCATTTTTGTGTGCGATACCGTTGTGGTGCCTGTCGAAGTGGGTTTAAAATAAACTAGTTTAAAATAAACTTTTCTAAGCCAAACCTACTAAGTACCCGAGATATTACAAGTTGAAAATTTTATTGGTTTTTTAAATATTCACTTTATCAATGAACAAAATATAATATAATATATGCCCACGAGCGTTGACCAAATAATGTATCCCCACATTAGCACATATGTGCCAGGACGTACGCCTCGGTCTAGCACTTTATTTTCATTGTTTCTTTTACACTACATATAGTGGACGAATTTACTTATTTTTATTTTTTTTAAGACGCGTTCTTTTAATTGGACACAGTATCACAGCCACAAGCTAGCCATATGGCAATGCGAAAACATTATACGCTCATCTCTCAATCAGTGCAGCATAAAAGGGCGAACGTATTTTTAGCACCCAAAAGGCATTTGTATCTTTTCGTCTTAGATTCGGTGATTTTTACTTGGCTGACGAGATAGTGAAAGCCAATTTCCTTGCCAATTACTAATACTCGCGCAAAGTTGTGCGCGCCTATTAGTCTACTGCGGTGAAAAAAATTCTACTAAATTTTTTAAATATCTGAATATTTATCTCCAACGAGAAGAGAACACTGACCTTGCAGTTGTTTTGTGAATTGAATCGTAAAATTCGAATGTATTTTTAAGATGATATTCAAAGCGGATAGGCAATTATCCAAATACTATCGTTTTGTATGCATAATGAAGTTGTTTACATTTTCTGTAATTGTTTAGAAAGTTATATTTAACCCTCACTAAAATAGTAGTGATCCGCAAGTGGGTCTGCAGAGATATATAAGATGCGTCTGCTGAGAGTTACGACTTTAATATCTCAAGCAACTTGTGCGAAATTCGCCATGTGGGACCATTGAATTCTATGATTATTATTACTCTACGTCCTTGCCGTTGATATAATGTATTTATGCTTGCGCACATAAAAGTATGTGTTCATGTATACATACATATGTCCTTCCTTTGAATGGATGTGGAAAAAGACTGAGTTTCTTTAGATGTATGTGAAGGAAAGACAGACCTAACGCAATTTGTGGAAGGTTTAATTGTAGACGAAACACTTGAATTGTGATGGATTGTGTATCGCATATATTCTAAGAAATCATTCTATAGATGGCAATGAAAGCAATCAGTGGCCATTGTGTTGGGAGGAACTACGCATGGTGTGTCTGCTGGTCTATGGCAGGGCAGGAGTAATTGAATCAAATTGTATGCCAATGCATGCGGTGGAAGGACACACATTCATATATGTACGTATGTAGGTTAGTCTGGTTTGTACATACATATGTCTAAAGTTTAAACTGGTTCTCAAATTTACTTAAAATCTGCACGAGGAACACGCAACCACTGTTGGCATTTTGACTGGATTGATATTACATAATATAGCTGGAAGATTTTTTAACATACAGCCGGCTGGTAAAATACTGGATATAATTTTGTTGACTGCTTAGGGAGTTTTTTTTTTTTTTTTCAATCAGTACTTTTTGAAGTTCAAAAGTAACTAAACCAAATCAAAAAAAACTTTTGCCATACATTTAATCCTGAACTTGGAAATTCGTTTTTACATTTCCATCTTCCATCAACTTACTTAGTTAAAGGGCTCCCGACCCTTGTAGATTCTCTGCCTGAGACGGGGGATGAATTTAACCCTTTGTCGACCGAAGGTACTTACAAGTATCAACATGCTTCACTTCAAATAAAAAGTCAAAAAACGTTATTAGCTTGATTAGAGTTTAATAGGCGTGTTTTTTTCGTATTCGATATAGGCTTAAAATATATTTTTCATATTAAATACATTAACAACTTAACCTATATAGAATAACGAAATCTGGATAATTATCGAGCCTTATTTCCTTAGCCGCAATAAAAACGGTGCTCCCAAATTGTTTTATTTCGATTGTGTCGAAAAATGATATCGAAAATGTCAAAAATGAATGAACAGACAGCTGTCATTCATAAAAAAATAAAACCAAGAAAAACTGTGTTCTGAAGAGAAAATGTAAGTAAAACCTAAAGTACAAAATTTATTTACGATTTTATTGTTATTAGAAAACGGAAAACATCTTTGCCCATGAGGAGGTTGGGATTGCTGAAATTAAAATAATTAAATGTCAGTACAAAGTGCTTCCAAACTGCGATATTGAAATTCCTTAGCCCCGATAGGCGTTTTATTGGCAAATACTTTTTTAAGCCTATATAGGATACGAAAAAAAACGCCTAATTATGCTTTAATACACTATTCGTTATTCATAATAATATTTCTTACTAATCAACGTTATTTACTTAAATGCCTAATTTGGCATTAAGCTTAATTAAAGTGACAGCTGGAACTATTTTTTTCATTTTAGAAGTACAAAACATATTTTTCACCGGCAAAGTGAATAAGTGATCAAATCTTCATTCACTTAAATGTCGAATTTTAATGATGTACACATACAAGTAGTATTTTGACATTATAAAAGTACAATTTTCAAATAGTGTTTACAAAACTGTTAATCAAAGCATGATTAGTTATTATGTGTTTAAAATAATAGGCGTGTTTTTGGTATTCTATATAAGCTTAAAAAAGTATTTGCAAATAAAACGCTTATCGGGGCTAAGGAATTTCAACATCGCAGTTTGAAAGCACTGTGTACTGACATTTAATTATTTATTTAGATAGCACTTCAGAAATCCCAACACCTCCTCCTTTGCCCATGTTTTCCGTTTGCTAATAAATAAATAAAATCGTAAATAAATGTTATGTTTTTGGTTTTACTTACATTTTCTCTTTAGAATACACCTTTTCTTGATTAATTTTTTTTTTTTATGAATGACTGCTGTCCAATAATTTTTGACATTTTCGATATCATTTTTCGTACATTCGAAATAAAACAATTTGGGAGCACAGTTTTTATTGCGACTAAGGAAATAAGGCTGGATAGTTATCCAGGGCTGGAATCGGCTAAGGTGATAGTTGATAGTTGAAAATCAAAATCATCGCTTTACGTCCACGTAAGGTGATTATCAAATCGACAATCGCTTTTTTGTTGCCATTTCATGTGATAGCTATTTAGCTGTCGCTTTCATACATTTGAGTCATAAAAAAATAAATTAGAATAAAAAATTTGACGTCAAATTTTGAAAATTTTGAATCTTCTTTGGGGTGGTGGCTATCAAAGACAAGTTGGGGCTGACTTGGCTGTAACAATTTGTCGAAATGGGGTAGATGAAATAACTGCTGTAGTCATTAAAAAAATGTAGTCAATACTTAAGAAAAGAAACAAATTGTTCGTTGTACCAATCCACGGCTGGACAGATTTGCTTTTATATACGACAAATTGTATAAAAAATACATATAGTATGGCTAGTGATCGGCAAATATCGGATAAATACCATCTGAGGGTAAATACCCATACCGAGGGTATGTATGTAGGAGCTGCATACAACAGTTGGGCTGAAATCGGCATAACCTAAATCGGTACAACAATCGTATCGAGTATTTTCTACTTTACATTTTTCACATTTAAAAAAAAACTTAAATTTTAATTGTATCAGCTGCTCGGAATGACAGCGTTGGCAAGGAAATGGCATTTAAAACTCTAAGTGCTGCCAATAAAAAATATTTTTTTATTGATCGCTTTACGCAGAGCAAAGAATAGTTGATAATCAAAAACGACAATCAATTATCACCTTAGCCGATTCCGGCCCAGATTTCGTTTTCCTAATTTGGTTGAGTTGTTAGTGTATTTAATATGGAAAATATATTTAAGCCTATATAGAATACCAAAAAAACACGCCTAATGTTTTGAATAAAGCGATGATTTCCAGCAATTAAGGAAATCTAATGAATAAGGCAGTTAATGTTTATATTTACATATATATGTATGAATTCCAAAACCTCAAAATAATGAGCATCATGGGCGCATCACTGTCGTTGTGGTGCGATGTTATGATGCGCTCATAATGCGATGCTTTGACGACGCGTTGCAATCAGCATATTTGTCCATTTTTTTTCTGCAGATTTTGTTAAGACAGTACTTTCTTAAGAGTCTAGACATGACACTGCCAACTTGACGGAATAAAAAACAATAAAATATCTAATGCCATTTGCACCACATCAGTTCATTTGGCATCACAATGCGTTTTGGAACGTAATGTTCTGTTTTATGTCTACATTATGGAAAGATTGACATTGCAGTGTTGCTTTTTGAAATTCAGCCCTAGGCTACATTCAAATCTATATTATTCTTATTATTATTAGTTTTTACAAATGCTTTTAAACATTATTTACTTATTGAATTATACTTCATTGAAATGTACCTATATAAATAATGCACGCACATGTTTAGAAAAAGCGTGGATTCTGTGTTACTTTTTGATTTGAATAAAATGTTAATTTTAATTTTTGCTGGATTTTTATTCATAATTTTTTGACTGGATTTTAGTTTAGTTTTTTAGACTGACTCGAAGGATAATTTTGGAATGGCAACAGTGCACCGAACGAAATCGACCACTTATTATTTGACGCAAACACACATCATTTTCAGGAGTAAACGCAAAAAAAAAAAATGTTCACCTTTATCTTGTTGCAGCTTAATTCAGACCCCGACCTTCCAATGAGAAAAAGCTGTGAACCGCACAGAAAGAGATGCTTATGGTAGGATGCCTTAGCATGTCAGAATAAGCCATTCACACAGCGAAATTCATTATATATGTATGTATGTATTTTATGTACAGATTCTTAAAACAAAATTCTGTTTTTATGATCAATTCATTATTTATTTGTTTCTTCATCTCCAAGTATGTATTTTAAACTTTAAAGACTACAAAAATTATATTAAGTATGTACATATTTGAAATAAAATTAAAATTATAAAAAAGTTAATAATCCTATTTTTACAAACATTTCTGTCTAAATTAAAATCAATTTATTATAATTAATACATGCAACATTTATCGGATCGTTTTCAGCATAATTAGTTCTATGTATGGAAACATAAAAGAAGTCGTTATCTCTAGGTTGCAAATTACGAGCCGGAACATAAAAATTAAATAAAGATAGCAGTATTGGCAAGGTTAGAACTTGTATCGTGGCTAAAAAGAGTCTTCATATACTAATGTGAAGTCTTAGATATCACTTTCGTTTCCGAACAGAGCTCTGTTGAAGTTGTCAACTGGAGAGTCTCCAACAAGGCGTCACTATCTGACCATTGTTGGATACTCTTCGAATTACAACTATCTTTCAGAAGAAGTCTTTCAGAAACCCGTGTCAAAAACCCTGGTCAAAATTCAAAAGAGAACTGAGGAAATCTTTGAATCACCCCAATGAGGACCTCAACTCGGCTGAAGCAGTTGACAATGCAGTCGATGCACTAACCAGCTCCCTCACGCAATCTTTTGAGAAATCCTGCCCGGTTAGTAGTAAGCGTCCACCATGGTGGAGCGACAAAATAGCGGAGCTCTTACGTATTTAAAGAGTAAACTGGAACCTCGCCAAGGAAGGGGTCATCGAGTGGTCGACTTACAAAGAGAATGTAAGACTCCTCAAGAGGAACTCTTGGAGTTCCTTTTGCGCATCTATAGAATCAACAAACGAGGCGTCCCGACTAAGAAAGATCCTCGCCAAGACACCAGCGCCAGAATCCAATATTAGGAAAAGCGAAACGCTTCTAAGTACACATTTTCCCGGATGTACATCAATCTCCGGAGATGATATACGCATTCCAGAGACGACGTCGGGAATAAGCACGGAAGAAGTGGATGAAATAATAGATAACCATAAATAGCTTGAGCAATCAAATCATTTGCTCCATATAAGGCAGTAGGAATGGATAACATTCGCCCTGTGATGTTGCAAGAGTCAGTGGATATTGTTATTCCATGGCTCAAGCATATCTTCACAAGATGTCTTAAGCTAGGATATGTTCCTAAAGCTTGGCGGGAGGTGCGTGTTGTTTTTATTACCAAAGCAGGGAAAGCAAGGCACACAAACGCAAAGGACCTGAGACCTATCAGTCTATCGTCTTTTATGCTGAAAACATTGGAACGTTTAATAGATGTTCACGTAAGAAAAGTGATCGGCGATAACTACCTATCTAAATGCATACATCTGCGACAGATCTGTAGACACAGCCCTTCACAGGGTTACATTGAAAGATCGCTTCACTTCAAGAAATACACTCTGGGGGCGTTTCTGGACATTGAGGGGGCGTTCAACAACGTGAGCTCCGACGCGATCCTAAACAGGCTGCATAGAGCTCACATAAACACCGGACTTTGCAATCGGATTACACAACTGCTCCAGTCTAGGATAATCTTCTCGACACGAGGAAATACAACCATCCATATGGCTCCTTGTAGTGAATGAGATCCTAGTAATAGGTATTTAAGGAAAACGGCTTTAACGTGACGGCCTATGCCGACGATGTTGTTATCTTGGTCTCGGGGAAGTTTCTTCCAGTTCTTAGTGAAATACTCAATTTCGCACTACAGCTAGTGGATAACTGGGTCCGAAGCAGAGGATCGGGAGTAAACCCCTCAAAATCGGAGATTGTTCTCTTCACTAAGAAAAGATCGATCCTCACCTTCAGACTCCCAAACATCGGCGGCGTTGAGCTAAATATCTCGAGTTGAGCCAGATACCTGGGTGTGATCTTAGATCCCAAACTAAACTGGAAGGAAAACATTGCTGAACGCATCAAAAAAGCAAGAGTAGCTCCCTACTCTTGCAAAAAGACATTCAACAACATGTGGGGCTTCAGACCAGCAGGTATACAAGATATACACGGCACTTGTAATACCCATTCTCACATATTGTTCACTAGTATGGTGAACGGTACTTGACAGCTTTCAAATCTCACCAAAATCCAGAGGGTGGCATGCATCGGAATCATGGGATCATTGAGAACAACACCGACGGCGGCAATGGAAACCATGCTTAGTTTCATTTCGCTTGACATTTATTGTAGTAGTCTGGCAGCAAAACTGCTATAAGATTGAGGGAAAGCCGATTGTGGTCATCACGCCTCTATTCTGTCCCGATGGGAGGCTACCAATGGATTGACGGAAACAGATCACATGAACCCGATGTTAACATTTGAAAGGAGATTCAATGCAAGGATTCCTAACAGAAGTTACTGGAAGAACTGGAGGACTGAAAAGAGAAAGGATTAGGCATTCTATACCGATGGTTCTAAGATGGACAGTGGTACATGAGCCGGAGTTTATTGTGAAGCCCTACGAGTAAACTGCTCCTTTAGAATAAACGACGACTGCAGCGTCTTTCAAGCCGAAGTCACTGCCATTACGCAGGCTGCTGAGATTATAGGTGCGAGTAATATCGTCGGACAAACGATAACTGTCTATATAGACAGCCAGGCAGCCATTAAGGCTCTGGACTCTGCTATAACTCGGTCGAGGCTGTTGAGAACCTGCAAATCACTTTTAAACGAGATATCCAGAGCCAATACGGAGACCATCAGTTGGTTACCAGGGCATGTGGATATAGAAGGAAAAACGACGCTGCGCATATCGCGGGCCCTTCCCCAGTCAGCTCTGTTAAGAGGCCTCCACCCAAAATGTCGAACTCAAAGTCGAACATAGTGTAGTGTAGAACCATGTAGTGTAGAACCATGTTCGAAAAAAGAAAATAATTATCTTCGAATACAAAATATTGCAAAATGGGTTTTAGTAAGCTCTTTGACGTGGAGCTGAGCAGTTACAGGATGATGTTGCTCCGCTTCGATGTTTGTTTGGTTGCCGAGCAACTACATTATAATAATAATAATATAATAAAAAGTGTGTACATATGCACGCATATATTTGTATGGGACAAACTTTAAGTGTGTATGTTTATTTAAATTCTGAATTCACGAAAAATTGAAACTTCTGTATTTTGCTATTATATTTATGTCTTAGTTGAATTAGCCGTTACAAAAATACAGTAATAACGTTTTTTTTTTCATTAAATCAAGTAGATTTCTTCTAAATGATAGAGTTGTAGATTTTTGGTTTGCTAAAAACCACCCTTGATGAGGAAGTACTTCGACTGAGGATATATCAGGTACATACATACATATATATGTGATATCCCTCTTAGTCTCTTACTGTTACAAATTGCTAAGTTGTATGGATGGATTTGAGCTATGCTATGCAGAAGTTGATGTTATATTTAAGATAGTTGTGGAAGTATTCACCCTCGTCTGGGCAGCTTCTGAAAAAGTTATCTATTATAAAAGATGATCGGACTATGAGCTTGTATTCAAATAACACAGTAAATATTCCTGGAGTTAGTTAGTAATATTGGAGACGATTCCTCTTTTACTTTTCGAAATTCTGATGGACATGTTTTTTATAAGCTTTGGCCAGACTATCCTAGCTGAGCTACGTTGGCCTGTCTGGCTACTTTTACCGTATCGACGTGGATTACCACGCTCTGAAAAAACTGCATACGAGTTTTCATATCTCCTTTGGTGTGCAAAATTATAAAAAAATAGGTCTACCAACCTAGGACGTCGACATTTCGTTTTCGGTGACGCGTATGCTATTTGTACCGATTAAGCCTTGTAAGAACGTCAGTTATACTTGGATTCAACGTTTATATATAACTCGTATACAAATAATATTATAAAAATTATGCTAAAACACGGATGAATGGATTTTTTTCAATCTTTACATTTGAGCCGTGTAGTGCACTCATAAAGGTAAAATCGTTTTGTTTTAGCTCTGAAATATTGACAGTTTCTATCCACCCTTCTATTGTACAACAGGATTGCATATTGATGTCAAAGCAAAATGTTGTTTTTTACAATACAGACTGGAGTAAGAATATTTGGCGGGGAGTCCGTTACATATTTATGAAGATTATTAGTGCCTGAAACTTTCTGCTTCCACTCTCAAGATAAAGATCAGGACTAGGATTATAGATATAGATATTATATTATATTATAGATAGGTGGGTTATAAATCCACAAATCAATTATGAACTTACATAAAATTGAAATTGATAAAAGAATTGAGCCAAAAGTCCACAACCAACCTTGTGATTACACCATGATAGTGCTAGTAAGATTGTATGGAGACATGAAATAACCACCTACGAAATTAGCCCGCATTTGACAATATTTCCATTATCTTTATTAAGTAAGGGCCTTCTTGGGTCTAGTTGAAATTATTCGGCCGTTGGATGACAAACTGTGTACAAGATGAGATATAATGTGCATACATACGTACATATGTTTGCAATGCGTAAACAGTTGATCCCTGTGGTTGTTCTGTGCCTCCAAGCACTGTTGTAAAATTTTTCTTAAAAACTATGCGATAAATCCAAAACATGGATAGATATTGTGGAATTTTAGCCTGCAGATTTCTGACCTTTCGATATTTTTCTCAGCCCACCCTCTTCTTCTGTCTGTCTTAGCACATCATCTTTTCGCACTGGCAATTATTTTCCTAATTTCGACATAAAGTTGATACATACATATCTAAGCATTAACCAATACACCGCAGGTAGGTACGTATGAATTTTAAAGAAAATCGGTTTAGCCGTTTAAGCGGCAGTCCAATAAAGGACACAAATAAGCAGACAGATAGACCGATTTAATTGATAGACCAACTTTTTTAATTTTTTTAATTTTCTCTATAATGACAATATCAAAATCCATCAAATCCTAAAATCAGATTTTTTACGATAACAATATTTGCATCATATTACAAATATACATATGTACCTAATCCTAAAATCAGATTTTTTACGATAACAATATTTGCATCATATTACAAATATACATATGTACCTACATAAGTAAAAATCGAACTAACTATATGTACCCATATAGAATTGCACTACAGTATGATTCTATACAAATATTTCTATCCAAGCAAAAACAAAATCAACTTTTTTCCCTTTCCGCAAAAAAAGGTACCCATATATTCACAACTAAGAAACAAACGTATATACATATTATCATTTTTTTGTTCATCATCGAATAGGCAGAAAAGAATAAAAAAAAATATCTACAATTTCAAAGAAAATCAATGAGAAAGAGCGTAAGAAGGTTTTCGAAGTCAAAAGTCGGAGAATAAGTGATTTTCGAAATTGAGAGAGAAAATATTTCTGTAGTGTGAATATTTTGAACTAAAATCGTCCACGCTAAAATTCTCGCTTTATGTCCTGGGTAAAACCGTGAAAAAGTGTTTTACAAACTGCAATTGTACTCAGCAAATAGTCCAAAAATGTTTGCTTTGACCATCCCAACAGTTAGATGGTATGTCCCCATAATTTTTTTTAAATTTTTTCAACAGAAAATATTGCAAATTCTGTACGAAAATCACTGTTTGAATTTGGAGAATTTTACAGTTTTTTAAACGCACATATATCCAAAACAAGGACAAAATTTAAAATTCTACCTCGTACAGAACTTCGATGCGTTCATTACCTTTCCAATAACACAAAAAAAATATCAAATTTATACTGTTTACTGGCTGAAGTTTTGTTTTGAAAATTGCTGTTTTTCGTAAAAAACACGAAAGTTGTCTGAGTATATTTTGAATAAAACAACAACAAAACAATTTTTCAAAATTCGGGCTCGAACAAAACTTAGATTAAATACCATTCTTTAATATGCCATAATAAACGTTGCAATCGGTTCACTATTGACCGAATGGCGTTGTTTTGAAATAGCACAATTTTTGCTTTTTGCTCAAATTCTGGGTGGAGGCCTCTTAAGAAAAAAGTAGAAGTAGTAGTAGTAGCGTCTGTTTGCACGATCGATGGCTTCATCTGGATACATTCGTAACGACTAGCGCTCTATGGCCTGCATTTAGCAAGAAGAGATCATCAACTCTGGTTAAACTCAGTCGTCATAACGCACGGGTCGTTTCTGGCGTAATTACCGGCCATTGTGTCATTGGCCTTCACGCAGAGAGACTCGGTGTGCTGCATAATGACTATTGTAGAAGCTGCAGATACGAAGAAGAAATCGAATCTATTCGTCACCTGCTGTGTGACTGTCCTGCTCTATCCGTTAGAAGAAAGAGTACTCTTGGCAGTCATTCCTTCTCGGAGGACTTAGGCAATGTTGAGCTGGCGGACCTCCTGAGATTTATATTACTATCTGCGTGGTTCTAACAACGGACCTAATTACAGCGTTCCCAGGGTTAAACGATTTGGCACAATGGGCCCGAATTGTGGGTCTAAGTGAGCAGTGACCTTCAGGTCACAAGGCACCCATCTACCAAACCTTATCTAATATGACCAGTTAAAACATAACGAGCAAAAAGAACTGAATGCGCAATTAAAGCGCATCTAGCTTCATAAGTGGGCAAATTATTATCGCCCCACGACAACTTTCTAAGAGCAAATCTTTTAAATTGCTTTTGAATTCTCTCGATACGGATATAACTATTGCAATAATACGGATGCCATACAACACAACAATATTCAAGTGAGAAGCGTACCAAAGAAATAGACAATGATTTCAGAGTATATGGATGCTGAAAGTCTTTAGAATTGCGAGACACAAATCCCATCATTCAACTGGCTTTAGAAATAATGTAATGAATGTGAACAGGAAATCATAAGTGCGTGTCAAAAATTACTCCAATGTCTCTTTGGTTGGAGGTCCTTTTCAGTTTGGAGCCGTAAATCATATATTCATATATTATAGGAGATCTAATTCTATAATATGATGACACTGAGCATTTACTAATGCTCAAATTTAAACCATTGGTTTCACACCAACGTGCAATATTATCCTCGTCTTCTTGAAGATGTAGCACATCTGAGATAGACTTAATAGACTTGTAGATTTCTAAGTCATCTGCATAAAGATGATAGCCAGAATTAGAGTTATATGAGGGTAAGTCATTTATAAATAATACAAATAATAATGGACCTAAATGACTAGCCTGAGGTACCCCAGAAAAATTTTGAATTTCCTTCGAAATCACTGAACCTATCTTAACATACTGCCCACGGTTAGTTAAGTAGTTTTGTATCCACTTTAGTATACTTAAATGAAATCCAATTAATTCCAACTTTTTAATAAGGACATTATGTTGAACTCAATCAAATGCCTTAGAAAAATCGGTATAAATTGAATCCACCTGAAGACGCTGATCCATGTTACGAAGGCAGTAGTTAGTAAAAATTACTAGATTCGTAGTTGTAGACCTTCCGGTAACAAAACCATGCTGACATTCTGAAATGTGATTACGCAGAACATCATACAACTTTTTTTCGCAATAGCATCGAATATTTTGGGAAGCTTGGCTATAGGTCTATAATTCTCGATAGCTGAGAAAGAAGTCCAAGCGATTTGCGTTTGGTATTAAGAAAATTTCAAAATTTCTTAGAGTCGTTTTTGATTTTAGATTAAACAGACTACAGATGCATTTTTTTAGAAATTCATATTCTTTTCTTAAACGCACAAAATTTTTTCTTAAAGAAATCAAAGCTTAATTGTTTTGTTGGCTTTAAGAATAGCATTCTTCAGTCTAGATAAGCTTTTATTAAACGAAATGGGCCTATTAGAACTTTTTTGTCTCTTTGTTGGCACAAAATTTGAGGTGACTGTTTCTAAAATGTTTCCAAGCGTAGAGTAATCTTTATGTAAATTAGATGAATTGAGAACTTCTTAGAACCAATTTATTCTAGATATATTAATTAATTGCATAATAAGCGGCATTTATAAAATCAAATTTAAAGTTATTAGAGCAATTATCAAAAATAAAAGATTACAATACGGATAAATTAAAAGAAACATGTAATGCTTTATGGAAAATACTATTGTTAGACATTAAAAAATTTACCTCAGAAACAGAAGTCTCGAGTTCTTTGTCTACATACACTAAATCTAATATTTTGCCCATTGAATAACGAACTGAGTTAACTTGAAGTAAGTTCAAAGCTGACAAGTTATCAACAACCTCAAACTCAAAATCTTTTAAAACATTATATTTCGAACATTACATTTCTCTTCATCAGAAAAGGTCCACTTTACATCAGATAAAATAAAATCGCATAATAAAATAGCATATGAATTTTCGTCTAATGCATCGTATTAGAAATATGAGCTTCATAAATTGCATTATTTGATTCAGGTCGAATATAACACACAATAATACATATACAAATATTTTTATTGGCTTATTAGAATTATAGAGCGAGCAATCAATGCATACACAAATTTGTTCGATCAAACCTGATGAATCAGATAATGCAATTTGTTTGCTCTTATAGCATGAACGTATAGCCAGCAATACACCGCCTCCTCTGTTGAAGCCGGTTTGGTTGGACATCGGTCATTTCTGTATACGTCAAATTCAGCAGTAAATATTTCAGCAGAGAAAAAGCTTTCATTCAGCCAAGTCTCTGACAAAGCAACCAGTGCTGTCGAAGAGGATACTATAGTATCTTTTGGGTACTTTTTGGGTGGATACCCCAAACTCGAAAATGATACCCAACTAGCATTACATACATATATATACGTACATTTTCATTACTCTCATTTAATCTATGACTCAAAACCCCCGAGGCAGCTTTAGTGCGCTGTAGATTATTTTTGAATGCACCTCAATCCCATGATTCGTCATTGGTGGGAAATGTTGAAGGAATCCCAGACAATTGTATGAAGCTTATTCTTTTTTTGTCAATTGTGCAGTATTTCGTCTTTCTGCTAAGCCGCTAGAACCAGCAGTAATGGTCTCTGCTATCTGCTAACGTTCTACTTGGGCTATATTTTCTCCAATACTACTTTAAGCAACTTTTAGATTCGTAGAACCCTTATTTGAATTAAAGAAATTGATTTGATTTGAAATGTACAAATTATTTCACTGACCAGCTGTGTACATATGAAATATGAATGTGAGCACTAGAAACGTCACTTAGCCTCATACAGCTTCACATAAGTACTAGAAGTTTTGATGAGTGCTCTTATACTATGTACAAGTTACAACCGATAAAACTCGCCCATTAAAAATAGACAATATTTCACGGGATTGAACTTCAGTCAGACCTTTCACACGGTAGTCCGAAACAGTAACCACGACATCACGACGTGCAGTGTAATTAGCAATTTGTTTACTTAAATCAGTGCTAATCCTATCCTTGCTAGTTAAATCTAGTTTAATGTGTTAGAGCAAAGTTCTCACCACTCTGTAATCTAACCTTACTTTATACCACGCCTATAATCTTTAATAAAAGTCTTGTGAATTAATAATAATATTGTACTTTTGTTATGTTCTGCTTACATTATTTTCGTACCCGAACATTCTTTTGGAAAACAAATATGTAGGACTATGTCATTGTCGAATTGGCCTAGGATATTGAAATAGTTTCCTACAGTGCGAAAGCATTGCAGTAGTATTACGCCTCTCCAGAACCTACTGAGCACAAATGTCATATTGAGCTACACATAACGCCTGCGCATACTAAAAACTAAAATGATACTCTTTGCTTGGAAATGATACCCAAAAATGTCCGTTTCGGATACTATGATTAATGAACATATTCATTAAATCAAAGAAAATGATTCATTTAAGAAAAAAATGATCACTAAAAGTAAATACTTTACCTACAATTTGAGAATATTCGTACGAAAATCTACAGTGGCGATGGTGTCGCGGTAGTGCATCCAGTCATCGAGTAAAAAGTTCAAGTCCCATCCACATCCAATGAATTTTCACAGTGCGATTTTAAAATTTGGTTAAAACACTCAATAAGTATATTTAACACAAAATATTGTAAATTTTCAGACGAAGTTAAAATCGGTATATCTAACAACGTGCCTACAGTTTGGACAACAACCGGAACAACACGGAAAGAGGATATTTTTACAACTAATTCCACTATTTCTCATCTCACCACACCGTTTTTTTTAGTAATGAAAAAATTTTATTATTGATGTTTGCCTGATATCTAAAACTCATTTCAAACATGGAACAAAGATTAAAATTCCTGGGTATCTGTGCTATCACCAGCTGTCATTGCCAGGGGTGGAAGTGCTGTGATTGCAAAAAGTACATTGGATCCATATGAACTGCCAAAAATAGCAAAACAGACAATGCAGGTATTGACAACAAACATATAAACTAAAAGCAAAGAGTTTAAAAGAGCTGCGATATGCTGCCCACCTACGCACTCGCCTACAGATGAAGATCTAATTGACCACTTTCAAATGTGAGGTAACAATTTCATTAATGGTGGTGAATTCAATGCAAAATGTACATATTGGGTGGCCACGGTGTAGTGGTAGTGTATTCGGTCATTGAATGAGAGGTTTGGTGATCAATTCCCGATCAAGTCCATTCAATTTTCACAGTATTAAAATTAAATAATTCGCTCAGAAAGTACTTCGTGTATTTCAACATGAACGCGAAAAAATACTGTGAATTACGAACGAATGCAAAAATAACACACAACTCTCTCCCCAGTCAAATTGGAAACCACCCATGGAGAATAAAAATGGAAACCTAATCTCACCTGAGTTCCAAATAGCACACCACACCAAAATATACACCAACTCTTTCCTATCCCTTCTTCTCTCTTCTAAATTAACTAACGCCCGTGCGCTAGCTAAATACTCGCTTTGGAAGGCTGCTAAACGTTTAAAGAGACCTCAACCACAAGATCTCCCGTTGAAAACATCCGATGGGAAACGGATCGGCGATCCAAAGGAAAGGATAAAACTTTTTGGGCCGCACCTTTAAAATGTTTTCAAACCCTTTCCACCTATGGCTGCAAGCGAAGATCTTTATTTCTATAACAGAGTAGACGAAAAGAAAGTTCCCTCTGTCTTTAGGTGAAATTGACACATGTATTCATAAATTTAATAATAAAAAATAACCAGGTTATGATCTGATAACTCCTCAAATCTTGAAGGAACTTCCCCCAACTGCATTAGAGAAAGCTTATCCCTACCCATCAATTCGCGTTTAGGAATAAGCACTCGACGATAGACCAGGTGCACCGTATAACTAATGTTACAGAAAAGGCACTGGAAGAAAAACGAATTTGTTCTGCAATATTCTTAGACGTTGCACAGGCTTTTGATAAAGTCTGGCAGAAGGGACTAGAGTATAAACTTCATAGGGATTTACCTAACCAGTACTATGAGATCCTTAAATCTTATATATGTAGTAGATTCTTTAGAATTCGTTATGGTTCAGGGTACTCTGAACTTAAAGAAATTCAAGCAGGTGTTCCACATGGAAGTGATCTAAGACCCACACTATACTCATTATTTATATTATGATAGCCACATTTGCAGACGACACTGCTCTTCTATCGACAGATGGATGTGTGACTAAAGTTACAGAAAAAATAAATAAATATTAGGCCGTAAGCAGCCCATAGAGGGCCTAGGCCTAGCTTCTCACAACTGTACGTATTGTGCGTGGTATACATTTCTGTAAGTACAGAAGGAAGGGACCTACATTTTAATGCCGTATCCGAAGGGCAGGGAGCCTCGGGCGCTCTTGTTCTTCGCCTTTCTCAAGGCGGATACAAATGACTGAGGTGAGAAACTTTTCAATTTTGTCGTTAGCTCTAATTTGTTAATATGTAATAGAGGTTCCAAACCCACCTTTGTCATCCCCAATCGGCAAGAGGTGCTTGACATTACGCTTGTCTCTGATAATCTTGCCAACTCGATAATAGATTGGAAAGTGTTAGAGGAGCACTCTTTGTCTAACCACCGTTATCTCCAATTTGGTCTCATCGACCCAAAACCAGTCCATGTTAAGATAAGGAACCATAAACGAACCAATTGGGCTCTTTATAGGGTATCATTAATCAGATTCCTCCCCCCGGAGTTGCCGGTTCCTCTTTGCTCAGCAGAGCTTGATGCTGCTGTGGGAGTACTGACAGAAGCTCTTAACAAATCTCTGAACAAAGCCTGTCTTTTTAGCATCCCGCGCGGGAAAAAGAAGCCCCCCTGGTGGAATGCCAATCGCCCCTTTAACAAAGCTAAACGCTCCAAAACCAGCGCGGATTGGGATTTGGTCCAGACCGAGCAAAACATTAATTAAATATTTCATAAACATTTCTGAAACATTTTATGTTTTACTCGGTCTGGACGCTTTGTGAAACATTTATTAAATGTTTATGAAATGTTTCACGTTTTCCATTTTTATTTGGGAAAAGAATTTTGTTTCTCAACCTTTAAGTGCAGAAAAAATGCACTTTTGTGTTATCGTCCTCCATAGGCAGGTAGGATTTCTCATACTAGTCCTAAGGATCTCCGACCTATCAGTCTGTCATCATTCCTCCTAAAAACTCTGCAAAGACTGATTGATATCCATCTCCGCGGATACTCTCTCCATCCCAACATGCTTACTGCAAAGGAAAATCGGTGGAGACCGCCCTTCACGTATTAACACGTGTTATTGAACGATCTCTAAATATCAAAGAATTCTCCCTGTAACCTTCTTAGATATAGAAGGAGCCTTCAACAACGTCAATCCATGTGCAATTATTCAAGCATTGGACAAACTGGGGGTTGAAGCTGGGCTTAGGGTGTTGATTGATCAGATGCTAACGAGCAGAATCATCAACACATACCAGGGCCCTGCATCGGCTCGCAGAACTGTCAACCGTTGTACCCCTCAGGGGGGTGTCTTATCACCCCTTCTCTGGAATATCACAATTAACCACTTGCTGGTTGGCCTCGAGGCCACCAGCTGTAAGGTGGTTGCGTATGCGGACGACGTTGCCTTTATATTTTCTGTGGGGTTCCCAGATACTCTCAGGGACCTTACAGACAATGCCTTCAAACTGCTCACTACTCGAGCCGCTCAAAAGACCGAACTAGTCCTCTTCACAAGAAAATATAACATCCTTATTATAGACCCCCCCCCCCCCACATTAAATGGCACTAAGCTTGTTTTTTCCGACAAAGACAAATTCTTGGGTCTCATTTTGGACGAGAAACTAAACTGGAAAGCCAGTATTATAGAACGCGTCAAGAAGGCCAGTACTGCCCTGTACTCTTGTAAAAGGGCGATTGGTACAAGATGGGGACTAAAACCTTACGTCACTTCTGTAAGGCGTGTCCGTCTGGTGGACAGCTCTTCCAAAGACTG
This sequence comes from Chalcosyrphus nemorum, assembly GCA_949716465.1. NCBI lineage: Eukaryota > Metazoa > Arthropoda > Insecta > Diptera > Syrphidae > Chalcosyrphus > Chalcosyrphus nemorum. The sequence goes on from OX454335.1 coordinate 10,677,743, forward strand.
TTAACCTCTCTCTCCTGCGAAAAGTTCAAAGAGCTGCATGTATATGTGGAGCCCTAAGAACTGCTCCTTCCGCAGCTCTAGGTTCTAAATGAATTTAACCTCATTGCTGTAACCACTGACTACACCCCCGCTAAACTCAGCTTTGGTCAGAACTTTCGTACATCAATACCAGCTCGTGAAATTTGGTCTAAGTGGAGCAGGTACATGTCGGAACGATTCACATCTACACAGACGGAGTTGAAGGTGGTGTATACTCCTCTGTGCTTAAGTTAAACATCTCCTTTCGCCTCCCTGATCACTGTAGCATTTTGCAGGCGGAAGTTATGGCTATCAAAGAAGCTCTGTCATGGCTGAAGTGTAATGCTACGGATATTAGCATTTTCGCAGACAGTCAGGCTGCCATTAAATCTCTGGAATCACCCACAACCACATCAACGGTCGTAAAAGATTGCCGTTCATCTCTGATGGAGATGTTGGAACAATACAACATTTATCTATGCTGTGTGCCTGGCCAACCTTGGCCAAACCCTCCAAAAAGAATTAATGCTTCTGAAGCGTTCTGATCTGAGCACCATCATCGGTGTCGTCACACTGCCTAATTGGCCTACACGCTAGACGTTTGGGCCTCCCATCTAACGATTTTTGTCGGAGTTGCAGGGACGAGGAGGAAGAAGAAACGATTCCTCATCTTCTTTGCAACTGCTCTGCTCTAGCATCAAGAAGAAACCTCCACATGGGGTCCTTTTTCTTTGACGACCTCGGCGACCTGACAGGTCTACCCGTTAAGCACCTTCTACGCTTTATTAAAAGCTCCGGTTAGTTCTCCGACCCAGTAGCAGAACCTCTTCTAAGTGTTATTTTGTCCGGTAATCTCTTTGTATTGGTCCTCTGTCCCTCATTATAATGTCGTGGTAATTAGTAATTGGTTGTGATTATTTCCTTTAGTAGATCCGGTGGTACCACAATGGGCCTTTTAGGCCTAAGTGAGCTGGTGCCCATGTGTAACAGGGCGCTAGCTGACACGCTAACCTAACCTAGGATATTATATGAAATTTTGAATTACAACATAATGTTATCATGTGCAGGAAGAAAAACACACAGCGTCGCTTTGAAGAATGGTTTGTGTAACTTACCCCTTAAACATCAACGTGTCATAAATATTCTGCCTATCGTCTGCAACGCCACCTGTTTCAGTTAGAAACAAGTGTATGTGACTTCTGTCATCTCATAGCGTCTTCACTAGGAAGATATTCTTGCGACGCTGTGTGTTTTTCTTCCAGCACATAATAACAATTTTGTTGTAATTTAAAATTTCACATTACATATGTGCTTTTCGAAAAACACACAGCGTCGCTTTGAAGACGTGTTTGATATCTGCTGGTGATAAGGCACAAAACGCTATGTGAGAAAGGTTTTATACATATTAAAATTTAACCAAAAGTAACTTCATTTTATTTAATATACGTTAATATAAATTTTTCATTTTTTTTTTTTGGATTAAAATAATAATACAGGATACATTTTCAATCTGGACGAAAATGTGAAAATAAAAGTTTCGATTTATTTCTCTATTTCTTTTGTATCTCCTTACAATAAAATTTCTTAAAGGTTTTTTCGCTTTTTCAATTGCCTCTGGCAAGTATATCTTGAATAGAATGATTTTCTATCCAACTGGCCGAAGCCATAGCTGATCTGATGCTTCCCGGTGATGCTTCAATAACAGCGTCTCAAAGAACTGATCGAACCCATCCACCAATTACAGTCCTAGATGCTGGTTTTGGATCGCCTGATAAGGTTATAAAAAGATTTGACAATCCTTTTACCTTTGCTCTTCTTTTGCCCAAAATAGCTATGAGCTTATGAACCCAATATAATGGGCATACATTTTGGTTAGGATGATTGGATAAAAGCTATCCAGATTGCCTATGAGTAGAAGAGTCATTTTTTGATCCAAAAACCGGCCATAATATTACACCCCCATTCGCTGAAGATATATTATCTTTAGAAATCCGCAATAGCGTTAGATCATGCACTCTGCGACCTGATGCTAATAAGAGGATTTTTGCCGTTCGTCTAGGTGTTTCGAAAAATGTATTCTTTGCATTAGATGAAACCAACCAATCAAAAACAATCTAGGGGTCCCAAATCGGCAATTGTACTTTCCTCGGTTGAGGATATCCATCGGATTTGTTAGGGCTCGTGACCTCAAATCTGCCATTAAAAACGTTTTTTCCGAAACTGGTGCCACTATAATGTAGCGTCCTTTTGCCGATTTCAAGCGGTCTAATACCCTCGGCATCAAATTGGGTGGTGGAAATATCCAACCCAGTGGGAAGTTCCACTGATGGCTGAAGGCGTTTGAGAAGAGAGATGATTGATCTCTGCAGTGTAATGAGACGTAGTTGTTGACGACGGTTGTTTCTGCAGATGCAATAAAATCGACGTTTGGAGTGCCCCAATGATTGAAAATTTTGTTTGTTGCCGGAGACAACAGGTGCCACTCTGGCGGACGCCGTCCCCGAGACAGATGGTCCGCAATGCAATTGTACCTCCCCGGAAGGTCAGCTGTCAGCACGGCAGCCGCATTTCAAACGGTCGGCCAATAATTTTCGTGTTAGTGCCAGTAGACATAAAGACTGTGTTCCGCCTTCTTTTCGAATGTATGCTACTAATATTTTGTTGTCTGACGGAACAAGAATGTGGGCATTCCTCAGATGATGTTTTTCTGCGCTCAAGGCCGCATAAACCGCATACAATTCTTTTCTGTTTGAATGCCACTTTTTTTGTTCTTTGGTCCAGAGACCGGACAACATTTTTTGTCTACCTGTATCCGCTGCATCTGTCGTTAAGAAATTTATGTAGGGCTTTGGATGCAAATCTGACTTTATGTGAATGGCTCCGCGCCACCACCTTAAGTCGACAAATACTTGAGGAGGAGCCCTTTGCTTCTTTGTTGGCTTTCGATTGAAGCGGCGACAATATATTTGCAATTGACGTCAGAACAGGCCACCTCTTGGAACTACAAACGTTGCGAAATTCAACTGGCCTAACAATCTTTGAACTTGTTTCTGGCTGTGGAGCTGTTTGGTGAAAAAGTTGTCTATTGCATGTAATATCTTTGCTGTTTTCTTTTTGAGAGAAAAATTGTATTGTCCTTGGTGTCCCATGTTACTCCGAGATACTCGAGTTGCTGCATTGGATCTAGTACCGCTTTTTGGTAGTTGATTTGCCAGCCCAGAAATTCCAAAGTGTTCACAACCTCCGCGGTTTGTGAAATTAATTTGTTATTGTTTTGATGAACAACAAAGAAGTCGTCTAGATAGACTAATTCCCGAATGCCACGCTTTCGAAGGATCTCCGCGATCCAATTCGTTAAGGCAGCAAATATTTGAGGAGATGGAGAATGGTAGAGCTGTCATTTCGAGTAACTCCTCGTTGTAAACGTCTTAGGAAACAACGATGGCTCATCGATATGGGAGCGTGGAAGTAAGCTTGAGATAAATCGATTTTTACCATCCAGTCGTGTTTTTGGAGAAACTCTGGGACTAATGCACGGGAAATTAGTTAAAAATGCTTTGTCTTTATATAAGAACAACGTCATCGAAGCCACAATTTTTAATGGCTCATTCAGAGGAGAGGACGTGCTGATTCCCCGCATTCCCATGATTCCAACTGACATGCCATTCGAATTCAAGCGCTTACAATTTCCAATTCGTCTGGCCTTTGCAATGACAATAAACAAGGCCCAAGGGCAGACATTGCAAGTTTGCGGCATCAATTTGGAGAATCCATGCTTTTCACACGGACAACTTTATGTGGCCTGTTCCCGCGTTGGCAAGCCATCAAATTTGTTCATCTATGCTCCCGATGGTAGAACCAAAAATGTCTTGTACACAAATGCATTGCAATAGATGCGTCATTCAGCATTTTTCATTGAATAAAAAATTAATATTTCCACACACAAAATATGCCTTCGTTGCTTCTTTTTTCCCATTTACAAACTTTTTTTGACTTGGTTTGTATGTTTAGGCTTTGAAGGCAAAACAACGTTTGCCCGGGTCAGCTAGTTTTCATTATAAAATTGTTCGCTCCCAAGGAAAGCCAATTTGTTTGAAATTCCTGAAGACAGCCCCCTTGAATAGTTTGTTTTGTTTGTCATTTCTTATCTTTCGTACGAAAGGAATTATTCTTTGAATCCTTTTTAAATTTCTTGGAAATTGTTCTGAGTCTGTTAGACGAACGAAAATTGTTACGAAAAGTACGAGATGGATGAAAAGTATTCTGAGACGGTTCTTGGAAATTCGTATTCCGTTTAGCTTTTCTTCTGATTAAGCCACATAGATGTACCACCAAGCGAATTAATTATGGAGGTCAAATTGGTCCCATCGAAAAGATGTTCAGCACTTGGAGGTACTTTTCGCAACGTAGACTGCAAGTTTTTATTACCCATTTCCGATAGAATGCGCTCACGTCTTACCTCGATGCACTCGGCCCTCTTTCCACAGACTAGTTGTAACATTTGTTCCATTACTTTATAGTTTCCAGAAACTGGTCCAAACAATTCTACAAACCTATCCAGTAAGTTAGAAGGAATTTGAATTTGAAGAATTATTTGCCCAGTTAATTATAGATTGTAAACCTGATCGCATTAAATCTCTAGAATCCAACAGGCCATTTGTCAGGCCTGCCATTAGTCTTTCAGTAGACGCTAAATAGTTTTTTCCTCTATTTAGATGCCATAGTTCATCATATATAGAATAGGCAGAACATTTATGACACGTAGATGTTTAAGGGGTAAGTTACACAAACCATTCTTCAATGCAACGCTGTGTGTTTTTCGAAAAGCACATAATGCCGATTTATCCATTGAGAATAAAGTTCTATTATGTATATATTCAGATACTAAAACCTTTTTGGACATATGGTATCCAATTATGGGGATGCACAAAGAAAACAAATGTGCAAATGTTGCAAACTTTTCAAAATAAGGTCTTTCGAGGAATAGTGAAAGCCCCAGGGTATATAAGAAATAGTTACTTGCGTGGAGGTTTGCAAATTGACCTCGTAGCAAATAAAATTAAAAATTACGCAATGCGTCAGAACGAGCGTTTGCAGATGCATATTAATCCTGAGATAGTCTATGTCTTAAATATACGAAATTATATTCGTAGGTTAAAAAGAACCAAATGCCATGAATGCCACTTTTTTGACAACTACGAGAACCCGTATTTGAATTATAATACCTTCTCAAACCCGACTTTACGTTGAAAATAAAATCTTTGTCAATCACCAGTTGATTGGTCATGATCAAGGAGGTGCGGTTAGAGTCCCATACTACTTTGGGTTTCTAACCCCAATGTGTCTTTCGAGATTTTTACCTTCTCCAGAAAAAAAAAAAAATTATGTTATATACCTTTTTGGTTCAGTGTACTAAGAGAACTTGACCGAGACACTCAGCAGTGCATTCACACACCACAAACCTTAACAACCAGTGGACGAATACTGCACCATCATCAAAGAGGTAGCCGTGCCTACGTTTGGTTACATCTGGATAAGTTTCGTCGGTATCCCCAATTGGGCCATCGCCTGGTAGAGCTCAAGACGATGAATGCTGTCATAGGCGGCTTTAAAGTCGATGAAAAGGTGGTGGGCTTCGACTTGAAATACGTTGTTTTTATACCCTATCCTAATTATACCCTATCCTAAGGGTATATTAAGTTTGATACATAGTTTGTAACATAGAGAAATATTACAGATAGACCCAATAAAGTATATATGTATATAAATGATCAGCATCACTAGCCGAGTCGATTGAGCTATGTCCGTCCGTCCGTCTGTCCGTCCGTCCGTCCGGTTGTCCGCCCGTCTGTGTGTCACCAGTTTTTTTCTTTTTACGCAGGATTCTCTTTTCTTCCATTCTTATGGTCCGGTACTCTACTCTCGCTGCTCTCGTTTTGCGCTGCAGAGCTTTCTTGTGTGCATCTTCTGACAACTTCTTCCGCTGATCGCACTCATCATCATACCAACGGCTCCTCCTTGGTGTTGGTTGGTAGCCAAGGGTAGTCACGGCTACATCTTTGATGGTGTTACGGTATTCGGTCCACTGGTTGTTAGCGTTTGTGGTGGGTGAATGCACTGCAGAGAGTTTCTCGGCCAGGTGCTCTTTGTAGGCTCCGGCTCCTTCTGACGTGCTAAGGCGTCCAACGTTAAGCTTGTTTTTCTTAACGGCTAGCAGCTTCTTCTCGTTGAACAGTCGGGCTCTGAATTAAGCTGCAACAAGATAGTGGTCAGAGTCAACGTTTGCCCCTCGAAAGGTACGCACATTCAAGATGTTGGATGCGTGCCTTGCGTCGATTAGCACGTGGTCGAGCTGGTTGTGTGTTCGACCGTCAAAGGAAAGCCAAGTTTGCTGTGTGGATTCTTAGTCTAGGAAAACTAGTGCTACAATCGCAAAGTCGATTAGTCGGAAACATTTTTATAATCCGCCCACTGACACGCCCACTTTTCGAAAAAAAAAATATTTTTTCAGTATTTGTATATGAAACGTGAAAAACCTTAGGTACTTAAGCAAATATGTAGATACCTATTCACTTACTCTTCAAAACTTCCATACATTGTCCACTTTTTAGGGGCGGGTTTTCAAAAGAACAGTTTTTCTTCGATTTCAATCAAATAATGTCAATTCTTAGAAGCTAGAGCACATGACTTGAGTTTGAGTACATGTTAAAATATTTGAAAAATCTGACCACTAGCACGCCCACTTTTTGAAATAAAATTGTTTTGGGGCAATTTAAAAAAAAAAATTAAATACAAATTTATTCAATCTCCAACTATAAAACTAACAGCGTGTTGTTGATTTCGTCTGTTAAATTTACAGAAACATATTTGTAAAATCTACATAAAAATTTAGTTACTATAGCAGGACCTGTAGAAATTACAATAATTTGTAGATTTGGCATCTATAAATGAAATCAATCGATTGTTTCATATTAACAACATGTTGTAGGTTTTGCAATTTGAAATAAGTAAACAGATAGATAAAAAATTCCTCCCATTTGTAGACACCTGTGTCATTTTCATACCCTATCCTAATTATACTTTATCCTAATAATAAATTTGAAGAAAATACATTACATGGAGGAAATACAGACAAACATTCATTTTTATATATATAGATTTGAAAAAAGTTGCTTGAGTAAGTAGGTATATTGGTGGAAGAAGAAGCTACTTATGTGTATATAGGAAAGGGATAGGGTATCAAACAATCCAAACGGATTGTAGCATTTTTATATGTATTGAGACATTGGCGTGCTAATATATGGTCTGCTAGTGCCCAACTTCGCGTATGTTCCAACATCACTTGTTCCTTCGTTTCACAGCGGGAAAAATTGGAAACTGGCACTTTGCCGGTTCTAGAGCGAAAGGAATGGTGGGGTATATTTCGTTACTTTTTATTGCCGCTTTGCAACAAATGAGCTAGAGATGTTGGAACAAATGTTTCCGCAGACATAGTATGAAAGTGACATTTCACTTGCAGTCTATATATTAATACGTCAATGTTTTTAACAACCATCTATTCAATTGTAAAATCGACTGCCTTAAATTGTTAAATTAACGGCACATATTTTGAAAATTTTTTTTAATGGATATGTACTCTATGGAACATGATGAAATTTCGTCTGACATAACAAGGCCTTCGCAAAATCTACTACCTACGACAAGGAAGATAATAAAGACACAGGCCTTATTTTCAAATTCAATTTAGCAATGAAGAATTGTAAGAACGACCAATTATGCAGTTATTTAACACATTTCAATTTCTAATCTCGCACTACTAATATTTTCTCTCCATTGAATCGAGAATTATTTTAAAAGTTCTAACCGTTAGAATGTAGAATCAAACGCGTTATGTACTTTACTTGTAGCGATAACTGATGAGATCAAAAAACCCTCCATTCGGTCGTCAAACTCAAACTTAATAAAACAAAAACTCCAGTGCCCTCCTGACGGTGGCGGCGGCAAAAAAAATACTCATTATATTGTTTACGTTAAAACGGCACGTTTTGAACATTGGTTCTCCCCATAAAAATATGTTTCATTGAATCTCCGATCATTTCGGTTCCATGTATTAAGTCGTCCACAAAGTGTGAATCCCCGCACCGATTGTTATATGTATATACTATGTAGCAAAACAATTAGCGCATATGCTGTGAACAGCAATAACGCAGTTTTATCTTCAAAAAAAAATGGTCCTTTGCCGTCGAATCTATACTCTTGGTGGGTTTAATATTTGCAGCTGACAGCTCTTTGTGGTGGAAATAATGTAATGTATCCGCAACATGTTCATTACATTACATTCACGATCTAGTTTAACTTAGCGGCGATTGTTGAGACCTAAGTATATGTAAAAATAAGCTGGTCTTATTCTCACTTCTAGGTCATAAAATGGCCCAATTCTTCATACTTACATATGTACGTTTTTAATTTATTCATGACCATCGTAAAAATAAATACCATTAGTGGCGTCACTCTACAAAATGTACTCCGCGAATGATAATGATGCGAGTAATGGAACATTTCAGAGGGCATTCAAGAGGAGTGAGTTACAAGAGCATTGCTGCTGGTTTTTGGATTTCGGATTACAGCACTTGAAATTTAATTAATTACAGCGGTGCAATTATGTTCTTATTGGATGAATGGGTTGTTAGTGGGAGATAGAGTTCAAGAGCACGTCGGAATATAAAGATTTATTAGTTAAATCGAATAATGATGATTTGTTTGTTTTGAATGCACGTGGGAGTTATTTAAGGACTTCTTGGAAGCTATGTGTTTAAATGTCACTAAGCATCTGAAAAGATCACTATTATACCCGGGTGATGGTGAATGACTGACACGTTATCTAAACTGATAAGTAACAGAAAATGTTATGTGTTTTAAGAATGGAATGCTATTAAAACTAAAAAGTAGTTGCAGGCGAATTCCTCGACGGATAAAGTAGCTATGATTATACCCTATCCAAATGGTATATTAAGCTTGATACATTGTTTGTAACATAGAGAAATATTAAAGATAGACCCAATAACGTACACATATGTATGTATGTACAGTAAAAATGGGTTATAATAATTACTGATATAGTGTTGAACTTACAGTATATTTTCAAAGTCCGGGTACAACTCCTTTTAACTCAGAGTAATTTGCAATCGGTTACAACGATGCCGGACGTAACGATGGAATCGATTATAGCGATGAAAATATACCAAATTTAAGTGTAAAAACTGTTTATAACTATGCACCCAAAAAAAAAGCGCTGTAGATTTTACAATTGAAGGCAGTAGATTTAACAATTCCTTGTAGATTTGTGTATTTAACAGCGACTCTGGTTAAATTAACAATTTTTTGTAGATTTTACAGCGAATGCAGTCATTTCTACAGCAAAATTGTTAAATCAACTACAACCCCCAATTGTAAAATCAACAGAGCGTTGTCAATTTCAGCTGTTAAATCTACAGATATGAATTTGTAAAATCTACATCAAAATGCTGTAGAATCTACAACTATTTACTGTAGTAACTACAGCAGGAGCTGTAGAAATTACAACAAGTTGTAGATTCAGCATCTATTACGAAAACGTAAAAAGTAGATACCATTTGAGAATATTCGCATGGTAATTTTCAGAGGCCATGGCGTTGTGGTATGATTATGCAGTCGCCGAGTAAGAGGTTCCAAGTTCAACCCCAGCCAGATCCAAACATTTTTCACATTTTGTAAGTAAATTAAATTATATAATTCGGTTTAAATACACACTAAGTATTTCTTGGACAAGAACCAATCTAATTGGATTGTAAAAGCTATTTCCACCCCATTTCTCGCACCATACCAATAAATTAGAACTTTAAGCTTATGCGGTGCTGTGAAAGCGATTTTTTTTTTACATGCAAAATGTTGTTGTTTCTACAGCTGTTCGATGGCAAAGTGCTGTGAAATCTACAATTTTAGCTGTTATTTTCACAACTAGATTGTTAAATTTACAACCACCCCTCTGTAAAATTTACAACGAAAATTGTCGGGTCGATTCTGACAATGAATGCAGTAGAATCTACAGCATTTTACTCTATTCTTACAGCATCTTTTTTTTGGGTGTGGAAAAAAATATCCTTACAGTTCTTTGAGTTGATATTTTTATTCTGCCACCATGTATGAGTGGCCTTTGACCATAGTTGTCGTTTTGGTAGGATCCTACCAAACTTGGTAGGTTTTTTCAGCTTTGGTAAGTTGGTAGGTTTTAGTTCGATTTGATAGGTTTTTCTGCTGCTGTAAGCCCTATGAAACAAAAATTTTTTAACAATTGGCATTAATAACTGAAATAATTTCCAATCAACTTAAAAGCATTTGTGCTAGATAAGTTAGATGTGTAAACAAAGATTAATTAAATCAAATTGCCTAAGCACGACATCCTTATGTTTATAGTGTTTGGCCTTATATTAGGCCCTTTTACATACCGCACCACCACTTTTTGGTCAGTTTCGTCCAGCAATTATGGGTGCCGTCGGATTTTGGTAGTGCGCAAGCAGAATTTTCTTTCGGTTATGACATAATCTATCGCACGCTGAATGCAATTACGATTGTATCTTTATATTCAAACGTTTCTCTGATTTCCGTAGGAAAAGGTTCAAGTACTATTATTAAAATTGACAGAAATCTCTCATAATTTAGGTAGGTTTTTCTCTGGTTTGGTAGGTTTTATTGAGAAGGTTGGTAGGAATTTGTTTTAGCAAGTGGCAACCGTGCCTTTGACACCAAAATCGGTGCGTACACCAGCGCATACACAACACACATTTCAGTGGTATATATGGACTGCTTTAGCGACTGCAGTGACTGGTCTGTGTGTGTTCTTATGTCTCAACATCTGTTTTCATTGTATCGGATATATCGGAAAATTCGTTGTGATGCTTGGAAAATTTCGAATAATGAAATTCATTGTAATAAAACACGTTTTGCGTGCATTTTTATCAAGGGCAAATTCAAAGGAGAGGAAGTCCTCATCCCTCGAAATCTGCTTATTCCAACTGATTTTCGATTCCAATCAAGGAGATTCAGTTCCCCGTTCGATTGGCTTTTTGGGATGACAATCAATAAGTCGCAGTATAACATATAAATAATTAGCTTCACTAGCCGAGTCGACTGATTCACGTCCGTCTGTGTATGCATCTGTCTGTCCGCCTATCCACTTTCAGTATTTTTCCCGAATTTTTCGTCTCGTAAGAAACTTATTCGGACTACGAACATTTTAAAAATAAAATGCACGACTAGATTATTACAATTAATAAAAAAGTAAAATATAACGCAATGTTATTCATATCTAGGGTTACCAGATTTTTTTTGCTGCCCCGCGGGACACATGGCCGAATTACAGAACAAAATCGGGATCTCAAAATGTTTCCCGGGACAAAATAAAAAAAAACATATGGAAAACCTACAAGCCTTTCGGAGAGGATCGTGTGAAAGCCACATACATATGTAAACATAGCTTCTTTCATCAATATATTTGTTTTAATTTTTTTTTCAATGTTGTTATAAAATGGTTCCAAAACTCGAACAATCTCAAAATATGGGGCGAGGTACTAGGCGGATTTTGATTTTTTTTAAATATACTGATAGTTCCTAAGAATTTATATTTTTTGAAGGATATAAAACTCTAAAAAGTAGGCGGGCCCGTACATAATGTTAGGGTAATTTGTTAGAAAAACGAATACCTACACACATATAAGCGTAAGAAATTTTACCTAGCACTAAATCTTATGCCCAAAATCTAAAATGGCTCAATCGACTCAGCCGCTGATTGTGATCAATGCAGTAATTGATTGTCTGTCTGGCAACGCTATTCATATCCTGCATAAGCACACATAAATTTGGATTCGATATGAAACCAAAGCAGGGTTTTAAAAATTAAAAAAAAAAAATATGAAAATGCTACAATCCATTTGGAGCGGATCGTATGATACCCTATCCCTTTATTTTGCACACTGTTTCTTCTTCCACCAATTACCTACACTTGCTTAAGCAACTTTTTTTTCGAATATTTTATAAAACTACTCAAAAACGCCAATTTTCAATAACTGGGCGTGGTAATGGGCGGATTTTGTCAATTATTCAACACATACTGTATTTTTTTTCCCAGGAAGTGCTCTTATTTCGATAATCGAATTTAGAGAAAAAGGTGATTTGGTTGAAAAGTGGGCGTGGCAGTGGGCGGATTTTGAAAATGTTTACTCTTGTACTGCTTCTTTTCCCAAGGGTCTCGTATACAAAAAATTTCATCGATCTAGTTCAAAGTTGAAGGCCCAAAAATGGTGACAGACAGACAGACGGACGGACGGACGGATGGACGGAAATGGTTTAATCGACTGGTGATTCTGATACCTTATATATATACTTTATTGGGTCTATCTTTAATATTGCTCTATATTACAAACTATGTGTCAAACCATTAGGATAGGGTTAGGATAGGGTATACAATATAGAATGTATATATTTTAATACTTATTTATTTTTCAATAGCAGCATAGATCCAATACGTACGATCCATTCGTGCAAATTAATTGGTTTTTGAAAGAACGAAATCAAATGAAGTAGCTGCAAGACAAGAGAATAAAGGAAATTCCATGCGCTTTTCTAAAATCTGTAACTCGATATCTACTTAGCGGATTTGTTGTTGAGCGCTAGTCAGTATTTTGTGCAATACACACGTGTTTTATAATTACGGTGTGAAATCTTAATTTTAAATATAAAGTGTGTCAGTATTAGATTTTTACTCTGCAAGGCAAAAGCGTGGGTTTGTGGGATACCACTAATACCAGAAAGCGCGAAACCACGGTTCGGTTCCTGGCCAAAAAAGAAATAAAGTGCACGACTGGATCTTACGTATTTGCACCTATATGCTGTTAGTTGGAAATGAAAACATTTTTAATAAAAATAATAAAAAAAAATGTTTGAATAAAATATTTATAAAAATTTTGCATAAAAGCCACATTCTATTAAACATTTAATCTTGCCCACATTTCGATTTTGATGGAAATCCATTGAGTTTTAGCCGAGAAATAGCCATATTTATAAAATCAGTTAATAAGAAAAGTACCGTTATACGTATTTTTAGTCAAAAACGTGTTACGCCATCTTATAGCATTTGTCTAGACTAACTCGAATATGAAATTTAATCAAAATCGTTAGAGCCGTTTTTGAGAAAATCGTCGTTTTGTAAAATTGGCCCTCAGTAAAGTACCGTTAATAACAGGGCTAGAAGAAAAATTCCGATTTCGCCTCGAATTGCGACCCTACAGAGCTTTGATATGAGGTTTGAAGCAAATCGGTCCAGCCGTTTAGGCTGCAGTCGAGCGTACATACACACAGACAGACAGACGGAATCGGCAGACCCATTTTTTCGAGCTTCTCTATCATCGTAATGTCAGAATTGTTATCTCGAATTCGAATTTTGCACAAGTAAAAGAACAAGTGTGGAGGTGGCGGTGCAGTTATCACCAGTACCAATACCAGCCAGCAATGATGGAAAGAATAGTAGGAAAACGAAGCCGACTCCAAACTTAAAGCGAGCCACTCGTTCGGCGTCCGCAAGAAAGCTGCCGACCATGGCTTCCCCACAAGCCATGGAAACGGTGGATAGTGACAAAAACAAACGAGAAGAAGGATATGGGGGCAAACAATTCCTTCGCCGCATTAGCTCAAACTGACTCCGATGATGAGGACGACGAGCTGGAGAGCCTTACAACTAGTATTGAGCAGCTCCAGCAGCAGGTACTGGCCATTTAGGTCAAACAAATCGCAAGGCGAGAGGTTGAGCGCCAAAGGGCTCTCGAGTCCTCTCAAGCACAACAAAAACAGCCAAACTAACAATTGCAGCAGATTATGATGATACAACAAGAGGAAATTAAACATCAGCAGCAAAATCAGAAACAGCAACAAGAAACTAAGCAGCAGCAACAGCAGCAGTCGAAGAAACAGCAAGAGCAACAGCCGAAACAACAACACCAGCAAAACAAAAGTTTTATTTTTTTTTTCTTTTCCCCGAGGGTAGGTGAAAATCTTCAAAAAGACACTACGAGGATCGCCAGCGCGTGCTCATAGTAGTGTGGGATTTTTACCCACTAAAAAACCTCCCTTCAACAAACTATTGTATTCGTTGATTTTCATTGTTACTACAACTAAGTGTTCGACTTATCAAGCAGTATTCTTCTCACGAAATAAGAACATTTGGCAGGTTAGCTTCCCGTTAGAAACTCCTGCTAGTTCCGCAGTTTAGACGCCGTTCCTTATCACGCCAGGTCTAGAGGTTTAGTTCTTTGAAGACGGCGCAGTAGATTACTTTCATCGAAAACTTGAAGAACTGTGATATTAACGTGACTTTCTAGTCGAATTTTATGCTTTCTCGCGTAGTTTCTAATTTCATCTACGATTGTTTTAATGCCGAGATCTCTGTGGATATCGTTATTTCTAATATGTATACCATGGCGCATTAACAATTCCTCTTAGCACTTTGTTTTCAAAGGTTTGTAGAATATTTATATTACTTATTTTGGTACAACCCCAGAGTTGTATACCATAAGTCCATACTGGTTTTAGCACTTGCTTGTACAAAGGCAGTTTGTTCTCTATATTAAGTTTGGAATATTTTCCAAGTAACCAATACATATCTCTAAATTTATGTATTTTATAGTTCGTTGCGTTTTTTCTTTACATGCGATTTCCATTTTAGCTTTGCATCAAGTGTCATTCCAAGGTATTTAGCCTCGTTTGCGAACGGAATTTGAACCGAGTTTGAAAAAATCGGCAAATTAATTATTTTCTTATTAGTAAAATTTATATGCACAGATTTGGTCTCATTGAGTGCGATTCGCCAAACCTTTGTACATTCATTTACTCTATCCAATGTCTCTTGCAATTTTTCGGTAGTCTCTTCGACCGTTTTACCTACTGCCAATATAGCAGTATCGTCGGCAAAAGTGGCTAACTTCGTTCCTTCCACTTGCGGTATATCACGAGTGTATAGTAGATATAACAGTGGACCAACACTTCCTTGCGGCACCCCAGCCATTATTTCCTTAAAATCCGAATATTCATTTCCACATTTGACAGTGCTCTGGCAAAACTTGTCGTAATTTAAATTTTAAGCCTTCGTGCCAGATCTTGTCAAAAGCTTGTGAAACGTCAGGAAATACACTTGAACAAATCTTTTTTTCTTCAAGAGATCTTTCGATAACATCTGTTATTCTATGTATTTGTTCAACATGTAGAATGCTTACTTCTGAATCCGAATTGATGATCCGGGATGAGATGCTTTTCTCCTATTATCGGCTGTATTCGTCTAATCAATATTCTCTCGAATACTTTGGATATAATTAGAAGAAGTGAGATTGGTCTATATGACGATTTTTGATTTGGTGGTTTACCGGGCTTAAATTATCACTTCCGCTACTTTCCATTGGCTGGGAATATGTTCAAGTCTAAACGCGGCGTTTATTATAAAGAGAAGCTTAATTAAAGCTTTTCTTGGCAGTGCCTTAAGAACCTCTCCAGTAATTAAGTCGTATCCAGGAGTTTTCTTGGGTTTGAGTTTCTTTATTTCTTCCTTAAGTTCGGTTAGTGTTGCATATCTTATTGCAATATTGTCTATATCCGACGTATTTGCATCTTGAACAAGAGTTTGTCCATCAAATGGCTTTAAAGTATCTTCCAAATGCGTTGCAAAAATTTGTGCTTTTTCTTTTTCATGCCTGGCCCATTCGTATTGATTTTTCCTGATTGGTGCGGTTTGTATTATAGGCTTTTTAATACCTTTTATAGCTTTCTAAAGCGAATAATTCGAATCTTTTTCTTCCGATAAGCCTTAAAGGTAAGTTTCTATTTCTTTATTTTTTAGATCTTTAATAGCCTTTTTTAGTGAGTTGCACAAACAATTGAGGTGTGATTTAAGCTGCGGAGCCCGACTTTGTTGCCATTTCTTAAGCGCTTTTCTCTTTTCCTTAATCATCTCTTGTATTTCCACGCGTTAAGTTTGAACATTACTGACCGGCGTTTTCTTTCGCTTTGGAGTATTTTTCCACGCGGCACTTTGTAAGATTTCAACGAACCGATCAACTTCTATTTCAAGATCATACGGTGTTTTAAGAGATACCCTCAGATCGATATTTACTTCAATGTCTTTTTTGAAGCTATCCCAATTAGTTCTCGCGCTGGTTAATCTGGCCATTCTTTCTTTTTAGTGTTCCGGACCTTAAAAGGTAAGACGGAACACTTATGGGTTTGATACGGTGTCTGTCTGTCCGTCTGTCCGTCAGTCTGTCACAGCCCTGTAACTTTTGAACCGTTAGACATAGAGAGCTGAAACTTTCGCTATGTATACATTATGTGGAAGCCTGCACAAGATGGCGGCAATGAATTTCTTTTTGGGAGCCCTTTTTTGGGCTCCTTGTATGAAGGGCAAAAAAAATTATTTTGTTCCCCATCATGTGGCATATCAAATTAAAGAGAATTTTGCAAAGGCTCCATATATGTAAGAAATATTTTTTTCTGGCAAAATTTGTTGAACAAAAAAGCTTGCCAAACATTTGAAAAATGTTGTCCCCCCCCCCCCTAGCGGCCAGACCATAAATGCTAAAAATATGAAAAAAATTGGAGATACGTAGAATTTTGTGTAGATTGTAAAAACAATACGAAAATTCCTGTATTTTATATATTTTCTGAGAAAAATTAAAAAAATGGGGTGTCTAGTTACCCCACTGTATCTCCCCCAGTTTTTATGTTATCCAAATAATTTTTACAGGAGATCATTTTAATACTACGATTTGCTCAAGTTTCAAGTTTCATCCAAATCCGCTAAGTAGTTCCCGAGTTACAGATTTTAGAAGAGCGCATGGCCTTCCCTATAAGCTCTTCTCTTGCTGCTACTGCATTCCATTTCGATTTTTCAAAAACTAAGTCATTTGCACTAATGGATCGTATATGTTAGCTCTATGCTGCTTTTGAAAACTAAATAAGTTTAAAAAACTAATTTTTTTTTTAATTTTGTTTTTTTTTTTTTTTCAAAAATATTTTTTTTTTAAATTTTTAAAACTCTTAATGCTGTATTCCTTCGCATGTCAAGTATTGCCAGTATTTTGCTTTACTTAAACCATTTAACAAGCAAAGTACCGTTACATTTATTTTGATCCAAAAGCTTGGTACGCCATGTTTTATATTGAAAGTGTAAGTTAAAATGGACTGGAATCTCAGCTCAGTATTACTAGGACATACCTACGTACATTATTCATATCAAAACCAGTATTAGGTGTACCTATGCAGGATATGAATAAATTGCCTTCTATTTAATGACAATATAAAATGTCCGGAACACTATTGCACGAGGCCCTCCTCGCACTTACCCAATTTTTTAATTAGAGCTTCGCTTACAGTCATAATGATTTGAGAATGATCAGAGGAGAGGTCAAAGCTTTCTTCAACTCTTATAAAGTTGCCTGATATTCCTTTAACAACAAAGAAATCGATCAGATCCGGTATCTTATTTCTATCAGTCGGCCAATATATTGGTTTACCCGTCGAGTAAAAATTGCAACCGTTTTGCATGCCCGCATTATAGAGAACCCTACCTTTCTGAGAGGCGTGCCTTGAACCCCAAAAAGGGTGTTTCGCGCTGAAGTCGCCACCAATAATAAAATTTGGTTTAAGGAAGTTAAAGATGTTTGTGAAATCCCTTTCCTCAACCTTACAGCGCAATGGGCAATATATAGACGAAGCAGTGAATGTGAAATGTCTATTTCTAACTCGAACCGTGCTTACTTGCATTGATTCTAATTCAATTTTTACTTCTGTTGAGTGTTCAATACATTCTTTTATAAACGAAGATGTTCCGCCTCTGGCCCTTTCCGATGGGTGGAAAGCGTGGTACACGTTATATCCCCTTATATTGACGCACGCATAAGACTGCACGCCAGTGTTCGATGAACTTGATTCTGACACATTTTCTGTGCTAGTTTCAGGTTTTTTTTCATTTACCGGCTTTAAGTCAGTATTGGCGGATTTTATATTTTTCGCTGCTTTTTTGGTAGCAGTTTTGGATGTACGAGTACTTTGTTTCTTATTTCGCATGGAATTTTTAAGCGTATCGCGCCTTTTTTGGAGGTCTTTCGCTACTTCGCAACCCCGATAATTTGCTGGATGCTTTCCTTGGCAGTTTATACAAATTGCTGGCGTCTGCTTATTTGAAAAAGATATGCTCTGCTGTATTCCTTGATATAACACAAGCTTTCTATAAAGTCTGGCACAAAGGACTGATCCATAAATTGCAAGAGCATCTACCAAAGCAATATTCAGAAATTTTAGAATTTTAGAATATTGCAGCGATATTTTAGAATTAAACAAGGGGATGAGTACTCCACATAGAGAGAGTAGTAGCTGGTGTACCACAAGGCAGTGTGCTAGGCCCTGTATTATATCTTTTATTTACCAGCGATCTACCAGAAAGTGAAGAAATAACTATGGCAACATTTGCAGATGATACTGCTGTACTTGAAATAGCGACGAAAAAGCTACAGAAGGCAGTGAACAATATTTCAAAATGGACCAAGAAATGGCAAATTAAATTAAATGACCTAAAGTCAGTCCACATCAGTTTTACGATTAAAAACGTTCAGCACATCCCAGTATTCGTAAATAATAATGTAGTAGAATACGCAAACACTGCAAAATATCTAGGCATGACTCTAGATACAAAGCTGCGCTGGAAATCCCATGCAAAGAAAAAAAATAGAATAGAATAGAAATTGAACATGCGTTGCAGTAAAATGTATTGGCTTATTAGGAGATACTCTTGTTTGTCCAGCTACAATAAACTACTGCTTTATAAGCAAATTCTAAAACCAGTATGGACCTACGGGCTCCAGCTGTGGGCATGCACATCGAATCGAATTTAAAAAAATAATACAAACTTTTCAAAATAAAGTGCTACGGAACATAGTAAATGCACCATGGTACATAAAAACCCTGATCTGCATAGAGATCTAGAAATTGAATTGATTGAAGATGAAGTCAAAAAAGTATCTAATAGCATTCTATACGAAACTTCAAGAATATCCTTTGAGATAGGCTCTAGGCCTTTGTTGATTCGGATTGGATTGTAGGAGGAATGAGGGCCTCGCCTACCTTTTCCATTCCGGTAACAACGATAAAACGCGGAATGTTGTTGTCATTGTTTACCGAAGGAAGTTGTGGAAAAATGTCATCTAGATACTTGCGTTTGGTTTTTGTCTTGGTCCAGTTTGTTAAATTTGTTGACCAAAAAAGCTTGCCAAACATTTGAAAAATGTTGTCCCCCCCTAGCGGCCAGACCATAGATGGTAAAAATATGAAAAAAATTGGAGATACGTAGAATTTTGTGTAGATTGTAAAAACAATACAAACATTTCTGTATTTTATATATTTTCTGAGAAAAAATAAAAAAATGGGGTATCTAGTTACCCAACTGTATCTCCCCCAGTTATCCAAATAATTTTTACAGTAGATCATTTTTATACTAGGATTGGCTAAAATTGCAAGTTTCATCCAAATCCGCTAAGTAGTTTCCGAGTTACAGATTTTAGAAGAGCGCATGGACTTCCCTATAAGCTCTTCTCTTGCTGTTACTGCATTCCATTTCGATTTTTAAAAAAGTAAGTCATTTCCACGAATGGATCGTATATGTTAGCTCTTGCTTTTGAAAACTAAATAAGTTTAAAAAACTATTTTTTTTTTAATTTCGTTTTTTTTTTTTTCAAAAATATTTTTTTCTTAAATTTTTAAAACTCTAAATGCTGTATTCCTTCACATGTTAAAACATTTAACAGGCAAAGTACCGTTACATGCATTTTTATCCAAAAGCTTGCTACGGCTAAACTAACTGAAATATGAAATGGTATCAAAACTAAGTTAAGTGATGTAACTCTAATGGTAGGGCTAGAACAAAAATTTCAATGTCCACTTTAGTGGCCATGTAATAACTCCCTAACACGAATTTTGAAGTTAATCGACTCACTCGTTTAGTCATACAGACAGGGAAACAGAATCGGCAGACACACTATAACGAGCTTTTCTATCAACGTAATTTCAGAATTGTTTACTATCTCGAGTTCCAATTTTTGCACGAATTCAATACATGTCTTATATCGTAAGTGCAAATTAAAATGGACTGGAATCTCAGCACAGAATTACTAGGACATACCTACGTACTTTTGGTTTTACCATTTTTTTTACCGGCTCCTATCTGGATCTACTTCTGTTTGATGAACGATTACAACTGACCGACGTGGACCGACAAACAATAAACTGTGGTTCGTGTATGATAGTGACCCTTGCGGACTTATTGCCGGAATAACTATTCCCAACGGAATCGCGGAATTGGAAGAGTTTGTCCAAACGTACTCCTAAAATTATGGTAGGACTCGTTGGTCTCGCTTCACTTAACAAGAGCACTCTCCTCGAATTCGCTCGACCCACCATCCAATAGAAATTCGCTAATTTGCACTGGGGTAATAAGATTCGGGCTATCAAGTTTGATAACCCGGGTATGTTCCCCCAGATTAATAAAATATTTCGGAGGAACGATGTTAACGAACTTCCGTGTTTGAAGATTCCTCGAACCACAAACTACGAACAATTAATTACAGCAGCAGGAATAGATCTAAGGGACGCCATCGATGATGACGACTTTTTCATGATTGAAGACCCGTAGCAGAAGGTAAAGGCTATAGGAACTTTTTTCGAGGACGTGTATAAGGCTTAATATGCTCACTGGTATAAAGTTCGTTGTGAAAAATGGCAGCGTAATGTCCACTGGAACATTCGAAATTAAAAATGGTCTGCAATAGGGGGCGCCAATTCGCCACTCCTATTCAATATTTACACGGCTGATCTGATAGGATCTCTTCCAAACGTGATAGCGTACGCGGACGACTTGATAGCGTACAGATCCGGACCTAAGATTGACGTCATTGCAACACTCTTGCAGCGTGACTTCGATAAGATTCAGCGATATTGCGACGACTGGAAGCTAAAGATCAACTTCCAGAAGTCTGAAACCATTCGTTTCAGAACGCCGTTGTCTGGGGCCATGACTTGCATGTTAAAATGTGGTCAGATATTTGGGGATTTGGTAGACCAATATCTATATTTTAATAAACATGTAGATATTGCTCTAACCAGAGCAAAGAGACTGTTTTATAGCAGCCAACTCGATGCAAGCGTAAAGGTAATCTGCTACATAGCCCTCTTAACTTTATTATCGCACCTAGTTTATTAAACTAATTAGCAATTCTTTTCTGATATTTGTCTTTTGAAAATTAAAAAAAACCTTTTGTTGTCGGTTACCTTTTTCTTTTAACAATATTAATTACTTCTTCTTGTGATCATGCTACATATGTATGTATGTATGTTACTTACCTTAGCTAGCTCAAAGGGTTTTATTCTTCGGAATCTCCTAGTCAGATTGGCAGCATTAAGTAGTTGCCTCATTTCTAAATTGACGTGGTTGAGAAGCCTGAGTTTATGCCTATTAGCAACTTATTTGACTTCATCTTCAATCAAGTCAATTTCTAGATCTCTATGCAGATCAGAGTTTCTTATACACCATGGTGCATTTACTATGTTCCGTAGCACTTTATTTTGAAAAGTTTGTATTTTGTATACCCTATCCTAAGGGTATATTAAGTTTGATACATAGTTTGTAACATACAGAAATATTACAGATAGACCCAATAAAGTATATATATATACATAAATGATCAGCACCACTAGCCGAGTCGATTGAGCTATGTCCGTCCGTCAGTGTCACCAGTTTTCGGGCCTTAAATTTTGAGCTAGATCGATGAAGTTTTGTATACGAGTTCCTTGGAAAAGTAAGCAATACAAGTGTAAACATTTTTAAAATCCGCCCACTGACATGCCCACTTTTCAAAAAAATCACCTTTTTTCACTAGTTTTATATGAAACTCGAAAAAACTTACTTAAGCAAATATGTAGATATCCACTTAATCTACAAATCGTTCATACATTGCATATGGCCACGCCCACTTTTTAGGGACGTTCACTTCAAAAATTAATTTTCGTGTAAAAATATTAGTTTATAGGGCAAAATAGAATATTTTGTGAATACATTTTCCACCGCCCACTGACACGCCCAAATACGTGGTAAATACGTAGGCTATAAAATACACGACAAATAGCCAATCAAAAATCAATCCTTTCTATACCCTATCCTAAGGGTATATTAAGTTTGATACATAGTTTGAAACATAGAGAAATATTACAGATAGACCCAATAAAGTATATATATAAATGATCAGCATCACTAGCCGAGTCGATTGAGCTATGTCCGTCCGTCCGTCCGTCTGTCCGTCCGGTTGTCAGTCCGTCTGTGTGTCACCAGTTTTTGGGCCTTAAATTTTGAGCTAGGTTGATGAAATTTTGTATACGAGGTCTTTGGAAAAATAAGCAATACAAGCGTACAAATTTTTGAAATTCGCCCACTGACACGCCCACTTTTCAAAAAATCACATTTTTTCACTATTTTCATATGAAACTCGAAAAAACTTACTTAAGCAAATATGTAGATATCCACTTAATCTACAAATCGTCTGAACGTTGTATATGGCCACGCCCCTAAAAATTAATTTTCGAGTAAAAATATTAGTTTATAGGGCAAAATAGAAAATTTTGTGAATACATTTTCCACCACCATTTTCCACTGACACGAGCAAATGAGATAGGGATAGGGTATCATACGATTCGCTCCAGGCGGATTGTAGTATAGAGGACCTATGTGCATCAAGCAACTTCGTTGGAAACAACAGCTTTGCATCGCTAGCGCAATCGGATTCTGATGACGAGGGCGATGAGCTGGAGTCCCTTAATACTAGTATAAGGCAGCTCCAGCAGCAAGTATTGGCAATCAAAGCCAAACAAGTGGCAAGGCGGATGGTGGAGCGTCAGGCAGAACTCCAGATCACCCAGCAGCAGCATCCACAGCAACATCAGCTTAAGCAGCAGCAGCAACCTGTGCAGCCACAGCAGCTTATGGGTCAGCGTCAGCCTCAAAAGGGTGTTATAAAACAGCTACAACAGGAGCCAAAGAAGCAACAATAACAGTCCAAGCAACAGCAGCTGCAAAAAGCACTTTTTAAGGAGCCGCAACAGCAAGAACAGCAGCAAAACAAGCAGCAGCAGCTAAAGCTACAGCAAGTACAAAAGCAGATAAAAGTAAGAATGCCGCCAATCAAAACTTATAAGATGGAGTTGAAGGACACCATTGACCTGTGTAAGTCGGCCATTGGTCGAAATTTTACTATTAAGAGACTTAATGACAACTTGTAAAATACCACACAATTAAAGATCTTTTAAGCGACTCGACGACGGAGTTCTTCTCCTTCACTCCTAAAGAGAAGAAGCAGCAAACAATGCTGCTGAAGGGGTTGGATCCATTCACCGAGCTGGAGGAAGTCCTTAAGATACTCCAAGAATTAAAGTGCGACGATCCCACGTTCGTGGGGGTTAAGCCTTTCACCACAGTGAGGGCCAAAAGGGAGAACCGGAAATTCCCGTTGTTCCTTGATCAGCTATCTCTCAACAGCAAACTGGAGGGTCTAAGACGTATCCATGTCATAGACCACAAAGTTGTCACATGCGACAAATTAAAACACAGTGAGGGCATTATTCAATGCGTTCGCTGCCAAAGGTTCGGGCACGCCGCGTCGAACTGCAATATGCAGCCTCGATGCATCAAGTGCGCAATTTTCCAGAAAACAGAAGATTATCCTCTGGGTAAGGAGAAAGTGGCAGATAAGAGTCAAACGTACTATGCAGGAATTCGGGACACACCGCTAATTATCGGGGTTGTCCTGAGTTTCAGAGCATTAAAACATTACATCTCCCACACGGTTCCGTCCAAACACCAGCCGTTACTCCTCAAAGTACCTACGCCCAAATGGCGTAAGGTAGTAAGAGCATGGGTGCCGTGGCGCAGTGGTTAGTGCGTTGGACTACTACGCAAGGGGTTCCAAGTTCGAATCCAGAAAAATACCATCAAAAGTTTTTTCACGGCCCCACCTCTTCTGAGTGTCTGACAAGCATTCAAGAGTATAACTGTCATGAGAAAGTTTCTCAAAACCCCTCTGCCCTTCGGATACGGCATCAAAACTGTAGGTCCCTTCTGTACATGCAGAAATGTATACCACGCACAACATGTACAGTTGTGAGAAGCTAGGTCTTGGCCCTCTATGGGCTGCTTACGGCCTGATATTTATTTATTTATTTATTTATTTTAGTAAGAGCACTATACAAGAGGTAGATGCACAGGCCACAGTGCCTAAGGCACCTGAAGTTCAAGGCGACTTGCTGGCCATCCTGCTCCAAAAGCAGGGGCAGGTTGGTAACTTCCAGCGCCAATTACTAGAGCAGGCGAACCGGGTGGACCAGATCTACGTGCTTCTGCCGAACCTAGCGTAACGTCATTCGTAATGGCCGCGAATCCCTGAAGATCCTTGCAGTGAATGTGAATTCATTGATTAGGATCGAGAGCAAAGAATCGCTTTTAAAGTTACTAGACGACCAAAGCCCCGATGTGTGTCTGATTAGCGAAACTTAGCTAGAGACCGACCCAGCTCCACTCGAGGAGGCGGTGTTGCGATCTTCATTCGAAAAGAACTAAGGTATAAGGCCGTGTACAGTGGTGAAGTGTGAAAGTTCCAGGAGCTAGAAGCGTGTATCGTGTACATCCATTTCCGTAGTGGAAAGAAGATGTTCGTGGTCGTACTTTATGCTCCTGATGTTGCTCAATCTACATTATTCATGTCCGAGCTCGAGACATTGTTTCAATGCCTAAGGCTGGAATCGGGGGAGAATTATTTCCTCATGGTCGGAGATTTGAATGCCAAACATAGAGATTGGGGAAATCAAACACCAAATACAAGAGGCAACTCACTATTTCGGCTCGATTTGAAAGCTACAGATAGTCCATCGCTTCCCATCGTTTCCTATCTGGATCTACTCCTGTTCGACGAACGGTTACAACTGACCGACGTGGACCGACAAACGATAAACTGTTTACGCATATTCGTGTGTGACAGTGACCATTGCGGACTTAGTGCCGGAATAACTATTCACAACGAAATCGCGGAATTGGAAGAGTTTGTCCAAACGTACTCCTACAATTATGGTGGGACTCGTTGTCCTCGCTTCACCCGAGACTTAACAAGAGCACTCTCCTCGAATTCGCTCGATCCACCATCCAATAGGAAGCTGTCCAATGAGGAGATTGACAGTTACCTCAAACAAATGGATGAGACAATTAAACGAACGATGGACAGTACTATACCTTTTTATCGACCAACTGACAGCGTTTACCGCAACGCAACAATCGACGCACTGCACGTACAAAAAGGTAGACTCGTGACAAGATTAAAAACTTGTATAGGCAGTATACTGAAAGCCAAAACTCGGAGGTTAGGACTTTAAAGTCGTTGATAAAGAACGTCCAAATATTAATTAGAGCAAATTATAGGCTGTCGGCTAATTTGCACTTGGGTAATAAGATTCGGGCTATCAAGTCTGATAACCCGAGTATGTTCCCCCAGATTAATAAAATATTTCGGAGGAACGATGTCAACGAACAACGAACCACGAAAAACGAACAATTAATTACAGCAGCAGGAATAGATCCAAGGGACGCCATCGATGATGACGACTTTTTCATGATTGAAGATCCGCAGCAGAAGGTAGATGCTATAGGAACTATTTTCGAGGACGTGTATAAGGTTCATGCTTGCATTTGCCCGAACCAAGACCTGGAGAATAGAGTCCTTGCACACAACTTCCGCCTTCGATATGATTTACAGCATTGGCAAGCGAAGAATACTGGCTTCACCAGGCTCAATGATGATAATGTTGCAAACAATGTCATTGGCATTGAACGGATTCATCCCCCTTACATATCGACGGTACAACTTCAAGCAATCTTCGCATCACTGAGAAATAAGAAATCAGTGGGAATCGATAGAACATAGAACATTGTGTTTCAACATCTTCCTCTTGTAGCGGTAGACATTTACGTCACCATGTTCAACAATGCACTGAATAATGCCCATTATCCAAAGCATTGGAAAACAGCGTTGGTTCAGCCAATCCCAAAAAAGGGAAAATACAGTTCCAATCCGGCAAATCTCCGGTCCATAAGTCTCCTTCCGAGCATAAGCCAGGTATTCGAGAAAGTGCTACTGATAATGATAATGTGGGTTGAGGACAATCATATAGTTCCGGATAACCAATTCGGAATACCAATTCGGAATACCAATTCGGAACACCAGAGTTTTAAGGCGGGGCATGATACAATTTATACCGCGTCTAAACTCGTGTCAGATATCCAATGGAACAAAAGTAAGAAACAATGCACGGGTGCCTGCTTGGTTGACTTGGAAAAAGCCTTCAATACCGTATGGTTGGAAAGGCTTTTTTACAAGTTGAGCAGGTTGGGCATAAGCAAACCACTACTGGTAAAAAGTTCGTTGTGAAAAATGGCAGCGTAACTTCCACTGGAACATTCGAAATTAAAAATGGTTAATTCACCGATCCTATTCAGTATTTACACGGCTGATCTGATAGGATCCCTTTCAAATGTGATAGCGTATGCGGACGACTTGATAGCGTACAGATCAGGACCTAAGATTGACGTCATTGCAACACTCTTGCAGCGTAACTACGATAAGATTCAGCGATATTGCGACGATTAGAAGTTAAGATCAACTTCCAAAAGTCTGAGACCATTCTTTATAGAACGCAGTTGTCTGGGCCTCTAGGGATACCAGGAAGAATTGGCGAAAGTTCTCTATTGTTGGAGAACACGGACGTCCACTTGCATGTCAAAATGTAGTCAGATACCTGGGGATTTGGCTAGACCAATGTCTATACTTTAATAAACATGTAGATACTGCTCTAACCAGAGCTCGAGGCGCTTTCGCTCTTACAAAGAGACTGTTTTATAGCAGCCAACTCGATGCAAGAGTGAAGGTAATCTGCTACATGGCCCTTATTCGGCCCATGATCGCCGATGTCCTGGATGTCCTGTGTGGTTCAACATAGGGGCAAGCAGGATGGAAAGGAAACCGGGTGTTTGAGAGGGCCTGCCTTCAGGCTTGCCTTCACTTGTACAGAACACCAGAGTCTCAGTACATAAAATTCTATTCCAACGAGATCCTTTACAACAAAACGAGCCTGATAAGAGTGGACAATTTCCTAAACAAGATGACTCGAAGGCACATTGCGAGAGCAATGACCTCAATCAATAACCTGATCTCCTAGGCTTTCTACCCCAATAACATGTACCATGAGAGAGTGCGCCTTAACGGCTTTGTTCCCCGAGAGGCATTCCTCTATTATGATCAGGCAGGTTTGATCCAGGATAGAGCGGCGGTTCCGATAATCTTCCATGTAGCCCGGAAAACTGTGGATAGGCTTCTCATCTATGAGCAAGGCGTCGTACGGAGCGCTGAGGAGCGTCTCTTGTTTAGTAAGTCGGTGTCAACCCGAGATATCAAAGACGTCGAGCGAAAGCACCAACAATTCTGGTGGCTTGAGGGAGCTCCCTCGTCGATCCGTATAGATCCCGGATAGAGATAGTACGGCTATGGCCACCATGTATTTTTGCATGCCTTCGGCCGACTTACATAGCCCGCTTATGCAGGCTTTCATAGGTATAATGTACACATAGTCAACGTTTCAGCTCTCTACGTATAACGGTTCAAAAGTTACTGGGCTGTGGCAGACTGACGGACTGACAAACAGGCGGACATAGGACAAACTTATTTCCTTTTAAAGTCCGGAACACTAATTAACTAATTAATGAATCCGCAGACCTACTTTTTGGAGCTTTTCTATTAGCGTAATGTCAGAATTGATTTTTATCTCGAATCCAATATTTGCCCCACATTCTAGGTGCCAGCAAAAAGATGAGCCAAATCGGTCTAGCTATTCTCCTCATAGACAGAGGAAGGTAGGTTTAGGAACTAAGGAGATAATTCGATTTGATGTAGTATTAAAAAGGAGCTCATTATATCTCACTATGATCTCCTGTGAAAATTAATCTTTAATATTCAACCTCACTCCGGATAAGGTCCATAACATTCAAAGAACATAAAGCAAAAATCAACAAACGACTCTAAATAAATCTGTTTAATTCCTTTATAAATAGCAAAGATCAAGCATCCCATAGCGTTTATGCAAATCAGCTATCGGCTCACAAGCTCCCTTAAAGTTCGTGACAATACTTCCAAGCTGATTCTAAAAGAATGAAAGTCCTTTTCAATATTCTTGTCATTCTCCACCAATCTAACACTCTTCAATTATCCTTGAATAAAAATAACAAAAATAGATTGTATATGGAATGTATACGTACATACATACATTAATATGTACATTTATTGCTCAGTTCCATGGCAAGTGTACGATTCACTTTCACGTTAACCTTGAAACAGAGTTGATGTGAGAATTAAAAAAAAATTAAAAATCACACATGTCGCTATGTTGCCTCATTTATTTTAGAAGTAAAAGTTTACTTCCCAAGTAAACTGACATTCTGCATACATTTGTATGTAACACCCACGGAAAAGGGGGGTCTACATTCGGATCCTCGTGTGCTGAAAATGTTACATAATTTGGTTGGACGCCCCTTCTCTGAAGCGATACTTAGCAGTTTGATTGCCATTTCGTGATACTGTTGCTTGTTGTTATTCTTTTTTCGCGTCGTTGCTCCTGCAATGATGAGGATGGCCACCCAGACTAAAGGTGTGGCGCCGCATTCACTCGCGCGCGTACAATCCCATACACATCATAATGACCCAATTTCCCAAAATAATCATAAATCCCGTCCAATTTTGTTTTTCTTTATTCCCGCTTGGGACCTTAAAGTATTATTTTTTTGCGTATGCTTCATTTGAATGAGTACTGCGGTGGGTGAAACTTCTGGTATTACATCCCAGAAATATATTTATACACACATGTACATACCCCGAAGTATTTGCGCAAGGAATCATTAAATTACGGACCAAACGAAGAACATTTTCTACAGCAATTTCCAAAAACCAATCTGCAAAAGGAGTAGCAGTAATAACAACAAAAGAGTAAAATATAATAAAATAAAAGCAAATCATTGCAAGTAAGGAAAGCAGAGAGAACAATTACAGCTTGTTTAAAAGTTAGAATCTCATCGACATCATATTTACATGTGTAGGTACTTATATACATATGCATTGATTATAAATATATACATATGTATATGCATATTGAAACCGTTCCGTGCCTCGGGAGCACAATGAAACTCGGTATGTTGGTATGTATGTCTTTGGGATAGTTTTTACCTCGAAAAGTATTGTTTTTCCCTTTTCCCTTTAAGCTTTCTTGGAAAAATAGGGTTTGTTTTTATGCAATGTTGTGTTTAAAAACAAGTAAATATTCTTTGTTCACTATTTGCAAATGAAAAAATTACATATTTTGTGTGGATAATAAAAAAAACTTAATATCCTTCATGACAAATGCAAATAAAAAGATATGAAGACCAAGAGACGGTAGTTGACCAGTGCAAACCAGCCCATACACATCACACTCGCGTGGACACTGGGGTTATCACATAGTGTGGCCTTCACCATATACACCACACCGATCAGGACATCGACACTAAAAAATAAATTAAACTATTCTATGTGTCTATTTTGATTTTACTCGCATCGTGTCTCACACAAAAATCGGTGCGTACACCAACCCATACACAGTAGCCAGCACATATTCTAGTGCACCGACACAAGTGTGCGCACAAATGTGGTGTGTATAGGCCGCTTAAGGAAAGTAGAAAGAAACATATAAAAAGGTTACAATCCGTCTAGGGCCTATCCTGTATGCAAAAGTTTTTTTCAATATCTTATCAAATTACTCTAAAACACCAATTTTATCAATAAGGGGGCGTGGTAGTAGGCGGATTTAAATTTTTTTCATTATATACTGGATTTTGTTCCTTAGGACTGATAATATTCTAATAAAAACGTCGAAAAACCGTTTTTTTTTTATAAAAACGCCCCTAAAATGTAGGCGTGGCCTAATACAATGTATAGAAGATTTGTAGTGTAAAACGATATCTACCTATTTGCTTAAGTAAGTTGTTCGATTTTCATATAAAAATACTGAAAAAAGTGAATTTTTTGAAAAGTGGGCGTGTCAGTGGGCGGATTTTAAAAATGTTTACACTTGTATTGCTTACTTTTGCAAGGACCTCGTATACAAAATTTCATCGACCTAGCTCAAAATTTAAGGCCCAAAAACTGGTGACACACAGACGGACAGACGGATGGATATAGCCCAATCGACTCAGCTAGTGATGCTGATCATTTATATATATACTTTATTGGGTCTATCTGTAATATTTCTTTATGTTACAAACTATGTATCAAACTTAATATACCCTTAGGATAGGGTATAAAAAATGTTCGACAAAATACTTTTCTGCAGCAGATTTATTGTGTTAAAGGCAATTTAAATTGGTATCCTTTTAGCTTTCGACTAAATTCCTGGTCGAAATTAGCGTTACCTTTCGGACCCTTTAGGGCCAAATTGACCTTTCTTAGGTGACAAGGACTAAGCTCTAAAATCATCAATTATTGACACTTTTTGATATATACTACCCTTTTTACCATCCGCATTATTTGTTTTGGTATATGTCGTGGCTGTAATTTCTAACCCATGCTATCCGCATTAAAGGTTTTGGATGATGAAGAACTAGAAAAGTGGTATTCTAACTAAAGTTTTATGCAGAAGTTTAGGTCTGCGAATCCAAAGAACAAAATGTAAATACATAATTGAAATGACAATTTCT
Source organism: Chalcosyrphus nemorum (assembly GCA_949716465.1). Taxonomy (NCBI): domain Eukaryota; kingdom Metazoa; phylum Arthropoda; class Insecta; order Diptera; family Syrphidae; genus Chalcosyrphus; species Chalcosyrphus nemorum. The sequence continues at coordinate 10,708,692 of OX454335.1, forward strand.
TTCTTGTTCTGTTTGTTTTCTTGTTATTCTATGATGAATTATATGAATTATGAATTTTTGTCTTCCATTTTATATGGGACCCTTTTATATTCTGGTGGGGACCACTTATAGCTGCTCCAAAAAAAATCCAGAAGGAGTTCACTCACGACGAGAACTCCACTGAAAACAATAGCGTCAAAAAGCCCTAGGGCCGAAGCTAGCGCTATAATTGTAAGTACTCCGAAAATACAAGAGCAAAGACCTGGAACTGAACCCAGCGTAATTGAGAGTGAACTAGAAGATACAAGCGGAAACAAAAACAAACAACTATTACATTAAATGGCAACCTGAGCTCAAAGTAAGAAAATATCTTGAAGTAATAGTTCCAAGTTTACAAAACCAAAAAAGGGAGCTGGATAAAAGTTTCACCTGCACTAACAACTCTCCTGCGCAACGGCCAGCAAAATAGAGAAAAGTAATACCACACCGATGAAGACGAGCTCGCACTGGAAACATATGGCCATCTAAAGGAAAACAAAAGGCCTACGAAAAAACGCAAAGCTGAAGAAAGCCCTGAGATATCTGCAAATAGACAGAATGCTAAATAAGCAAACAAAGAAGCGATAAAAGTCTTCGGAAGATAAGCACTGGTTTGAAAAAAACAGTCTTTACCACCACTAATAATGATAGATAGTAGTAGATAGATTTAGTGAGTAAAGAAAAGTAATCGAACAAAAACGAAAAAGGCTTGTAAACAGTGTTGCCGCAAGAGTTTTGAAAAATGTATTTCCGCCGACAGAAGAAAAGTATCAAAAGGTACCATAATAGAAATCATGAGTAAAACTGCCATTATTAGGCATGTTTTTTTGGTATTCTATATAGACTTAAAAAAGTATTTGCAAATAAAACGCCTATTGGAGCTAAGGAATTTCAACATCGCTGTTTGGAAGCACTGTGTAATGACATTTAATTATATTAATTTCAGCAAACCCAACACCTTGTCCTTTGCCCATGTTTTCCGTTTGCTAATAACAAATTCAATAACAATTCAATAACAAATTCAATAACAATTTTCTCTTCAGAACACATCTTTTCTTGATTTATTTTTTTTTATGAATGACTGCTGTCTGTTCAATAATTTTTGACATTTTCGATATCATTTTTCGATACATTCGAAATAAAACAATTTGGGAGCACGGTTTTTATTGCGGCTAAGCAAAAAAGGCTGGATAATTATCCAAATTTCGTTATTCTATATAGGTTGAGCTGTTAGTGTATTTAATATGGAAAATATTTAGAATACCAAAAAAACACGCCTTTTATTATTTTGTTTATATTAAAAAAATGAAGACAAGCAATAATGCCTAAAATAACATGAATATTCTCAAGTGTTTTAGAAAAAATCTATCCATCCAAACCGGCGCCAAGTCAACTACAAGAATATTTAAATAATTCAATAAATTTTGGAGCAATACACTTCAGATCAGTGAATAAGAGTATTGCCTGCTATATTATAGTATTTTGTTGTCGGAAGATCGAAGTATTGTCGAAATTAAGATTAAAAAGTATCACTTTTGATACTTTGGTATCATTGTGGAAACACTGCTTGTAAATTCACATCCTATAACAACAACAAATGGAGAATTAATGTCGATGACAGTGACACAAACAGAGAAATCAGTGAGGAATTGACTAAAACAAAGATCCCGCGGCACTCATACGAAAATAAAGCTACTAGACCAATTAGATTAGTAGAAGTAGTACGTCACAAATAACCCAAATTAGATAATCCACTTCGAAAATCCTCTCCCATGTGACAGATAAAGTGAACCCTGGTTTTATTGGTATTGCAGGCAGAAAAACGCACACTAGAAAAACTAGGGTTTAGGATATCTGTCACATGGGAGAGGAATATTAAAGAAAAAAAATCGGAAAATTGAGAGAAATTAAGAAATTGGGGAGAGGATGCTATGTTCAATAAACAACTACGGAAAATATTTTTCGTTTTGTGGTGAATCTGCTAAAAATATAAAATTTAAAATTTAACGTCTTTTTTCAAACGTTTATGCTAGTTTTTAAATTGGAAACTAAATAAAAACATATTTATGTATCACAGCATACCCAAAAATAATTTAATTTCTTCCGTTTTGTACTTTGAACAAATATCAAGTACGTTTATCATAAATTTTAGTTCGAATAAAAACAAGAAAATTTTTAATAACAGGAAATGTATGTGTGATAGGTAAAACTTATCTTGTGTATAAATTAGAATATTAAAAAGTGGCGATTGTGTAGGGTTTGAGATTTCTGGTTAAAAAAAAGTATAAAAAAAACTCACTAATTCGAGTACAGCGAAACTCTTTTTATTTTTATACCCTATCCTAATTATACCCTATCCTAATTATACCCTATCCTAAGGGTATATTAAGTTTGACACATAGTTTGTAACATAGAGAAATATTAAAGATAGACCCAACAAAGTATATATATAAATGGTCAGCATCAATAGCCGAGTCGATTAAGCCATGTCCGTCCGTCCGTCCGTCCGTCCGTCCGTCCGTCCGTATGTCACCAGTTTTTGGGCCTTAAATTTTGAGCTAGGTTGATGAAATTTTGTATACGAGGTCTTTGGAAAAGTAAGCAATACAAGTGTAAAAATTTTTAAAATCCGCCCACTGACACGCCCACTTTTCAAAAAAATCACCTTTTTTCACTATTTTCATATGTAACTCGAAAAAACTTACTTGGGCAAATATGAAGATATCCACTTAATCTACAAATCGTCTATACATTGTATATGGCCACGCCCACTTTTTAGGGGCGTTTACTTCAAAAATTAATTTTCGAGTAAAAATATTAGTTTATAGGCAAAATAGCGTGTCGCCCACTGACACGACCAAATAAGATAGGGATAGGGTATCATACGATCCGCTCCAGGTTAGTTAAGCGGTATAATCCTTTAAGTGAAGATTCCAGAAGTTCCGCCGAACAAAAAATTGTATGGCAGGGGGGTCTATTCTTACCCCATTTCAAGTTATAGCCCCCCAAAGTGGGTGACCTCTAATTTAGAGGTGTAGCCACTTTAAACGCTATAACTTCCAAAATATTATTGGTATAGAAAAGATTTTGTACATTTTGAAAAGACAATTTCGTAGCGCACACAAGCCCTAAACACTTTGGGTACATCTGTGCAACTACAAAAAAGTTATGGCTTCTTAAACTCAAAATTATGAAAATTTGTTGTTCCATTTTTTTAATTAAAATGCATTTTTCTCAAAATTTTTACTTAATAATTTTTTTGTTTTTTTTATAAAATTTTTATCCCTGAAAAATTTCCTAAACATTTTTTACGTACGATTAACAGAAGTTGCAATAACGTACGATTAACAGAAGTTGCAATAAAATCCATTTTTTGCCACACAAAAATGCTCAAACAAAATTAAATGATAATAATAAACTAACGTACCTATGAGCAATGCAGTTAACAGTTAATTGTCGAATAGGAAAAAATAGCGTAACAAAGAATTATCACAGCTTTTCGTGTGATGAGCACGACATCATCGAAGACTTGAGTAATAAGAAATTTAGGATTTTGGAAGCCAAATACCTTTCTAAAAAAGAAACCACTCAAGTGATGGGCAACCAACGACATAGAACAGAAAATATACAATATAAAATCAATAATGTGTATTGTTGTTAAGATCGAGCCACTTCGTAAGAACTCAAACTCAATACCCCGATGCAAACGATGCCGGGCTTTCGGGCATACGCAAAGTTATAGTAAAAGGGATTTTGCTTACGTTAAATGTGAAGGAAAATATCCCACAAAAAATTGCCCTGTGAAGAAAGACGAGAAAGCTAAATGTATAAACTGTCATGGTGATCACCCCGCAAATTATTGAAGTTGTCCGATGGGCGATGGCAAGACAATACCAAGAACGGAAAAGTAAAGTTACTAAAATCCACCAACAAAATGCATCGAATAATGAAAGCAAAGTAAACGGTGAAAACAATAGACCAGGTGCACCGTATAAATAACGTTATAGAAAAGGCACTGGAAGAAAAACGAATTTGTTCTGCAATATTTTTAGACGTTGCACAGGCTTTTGATAAAGGTACGCATAAGGGATTAGAGTATAAACTTCATAGGGATTTACCTAGATAGTACTATGATATTGTTGCGAAATCGCGGATTTTGCAGGGCTCAACGAAAGGATGGCAAAGAAAATCAAAAATCAGAAAATAAAACACGTTCAACTTCAACAATGTATAACCTTCGTTATTTTATTGCGGCTAGATCGGAATGACAGCTGTCATAACATCGACAGCTTCTTCTGTCAAAACTTCTGCTGTTCGAGAGGACAGCGTTCGCACCTGCGTAACACTCCCCCCTTCTTGAACTGGACCCTCTTCGGTCACAGGCATTTTCTCGGTAGGCCAGGAGCTGCAATTGTTCCCTCGGTAGTTTGTTACTCGATCAATGTGCACAACTTTAGCTTTTGATCGCGGCGTCTTCTGGATCTTGATCGTGACATCATTTATGATTTCCATGACCCGGTATGGTCCATCCCAGTCCGATTGAAGTTTTGGGCAAACTCGAACTCTCCTCCGGGGGTTGTGGAACCACACAAAACTTCCAACCTGCAATTTAAGAAGATTAGCTCTTAAATCATACCTGCCCTTCATCTTCTGAGCCGAGTGACGTAGTTCAATTCTTGCTCGGTCGTGAATATCGCGCAGTTGGTCCTGAAGCTGCTGGGCAAACCCCCGATATGCCTTGGGATCCACATCTGGTGGTGGCTCGAAAAGTAAGTCCTGAGGCAGGCGCATATCACGACCATACATCATTGCAAAAGGCGTTTCCTTGGTTGATTCCTGAGTTGACGAACGATAGGCCATTGCAAAGAGGGGAAGAAGGTCATCCCAGTCATCCTGCTTATCATTGACGAATTTTGCGAGGTAGTGGAGTATCGTCCGATTCATCCGCTCCACAAGACCGTCGGACTGAGGGTGTAGTGGCGTTGTTCGGGTCTTGCGTATACCCATTAATTCCATAACATTTTGGAATACTTCCGACTCAAAGTTACGTCCTTGATCCGAATGTAGTTCTGCTGGCACACCGTAGCGACAAAAGACTTCATGGACTAAAGTTTTGGCCACAGAATCAGTTGTTTGGTCCACGAGTGGAAATACCTCGATCCATTTAGAAAAATAGTCCATCATCACCAACACATACCTATTTCCTCGCTTAGTTGGGGGTAACGGTCCTAAGATGTCGATGGCCACACGCTGAAATGGTTCACCACTCAAATAAATCTGCAGCTTTCCTTGCGTTTTTCTCTGTGGGCCTCGCTTTGCTGCGCATGTATCGCATGCAGTACAGTAATGTTCTACATCTTTTCTTGCTCCAACCCAATAAAACCGGCATCTTAGCTTTTCAAACGTCTTGTTGATTCCGAAATGTCCTCCTGATACGGTATCGTGGTACAGTTTAATTATTTCCTTAAACAGCGATCGGGGAACGATCGGAAGTAATCTTTCTGGCTGTTGACGTTTTGTTGGTACCCACTTCTTGGACAATATGCCGTTATGTAGCTTAAGACTGGCAAACTGCGCCCAATACACTTTCAGCACATTACACTCACCCGAGATCTCACTCCATATGGGTCGATTTCCAGCTTTTACCCAGTTTATTACCTGACTCAGGATTGAGTCTGTTTCCTGTTCACGCTGAAGCTTCTCAAGTTCGAAATCACTGTCAACCAATCGAATCGCGTGAACTGAAAAGCTTTCTACTACTTTTAGCCGTTTTTCCTTACCATCGCAGTGATTACAAAGCTCATCCGCACAAGGTCGCCGTGAGAGCGCATCGGCGTTAAGGTGTTTCTTTCCCGCTCGATGTTGAATTCGAAAATTGTACTGTTCTAGGCGCTCCATCCACCGGGCCAGTTGACCCTCTAGGTTTTTAAACGACAATAACCAATTCAATGCGGCATGATCAGTTCGGACTAAAAATTCTCGACCATATAGGTAAACATGAAAATGCTCTATTGCTTTTACCAATGCCAATAATTCTTTGCGTGTCGTGCAATAATTGCGTTCAGCCTTGCTCAAAGCCCGACTAAAATAGGCAATAACTCTTTCCGTTCCATCTTGTAGTTGAGATAGCACAGCTCCCAGGCCATAATCGCATGCGTCTGTATCAAGTATAAGTTGTCCTTCAGACTGAAAATGTCCCAGCACAGGGAAAGATGTTAAAGCGTCCTTTAAATCATTGAATGCACTTGCACATTGGTCGGTCCATTTAAAGGGCATGTTTTTCTCGGTGAGCTGATGAAGAGGGCGAGCGGTTGCAGCGAATTGGGGTACAAATTGGCGGTAATACGTGCAAAGTCCAACAAAACTCCGTAGATCCGCCAGGTTTGCAGGGGTAGGCCAACTACGAACCACTTCAATTTTATCAGGGTCTGGAGAGAGGCCTTTACTGCTCAATACATGACCCAGGAACTTGACTTCATTGCGGAACAGATTGCATTTCGACGCATTTAGCTTTAATCCGGAGTCTTTTAAACGGCTGAAAACAGAACGCAAGTTAATAAGCATTTGATCGAAGGTCTTACCATGAACGAGAATGTCATCCAGATAAGGAAGGCAAACTTCTAATGGTAGTCCCCTTAGTACGTTCGACATCAAACGCTCGAAAGTGGCGGGGGCATTCGTCAAACCGAAGCTCATCACTCTAAACTGCCACAGACCGTCTCTTGTCACAAAGGCAGTTTTCTCTCTGTCATCAGGGTGAACTTCCACTTGCCAGTACCCAGATTGGCAATCAAGGGTGCTGTACCAGACTGAACCAGATACCGAGTCCAAGGTGTCATCTACTCTGGGTAAAGGAAAAGAGTCTTTGATCGTAGCCGAGTTCAGACGGCGATAATCGACACAGAATCTCGTTGATCCATCTTTCTTTTTCACCATCACGATGGGGGAGGCCCACGGACTGGAACTGGCCTCAATGATACCGCGTCGCAGCATGTCATCAATTATTTTTCGAGACTCCTCTTGTTTAGCAAAAGGAAGTCGGCGTGGGGGTTGCTTAATTGGTTTAGCTGAGCCTACATCGATTCGGTGTTGAACGATTTTTGTTCTCCCCAAATCATCTGGACCCATTGAGAAGATGTCCTTAAATTCCCACAAAAGGGCTTTAACCGATAGCTGTTGTGCTGGCTCAAGATGTTCTAACGACCGTACAAGGAGGTCTGACAAACATTCCGGCAGAGGTGTATCGTTGAAAGCGACCGAATGTAAGCACTCAGCTTCCTCAAAAAGAGCCACGGGGGTTTCGCTAGGTAAACTTACAGAATGATCCGCTACATTAGCGACTCGAACGAACACATTTCCCTCATAATTTTTATTCAAGGATTTTCCGATCAATAGTCCTTTTGGCAATTGATGTCCTATAGGAGAGACGACGCCTTCTGAAAAGTTATCGATGGGGAGAGCTGTCAAAATCATTGCTTCCGTACGGGGGGGAATAACACAGTCACTAACAACTCGCAAACATGCCGCTCTCACAGGTTTTTCTCGCGGAACTTCAGCAACCAGATCTGCTGTATTGTCATCACTCTCATAGCTCAATGGAATACGATGTCCACCGACTACTATTTGGTTAGAGGAAAAGTCCAACACGCCCTTCGTTACTTGAAGAACATCGACACCTAGGATGCCGTGGCAGCCAGCGGGAAGCGGAAAATCAACCACTAACAATTTAACACGACGTTTAAATCGACCAAGTGCAATATGTGTACGCCAGCAATGAGAACTTTCAAATGAATTACCGCATAAGGTTTGCAAGCTAACGTTGCCGGAGAGGAGATGGGTATTGGGAGGAATAACTGATCGACTCACCAATGTAATCGATGACCCGGTATCTACCAACATTCGACAAGACACGTTGCCGACTGCCATGACCACAGTAAAGCCACTGTGAAGTTTCTGCGAATAAATGTTATAAATTTGGGGTCGAATAGATGGAATCAGCGTTGACCCCCTGCCGCTGACTTCTGGTCGTTTCCCGACACGTCTGCTGTTGCATCGTCACGACGACTTCTTCTAGCAGGTTGCCTATGATTACGTCTGGCTGCCGGGGTGTGATCGCTGTTTACTTCAATTGACCGAGCCTGATAAATTGTTTGTGTTGCAAGGCGTGCGGCTTCTACCGTGATGGCCCGAGACACAGCTTCAGCAAATGTTTTTGGATCGGCAAGCCTTACATTTTCCTGAATACTGCGATCGTAGATTCCGTCAACAAATTGCATAATGGCTATACGCTCTTGCGCGGTGGAGGGGCAATCACTGAATACAATTCTTGTCAGTCGCTGTATGTCACTCGCGAAAGCACCGAGGTCTTCATTGGATCGCTGCCGCCTGGAACGGAAAGTTGCGTGAGAAACATGTTTTTCTTGGCTGACAAACCTGAGTTGTAGGGCTGAAACCAATTTATCATAATCGGTGCGGTCAGAGGCATCCAAGTTTGCAAGCACCGCCACACCTTCTCCTCGGAGAAGTGTTGCTAGTGTCCGCGCTTTTTGCTGAGACGTCCAACCGTTGGCTTCAGCGATGATCTCAAACTGCAATTTATAATCTGTCCAACGGGTCGTGTTGTTATCAAATGGTGGGGGGAAGAGATTGCAGCTGATTGGAGATAAGCTGCGATGACAATGTGGCTGACAATCTCCCGCTGGATTCTCTTGCTGGATTTGTGTGCGGTTCGTTGTAGTACGATTTTCGGGAGTAGAGCATTCGAAGACCTTATTGGCAAAGGTTGTTCCAGTCATGGTTTTAAGCTCTTCGGATTGTCGTTGCTGCTCCTGTGATAGTTGCGCTATGGTAGCACTCTGCTGTTCAACATCAGCGCATAAGAGGTTAAGTTTTGCGAACAATTTTTCGAAATTCTCATTTAATTGCTCTGCCATATCGAATTGAGTATCCCACTTCTGACACCAGTGTTGCGAAATCGCGGATTTTGCAGGGCTCAACGAAAGGATGGCAAAGAAAATCAAAAATCAGAAAATAAAACACGTTCAACTTCAACAATGTATAACCTTCGTTATTTTATTGCGGCTAGATCGGAATGACAGCTGTCATAACATCGACAGCTTCTTCTGTCAAAACTTCTGCTGTTCGAGAGGACAGCGTTCGCACCTGCGTAACAATATCCTTAAATCTTATATATGTAGTAGATTCTTTAGAATTCGTTATGGTTCAGCGTACTCTGAACTTTAAGAAATTCAAGCAGGTGTTTTAGGACCTACTCTGTATTTATTATACCTATACGAGTGATATACCACATGCGAGTGATATTATGATAGCCACATTTGCAGACGACACTGCTCTTCTATCGAAAGATAGATGTGTGACTATAGCTACAGAAAAGCTACAAAATTCAATTAACAAGATATGTGTTTGGACGCAGCGATGGCGAAATAAACTTAAAGTCCACCCATATCAATTTTACAAATAAAAAGATAATGAATCTTACCGTGATTATTAGTAATCAAGTAGTTCCTTACTCTAACACAGCTTAAAGTATCTCGGTATGAATCTGGATGCTGACCTAAAATGGAAGGAACATGTGCAAAAGAAAGTCGAAGACCTAAGTATTAGATATAGAAAACTATATTGGTCGTTAGGATATAATGCAGATTTATCAGCTGAGAATAAAATTCAATTACATAATTAGATACTTAGACCTGTTTTGACATATAGTATCCAATGGTAATATACATACATATTTGGTATTTTATTGTAACTGTAAATATTTTTACAATATTCCAACATGAGATTTGAAATGATAAGTTATTGAAAAACAGTGGATTTCCGGAAAATTGTTAGAGATCCGAATTAGAACTATTTAAACGTGAAGTACCGTTATATGACATTGATTTTTTTTTTTAGATCTGCATTGCGGTTAATCTTAATCTTGCTTTACTTTCCAGCAGTGGGATTTGGGTAAATAACAATAATAATAATTATAATTATAACAACCTTTAGCCATACAATTAGACTAAAATGTAATTTATTGAGTTTCGAGTTCAGCTAATGTAGATGTGAAAAAAAATTATGAAAAAACACCTTGCTGTTCCGAAATTCACAAGCTAACGAAACCGAAACTAAGTTGAGAATAGTAATAGAATACTATGCGTATTTATAATTTATATATCTATATCTATATATATACTTGGCGGATTTCGATGAAACTTTTTGCTAAAGTGTAGTCTCTTAATCGACTTGGCTAGTAATGCTGATCATTTATATATATACCTTGTCGTGTATAGTATAATACTATACTATGTCGTGAAAGTATAATACTTGGTATTATCACTTGATGATATGAAATGTACGAAAGAGCAAAGAAATAGCAGTTATTAAGACGGGGCGAGGTGAAGCATCAGAGAAGTAATTTGCTCCATGTACATAGGCTAAATACTCCCATATCTATTGTATTATAAATAAGAAAAACAAAAGCATATTACATGCTGGTATGTACATCCTTCTTCTATTCAATATCAATCTAACTGTGAAAATCGATCAAATTTTAACTCTTTCCATGCGCTCCTCCTATACATAACTTTCACTGAAAAACATATGAGAATTCTACAATCCGTCTAGAGCGGATCGTGTACCTATACAAAGTTTTTGTTTTTAGTGTTCCGGACCTTAAAAGGTAAGACGGAACACTTATGGGTTTGATACGGTGTCTGTCTGTCCGTCAGTCTGTCACAGCCCTGTAACTTTTGAACCGTTAGACATAGAGAGCTGAAACTTTCGCTATGTATACATTATGTGGAAGCTTGCACAAGATGGGGCCAATGAATTTCTTTTTGGGAGCCCTTTTTTGGGCACCTTGTATGAAGGGCAAAAAAAAATTATTTTGTTCCCCATCATGTGGCATATCAAATTAAAGAGAATTTTGCAAGGGCTCCATATATGTAAGAAATATTTTTTTCTGACAAAATTTTTTGAACAAAAAAGCTTGCCAAACATTTAAAATATATGTTGTCCCCCCCCCCTAGGGCCAGACCATAAATGCTAAAAATATGAAAAAAATTGAAGATACGTAGAATTTTGTGCAGATTGTGAAATAAGTACGAAAATTTCTGTATCTTATATATTTTCTGAGAAAAATTAAAAAAATGGGGTATCTAGTTACCCCACTGTATCTCCCCCAGTTTTCATGCTTTCTAGATAATTTTTACAGTAGGTCATTACTGATACTAGGATTGGCTCAAAGTATAAGTTTCATCTAAATCCGCTAAGTAGTTCCCGAGTTACAGATTTTAGAAGAGCGCATGGCCTTCCCTATATATTCATCTCTTCTCTTGCTGCTGCCTCATTCGATTTCGATTTTTCAAAAACTAAGTCATTTGCACTAATGGATCGTATATGTTAGCTCTATGCTGCTATTGAAAGCTAAATAAGTTTAGAAAAACTATAATTTTTTTTAAACTTTGGGTTTTTTTTTTTTAAAAAAATTTTCTTAAATTTTTAAAACTCTAAATGCTGTACTTCTTCGCATGTCAAGTATTGCCAGTGTTTTGCTTTACTTAAACCATTTAGTAAGCAAAGTACCGTTATATGCATTTTTATCCAAAAGGTTGGTACGCCTAAACTAACTGAAATATGAAATTTTATCAAAATCGTTGAAACCATTTTGGAAAAAACTCCGTGTTTGTGAAAATGGCACTACGTGAAGGGGCAATAAGAGTATTGCTAGAACAAAAATTTCAATGTCCCCTTTAGTGGCCATGCAATAGCTCACTAACATGAAATTTGAAGTAAATTGATTCACTCGTCATACAGACAGAAAAACAGAATCGGCAGACACACTATAACGAGCTTCTCTATCAATGTAATTTCAGAATTATTTAATATCTCGAGTTCCAATTTTTGCACGAATACAATACATGTTTTATATCGAAAGTGCAAATTAAAATAGACTGGAATGTCAGCTCAGTATTACTAGGACATACCTACGTACAAGACATTACATTATTCATATCAAACCCAGTATCAGGTGTACCTATGCAGGATATGAATAAATTGCCTTCTATTTAATGACAATATAAAATGTCCGGAACACTATTCCACGAGGCCCTCCTCGCACTTGCCCAATTTTTTAATATCAAATGGGACTTTGGAGTTATCAAATTACTCCAAAATACAATTTTTTTCAATAAATGGGTGTGGTAGTGGGCGGATTTTAAATTTTGGTCAATATAAACTGTATTTTGTTCCTTAGAAGTGATATTGTTCGAATAAAAAGATCGAAACCAGTTTTTTTTTTTTATAAAAATGCCCATAAATTGTAGGCGTGGTCAATATAATTTATGGAAGATTTGTAGAGTCAAAATATATATACCTATTTACTTAATTAAGTTTTTTCGAGTTTCATATGAAAATACTGAAAAAATTGAATTTTTTTGAAAAGTGGTATGTCAGTGGGCGGATTTTGAAAATGTTTACATTTGTATTGCTTACTCTTGTAAAGACTTCGTATACAAAATTTCATCGACCTAGCTCAAAATTTAAGGCCCAAAAACTGGTGACACAGATGGACGGACGGACACAGCTCAATCGAATCGGCCAGTGATGCTGATCATACTGTAAGGATAGGGTATAAAAATGTGCTTTCTGATAAAGAAAATGAAGAAATTTGACGGTTGCTGAGGACACAGAACATAAGTTTTTACATATTCCCTAGTTAGGTACTATGTTAAATTAGGGACCAAAGACTACCTGATACAATAAATGTTTCAGATAGTCATGCTGTAGTAGACTTGCAGGACTTACGCAATAAAACTGCAAAATATATATATAATGGAGCCCATCGCAGATGAATTTTTGTCTTTGACCACTATTGTAGCCTTAGTATGTAAATTGGACTTTGATCGAAGCTCTGGGCATAGCGCTTATAAACAGAGGTTTCAAAATATTAATAGTTCAGATGAATTTGTATTTTTTATTGCACTCGTTCCACTACAAATAGTCGATAAAGATAGTGGCGATATAAAGTGGGCAAATCCCAGACCACCATCATTATTTTATTTTTGACCTATAAAACTAATATTTTCGAAAGCTAAAAAGTTTTGGTAGCTAATGAGAAAGCAAATATGGAACAATTCATTAAGTAACTAGTTCCTCTTATCATTACTGTTAAAGACAGGTGCATCACTGTAAATTTTGAAATGTTGTTCACCATGGTAGATGGTGGTATTTGTAATGTTATAAGTGAAACGAACTCAGCTCTTTTTTTTTTTTTTTTTTTGATGCGCTGGAGGCGATGGACTCTTTATGGATATTCGCAGCCCGTACTACGAAGTTATGCACGACTCCATGCTCTAGCATGTTTACGTGCTAAACCACCGCCCCCCAAACTGTCCTGTTGCCCCCTACGGTACCTCCGATCAAGGCAGGGACACATCTAGGACGTGTTCCGCGTTTTGGACTTTCCCTTCACAGTGCCGGCAGAAAGGAGCATCTGCGATATTGTATTTGTGAAGGTATTCCCGAAAACTTTCATGTCCTGTTAGGAATTGAGTGAGGTAGAAGTTTACCTCCCCGTGTTTTCTGTGGTCCACTCTTCGATATCTGGCAGCAGTTTGTAGGTCCATCGTCCATTTTCTAACGTGCTCCATCGTTGTTGCCATTCTAATTTTGCAGTCGCTCTGATGCTGCTTCTTTCCTCGTTGTCGCTGTTCTGCATGCATGCTGCTACTCTGACCTCCAGGTCGATAGGCATTCGCGCTGCTATTACATTAAATACCCCGATACTGTCCTAATGCGGAGCATATTCTAAGAAATGCTCTTCTGTGTACCGAATTAATCCCCCTCATGTATGAGTTTATTGCTGTAGCCGGTTCCCATATGGGGGCTGCATACATGAGGATTGACTTGCTAACTGTCGCAAGTAGGCTTCTTATAGGCTGCTTTGGTCCTCCAATATTGGGCATTAGCCTGGATATTGCTGCAACCACACGGTTTGCCTTTACGCTTGTGTGGGCTAGGTGTTCTCTAAAGTTTAGCCAGGTACTTTATGTAGGGCTTCGACGCAATAGTGTGTTCGCCTGCCTCTATTGTTAGGCGCTCAACTTTCTTGCGGCTGCTTATGAGGACGGCCTCCGTTTTGTGTTCTGCCAGTTCCAGGGCTGATGAACGAAGCCACGTTTTCACGTCTTTAATTGTGTTGTTGCAGTGTTGCGTCACTTCCTCTAGTGTTTTAGCCACAACAACCACTGCTATATCGTCAGCGTAGTCGACTCTTGGCTTACGTATCCGTAGTACCCCATCGTACATAATGTTCCACAAGGCTGGGCCCAACACTGATCCCTGTGGTACTCCTCCTGTAATTTTATGTGTTTTAGGCCCTTCTTCCGTATCATAGTGGAGGGTCCTATCTTCAAAGTAGTCCGTTATTATTCCGCGCAGATAGTTAGGGACGCACATGTCCCTCAGCGCTCTCATAATGCAGCTCCATTTGGCAGAGTTGAAAGCATTCTTTACGTCGAGGGTAACGACGGCGCAGTACTGCTTCTTTCCTCCTTTCCATCTGGTCCCCGATATGGCTTCGCGTGCTATCTTGCACACTGCTTGTATCGCATGGGTTGTGCTTCGTTTCTTTCTGAAACCGTATTGTAGGTCCATTTTCTCCTTCGGTCCAGTCTGTCACGGATTATTTTCTCAAGCACTTTTCCTACTGTGTCTAGCATGCACAATGGTCTATATGAAGACGGTAGGTCTGGAGTCTTGTCGCCTTTTGGGATTAGTACCAATCTCTGTCGTTTCCATTGTAGGGGAAACTTTCCTTCTATCAGACAAGCTGTATAGAGGTTAGCAAAAGCCGCTGGTTGGGCTTTAATGGCCTTTTTTTAGTACGAAGTTAGGGATGCCGTCCATTCCAGGAGCCTTGTTACTCTTGATTGAATCCACTAACTTAAGGACTTCTGCAGTTGTGACGGGTGGTATTATTTCCCTACCCGTTATTGTTGTAGGGGGATGCGGATACTAGTATGCCTTGGAAATAGCCCGCTCACTATAGTATCCATCATTCTCGGGCACGACGGTGCCGTTGCTGCGGCGCTTTTTAGTTTCTCCATGACTATCTTGTAGGCGTTTCCCCATGGACTGTGTTGGAGGTCTTCTCTTAATTTGTGAAAGGATTCGATTTTGCTCCTCTTTATGAGTTTTCGGAGTTCCTTTCTTTTTCTTAGGAAATCTTCGCGTATCTCTTCTGAGTCTTCTTTGTCTTTGTCTTGCTCGCTGCTGGCGCCTACGTAATTTGAGGCACTCTGCTCTTAGTCTAGCGATGCAATCGTTCCACCAGTACACCGGTGTTCTCCCATTCCCATTGCTTTTTCGTGGCATGGATGCATCGCATCCTTGGGTCAAATACGCGGTCATTTGGGTGGCCTGTTCTTCAGCAGTGCCAAAGAATACTTTCATGTTGGTCATCCAGAAATCGAGCATCTCATTATCATTATTTTTAATGGCTTCCCGGTGCTGGAACCGTCCCGGCTCTCTCCTCTGAAATATGATGGCTCGGTGATCACTGTTTGTGTAGAGATCGGAGACTTGCCATTTTACTTTCCTATCTATGTTTCTACTGGCAAATGTTAGGTCTACGATTGAGCCTGATCTGCCGTTATTGAATGTGTCTTTGTTTCCTTCGTTTAGAAGCACCAGGTCGAGGCTAGCAAATGCGTCCAGTAATGCCTCCCCTCTGTGGTTGGTTTTAGTGCTGCCCCATTCGACTGCCCATGCGTTGAAGTCTCCAGCTATAATAACCGGTGATTTCCCTCGCACATCATTTTCAAGTACATCCAGCATCTGTTGGTATTCTGCCATACTCATACTAGGTGGGGCATAACCACTAAAGAAATGGATTCCTTTCACTTTTGCGTAGGTGAAATTTGGTCTTTTGTTTGTGCTCTTGCGCTCAAATGCATAGCTTCCGCAGCTTCAAATTGCTGCTTTCTTGGTGGCGTCATCTACCCATCTTGCCTTGGTATTGGAGCTTATGTACTGTTCGCATATAAGGGCTAGGTCTGCTTCTTCTTCTTTGACTGTCTGTGTAAGCAGATCCTGTGCGGCTTCACAGTGATTGAGATTTATTTGGATGCACTTCATTGCTTCTTTACTAATACTCGTATCGCGTTTTTGTAAACTACACATCTGTAGCTACCGGTGGCGTGGTTGTTTCCAATTTTACATGCCGGGTCGCATATGGAACACTTCGGCTCTGCTGTACATGTTTTAGCTGTGTGTCCTTTATCCCC
Organism: Chalcosyrphus nemorum; assembly: GCA_949716465.1. Classification (NCBI taxonomy): domain Eukaryota; kingdom Metazoa; phylum Arthropoda; class Insecta; order Diptera; family Syrphidae; genus Chalcosyrphus; species Chalcosyrphus nemorum. The sequence goes on from OX454335.1 coordinate 10,725,002, forward strand.
ACATCTTAGACATGTTCCTGTGCAGTCAATCTCGTTCTACAGTGCCTAGAAATATGTCCGTATTCTAGACACTTGAAACACCTAGTTGGAGTGATGTACTCTCTTACTCGGCATCTGACCCATCCTATCTTTAGGCGTCCCGCCGCGATAATCTGGGTCGCCACATCTACTGGTAGACTGATGAGGGCAGTTTGCGTTCCGTCCCTCATTTTCCTCGAACTCAGCTCTAACGTGTTACATTTGCGGATGTACCCCTAAAGATATGAACAAAGAGGGAATTGAACGTCTCCAGCCAAATGAGTTAGCTTACAGCTTTAGTTTGTCACTCTTTCATTGTTGGATAAGGATATTTGAATGCATGTTACGTATTTATTATCATTTGGATTTAAAAAAAGTAGCAAGCTAAAGGGGAAGATTTAAAAAAAAGCTTTTAGAAAGAAAATTCAAAATAAAAAAAGAATTCAAAGAAAAGCTTGGATTAATTATTCACAAGCCAAAGCCTGGGTTCGGTTCCACTAATGACGGAAATACTGCCCGTCGATTTTTTGCTAATGCGTCTTTAAGTTCCTCAATTACCGGCATAAACGAACATTTAATTTCAAAATTATCAATAATACTAAAAGTAATATCGAGCGGAAAATATATTAATATGCATTTAGGACATTAGTTCATGGAACAAAAGAGATATATCTTAGTAATTATTACTGGTATTATATGGCTGTAACTTTGCATAAACTGTTAATACATGGTCCTGATGTGATTTTATACTTTTCAATTCCGATAGATCAGTTGTCTGAAGAAGCATTGGAGTGCAGGCACAAGAATATTTGCTATATCCGAGAGCCCGGAAATCATCACGAATCAATACCAATAGGGATATCATGAAAATGATTCTTATTACGTCTGACCCAGGCCTTGTAAGTTTCGAAAAGTTTCAAATAGTTGTCAAAAAATTATTTCAGGCATTGCCGAATATATTATTGATGGTACTCAGTCTGAAACATTTGATGTAAATATAGATTCGGATCACTCAAATGAATCAGTCACAGAAACAGAATCTGAAACAGACTTAGAAAGTGAATAATGTAACTTAGAATCAGTCTGAAAGCCTATTTAATATTGTTTAACACACAAATACAATACATACAATACAAACAATAATTAATAAATAAAACAATTATACAATGAGCTATGATTTTCGTCCTTTTTCCCATACATTCGTTGCACTGTGCGTCTGTCCGTCAGTCTATGTCTCGCCAGTTTTTGAACCTTAAATTTTGACACTTCCAATTTTGACCAAAATTTAAAATCCGCAATTTACTACTATTGAGAAAATTAATGTTTTGGACTAATTTGATAAGATATTAAAAAAAAGTTTGTATACAGGAAAGGGATAGGGCATCATACGATCCGCTCTAGTCGGATTGTAGCCTTTTCATATGTTTAAAACAAAATTACAAACAAATTCGCAAATAATTGCATTCTTTTTTCAGTTTTTCAAACACAGTAAATCGCGCTGCCAAGAAAAAATAGTTTTGAGCTTCGGACGGCTGTGGAACATAAAATTCCCGACCAACATATACAAGCAAAAGTCAAAATATAGGCATTTAAAAGATGTTCATGATTCTAATCGTCTTATAAAGTTAATAGCACTCTGTCATAAAAAAAAATCTTAAATAGCTTTAAATTAACACTTAATAAACACTTACCAAATCTTGAGGGCTCCATACCGAAATTTCATTTTTTTATGCAGGTATTACTCTTTAATGCAATCAAAACAATAATTCTACACTGCTTCGTAATAAACTCTATTAATCAGTTAACTAAGCTGGCTCGCGCCAATGCATTTTTTGCTGAATCTATTTATGATAACGGCTTAAGAATTATTGCCAACAATTTTATCATTCTGCACCAATGTACGACGATCCAGGAAAATACAAAAAATATTCGATTATCGAAATTCCGGTATAAAGTCCAGTATATATGCTTTATTGGGTCTATCTGTAATATTTCTCTATGTTACAAACTATGTATCAAACTTTATATGCACTTAGGATAGGACACAGGTTTTCAAATGTTTGTCAAGCTTTTTGTTCGAAAAATTAAAGACAAACATTTCCTACAAATATGAAGCCCCGTGTAAAATTCACTTTATGTAGTTTGCCTAATGATATCAACTACACTGGACTTTCCAGCACTATACTAGATTTGAGGTCGAGATACTGGATTAATTCTATACTGGATTTTCATAAATTTTATTAGTTTGTGCGTACTACGAATATTGGAAACATAATGGAAACACCAGACGTTCCCTTATTTGAATTCGCAACTATAATGAATACATTTTGTGTTTTCCTGAATCGTCGGCTCCAGTCGAGCGCATTTCGTAAAAACGAAGAAAATTTGGAGGCGAGATTCATGTTACTATTCTTTGAAAGTATAAATAAATAATGTTTTGTTTGTCAACGCCCGGAAAATTGGGAAAAATTGCTCCGAACTTTGCAAAAGAGAGACCATAAGTTACGATTCGAACGATGTTGACGTCTTTACTGTTGATCAATTCACACGGTATTTCTTTTGCGATATGTCCACACACGTATTTGGTTCGGGCAATACATTCCACAGTGTCACTATGTTCGTAAACGCTAATCTCCGAATGTAATTTTGTGAATGCGAGTTTTGAAAAATAGTATAGTTGTTTACCCAATATATGTTTGTGTGGATTCTATAGATTCCTTTCCGGGTGGATAATTTAATTCACAATTTGTTGGTAAGACATATTGATTGTCGCCATGAGTTTGGGGAGGTCAAAACAACATCTGCCGGTAATAAAACAAGTACCTTATAATAATTAAACTTAATATACTGGATTTCATCCAGCAAGAGTTGGTATCATTAAATGTCACATGAGGGGAAGGAAAATAATGCTCACAAGATGAAATTAAGTATCACTAACTTGTGCGGGCTCCCACATAATTTATGCATAGCGAAAGTTTCAACTTTTTATGTTTACTGGTTCAAAAGTTGCAGGGGTGTGACAGACTGACGGAGAGACAGCGTATCAAACCCAAAAGTGTTCCGGCTTTACTTTTAAGAAACCGAAACACTAAAGAAACAGATGAAAATGCTCTGGAGCGGATTGTGTGACACCATTGTAAAACTCTGCCGTTGTGAATTCTAATAGCGCTGTACGGGTTCGTGTATAAGAAAATAAATTTCTTCTCTTTGAAAAGCATTATAAGACAAAAGAATACAAATTTGGCAAATTCCAGTTTTTTCAACTAAAAGATTATTCAAATCATATCTTACATACACCTAAATTTGGTCTCCATATAAACAATATTATGTACGTACATATGGACATACAGATGTCTGCGAAATCTTTTGAAGTAAAAAGATAAACTGTGCTAAGATTTAAGCTCATTTTAAATTGAGATATGAAACTGTTTTAACATAACGATGATATTTCAGAGCGTAAAAGTAAGTCTCCCGAATCTGTCAGTCAGTTTATATATGTACCTACCGATTCGATTCGATCTTCATATCTGGGGTTTGTTGCATGGCCTCAAGAAGGAAAAATAGAATTTCGGGTCTAGCCCTTAAATGTACTTTAGAGACATTTTAATTTTTTTTCAAAATGAGTTTTTCTTTAAAACCGTTTGAACAATTTTGACTAAATTTCGTATTTCAGCTAGATTAATCAAATACTATGAAATGGCGTACCAAAATGCATACGACTATACTTTGCTTGCTAACTGCTTCTACATAACTGGGTTTTTCTCGGTTAATACCACAGTCAAAAACGAAACTCGTTGGCATGCGGCAGAATATAGCATTCAAAGTACCTACATATAAATAACAAAAATTGAAAAAAAATATATATATACATACATTCGTATATAAAGACATATATGTTGCCTCAAAAGTAGGCGTGGCAGTAGGCGGAAGAAAATTCGCGTTTTGGAGTAATTTGATAAGTTATAAAAAAAAAACTTTTGTATATAGGAAATGGATAAGGTATCATCAAACGATCCGCTCTAGACGGATTGTAGCATTTTCATATGTTTTCATATCGATTCAATTTGGAAAATTCCAATTAAATGACATATAAAATTTCTTACCAATATTTCTAAAAACAGTAATTTACTAGTACGAATACGTGCAATAAGATGCCGTACTAGATTTTGGCCAAAAGTTGTTGTAACGGTTCATATGGTCAATTTGGCTGAAAAACAATTTTTACTTAGGGCAAATATTGGATTCGACCTCGAAATAACAATGAATTCCGACATTACGATGATAGAGAAGCTCGAAAAAGTGGGTCTGCCGATTCTGTCTGTGTGTCTGTCTATCCGTCACTTTGTATGGATGTACACTCGACTACAGCCCAAACGGCTAGACTGATTTGCTTCAAACTTCATATCTGGGGTATGTTGTGTACTCCCCAGTGGGGAAATTGAAATTTGCGTCCTAGCTCTATTATTAACGGTAACGGAATTTTCATAAAAATCGAAATGTGGGCAAGACTTAATGTTTAACAAAATGTGGCATTCAAACTTATCCGAAATTTTGGAAAACATTTGTTTTACTTTTTTTTTTATTAAAAATTTATTCATTTCAAACTAACAGCATATAGGTGCAAGGACTTACGATCCAGTCGTGCACTTTATTTTGGTTAAAACGATCTCTTCAAAATCAATTACATTAGATTAAAAATCTAAAATGCTATAAAATGGCTTAAAAATTGTTGGCCAAAAGTGCATATAACGGTAATTTTTCAAGAATAAAGGTGTTTTAGCCAATTTTTGCGAAAACCGCTCCAACAATTTTCTTTAAATTTCATAAAATAATCAAAGCTTAAACACCTCTCTTCCAATTTAACAAAACTTTTATAAACAAAAGCAATACCAATTTTCATATCTCTTATCTATACATTCTTACGTTTGTTTTAAATTTCCTCAAAAAATAAATAAAGGAAAAATTATGTAGGAAATCGAGCTAGAATTCCGGTGGAAATTTTGTTTACGACAGGAAATTTTTCCGAAGGAAATTGTTTTTCCTTTTCGAAATTCCTACCTACTTTCTTACAATTAGAATTATATCGGGCGGAATTTTATTTACTATAGCGCTGAATATATGGAAAATCATTGTTTATTCTTAGATATTATAAAGATTTTTAAAGAAAATGTATATAATCGGAATCGAAAGGTGAATATCGTTTTAAAGCGAATTACGAGAATAACATTACGCGTCATCGGAAAACCTTCTGGACGTGTTGCCGTAATTACTATTACCGTCTCACGTTTTGGGTGTTATCTACTAGGAGCCCCATTTGGTCTTTAAAGTCGCTTTGAATATTTTCCGTTGTAGCGTTTAAAATTGCTTTTCAGCAGATCGCGCCTACCACTTTTTCAAAATTTTATAAGGCAAATGAAGAAGAGATTCGAAAAAGCGAATCCGTGCATGAAGAATTGAGAGTCCAAATTCTACTGCTTTTAGATTGACTTGTTCGGTTTTAATAAAATTTATAGAAACGCTTAGAATTCTGTCACCAACTATAACATATCATAGTAGAGGCAGTACCAGCAACATGGTATGCTCTATTTTTACTAGAACTGATTACTTTCTCTGAGGTTTCGTTTTCAATGTAATTGATTTTATCTGTGGTAGCATCCTTAGATTCCTCCTTTTTTTTTGAGAAGGTGAAAATCTCGAAAGACACAGTGGGGTTTGAAACCCAAAGTAGTGTGGGACTCTAACCCAGAGTATATCCATAATGAGTAGGGACACTCACGACCGTTTTCGTTTTCTGTCCTTCTCACTAAATTACACAGATATGAGAAGAAGATGGATATAAGAAGCGTTGTAGGGAGAGAGAGATAGCGATAAGACGCACAGCTGATAAGCGTCGGAGTCATACCGCCTTTAAAAATACATTGTCAAGAAAAAGAAAGCAATACCAACCACAGCCTCCAAAAAAAAAATCAGTGTGACCTATTGCCATAAAAAACTAGGAAATTTTGATTTTGAATTTGATTTTGAATTTTTTTTGAAATTATTTTTATTGTTTTAAGGCCGAACATCTGGTTTTATTATTTTTATGGAGGTCAAAGGAAATAATAAACACTTGTATATTTTAGATGTAAAAGGGTTCATATTTAGTTTTAATTAGCGGAAAACCCAATCATAAAAAAAAAGGTATAGAAAAATTGTCAATAAGGCGCAGCAGGTCACACTGACTAAAACGTAGAGATACACACAACGATGATCGGAGTCGCACCGCCTTTAAAAAAGCATTATGAAAAAATCCCTAACCATTCGTCTTACACAGTAAGCCGCATGTAGTGGTGCAGGTAAAATATATTGTGTACTCTTTTTTTCCCAAGGGGTCGTTGCATACGGGTTGAAGTGTATACTTTTGATCTACTTCCACTTATTGTACAATTTTTTTATCTTTTGTCTTGTGGTAGTAGGAAATGCATATGTAGAGAGAGTGTCCCTACTCATTATAATGGATATATTCTGCTCTAACCGCACTAAAAATATATGAATAGGCTACGATCCGTCTAGAGCGGATCGTATGATACCACCTTTCTTGTATACAAACTTTTTTTTAATATCTTATCAAATTACTTCCAAACATAAATTTTCTCAATAAGTGGGTGTAGTTTTGGGCGGATTTTAATTTTTTTTTCAATATATACTGTATTTTGTTCCTTAGCAGTGATATTGTTCGAATAAAAACATCAAAAACTGTTTTTTGATAAAAACGCCCTTAAAATGTTAGCGTGGTCAAATATAATGTATGGAAGATTTGTAGAGTAGAAATGTATCTACCTTTTTATTTAAGTAAGTTTTTCCGAAATACTGAAAAAAAATAATTTTTTGAAAAGTGGGCGTGTCAGTGGGTGGTCTTTGAAAATGTTTACACTTGTATTGCTTACTTTTGCAAGGACCTTGTACACAAAATTTCATCGACCTAGCTCAAAATTTAAGGCCCAAAAACTGATGACAGACAGACGGACGGACGGACGGACATGGCCAGATCGACTCGACTAGTGATGCTGATCATTTATATATATACTTTATTGGGTCTATCATCAATATTTCTCTATGTTACAAACTATGTATCAAACTTAATATACACTTAGGATAGGGTATAAACACCTCCTTGATCATGACATAACAACTTGTTATCGACAAAGATTTTATTTTCAACGTAAAGTCGGGTTTGAGAAGGTATTATAATTGAAACACGGGCTCTCGTAATTGCTTGGTTCTTCTTACCCTACGAATATTATTTCTTGTATTTAAGACATCGTCTATCTCAGGATTAATATGCATCTGCAAACGCTCGTTGTGAAGCATTGCGTGATTTTTAATTGTTTCTGATACGAGGTCAATCTGCAAATCTCGTTGCTAATATACCATGAAGCATTCACCATTCCTCGAAAGACTTAATCTTGAAGAGTTTGCAACATTTGCACATTTGTTTCTTTTGTGCAACCCCATAATTGGGTACCATATGTCCAAGCGGGTTTTTGTATCTGATTATAAGTATGATAGAATTTTTTTCTCAATGGACAATTTTGAATTATATCCTAACAGCCAATAAAGTTCTATATGTAATATTTAGGTCTTCTACTTTCTTTTTCCCATGTTCCTTCCATTTCGGTTTAGCATCCAGATTCATACCGAGATACTTAGTGTTGTTAGAGTAAGGAACTACTTTATTTTAATCCCGCGAAGATCGTTTTCTTTTTATATGTAAAATTGATATGGGTGGACTTTGGCTTTTTAAGCTTATTTCGCATATCTCGGTTATTGAATTTTGTAGTATTTCTGTAGCTCGTGGGTGCCGTGGCTCAGTTGTTAGTGCGTTGGACTACTGCGCAAGGGTTCCAAGTTCGAATGCAGGAAAATACCATCAAGGTTTTTTTCAGGGCCCCACCTCTTGCGAGCGTCTGACAAACATCCAAGAGTAATTACTGTCATGAGAAAGCTTCTCAAAACTCCCTGCCCTTCGGATATGGCATTAAAATGTAAGTCCCTTCTGTACGTACAGAAATGTATACCACGCACAATATGTACAGTTGTGAGAAGCTAGGCCTAGGCCCTCTATGGGCTGCTTACGGCCTAATATTTATTTATTTATTTATTCTGTAGCTTTAGTCACACATCCATCCTTCGATAGAAGAGCAGTGTCGTCTGCAAATGTGGCTATCATAATATAAATAATGAGTACAGTGTGGGTCCTAGATCACTTCAATGTGGAACTCCTGCTTGAATTTCTTTAAGTTCAGAGTACGCTGAACCAAAACGAATTCTAAAGAATCTACTACCTATATAAGATTTAAGAATCTCATAGTAGTATCTAGATAAATTCCTATGAAGTTTATGCTCTAGTCCCTTATGCCAAACTTTATCTAAAGCTTCTGCAACGTCTAAGAATATTGCAGAACAAATTTGTTTATCTTCCAGTGCCTTTTCTATAACATTATTTATACGGTGCACTGGTCTATCGTCCAGTGTTTATTCCTAAACCCGAACTGATGGGTAGGGATAAACTTTGTGTGATCTTTAATTGGGTCTAACCTTTTAAGAAGAAGTTTCTCGAAAAGTTTTGAAAATAAAGGTAAACATGTTTCAACAATGCAGTTGGGGGAAGTTCCTTCAAGATCTAAGCAGTTATAAGATCATAACCTGGTGGTTTTTCTATCTTATCCTAAGGTTAGGTATATTAAGTTTGATACATAGTTTGTAACACAGAGAAATTTTGCAGACAGACCCAAATAAAGTATATATATTACAATGAATAGCCAATTCGATTGAGCCATATCCGTCCATCTGTCCGTCACCAGCTGTTGGGCTTTAAATTTTTACATTTTGTATACAAAGTCTTTGGATATCGTGACAGAACAAGTGTAAACATTTTCAAAATCCGCTCACTGACACGCCCAGTTTTCGAAAAATGCACTTTCTTCAGTATTTTTATATGAAACTCGAAATAACTTACTTAATGAAATATGTAGATATTTCATTACTATACAATCTCCCATAAATTGTATATGGATGTGCCAAGTTTTTAGGGACGGATTTATAAAAAAAAAAAAACAGTTTTTCAGTGAATTCATTAGAACAATAACACTTTTCAGGAACAAAATTGAATATATGTTGAACAAATTTCAAAATCCGCCCACACTTTTTGGGAATATATTGAATAAATTTCAAGCAAGTATCATGATATATTGTTGGAAAAAAAGAGATATGTACATATAGAATAGATAGGGTATCACACGATCCGCTCCCGGCGGATTGTAGCATTTTTAGTGTTCCGGACCTTAAAAGCAAAGACGGACGGACTTTGATACGGTGTCTGTCTGTCCCGAATGCTGAAAGTTTCGCTATGTATACATTATGTTTGAGGCCGCACAAGATGGCGGCAATGTATTTCATTTTGGGGGCCCTTTTTTGGACACCTTGTATAAAGGACAAACAAAAATTTATTTTGTTTCCCATCATGTGGCATATCAAATTAGAGATTTTTGCAAGGGCTCCATATATGTAAGAAATATTTTTTTCTGACAAAATATGTTGAACAAAAAAGCTTGCATTTTAACATAAGCATTATTTAATATGTCGATTTCCAGTTTTTTCATGAATTCAATGCTTGTTTTATATAAAAAGTGCAATTAAAAATGGACTGGAATTTCAGCACAGTGTTACTAGGACATACATACGTACTTTTGGTTTTACCATGTGATAGAGTTGATTAAAATTTCAACTTTCATTCACATATATTACATTGTTCATATCGAAACCAATATTAGGAGTGGCTATGCAGGATATAAATAATCTTGCCTTCTATTTAATGACAATATAAAATGGCCCTTCATTTTCGGTGGAAAATGTATTCACAAAATTTTCTATTTTGCGCTATAAACTAATATTTTTACTCGAAAATTAATTTTTGAAGTAAACGCCCCTAAAAAGTGGGCGTGGCCATATGCAATGTATAGACGATTTGTAGATTAAGTGGATATCTACATATTTCCTCAAGTAAGTTTTTTCGAGTTCCATATGAAAATAGTGAAAAAAAGTGATTTTTTGAAAAGTGGGCGTGTCAGTGGGCGGATTTTAAAAATTTTTACACTTGTATTGCTTACTTTTTCAAAGACCTCGTATACAATATTTCATCAACCTAGCTCAAAATGTAAGGCCCAAAAACTGGTGACTACGGACGGACGGACGGACATGGCTTAATCGACTCGGCTAGTGTTGCTGATCATTTATATATATACTTTGTTGGGTCTATCTTTAATATTTCTATATGTTACAAACTATGTAACAAACTTAATATACCCTTACGATAGGGCATAAAGACGACTAATATCAGCTAAAATAAATATATTCACTTGTAGAATAAAATTTAAAAAAAAATCTCATTGAAACTTTTCTTAGATTTAGAGAAAAGTTTTACTATGAATTAAGTATTTTTTTGCATGTTAGCTCTACAAATATTTTTTTTAATACATATTTAATTTACAATTTATAATTTAGTGAAGTCTTTTAACCGAAGTTACATGCAACGGATATTTTGTTTGCGATATAATGTCGGGACGGAGGTTTCAAGACGGCACTGCACATAAGAAACTTCTGCGAAATAAGTTAACGAAGAAGAAAATGACAAATAATCTGAATGCCAAGACAATGCATTACGACTTCTACAAATATGGTAATGTACTTGATATATCATACATATGTATTACCATATTCATTCTTTTGGTATGCACTATTTTGCTTTTCTCTAATAAGGCTATATTTCATCAGTTATAAAAGTAATACATTATGCATTTTCCTACTGGGTTACAAATATTTATCCCAATGATCAACCGCTTTAGCACTGAATAAAAAATGTACCCAATTTCCTACTTTATACTTCATCTCCCTATTCTATGAAGTCAATTTTACCACTAGATAATTGCACCAGTACAGCGTGTGATGGTCCATTGGGGCTGATAAGTATTATAATTATAATTTAATTTTAATTTTTCAAAATGTTTGTCTCTGACATTGAATTATGCCAAGATAAGTGGTTCTCCGGCTAGCATGTTACTAAAATTTTAAAATATTTTTTTTTTGAAAGTTATGGATATGGAGACTGGATGGATATATGTAGTTTAAAATCGGGAAATGTTCAACCACTATAAATTCTTATTCTTTTTGCAAAAACTAAATAAATAGCGAGTTCAACGGTATAAATTCGTAGAAAACTATTCTTTTTTTTCAGAAAAAGTAAGGCTTGGTTCGGATGTCTGGACTTTTGGACAGAACATTGAAATTACCATTAAGTGCACTCCCACTCTTACCGTCCGAGTCGCAGGGGAAAAGTGTTCGAAAAGAGTGTCATTACCATCTAGCGAAAAAATGTACGAGTATAACGAGTGTTACGACGTGTCATTTGTAGATAGTAATGAACAAAAATTTAGAAATCGGGACACCTCAAATTCCGAAAAAATAAAGCAATGGACAAAATTATTATTGAACGCTGGAACGGTCGTAGCGTGGTGCTTAAGCTTATTGCATTACTTCCTCGAACTGTGGATAACATCCCAAACGCAGATTTTGCTTTGAGTATTCTGTTGGCTTTATCCAATTCGGTTCTGCGATTTATTGTGACAAAACTTCCAAGGTACCTATTGGAAATTCTCTATTCTCTTAACCAGCAATGAATATACATATGAGTTGATGAGTTCGATATTTTTTGGTGATTCTGTATACGGTTGTGCTATCGTACCTTATTGCTGGTTTTTCTGTTTCCGCAGCCAGCGAATTGATGCAATTGCGCTTGTCACGTCGCTCGATACGCTGCACTTCAATCATCTTCATGCAATATCGTGACTATAGCACTCCATGCAGCTGCAGTTGCTGCAATTCGAGCTTTGAGCTCGGAGCAGATATTCTCGGAAAACCACGCCCTATGGCTTCCCAACAATCCTTTTAGCACCTGATATGATAAAAGTTTTCACAGCATATCAATGATCATCGATGGCGGCGAGTAGTGAGCTGCTGATTGTGAGAGATGTTCCATAAATTCTTGCGCACTGTGGGATCTCTCAGTCGGTTTACTTGTATTGATTTTATGTAAAAACTTAAAATTTGCACGAAATACAACCGAAGCAAAATGCTTCTTCCATCTCTTCAGGTGATCCTAATCCGACATTAGCAACGAACCGTCTAAAGGGTCAACCATAATCAACTTTGGGAAGCATAAGCTAATGTCATACCTTACCGAAATGCTCCTCTATGTTCTGTCAACTCCAACCACTGACCATAATGCTTTTGCCCGCATAGCCACCCGTCAACATAATCTACAATTTTTTGCTTTATCGTGTTTAGTTTTTGTTTTTCGCTTAAAAAATGGATAGTAGCAGAAATTTAATAAAACAAGAATGAAAGCTGTAAACATTCGAACATTTCCAAACATAAAATTTAAACATATATGAGAGAAATCATTAATGTAAACACAGAGGGGTGGGTAATTTCCACCAGCTGTCAAATTCACATACCTATGCAATGAACAGCTGAGAGTGCTCCCTCTTATGTTCGGTAATGTTTCCGACAGTGCCCGAAAACTGAACCAATCGACGCTAGGTTTATTATGTGTTGGCTCATAAGATTGTGTGTATTCGTGGGTTTACAACTCCGTGCAGATTACTTAAGCGTTTCTACTACTTAAAATCTAAAAAAGCTAAAAAAGCTATTAAATAAATCGATTTTACAGATGTATGCACCTGTCCGGACGTTCTTTCAAAAGAAAACACCATCGTGAATAGTTGAAATCGGTTCTCTTAACCACATTTTTTTTTACATTTATTTTTACGAATACATTTGCCACCCTAATTTTAATCCTATTGCTTGATTCATATACTACATATACATATGTATTTCCTATCCTTCCAATAAAATTCAACATGAAACAGATAGCATATGTACGTTCAAGTCCAAGTAGGATGAGGGATGAAATCACCGCTTTATTTGGTGCCAAAATTTTTTATAACGAAAATTAATTTTTTTCTTCCCTTCACCACGACACCATATGCCGTACCGTAACAAAGCAATGTGGAGGAAAAGTTTAAAGTTTTAAAAGAGGCTGTCGAATAAAGCAAGAAATAATACCTACAACAAACAAGCCGCATGACTATAACAAGTCGAAGCAGTTAAAAACCAGAAACATAAAGTATATAGAACGAATTTTGAGATCAGAGGCTGAAGCACTATAATTCCTAACGCCTTCGGATAAATATTTGTCGGGTGTTGGTTGGATTTATTGAAAGGTATTACAATAGTGCCTTGGCTTACTTTTCACAAGAAATCATTTGTGTGTAGAAGTACGACCTAGGTTGGCCAAAGTTTGGAGAGAAACTGCGGCAACCCAGTACAGGAATTGCCGTCGGAATGACAAATTGGTCGACAAGTAGCCAATTGGGAAAGTTTTTCGTTTACGAAAAAAAGTTCATATCTTGCGATATTTTTGCTGGTGGAACGGAATTTATTTTTTAGGTCAGACAGATGACATCAATTTTGTAATGAAAGCAGGTAAGCTGACATATCTAATATTGACAAACGAGGGATCCAAGTGGGCAGTGGAAAACAAGGAAAGTGTCCAGAAAATTTATAAATCGTGGTGGTTTTTTTAAATATATAAAAAAAGATAAAATAGTGAGAGACATGAGACATTTCTTCGATGTTCGAGTGAAGCTATGGAGTTCACAATGTTACTATCGCCTATAAGTATTAACGCACGCTTCTTAATCCTATCTAGTAAGTGCAAAACGGTCTAGGGTGCACCTGACCAGATGTGGGCGTTGTACTGCAGTTTTGGGCGGATGTATGCCTTATAAGTTGAGGCCAAACCAGTCGGGGTAAAGTATTTCTTGCACCGTTTAAGAATTCCTAGACATTTTGCTGCATTTTTGGCGACCTCGAATATGTGATCGTTCCATCGGAGATGGTTATTGATACACATACCGAGGATGGCAAGTCTTTCGGTTTCCGCGATGCAAGTACCATTCATGGATAATGGTTGGGAGGTTTGGTTACGCTTGAGTGACAGGAGACATCATTGTGTTTTGGATGCATTAAATTCCACTCTGTTGGTTAAACCCCATTTGATTATGCTGTCAAGATCGGAATTTAATGAGTTTAGCATACGTTGCCGTTCCTCTTCTACGGCCGAAGAGCAGGGTCGTGGGTTGGGGAACGAATATGAAAAACTGAGGGTACTGTCATCAGCGAAGGAATGAATTGGACTAGAGGTAGCAGACAAAAGGTCATTTATTAAAAAAATAAGAAAGAGAGTCGGAGACAGAACTGAGCCCTCGGGGACTAGCAGATTTGAAGCCATCCAATACAACTTGTATGGAACGCCCCGAAAGGTAATTTCTAATCCATTGAAGAAGAGACTCGTCGATACCATATGCAAAAGGAGTCTGATGCCAAACTCTGTCAAATGCTTTTGAAATATCAAGCGCAACTATCTTTGTTTCGCCACAGTGGTGGAGAGATTGTTTCCACTTTTCGGTGAGATATGCCATCAAATCACCAGTGGACCTGTTGCTACGAAAACCATGCTGTCGGTCATTGAGGAGTTTTCGTGAATCAAGATATTTCATAAGCTGACGATTTATCAGCGTTTCCATGACCTTAGAAAGAAGGGACGTAAGTGCAATGGGTCGGTATTTGGATGGAGATATTCGCCTTTTTTAGGGACATGCTGGACAAATGCTGTTTTCCATCTACTCGGAAAGAGGCCAGAATAGTAGGACAGACAGAAAAGCTTACGCAGAGGTTTTGCCAGAGTGAAAGAACACCTCTTCAGAACTATAGTGGGAATACCGTTGTGTATGTTTAAACCTTTGAGGACTCCTGCGACTGTGCGAGTGCGAAAGTGGTATATGCAGCAAGCACAATTGGCTTTGTCTAAGGAGCTGACAACTGGAGTGTCATTGTAAATGAGTGTAGTGACGTCAGATGAGGCAGAGTTTTTAATGTTTTTGACGAATGACCAAAAATTCTTACTACCTTTGGGACACTGTAGAATTTTTGCCTCAATTTTTGGTCGTATAGGAATTTTACACGTAGAATATGGGCATTGCAGTCTTTTCTGGCTTGTTTAAACTTTTTTCGGTTTTTCTCAGATTCATTGGCTTTTTAAGCCCGAAAACTTACTTCTTTCAACCCGATAGCCTCTTTACAGCTCTGGTCGAACCATGAGTTTGACTTAGGTTTGATGCTCTTTATTCTGTTAGGAATAAAGTCTTTCATACCTAAGAGAATCGTGTCGGTGATCATATCAGCGGCGGCGTCCACGTCACTATCGATGAAGCACAGTGACCAGTTAAAACTCCTAAAGAAGTTATTAAGGCCGTCCCAGTCGGCTTTCTCGTAGCGCCATACTTTTCTTTTGGGAGTTTGCTCTTTAACTGAGTGGTCAGAGTACGAGAATTAAGCTGATATGATGTGATGGTCAGACGAAACAATTACTTTTTTCAGTATTTTTATATGAAACTCGAACAAATTTACTTAAGCAAATACATATATAGATATTCACTTAGTTTACAAATCTTTAATATATTATATATGGCCACGCCCACTTTTAAGGATAGTTTTTTATAAGAAAACGTTTTACGATTTCAATAGAATAATAATACTTCTTGAGAACAAAATAAAGTGTATGTTGAAAAAATTTCAAAATCCGCCCACTGCCACGCCCACTTTTTGAGAAAATACAGGTCAAGGAGTAAATTAAGAAAAAAAAAATCTTTTTCAATGATAGAAGAGAGATGCATATGGGGTATCACACGATCCGCTCCAGGAGGATTGTAGAATTTTCATATGTTTGTTCTTGCTGCACACTTGTATGATAGAATTTGACGTAATATGGTGTCAATCCGCCAAACGTCTATCATTAAGTGAATGGGTAAAACTTATTAGCGCTTCCATTTCGAGATATCTTTTTTCTTTAATGACACTTTAAGTAGAGTAGATACGAGTACATACATACTTTTTATTCGAGGATACATACATACATATATACATAAATGATATTATGGATTATCCTGAATTCAACAAGGTATATTTTATCAAATTCTGATAAGCAGAACCAAAGTTATGATATTTCTTAAATATAGACATGCGTTTAAATTTTGATTTTTTTTTGCAATTTTGAAGTTCCGTTACGCGCAAACTATATCGAATTCTGAAATTCGTTTTCAAAATCGGTATAGTACTTTATTGTAAGTATTGCCATTGTTTTAATTTGTTTGTTTTTTTTTTTTTGATTTTAAGTCAAAACATATGAAAAGGATACAATCCGTCTAGAGCAGATCGTATGATACCCTATCTTTTTCCTGTATACAAACACTTTTTTTTTATATCTTATCAAATTACTCCAAAACATGAATTTTCTCAATAAGTAGTAAGCGGATTTAAATTTTTCTTCAATATATACTATATTTTGTTCCTTAAAAGTTATATTGTTCGAATAAAAAAAAATGTAGGCGTGGTCAAATATAATGTATGGAAGATTTATAGAGTAAAAATATATCTACCTATTTACTTAAGCAAGCTATCTCGAGTTTCATATGAAAGTACTGAATAAAAATTATTTTTTTGAAAAGTGGGCGTGTCAGATGGAGGATTTTGAAAATGTTTACACCTGTATTGCTTACTTTTGCAAGTACTTCGTATACGAAATTTCATCGACCTAGTTCAAAATTTAAGGCCCAGAAAGTGGTGACACACAGACTGACGAACGGACGGACATAGCCTAATCGACTCGGCTAGTGACGCTGATCATTAATATATATACTTTATTGGGTCTATCTGTAATATTTCTCTATGTTACAAACTATGTATCAAACTTAATATACCCTTAGGATAGAGTATAATTAGGATAGGGTATAAAAATGTTATTCTAAAACTACCTACCCCCTAAACGGGATGAGTTGCTACGAAAAACTGTTACCAATTTTGGCGCCAAGGTTATCTTACTCATGCCCTTGGAGTGATCCATCAATTCTATAGCCCATGGATGTATGTATATAACAGAAATTCGAAGTAGCCCCTCAAAAAACAACATAGGGATGCTTGCAATGTACTAATGGTCCAAAAGGAAAGGATATTAGGTGTCATTTCACACTAACTCCGAAGAACAGAATGTGCAGTATTTATTTATTCCACTAAAAATTAAATTTATGAATAAGCTTTAAGTTTGGAAATAATAAAATATATGGATATCTGTATGTACAAAAATAAATAATATTTGGTTCCTTTAAAAGCTATAGTGGCCTTACTTAACAACACATCCCGAAGGAAAGAATAGAGAGGAATCTTCGGCACCTGAATCCTGAACTCTTCAGTGAAAACTGGGAAGCTCTGGAAGTGGGTGCCCATTCAGAGCAGGGCACGGAGATTGTGGTTCTCCTCGACCATAAGTCCATGCCCATGCTAAAAAAGGTTCAACCATAAGGTTCGCACTGGTATTACCAGATGCAAAGTTCGTCCCTTTACGGAAGGAACCACTAAGGTTTGCAGGACGGCGGGTGTTAAGGTAAATCAGTCATGAATCTAAAGATAGTACAAATAAACATTTACCACAGCATTGCAACTAGCGCTAAACTTTTATATCTTTTCGGTGATAAACAAATAGACATGGCCTTAATACAGGAGCCATGAGTTTCCCGTGGCAAAATTTGTGGGCTCAGTCATAAAGATTTAGTAGCCTACTATTCTGAACAGCTTAACGCGGAATATAAGAACAGAACATGTATTGCTAACTTATTTCTTCTATCTACCTGCAGCAATCCAGACCAGATAACTGTAAGGCATGAACGGAGGGGGCTTCCCCCACTGATTTTATCAGCCGTCTATATGCCCTACGAAGCCGACGAGCCACCAGCGGCTCTAACAAGCGCCTTGGTATGCAGATCCACCCAGGAGAAGTGGGACCTACTGATGGGCTGCGATGTGAACTGGGAATCATATAAAGCCAGCCAAAGGAAATTCAAGAGCGCCACGCAAAAGCCAAACGGCAAACATGGAAAACTTTCTGTAACAACATTACTGGCACAACGGAAGCTGCGAGACTTAGAAGGTCATCACTAAGGAACCCAAGGCTCTGGGATCCCTGAGAGACCCACAAGGTGACTGGACCCTCTATAAAAACAATTCTCTAGATGTACACGGCTATCATAAGACCCATCCTGACATATGGCAGCCTAGTATGCTGGCCAGCATTAAACAAGTCCACCTACCTGAAGGATCTCACTAAAGTACATTGACTAGCGTGCATTGGTGCCACTAATGTGATGAGAACCACTCCAAGGGCGGGTCTTGAGGCTATTCTCAACCTGCCTCCGCTAGACATCTACCTGAGATCAACAGCAGCCATCAGTGCCTTAAGAATAAATCAGACTGCGTGCTGGAAGTCAAGTACGATAGAGCACGCGACCATCCTCGGCAGATTTTTCGGCCATACACCCAAAACAGACTACACTACGCCTTACCTTGACTTCAAAACACCATTTACCTCAGCTTACCCTAGCAGCCGCATACCAAATGCCGAATCCATACCTGTTTACACTGATGAATCAAACAGGGACACCGGTGTAGGATCCTGGGCACGAGGGCGTCCCGGGAAATGAAAGGGCAGATGAATTAGCAAGGAAAGCTTCATCGGACCTACTGGAAGTGACTGACCTCTCCATAAGCACAACGCCCTGCGCTCTCAGGCATGAAGCAGAGAAACTGGCTATGAGAGAGGCGAACTTGAGATGGAAGTCCATAGACACTTGCAAAACAACTATGACCAACTTTTGACAAAGCACGGAGCGAGAGAATTATCCGCAAGGACAGACGTTCAGTGTCCATACTCGTGGGGATCAGGATCTAGGAGAACTCTCCAATGTCAATACCGACATGTTACTGAACTTCATCAGAACATCAGGATGGTTTGTATACACGGATAACGAGTAAGTTAAATGGGCAAGGGGTACTTTTTTCTAAGCCCCCCTATGGGTAACACAATGGGTCAGTGCTGACCTGAGTGCGGCGGAGGGATTTCGTTTCCTCTATCAACCCACATACCTAACCTAACCTAACAACATTTTTAGTTCACCAAAATGCACGCAGAGGTTTTTGAGAAGTCTATAAGTTAAAGAATAATAAAAAATTTTGGCCAAAAACGTGGATGTCAAATTATAGGACTTTACCAAACTATCCTAAATAGAGAATCCAAACAAAATCGTTTAAGCTGTCTTCGAGCGGCTCCTACCTTTCAATCCTCGGAAAAGTACCGTTATTAACAATTTTGGCCGAATCTTCACTCCATTTTAAAGTCTTTATAATTTATAATATAATTTATTATAATTTCAAAAAATGCTTTTTAAGTGAATTAGCTTAACGTTATAATCACTTCTGGCCAAACCGAATTGTCATTTTATTGATCGTCTCTATATTAGCTTTAGTGTGAAATCGAAATAAAATCATTGCAGCCGTTTTCTCGAAAATTGGATTTTTACCAAATTCGCCACAAGTCTGATTCAAATATGAAATTTAGTCAAAGTCGTTTTAGAGAAATTCGTCTTTTTGTAAAATTGGCATTAAGTAAGGTACTGTTAATGTAAGGAGTAGGCACTTACAACAAAAAATCGGTGAACAAAGTTACACATTTGCACGTGCGCAAGTGCAAGTTGCGCTGCGAAGATAATAATGGAATTCATTGACAAAAAAATTAAGATGGAAAATAAAAAAACAAAAAACTCAAAACTAAAAATTTATTGAGGGCATCCGCCCAGGAGCCACACAAGCTCCTATAGCACAAATAACCCAAATTAGATAATCCACTTCGAAAATCCTCTCCCATGTGACAGATGTCAGATCACTGGTGAGCATACAAGTATTAGTGATTTTGCAGGCAAAAAAACCCACACTTGTATGCCCACCAGTGATCCGACAACTGTCACATGGGAGAGGATTTTTGGGGAAACAGAACGGAAAATTGAGAAAAATTGAGAAATTGTAGTGGGGATGCTATGTTCAGTAAACAACTACGGAAGATATTTTTCGTTTCGTGGTGAATCTGTTAAAAGTATAAAATTTAAAATTCAACGTATTTTTTTAAAACGTTTATCCTAATTTTAAAATTTTAAACTAAAAAAGAATATATTTAACCACAAATACATATCACAAATAATTTAATTCCTTCCGTTTGGTACTTTGAACAAATATGAAATACGTTTACCATAGCTTTTAGGTCGAATAAAAACAAGAAAATGTTTGATTACAGCAAATGTCGTTACTCAAGAAGGTGTTGGTTTTATATTTTTTAAATTATATTCCAAGCAACTGAATCAGCACACACCTACCCTTATAAAATGTATTAGCAATAAACTAAATCTAAACAGATGAATTAGACTTATTTCTTCATTTAAGTATATATTTTCAAAACCAAGACTTTGTACATGTTCGAATCATACGCTTCCACAGTTGACCACTATTCGTCTGTAAAATTTCTTTATCCTAAACTTACAATATACATACCTAGATATCTATCATTCAGTCTATATTCATCCATTAACGATGATGTATCTCTTTTTAACTCGCTAAATAGATAATAAGATTTTTTTATTAAAATAATCGAACTGAAGTTTATTTTAATTCTTTTGTGTTTTCAAGCATATATGTATAGTTCCGTATTTCAACGCAAACATACACTTGTATGAATATATACTTTGAACAATAAAAAAAATTATGCGAAATAATGTAAACCAGACGACAAGTAAAACTATTTCACAAGTAAATATATATCACAATAAAATAATCAAACAACAAATAATTATTACATAAATAAAATAAGAAAGAAATACGCCTGCACTTGCAACAATTCTATAGTTCCATAATAAAAATATTTTTATTTCTCGACACATTTATAAATTATTATACGAAAAATATTTTTTTAACATCATAAATTCACCACCGCACTTTCCAAACACAGCCCTCACGGCTCACCACCTTTGTTTAGTGTGGGCAGATAGGAAATTTACATCTCCAATTCCCTTTTTTTTAGTGATAAAAATGGGCCAAAATTGTAATTATTTTCTTTTGCAGCAAATTGCCTTGCTAGAGAAATTAAATTTTAATCGGAAATGTATACAAATAAAAAAAGATCTTCACCTCGTCAAGATTTCGATCTTAACACGCCAGCTACATAATCCGTTTTTTGGACCTGTAGATGGGTTGATTAAACTTCAAATCTTTCATCACACGTATTCACCGATACGAAATAAAGAGAGGATTTTCTTACGCTCAATTTTTGGTGTTTTAGGGAAGAGTGGGGGGAGTGGACTATCTATTATGGGTTATTTTTGTCCTATAGCAACATACGCCGCCATAGAGAAACTAATATAGACGGTCGTCTTCCGTCGATTTGACCGTTGGTTCCCACAAAAGCAAAACTACCACCGATTTTGAATGTACTCGTACATACATTTGTACTCTGAAGATTCCGGCAAAATCAAATCGGAGCTCACGCACACATTCTCAATCCGCGGTACTTATTAGGGATACAGCCATTTTGTAGAGCCGTTCTGTACATTTTTATGTTGCTAATTGAATGACAGTCTGCTGAAAATGTGGAACACCACTTTTGTTTTTATAGTTACGTCTTATTCGCACGTTCGTCCACATATAATCACAGAAAAGAAATTTAAACTCGGCGTACTTTACAGAATTTTCGGCACAGGAACGTAAAGTCAACCTTCTATATTAGTTTGACTATGTACGCCGCAGCACTGTGACATAGACGAGCTAAATCAAACAGTCAACTTGTTGGACGTTTGACACATTCGCATTGTTGTATGTCGAGGCAAATTTACCTTTTCGAGGGAAAAACCATGAAAACATCTATAGGGTATCATACGATCCGCTCCAGACGGATTGTAGCATTTTTATATGTTTTTATTTACATTCTTTACACAAAATATTTTTTTTAAGTTATTTATTTTTAAAAAGTCAATAAATTTAAATAAAAAATAATATTTATTTGTTCTTAAACACAAAATTACTAAAAAACAAACATTATTTTTTCAAGAAAGCCTAAAGAGAAAAAAAACTGAATTTGGCGAGATACAGGGGAAAAAAAGAAAACAAGACCATTTCGAGGTAAAACCCAGCCCAAAGACATTCCAACACTGCTGATTAGCTCTCCCAAGCTAAAAACCGTCGAAATGGATTTTGTATTCTGACGTTCAATCAAAATCAAATGGGTGCTCATTAATCTCACACATACAAGAAACGATTTCAGTGGGTGGTTTGACATCTAAGGGCGCAACCATTTTGTAAATAAAATTTGTTGTTGTTTATGGAATAACAACGTGGAAAAAATATATTTTATTAAAAAAAAGTGAAAGAGATAACTCGACAAAACTATAGTTACGTCGTTTTCTTCTCTTATCGAACAACAAACCATTGACTCTTATGACCCAACACACACCAAAGAAGACAGAGAGAAAATCTGTCCTTGGCTCGATGTGCACCATGACTGGTTGTCGAAAATACATAGCATTCCATAGGGCCAGCACGGTCCTAAAAAGTACCAAATGGAACTAACTTCCACTACCCAAAATGAACTAAGTCCCACCAAATGTGTGGGTAGGTTGCAGGGGGGGCAATACATATTACACTATTAATGCATTGTGGACTTACATTGTGTCTTGTAGGTGCCGTGGCTCAGTGGTTAGTGCGTCGGACTACTGTGCATGAGGTTCCAGAAAAATACCGTAAAAGATTCTTCACGGCCACACCTCTTGCAAGTGTCTGACAAACATTCAAGAGTATAACTTAATGAGAAAGCTTTTCAAAACTTCTCTACACTTCGGACTAAGACTGTATAAAACTGTAGGTCCCATCTGTGCATGCAGAAATGTATACCACGCACAACATGTTCACGTTAACGTACAATACATATTGTATTATGGATACAAATATACCCTTATTTTATATTTTGTTACAAAAGTATCCATACTTAAATAGCGACACTTAATCATAAAAGTAAGTATACACGCTTCACTGTACTATATTTGCATTGAAAATCAATACTAATTGAATCAATCATAGTGTGGAATTTGTTTTTTATAGGCTCTAGATCTAGAGTATCGAAAAAAAACTTACAATAACAAATAACATGAAGAAACAAATACAATAACAAAAATGTAAGAAACAAATATATTCAATATTAACGAAAAGTACTCAGAAATTCATATCACAAAAGTATGTAAGTATACACCTAAAAAGAACATGTTTTCAAAAGTGTTATGGCTATTGGTAACTTGTAAAGTATCCTTTTGTTTTGAAAAGATATAAGCTTTTCGAATGCATAAAGTTAACATAATGTCGTGTTTTATTTGGGCTGGTTTAGTACCACTCTTCTGGAAGGAAACGAGGAAAGTTCAGCCGTTTCGTAAATATAACTTTCCAGTGAGAAACTGAAAGCACACATTCCCATGCTCTCTCGGCAACAAGTTTTTAATAGACACTTACCTACGTACATTAAACAATACAAAAGAAAAATAATAATAAAAAATGAATTAACGACTTTTCCCAGGATTTAAATGCGGGTGCCGTAGCTTAGTGGTTAGTGCGTTGGACTACTGCGCAAGGGGTTCCAAGTTCAAATCCAGAAAAATATCATCAAAAGTTTTTTTTCAAGGCCCGACCTCTTCCGAGTGTCTGACAAACATTCAAGAGTATACTTGTCATGAGAAAGCTTCGCAAGAACCCCTCTGCCCTTCGGATATGGCATAAAACTGTAGGATCCTTTCTGTACATGCAGAAATGTATACCACGCACAACATGTACAGTTGTGAGAAGCTAGGTCTTGGCCATCTATGGGCTGCTTACGACCTAATATTTATTTTACTTTATTAACATATTATTTCTTAATTATATCTGTGGCAATAAGTACAAAAAAAAAATTGTGATCCATTTTTATGGTCCTAGCTTCAGCACTTTTTTACAAATTTTTAAAACTTCTTTTGCCTCTACTGAAAAATCACAAAATTAGACATAAGCTACTTTAACTTATTGCCACATATATTTTCCCTGTATAATTTAACAAGTTTTTTCTTTGGAACCCATGTTACAAAATCACTTTTGTGGTCTATTATATTTAGTGCAGTTAGCATATAATTGCACGTTTCTACGTAAAGTCTATTTGTTGTTTTATTTTTTAAAAAACTCTCCGCAGATGCAAAACTATGTGGCGGAGTAAAAATGCTGGTAACAAAATTATGTAAATTTTCAAAGTAGAAATAATTTAACTACTTTTTCCTATTTCTCCCCAAAAATTGTTCTACATCTCGAATTTCAAAAATATGTTCAAAAGCTTTATCTTGATTTGATTTCAACCAATTTGTATTCCTCTACTACTTTTTCTGGAAACAATACGAGATGTGGAAATTCCGACACTAAGTCAAAGTAATTAAATTCAAACTCGAGTTACATTTACAGTAGCGCAACAGCGGTACTAAATCTGTCACCGTTATTTGTTGTGTGCAACGTGTTGTTATTTTCTGGCAATTGTTTTCGATAACTAAATGGCAGCATTCAGTGGTTGTGAAGTATTATCGATTAAAATTGTTTGAATCATGCAGATGTAAAAAATGTATATATTCCTAGTCAATTAAAAAAAAGTGTCCGAAAGTGTCCGCGATTTTCAAAAAGTGTCCATTTTAGCTGATTTTCAAAAAACAGTGTCCCGGTGTCTCAACGGACGCTGAAACGGACTCTACCTGCCTCATTTTAAGAGAGAGATCTGACGCATAGCTTTTTCACTCTAATCATCAATATTTTTCTCTCTCTCCTACACTACGTGCAAGATTGTGTCTAATACTAATTTTAATTATACTGATCCTTATTATAAAACGTGTTTTATGTTTGCATTTAGAGCTCAAAACATGATTACGTTGGAGCGCGCAAACGCACACTATTGCCACGATACTGGCAGTGGTCTCCACCGAAGGAAAAATGTGGGCGAAGATTTAAATAATTGTTTTGAGGACATTTTATATCAAAAGAATCAGAGGCAAATTTACTAATTTCACCTATTTTTTTGTTTTAAAATCCGATAAGCCATTATTGAGTAAGATCTGTGTAAGTGACGTAAAATTTAACTTTTTCCCCACTTAATTCACTTTTGTCGGTAGTCCTTATCCCTTGTTTTATCTAACGCAATAAATTATAGCCTAGTTTAAGGAGAGCGAACATATCTATAAATTAAATTAAATCGAGTATGTAAATCGGATAAGTTGTTTTCCGGCTAGGAACAGGAAATGATTTTACCTTTTATAAGCGTTAGGGATTAGGGATACATACATACATAACTACAGAATGGACACGCAAAAACACGAACGCCGCTTGGGCACCGATAGTGGTCCTCCACTGATCGTATTCGCAATATAATGCAAATAATACATGTACATACATATGCAAATAATGCAAATAATATATGATAACGTACGGAGATAATATACATACATATATACCAATGGATTTTTTAATGAAAGTTCTAAATAGATATGTAAATTTAATTTAGTTCTGTTTGGTAAGAGTTAAAAAAATTGGGCAAGTGCGAGGAGGGCCTCGTGCAATAGTATTCCGGACAGTTAATATTTTTATTAAATAGAAGGCAATATTGTTATTCATACCCTGCATAGGCACACCTGATTTGAACAATGTAATGTCTAATCAAATGGTAAAACTAAAATTACGTAGGTATGTCCTAGTAATACTGTGCTGAGATTCCAGTCCAGTTTAACTTGCACTTTCAATATAAATCGTATTGAATTCGTGAAAAAATTGGAACTCAAGATATTAAACAATTCTGAAATTACGTTGACAGAGAAGCTAGTTGTAACTCAAGAACTACAAGAATTTGAGCTGATCGTAGTATCCAAAAGATCTCCTGTAAAAATGATTGGGATATCATGAAAATAGCGGGAGATACAGTGGGGTATCTAGATACCTCATATTTCTATTTTTTCTCAAAAAATATATGAGATAGAGGAATTTTCGGCTTTTTTCCACAATCGACACAAAATTCTACGTATCTCCAATTTTTTTCATATTTTTACCACTTATGGTCTGGCCGCTAGTGGGGAAGGGGCACCATTTTTCAAATGTTTAGCAAGCTTTTTTGTTCAACAAATTTTGCGAGAAAAAAAAATTTCTTACATATATGGAGCTCTTGCGAAATTCTCTTTGATTTGATATGCCACATGATGGGGAACAAAATAATTTTTGCTGCCCTTCATACAAGGTGCCCAAAAAAGGGCCCCCAAAATGAAATTCATTGCCGCCATCTTGTGCGGGCTTCCACATAATGTATACATAGCGAAAGTTTCAGCTCTCTACGTCTAACGTGACAGACTCTTTCATCCCTTATATTTAATTTGCGTCGGCGGCCTGATCTGTGCAGGTTCTCGACGATTCCTGTCTTTTTGTATGTTTTTATAATGTGTTGTATTGTAGACTAATGTTTTCTCACAGTAAAGGCAACATCCGCTAATGATTTGCCTTAATTATGCAAATTTATAATAACCACTTGAAGGCAATCCTTCCTTGTTCTTTTTCGCCCTTCTTGGCCTGACATGACCACTTTTTTTTTTTAATGGTATGCACTGACTGAGCACTGCATCCAGAATGGTATGATTTTTGAACAAATTTTAATAAAAAATGGATAAAACAGCGGGATTTTCTCATCGTACGATAAATTATGTCGTTTATGCTACAACACATTTTATTTCTTTTTTGAATAACTTGCTTAAAAGGATGCAATAAGGAAGGACATTTGGGTGACTAACACAGCATTACCTAATGTATTAAAAAAAAAATCAAAAAAAAATAATTCTATTCGTTCGTACCGGAATATTAGAATTTCTCTGTCGTCGGCCTGTGTAGTTGTAGCCAAAGTACAGATGCGGATATCCAGAACGGACCGAAATCAACGAAATTCAGCGAAAAAGTTTGCCGTCCGACGGCTGCAATCGCAAGAGACTGCCAGGGCCTTTGCCGATCGAGTCTCCTTTAATCTCAATCTCAGTCCTATGCCAAACACGGCAGACCAATGTCAGCATTGCCAGCAAGTCATTAGAGATGCCGCCTCTGATGTACCGGGTTTCACCCGGCCACCACAACGAAACCCTTGTTTTAACGAGAAATCCCGGAAAGCACATGCACCTAAACAAGAGGCATATAAAGTGGTGCTGCAAAGAAGGACTAGAGCTGCTCGCAGCTCTACGAGCAGAGGGGAAAAGGGGAAATCCATTGAGTTTTAGCCAAGGCCATATTTCTAAATCCAGTTAATAAGGAAAGTAC
Source organism: Chalcosyrphus nemorum (assembly GCA_949716465.1). NCBI lineage: Eukaryota > Metazoa > Arthropoda > Insecta > Diptera > Syrphidae > Chalcosyrphus > Chalcosyrphus nemorum. The sequence goes on from OX454335.1 coordinate 10,752,437, forward strand.
CGTTATACGTATTTTAGCCAGAAACGTGGAACGCCATCTTAGAGCATTTGTCTAGACTAACTCAAATATCAAATTTAATCAAAATCGTTAGACCCGTTTTCGAGAAAAACGTCTTTTTGTGAAATTGGCCTTAAGTAAAGTACCGTTAATAGTGGTGCTAGAATAAAAATTCCGATTTCGGCTCGAATGGTAACTCTACAGAGCTCAGATATGAAGTTTGAAGCAAATCGTTCCTGCCGTTTAGGCTGCAGTCCAGCGTACATACACACAGACAAACAGACAGACACTATCGTAAGCTTAGAATTCATTGTTATCTCGAGTTTGAATTTGTTCACGAGTCTAATACTTGCCCTTTACAAGAAGATCGACTTGGTCAAAAGAGTTCGCATACAGAGACTAAGATGGATGGACGGCACAGTAGAGACGACCCGCGGTAGGTGTTGTAAACAAGTGGAGAGGGACCTAAGCCAACTTGGGTAATAATAATAAACAAATGGAAAAGAATTGATATTATTTGATGGAAATCGAAGAAAAATTGTCTTTTTTTAGAAAACAGTCCCTTAAGTGGGCGTGGCTAGACACAATGTATGAATGATTTGTAGTAAACATACGAAAAACCTTATATTTTTTTTGGTTAGACACATACAAAGACCGAATGTACATATTAACGTCACTTTTCACGGGAATTTTTCAGAAACAAAATCGGTTCACGCATTACAGAGAGCGTCGATTTCGAACACAATACAACTTATTTTTATATATGTTATAATTTCGAAGAAAAACGGTGCGCATAGCAATTTGGCCCTTTTTATCAGTGATGCCATTTTGAATTCCGGTCAAATTTAGACGAAAGTTCTTTAGTTTGACCGAAGAAATTTTCAAAATCTGGTCAAACCGATTTTTGACCGAAACGAAGCCCAACTAATAATATTAACATATTTTATAATAGTCCATAAAGAAATATTTCTTTGAGTTAAGATGGATATGGAAAAGTTAATTTCTTGCGTGGAAAATTATCCAAAGATGATGATTTAGATCGCTATCGTGTTGGTGTGTTTAGTTGTTTATCGCTACCGCTATAGTTATGCTGTCGCTATCGCGTCGGTGTGTGAAATCCTTGACACGCTCTGCAAAATTTGGAACCGAAACCAATTTGTTTTGTCATATATATGTATGTATGTATGAATTATAACTGAAAAGTAATATTCAGTCCATACACTCGAAATTGTACGCATCCCAACTGAGCTACATTACTGTTTATATATGTATGTAACATTTTAAAAAGTATAATATATAAAGTATTTTAGGGGCGTTTTTTTTATCAAAATCTGTTTTTCTAAGTTTTCATTGGAACTATCTCGATAATGTGAACTAATTAAAACATGGGCAGTTCACATTTTCGAGGGGTTCACATTTCTGGATTCGAAAAAATGCGTTGTATTTCCCAGTTGAAATGAATTGTAACTTGATTATTGCAAAGCAAAAGATATAATACAAAAACATAGTCATTTCGATGGTAATATACATATTTACTTTTAAAGTTTGTTATTGACCTAACCTTAATGCGGCAAAAATTATGGCACGTACCGAAATCATAAAACAAAGTTTCTCACAGTTAAACTAATGAGAAAAAATAAAAGTTCACATTTTCAAGTATCAGGAATTGGTTTGAATTTTACATTTTAGAGTGTGTAATACAAAATTTGTCTAGTTCAAATTTTTTGATAACTCTTTGATATCAGAAAACACGTAAGCTACTTAATTATCACAGAATGAGAGGTCAATAACGGAATAATGGAATACTAAATTGAAAATTGAAATTATCATTCGAGAGCAAAAAAAACTTAAATTATTGAAGGAAAGAATGTTTATTCTTTCGAAACTTAGGGAATGAATACGTATGGCACATTGGCTAGGTTTATTCATCTTAAAGTCTCCTTGCTGTTTAAATCCAAGCATATTCATTAAAATGAATAGAACTGGTTTAAATCCTGGAAATGAATATTTATTAAATATATTTCCGAAGTGAACCACCCTTTGATTGTAACTACCTTTTCAACTAAAATGCTCTACAGTTTTCCAGTTGAATGCGTTGAGACAGCAAAATATAAGGGTCTTCAGCAGAACCTTGAAATGAGCCAGGCAAATTCACGCGAGTGTACCCTAGGTTTATAGTTTACTTTGTATGCTTTGAGCTTTGCACTATTACACGTTGTTCGAACCCACTTGTTAAGCATGTGAGTGGAAAGGAGAAAGCTCAATATCGGCGCTAACAGCACTGGCAATTAGATACACGGCTTAAAAGAATATGACCGTTGAGCTTTGCACTATTACCGTACCTCTATTCATTTGGCACTCATATTGCTGTTCAATGCGATACAAATATGTAAACCTATGCATTCGATAAACTAGTATTTGGTTTAAATTATTTAAATATAGGTAGTGATTATAATAATACATTAAGAGTAGGTATTCCCTTAAACTCATAAAGCCCCCGTAAACCAAGTAAACCATATAAATTTACTATCGCGTAAATGATTTGTCAAATTTTATACATAAGAATAAAGAAATTATTTGAGAGCCTAGTAAATTTCTGCGATAATTTTGGCTCGGAAAACAACTTCGGAAAATTACACTGCTGTCAAAAATCTCTTCTTCTATTTAATCAATTACATTTACATTTGAATTAAATAACAACTGTTATCTGCCAAATATGTCCAACATTAATAAATCTTGTATTACAAGATATGTATAATCTAATAAGATTCATCTTTTCACTAAGTTTTTGCATTTTTATACTTCAAATATATGACAATTTGATGAGAGTTGTAGAACATCTGATTCAATTACGCAAATCGTTTCAGAGGGTCGAGGGACTGAACTACTAGGTACGTAAATTTATAGTTTTAAATATGTTTAATATGTAGGTATATCTTCCAAATGAAATTAGTATAAAAGAAGACGGATTTTAAATTCCTAAATAGGTATGTAGTATACATAATATGTACGTTACGTACAATGTTCATACATAAATGTACATATATACAATTTTTAAAAATATCTCAAAAAAACTTAACCAATTATTTTATTTTTGCTAGCTAGTTATTTTGGTTTTGCTAGCTAAGGCTCGCCTCGCATTTGAATTTAATAACTTAATAATTTTAATAATCATTACCACTTTTAATAGAGAAACAATGTTTGTGTGACTTACCTCTTTTTCTGTTTGGTTTCAAATGCAATATTCACTGGTACATCCAGTTCCAAATCCTCAACATCATCGATTGAATCCAAAAGTTTTGTGTACCGGCCCACCGAACAACGAGTATTTGGTTCAGTGATCACATTAGTCGCACACGAGATTATCACACTCAAGAACAAAGTCCATATGGAAATGTAGGCTCTCTGGATCGCAATCATTTTTTTTTTTGTTTATTAAAGACAAAACCGTTTCAAAATATATTCACTTTTTATAATTGTTTTTTTTTTTTTTTTTAAATTCAATTCGCTTGAATTGCGTGTGAAATGAAAAATCAGTTGTCAAAAGTCACGTTTGCATTGAGGTTGATTGCATGTGATAGAGCCTTGATCGATGCCGGCTTTAATTGTTGTTAATTGGTTGAGATGGTTTTGCCTAATGAAACGTTTTTGGATTGGTTCCGAGAAACAAAGATTTTTTTAAATGGTTAGGAAGGTTTTTAGATACATAATCGCCTCCCAGCTGCAACGAATGATTTGGAAGGATTACAATGTTTTAGGAATTGCGTTTCTAAGAAAAAGTTTATTACAAATTAATACATATTGGAATGGGTCTTAAGGGTGAAACATGGTGCATATGTATACAGCTGCCTGGTGGTTAATTAATTTGTCAGAAGCTTAAATGAAGATGTTTGGACCACCACTAAAATTGAGACACAAATATTGATTGACAGTTTTTTATAGAATAAACGCTTACAGATCGTTCAAAAGAGAAAATTAAAAGAACATCTAATTTTTAAGCCGATTAGGTTTTCATCAGATTCGCTTATGTATGTATATTACAAAATACAAAACTAAAACAAATATGTTAAAACATACACCAAATATCTTTTTAGATTTAAATCTATCCCCATTGTTATACAAAACGAAATTCTGGGAAGAGATCGATTCTTATGTGTAAATATAACAAGTTACATCATTTGGCGCATAATAATTGCGCACACTCATTTTCCTTTCTTCTTCACATTCTTCTCTATTTTCCACACTAAAGCCGTGTATTATATGCTTTGCGAAAGTTGTCATTACTCTTACAGAGCTTCGTAAAGTTAACAACGCCTTGTTCAATAAAAATAAATAAAACACCTTTCTACTTAATATCAACGCATTTTTTGTCCAATCTGTTTTTGCATTTGGCAACAACTGTCTACATTTCTCACCACATTCTCAAAAAGAAAATCAGTATGAGCTGATAATCGGCGCAGTGAACATATGTAGAAGGGTGGGTAATGGGCAGAAATCATTGAGTAAAGAGATATCAAACTTTCCAGTGGAAAACGGTTTGCCTACAAGCTGCACTTCCAGAAAATTGACCAATTTACCCATACTATCACATTTTCGAACAAGTATGGGTAAATTGGTCAATTTTCCTCGATTTTCAATCAGTCGACCAATGGGATGCCGCAAATATATCGAAGGCGCCGCTCATTTGGTGGTCAATTTTGGAACTATCACAGAAAGAGTGCATCTAGCAATTTCCCTGGAAGTGAGCATATCGTTCAACAAATATTTATAATCGGATGTAAATCTTTAAAGCATAAACAAATTTTTAAAAATATATAACTTTTTCCGAAATTTAAAAGAGCTCCTAAGCAAATGATTGAGTTGAAAATAAATGAAAAATAAAACCATCATAAATAAAATTTGTGAGAATAGTAATAGTAAGTAATAACCGAATTTGGCAGATTGTATATCTGTATTTATATAAATAAGAATGCATTTGAGAAAACAAATTATGTATTCCTGCATTCATATTTATTTAGAAAAAAATATATAATAATAATAGGCGTGTTTTTTCGTATCCTATATAGGCTTAAAAAAGTATTAGCCAATAAAACGCCTATCGGGGCTAAGGATAAAAATATATATATTTTATATATATATAAAATAATTTCCAGTGAGCACATCCAATTTTGATTTCAAATCATAAAATGTTTTTCCCCAATTTTTAAAAGACTTAAGTCTCGCTTAAATAACTCTACAACAAAATAATATATAATAATATTTAATTTTTCTGTCCAATGAGAAATTATATAAATAAATGCCTTACTGCTTCTAGTAAATCTAACTAACTGAAATATTTTTAAGATCAGAAAAAAATGATACATATGTATATTAAAATTATACATTTTTGGATAAAATTTTTTGATAACAGTAACAATCAATAACAAATTATGCTTCAAAGTAAACCATTGTAGTTTAATAATATATATATTTATTTATGTCGTTTACTTTTTTGTAGTAGTTAGAGAAAGGCAATAAAAAATACCTTTGCCTTTAATGTTCACGCGAATTTATATTTAAAGGCACACTTTTACAACAAGGAAAGGAAGTTGACACACGAAGCTTAAAAAGAAAAATCTCTGGGCTTTGTACAAATTCAGAAAACCTGTAAAATTTGTATCTGTACGAAATGGTTATAAGTCATCAATTGTAAATTTCTTTTTATGTTTAATATTTGCCACAATTGAAGCGAAGTATAATAATCTGAATCACTACAGTTATTTTCTACAAAAAAAAAGAAATAATAAATATTTAATTCTAATTAAACGTTTTCTCAATTCCATTTTTATTATATCACTGATTGCAGCTTTTTATTGAAATCGATTTCCATTAGTGAAATAATAAAAGCGCATTCACAGAAATGTTTTAACCAGAATTAAGTATTTTTGTTTGTCAAAAAATTCTGCAAGGAATAAGCTTTATTTTGACACCAAGTAAAGCCAAAATTTTTGCTCAATCGTCTTAAAATCGGAAATTACAATTTTTCATGTATAGCCGGCCTCATATAACAGACACTTCCTTCCAGTACGATTTATTTTCCTACAAGTAGAGTTGAACAGGTTCAATTTATTTTCTTGAAACAAATTTCTTAATTTGGCCGAACTTTACTGAATTCATCCATTTATGTATCGAACTGGTGGATAAGTGTCATTGATGAAATAAATCATTGTGTGTTTATCTACATTTAAAGTGGAAGTGCGGAAGGGTATTTTAAAGCTATTTTATCCATAGAAAATAAATACAAATGTCAAAATAAAAAACAAAATTACCCCTCCGATGATGGATGTGTCCAGATCGAAAAATGTTGACTGCTGAATTCATTCATTCCAACTCACATGTATTCACAGACAGGGAGTACACTGGAAGTCGATTACAACAAAAACAATGTAAACAAATGGGTTTCGCGGGGCAAGGGACGTAAGAGTTTGATATCTCTTTACTCAATGATTTCTGGTAATGGGTATGCTCGATTTTTCTTTATTTGTGTGTGTACACAGAGAGAATGCCTGGAAAAGAGAAAACCTGCGCTGAAAGTTGCATAGTTATTTGAAACGGACTCTACGTAGGAATAGGAAGTAACGAAATTTCGCTTTGGTAGTGTCAGTTCAGTAGTTTTTGAGAAAAAAAGATGCATTTCTATAGCAATGTTGTATCATGTATCATGGTATGAAGCAAACAACAAAAGTTATGTTGTCGATGCATTTCACCACTTCACCAGGACGAAAATGGTCGCCGTCAGTCCGCAAACGACCTGAGTTTGAGACAGTCTCTGGTAATTGGTAGGTATACTAAAACTTGTTTACCAGAAGTTTTCCAAAATTTACTAGAAAACCAACAGAAGAGTAGCTACGCCGCTAGTTTTTGCGCCTGCGCACGTTACTGTTGTTAAAAACAACAAATTTCCTGCGTTTTCCGGCGTCAATGAAATATGTCCAGTACTTCATTATCCGTATCTAGTGCAATATGACTTTAAGCTGTTGCGGAAATTAAAGGAAGAATTAAGAGGAAAAATCTTCACATCTTACAAGGAGGTTCTTAATGCAGTCAATGTCGAAATCGAAAAGTTCCAAAAAGAGGATGTATCGGCTGAAGAAAAGTATTGAAATGAATGGTTATGTGGAAAAAAAATGTGAAAAATGTTTGGATCTGGCTGAGGGTTGAACATGGAACCTCTCACTCGGCGACTGGATACACTACCACAAAGTCAAATCTGTAGATTTAACAGCCGAAATTAACAATGCGCTGTTGATTTTACAGTTGCGGATTGTAGTTCTTTTAACAACTTTGTTGTAAAAATGAATGCATTCGCTGTAAAACCTACAAACATTTGTTAATTTAACCAGATTCGCTGTTAAATACACAAATCTACAATGCCTTCAATTGTAAAATATTCAGCGCTCATTTTTTTGGGTGTAAAAAAATATGAAAATTAAATATCTAAAATTAGGATTATTTGTGGGTTTTATTATTCAATCATCTAAGCGAACTTTGTAAGTTCCTACAAAGCAACTGAGCGAGCACAGATCTGTAAACGCCATTAATCATGTGAGACTGGATGAAATATTTCTAGTTGTCCTTAATGACTTATTACTTGGATATCTCAGAAGGTGGGTAAGTATGTGACATGTTCGTTCTCAGAAATTAATGATTACACTTACATATATACATATATATAACCAGAGAAAAGTTAAAGTTAAGTCCTCCGTGGAGGAGATACGATAATAGGTAGCTTAAGGCCTATTTTTTTTTTTAGCGAATTCAGACTTTTGTTAAAAAAAATATATATATTTAAGTTAATTATTTACATGGTCACCACATATCCAGTTGGCTTTAAATGAGACACATTGCAAAATATGACATATATACATACCGAGTTCTTTTAGTTTCACTTTAGATAAGTACAATTTATCAGTGCTACTTTCTACAACATCAGCTTAATTTGTATGTGCATTCACCCCATGCGTTCACACCAACCTGGTTTTATTTTGATTGTAAAATTAGTAGAGGTACTGTCGATTCCATTGCCTGTTTTTAAGACAAGAGTAGCAAAGAGTACCTAAGATTTACTTAATATTGTATACATAGCAGTCTTACACCGAACTGGACCGTAACAATGTTATTAAAATTTTTTTTCGAAATATGAAAAAAGAAAACAATAATTCTTATATGTGCTCTAATTTAATGACCAATCTACATAGAACGCAAGCTAAAATTAACTTAAGCCATATCTAGAAATAGAAGCTTTAGTTTTGTTATTATATATTATTGGTGGTAAAAATAAATGCATGAATGTACATATTTACAAACACACAATGACGGTAAAGTCTCCACTATACTATGGCCACCTACAAACCTTTCTAAAGACTGTGTATCTTATTCGACAATTTCTAACAACGTTTGAACCATGTATATACATATTTTAATATGATAGGAACAATTGTGTAACATTTACACAATATCATAAGTTCAGATTTCTGGAGTTTTTAAAGGGGTGTACTCTAAAAAAATTTTATGCTAAATTTCTGCCACTAAAAAACCATTCGGTTTAGTTTATGGGGTGGTAGAATCATCGGTCCATATTTGTAAAAAAAAAGGCGTCCGGAACGAATTACGCCACATTAACGTTTCTTTGGTTGGATAACAGATAACCCGATAAATATTTTTTTTTTATCTTTTGGTCGTTCAATATATGCACGTATGTACGTATGTATGTGCAGAAATGTATATAGCTAGGCCTTGTCCCTCTATGGGCTGCTTACGGCTTAATAACATATTTGTATAAAAATACTGCATAAATTAAGCATTGTAAGTAATATGGCAAAACCAAAAATCTATTTTTGGAAGAAAAGGTGCTCGTAATTTTCCAGCTTAAATAGTAGATCAAACAGGAATGATAAACTCATGCACAATAAACAACTGAACTGAACTAATATTAATATGCGTTAAGCAGTTTTATAGAAAGGAGAGCCCCTTCTCCTTACGGCAGAACCTGCCTGTTTAACTTTAAAGGCGATGATCACTGTGACAACTGTTAAATTATTTGCACTATATTTGTTCATTGTTAAAGTTACTGTAGTGTACTGCTAGTTTGTTTTTTAGACATTTGTTTTTTCCTTCTTTTGTTTTGGGCTCAATTTTAAAAAAGGGAGTTTAACAACAAAATATGTTGGAAACTAATTGAGAATTAAGTGTGTATGTACATATGTATATACATATGTAACTAAAATTGATGAAATTCGTACGTATATTCATACATATGTGTGTACATACATATATGTATTATATGGGGGCTAGAACAAAAAATGTTCCTCTCTGGTACCACGCAAGATACCCATAATATGAAGTTGGAATAAAATTGCCCCACCCGTTTAGGTTGCAGGCCAAAAACGCATCAAACGGAAGATAGACTAATAGCTAGAATTTGCAGACCTAATTCTTTGGACTTTTCATTAATTATAATTCCAAATCTATCAAAGCGTCAAGGTCGAATTTAAGTTTACAAATGCAATGCCTTGCCTATATTATACATACATACTGTATTTATGTGCAAAAATACATATGTACGTACATGAACGAGTATGTACATAGATTCAAGTAAAAGACTGTACCTACTATATAGGTTTCTTCCTTATTTGTTCACAATAGAAGGTTTGTGATTTTTGTAAAAACAAAATAACAACAAATATGTAGATACTTTTGTTTTCAAAATAACCTGGTGGACTTTTCTTAAATAAACCTTTTATTTAACACAAGGATCCAAGCCATATACAGTGACACCGGTCTTATTAAACAATGAAGTTTAAGTTTGACTTATGTACAAATTTGATAAGGTATATGATATGTACATACATATCTACACACGTACAATGTTCTGTAAAAAAAACGTTTTAAATACATATGTAAATACACATTTTTATATTACTATTTATCTTATCTTCAAATCCCTTTTTATTCTAAATCGTTTAAGTGTCACTTATCAAACTATTATACTAAGTACACAACAAAAAATATATATATCTTTCCCTAATCCCGAGTTTCTCACCTTTTTACACTATTCACACCCGAGACGAAGTCTATAACTTGGCCTTTTAATCCTATCACCCCACTCTTACGCACCCATTCATACCTGAACCTCGCCTTTTTAAATCAGCTCTATTTTCCTAAACACCTTATTTCCTATTTGCACACACTCTAGAGCGATTTCAAGTGAAATCCCATTTAGGAATCTCTCGCTCAAATGCATTTCTCTACCCCTACCAATTGATTCCTAACACCATAAAACTCCACATTGACCCAACTACACACAGGTACCACCTGTATATGATAATTTATTGCAAACAAAACGCATAAAAACACCTTTTGAAGCGTAAAAGCTCCAAAGAGATACAATTATGAATCCAATCAATAAAAACGCAACGTGCAAACAAAATTTCCTTCCCTCAGGAAATTACACACACACACACAACCAACCCCCGTTTTGCAATTGAAATTATTATCCTCTTAACAGAGAATATTGTATTCACCTCACTGTACACAGCACAACAGCCCCCGGAAGAACGGAAAAAACGTACGCACGGTACGTACGGAATACAAAATATATACAAAAAAAATACAGGATACGAGATACAAAATACGCACGAAATTTTACACTCTCCTACGTAACTTTACTTCCGTCCTTTAAAGGGAAGAGAAACACACAGATTGCTCCGAGCGAGGAAATTCCCGAAAAAGCCGACCAGTTGCTGCGGCGACCACGTTGCATCTGCTCGAGGATTCTTGATTTTTACTCAACGCGTATAGTAGAGGCCACCGATCATCCAACAATAACAACAATCCCGCAACACAGAACACCACATAACTAAACCAACAACAAGATTGGAAAATGATTTGGTGAGAAACGACGTCGTCGTCGTTTACTCGTAGTAAACTCAACTCATACACGCTCTACCATGAGAATGGAGCATCAATAATAAGGAGGCAAGCCCCAAGCCCTCTATTAACGCTGCTATACGACAAGCCACCACACACAGTGCACTGAGCGAACGAACGAACGAAACAAACTAACGACAAAAAGAAAAAAACAAACGCGAAAGAAAAACAATTCCCAAGTCGTCTACAGCGACGTCGTCAATGGGCTTCCTCATCCATACATATAGACACGAACACACACACATCATCCATCCATCTATCGGGGGGATGAAATGGTCTCCAACAAGCTCACCAACCTTAGAACATTTTGCGAATAAAGAACTAGTACATAGATAGACAACGGCGACAGTCTGCGATATTAGATTTTTTTATCGGCTCTTGGGATAGATATTCATTTCTTTCGATGTTTGGAGTCGCTCATCGTATGTCATCTCTATGGAGCTTTCTATCACAGCCACCCACCTCCCTTTAGGGGATAGTCGCGTGTGCAACATACAACACAGCGCGCCCGATTGCAACATGCTGCGCGCAACATCGACAGAGCAAAACCGCTACCATAAGGGGAACTGTTCAAACGACATGGATTCATCTATATTCGGATGTCGGTCTGGGTAAAAGTGCAGTGGGGGTCTGAGGGGACGACAGCAGGCGACATCAATTAGTTTGCCTAATTTTCCTGTGGGTAAGTAGTGAGGGATTTCCCGGAATTCCTGGTCAGCGCTAATTTTTGTTATGATTGTTTTGTGTATGGGTGGGTGGTTGGAGGAGATGATTTCTGTCTACCTGTCGTTTCAGTTTACAATATCTCCAGTGAAGTCTACCTTAGGTGAGTGGCCTTGGTCAGGAAAGCGAAAGTATTTCGTCAACGGAATTGTATTTTTTTCTCGTTTTTCTATTGAAAAATCGGATTTGAAGTGGATGGGCAGGGGCATCTGTATAATATGTATGTGTTATCGAATAAAATATTTAATTGGAAATTTGGACTAATTCCAAATAAATGTTGAAGTCCTTTTTAGACGAAATTTAGTACAGCACTAGCTGGAAAACACTTTATGCGGAAACCATAATTTTAGACTTCAATTTTCTTTTATATTTCTACTACTACTACTACTTGATCTCGATTCTCTTTGTGAAGCATATAAAGCTATTTGCATGAAGATGGGAAATTGTCATTTTAGTTGAAGATTCAAATGACTCAAGAGAGGAAATGGGAGATTTTGAAGTCAATAACCTTGGTGGACATTATTAGTGAATTTAGTCGAATGAGAATGAGGTCATCAGTTCAGAAATTGCAAATATTTGTAATTTTGTATCTTAGACTGAGTCTAAAACAAAGTCTCAAGTGATGAGGTAATTTTTTAATTTTAAAAGATTTAACTGAGGATATTCACCCCTAGAAGGAGGACATTCGACTCTACAGCGAAAATCGAATTTGATCAGTTTTGGTGGTAAAGGATTACCATAATGTATTTAAAAACTAAATTAGTAAGGTCAATGCAAGGAGTGCTTAAGAGAAAATGACTTGTTATTTTACTCATATCCAAAGTTTAATTTCTATTTGCAACATTTTAGCTTGATTTTAGTGGAAACGACAGCGAAGTAGCCTGCAACAAGTCATTCATAGAACTCAATGAAATAAAGCTGAAGTTTCTACAGAGTCATGATCAGACCTAAAGATACCGCCTTTCGCAGAAATAAAATAATCATACTTGCATCTTTTACGTTTTTGTTTTATACATACATATGTCGTAGATTAGTGGCAGCCTTCGCAATACTTAACGTATAGTATCAGAGATGGCGCTACAGATAATTGAGAGGTCCTTATTTCTTGGACGCTACCATCTTAGTTATGGAACGGTAGGAATAGAACCATTCAGTCTGCCTGTGGATAGCATAGCGGGTGGACGTAGCACATCTCGAGAAGCTAGAGAAAATCGAGAAGGAGAGCATAATTATTTCATTGCACAAAAATGGAGGCAGAGAACTTGGGCCTATTTCATAAAACCACAAGTGTTGTACTTGTAAACTTGTAACTACAAGCGCAAATAAAGTATGGAGTTGTAATATTGTGTTCCATAAACATTTCTCCTTTTTGTAGCAAGTCACATTCAAATTATAAGCGTAGCGATCAAAGTAATACAATTGTACCTTTTATTAAATGCCGTTATAATATGTAAAATCATGTTTTGATGCACTTATTAAAGCTCATTTCTATTTTTTTATCTTCCGGTTGGTCACTAATATATTCGTATAAAATGTGCTCGAAAGAAATAAAATTATTACTTTTAGAAGAAATAGAGAAAAATAAAACAATTTTATTTGGTTCTTTTCCCGATAAAATAACAAAAACATAAAAAAGTGATACTTGGATGCAAATCCATGAAAAAGCTAAATCGAATGGTTTTTTTTGTGGAAAGTCGTGGAGCTATATGCGTGATGTTTTTTTGGACTAATCTGAAGCGGTGGTAAGAACGATTGAATGAAGTTGACAATAAAGTTTTGGACATACTATTGGAGAAAGATGCTCTCGATATTTTTGGCCTGCCAGTTCACGAATCGCTTCATGATGATGTGACTAATCAGTCTTCTGGCATTTTCTATTGAATTTAAACAAAATAAATTTTATGTATGTTACTATTAAATAAAACTAATGTGGCATCACTGATCAAAATAAAATCCTTTTGTACACTATCATAATATCAGTGACAGAACATAGTAAACATAAGAATTTCTCTTCGTTGAATTTTAAATTGGGAATTCCCTTCTAAAGTTCTATATCCTACTTTTGTATCGTATTTTTATACCCTATCCTAAGGGTATATTAAGTTTGATACATAGTTTGTAAAATAGAGAAATCTTACAGATAGACCCAATAAAGTATACATATAAATGATCAGCATCACTAGCCGAGTCGATTGAGCTATGTCCGTCCGTCCGTCTGTCCGTCTGTCCGTCCGTCCATCCGTCTGTCCGTCTGTCCGTCCGTCCATCCGTCTGTCCGTCCGTCCATCCGTCCATCCGTCTGTCCGTCTGTCCGTCCGTCCGTCCGTCCGTCCGTCTGTCCGTTCGTCTGTCCGTCCGTCTGTCCATCCGTCCGTCCGTCTGTGCGTCCGTCGTCTGTCCGTCCGTCCGTCTGTCCGTCCATCCGTCTGTCCGTCCGTTCGTCCGTCCGTCCGTTCATCCGTCCCTCTGGGTGTCAACAGTTTTCGGGCCTTAAATTTTGAGCTAGATCGATGAAATTTTGTATACGAGTTCCTTGGAAAAGTAAGCAATACAAGTGTAAAAAATTTTAAAATCCGCCCACTTTTCAAAAAAATCACCTTTTTTCACTATTTTCATATGAAACTCGAAAAAACTTACTTGGGCAAATATGTAGATATCCACTTAATCTACAAATCGTCCCTACATTGTGGATGGCCACGCCCACTATTTAGGGGCGTTTACTTCAAAAAATTAATTTGCGAGTAAAAATATTTGTTTATAGGGCAAAATAGAAAATTTTGTAAATACACTTTCCACCGCCCACTGACACGACCAAATAAGATAGGGATAGGGTATCATACGATCCGCTCCAGGCGGATTGTAGCATTTTTTCACTGGTTTTCTTTAATTCTGTATTAAAACGTTGTAGAAGCAACAAAAAAGCAACGGAAATTGTTTGTTTTAATTGAAAAAAATTTTATATTTTCCATGGAACTGAACTTGAAGTGCAGAATGCACTTCCTTCGGGTGATATGGAAAATGTAAGCTTTCCTTCACAGAATATTAGTTGCAGTAGAAAGTGTAGACAAATTCCATCTACTCCGTCTGGTAAGAAGAATTGTGTACATATTTGAATGGATTTTTATTTTAAACTGCCTTTTCATTTAGAGACCAAAAGAAAATATATGCTTGACCATATATGATATATGAAGAAAGACTTGGAAAACAAATTGCTTAGGAATAGTTTGGTGGGAAAAGAGTGCAGTATTTTAACAATAAAAGAGTACTAATGCAAATTGCAAAATTTTTTTTCATTTTTCAAAACTATTGCCTAAACGAATTTACTATTTCTTGTCTATGTGTTATCCCACCTTGTATGTTAAGTGCAGAGTTTTTTCTGCTTCATCTTCATCTGCTTAGATTACAAGGCTATATGGGATTAACTCTTAACTTTTGTAGACACGGACATTTTTCTTTCAATACGCCAATTGCATTTTCAATAAGCCGCCTTGTTAATTTATGTGCACGGTTGAACTTTTGAACTGCGTCATCATTCAAGTTGCTATTTTGTGGTGTTATAAGCCAATCTGTACAACCATATCCGGAATCCACTAGTAAAATCGATCGTGTATGCGGCCTCCAACCAAAATCCATTTTAGACCATAGCACACTGTTCCGCAATACCCTTGCATCATGAACTTTTCCTGGCCATCTGGCACTGACATAGTAAAAGCGCAAGTCCGGGCCACATACAAGCATACAATTAATTGAGTGGTTTCCATGTCGATCTACAAAGCGGTCTTCGTACTCATTTGGAGCGTCTCTTTTTATCAGAGTTCCATTAATGCATCCAGCAACATTTGGCATACCAGCAATAGAATAAAACTTTTCGATCACTTCCGAAGTATTTATGCGAATCCTCTTTGGTTGATAGCATTAACAACCCTTTTAATTACACGACAAACCATTGAATTTGAAACTCCATGCATATCAGCTACACCATGATATTGCGTCCCGTTACCTAGCCAATGAAAGGCTAGTACAAGTTGCTGTTTAACTGACAGAGCAGATTACGATACGGTTAGTTTCGTGTTGTAATAACGGTCCAATGCTTCTTAGTAATTCTTCGAAAGCAGAGAAGTTAATTCTAATTTTTTCATTAAATGTATAATATGTTATAATATTAAAACTGATACGGTCGTTGTCTGATTGTTTTCGTAGTCACTATCATCACTGCTTGAGATCATATTTATTTTAAACTTCTCACGTTGTTTTGGCACTAATTTTTAACCGCGAATAATCAAAATTTTCGCAATACGAGATTTTATTAGTCCCTCTACTCTTGTAAGAAACTCACTTGTAGTTACAAGTCCGTCACTTACAATTCTTTGCACAAATACTTTTATGAAACAGAAAAGAACAACAGAACAGAACAAAAATTTGCACATAATTTACAAGCTACAAGTTATTTCACAAATAATTATTAGTGTTGTAGTTTTATGAAATAGGCCCCTTGTCACCGACATATAATAATTAAGCTATGTTCAGACGATTGCCAGATCTGACAATATTGTCAGGTCTACAAATGTAGAGCTGAAAATAACGAACTACCTTATAATGATAAATTGTCAGTTCACACGGTTGCCTGATTTTGTCCCAAAGTCTGGCAATTTCATTGTCAGATGATTGACCTGACATTACTTTGCCTGACAACGTTGTTTGGTTGAAAATTGTCAGTTCACACGGTTTGCAGATGTTTGTTTACAAACAAATTTTGAATCCGTTGGCAGGCATTGTAAATTCAAAATTGTTCTTTTATTCAGCTTTGAGTGAAGTGGTTTTGAGAAAATTACAATAATATAAAAATTAATCAAAATGGAAATACTCGTAGAAGAAAAAAGCGAAATAAGACCCGCGAATTTAAATCCCGTGGGCCTTAATGCCTGAAAATTGGGAAATAGCAGCCACTGGCTTTATAGTTGTGGGTTTTAGTGCCAGAAAATAGAAATAAATTAATTTTTAATTAAAACTAACCAAGTTGAACACCTTTAGTATAGTATCATATACATATATGTATCAAAGAATGTGTGTGGTCTAAAACGTGGCTGCATAACTCCATAGCAGATCCAGATTTAAGTCCACAATGCATAAACAGTGGTAATATGTAATATGCAACCCCCTGTTTGGGATCAATGTCGGGTGTAGAACAGTGTTGCCGCAAAAGTTTGGAAAAAAGTATCTCCGCAGACAGAAGTAAAGTATCAAAAGGTATCATAATAGAAATTATGAGTAAAAATGCCATTATTATTATTTTGTTAATAAAAAAAAATTAGGACAAGCTATAATGCCCAAAATAACA
This sequence comes from Chalcosyrphus nemorum, assembly GCA_949716465.1. Taxonomy (NCBI): domain Eukaryota; kingdom Metazoa; phylum Arthropoda; class Insecta; order Diptera; family Syrphidae; genus Chalcosyrphus; species Chalcosyrphus nemorum. The sequence goes on from OX454335.1 coordinate 10,769,463, forward strand.
TGAATATTCTCAAGTCGCCAAGTCAACTACAAGAATATTTAAATAAATTATCAAAAAAAAATACGGAATAATAACTCACAGTTCAGTGAATAAGAGTATTGCCTGGCATATTATAGTATTTTGTTGTCGAAATTAAAAAGTATCAAAATAGGCATTTTACAGAAATCGAAATATCACGTCGAAATTAAGATTAAAAAGTATCACTTTTGATACTTTGGTATCATTGTGGCAACACTGGTGTAGAATAGGTGTGAGGTTGCAATATATGCAAAGTTTTTTTTAGAGTGAAACAATCTTTTGGTTTTGAAAAAAAAACTTTGCATTTTCGAATCTCGCATCTATTCCAAATCCAACAGTGATCCCAATTCGTATAATTATCCTATGATTTTGAATTATTTATAAGCAATATACTCATAGGTGGGCTGTAATGCCTATTTCGAGTGGCATTAATACCCGTGGGCCTTATTGCTTCTTTATCGACTTTAAAAAAGAAATAAAGCTCCACGGACTTTATTTCCGAAGCATTATTTCACTGCAACAGCATTTCAACGGCAGGGCGGTTTGTGTTGACTCTATCTAGCTACCGACGAAAATTTTCTGCATTTATTTGTCAAAAATCTTGCCTATCATTCCAGATTTTTAATTTATTATTCTCAATTTATTAATTTTTTCACTCGTCTTCGCAAAAAAAAAGCACAGAAACTTCGTTTTGCTCGCTCAAATATGAAAAATATTTGCCTGACAATGGTCTGACAATTGTACAATTGTGTGTTCAGACGATTGCCAGATACCTGACAGATGGCTGTCTGACAATATCTGACAATGTGTTTTCTGCAAATATTGTCAGACAAAATTGTAAGTTCACACGGTTGTAGGACATTTGGGACATTTTTTTCAGTGACAGATCTGCAAATATTGCCAGATCTGGCAATCGTCTGAACATAGCTTTAGCATTCAAAATGCTGAAGTCAGAAACAATGCAATATTTTTGAATGCTTTGCATTCTTTGAAGTCAGTTGAAGTCACTAGCATTCACTGATTGCATTCAGTTCCTTGAAGTCAGTTGAAGTCAGTGAGTGCATTCACTTAGTTGAAGACTTTTGTAGTCACTTGAAGTCTTTTAAGTCAGTGATTGCATTGTCTACCCTGCCTTCAAAGACTTCAAGTGACAAAGCACATTCTTCTGACAGTATTTATTGAAACCGGACTTAACCCTATAACTTACTCTAATCTAGTTCTCTAACTCTTTAGATCATGTAAAACTTATATAATTTAGATATTGTAAAATTAACAGAAAAATAAATAATTGGATTATAATAAAATAAACATAACACAGTCTTTATTAAAGACAATGAATAAAATCATTTTTCGGAGCATTCCAATGAATTATATTCAAAAACGATTGCATCATTTTACAGCTCTGTTTAGTATTATGTACATATGTATATGTATTAAAGAATGTGTGTGGCTGCATAACTCCATAGCAGATCCAATTTTTTTTGCATAAGATGGGTCATACTCGTACGTATATATGTTTAGTTTTTTTTTATGTTTAGTTTAGTTTATTTCATCAATCAGAGTATAAACATCTCTTACAGACTAAATAATTATACAAAAATAAATAATAGAGTAGTGTAGAGAATACAAAAATTCTACGTACATTCGATATTTAAAATTCAAATAATAATTCATAACAATTCATTCATCTGCAATTAAAAACAAAAATTGATTAGATAAGTATTTTCAACAATCAATCGTTAACAGATAAAGTTAATAGAAGGCTAGTTTTAAAATTAAGCCTAGAAGAATTCTCAAAAATATCAATAAACGATAAAACTGAGTTTACCTCATTGATGCAACGAGCAATAGGTTCATTTTGAGCATAATTCGTACGGTGTATTCTTTCGCGGAAATGAAACTGACCCCGTAGTAAACGTGACGGAGAATAGAAATCAAGCATAGATAGCAATATAGGACACTGAATTTTACAATGAATTAAATCTCTAACAAACATAACGCAAAAATATTTACGCCTGCATTCTAAAGTATTTAAGTTAAATAACGCCAATCTGGTTTTATAGGAAGGTGTTTCGATTCGCCAATTTAATTTAAAAAACATAAATCTTGTGAAATGTTTTTGTACTCTTTCAATACGATAGGAGTGCAATTCATATGATGGATTCCAGACAATACTACAGTACTCCAAATGGGGTCTGACTAGAGATATGAAAAGGGTTTTTAGAGTGTAAGGATCAGAAAAGTCCTTAGAGTTTCGTTTAAGGAAACCTAGCATTGAATTAGCCTTACAAACAATGTAGTCAATGTGCTCATTAAAAGTGAGACGAGGATCAAGTAAAATACCTAGGTCTTTTTTTGAAGACACTCTGTCCAGTGGAATGTTTTTAATGGCATAGTTAAACGAAACAGAAGTAAGGGATCTAGAGAGTGTGAAACATTGGCACTTTGAGGTATTTAAGAGCAAGTTATTTATTACACACCATTCGTCCACGGCATTTAAATCTTCTTGCAGAAGCTTACAATCGTTATAAGATTTTATTGCACGGTATATCTTTAAATCATCAGCAAACAAAAGACATTCGGAATGCTTGATGACATTCGGAAGATCATTGATAAAAAGTACAAAAAGCAATGGACCTAAGTGGCTACCTTGCGGTACGCCGGAAGTTACTTTAATAGGTTTAGACAGACTGTCATTAATTTTCACAAGTTGGACACGATTACACAAATAAGACTTAATCCACAGAAGTAAATTCGAGTGAAAACCTAAACAAGAAAGTTTCCTAATTAAAGTTTTGTGGCTAACCCTGTCGAATGCTTTAGCAAAATCAGTGAATACCACATCCGTTTGCAAACCGACCTCAAAGTTTTTTATAACAAAATTGCAGAAAAGTGACAAGTTTGTGCAGGTAGATCTTCCCTGAATAAATCCGTGCTGATGACTTGAAATACAATTTTTTACTGCAGATGTAATTTTGTTCGTAATTAACTTTTCAAACAATTTAGGTATAGAAGGAATTTTACAAATAGTAAGGCTATAAACTGAACTAAAATAGTCCGCAAAATAATCACAAATAGTTCCAGTGTCCTCAGATGAAGAGTCCTTAAAGTACATAAGGTTTGGTAACCCATTAGTGTTTCTTTTGGAATTAATAAAATTCCAAAAATACTTACTATTAGATTTTAATCTGTTTTCGCAAGATAATATGTATGATCTGTATAAGAACTTATTAAGAACGTCAAATTCCTTTTGACAGAGTAGATACCAAGACTTTACTTCCATATTCGATTTATCTCTCCTAAAATGCTTATAGGCCTTATTTTTATTATTTTTTAGATTCAACAGCCTCCTATTAAACCAGACTGGTTGTCCACTTAACACATTTTCTTTAATTGGCACGAAACGATCAATAAGAGATATTAAAATTGAAAAAAAAGTGTCATACATAGTTTTTAAGTCTAAAGATGGTAAAATATCATTCCATGATACCGATTGTAAATAATTGTTCATTGCAACAAAATCAGCTTTATTAAAGTCTTTGCGAAATTTGTGAATACTAGAAATTCTCTGATAATGATAGATTGAGAAATCTACTATAAAAGCATTATGAAATATGGAATTCTTGAGAATTGGAGAATCAGCTAATTCAATATTAACAACTAATTCTTTATCGACAAACATAAGATCAAGAACATTATTAAAACTGTTTTTATTAATCTGAACTAAGTCATACTGACTAAAGAAGTCTATAAGTTCAATTTCTTTCTCACTAGTTACATTAAGAGGTGATAGATAACTATCAAATTTATTCAACTCCCATACAATATCCGCCATGTTGAAATCACCGGTGAACATTACATGTTGATGTGGTTTTAAGTTATCAAATAGAGTTCGACAATTATCATAATGTAACTTATAAAGTTCTAAAGGGCTACCAGGAGGAAAATAGCTAGCAATCAGAAGAAGATCGAAGTCAGGCGAAAAAGAAATTTTTAAAATTAATTGATCGACATCAAAATTAGTAGGAGGTGTCATTTTTTTAGAAGGCAGCTCGATTTGTCTGCAAGAGAAACAACTACGAACAGCAATCAGTATACCTCCACCCCTGAATAGACCTGTAGTGTTCACGCAGCGATTTTTGCGAAATACATACATTAAAGGAGGAGCCACTGATGAATTCGGCTGTAAAGTGGCTGTCTAAAAGCCATGTTTCAGTAAAAATTATAATATCAAAATCAAAAGAAGAAGATGAAAGATATAGTTCCTTAAATTTGGTTCTCATACCAGCTACGTTTTGATAGTATAAAGAATAGTTATGTTTTGATATCACACTTAAAGTTTTAGAGATACCTAATCGTTTTTTGGATGCGTTGCAGTCGCAGCTACAGATCTGTTGACTGATGATGCATTTCTAGCTCGAGAAACATATTCATGGACTAAAGTTCCATCAGGCCAAAAGTCGTTGGAAAGTAACATTTCAAAGTGGGCATCCGGAGTTAGTAATTTAAATGAAGCTATTTGACGAGGTTCATTAAAGTTATACTTGATGCATTTAAGAGATGATATTGGCACCGAAGTTTTGCTGGCAATATATCTCAGTATATAGTCCACGGTGGTAGCAGAAGAAAGTCTCGAAATGAATATTGTTTTACGAGGAGGCCTTTTGACTACCACAAGATTGACAGATGATGGCGATGCTTGACGTACAGGAATCAGCGGTGAAACCTCAGGCAGGAATGGCATTGTAGGGGAGGGAATATTTAAACTCTCCACAGGAGTTATAGGATAACTCACGAGGGTTTCTCCAACTAGAAGCGATGAACTCGAAGTGGCTCCGTGATTAGTTCGTGAATTAAGTGATGGAACCGCATTAGTGACATCAGATGAAATTAATAAGTCCGTTCTCTTCGATTTCGGAGTAGGTTTAGGCTTTTTTGACTTTTTATGAATGCAGCTTGCATTCAATGTATCTACATTGCAACAAGCAAGTTCATAGAGCTTGTCGCAAGACTCAATGTGCTTCTTAAAATGCGCTTGCAATCGATCTAGCTCTGCCAAAATAAGCTTCGAGGGGCCTTTGCACTCATCAAGAAGTCTCAAAAGCGCAAATGTTGAAAATTTACGGCACTGAATACAGAACCATTGGAGGCCGTTTGGTGTAGAGTTTCGTAAGTCATCGCCAGTTCTCGGTGAAAGCGCCACACACTTAGTATGGAACAATTTCAGGCAGCCATCACAGGAAATATAAATATCATTAGCACTATAGGGTTGCTTACATCCATTACAGCCAATATCCATATTTTGGTGATAGATTAGTGTTGTATAAAAAAATTTAGTTATTAAAAAATGCTACAATATAAAATTGGCAGCTCTGTATACAGCAGGTACAGCAACCGATTCTTCCAGGTATAGCAACCAATGCACTCTGCAGTTGATGTGGTTGATGAACTCGATGAGGTTCAAATAGAAGATGAATGAAATGTATATTGTGAATATCAACCTTGCTTAGCGGCAGAGCATACACCAAAAATTGTACTCACACGGATAAAAACCACGTATACTCCAACTGATGGAAGAGGATAAGATAACTTTTCACTCAGATGTAGAGGTAAATGAAGCTCCAACATGAAAAGAAAGCCGTAAAATATGATGAGTGTAGCACCAGAAAATTGCTTCAAAGGCAGAACATCCACTAATATTTTAACTCACCGGGATAAATGAGTCAGACAGCTAAAAACTGTATGCGATGAAGTGAGATGCAAAACAAAAAATATTACACTCCACTCAGCAAACAAAAACACAAAGTAAAAATGAGTTTATAATTATGTTTAACTATTATTTAATTCTCTTTTAAAGGAGAAAATTAAAAAATGCAAAGAAATACGCGTATTATTAGAAACCGTGGAAAAAAAAATCGGTTAGGACACAACAAAAGTTGATTTAGGATTCCAAGGTGTATAAAAGTATAAAAGATTTAGGAGCAGAAGCAAAACACAGCCAAACTCGTTAGAATAACTCACTCAACTAACTATATTTGTCAAAGATCTCGCCTATCATTCCAGATGTTTAATTTATTAATTTTTTACTCGTCTTCGCAAAAAAAGCACAGAAACTTCGTTTTGCTTCCTCAAATATGAAAAATATTTATCTGACATTGAAAAAATTGTCAGACATCATAAATACAGCCCATCTGACAATAGCAAATGAGTCTGCAAATGTCCTAATCGTCTGACAATGGTACAATTGTGTGTTCAAACGATTTTCAAATACCTGACAATTTTATTGTCAGATGGCTGTCTGACAAAGATCTGACAATGTGTTTTCTGCAAATATTGTCAGACAAAATTATAAATTCACTCGGTTGTAAGACATTTTGGGACATTTTTTCAGTGACAGATCTGCAAACATTGCCATTTGCAACATAGCTTTAGTCATTTGAGTTCCTCATTTCAGTTAAGAACACAGGTCAAAACGATTGTTGAGTTTATATTCTCTTACTTCATGGGGACCCAAGTAACTTAAGTTGAACTATCCGCAAATTCTTATCTTACCACACGGTTTTTTCTGTGATGGAAAAATGCATCATTAAATGCATTAATCTTAAGTGATGTATTAAGAGTCTATAATAACGGTTTCGCTTATCTCATGAATATTCTGGATATCTTTCATTTGTTCATGCACATATTCTTACTTTCATGAACAATTTAAAGCTGTATGAATTTATTCATTAATTTATGAATTGAGATTCATATTCTGTAACGCCCGTATTATTCACATTTTACAAAACTCGAAAAGAAACTATCTTTGTTTAATACTCGTTTCGTTTCGAGTTTTGTGTCAAACCTAGCTTTAAAAACAAATCGGTATTATTCGCGTTTGAATTAAAAACTAGTTTATTTTTTATAAGGCATATCAAGTTTTGAGAGCATAAAAGAGAGTATATGCCCATAAAGTTAGTTTCGCGGCCCTCGATCTTAAGGAGCATACATAGATCTATTTCCTTGAAGCCGAGCTTTCCATCTTGCTTTCTGGAAAGGGCACCTGTCGTGAATTTACTTGTATGCACACTGACCGAGCGCAGAGGAGTAGACAAATCTAGCCAGCCTTTAACATGCACATCAGTGAGTCAATTTATTATCTTTAGAACAATGGTTTTATTGATCTACAGGATCTCGGCACCTCACTAGGCGTAATACCCGGTTTGGGAATGAATTTCACATGTTCCTGCCTAAGTTGGTTAGTATGTACATACATATATGAAGGTACAATTACAGCTGGCTCTACATAGTGCTGCCTAACTTGGCGAGAGGGGTCTATTCCTTTTTTGCAGTGCGGAGTATAGACCGTCACCATAATGAGCTTACAAAACTCAATTAATATATGCGTGTATAAATAAAGCGGAGTTTTAAAGCCCGACACAGACATATATGTATATTGTACCAGTAATTTGGCTTTGCCCACTGACAAAGTCCCCAGTGATATAAACTAACCTTGAAATGCATTCTAGATACCGAGATTCGAAGTCATTTATCCTTTCTAAATTGTATATAAATAGTCCCTTGTCGTTGTCTTCTTTGAAGAAACGCTCCACCCCCAATTAATGCATTACGTGCCATCGTATAAATTATTATAATTCGTTGAAGAATATCTTCATATCCCTTCAGTTTATCTATAAAAGCCGTCCTCATCAACTTATTTTCTCGTGAATAAAACGAAACGTTCTTAAAACGAGTTATGACGCTCTCAAAGCTAGCTTTGTCTCATTTTACGAATTTCGAATTTTGTACAAAACTGGTTTTAAGATTTCTTGTTTTAACGAAAAAAATGACTGTGCATAATACCGGTTTTTACATAAAACTAGTTTTGTACAATGTGAATAATACGGGCGTAAGAATTCGATGTTTATCTCGCTTTTAATGATTTTTTTCATTCATAATATGTATTTTTCCATTAATTTTTTTTTTTCGTGGGTAGGTGAAAATCTTCAAAAAGACACTATGAGGATCGCCAGCGCGTGCTCATAGTAGTGTGGGATTCTTACCCACTAAAAAACCTCCCTTAAACAAACTATTGTATTCGTTGATTTTTATTGTTACTACAACTAAGTGTTCGACTTATCAAGCAGTTTTCTTCTCACGAAATAAGAACATTTGGCAGGTTAACTTCCCATTAGAAACTCCTGCTAGTTCCGCAGTTTAGACGCGGTTCCTTATCGCGCCAGTTCTAGAGGTTTAGTTCTTTGAAGACGGCGCAGTACATTACTTTCATTCAAAACTTGAAGGACAGTGATGTTAACGTGACTCTCTAGTTCTCGCGTAGTTTCTAATTTCATCTACGATTGTTTTAATGCCGAGATCTCTGTGGATATCGTTATTTCTAATATACCATGGCGCATTAACAATTCCTCTTAGCACTTTGTTTTCAAAAGTTTGTAAAAGATTTATATTACTTATTTTGGTACAACCCCAGAGTTGTATACCATAAGTCCATACTGGTTTTAGCACTTATTTGTACAAAAGCAATTTGTTCTCTATATTAAGTTTGGAATATTTTCCAAGTAACCAATACATAAATCTATATTTATTTTCTAGTCTCTGCGTTTTTTCTTTACATGCGATTTCCATTTTAGCTTTGCATCAAGTTTCATTCCAAGGTATTTAGCCTCGTTTGCGAACGGAATTTGAACCGAGTTCGAAAAAATCGGCAAATTAATTATTTTCTTATAAGTAAAATTTACATGCACAGATTTGGTCTCATTGAGTGCGATTCGCCAAACCTTTGTCCATTCATTTACTCTATCCAATGCCTCTTGCAATTTTTCTAGTCTCTTCGACCGTTTTACCCGCTGCCAATATAGCAGTATCATCGGCAAAGTGGCTAATTTCGTTCCTTCCACTTGCGGTATATCGCGAGTGTATAATAGATATAAAAGTGGACCAAGAACACTTCCTTGCGCACCCCAGCCATTATTTCCTTAAAATCCGAATATTCATTTCCACATTTGACACGGAATACTCTATTCATAAGGTAGTTTCTTACAATATTATATAAGTGCTCTGGCAAAACTTGTCGTAATTTAAATTCTAAGCCTTCGTGCCAGACCTTGTGAACAAATCTTTTTTTCTTCAAGAGATCTTTCGATTACATCTGTTACTCTATGTACTTGTTCAACTGTAGAATGCTTAATTCTGAATCCGAATTGATGATCCGGGATGAGTTGCTTTTCTTCTTTTATCGGCTGTATTCGTCTATTCAATATTCTCTCGAATACTTTGGATATAATTGGAAGAAGTAAAATCGGTCTATATGACGATTTTTCATTTGGTGGTTTACCGGACTTAAGAACCATTATCACTTCCGCTACTTTCCATTGGCTGGGAATATGTTCAAGTCTAAACGCGGCGTTTATAATAAAAAGAAGCTTAATTAAAGCTTTTCTTGGCAGTGCCTTAAGAACCTCTGCCGTGATTAAGTCGTATCCAGGAGCTTTCTTGGGTTTGAGTTTCTTTATTTCTTCCTTAAGTTCGCTTAGTGTTGCATTTCTTATTGCAATATTGTCTATTTCCGACGTATTTGCATCTTGAGCAAGAGCTTGTCCGTCAAATGCCTTAAAAGTATCTTCCAAATGCGTTGCAAAAATTTGTGCTTTTTCTTTATCATGCCTGGCCCATTCGTATTGATTTTTCCTGATTGTTGCGGTTTGTATTATAGGCTTTTTAATACCTTTTATAGCTTTCCAAAGGGAATAATTCGAATCTTTTTTTACCGATAAGCTTTCAAGGTAAGTTTCTATTTTTTTATTTTTTAGATCTTTAATAGCGTTTTTTAGTGAGTTGCACAAACGATTGAGGTGTGATTTAAGCTGCGGAGCCCGACTTTGTTGCCATTTCTTACGCGCTTTTCTCTTTTCCTTAATCACCTCTTGTATTTCCACGGGATAAGTTTGACCGGCATGTTCTTTAGTTTTGGAGTATTTTTCCACGTGCCACTTTGTAAGATTTCAACGAACCGATCAACTTCTATTTCAAGTTCATACGGTGTTTAAGAGATACCCTCAGATCGATATTTACTTCAATGTCTTTTTTGAAGCTATCCCAATTAGTTCTCGCGCTGGTTAATCTGGCCATTCTTTCTTTTTTAATTAGAGCTTCGCTTACAGTCATAATGATTTGAGAATGATCAGAGGAGAGGTCAAAGCTTTCTTCAACTCTTATAAAGTTGCCTGATATTCCTTTAACAACAAAGAAATCGATCAGATCCGATTCTTATTTCTATCAGTCGGCCAATATGTTGGTTTACCTGTCGAGTGAAAATTGCAACCGTTTTGCATACCTACATTGTAGAGCACCCTACCTTTCTGAGAGGCGTGCCTTGAACCCCAGAAAGGGTGATTCGTACTGAAGTCGCCACCAATAATAAAATTTGGTTTAAGGAAGTTAAAGATGTTTGTGAAATCCCTTTCTTCAACCGTACAACGCAGTGGTCAATATATAGACGATACAGTGAATATAAAACGTCTATTTCTAACGCGAACCGTGCTTACTTGCATTGATTCTAATTTAATTTTTACTTCTGCTGAGTGTTCGATACATTCTTTTATAAACAAAGATGATCCGCCTCTGGCTCTTTCCGATGGGTGGAAAGCGTGGTACACTTTATATCCCCTTATATTGACGCACGATAGTTTTGTCAGATGGGTTTCACAGACCTACCCCTCAGCCTATCCGACAGCGCAAAATACCTGGGTATCATTTTAGACAGAAAACTCACCTGGGGACCGAACATAAATGAAAGAATCAAAAAGGCCAACATAGCCTTCTACACGTGCAGCAGAATTTTTGGGAAGACCTGTGGACCCTCTCCAAATACAATTCTCTGGATGTATACGGCTATCATAAGACCCATCCTGACATATGGCAGCCTAGTATGGTGGCCAGCGTTAAACAAATCCACCTACCTGAAGGATCTCACTAAAGTACAAAGACTAGCGTGCATTGGTTCCACCAGTACGATGAGAACTACTCCAACGGCGGGTCTTGAGGCTATTCTCAACCTGCCTCCGCTAGACATTTACACGAGATCAACAGCAGCCATCAGTGCCTTAAGAATAAGTCAGACCGCGTGCTGGAGGTCAAGTACGATACGACGCGTCCATCCTCGGCAAATTTTTCGGCCATACACCCAGAACAGACTACAATACGCCCTACCTTGACTTCAAAACACCATTTACCTCAGCTTACCCAAAGCAGAGATGAATGGAAAGACAGCCGCATACCCTATGCCGAATCCATAGCTGTTTACACTGATGGATCGAAAATGGACACCGGTGTAGGATCCGGAATTTTCTCCGAATCACTGGGTATATCCAGATCTATACGACTCCCAGACCACAGCAGTATTTTCCAACGGAGGTCCTGTCAGTGACAACAGCGGCCCGTGAGTCTGCCGTAAGAGCAATACCGCCAGAAGGTATCACTTTCTTTATCGACAGCCAGGCAGCTATCAAAGCAATTACTGTCATAGAAATAAAATCCAAGCTTGTGAAGTGCTGTCGCGAAGAGTTAAAGGCTCTCCATAAGCACCCCGCCCTGCGCTCTCAGGCTCGAGGCAGAGAGGCTGGTTTTGAGAGAGGCGAACTTGAGATGGAAGTCCATAGACACTTGCAAAACTGCAAAACAACTACGGCCAACTTTTGACAAAGTAAAGACCGAGAGAATTATCCGCAGGGACAGACGTTCACTGTCCTTACTGCGGTACCACCTAAGGAAACTACGTCGGGCGGAGGAAGAACTCTGTAGAGGACGCGGCGATGAGGAGGTTATAGAGGACACCACCCACTTCCTCTGCCGCTCCAACATTCCAGATACAAATTCCTCGGCAAGCACTTCTTTCAGGATCTAGGAGAACTCTCCAATGTTAATACCGACATGTTACTGAACTTCATCAGAACAACAGGATGGTTTGTATACACGAATAACGAGTAAGTACAACCATGGGAAGTTCGTTGCAGATATCTATGGGTTAAATGGTACTTTTTTATAAGCCCCCGTTATGGGTAACACAATGGGTCAGTGCTGACCTGAGTGCGGCGGAGGTATTTTTGTTTCCTCTGCCAACCCCCATACCTAACCTAACCTAAATATCAATATCTTTTTCTTGTACAAATATTTCTAACTCGTAGAGTCTTTGTAGGAGCCCGTTGGCGTTCCATGTAAGAATTTTAAGCGTTTCTTTCATATTCGGTTTTGATTACGCGTGTTCTGTATACTGTTTTCAAGAGCAACTATTCTTTCGAAAACTAATTTATTAGTTTTGCATTGCTCTTCAAGCTTTGCAAGAATTATGGAAAGCACGTAGGATAGAGGGTCTTGTGTACTGTCCCTTTCATTGTTTTCCAATGTCACAACTCGACCGTAAGTATTTAAGCTAATGTTTCGATGGTTTTTTGCGTTGGATACCCATGAGTTCTCGGTCATGTATGTCACCGCTTGGGTATAAGACTGCACACCAGTGTTCGATGAACTTGATTCTGTCACCTTTTCTGTGCTAGTTTTAGGTTTTTCTCCATTTACCTGGCTTAAGTCAGTATTGGCGGATTTTCTATTTTTCAGATTGCTTTTTTGGTACCAGTTTTGGATATACTTTGTTTCGTATTTCGCATGGAATTTTTAAGCGTATCGCGCCTTTTTTTGATCTCTTTCGCAACCCCGATAGTTCGCTGGATGCTTTCCTTGGCAGTTTATACAAGTTGCTGGCGTCTGCTTATTTGTTTGACACTCTTCCGATAGATGATGAACGCGGTTCTTTCTGGCAGTAAGACTGCGTATGGTTGAAGCCTTGGCAACGCTTACACTGCGGGATCGATCTGGAGTTCTTACGCATAGGTTCGATTTTGACCACGATATTAAGAATAGTCTTAATACCATATATTAAATCCTTTTTTTCGTCTTTATCAAAATTTAGCATAACTAGTGGAAGTCCACGCTTAACTAATTTATCCTGATCGCCCTCAGACTGTTGCTTTTCCTTTTTGATAATATTAACGACATCAAGAATGTTATAGCCTTTGTATTTAAGGTCGTTCATAATGTCTTCCTTAGTGCACGAGCGGTGAAGTCCCCTTGCTACTACACGCATTGGTTTTTCTAACTTGTTTTCATAGGTGAAAACCACTGAATCTTTTCGGCATTCAATTTTCGGGATACTGCTCGGTAACCTTCGGCAACATCAACGTTGATTTTCCATATATTGTTACGGAAAGACGTGAAATTAAACTGTGATGTCACAGTACTTTTAAGGAGGCAATGCAACTTATTATAGTCCGTAATTCCAGTGACGTTAATCGGTGGCGGAGAACGTGATTTCTTTTGATATTGATATTCTTGTAAATCTTTATTTTTTTCATATTTTTGTGGCTCGACTTCAGGTGAGGAACCTGCTGTGCGTCTTTTTCTGGGTCTTTTCTTTTCGATCCAATTCGTTTCCCGTGCTAGCTCTTCTTCATCAGTATGGTATTCATGACTAGATGAGCGGTGTGGGCTTGCTGCATTTACCTTTTGTAGGCACGTGTTTCTTAAGGCATTATTTTCTTTCCTTAATAAGTCTACCTCTTTCTTAAGCTCTCGGTAAAGCAGTTCAATTTCGGTAAGCTTGGTACGGAGTTCGCCGTTTTCCTCCTCAATGCTTTTAATTTTCACTGAGTCCCTAAGTTTTTCACGCGCTTGCGCTTCCGGCGGACTTCGTTTTCCGGAGACAGTCGATCTTGCTAGGGGAGATCGAGATACCCTTGTACTTTTAGAGAAGGGATTTATTAGTTGCAATAAATGACTCTCCCCAGAATCCATAGAGCCGACCTCCGAAGAGGGTGGATTTTCCAGTGTAGCTGGACTGCCACCTGGGGTATTAGATCGCTTAGTTTTATTCATTGCATATTTGTGTATACGCTATGCTCGGTATACGGAGGGTGGATTTTAGTCGCCTCTTACGACAAGCATGCCTACCTCGGGTATATTCTAACCCCTACCCGAAGGAGTAATGTCATAAAACTTTCTGATTCAGTGTAGGTCGTTAATACATACATACATATAGGAACATATGTATGTAAAAAAAAATAAATAAATATTAGGCCGTAAGCAGCCCATAGAGGGCCAAGGCCTAGCTTCTCACAACTGTACGTATTGTGCGTGGTATACATTTCTGTACGTACAGAAGGGACCTACAGTTTTATGCCGTATCCGAAGGGCAGGGGGGTTTTTGAGAAGCTTTCTCATGACAGTAAATACTCTTGGATGTTTGTCAGACGCTCGCAAGAGGTGGGGCCGTGAAAAAAACTTTGGTGGTATTTTCCTGGATTCGAACTCGGAACCCCTTGCGCAGTAGTCCAACGCACTAACCACTGAGCCACGGCACCACATATGTATGTAAGACTTATCTAATTGTCAAAAGTCAAAAAAATATCCAAAACAATCTATGTTAATGAAAAGCAAATCTAAGATGAAAACTCTTTTATATGTTAGTATAATTATTTCAATATAATATCATATTTCAGTGATATGGCACGGACGAAAATGCCTTCACTTTTTTGGCATTGAGTTCTTACACCTAAGAGATAGTTTATTTGAGAGTTAGTTCATTGTGGGAGTCAAAACAGTAATAGTAATTTAGTTCATATTGAACAAAGTCTCACTGTAGGGATTAAATTCGACGACCGTTTACTTTGTCCAAGAGTTGAGCCTAGTTTCAACAAAACCTGGGAGTTGGTTCATAAAATGAGCCTACTCGCACACAAGTAAGTCTTCAATTGTCGGAGAAATACGACTTTTTGGCTTACAGATAGACATAAAATCACAGCAGCTATAGACTTTTCGCCATTAACGATATACATACATACTTATACACGAATACTACAAACTTGGAAGAATTTGGACTACAGCCAGGATCACCTTTCCTGTTTCCACGTTCCATTAAAAATAGCATTAACATTCTTCTTAACAACACGCTTGCGGATATTGTTCGCCTTCCCAAGCTCTTAGTATGAGCACGTGCAGCAGCTCAGTGGATGTGTTTGTTAATACCTACCACTTTCATTCTTGCAGAACTTAATCGCTCTTATTGTTTTGTTCTTTTCTGAAAGTTCCGGTGCGAATTTAAAAATTGGTAACTTCAAAAATCCTTTGAATTTGTCAATACCTACCACATTCATTCTTGCAGAACTTAATCGCTCTTATTGTTTTGTTTTTTTCTGAAAGTTCCGGTGCGAATTTAAAAATTGGTAACTTCAAAAACTCCTTTGAATTCGAGATCATAGCGCCATCATCTGAGTAGCTTCTCTTTCTCTCACCTGAAATAAGTACATATATCAAAATCTAAATTCACTAAATATTTGTTAAAACCTCAACCACTAATAAACTCCTTAGTGATATTGTATAGGTAGACAGTCTCATTGTTACGCCTCTCGGTATTGAACTTGGTAATGTTAAGGTTTGATTAGTTCTTGCTGACGAATGCTGTACGATGGCGTATATGAGTTACCGTAATGGCCAAGTTAACACCTTCTTGTGATTTCAAAAGTAGTCAGTTTTTCTTTCCTTATTCACTCCAAGTAAAAGCTATACTAATACTTTAGTTGAAAAATCTACAATAGTAAATATTTCTGCTATCCGTATAATTACTCAAACGTACGATGAATTGTCACATTTCCTGTTTAAATATAGCGAAGTACGAACAATTTAAATTTTATGAAGAACGAAGCGCCAGTTAAGTAAGGATAAGCAGAGTTTTAGATACGGAAAATTTATCATTGCGGGCTCTTCTAAAAAAGTTGGTTGTTGGTATGTAATGGACATACTTTTGTCCAACTGAAATATGGATTCTATGTTACTTTTTTTTTTTGTTAATATAGAGCTAAGATTTGAAATTATGTTAATTTACATTTATAAGTTACGAGTTAAGCTTTGATTAAAAATGCACTAAACAATTATAAGCTTGTGTTATTTTTAATTGTGGGCTATATAAGGGTTCGTTCGTTTTGCGAATACTTTTGTCTCTCAGTGTACGTACATAAGTGTACATAATATTTAAAAAAAAGACGCTTTTGGGATCATTTGATCAGGTACCAGGATGCAAAATAACAAACTTAGACCGTTTGTTAGAAATTAAAGTATTGAAGACAGAAAAAACAGCAAAGAAATGTGGGGCAAATGGGGCAAACTGGAAAATAAATAAGTCAAAGAACTGTATGAAGAAGATTGTAGCATAGTGGCTTATCAGTTGGAAGACCTATGGGTAATCGGGTTCAACCACTAAAATTCAGATCGCAGAAATAGTTTTTACAAAAGCGCTTAGGAATTGGACGGAAAATGATCAAAATTAAATTTAATTTTTAAATTATATTAGGTAAATTATTATAAGCGGACTTTTTCTTCCCCTTTACTCGTGGGACCCAAAATGTCAAAAAAATTTCAATTTCCAACAACCTAAAGCGAAGAGTGTAAATCGGTCGGGCACTCCTAGCTCTATAAAAACCGACCGAAACACAGGCCAGAACAAGGAAGAAGAAGGGAAAGCGTTGGGGTAATTGACATAAATCGGGAAAGGTTCTTTCTGGAATCAAGTGACACTTGCTCCATCGCCAGTTCATCCCTCTCCCATGCGTCAACCAGCTCTAAACGAACGAAAAACTGCAAGTTGACCGTAAGGAGATTAGGGACTAGGAAATGGGAGGAATTGACTGACAAAGAACGCAAACGGCTCCATAATGCAACGGCTTATCTGCAGAAGCGGGAGTCTGAAGCGTGCAAGCCTCCAGCTGGCACTCCAAAGTCGCCTGATCTTGGGAGTGACCTTTGCAAAGGGTTGCCGGCGGGACCACCCATTTCTGCGACGAGCACTTGCCTGTCTGGAACTGGGGTGGCGAACACCACAATCAACAGTAGTTTCGCGACGGTAGTTAGTACCGGTAAGATCGGATCGGGAACAATCCCTCCGTCAGACAAGCCAGGTAAGACCAGGGACGCGACGACTACTCTCAGAAACTGTAAGCGGCTTCAAAAGCGTGATCCTCCGTCCTTTACGGACAGGGAAAGAGCGGCTCTGGATAGAGCTCGCGAAACGCTGAAAGCCAAAGGTTCCAATAGGTTAGACCGATCTGGGGCAAGTGGACTGTCTGGGAAGAAGGCGGAGAGCCACCAGCTCTCTCCTCTATCCGTGGGCAGTTCCTGCTCCAAAAAGGTCCAAAGTACAAGGACACTAGTAGGACGCAAGGTAGGAACTAAACATGCGGCCAATGAAGGGTAAGGGTCGAAGAGGACGGGCAACGTGCCCTCCACCTCGCTCTCTGACAGGCTAAAACTTCCTGCCACTGGTACGGAGGCTGTCGCGAGGCAAGCTCCTGAGCCGGAAGCAGGAAGTTCTAAAAGAAGAAGGCACGAGGACACGATATCCCCACCGTCGAGAACATCGTGCAAGAAAGCTAGATTAGTTATCGCTGCCAACGCGAAATTCCAAGTGGCTATCGTGGACTTTAACAAGCCGGAACGAAGGCTTAGCGTAGACCAATGGAGGCTCATGGAACTACGTATCCTAGAAGGCATTAACGATTCCATCGTTAATAATAACGTTAATACAAAGGCTCTAAAATCTTTTCGTGCGACAACAGCTTCACGCTGAACTGGCTGAAGAACTTCGTCGAAAAGACACAGGCTCCATGGGCGAATGCCGACATTCGACTTGTCGAAAAGAAGAACCTGCTGGCGTTCACCAGGCCAATAGGCCGAATTCTCATCCCTGGCCTGCACATCCCAAAGGAAAGGATTGAGAGAAACCTTCGGCACCTAAATCCTGAACTCTTCAGTGAAAACAGGGAAGTTCTGGAAATGGGTGCCCATTCAGAACAAGGCACGGAGATCGTGGTACTCCTCGATCATAAGTTCATGCCCATACTAAAAAGGTTCAACCATAAGATTCGCACTGGTATTACCAGATGCAAAGTTCGTCCCTTTACGGAAGGAACCACTAAGAATAGCAGGACGGCGGGTGTTAAGGTTAATAAATCATGAATCTGAAGATAGTACAAATAAACCTTCACCACAGCATTGCTGCTAGCGCTAACCTGTTATATCTTTTAGGTGATAAACAAATAGACATCGCCTTAATACAGGAGCCATGGATTTCCCGTGGCAAAATTTGTGGGCTAAGTCATAAAGATTTAGTAACCTACTATTCTGTACCGCTTAACGCGGAATGTAAGAACAGAACATGTATTGTAGCTAGGAAGCATATTAAGTTATTTCTTCTATCTTCCTACAGCAATCCAGACCAGACAACTGTAAGGCATGAACGGAGGGGGCTTCCCCCACTGATTTTATCAGCCGTCTACATGCCCTACGAAGCCGACGAGCCACCAGCGGCTCTAACAAGCGCCTTGGTATGCAGATCCACCCAAGAGAAGTGGGACCTACTGATGGGCTGCGATGTGAACGCTCACCATGTGCAATGGGGCAGTAGCAACACCAACACACGAGGTGAGTCGGTATTTGAATTTGTAATTGAAAACAACCTTTTAATAGCTAATAGAGGTGTTGAATCAACTTTTGCCATCAAGAATAGACAGGAAGTTATTGCCATAACGTTATTTAGCAACTTCAATACTCTCTCTATAGACAACTGGAATGTCTTAGGGGAGGAATCATATTCTGATCATAAGTTAATTGAGTTCCTTCTGAGCAGTAATTGTAGCCCTCCCCATCCCTGGAGGGGTTTTCCCCATCCAAGGAAAACACGATGGGATCTCTTCAGTGATGAGGTAGCAAGAAGCAGCAGTTACCTCATAAAGGGCAACTTACAGAACCGTACGGACATTGATCATCAAGCCGAGCAGATTGTTTCCATCTATAAAGAGGCCTTCGTAAAAGCATGTCCTAAGCCCAAACCGAGAACAAAATTTTCACCTCCGCGGTGGTGTAAAGAACTAGCTGCCATTAGCAAGGAAACGCGTAGTCTTCTTAGTGCGGCCAATAGAACAAAGACCGATGAAGACTGGGAATCATATAAAGCCAGCCAAGGGAAATTCAAGAGCGCCACGCAAAAAGCCGAACCACAAACATGGAAAACTTTCTGTAACGACATTACTGCGAGACTTAGAAAAGTCCTCACTAAAGAACCCAAGACTCTGGGATCTCTGAGAGACCCACAAGCTAACTGGACAGAATCCATTTCTGATTCCTTAAAACTCCTAAAGAGTACTCACTTTCTGGGCTGTACAGAAATGTCACCCAGCCCTAATTATACTGATGGTATCATGGATACGGGCACACCTGTGGATATGGTCACTGTGGATAGAATAGAGTGGGCTATAAGATCATTCTCTCACTACAAATCTCCGGGCTTAGATGGTATCATCCCGATCATGTTGCAAAAGACAAGTAAGACTATTTCTCCACTGCTAAAAGATCTATTCTTAAGCAGCCTGAAGCATCAGTACATCCCTATGCGATGGAGAGAGGCTAAGGTGGTTTTTATTCCAAAAGCCGGAAAGGCTAGTCACTTGACTGCGAAGGACTTCCGTCCAATCAGCCTTACCTCGTTTATCCTCAAAACTTTAGAACGACTGATTGACATATACATATATCCGTAGCAAACTGCGCCCAGGGGACCTCTCCCCAACCCAACACGCCTACACCAGAGGGAAAAGCGTAGAGACAGCGCTACATAGTATCGTCAGCTCAATAGAGAAATCACTCAAAGAAAAAGAATACACGATCGCCGCTTTCCTCGACATTGAAGGAGCTTTCAATAATGTCAATATGGAGGCGGTAAGTAGAACATTGAGTATGCTCAACATTGAAGGCATCCTAATAAATTGGATAGTCAGTATGCTCGAAAACAGACATATAATCACTGAGATTGGCGACACCCAACTAGATTTCTACGCCTCCATAGGCACCCCACAGGGCGGGGTTATCTCCCCGCTTATCTGGGTCATTGTGTTAAATGAAGCTTTGAGGCTACTTGAAACACCTGAAGTCAAAGTCGTCGCCTATGCAGACGCTGTTGTACTGATGGGTACGGGCAAATTTCTCCCTACGCTCAGTGAGCAAGTCGACGGTGCCCTCAAGATCCTGGTTAGATGGTCCAAGACATGCGGCCTTACCGTCAACCCCCAGAAAACTGAATTGGTTTTATTACCAACAGAAAGAAAATCCCTCGGTTCAGCGCACCCTCTGTGTGTAGCATTCCCCTCAGCTTATCCGACAGCGCAAAATACCTGGGTATCATTTTAGTCAGAAAACTCACCTGGAGACCAAACATAAATGAGAGAGTCAAAAAGGCCAACATAGCCTTCTACATGTGCAGCAGAATTTTTGGGAAGACCTGGGGATCCTTTCCAAAAACAATTCTCTGGATGTATACGGCTATCATAAGACCCATCCTGACATATGGCAGCCTAGTATGGTGGCCAGCATTAAACAAGTCCACCTAATTGAAGGATCTCACTAAAGTACAAAGACTAGCGTGCATTGGTGCAACTAGTGTGATGAGAACCACTCCAAGGGTGGGTCTTGAGGCTATTCTCAACCTGCCTCCGCTAGACATCTACATGAGATCAAAAGCAGCCATCAGTGTCTTAAGAATAAGTCTGACTGCGTGCTGGAAGTCAAGTACGATAGGGCACGCGACCATCCTCGGCAGAGTTTTCGTCCATACACCCAAAACGGACTACACTACGCCTTACCTTGACTTCAAAACACCATTTACTTCAGGTTACCCTAGCAGAGATGAATGGAAAGACAGCCGCAGACCAAATGCCGAATCCATAGCTGTTTACACTGATGGATCGAAAATGGACACCGGTGTAGGATCCGGAATTTTTTCCGAATCACTGGGTATATCCAGATCTATACGACTCCCAGACCACAGCAGTATTTTCCAAGCGGAGGTCCTGGCAATGACAATAGCGGCCCGTGGGTCTGCCGTAAGAGCAATACCGCCAGAAGGTATCACTTTCTTTATCGACAGCCAGGCAGCTATCAAAGCAATTACTGCCATAGAAATAAAATCCAAGCTTGTGAAGTGCTGTCGCGAAGAGCTTGGAACACAGCACAAGGTTCTACTCTTCTGGTGCCTGGGCACGAGGACGTCCCGGGAAATGAAAGGGCAGATGAATTATCAAGGAAAGTTCATCGGACCCACTTGAACTGACTGACCTCTCCATAAGGCTTGAAGCAGAGAAACTGGCTATGAGAGAGGCGAACTTGAGATGAAAGTCCATAGACACTTGCAAAACTGCAAAACAACTATGGCCAACTTTTGACAAAGCAAGGACCGAGAAAATTAACCGCAAGGACAGACGTTCACTGTCCTTTCTCGTGGGGATACTCACGGGCCACAACACTCTGCGGTACCACCTAAGGAAACTACGTCGGACGGAAGAAGAACTCTGTAGAGGATGCGGCGATAAGGAGGTTATACCTACCCACTACCCACTTCCTCTGCCACTCCAACATTCCAGATACAAATTCCTCGGCAAGCACTTCTTTCAGGATCTAGGAGAACTCTCCAATGTTAATACCGACATGTTACTGAACTTCATCAGAACATCAGGATGGTTTGTATACACGAATAACGAGTAAGTACAACCATGGGAGGTTTGTTGCAGATATCTATGGGTTAAATGGTACTTTTTTATAAGCCCCCCTTATGGGTAGCACAATAGGTCAGTGCTGACCTGAGTGCGGCGGAGGTATTTCGTTTCCTCTGTCAACCCACATACCTAAGCCTAAGGGATATTATCATCATCAGGTTTAGGATTCGCCTTGGGGTCGCCTATAGCAGACTCTATATTCTTAACCTTCAGAACTAACTGATTAAAGATAACTTTTGGTGTTGAGTACTATTCAGACAGAGTGGGAATCGCCGTGGAAGAAAAAACAGATTAAGAAATTGTGCAAAGAATTCGACAGAGTTTTTAACGTCATTCGACACCGAGCTTTTATAAAAAAATTGTTTAAGTATTCCAAATAGAACATCTCATTTCGTTAATAAAAGACCAAAAAGATTTAGAGTTGTATTTAAGCTTATTCTCGATATTAATAGCAAATGTGTTATGTAAGAATTTACTTAGGGTTGTCAAATACTTACGCAACTAAAAAAATCTATCATTCCGCGATTTCTTAAATCGTTTGGAAAACATACAATCAATAAGAGCCTGTTCGCAATCTCTTTTAAGATTATTAGGAATACACATTTTGTCATCTTCAGACCAAGACCAATTAACATCACCAATGTTAAAATCACAAAGAGCACATAAGATATTTGATTCAGAACAATAATAAATAACAAATTCAAAATTCTCAATATATTTTTCATAAATGTAAAGTATATATGTAGGAAACAATAAATATAAATTCGGTACTTCCAACATCCACGGAAAATCAGATTTGATCGATATCTAGAATCGGGAAATGAATCGACTTGCACAGAAACGTTGACTGGACAGCAGCAACTACCCCATAATCACGATCTTCGGCTGATTTACAACGATCATGGCAAAAGACATCATAGATTGAATTGTCAAAGATTTTAGTCGAAATGATATTTTTATAGAACCAGGTTTCAGCAATTATAATTATGTCATAATCTTTATGACCAGACGCAATAAATAAATTAGACGTTTTAGTTCTGTATCCACTAGCATTGTGATAGTATATCTATGTATATTGAAATGTTTTATGGGAATATCACCATCATTAGCAATAACAGGGCTTAGTTTTTTGACGGGTTCTGAATAAAATGCCGAATCTTCACTCAACACGGCTAAAAACTGCCATCATAAACAGAGTTGGCGTGTTGAATTGGTACTCCAATCTTGAAGTTCACAGATTTCTGAGGTTTCTGACTGTCATTTAATTAAATTAAATTAAAGCAGGAAAGGCATTGTTTATTGCTATTTAAGTTATTTTAGCCCTTCGGGTCAGGACTAAAATAGAATATACCCGAGGTAAGGAATGCTTGTCGTAGAAGGCCACTAAAATCCAAAACGTTTAAACTTTTCGCAAAAGTTAAAAAAAAAATGCAATGAACAAAACAAATGATTTTAATACCCCAGGAGTAGGTCAGTTCAATTGGTAAATCCACCCTTTTCGGAGGTCGGTCCCACGGATTCTGGGGGGACCATTTTTTGCACAAGGAAGACTTTTTCGGAAAATGTAAAAGGGTAGAGAGAACACCCCCATCTCGTATAACAGATGAAAAACAAGTTCTGGAGCCTAAATATTCAAAAGCCTGCGAAGAAAGAGATCGGTTTAAGCAACTCAACGAGACATTGCTTACAGAAATTAATAATTTAAAGCAGGAGTTGCAAGCGTTGAAACATCAATTCAACAGCGAAAATAAAAATAAAGATAAAATTAAAGTAGTCGAGTTCTCAACAGATGAAGAAGAACTACTTATGGAGACAAAAAGAAGTCTTAAAAAGGGGAATAAAATAAAAAAACGAAAAATGAGTACATCCCCAAAAGTTTCATCTCCAAAAGAAAGCAGGCAAGTTGCGGATAATACTCCTAGCAAAGAAAGTACCAATCGGAAGCCAATTAATCCTCAGCCTATTATTGCGCTGCAAATAATAAAGTACGAAAGCTTTGTTAAGGTATTGGAGGAAAATAAAATTAAAGCAAATACAATGTTAATAAATAACAATGATATTAAAACTAATGTACATGGAAAAGATTCTTATAGAAAACTTACCAAAATACTTAACCAAAAAAAAGTGCAATGGTACTCTTATGAGAACAAGCAAACAAGACCAATTAAGGTTGCTGTAAAAAAGTTACACTTTTCATGCTCCCCAGAGAGTATAGTTAAAGACTTAAAAAGTAAAAGCTTTAAAATATTAGAAGCTGTCAATATGTTAAAATTTAAAAGCAAAGTACCGCTTCCTATTTTTATGCTTACTTTTGAGCACGACGAAGATATCAAAAAGAGATCATAAAAAAATAGAACCTAATTCTAAAAAGAACGCACCTAAAGTCAGCAAGGACTTAAAACCAAAAACGCCAAAAAAACCCAAAATCCGAGAAATTTTCAAAAAAGAACTAAAACCAAAGACAGCGGCTGGTACAGAAATGAAATGTTAAAAAATCAACTAACACAACAAAAACAAAACCAATGACTAATATGGAAACCTTCATGCAAAAAATTCTAAATAAAATTGAAAGCATGGAAAAGAGTAATAAAGCTATATTATAAAGAATATCGTTCCTTGAAAGGCAAAGCAGCAACAAAAAGGCTGCACTAAAAAGACAAACATGATGGATAATATAAAAATCCTAGAATGGAATGCTAATGGTATCGAGAATCGTAAAGAAGAAATTCAACTAATTTTCGACATAAACCAAATAGATATATGTATGTCTTGTGTCAGAGACGCACTTTAAATTTGAAACAAATTTCAAACTGCATGGGTACGAGTTATATCACTCACCACATCCCCATAATTCTGCAAAAGTAGGAGTTGCAATTATAATAAAGAAGACGATCGATCACCATATAGAAGCTAAGTTCCAATCATGTGCGATTCAAGGAATATCAACAAATATAAGAACGAAAACTGTTCTCCCAGTTATAAATTTAAGAAAATGATTTTAAAAGCCTCTTTCGCATATTCTGCAATAGATTTATCACAGGAGGAGATTTTAATGCCAAAAACAAGTATTGGGGATCGAGATTAACAAATATGAGAGGAAGAGAACTATATGAAACAATAAGAGAAATTGGCGGCAAACGGGAAAACCCACCTATAGGCCAACAGATAGGAATAAAATCCCAGATCTTGTCGACTTTTTCGTTACAAAGAATATGTCGTCAAATGCTATAAAAGTAGAAGAGATGCCAGATCTTGACTCAGATCATTCAAGTATTGGGGATCGAGATTAACACTTGGCGACAAAATCATTATCAAAGAAAATAACCCACGATTAGCTAATCAACTGACAGATTGGAACAACTTCAGAGAGAACTTGGAGGAAAGTATCCAACTTTCAGGGATAATTGACACAGAAGACCAATTAGATGAGGCTGTGCAGATATTTACAACTAATATCCAAAAACCTGCATGGGCTGCAACACCTAAAACTAAACCAAAAATCCAACAAAACTCCTATCCAAAAGAAATACTTGAAATTATGTATTGACGAAAAGAGAAGAGCTAGAAAACGTTGGCAACAATCAAGGGCGCCAAGTGACAAAACTATGCTTAATAAGCTAAGCAGTAAACTTAAGAGGCCTCCACCCAAAATGTCAACATAGGCATAGTTTAGTGTAGAACCATATTCGAAAAAAGAAAATAATTATCTTCGAATACAAGATATTGCAAAATGGGTTTTAGTAAGCTCTTTGACGTGGAGCTGAGCAGTTATATGATGATGTTGCTCCACTTCAATGTTTGTTTGGTTGCCGAGCAACTGTATTATAAATAATAATAATATAATAAAAAGTGTGTACATATGTACGCATTTCTTTGTATGGGGCAAACTTGAACTGAGTATGTTTATTTAAATTTTGAATTCAAGAAAAATTGAAATTTCTTTATTTTTGCTTATATTGTGTCTTAGTTGAATTAGTCGTTACAAAAATACAGTAATTACGTATTTTTCATAAAATCAAATGGATTTCTTCTAAATGAAGGAGTTGTGGTTTTTGGTTTGCTGAAAACTACCCTCGGTAAGGATGTTCTTCGACTGAGGATATATCAGGTTACTGTTACAAATTGCTAAGTTGTAAGAACGGATGTGAGTTATGTCATACAGATGTTGATGTGATATTTAAGATAGTTGTAGAAGTACTTAATCATATTCGTCTGGGCAGCTTCTGAAAAAATTATTGTAAAAGATGATCGGACTATGAGCGTGTATTCAAATAACACAGTACATATTCTTCAAGTTTGTTTGTAATTTGGGAGACGGTTCCTCTTTTACTTCTCGAAATTCGAATGGACATGATTTTGATAAACGTTGGCCAGACTATCCTAGCTGCGCTACGTTGGCCTGTCTGGCTACTTTTACCGTTTCGACGTGGTAATAATGCCCGTGATCTGAAAAATCAGCATATGGGTTTTCATATCCCCTTTGGTGTGCGAAAATTATAAAAAAAAATATACCAACCTAGGACTTCACTTATATTTGTATACAACGTTTATATAAAACTCGTATACAAATAATATTTTAATTCCTTTTCCACCCAACCCGTATGATGCTATGATATGGTAATCTTAATGATTTTTTTTTTCGCTGTAAACATATTCTTATAAAACCAATTAATGCTACTAATATTCTGGACAAGAATAGTGTTAGTTATACAATGTATGTCTGCTAATTCTGATGTATGTCTGCTAATTCTGATTGATTCAACGGCTGAAAGGATTTTGTTCAATCTTCACATTTGACTCGTGTAGGTTACTCATAAAGGTAAAATCGTTTTGTTTTAGCTCTGAAATGTTGACAGTATCGTAGTTTGGAGTATTTTTCTTTATTTCTATGCCCCCTTCTTTTGTACAAAAGGATTGCATCTTGTTTTTTTACAATGAGACTGGAGTACGAGTAATTTGCGGAGAGATCGACACATACTTATGAATATTATTAGTGCCTAAAACTTTCTGCTTCAGTACACTACTCTCACGATAAATATCCGGACTAGGATTATAGAATAGAGATCTTACGTAACCCAATGCTATAGCCTTAAGTCTTTCCCTCACTAAAAAGGAAACTTAACCAGTAAATCTAACAACCCAATTTTCTTTCCCGCTGATATTTTCCTCACTGCAGTTCTTAGGCCAAAAGTCCATAATAGACAATAATGGGCTTTTGACTCATCTAGGTGGTTTATAAGTCCGCAAATCAATTATAAACTTCAAATTTACCCACCGGGGTCATGGTTTCACAATGTTATAAAGGAACTGAGCCAAAAGTCCACAACCAATCTTGTGATTATGAAATAAACTCCTACGACATTAGCCTGCATTTGACACTATTTCCATTAGTATTCCAAGTATTATTGGGTGTAGTTGAAATTCGGCCGTTGGGTGACAAATTGCGTAAGATGAGATATTATGTATGTACATACGTACATAAGTTTACAAAACAGTTGGGCCCTGTGGTTGTCCTGCTTGGAAGCACTGTTGCAAATTTTTTCTTAAAAACCATGCGGAACATATGTACATACATATGTATATCCAGAACATGGATAGATATTGTGGACTTTTATCCTGTAGATTTCTGACCCTTCGATATTTTTCTCAGCCCACCCACTTTTCGAGTATCTGTCTTAGCAAATCATCTTTCCGCACTAACAATTATTTTCCTAATTTCGACAATCTTAAACTATGTTGATACATAAATAATAATTTCTAAAATCCATTACACCTCAGGTAAATATGAAGGAAATCTGCTTAGCCTCTAATTGATAGATAGATAGATAGATTTATTCGTTATAAAAATTTCTTACATAGGTTATTGCCCAATTTACAGTAAAGTACAGAGATTTGATATTTTTATTCAATCTTTCTACTGAAACATTATCTTTAATATATTCAACTTTCTTTTATTATACAATTTTTATGTTAAAGGAAAACAACGATAAAAACCTTTATTTAAAGAGAGGAAAAAAAAATAAAAATATACATACATACATAGGCATATGAAAAATGAATAACATGATATGGATAATTACATAGCCTCTAATTGGCAGTCCAATAAATGGACACAGATGACAAACCAACTTTTTTAGTTTTCCCTATGCTAATGATAACATCAAAATCTATCAAATCCTTAAAAGCAGATATTTTTACGATAACAATATTTGCATCATATTACAAATAGATGTACCTACATACATAATATAAGTACAAATCGAACTAACTATATGTACCCATATAGAATTCCACTACAGTATGATTCTATACAAATATTTCTATCCAAACAAAAAGAAAATCAACTTTTTTCCCTTTCCGCAAAAAAAGGTACCCATATATTCGCATTTCTCATACTAAGAAACAAACGTACATATATACATATCATTTTTTTGTTTATCATCGAATAGGCAGAAAAGAATAAAAAAAATATCTACAATTTCAAAGTAAATCAAAGAGAAAGAGCTAAAAATTCTCGGTTTATGTCCTGGGTAAAACCGTGAAAAAGTGTTTTACAAACTCAGCAAATAGTAAAAAAATGTTTGATTTAACCTTCCTAACAGTTAGATGGTATATCCCTATAATTTTTTTAAAAAAAATTTTACCAGAAAATATTGCAAATTCTGTACGAAAAGCGGTATTGAATTTGGAGAATTTTACAGTTTTTTAAATGCAAACATATCCAAAACGAGGACAAAATTTAAAATTCTGTCTGGAACGTGGGTGGCCACGGCGTAGTGGTAGTGTATTCGGTCATTGAATGAGAGGTTTGGTGATCAATTCCCGACCAAGTCCATTCAATTTTCACAGTATTAAAAATTAAATAATTCGCTCAGAAAGCACTTCGTGTACTTCAACATGAACGCGAAAAAAATACTGTGAACTCAAACGAATGCAAAAATCACACACAACTCTCTCCCCAATCGAATTGGATACCACCCATGGAGAATAAACATTGAAACCTAATATCACCTGATTTTCAAATACCACTACACCAACTCTTTCCTATCCAAATTAACTAACGTCCGTGCCCTGTTAAGCAGTATAAGGGTATTCATATCCCCTTTGGCATGTGCAGATTATAAAAAAAAAATTGGGTAAGTGCGAAGAGGGCCTCGTGCAATAGTGTTCCGGACATTTTATATTGTCATTAAATAGAAGGCAATTTATTCATATTCTGCATAGGTACACCTAATACTGGTTTTGATATGAATAATGTAATGTCTTGTACGTAAGTATGTCCTAGATATACTGAGCTGAGATTCCAGTCCATTTTAACTTACACTTTCAATATAAAACATAGCGTACCAAGCTTTTGGATAAAAATGAATGTAACCGTACTTTGCTTGTTAAATGGTTTAAGTAAAGCAAAACACTGGCAATACTTGACATGCGAAGGAATACAGCATTTTGAGTTTTAAAAACTAAAAAAAAATAAAAAAAATATTTTTGAAAAAAAAAAAAAAATTAAAAAAAATTGGCATAGGTACACCTGATACTGGTTTTGATATGAATAATGTAATGTCTTGTACGTAGGTATGTCCTAGTAATACTGAGCTGACATTCCAGTCCATTTTAATTTGCACTTTCGATATAGAACATGTATTGTATTCGTGCAAAAATTGGAACTCGAGATATTAAACAACTCTGAAATTACTTTGATAGAGAAGCTTGTTATAGTGTGTCTGCCGATTCTGTTTTTCTGTCTGTATGACGAGTGAATCAATTTACTTCAAATTTCATGTTAGGGAGCTATTGCATGGCCACTAAAGGGGACATTGAAATTTTTGTTCTAGCCCTACTCTTAGAGCCCCTTCACGTAGTGCCATTTTCACAAACACGAAGTTTTTTCCAAAATGATTTTGATAAAATTTCATATTTCAGTTAGTTTAGGCGTACCAACCTTTTGGATAAAAATGCATATAACGGTACTTTGCTTACTTAATGGTTTAAGTAAAGCAAAACACTGGCGATACTTGACATGCGAAGGAGTACAGCATTTAGAGTTTTAAAAATTTAAGAAAAAAATTTAAAAAAAAAACCCAAAGTTAAAAAAAAATTATAGTTTTTTTTAAACTTATTTAGCTTTCAATAGCAGCATAGAGCTAACATATACGATCCATTCGTGCAAATGACTTAGTTTTTGAAAAATAGAAATCAAATGAGGTAGCAGCAAGAGAAGAGATGAGAATATAGGGAAGGCCATCCGCTCTTCTAAAATCTGTAACTCGGGAACAACTTGGCGGATTTGGATGAAACTTGAAATTTGAGCCAATCCTAGTATCAGTAATGATCTACTGTAAAAATTATTTAGGAAACATAAAAACTAGGGGATATACAGTGGGGTACTAGATACCCCATTTTTTTAATTTTTCGCAGAAAATATATAAGATACAGAAATTTTCGTACTTATTTCACAATCTACATAAAATTCTACGTATCTCCAATTTTTTTCATATTTTTAGCATTTATGGTCTGGCCGCTAGGGGGGGGGGGACAACATTTTTCAAATGTTTGGCAAGCTTTTTTGTTCAACAAATTTTGTCAGAAAAAAATATTTCTTACATATATGGAGCCCTTGCAAAATTCTCTTTAATTTGATATGCCACATGATGAGGAACAAAATAATTTTTTTTTGCCCTTCATACAAGGTGCCCAAAAAAGGGCTCCCAAAAAGAAATTCATTGCCGCCATCTTGTGCAGGCTTCCACATAATGTATACATAGCGAAAGTTTCAGCTCTCTATGTCTAACGGTTCAAAAGTTACAGGGCTGTGACAGACTGACGGACAGACGGACAGACGGACAGACAGACACCGTATCAAACCCATAAGTGTTCCGTCTTACCTTTTAAGGTCCGGAACACTAAAAAAGTGGTTTTTTAAACTTATTTAGTTTTCAAAAGCAGCATAGAGCTAACATATACGATCCATTCGTGCAAATGACTTTGTTTTTGAAAAATCGAAATGGAATGCAGTAGCAGCAAGAGAAGAGATTATAGGGAAGGCCATGCGCTCTTCTAAAATCTGTAACTCGGGAACTACTTAGCAGATTTAGATGAAACTTATAACTTGAGCAAATCGTAGTATCAAAATGATCTGCTGTAAAAATTATTTGGATAACATGAAAACTGGGGGAGATACAGTGGGGTAACTAGATGCCCCATTTTTCTAATTTTTCTCAGAAAATATATAAAATACAGGAATTTTTGTATTGTTTTTACAATCTACACTAAATTCTACGTATCTCCAATTTTTTTCATATTTTTACCATTTATGGTCTGGCCGCTAGGGGGGGGGGGACAACATTTTTCAAATGTTTGGCGAGCTTTTTTGTTCAACAAATTTTGCCAGAAAAAAATATTTCCTACATATATGGAGCCCTTGCAAAATTCTCTTTAAATTGATATGCCATATGCTGGGGAACAAAATAATTTTTTTTTGCCCTTCATACAAGGTTCCCAAAAAAGGGCTCCCAAAATGAAATTCATTGCCGCCATCTTGTGCAGGCTTCCACATAATGTATACATAGCGAAAGTTTCAGCTCTCTATGTCTATCGGTTCAAAAGTTACAGGGCTGTGACAGACTGACGGACAGACGGACAGACGGACAGACGGACAGACAGACACCGTATCAAACCCATAAGTGTTCCGTCTTACCTTTTAAGGTCCGGAACACTAAAAAAAAAAAAAAAGAACTTCGATTCGTTCATTAACTTTCCAATAACACCAAAAAAATATCAAATTTATACTGTTTACTGGCTTAAGTTTTGTTTTAAAAATTACTATTTTTCGTAAAAAAAACACGAAAGTTGTCTGAGTATGTCTTAAATAAAACAACAACAAAACAATTTTTCAAAATTCGGGCTAGAACGAAACTTAGATTAAGCCCCATTCAGACAGACAGACACCGTATCAAACCCATAAGTGTTCCGTCTTACCTTTTAAGGTCCGGAACACTAAAAAAAAAAAAACAGAACTTCGATTCGTTCATTAACTTTCCAATAACACCAAAAAAATATCAAATTTATACTGTTTACTGGCTTAAGTTTTGTTTTAAAAATTACTATTTTTCGTAAAAAAAACACGAAAGTTGTCTGAGTATGTCTTAAATAAAACAACAACAAAACAATTTTTCAAAATTCGGGCTAGAACGAAACTTAGATTAAGCCCCATTCTTTAATATGCCATAATAAACGTTGCAATCGGTTCACTATTGGCCGAACGGCGTTGTTTTGAAAATGCACAATTTTCGCTTTTTGCTCAAATTCTGGGTGGAGGCCTCTTAAAAGATCGATAAGAGAATCTAAAAATGAGTCTCTTAAAAGATAAATGCTAGTACCGAATATTCTCTCTGGAAGGCAACAAAGAAAATGAAGAGGCCAATAGCACACATTGCATCAGTTAAAAACAGAGAAAGTAACTGGGCAAAAAGCAACCAAGAGAAAGCGAATTTATTTGCTGAGTATCTCGCAAAAGCCTTCCAACCTTATGAAGATAAAGATTATGAAGAAACGGAAGAATTGTGCGAAGAAGAGAGATATATTCAACCGGTAACGGCGAACGAAATTGCCGAAGAAATAACTGAAGGCATCAATACAAAAAAAGCCCCAGGATTTGATTTGATAACTGGAGAAATTCTAAAACAATTCCCAAAAAAAGGCTTAAAGAAACTAGCACAGATTATTAATGCTGCATTCAGGATAAGGTATGTACCAAGCATGTGGAAAGTCGCGGAGGTAATTATGATACCAAAACCAGGCAAACCACCAAGTGAAGTTACCTTCTATCGTCCAATATCGACACTGCCTATATTGTCCAAGCTATTCGAAAAAATGTTGATTAAACGTCTGCATAAAATAATCGAAGAAAAATCGCTGATTCCAAACCATCAATTTGGTTTTAGAACAAAGCATTCCACGATTGATAAAGTGCATAGAATAACGGATGGATATTATTCGATAAGCCTTTGAAGAGAAAAAGATTTTTTTTTTCCGAGGGTAGGTGAAAATCTTCAAAAAGACACTATGAGGATCGCCAGCGCGTGCTCATAGTAGTGTAGGATTCTTACCCACTAAAAAACCTCCCTTCAACAAGCTATTCTATGTTATTATATGTTGGTTTTTGTTGTTACTACAACTAAGTGTTCGACTTATCAAGCAGTTTTCTTCTCACGAAATAAGAACATTTAGCAGGTTAGCTTCCCATTAGAAACTCCTGCTAGTTCCGCAGTTTAGACGTGGTTACTTATCGCGCCAGGTCTAGAGGTTTAGTTCTTTGAAGACGGCGCAGTAGATTACTTTCATCCAAAACTTGAAGGACTGTGATATTAACGTGACTTTCTAGTCGAATTTTATGCTTTCTCGCGTAGTTTCTAATTTCATCTACGATTGTTTTAATGCCGAGATCTCTGTGGATATCGTTATTCCTAATATGTATACCATGGCGCATTAACAATTCCTCTTAGCACTTTGTTTTCAAAGGTTTGTAGAATATTTATATTACTTATTTTGGTACAACCCCAGAGTTGTATACCATAGGTCCATACTGGTTTTAGCACTTGCTTGTACAAAAGCAGTTTGTTCTCTATATTAAGTTTGGAATATTTTCCAAGTAACCATTTATTTTATAGTTCTTTGCGTTTTTTAGTGTTCCGAACCTTAAAAGGTAAGACGGAACACTTATGGGTTTGATACGGTGTCTGTCTGTCCGTCTGTCCGTCAGTCTGTCACAGCCCTGTAACTTTTGAACCGTTAGACATAGAGAGCTGAAACTTTCGCTATGTATACATTATGTGGAAGCCTGCACAAGATATCGGCAATGAATTTCTTTTTGGGAGCCCTTTTTTGGGCACCTCGTATGAAGGGCAAAAAAAATTATTTTGTTCCCCATCATGTGGCATATCAAATTAAAGAGAATTTTGCAAGGGCTCCATATATGTAAGAAATATTTTTTTATTTATATTACGTGATGCGTATAACATGGATCAGATATCACATCCACGACGGCACGGAACTACAAAGAATAGAAACATAGGGATATCTATAACTCAAATATTAGTAACATGAATTTCAATGAAATATGCGAAACGAAAACGAAACTACGTGAATGTAGGCATCTGTTCAAATGACGAGTATATGTACATACATTATTTGGCGTCGCAACAAATTCACCAACACAAATCGGTTGATTGAGAAATTAATGTGTCAATTATGTACCAATTCGCAAAAAGGGTCCAAAAAGCGCCGTATATTTCTAAAAGGGACAAATTTCGATGATTTTCAAACAGGGGAGTCCGTGACATCAAAAAGGGTCAATTTCGATACGAAAATATTAGGGGTATTCACGCTTCGTTGGATCTGGTCTTGTATCGGTGTAAAAGTGTAGAAGTGTAACTTTTTGATACACTAAAGCAATAAAATACACTGGCTGTCATTTTGTTACACTTTTACACTTTAGCAATGCTCAAACCCTATTGTTACGGAGAGTGTAAAAGTGTAGCATTGAATTGAGAACATTTTTTTGACAGCTGCTTGTCTTGGAAATGTTTCCAAGTGTAAAAGTGTGTCATTGAATTGAGAAAATCTTTTTGACAGCTGCTTGTCTGGGAAATTTTTCCAAGAAATAGAAGTAGAAGAAAAAAATAAAAAAAGTAATAATTTTGATTTTATCACTTTTTTTTGGCATTGCTTTTTATTTATAAAGTCACAACTATTTTACATCTTGTATCGGTGTAAAAGCGTAGAAGTGTAACTTTTTGATACACTAAAGCAACAAAATGCACTGGCTGTCATTTTGTTACACTTTTACACTTTAGCAATGCTCAAACCCTATTGTTACGGAGAGTGTAAAAGTGTAGCATTGAATTGAGAACATTTTCTTGACAGCTGCTTGTCTTGGAAATTTTTCCAAGTGTAAAAGTGTAGCATTGAATTGAATAAATCTTTTTTGACAGCTGCTTGTCTTGGAAATTTTTCCAAGAAATAGAAGTAGAAGAAAAGAATAAAAAAATAAATAATTTTGATTTTATCGCTTTTTTTGGCATAGCTTTTTATATATAAAGTCACAATTATTTTACAAACAAAAATCAGATGACTTTACTTATGACTCAAAGTTGCTACATGCGTTCACTCTTTGGTGTAAAAAAATACACTTTTACACTTTTACAAGACTAGATACAACGAAGCGTGAATACCCCTATTCTGTATAAATTAAAATCAAATTATTCATTTTATTTAATTCTAGTACATCTTAATCGTAAGAATGACTTCTAAAACTAGTGAAATTCGAACTGCCTTATTTATCGCAATACATATAACGCTTCGTACAGCTGATCACTTCATAAATTGTATAAAGAACATTTGTAGTGACAGTCCAAGTATTAACAAAGTCACAATGAAAAGGACAAAATGTGCAGCTGTAATTAGATAAGTACTTCCACCATATTTCAGAAAGCAATTGAGGCTTGATGTTAGATCTGGTCCATATAGTTTAATTATTGATGAACACAATGATATTTCATCACACAACTGCTTAGGAATAGTAAAATAATGTATCCGAAGAAGATGAACAAATTGCTTTTGATCTTCAAAACTTTTAACCTTTTCATAAAAAAAAACATTGAACTGATTAATTTTAGTTGAAATTCTATATTTATTTATTTTTTTTCCTTTTTCTAATAGCAGATATATTGTTTGTTTATATAAAGGTTACACTTTTTTATGCATATAAGCAGTAGACTTTTTATACAATTATCGCATTTAAAGAAAACACTTGAATTCGTTTTTATAACTTTCACGTCATTTAAAGACAAAGAGCAACATTTTATGTGCGCGATTAACCTTCACATCAATGGAATAGGCCTGGCTGGACCTTCGAACATTTTATATGGAAATCAATAGAACACAAAAAAATTTTTTTTTCTTATTTAGGAAATGGTATTATTTATGTTTATAATTTAAACTTTGTTTTATATAACTATGAAATTATAAACTATTTACTCGATTAACATATTTGTAGAATTTATTTGTAACTGAGTACCTACTGTGTTGTAAACACACACGCTCTTCCCAGGCAGAGCATGCAGATTAAGTTTTTCTTTCCACATTGTTGCTTGTTCTTATGTGTTGTACATATGTAGGTTACCCATAAAGTTAACAAAATTAACTAACTGACAGACATAGGTATTAGTAGTTATTTTTAGTGTTCCGGAACTTAAAAGGAAGGACGGAACACTTATGGGTTTGATATGGTGTCTGTCACAGCCCTGTAACTTTAGAACCGATAGACATAGACAGCTGAAACGTTCGCTTTGTATACATTATTTGGAAGCCCGCACAAGGTGGTCGCATTGAATTTCATTTTGGGGGCCTTTTTTTGGGCAGCTTGTATGATGGGCAAAAAAAAAACTATGAAATGGAATATACTATGGAATAGCTCCCCAACACGAAGATTGAAGTAAATTCATTGACTCGTTTCGTCATAAAGACAGAGGAAAATAAAGTGCACGACTGGGTCGAACTAATTTGCACCTACATATATATATATAAGTTTCATGTGCAGTTGAGATACATAAAACCAACGATCTATTTATAATGTACATTTTCTGAGTAAGATTTTGTTAAGTTGTTAAGTTAATTCCATTATTAACAATTTTGGCCTAAAACGTGGTACGCTATTTTATAAGACTCTATAGAAGTAGTGGAAATATAAAATTTTAACGAAATCGTCTGAGCTGTTACGAGAAAAGGACATTTTGTTTAGTTGGCTATAAGCAAAGTACCGTTATTAACAATTTTGGCCAAAAACTTAGTATGCCATTTTATAGGACCTTGGCCAACAATTTTGAACCCCATTTTATAGTTTTTGCAATTTGTAACCTTATGTATAAATTTAATGAAATCGTTATATCCGTTTTCAAGAAAATCGTCTTTTAGCCAAATTGGCCCTATGTACCACTCTAACCGATTTTGGCCAAAATGTGGTACCTCATTTGCTTGCATGTGTCTGTACTTATCTCACTGAGGAATTTGAATGAAATCGTTAGTTTCGTTTTCGCGAAAATCGGCTTTTTGCAAAAAAAAAAAAAATTATAAGTAAAGTACTGTTGTTAACATTTTTGATAAGAAATTTTATATGTCATCTGATTGGAATTTATCACTCTAAATTAAATATGAAATTTAATCAAAATCGTTAGAGTTTCGAGAAAATTCAATTTTTGTAAAATTGGCCCTTTTCCGTTAATATAAGAGCTAGAACAAACATATCAGTTTCTTCTCTAGGGATCATCCCAAGAACCCTAGATATGAAGTTTGATGAAAATCCGTCCGCCCGTTTAGGCTGTAGCTTCGTGCACAGACAGACAGACGGCATCGGCAGACCCACTTTTTTAACTTCTATATAATGGTAATGTCGAAATTCATCACAATCGATCGAAAATCTGCACGAATCCAATACTTGCCCTATGTTACAGGTGCAAGTAGAAATCGGGAGACACACTATAACGAAACTATCATTAACGTAATTTCAGAATTGATTAATATCTCGAGTTCCATTTTTTTCACGAATTCAATACTAAATTATATCGAAAGTGCAAGTTAAAATGGACTAGAATCTCAGGACTAGGACATACCTAAGTACATTTGGTTTCACCATTTGATAGAGTTGATTAGACATTGGCCGAGTTCCCAACACCTCGCTAATCTAGCTGCTAGAATACTTTTGCACCGGGATGACAGATTTTGTCCTAGAGAATCTAGCGGCCTCTAGGACCGAAAATTGACTAGATTATAGCAGATCCTAGCGATTAAAACCTTCGCTGCAAAGTAGTAAACCCAATTAGTACTTGCATAAAATGTAGTAAATCAACTAAAGAAATCAAAACAAACAACAGCTGTCTGCATTTTCGCCTTTTGTTGTCAAAAAGTTTGTGAATTTGTAAATCGAAATATGTATTTCCCTATTTTATGCGCTTTTCTTAATTGTAAAGTGTGGTAAAAGTGGCGATTCTTATGTGCGTGGCAATTTATGTATGTTGTATGTTTTTCATTTTACGGAAAAATAAAAAAGTCTATATTGCCCCGTTTATATGAGGGACTCGATTTGGAACTTAATTCAATCGATCTGATTATAAAATGTTTTGGGATCGGTTTGAAATTTTCATGAAATTCAAGGATCGAAGGATAGGAGTATAGAAAGATCGAGTTTGGCAGGCAAAGAATGAAATTAATCGGTGTGGCATCAGAAAACAAAAAGGGGTTGTATTTCCACAGGAATGAGATATACTGTAAGGTCATAAAACTTTTATAGCTAATAAGCGTTAATTGTTTGGCAGAACCACCTCTGCACATAAAGGAAAAGTGCCATATATTACACGATTACAATCAATTTCGAACTCGATCGAACCCAGATTGAAACCCAATTTGTTCTTAATCCAATCTCACAATCTGTTCATTTAAACAGGGCATGTGGTGTATTTTTTTAGTACTTTCTAACTCTAGCTGTACGTTTCATCTTCTAGGGTGTTTTTCCAATCAAGCAGCTAGATTAGCGAGGTGTTGGGAACTCGCCCATTATATTGTTGATATCGAATTAAGTATTATGTGTGCCTATGCAGGATATGAATAATGCCTTCTATTTAACGACAATATGTTATATATCAACATGTCAATATGTCTGAAACACTATTGCATGAGGCCCTCCTCGCACTTGTCCATTTTTTTTTAAATAAAGTAAATATCTAATGTTTATCTATATATGTAATATGTAGCAAGGTCTAGCCAGAACTTTTCTTTATTGACAGAAGTATTAAAATTGAATATTTTTTTTAATTTGTGGTAAAATTTTTTTTTCTGGTAACTCTTTTTAAAATTTTTAGCATATTTAGTGGATTTTAAGGGTCGAGGAAGTGACATTTCTTTAAAGCTTACAGCAACACTGAACTTAACTATTTCTTGGGCATTGAGTTTAATCAAAGAGAAAATAATGAAATCACAATAAGTGTGTGTAAATATATTATGGAATTGCTAAAACGTTTCAAATCCTTTAAATATAAATACTAAACTTTTTAAGAAAATGTGTGCTTATAACAATTGGGAAAAGGAAAATTTAAGAAAATTACCACTCGTTACTTTGGTAAATTCAACCAAGAATATGGGAACCCACATTCGACGGCAGCGAAACGGGTCCTAAGGTACCTTAAAAGTACGACGGACTACATGCTAATTTTTCCAAGGACTGGTAAGAAGGGAGAAGGTTTCACGGATTTGTTTTCAAACTTGGAGGAGCATCTGTTTCATGGGAATCAAGGAAACAAAGGTCGATCGCTCTTTCTAGTGCGGAGGCCGAAAATACGAAAATATGTATGGCCATAACGGATTCAGTCAATGAGGCAATGTATCTTCAAGAACTTCTTAGTGAAGTTTTATTTACAGATAAGAGAGATGTTGTTATATGTATGTATAATGATAACAAGAGTGCCCAGGCCATCGCAAAGAACTCAGTTCAACATTCGCGCGTCAAACATATTGTTATACGTCATCATTTCGTTCGAGATGCAGTGCACCAATGAAGGATTACCAACATTTAAAGACATTTCGTTTGTCATTTCTCAATTGAGGAGCACTGATGAAAAGTCAATTAAAAAATATAAACCTAATGAACTTACTTATATGTATCTATTACTAAATCTATTAATTGAGTTATGATATTGTTACACTTAATAAATACTTAAATCCTGTATCCCCTTGCGGGTCCTAGGGCCTCTACAACGCCTACGCGCCATCGTGTGCAATTTCTGGAAATATGCCTCAGCTCCCCCCCACTCTTTCCCAGTTGCCGAACTTCCTTCTCTACTGTTCTGCACCACGTACTCCTTGGACCGCCGCGTATCCTACCATCCTGGGTGGATCTGTCACCCTTTCGGAGAGTGTGACCAATCCACTGCCACTTTCGCCGTCGTATGGTTAAGCCTATAGGTTCATGGCCCGTTCTCTGATAAAGCTGTTCGTTAGAGATACGGTTTCGCCAGAATATCCTATAGATGTAGCGCAGGCACCTATTGACAAATGTTTACAGCTTCCTCGTGATAGTGCCGGTCACTCTCCAGGTACCCCATCCACATAGCAACACGGATTCAACGTTGGAAAGGAACAGTCGTAGCTTGGTGTTTAGGCTAATTGTATTACTTTGCCAAACTGTGGATAGCAATCCAAACGCAGATTTTGCTTTACCTATTCGGCTGGCTATATCCAGTTCGGTTCCGCCATCGTTTGAGATAATACTCCCAAGGTATTGGAAACTCTCTACTCTCTCAACTATTTGTCCAGCAATGCATACATGAGTTGATGAGTTCGGTCCCAGGCTGATCATTCTTGTTTTTGCCGAGTTGATTTTGAGCCTAACGACGTCTGTTACCCTTTCCACCTTTGCTGAAGGCATACATCATCGGCGTAGTCGAGGTGCTTCAGATTCAGATTTAAGAGTCCATCGAATTCCTCCATTTCCTGTTGATAAGGCTGCATTCAGAACATCGCTAATCACCAATAAGAGCAGTATTGGTGAAAGTATGCAGCCTTGTCGAACCCCACTTTGGACTTCGAATTCCTCAGACAGCCTTCTTCTGTGCAAGACTTGACATGTGGACCCATCATATGAAGCCTTAATAATTGCTATTAATTTATCCAGAATGCCTCTCCTGCGCAAGGCACGCCAAATAAATTCCCGATTGACACTATCAAACGCCTTTTCAAAATCGATGAACAGCAGGTGAAGTGGTGATCGATATTCAACACACTGCTCGATGATAATCCGCAAGGCGCTGATGTGATGGACACAGGAGGATCCAGATCGGAAACCTGCTTGTGCGGCGTCGATTGTGTCTTCAAACTGGTCTTTGATTCACTCGAAGATTATTTTAGCTATTATCTTGGCCACAGCAGGCAGCACGCAGATACCTCTCCAGTTTTCGCACTGCATTAGATTACCTTTTTTAGGGAGCTTGACGATCGTTCCCTTCTTCCACTCATCTGGAAAACTCTCGGTTTCCCATATTTTTCCACCACTATTTTTCCTCGGCACATAAGATGACATGGTGATATCCTTGGTAAAACCAAAAAGCGATGACTGAATCGACCACTGCCTTAATGGTTTGAGCTCGGGAGTTATTTCACGAAAATGAGGCGCTTTTGATTCGAGATATTGATCAATTCTATTGATGAAAACCAATTACCGGCGGTTACGTTTACGTTCCTATTGGCTCCTATTGGTTCAATTGGGGAGACAAGGCTTAGAACTGAATGAGTTGGCTTTGGCAGTCTCTTTTCGTCTTAAGTCAAATCTTTCCCGTCAGAGTCTTTGCCGAGATAAATGTAGGCATTGACAAGATAACCATGCACATAAATTTTAGACCCTATTTTGCTGTTTTTTGGCATATACACCGAGAGAAAAAACATTGGTTGAATCAAACATTTAACATTGTTAACTAACAATGTTCTTAAAATTGTCAAATCAAATACAAATGTGATTAAAACAAACAAGGCGTCATGTTTCAATCAACTACTTTGACATTGTTGATAAATATTTTCGAAAGTATCACAGACATGGTTAATTTAAACATTTCTGGTTGTTTCAAAAATTGGTTTCATTATCAATTTACAACGTCATTGTTGATTTCATTGTAAAACAACAATAGATATGATAAATTTATAATTTTGGCCCTGTAACAATAATTGGATTATAAGCGTTTTCAATTTACAACAATCATGTTCAATAAATACAAATGAACCACATTTCTTATAAATTAACCATATTCGTGGTGCGACAATCACGATTGATCCTGAAAACATTGTCATAGTATCATGAACGTGATCATTTCTTATACCAGAGGCGTCTGTAAGTGCCATGCATAACGGATAATATACAAACCAAGAATGTGTAGTTTCAATCAAGCACAAACATTGTTGAAGAATCACGAACAATGTGAAAGCATCGCGAACTTATTCAAATTGACATGTTTTCATATTGAAGCAATCACGAAAGTAGCGACGAATAACGGAATGTTCGTTTGTGTATATTGCTCGTCCTGCATGCATCTTGCAAAAATATTCACTTTTCAGCAATAAAAGCCAGGGTAAGGACGTGTTATTTTGAAGTTTGTGAATAAGTGATATACATATGTAAATGTTCAACCTACTTAATTATTCAAAATCAATCAGGTAAGCAATAGTCTGTACAAATCTACACATAATAATAGGGCCAGATTTATCTTTATAGAAACATTCTTCAAAATAACTTTTTTGTTTTAATCCGATAGATTTAGATGTGATGAGATCAAATCTGTTGACACTCTCTTACAGTTTATTCGTAACCCGCCCACAGAGTTCTGAAAAGCCATTTAAGGTGGAACGAAAATTTCGTAAATGGTCAGTCAAATTTTATTCCAAATATTTTTATATTATTGATAAAATGTGATGTTATTTTTTCCAAAGACCTCGTATACAAAATTTCATCAACCTAGCTCAAGGACACAAGGACGGGCGGACGTGGCTCCATCGACTTGGCTAGTGATGCCTTCCTACTAGCACAAAATTTAAGGCCTAAAAACTGGTAGCAGACGGACGGACGAACATGGCTTAATCGACTCGGCTATTGATGCTGATCATTTATATATATACTTTATGTGGTTTATCTTTAATATTTCTCTATGTTACAAACTATGTATCATACTTAATATACCCTTAGGATAGGGTATAATAAAACCGGATTATAAGTGATAAGTTAAAATATGGCTTTTAATTCGATTTTCAGATGGAAAACCATGATTATGAGTATAAGCATTGTATATACATATATGAATATATACAATGGTATAAGTAAATTTACAAGATATAGTATTTTTACTTCACAATAGCCGTGGAGAAATAACAAAACTTACGTGATAAAATAAGCATGATCATTTTTAACGAATCGCGCAATCTGTACAATGCTTCAATAGTTGGCTAACAATGATCATTTCAACAACGACCATTGGTTGACGCAAAAGCAAATAAGGTTCGTACTTGATTTTACCAACGTTTTTCTTTCGGTGGACATTTTGAATTTACAGCGACCGCGAAAAGACACCAGCATTTTATCTATACAGGCACAAGTTAAGATTGTTTAAACTTCTTGACAATTTTTTACAAAACAATCGAAGAGTTCAGAAATAGGATCAGACAAGTCAAACTCACGTCGCTGTTCTCTAGTCTCGGCATCGTCAAATCGTATAGTCTTCATTAGATCCTCCAGCCTATAATTACTAATAATGCAACGGTAAATTTCGGCTTTGAACGAACTGTATTGTGTCGGAGCCCCTTCGTCATCAACTTCCATTTCACAGTCGGATTCACAGTCTCCACATAGCGCGAAATCTTTGATCATATCAGGTTCCACGTCGCTGTCATCTAACATCTTTTGCTGCAGCAATCCCTCAATAGTTTCATCACAAATATTTATTTTGACAGTAAAAACACAAAACTAAATAAAACTAAAATCACAAACCATCTCCCAGGTTGCAGAGACCGCAGGAGAACATTTTTTACTAACATAGGTCAAACACACGCATGTGTTTATGTGTTGCTTGACCATAGGCTAAACTTTAGAGAACACCTAGCCCACACAAGCGTAAAGGCCAATCGGGTGGTTGCAGCAATATCCAGGCTAATGCCCAGTATTGGAGGACCAAAGCAGACTATAAGAAGCCTACTTGCGACAGTTAGCAAGTCAATCCTCATGTATGCAGCCCCCATATGGGAACCGGCTACAGCTATAAACTCATACATGAGGGGGATTAATTCGGTACACAGAAGAGCATCTCTTAGAATATGCTCCGCATATGGGACAGTATCGGGGGATGCAATTAATGTAATAGCAGCGCGAATGCCTATCGACCTGGAGGTCAGAGTAGCAGCATGCATGCAGAATAGCGACAACGAGGAAAGAAAAGAAGCACCATCAGAGCGACTGCAGAAGTAGAATGGCAACGACGATGGAGCACGTCAGAAAATGGGCGATGGACCTACAAACTGCTGCCAAATATCAAAGAGTGGACCACAAGAAAACACGGGGAGGTAAACTTCTACCTCACTCAATTTCCACTGTGAAGGGAAAGTCCAAAACGCGGAACACGTCCGAGAGCAAACAATATGAGTCTGCGAGAAACATCCTAGTTCGAGAGA
Organism: Chalcosyrphus nemorum; assembly: GCA_949716465.1. Taxonomy (NCBI): domain Eukaryota; kingdom Metazoa; phylum Arthropoda; class Insecta; order Diptera; family Syrphidae; genus Chalcosyrphus; species Chalcosyrphus nemorum. The sequence goes on from OX454335.1 coordinate 10,813,373, forward strand.
TGGGAAATGCGGTAACCCCAAGGCGCCTAATAGGTTTCATGCTCTCAAGAAGAGAAGCTTGGGTGTTTGCCGACAACATTATTGCAAGCATAATGCAGGAGCTACGGCTGGAAAACCAAACACAAAGAGCCGAAGAAGAACAGAGCCCTCCAGCATAACGAAGAAGACATGACGTCAAAAACCTGCCCCTACGAAGGAATGCCTTGATCGGCGGTACCGTAGGGGGCAACAGGACAGTTTGGGGGGCGGTGGTTTAGCACGTAAACATGCTAGAGCATGGAGTCGGGCATGACTTCGTAGTACGGTCTGCGAGTATCCATAAAGAGTCCATCGCCTCCAGCGCATAAAAAAAAAGCATATGTAATTGGTTTTGGTATCAGATCACGCCACTAAAATCAATACAAAAACATGGTTCCGTAACATTGGCATGATCATAGCGTTAGAACAAATGCATTAGTAACTAAGGTAGGTTATGGAAATTTATTTTTCCCATTTCCTAGGGAATAGTAACCTGTCGAAATCAAGTCCACGTTTATTGATACGCAATTAGTTGATGTTCGATCAATTTAATTGGTCTCATCTCACTAACTTGATTTTATCGCCAAGACCTACAAGTAAAATTACATTGGAAGTTCCAGAATCCAGAATATATTTCACCTGTACAGAATTGTACCCGTTTTCGCTGACTCCACTTGCCGGAATTCCATCATTACCATATGCAATTCTACGGAGGCGGAATTGGAATCCACAATCAATTGATATCGTTAATTTTATAACTTGTCTTATAACTATCTATACATTTATATCGATTATCGTTCCCGTTATGGATACATGTACCGCACAATTATAGTCTTAGTTCTAAAATTAATTATCTTAAAGTTTTTTTTATTAGTTTTTATTTGATTGTTGAACATATAAAGTATTGTTTTCTTTTTACTATTCTTAATTCTTAACTCTATATCTTATTTCATTTATATATAAGTTTTTTTTGTGCACACTGCAAGCGAAAGAAAATTCCGCGTTAGTTTATTTTGATACTTATACCTACATACATAATTCCGATTCTTTTTTTCTTTATAATTAGGGTACTGTTTGAGGAAGAATGGTCTATCGTCTTATAAGAGTAGCCTAGGTTAATCGTGTAATTTTCTTTTTAGTCAAGTGTGGAATAGGCCGGATTGATGTCGTTGAAATTTCGTTTTTATACCCTATCCTAAGGGTATATTAAGTTTGATACATAGTTTGTAACATAGAGAAATATTACAGATAGACCCAATAAAGTATATATATAAATGATCAGCATCACTAGCCGAGTCGATTGAGCTATGTCCGTCCGTCCGTCCGTCTGTCCGTCCGTCCGTATGTCACCAGTTTTATGGCCTTAAATTTTGAGCTAGGTTGATGAAATTTTGTATACGAGGTCCGCCCACTGCCACGCCCACTTTTCAAAAAAATCACTTTTTTGCACTATTTTCATATGAAACTCGAAAAAACTTACTTGGGCAAATATGTAGATATTCACTTAATCTACAAATCGTCTATACATTGTATATGGCCACGCCTACTTTTTAGGGGCGTTTACTTCAAAAATTAATTTTCGCGTAAAAATATTAGTTTATAAGGCAAAATAGAAAATTTTGTGAATACATTTCCACCGCCCACTGACACGACCAAATAAGATAGGGATAGGGTATCATACGATTCGCTCCAGGCGAATTGTAGCATTTTTCACTGGTTTTTTTTTAAATTTCTTTCGTTTTATTAATTTAAAATAATGAAGCGCGTCAAATGGCTTCTTTTGGGCCATTCTTCTTTTGCGCGGATAGAGAATGTGCAAGGTTGGGGGGGCTATTCGGAGCCTAACAACACCTAGGTTTCCTATCGAATGATCTTTGAAAGATTCCATATGTCTCGAGCACATGGTTTTTGCTCCTTGGCTAAAGCAAAACAAAACCCACCCCAGACTTAAGCAACCGTAGTTATTGTGCTCACCCACTCTGCTAATGGGTTCATTTCCATCTCATTTCGAAACAGTTGCATAACATGGTGACGATTATGGGATCCGAAGCCCACATATAACAAAATGGCGCCCAAAACGTGAAGTCCCCCTAAGGCACTATGTCAAGGTAGTCCACATACTAGTACTTTCTATTAATACATCCTTTGGAATTACGAGCCGTTTCGTACCTAAAAGTCCGATAACATGATAGACAGATGTCCGTACCCAGATCATTTAAGCAATTTTTAACAGCTCAGTAAAGTTCTGAAAGCAAGGAATTACGATTGTATTTCGGTGATCATTCATTCATTGTCTTCTGGTTTTAAATACTTTACGAAAATCATTATTTATTGCAATTTAACTTTTATTATTTGAATCTTTTCGACGTCTTTTAGACTATTTTTGACGCTTCCTTCGATATTTACCCAACGCTTACTTACTATATGATAGATACCTTTTTCCAACAAATATACTAACCATGTCTGTACTTCGTAGTCCAGATCTGTCCCGTACAAATCCAAATACGCTTTCTATCAATACATGTACAATTTGTAAAGAGATTTTTAGTATAAAGAAATAAGCTCAAACAAGTTGTCATTTAGTATAAATCCTCGACATGCAAGCAAAGCAAAATCGACAAGACAAAGTCTACACCTGTTTCTAAAGGTGCCATTCCAAAATCTCAAAGCATTATAACATTATAAAAAGACACTTGATTTACCTTTGCTCGATCAAAACCCAAAAGATTGATCGATGAACCCGTCTCCTATGACAAAACCTCATGTTCAGAATATTGAAAACTCTTTGCGTAGAACTTTATCTGCTTCATCGTGACAAAACCTTAGCCAGTCCACAATCATGACCCAGCCATTCAACGCGAATCAATTTTAAGCACAGCTGATGGTTCAGTTACTCCAAATCCAATAAACCATTCTGAAATGCCAATGCATCATCCGAGCACTAGCAGATTAGGTAATGAAAATCCCAGGATCAATACCTTAGTAATCGCATGGAAAGCTTGATTGAACGGTAATTCCAAATGAGTTTCGCTTCCGTTGCACAGCTTCAAGCTTTTGCTTCCGAAGTGATGCAGTTTTCAACGAAAGTTTGAATAGACCTTACAGCTCATTCAAATCCACTTATAATAAACGTCCTGTTAAAACACTAAAAAGTGAATCTATAGACAAACCTCTTCCCGAAGTTGCTAACATTTCTAGCATTAAGTGTTGGAATTGTAGTTGTGGAGGTCACACCTACAAAGAATATACCGAAAAGATCAACTTATTTTGCTTTGGGTGTGGATTAGCAAACACATATAAACCAAGTTGTCCAAAATGTTCCAATCAGGAAAACAGGAAAGCGAACGCAGGGAACATCAAAAACGTTCCTACTCACCCGCGTTCGAACTAATCACAAAGTAGGAGACCAATTTAATTAACAACAGTGCTTCAAACGCTAAAAAGCTTTGTTAGTTCACAGAAAACCCCTGATGTACAAAAAACTATTCCACCTGAACATGACTCAAAAACCTCAGAATCAGACAATCTCCCAATTCTTCGCCCTATCGTTCCTTACCATCAACGATTATTGGCTTATCATAAAAAGAGACAGCTTATATTTAAAAGCTACGATCCGAATGATCCTTGTAAACATCCTAAGCACGTCGCTTAAGAACTTTTTGGAAAAACGTTTGTAATAACAGAAAAACTTTGAAGAAATATATTTCAGCTTTACATACTGGTTCATGTGACATTCGACCATATGCGACAGTACGCATTTTTGACAAGAACTACGTTGGTTTACTTGACAGTGGTGCTGCAATTTTGTGTTTCAGAGACAAAGCTGCTAGAGATTTGCTTAAGACAGATTCGAAAATTCGTAGGTACTTTCAAGACCTTTGCTAAAACAGCTGATGGTCAGCAACAAGAAATTAAAGGTTGTGTTGAGGCTGAAATAATTTTCCGAAATTTCATCAAGAAGTTAAAGTTTTTTATAATACCTACCCTGAAACAAGATCTATATATGTATATATATGTATATCTTGGCGTAAACTTTTGGTCTGCTTGTAATATTGCACCTGATGTTATAAGTAGTATTTCAACTTCTCATCAAGTTTGCAATGAATCACATGATGTCCCTATCCACTCTAGCATTATTTCCATTTTTTGCACAAAAGGACTTGGCAGGACCAATTTAGTTAAACACCAAATCGAAGTTGAAGTAGGAACCAAGCCAATTAAACAACGATACTTTTCAAATAGTCCATAGTCCATGGAGTAGTCCAGTCGTATTCATTCGTAAACCATCAGGTAATAGACTTTGTCTTGATGTCTCATGGACCGCGTAATACCACCATCGCTTAAAAAACGTGTTTTCGTTTATTTGGACGATCTTCTTTTTCTGTCCACCAATTTTGAAGAACATTTGCAATTACTTGCAGAAGTATCGCGACTAATAAAAGAAGCTAGACTTACAGTCAATATCGAAAAAAATCGATTTTGCTTAAAGGAAGTCAAATCTAGGTCTTATCGTTAGATATGGTACTTTTCGCACAGATCCCGACAAAGTTGTAGCTATCATGAATAATATATTTAATAATTAAAAGAATTGTTTATAGCTGGACAGCTTGATTAAGAATAATATATTATAGATTCGATTTATAAAAATCGAAACGCTTAGTAAACTTGATATCATTGATAATAAAACATAACGTAATAATAAGTACAAAGTAACAGTACATATCCCTACATTCGGCCATCCTAAATTTCATCCGCCTCGGATGAAGGATCACTTTCATCGTTCCGGTTATCTACTCTCCATGGTTTCATGAATTCGCACATTGTTGTAGTATTGTTCGGTCCTTCACGAGCTGCTATTTTCTCTACTGTATAGCGCCTACCTCTTCCCTTTGAGACCACTTTATAGGGACCTAGAAAATCGGAGTAAAGTTTGTCACCCACCCCAAATTGTGTTCTTTTAATTACTGCTGAATCCTCAAATTTATACTTCACGGCTGCCTTTCTCTTTCGATTAAACGTGTTTTGATTTTCTATCTGTATTTTTTGAATTTACTGCCGGGCGGCGGAGCGAATTTTTTTCTCTCTCGTCATCATACTGGTTGATAAGTTCTAATTTAACCATTTCCTGGATATCGGTGTCATCTTTTTTCGGCATTTTAACACCAAATAGTACCTCAAACGGAGTATGTTGTATTGACCTTTGTAATGTTCTATTAATTGCTATCTGTACCCTTGTCAAAAAGTTTCTTCAATCGACGCCATTTTTGTTGGGAATATCCAAACATATTTTGAAAATCCATCCGTAATTGTAAATATGTATTTGTACAACTTCGTTGTCAAATCCATGGGACCGATATGATCGAGATGAAATGTATCGAATGGCTGCTCCCCTTTATCCTTCTTGTTTGCCTGCTTTTCGATTTGATAGAATACATCTAATACAATTGGCTATACATCGCTGTACTTTTTCCTTCATCTTGGGTATAAAGAATTCTTGTGATATTAAGTGATCGGCTCCAAAATGTTTTTCTTCATGCGAAGGTATAACTAAAAGCGAAAAACCATTTACTTCTTTAGATAAAAGCTCACCCCGCATATAAAAATCGTCATAGGGTTCTTTCTTGAGATCTTGTTTAATTGACAAAATGAAATCATCTGCTCCTTGAGCCTTTCTGATACGTGGCAGAAGTTTTTGCTGAATCACATAAATAATTTGAGAGCGGCTAAGCGAGTCAACATGGAGCATTTTAGATCCCGCACGATGTTCAACTTCTTAATCGAAATCCTGCATGTACATTACCCATCTTCTCACAGCATTTGGCAGCTCCTTCTTGCTTAATGTCTGGCGGAATGCAGCACAATCAGTCGCAACCTTAAATTTAGTACCAAAGATATATTCGAAAATGTTCAAATGCTTTAAAAACAGCAAGCGGAACATGCCACCGTTGTTCCGCTTCGTTGTTTTTTTAGATACTATAAAAAAATATTGGATGTAGTAGATTATCTTCCTCTCGCTGAAAAAGTATTGCTCCTATTCCATCTTTGCTTGCATCTGTGTGCACCTATGTTTATGCGCCTTGACGATAAACGTTGAGTACCGCCCAGCTAGTCAGGGCTTGCTTCAAAGCTGCGATAGCCTGTCTTTGAAGAGCTGCAATAAAAACATTGAATTTTTCGTTGTTAATTCGGTCAAAGGCATAGCCAAAATTTAATATGAATTAATGAAACGTCTAAAACATCCCGTCAATCCGACAAATTCCGGTAGGTTTTTTAAATTCTTTGGTTCTGGAAATTTAGATACTGCATTTAGTTTTTCTTCAGAAGGACTTACCGTACCATTCTCGATCACGTGTCCAAGAAACGTAACCTTCTGCTGAAGGAACGTACATTTCGGCCAATTAAAAATTAGTATATATTTTTACTTATTTTCCTTGCTGATATAATAAGATCACCCATGTATGTATATACAATGTCTTTATTGACTAAATCCCAAAATATTAGACTAATAAATCTAACGAAAACAGCTGGAGCATTAGACAAACCAAAAGGGACGCGATTAAATTTAAATTCTCCATCACTCGTGACAAAAGCAGTATATTTTTTGCTGTTCTCTTCAACTGCGACATGAAAATGTCCATTCTTCAAATCTAATATTGTGTAGACTTTACCATCCTGCAAGTTATCTAATACTCGTATATCTTCAATTAACGGGAGTGAAAATCTATATTTTATAGTTTTGTTGTTAAGGCGCCTATAGTCAAAGCAAGGAATATGAGTTTCATCGTTAATTTAATTGACAATTTAATAGGGCAAGTACTTACTGGATTTGGTTTATAGTTAGAAATCAGTTCCTTTACCTGCGGTGGATATTGAGGAGGAATGTCAACATCGTATCTTTCACCAACTTCAATATTCATGATACATGTCTCTTTTTCTTTCTGGTAAAATGTCGCTACTCCATCCATTATAACAACTTTTGCCATCACATCAGCTCCAATGATAGCGTCAACTCTTATAAAATTGTTGGGTACGACATGAAGAACAGCCTGCAAGTTCACATCGTCGAGAACTAACTCACCTGTACAACTACATAGTGTATTATGCCTTTCAAAACCCAAGCCGACCAAACTTGTAATGTTCTTCGTTAACTGAGGATATTTTATTAATTTCTCAAAGAAATCTTTTCGCAGCAAGGACACGCTTGACAAGAAGTTCTGTTTATAGAAATTAGCTTAGATTTAAGAATCGAAAATGTTAAAGCATCTTTAAAGGATCTTACCGATGGTCAATTTTTCGACGTATTTCCTGTTCCGTTACCTCTAAAACATTTTGTTTCGGACTTACAGTCTTTACGCTGATGGTCAGGAGAAACGCAATTAAAACAATGAAAATAGTTCTTACCGCTTGTTGTACCATTATTGGTAAGACCGAAATTTTTTCTCGACAGACATGAACCACTTGCACCACTACTGTTACCACCTTCTCTACCGAAACTTCCACCGACTTTAGCTCTAAACTTTTTAAACAACAAAACAACAAAATTTTATGATCTTCACGACCAGGGCTGGAATCGACTAAGGTGGTAGTTGATTATCGCTTTTTTCATTGTAGTTTTTGATTATCAACTATTCTTCGCAGAAATCATTGAGTAAAGAGATGATAAACTTTCCAATGGTTTTCCAGTTGCCTACAAGCTGATATTAGAAAAAAAATTGACCAAGTCACACATAATATCACATTTTCAAACAAGTATGCGTGACTTGGTCAATTCACCACTTTTTACGTCTCCCCCTCACCGAATTTTCATAAAAGTCAAAAACCAAAATGCCGGAAATAGAATCGAAGCCATCGGATGTTTCCTCAATTCACCCCGGAAATGGCGGTTAAATTAGAAAACCACCACAGAGATAACGCGTCCAGCAAATGCACTGGAAAGTGAAAACTAGTTCAGCAGATATAATCGAATATTAATCCTTAAAACGTTAATCTAACATTTAAAAATGATAAATTTCCAACCATGTTTAGAAATATAATTATATGTACATTAAGAGGTCGTAAATTGACAAGAGACCAAAATATATAAAATTTTCATATAAATACTATTCGAAAGGACTAAATATAATTTAAGTAATTAAACTCCACATCTAGCTACTGCTAGATTGGATATACATACATATGTATTTACGGAATGCTGTATGCAAGATTGTACATATAAAGTCACCATAGTACAGTTCATTTTATTAATAATAATGGGTATTTTTATTTTTTTTTTTCGTGGGTAGGTAAAAACCTTCATAGGCACTACGAGGACCGGCCGCGCGTGCTCATAGTAGTGTGAGATTCTTACTCACTAAAAAACCTCCCATTTCCGGCTAGACTACGACTAAGTTCCCTTAACAAGTAGCTCACGCTTCTATAGTAATCGTGTTTGGCAGGTTACCTTCCAACGAAAGCACCTATAATAATAAGCGGTTTCTCCTTATGACGCTGGATCCAACGGTCTCGTTCGTTGTAGTCGGCGCGCAAGGTTTGTCTGATCCAGAGTTCGGATTATTTCGTCATTGCAATGTTCATTAAGACGAGTGTGAAGTTTGCGAGCAAAGTTTCTCACCTCGTCGGTCACGGTTGCGATTCCTAGATCTCGATGTAAGTCGCTATTTCTTATGTACCATGGAGCATCTACGATTGCTCTTAGTGTCTTATTTTGAAAAGTTTCTAAAATAGATATATTGCTTGGTTTATTTTGTACAGCCCCAAAGTTGTATACCGTACGTCCAAGATGGTTTTAGCACTTGCTTATACAAAAGCAGTTTGTTATATACGCTTAATTTCGAAGATCGTCCGATAAGTCAATTCATTTCTCGTAGCTTGATTTCGAGCTCGTCGCGTTTCTTTTTAACGTGTGGCTTCCACTTAAGTTTTGCGTCTAGGGTCATGCCTAGATATTTCGCCTCGTTGGCGTACGGGATTTGTACCGAGTTAATAAAGAGTGGTAAGTTGTTTACCCTTTTGTAAGTAAAATTTACATGCGTTGATTTAGTCTCGTTAAGGACGATTCGCCAGGTCTTCGTCCACTTGCATATTTTGTCCAAAGCGCGTTGGAGTTTTCCCGTTGATAATTCGACTGTTTTATCCGTGGCGAGGATTGCCGTGTCGTCGGCGAATGTGGCTACAGTCGTTGTCTCATCTTGAGGTACGTCTCTTGTATACAGCAAAAACAGTGTTGGACCGAGAACGCTTCCTTGCGGAACACCGGCGTGTATTTCTTTGAATTCCGAGTATACGCTCCCGTATCTCACACGAAAGAGTCTATCGTCAAGATAAGACTCTAGGAGTTCATACATTTTTACAGGCAAAACTTTCCGTAGCTTATATTTCAGGCCTTCGTGCCATACTTTGTCAAATGCTTGGGATACGTCAAGAAAAACGGTAGAACATATCATTTTCGCTTCTAAGGCTTTATCAATTTCATTAGTTATTCGATAGACCTGGTCAATTGTTGAGTGTTTGACCCTAAAGCCAAATTGGTGATCCGGGATCAATCGTCTTTCTTCAATTATTGGTTGCAGTCGTTTGAGCACAAGTTTCTCGAAGACCTTCGATATTATGGGCAAAAGCGAAATAGGTCGATATGATTTTTTGTCATACGGGCATTTTCCCGGTTTCGGAACCATTATTACTTCTGCGACTTTCCATTGCCTTGGAACGTATGAAATTCTCATTGAGGCGTTTATGATGTAGAGGAGCTTCACGAGCGCTTTCTTCGGTAACTCCTTTAAAATTATTCTTTTGTTATTCTTCAAGTTTCGTATCGTTTGACGAAGTTCAGACAGTGACACGTTTTTCATTCTATAGTTGTCCAGTACCGAATTGGGACTGAGATCGTCGACCAATGGTTCCCCGTCAAATGGTTTGAACGTTTCTTCTAGGTGGTCTGCGAATACATCTGCTTTTTCTTTGTCGCCTTTTATCCATTCGCCGTTGGCTTTTCTTAATGGCGCCGAGTGCATTATGGGCTTCTTAATGGACTTCACGGCTTTCCAAAGTGAGTAGTTCGATCCTCTATCGGCAGTCAAGCTTTCAAGGTAAGCGGTGGTCTCGCGATTTTAAAATCTTGAAGTAAGTACTTTAATTCGTTAGATAGGCTGTTCAAGATGGCTTTATCTGGAGGTGCTCGCGATCGCTGCCATCTCTTTCGCGCTTTTCTCTTTTCGCGTATGAGCTCTTCTATTTCGCGCGGGTATGTTGTTCCGCTATTCGATACTGAGTTCCTCCGGAGAGAAGTATTATTCCACGCAGCGCTCTGAATAACTCTCACGAGTTTTTCTATTTCGTCTTCTATTTCTAGCGGCGTTTTTAGTGGTACATTCAAGGCTATGTTTTCTTTACAGTATTTTCTAAAGCCGTCCCAGTCGGTGTTGCTGTTAGTTAATCTAGGCGCTCTTTCCTTTTTCGCTAGGCTTCCGCCGATTTTCAAAAGAACTGCCGAGTGATCTGAGCAGAGATCATAGCATTCTTCTACGTTCGTAAGGTATCGAGGTACCCCTTTTGTGATGAAGAACTCAACGAGGTCAGGTATTTTATTTCTGTCGGTTGGCCAATATGTTGGCTTTCCCGTCGATAAGAAGACCACGCCACGTTTCGAAGTTGCTTTGAGGAGTACTCTGCCTCTTGTTGAATTGCATCGTGAACCCCAAAAAGTGTTTTTCGCGTTAAAATCCCCGCCGATGATAAAGTTTGACCCAAGTGAGTCAAAGAGGGGAGTAAGATCGTCATCCGCCAACCTATACTTCGGAGGAAAATAAATCGACGCGATATTGTAATCTAGGTGCCTCAATTTCACGGATACTGACCTAATTTGCATTGAGTCAAGTTCAATTCCGGCGTTTTTGGAGTGCTTAATGCAGTCTTTGATGTAAAGGGATGAACCGCCTCTCGAATTTTCTGAAGGATGATGCGCATGATAATCGATGTAACCTTTAATTTTGGGCCCCGATCCCTTCTTACAATGGGTTTCCGTAATCAGGCAAACGTCAATATTGTTCTTCCGCAGAAATACTTCTAGTTCGTCGATTTTGTGCGATAGGCCATTTGCATTCCATGTAAGTATTTTTATTAGCTTCATATTCATGATTTGTTATTCGTTCTGCGAGGTTTAAACTCTAGCTCGCTCAGTTTGTCAAAGATCACTTGATTAACTTTAGTTTGTTGCTCAAGCTTTTCTAATATCATAACTAATATATGAGATACCGAATCCGTTGTGGCAGGTTCTGGTCTATTTTCACGTGACGCGACCTGTGCGTACGATCTTGGGCCAATAAGCATTGATGTACCTTTTGTACTTGGACCGGCGGCGTTTTCTTGTGGATTTTTTACTTTTTCCTTTACCGATCTCGTTCTTCTGACCGACTTTGGGGTTTTCGGCTTGTCAGCTTTTGGACGTCTCGGAGTTGTGGTGACCTTATCTTCAGTACGTTTCTTTAGAGTTTCATGCCGTTTTTGTAGCTCTATGGCGATTTCGCAACCTCGGTAACTCGCTGGATGACTTCCCTTACAATTGGCACAAACCGCTGGAGCCTGAGTGCTAACGTCGCAATCTTTCGAAAGATGTTCACCGGCGCATTTTACAATCGCTTGGGCTCGATTTTGACCTTGATGTTGAGGATTGCTTTTATTTTATATATTTCGTTGATGTTCTCAGTCCTATCAAAAGTAAGCATAAAAATTGGAAGACCGCGCCTAACAACAGCGGTAGCGTCCTTTTCTCCGTCCTTACGTTGCTTTTCTTTCTTGATTATGTTTACGGCGTCGAGAATTTTAAAACCTTGGGCTTGAACGTCTTCTATGACTTCTTCCTTCGTGCAAGATGGGTGTAGTCCCCTCGCGATAACCCGCAGTGGCTTTTCGAGGTGATTTTCATATGTAAACCATTGAATTAAATTTTTGTGACAGTGCCCGATAGGCGTCAGAGTCATCGACGTTAACTTTCCATACGTTGTTCCGAAGCGATGTTAAGTTATACTTCGTCCCCAGAGTATTTTTAAGAATGTTACGCAACTTTTCGTAGTCCGCTATCCCAACGACATTTATTGCAGGTGGTCGGCGATTTTTCCCTCGAGTTTCCGCTGTCGCTTTTTTTGGTACGACTGGTGTTTTCTCTACTTATTGTACGGTCTCTACTTCGGGTGATGAACCGGCTTTTCGCTTCTTGCTAGACCTCTTCTTAAAGGCCGGATTCGTTTCGCGTGCAAGCTCTTCCTCGTCCGTCTGGTATTCGCATTGACGTTTCGGTGTATCCTAATTTTCGCTGAGTCCTGATTAACCGGCGGACTTCCTTTCCCGGAGACTTTCGATCCAGATGGTGGTGGAGATCGAGGTACCCTTGATCTTTTCAGAAAGGGATTTGAAAGCAATAAGTGGCTCTCCCCAGAATCCGTAGAGCCTACCTCCGAAGAGGGTGGATTTGCCAGTGAAACTGGATTGCCACCTGGGGTAATACTTCCGTGTGTTTTCTTCATTGCATCTTTTGTATGCGCTACGCGCTCGGCATACGGAGGGTGGATTTTAATCGCCTCTTACGACAGGCATGCCTTACCTCGGGTATATTCTAACCGAAGGGAAGGGTGTATTAAAATACTGTTCAATTTTGGAGTGATATTATTTTTAAAGAAAATGAGGAACATTAAGTTGTTGAGAAGCAGTAGTTCTCTTTGTTATTTGCTATCGATTGTAATGAAAATAAAAATTTAGCTTACTAGCTTCAAATTATGTACATATTACTAAAGATAAAGGTAGTTTGAGCTGAAGTGGAGGTGATATCGAAAGGATATGTAAAGCCTTTGTTCAAATATTTTCATTTCACATAATAAGTAATAATAGGTGTTCATAAAATTGTGTAACATCATATGTATAGATAGTTTGATACATCAATCTCTAACAAAACTCTAAACCCTTCCTAATGTTTGTAAAATTAATAATGAATCAGTTAGAATTAAGGTGAATAATTTTGAACAAAAAAAAATATTTTGACATAAGCTTTAGGGTTGTTTACTGCAAAATCTTCGAAAGAAAACAATATTTCTATTCAGTCTTGAAAATGCTACGATGAACTGAAAAAATTGATATGCCGTTATCATAACTGCGAAGAATGAAATTTAATTTTTTTATACATATATAAAAAAAATATTTCTCACCAGATTCAACTGCACTCCGTCTCCGTGATTCAACAAACGTAACAAACGTACATATTTACAGACGTACATATTCAAAAACATTAATAAAATAGCTTAAGTGTGAAAACACCCTTGCAAACTTCCTAAAATATTCACCTCGATATATCGGTGGCTGTATTCAGTAAAGCTTAGCAAAGTTGAATAATTTTGACAATTAAACAAAAAATGGTACTCCTCAGCACCATTTATAGGCAATTTATACCCATTGGAACGAAACGTAAATGGGCATTCTCTAGCATAATATATTGTCTAAAAAAGTGATGAATTCAAAAAAATTAAAGAGACATTATTATGAAAACGACGTGCTGCCTACGTTTGATAGGTAGAACTTATTTGAATACTAGAAATTGGTTGTATACCTGCCGACTTGGGGTAGGAAAAATTAAGACCAATTTTGGGAAATTTTCACAAAATGCCCGAAAGATATATTTTTGTAAAGTCATATTTTCTTCCGCTGGGAGGCCCACATTATACGAAATAATATCCCGGTGAAAATTTTAAACGAAATATAGTAATTTTACTTAAAACAAATGCGAAAAACGGCGAAAGTGAAAAAACATACACTTTTACAAGTATACAAGACCAGATTCAACAAAAAGTGAATAATATATTTAAATTAGCGCTAGCGGTGAAACTTTAAAAAAAAATTGTATTCATACATGTAAAGCTGCAAAATGCATAGCGACAAAATTTATTCAATGACATTAATAGTTAGAGGTTTTTATAAAAAAACAAATTGGATTTAGAATAATCACTTGTACTAAGCTTGTATGTACATAAACTCATTATAATGCTAATGACTTTCGTACTAAAGCACAATTGTTTTAAGTAAAATTACTATATTTCGTTTAAAATTTTCACCGGGATATTATTTCGTATAATGTGGGCCTCCCAGCGGAAGAAAATATGACTTTACAAAAATATATCTTTCGGGCATTTTGTGAAAATTTCCCAAAATTGGTCTTAATTTTTCCTACCCCAAGTCGGCAGGTATACAACCAATTTCTAGTATTCAAAAAAGTTCTACCTATCAAACGTAGGCAGCACGTCGTTTTCATAATAATGTCTCTTTAATTTTTTTGAATTCATCACTTTTTTAGACAATATATTATGCTAGAGAATGCCCATTTACGTTTCGTTCCAATGGGTATAAATTGCCTATAAATGGTGCTGAGGAGTACCATTTTTTGTTTAATTGTCAAAATTATTCAACTTTGCTAAGCTTTACTGAATACAGCCACCGATATATCGAGGTGAATATTTTAGGAAGTTTGCAAGGGTGTTTTCACACTTAAGCTATTTTATTAATGTTTTTGAATATGTACGTCTGTAAATATGTACGTTTGTTACGTTTGTTGAATCACGGAGACGGAGTGCAGTTGAATCTGGTGAGAAATATTTTTTTTATATATGTATAAAAAAATTAAATTTCATTCTTCGCAGTTATGATAACGGCATATCAATTTTTTCAGTTCATCGTAGCATTTTCAAGACTGAATAGAAATATTGTTTTCTTTCGAAGATTTTGCAGTAAACAATTGTGGATAAAATGAAACCGAGTTGATAATTGTCAAACTGTGTGCAAGAAAAAAGCTGGGAGGCCTAAACGACGGTCGCCTTTAACCTTTGTTTGGTCGCTTGACATAATCTAAAATTATGTCTCGCGATTTACAACCATACATCATTGTTTTGGGTCTGGAATACATAGTTTGTATGTTGTAAATGGAAGAATAAAGTTTTATTTTACTTTCTAGGCTAGTTCTAACCATGTATTCCTTTTACTTTTATGCACAATTTTTGAAAGGATGAAAAATGGGTAAATTTTACGTGGTCTAGAAATGCAGACCGCGCGACCCAACTAATATAAAAAACAATACGTATTCTCTGGTTACGCCGAAAGTAATAAAAAGTAACTCAATAACCCTGAACACGTTTTAGTTTACGTTTCTGTTTTATTAAGGAAGTAGCGTGAGAGATTGGAAGAGTCTTTTGTTTGAATCTGAAAAAATGTTATAAAAAAGGATTTAAGAAAAAAAAAATCGCAAAAATGTTAAAATTGATTTTTGCAATGTAACGGACACTTAGTTGAAATGTGCTTTGAATATTTGAAATATTAGAGAGAAATGTCAGAATAAAAGAAAATTTCACCACTGCAGGCCTATGGATGCATCCAGGCAAGATATAAATCGCCTACTGAATTCATTTATTGGAACTCACATGTATTCACAGATAGGAGCGAATTACAACAAAAACAATGTAAACAAATGGGTTTTGAGGGGCAAGAGAGGAAACAGTTTGTTATCTCTTTCCTCAATGATTTCTGTTTCTTCGCTCTGCGTAAAGTGATCAATAAAAAAAATATTTTTTATTGGCAGCACTTAGAGTTTTAAACGCCATTTCCTTGCCAACGCTGTCATTCCGAGCAGCTGATACATTTTTTTTTTTCAATGTGAAAAATGTAAAGTAGAAAATATACGATGCGATTGCTGTCCCAATTTCGGCCAAACTATTGTATGCAGCTCATACGTACATACCCTCGGTATTGGTATTTACCCATAGATGGTATTTATCCGGTATTTGCCCATCACTAGCCAAACTATAGGTATTTCCATACAATTTGTCGCATGCGACAGCGGTTGCACACTCAAGACCATGCGACCGTACAATATCGGTACAACGGTCGGTTGTGTGGAAACACACGATACAAATTGTCGTATACAAAAGGAAATCTGTCTAACCGTTGGTTGGTACAACGAACAATTTGTTTCTTTTCTTAAGTATTGACTGAATTTTTTTTATTACTACAGCAGTTCTTTCAGCTACCCTATTTCGACAAATTGTTACAACCAAGATAGCCCCAACTTGTCTTTGATAGCCACCACAAAAGAAAATTCAAAATTTTCAAAATTTGACGTAAAATTTTGTATTCTAATTTATTTTTTTATGACACAAATGTATGAAAGCGACACCTAAATAGCTATCACATGAAATGACAGCAAAAAAGGGATTGTCGATTTGATAATCACCTTACGTGGACGTAAAGCGATGATTTTGATTGTCAACTATTAACTATGACCAGCCCAGGAATCCCGTTTATAATGTACGTAATTAGAGAAATGTTATCTTGTCCGCTTTACAAAATGTTTTTTCAAACTCCGCACATATAATTTGTTTAAAATGTTGGTACGATTTACAAAGACACGTTTTTATAAAACATTTAGCTGAACCGGTTAATTGTTTTCTCGAGAAAATTAATTTTTCCAGGTCGCACCATTTCAATAAAATCGCGATTTCTTCAAACTCCAGCGGTCCACCGCCGCTATTTGACCCTCTTCTAATTGAGGAACTGTTAGTGGGTACAACGTTTTGTTTAAGATCCACAGCTCCTTCTTCAGTCTCCACCGCCTCAGCTCCTTGTAGGCGATTGAATAGCACAGCTTCCCGTTGTATCCAACCCCATTCTGGATAATTCAGCTCTCAATCCTTCCACAGTCCACTCTTTGACATCTATTTTTAGAGATAAAAACAATTTTACTTATTCTTTTAAATAATTTTTTAGGTTGAGCCCCCAAATACAGGGTGTCCCAGTTAAGCGGTATAATCCTTTAAGGGGAGATTCCTGAAGTTCTGCCGAACAAAATATTGTACGGCAGAGGGGGGTCTATTCTCACCCCATTTCAAGTTATAGCCCCCCAAAGTGGGTGACCTCTAATTTGGAGGTGTATCCATTTTTAACGCTATAACTTCTTAACTATTATTGGTACAAAAAAGATTTTGTGCATTTTGGAAAGACAATTTAGTAGCGCACACAAGTCCTAAACACGTAAGGTACATCTATGCAGCCACAAAAAAGTTATGGCTTCTTAAACTCAAAATTATGAAAATTTGCTGTTCCATTTTTTTACTTAAAATGCATTTTTCTCAAAGTTTTTACTTAATTTTTTCGTTTTTTTATAAAATTTTTATCCCTGAAAGATTTCCTAAAAATTATGTTAAGCAACTTTTTACGTACGAACAACAGAAGTTGCAGTAAAAGGCATTTTTTGTCACACAAAAATGGTCAAAAAGCTGTGATAATTCTTTGCTACGCACTTTTTTCCTATTCGACAATTAACTGTTAACTGCATTGCCAATAGGTATGGTAGTTTATTATTCTCACTTAATTTTGTTTGACCATTTTTGTGGGACAAAAAATGCCTTTTACTGCAACTTCTGTTGATCGTACGTAAAAAAGTTGCTTAACATAATTTTTAGGAAATCTTTCAGGGATAAAAATTTTATAAAAAAACGAAAAAATTATTAAGTAAAAACTTTGAGAAAAATGCATTTTAAGTAAAAAAATGGAACAGCAAATTTTCATAATTTTGAGTTTAAGAAGCCATAACTTTTTTGTGGCTGCATAGATGTACCTTACGTGTTTAGGACTTGTGTGCGCTACTAAATTGTCTTTCCAAAATGCACAAAATCTTTTTTGTACCAATAATAGTTAAGAAGTTATAGCGTTAAAAATGGATACACCTCCAAATTAGAGGTCACCCACTTTGGGGGGCTATAACTTGAAATGGGGTGAGAATAGACCCCCCCCTGGCGTACAATATTTTGTTCGGCAGAACTTCAGGAATCTCCCCTTAAAGGATTATACCGCTTAACTGGGACACCCTGTATGTAGGATTTAAATAATTATTAGTTGAATTTCAACAAACCTCGGCTTACAATAAAATTATATTTAATAATTGAAAAAAAATGTTTATAGCTGAACAGCTTGATTAAGAATAATATAATATAGATTTGATTTATAAAAGTCGAAACGCTTAGTCAACTTGATATCATTGATAATAAAACATAAAGTAATAATAAGTACAAAGTAACAGTGCCTGTAGGGATATGTAATAGGTCCATTTCCCAGATAAAAATCAGGAAACATTGCTATCTTTTTAACTTTAGACCATATCACCAAATTCCCATTATTAAAGCTCAAGCAAATAACGGCGAATAAAATCATAGACTATTTAGATGAATATGTCTGGAGAGATGCGTCAAAAATCTATAACTTTTGTATTAATCGGTTTTGATAAATAAAATTAACTGTTTCGGAAACAAAAAATTACATTTTACTAGAATAATAATGAAATAATGCACAGGTAAAACAAGGTAAAACCAGTGGAAAAATGCTACAATCCGCCTGGAGCGGATAGTATGATACCCTATCCCTATCTTATTTGGTCGTGTCAGTGGGCGGTGGAAAATTTATTCACAAAATTTCCTATTTTGCCCTATAAACTGATATTTTTACTCGAAAATTAGTTTTTTAAGTAAACCCCCTAAAAAGTGGGCGTGGTCATATACAGTGTATAGACGATTTGTGGATTAAGTGAATATCTACATATTTGCCCAAGTAAGTTTTTTCGAGTTTCATATGAAAATAGTGAAAAAAGTTAATTTTTGAGAAAAGTGAGCGTGTCAGTGGGCGGATTTTAAAATTTTTTACACTTGTATTGCTTACTTTTCTAAAGAGCTCGTATACAAAATTTCATCAACCTAGCTCAAAATTTAAGGCCCAAAAACTGGTGATACACAGACGGACGGACGGACGGACGGACGGACATAGCTCAATCGACTCGGCTAGTGATGCTGATCATATATATATATACTTTATTGGGTCTATCTATAATATTTCTCTATGTTACAAACTATGTATCAAACTTATACCCTTAGGATAGGGTATAATTAGGATAGGGTATAACAAGGTTATAAAGCAGTCGGAATTCAAATGCAAACGATTCAACAAGTTTTCGTTGGTCGCTATTCTTGAGTTTTTTCGTGTATGTTTTTTTCTTGCCAATACGTTTAATGTAAGGGGCTAGTTTTGGATTCCTGAAAATTTTCGATCTCGGGTTTTTGATAAATTCTGATATAACGTTAAATAAGGAGTTTAAAAAAAGAGGGTCTGAAAATTTCGTCGCTGTCTGTCTGTTTATCAGCGAGGGTCTGTGGGGTAATCCCTAGCGGCGAAATTGAAATTTTTATTTTCGCCTGAATATTAAAGGTACTTTACTTAAGGCCAATTTGACAAATACCAAATTTGCTGGAAAACGGTTCCTACGTTTTTTTTTTCAACTAGTTTGGCAAATAGCTATAACATGGTGTACCAGATTTTTAGCCAAAAGCGTTAGCAAGGGTATTTTACTTATAGCCAAATTGATAAAAAGCTGATTTGCTGGAAAACGGCTGTACCGATTTTATTTAAATCTGAATTTACTGAATCGAGTTTAGATACATGCTACAAAATGGGTTAATTAAAAACTCACATGTCAACAACGTCTCCAAATTCAACTGTATTATGAAAATCAGCGTTCTATGAACTGTTTTGCGTCCGCTTCGAGCAACATATGATGTGCATGATCGACGATAACTAAGTGCGTTATTGGCTTATGTCGTTATGGCCAAGTAGATCGTGTCTTTGGGGTAGTGTGAAGTTAAAAGTCTTCACCGATATGCTTGCTACGTGCCAGGATTTGAAAGCCAACATTAGTCGCCTAATTCGGCCAATACCGGTCGCAACGCTAGAGGCAGTAGTGGGTGATTGTCGGTGATAAGTTAGCTTTTTTAAAAACCTGGATCCATTGTCGATATTTTAGATAAAGGGTCCGCCATCTAACGTTTTTTTTTCAACTAGTGCTTATTTCGTGAATGGTAACACTTAACTCATGTCTGATCTGACAGATAATTAGTTTTATCCTTCCGCTGAACGAATATGGTTGGGTATACGCTTGAACAACGCTAGGAAATATTGCGACATTACTTTGAAAATCATGGTAAGGTTAGGTATGAGGGTTGGCAGAGCAAACAAAAAAATACCTCCGCTGCACGCTGGTAAGCACTGACCCATTGTGTTACCCATAGGGGGCTTATAAAAAGTACCCCTTGCCCATTTAACCCATAAATATCTGCAACAAACCTCGCATGGTTGTACTTACTCGTTATCCTTGTATACAAAGCATCCTGATGTTCTGATGAAGTTCAGTAACATGTCGGTATTTACATTGGAGAGTTCTCCAAAATCCTGAAAGAAGTGCTTGCGGAGGAATTTGTGCCTGGAATATTGGAGTCCAGGGCTTTGGCAGAGGAAGTGGGTAGTGTCGTCTATAACCTCCTCATCGCCGCATCCTCTACAGAGTTCTTCCTCCGTCCGACGTAGTTTCCTTAGGTGGTACCGCAGAGTGTTGTGTCCTGTGAGTATCCCCACGAGTAAGGACAGTGAACGTCTGTCCTTGCGGATAATTCTCTCGGTCTTTGCTTTGTCAAAAGTTGGCCGTAGTTGTTTTGCAGTTTTGCAAGTGTCTATGGACTTCCATCTCAAGTTCGCCTCTCTCAAACCCAGCCTCTCTGCCTCTAGCCTGAGAGCGCAGGGCGTTGTGCTTATGGAGAGGTCAGTCAGTTCGAGTGGATCCGATGAAGCTTTCCTTGCTAATTTATCTGCCCTTTCATTTCCCGGGACGCCCTCGTGCCCAGGCACCAGGAGAGTAGAACCTTGTGCTGTGTTCCAAGCTCTTCGCGACAGCACTTCACAAGCTTGGATTTTATTTCTATGGCAGTAATTGCTTTGATAGCTGCCTGGCTGTCGATAAAGAAAGTGATACCTTCTGGCGGTATTGCTCTTACGGCAGACTCACGGGCCGCTGTTGTCATTGCCAGGACCTCCGCTTGGAAAATACTGCTGTGGTCTAGTAGTAGTATAGATCTGGGTATACCGAGTGATGCGGAAAAAATTCGTCCTACACCGGTGTCCATTTTCGATCCATCAGTGTAAACAGCTATGGATTCAGCATTGGGTATGCGGCTATCTTTCCATTCATCTCTGCTAGGGTAACCTGAAGTAAATGGTGTTTTGAAGTCAAGGTAGGGCGTAGTGTAGTCTGTTCTGGGTGTATGACCGAAAAATTTGCCGAGGATGGTCGCGTGCCCTATCGTACTTGACTTCCAGCACGCGGTCTGACTTATTCTTAAGGATGGCTGCTTTTGATCTCATGTAGATGTCTAGCGGAGGCAGGTTGAGAATAGCGTCAAGACCCGCCGTTGGAGTAGTTTTCATCGCACTGGTGGAACCAATGCACGCTAGTCGTTGTACTTTAGTGAGATCCTTCAGGTAGGTGGATTTGTTTAACGCTGGCCACCATACTAGGCTGCCATATGTCAGGATGGGTCTTATGATAGCCGTATACATCCAGAGAATTGTTTTTGGAGAGGGTCCCCAGGTCTTCCGAAAAATTTTGCTGCACGTGTAGAAGGCTATGTTGGCCTTTTTGATTCTTTCATTTATGTTAGGTCTCCAGGTGAGTTTTCTGTCTAAAATGATACCCAGGTATTTTGCGCTGTCGGATAGGCTGAGGGGAATGCTTCCCACAGAGGGTGTGCTGAACCGAGGGATTTTCCTTCTCTTGGTAAATAAAACCAATTCAGTTTTCTGGGGGTTGACGGTAAGGCCGCATGTCTTAGACCACCTAACCAGGATCTTGAGGGCACCGTCGACTTGCTCACTGAGCGTAGGGAGAAATTTGCCCGTACCCATCAGTACTCCATCGTCTGCATAGGCGACGACTGTGACTTCAGATGTTTCAAGTAGCCTCAAGGCTTCATTTAACACAATGACCCAGATAAGCAGGGAGATAACCCCGCCCTGTGGGGTTAAGCGTAGACATCTAGTTGGATGTCGCCAATCTCAGTGATTATATGTCTGTCTCCGAGCATACTGACTATCCAATTTATTAGAATGCCTTCAATGTTGAGCATACTCAATGTTCTACTTACCGCCTCCGTATTGACATTATTGAAAGCTCCTTCAATGTCGAGGAAAGCGGCGATCGTGTATTCTTTTTCTTTGAGTGATTTCTCTATTGAACTGACGATACTATGTAGCGCTGTCTCTACGCTTTTCCCTCTGGTGTAGGCGTGTTGGGTTGCGGATAGGTCCCCTGGGCGCAGTTTGCTACGGATATATGTATATGTCAATCAGTCGTTCTAAAGTTTTGAGGATAAACGAGGTAAGGCTGATTGGACGGAAGTCCTTCGCAGTCAAGTGACTAGCCTTTCCGGCTTTTGGAATAAAAACCACCTTAGCCTCTCTCCATCGCATAGGGATGTACTGATGCTTCAGGCTGCTTAAGAATAGATCTTTTAGCAGTGGAGAAATAGTCTTACTTGTCTTTTGCAACATGATCGGGATGATACCATCTAAGCCCGGAGATTTGTAGTGAGAGAATGATCTTATAGCCCACTCTATTCTATCCACAGTGACCATATCCACAGGTGTGCCCGTATCCATGATACCATCAGTATAATTAGGGCTGGGTGACATTTCTGTACAGCCCAGAAAGTGAGTACTCTTTAGGAGTTTTAAGGAATCAGAAATGGATTCTGTCCAGTTAGCTTGTGGGTCTCTCAGAGATCCCAGAGTCTTGGGTTCTTTAGTGAGGACTTTTCTAAGTCTCGCAGTAATGTCGTTACAGAAAGTTTTCCATGTTTGTGGTTCGGCTTTTTGCGTGGCGCTCTTGAATTTCCCTTGGCTGGCTTTATATGATTCCCAGTCTTCATCGGTCTTTGTTCTATTGGCCGCACTAAGAAGACTACGCGTTTCCTTGCTAATGGCAGCTAGTTCTTTACACCACCGCGGAGGTGAAAATTTTGTTCTCGGTTTGGGCTTAGGACATGCTTTTACGAAGGCCTCTTTATAGATGGAAACAATCTGCTCGGCTTGATGATCAATGTCCGTACGGTTCTGTAAGTTGCCCTTTATGAGGTAACTGCTGCTTCTTGCTACCTCATCACTGAAGAGATCCCATCGTGTTTTCCTTGGATGGGGAAAACCCCTCCAGGGATGGGGAGGGCTACAATTACTGCTCAGAAGGAACTCAATTAACTTATGATCAGAATATGATTCCTCCCCTAAGACATTCCAGTTGTCTATAGAGAGAGTATTGAAGTTGCTAAATAACGTTATGGCAATAACTTCCTGTCTATTCTTGATGGCAAAAGTTGATTCAACACCTCTATTAGCTATTAAAAGGTTGTTTTCAATTACAAATTCAAATACCGACTCACCTCGTGTGTTGGTGTTGCTACTGCCCCATTGCACATGGTGAGCGTTCACATCGCAGCCCATCAGTAGGTCCCACTTCTCTTGGGTGGATCTGCATACCAAGGCGCTTGTTAGAGCCGCTGGTGGCTCGTCGGCTTCGTAGGGCATGTAGACGGCTGATAAAATCAGTGGGGGAAGCCCCCTCCGTTCATGCCTTACAGTTGTCTGGTCTGGATTGCTGTAGGAAGATAGAAGAAATAAGTTAATATGCTTCCTAGCTACAATACATGTTCTGTTCTTACATTTCGCGTTAAGCGGTACAGAATAGTAGGTTACTAAATCTTTATGACTTAGCCCACAAATTTTGCCACGGGAAATCCATGGCTCCTGTATCAAGGCGATGTCTATTTGTTTATCACCTAAACGATATAACAGGTTAGCGCTAGCTGCAATGCTGTGGTGAAGGTTTATTTGTATTATCTTAAGATTCATGATTTATTAACCTTAACACCCGCCGTCCTGCTATTCTTAGTGGTTCCTTCCGTAAAGGGACGAGCTTTGCATCTGGTAATACCAGTGCGAACCTTATGGTTGAACCTTTTTAGTATGGGCATGGACTTATGATCGAGGAGTACCACGATCTCCGTGCCTTGTTCTGAATGGGCACCCATTTCCAGAACTTCCCAGTTTTCACTGAAGAGTTCAGGATTTAGGTGCCGAAGGTTTCTCTCAATCCTTTCCTTTGGGATGTGCAGGCCAGGGATGAGAATTCGGCCTTTTGGCCTGGTGAACTCAAGCGCCTGTGTCTTTTCGACGAAGTTCTTCAGCCAGTTCAGCGTGAAGCTGTTGTCGCACGAAAGGATTTTAAAGCCTTTGTATTAACGTTATTATTAACGATGGAATCGTTAATGCCTTCTAGGATACGTAGTTCCATGAGCCTCCATTGGTCTACGCTAAGCCTTCGTTCCGGCTTGTTGAAGTCCACGATAGCCACTTAGAATTTTGCGTTGGCAGCGATAGCTAGTCTAGCTTTCTTGCACGATGTTCTCGACGGTGGGGATATCGTGTCCTCGCGCCTTCTTCTTTTAGAACTTCCTGCAGTCGGCTCAGGAGCTTGCCTCGCGACAGCCTCCATACCAGTGGCAGGAAGTTTTAGCCTGTCAGAGAGCGAGGTGGAGGGCACGTTGCCCGTCCTCTTCGACCCTTACCCTTCATTGGCCGCATGTTTAGTTCCTACCTTGCGTCCTACTAGTGTCCTTGTACTTTGGACCTTTTTGGAGCAGGAACTGCCCACGGCTGGAGTGGAGAGCTGGTGGCTCTCCGCCTTCTTCCCAGACAGTCCACTTGCCCCAGATCCTTCTAACCTATTGGACCCTTTGGCTTTCAGCGTTTCGCGAGCTCTATCCCCGAGAGGGAGTCGGACTCAGGGTTCGTCGGTGTGATCGCCCCAGTTCCAGACAGGCAAGTGCTCGTCGCAGAGAAGGGCGGTCCCGCCGGCAACCCCCTGCAAAGGTCACCCCCAAGTGCAGGCGACTTTGGAGTGCTAGCTGGAGGCTTGCACGCCTCAGACGCCCGCTCCTGCCGCTTACGTTCGTTGTCCGTCAGTTCCTCCAATTTCTTAGTCCCTAACCTCCTCACGGTCAACTTGCAGTTTTTTTTTCGTTCGTTTGGAACTGGTTGACGCATGGGAGAGGGATGAGCTGGCGATGGAGCAAGTGTCACTTGATTCCAGAAAGAGCCTTTCCAGATTCAAGTCAATTACCCCAACGCTTTCTTCATCAGAAGTGAGAAGAAGCGCTGCTTCTTCCTTGGTCTGGCCTATGTTTCGGTCGGTTTTTATAGAGCTAGGACCGAGTGCCCGACCGATTTGCACTCTTCGCTTTAGGTTTTTGAAAATTGAAATTTGATATTTTGGGTCCCACGAGTAAGGGGGAAGAAAAAGTCCGCCTGCACTCACCCCCTGTATGCAGGTAAGGGGAATTTAATTTAAACTGGACGTCCCCAAGGTTTCATGATAATGTTGCAGAATGTGTGCGAAAGTTGCGTACGGATTTTGGAAGAAGAGAAGCACCGTCAGCTCCGTATGTTCGTTATCTTGTGAAAAAAGTGAAAGAAACAGGCATCCTCATCGATAAACCAAAGCGTGAAAAGCCAAAAACAGTGCGTACACCCGAGAAAATTGCTGCTGTA
Source organism: Chalcosyrphus nemorum (assembly GCA_949716465.1). Classification (NCBI taxonomy): domain Eukaryota; kingdom Metazoa; phylum Arthropoda; class Insecta; order Diptera; family Syrphidae; genus Chalcosyrphus; species Chalcosyrphus nemorum. Next base: position 10,838,888 of record OX454335.1, read on the forward strand.
GCAGAAAGTGTGCGTGAAGCGCCATCAACATCAATTCACCGTCGTTCTCAACAATTGAACATTTCGGAGACATCATTGAGACGAATTTTCCATAAAGACCTTGGTATGACGCCATACAAAGTCCAATTGGTTCAGGAGTTGAAGCCAACTGACCATCCAATGCGTTTTCGCTTCGCTAAGTGCGCCTGCGAGATGCCGATTTTGCCAAAAAAATCATCTTTTCAGATGAAGCTCATTTTGATCTTGGCGGGTATGTAAACAAGCAAAATTGTCGCATTTGGGGCACAGAAAACCCGCACGCATGCACTGAAAAGCCGATACACCCAAAACGAGTCACTGTTTGGTGCGGATTTTGGTCCAGAGGCATAATTGGGCCATTTTTCTTCGAAAATGAGCAAGGAGTGACCGTTACAGTCAATGGCGATCGTTATCGGGCCATGTTGAAGAGGAGGATATTGGCAACATTTGGTTTCAACAGAACGGCGCTACACAGCCGAAGCTACACTCGATGTTTTGCGCCCTGTTTTTGAAGATCGCATTATCAGCCGCAGAGCTGATGTCGTTTGGCCACCTCGGAGCTGCGATTTGACACCGTTGGACTATTATTTGTGGGGTGCCGTAAAAGATAAGTGTTACGCCGACAAGCCAGAGACAATTGACGCTTTAAAGGACAATATTCGTGCAGCCATTGGTGAAATACAGCTGCACACAATCGATAATGTGCTTAAAAATTGGACCGATGGTGTAGGCTACTGCATGGCCAGCCAAGGCAGCCATTTGAATGAAATTATTTTCCATTATTAATCGAAAGGATTGTACTTTCAAATAAAAAAAGAAATTTGAGAAAATATTCAGTAGTTTTTTTTATAGCATTTTCAAAAAAAAATTATTTGGCGGACCCTTTATTATTTAATCATTAGGCAAAATTCAGGGATATATTAAAACTAAAGTAAAGGTACAAGAAAATAAAAAACTGGAACTTAAATCTCTTCTGGGTTGTACCGATATAAGAGTAAAAATAAAAAACGAAAATCCACTAACAAGATTACAAGATACTCTACATACCTTGCTCTCGAAATTTCATTATAAATAATTTGCGTGGACTTACGTTCTCTCTTAATAAATTGTACTTTTAACTGAGCTCTTATTATTAATATATTTTGGTTTATACAATGACACGTGATACGCTCACTTCAGATGGGAAAACAAGAATGATAACAAATGACATTTATATTTTAATGATTGTTTCTTTGAATTTGGAATATATCTCAACTAGAAAATGTTAAAAAATACAAAATAAAAATATTTAATATTTTATTTAAAATATATTTAAAAATTTTAAATATATAATTTTTAAAATATTTTTCTCTTTGTCGTATGGGAGAAACCATTGTGGCAATCGCTGCGTTTTTCGCCTTATTTTTTTTTTTTGCCAGGAGATGATTACACATGCATCTTACTGTGAATTACTACGCAATATTAATTCATTAGAATCTGGCGATGTAATCCTTGATTACAGAGAAAGGTTACAGCTCATCAGAGAAGAAGTTCATGCTAATATCACTTAAGCATATGAGACTAGCGCTAAGAGATACAGTACTGAGAATAATTTTTCATACAACTATGTTTTAAATAAAACAACAGGATTTTTTTAATAAAAACGGAATGTGATTAGATATTCATCTTCTTATTTTATATATATGTACGATTTTCATGATTCTTTTTTTATTTTGTTCGTACTGATGTACTTTAGGTTTATAAAGAGAGAAATTTTAGAAAACTCGCATTTTACAAGACATAGTTGGCGGCGGGGTTATCGATATACATACACTTGACAGTTGATTTGTATGCGCGATATTTATATATAAAGATAAATCAGTGAATTCGTTTCGATTAATATTGAATTTCAAAGTTTGAATGTTCAGTCATGCCTGCGTTACATTGAATTCAACTACGTCAAAGCGCACGACATATTTGCAGTCTGATGGCCAACAGTTACGGGTAAAACGGAGGTTGCCGGGATCAGCAAGTGTATAATATATTATTAAATCAAATGTCAGAAACATTTTCGAATGCAAAAACAATAGAATATAAGAAAGGTTAAAAATGTACATGAGATAAATTTAATTAGTCTTCAAAAATGTGTGAGAAAAATTTTTCATACAAAGTTCAAAACTTGTATTAAAGTGGTATGATTATTATTTTGTCATCTAGTATGAAGGCCCTTGTTATTAATTACTGTTTTTTACATACGTGGGAATGATCGTACAAGATTTTCTGTTATGCTAGGGCCCATGCTATTTCACTTTTCTTTGATTGCTTCTTTTAGCTACAATTTTGTCCTAACTTAATGATTTCGCGTGTTTTTCGGTCTAAATGTTTCCACAGTTGGTTAATTAGATGGAGATCTGAACCTTAAGCTGGAGTCTAAATAATTTGGGACAGTTATAAAGCAACCAAGGCCTAATATCATATGCTCTTTGCTTATAATTGCTATCTTAGTTTGGATAAATATCACAAGCGCGACTATTTTTTTTTTTCCAGCAGAAGCTACAAAATTTTAATTTGATTTGATTTGCCTCCCAAACCATAGCATTCCCACCCGCGTGTTTAACTGTGGCTGTTACATGTTTTAGTTACAAAGCATCGCTGTTTTTTCTCCATAATTTTTCTTGTTTTTAATCAGTTTTAAAGAGCTAGTACTTATTCATTTCTTAGAAAAATACTTTTTTCTAATATCATGTCAAGTCCTCGTTTGTATCTCTTTCCTCAAAAGTTGCTTTCGCTGTGCAACACAATACTTATATCCTACAAAATTTATCTTTTTGCGTACACTAAAGTATTTTAATTCTTTATTCTAGTCAACAGCAATAGTTTGGGGTAAAAATTTATTTCCCATTTTAAAAACTATTCATCACACGACATAATTCTCTTTTTTCTTCCAGCACCACTCTTGTGTTCCAGCCTCCCTTCCTTGTAATATCTATCACAAATCTATATCTTGAACTTAGAATGGGTTAAATTTAATAAATTTTCGACTTCGCGTAATGTTTTTAAAATTTTCTGTAAAAAATTACCAGAGGTCTCTTATCGATCGAAGTGTTTCCGAGAGTTTTTACCATTTTCTTCCATTTTCACCTTTACTACCTTGAAAACACAATTTACAGTTGATTTTTTCAAGCAGAACTATGCTCAATACATAAATTCTACATACGAATTTGTAAAAACACGCAAATATTTCGCAAGTTAACATGTGGTATACTTTGAGGTTGCCAAATCCTTTAATGTATGAACATTTTTTCTCATATCATTTTGAGGAAAAAATGTTTGAGTAGTAGATTTTATTTTTACAGTAAGCTTTTTTTATATTTTTGTGCGTAGATATTTTGCATAATGTATCTTTTATTGAATTATGTACCTAAAACCCAATATAGCATATGTTTACATTATAAAATGAGAAAGTTTTACTTAAGGTAGGGCTTGTTTGAAAAATTATTCTCGGTACTGTATAACAAACTTAGTACAAATAGCAGTTTTACTGCAGATCAAACTGTGTTCTAAGCATTTCAAGGCTATATTAGCGCCAAAGTTTTTGAAGTGAACCATAGTGAAGAAAGTTGGAAACAGTTGCTATGAAGTTTAAAATAGTAGTGGGAAAATTGGTCTATACCACAGCAAAGATTTACGAACCTAATACCGCAGCCTTTGCATTTTCATATGTATCATGATATGATACATATTGATGCTAAGCCTGTTTTGTAATGTGCTACTACTACTTTTAATACGCCTGCAGAATTTATTGCACATCTCTAGTACATTATTTTTCTTTTCGTCACTAACCCAAAACTCATTCAATTGACAATGACCTTCGTACCGCTTCTTTCGAACCAATGTTGTTAGCATATGTACATATGTAATTGGTTTCGGTATCAGATCATGCCACTTAATTCAATACAAGAAAAATAGTGTAACAATGGCATGATCATAGCGTTAGAACAAGTGCATTAGTAACTAACGAGGTTTTGTCAAATGTATTTTGGTCAGAGGTGATAACGAGTTATAGATCGTAACATAAGCGACCTAGAAAAAGGTCATCAACATAACATAATTTAATACATTCGTAATTTTCTCACCGTGCACAAATAATTCCAAAGAAGCGTAACACTTCACTCAAAGCGCTGTGTAAGCGTCTGTGCGATATCCGGCACAGAAAAGTAATTCTTGGAATCATTTGTGCAACAATGCAAATGAACACCTAGAATAGTTTCGTTTTCAAATGTTATGAGAATAAATTAAGTCTTAAGATAGATTCCAATAAAGCAAGTTCATAAAGTAAACATTTTTTTTTACTGAAACTTCTTGTAGAAAAGTTCAGTAGAACACTGGAATATCCTTTGTTAATAAATTAATATATATCTATCTGCAAACCTAAAGAAATAAAAGATTATTTCTTTATAAAAATAAAAAAAAAATAATAAAACATCTCAACTCAAAGTGCGTTAAGTGGTAATAGCCAAAAGCGACTAAACAAAAATCATCGCATCTTAATTAACGCAGTGACAAAAATAACAAACAAAAGTAATCAAACAAAACTAATATAGTAAGAAATAAAAGAGATCAAGCTGCAAATTCAATAACAAATAAGAGTGATTTAGTTAACTACTATAGTGATTAAACAATTTGAAACAACGATTTGAAGCAACAATTCGAAACAACGATTTGAAACAACGATTTGAAGCAACAATTCGAAACAACGATTTGAAACAACGATTTGAGGCAACAATTTGAAACAACGATTTGAAGCAACAAGGTCTGGAATATATAATACATTATAGTCTATTATCTTTAAATTAAGTCTAGATATACATGTTCCTATATATGTATATATGTCCATATTCTATTTATTATTTTTTTTGTGTAACTATTTAGTATTAATTAAATCTTTATGTCTCTAGAAGAATAAGTTAAAGTCGTACAAGAAAAATCTAGGCAATTATCCGAGATAGTTAATAGTTTTTTTTCAGGGAAGAATATTCCGCACCTTCAAACATGTCTCAATAACTTCGGTGATCGGCAAACACCGGAGAAATTATTTGACGAAATGCGATCCGTAATTAATTTTAAGAAGAATAAATTTGAAACAAAAACAAATGTTAGATAGTAATGATGTAGCTATCACGGCCAATATAAAACAAAACAAAACATCTGCATTAGTAATTTTGCGAAGTAAACTTCCAGAAGTAGTATATAATATAACCAAAGCCAACTCTGCAGTGGGTGCCGTGGCTCAGTGGTTAGTGCGTTGGACTGCTGCGCAAGGGGTTCCAAGTTGGAATCCAGAAAAATACCATCAAAAGTTGTTTCACGGTCCCACCTCTTCCGAGTGTCTGACAAACATTCAAGAGTATAGTTGTCATGAGAAAGCTTCTCAAAAACCCCTCTGCCCCTTCGGATACGGCATAAAACTGTAGGTCCCTTCTGGACATGCAGAAATGTATACCACGCACAACATGTACAGTTGTGAGAAGCTAGGCCTTGGCCCTCTATGGGCTGCTTAAGGCCTAATATTTATTTTTATTTTAAACTTCCAGAACCCATGCGTTCCATGATTTACTGCAGAAACCCGGATAGTCTGGAAGCATCAATTAATATTCATTACGAATCAGGATATGCGTATTTAAGAATTTCACCAAACATTCCACATTATAGTAAACCATGAGTCCCTCTCATTCCAATAAAAATAAACAAAATAGGAAATCTTATCGTGGTTATAATAATAGGATCAATAATAACTTCAATAGAAACAATAATAGGCCTAGCACTCAAAATGAAAGTTCTAGAAATTGCAGATTTTACCAACCCAACTAATAGTATAGAAGTATGTTAAGCAGTACTCCTTATAGTGGAAACCAGAATTTCACACCACCAAGATCAGAGGTTCCCAGTTCCAGAACCAATGGACATAGACGCGTTAATGAATATTCCTACACCAAATGATATCCATACAAACGCTACTCCAAGCACAACAAATTCGTAAGGCAACCGCAACCACCACAGGTTAGATACACGCAGTGGAGTAACAAATTTTCATCCACCTGCCTCACAGGAAAATTACCATCTATAGTAATTCAAACAAAATTATTACCATTAAATTTCATAATTGACACTGAGGCGATGCATTCTATCATAAGCTCTGGACTTTGTAATCCTAAATGGACGATATCTCGAGCCCCCAGAAATATAAAAACTGTTCAAAACACACTCACCATTTCCAAGACGGTGAGAATCCCATAAATTATGAAAATTATACACTAACCATTAACAACAGAACAATACAATTTATGTACCTCGCCTGTTTCGGACTTCTAGAAGACTACTTCTAAAACCGCTTCTAAGTTCAGATGCTTAGTTCTTATTTGCTCTGTTAAAGGTTTTGTATAAGAATCGGAAGGTTTGATTATACAAACTTTTCGTCTGTAACTGCATATATTTCGTTGTTGTGAAGACGGATTTTACCTCGAAAATTTATTTTATTGCCTGTTTGTATACTGTAATTTCGAACGTCATAAATTCCTTCTAGTATTAAACCAGGAGTTAATGAGTTACACGTATGCATCTGTAAAACAGGAAAAACGATTCGCCTTTGTAAGAGAACAAGTAACTAGTACAGAAGATACAATAATACCAGAAGGAATTTATGACGTTAGAAATTACAGTATACAGACAGGCAATAAAATAAATTTTCAACGCAAGCAGAAAAAGTAGCAGCAAGGTGCGACAGCAGAACCGTTCACAGAATCACCGAAGAGCTTATAGGTGGCCGGAGCTCTACTCAACAACCAGTGAAAGGCTTAGACGGTTCGTTTCTAGACCCGGATGAGGATCAACTGAAGAGATGGAAGCAGCATTTTGATTCGGTTCTAAACCGAGTATCCGCCAGCAAAAAAAAAATTCCCGTATTGGCACCACAATCCCCAGTAAGGACCAGATTGTTACTGCGATCAAAGCACTGCAAACCAATAAGGCAGTAGGACTTGACGGCATACCCGCGGAACTTTAACAAGCTGCGCCAACAGAATCGGCTGAGCTACTGTCGGGAGAACATGGGAAACCGAGAATTTTGCGGATGAGGGGAAGAAGGGAATGATCGTCAAGCTCCCAAAAAAACTGGAGAGGTATCTGCGTGCTGTCTGCTGTGGCCAAGATAATAGCTAAAATAATCTTGGAGCGAATCAAAGACCAGTTTGAAAACACAATCGACGCCGAACAAGCAGGTTTCCGATCTGGATCCTCCTGTGTCGACCACATCAACACCTTGTGGATTATCATCGAGCAGTGTGTTGAATAGATCACCACTTCACATGCTGTTCATCCATTTGGAAAGGCGTTTGATAGTGTCAATCGGGAATTTATTTGGCGTGCCTTCCGCAGGAAAGGCATTCCGAATAAATTAATAGCAATTATTAAGGCTACATATGATGCGTCCACATGTCACGTCTTGCACAGAGGAAGGCTGTCTGAGGAATTCGAAGTCCAAAGTGGGGTTCGACAAGGCTGCATCCTTTACCAATACTGTTTCTTTTTGTGATTAGCGATGTGCTGAGTGCAGCCTTGTCAACAGGAAATGGAGGAATTCGATGGACTCTTACATCTGAACTCAAACACCTCGACTACGCCGATGATGTATGTCTTCTGTCTCACAGAATAATGGACCTTCACCAAATGACAGCAAATGTGGAAAGGGAAACAGACGTCGTTGGGCTGAAAATTAACTCGGCAAAATCAAAAATGATCTGCCTAGGGCCGAACTCATCAACTCATGTACGCATTGCTGGACAAATGGTTGAGAGAGTAGTTTGGATTGCTATCCACAGTTTGGCGAAGTAATGCAATTAGCCTAAACACCAAGCTACGACTGTTCCTTTCCAACGTTGAATCCGTGCTGCTATATGGATGTGGTACCTGGAGAGTGGCCGTCACTATCACGAGGAAGCTGCAAACGTTTGTCAATAGGTGCCTGCGCAACATCTTAAGAATATTCTGGCCAAACCGTATCTCTAACGAACAGCTTCATCAGAGGGACAACCATACGACGACGAAAGTGGCAGTGGATTGGTCACACTCTCCGAAAGGGTGACAGATCCATAGATAACCAAGCGATGCAATGGAACCCGCTTACCCAGGATGGCAGGATACGCGGCGGTCCTAGGAGCGCAGAACAGTGGAGAAGGAAGCACGGCAACTGGGAAAGAGTTGGGGGGAGATGAGGCCTTATTCAGCCCCCATATGGATCGTTCCGAAAAAGGAAGATGCCAGTGATAAGACCAAGTGGAGACCGGTCATAGATTATAGAAAGTTGAACAAGGCTACGGTCCATGATAGGTATCCAATACCAAACATCGATGAAATATTAGATAAACTGGGAAGATGCCAGTATTTCATCACCCTCGATCTCGCTATGAGATTCCTCCAGATCGAGATTCACGAGGACGACATTCACTAAACCGCCTTCAGTATCGAAAGTGGGCATTACGAATTTCTCCGAATGCCCTTCGGACCTAAAACAGCACCAGCAACCTTCCAAAGGTTGATGAACCATGTACTTCAAGACTTTATCAATAAAATATGTCTATGTCGATGACGTAATCATTTTTTTCTACGTCTTTAGAGGAACATATAACTTCCCTGACTAAAATTTTCGAACGGCTAAAAGCTGTTAATTTAAAGGTGCAAATGGACAAGTCGGAATTTATCAAAAAGGAAACCGAATTTCTTGGTCACATTGTGACACCTGATGGCATTAAAGCCAACCCCAAAAAGATCGAAAGTGTTAAAAATTATCCTATTCCCAGAACTTGTAAAGAAATAAAGCAATTTTTAGGTCTCACTACTATCGAAAGCTCATCCGGAAGTATCCAAAGATAGCGAAGCCCATGAGCAAGTATTTAAAGAAAGATGCAAAAATCGACATATTCGATTAAGAATACTTTGGAAACTCTTAAAACCCTATTAATTAACAATTCCATCTTAGTATACCCTAAGTTTAAGAAAACTTTTACGCTGACTACAGACGAATCGAAAACACGTTCAATAAACATTTTTTCCAATAATAGAAAATCTAAATTGATTCGTTGATTCGAAGTTAGCCGAACTAATAGAAAAATAACATTTAAGAAACAATCACCGAGGTATAGAAGAAATTTATACAGAATGAAAACTAAATTATTTCAACCCAAAAATGAAGGAGAGAATTACACAATTTATAAATAATTGCGATATTTGCAACTTAGAAAAATATGTGAGAAAAACACCTAAACCATTATTTAAGCTTACCAGTACTCCATCAAATCCAAAAGAGATCATACACGCTGATGTATTTTATAGCTTAGAAAAGTCTTTATTCTTAACTATCATAGATAAGTTTTTTAAATATACATGTGCGATTAAAATTTTAGGTAGGACTTGGACTAAATTTAAACGAGCCTTATCTTACTACTTTAGTCAATTTGGTAACACAAAGAAAATTGTAGTCAATAACGAATTAGGATTTAAGGCTTTACTTTTAAGAGAATTCTTGAAAGACCAGGATACATAAATACATTACACTTCTAACAGCAATCATACTTCAAACGCATACATTGAAAGACTACATAACACTATTAACGAACATATAAGACTACTAAAACATGACGAAATTAATAATCAAGGTAGAATTGAAGATAAAATAATCCGAATAATAACATTTTATAATAATACCATACATTCTACAACTAATAAAAAACCAATAGACTTCATTAATTCACAGAGATGAATATAAGGAAATCTACGATATCATGGTAACGAAAAAACAAAAAATAATCGAGAAGGCAAATCGAAACCGAAAAGATGTTCCTTAAGAAGAAGATCAAAATTTTATTAAAGAAATAAGAGGAGGAAAAAATCATTCAAAGTATAGGAAAATTCTTACAACCAACTGATGAAGACCACGTAATTGACGTAAACAATCCAAACAAATACTATAGGACACATGTTAAATCTAAGAAGAAGTATCAGGACATAGACAAACCAACAAATAAAGCTAACAAACAAAAATTAACGAACGTAGCTAATAAGAGAATTTACATTACAGGAAATGATACTTAAAATGCTGACATCAACTTTGACTATAATTTTTATAATAACGACAACATTACCGACAAGCAAGGCGCAGGAGATACACCTATTTGACTTTAACAACAACAATGGATACACTACAATAAACTAAGGTAAGGTTAAAATAATAAAAAGTTACACAAAGGTTTTACACATTATTAACATAACGGAGTTTTAACTAACTACAGATCATATAAGAAGTAATATTTTATCATTGGAATCCAAATTAGACTTAATCCGTCCCATGTACAATACTATAAACCAACGTTTATTTTTACTAGAAGCCAAAATAGAAAATAGCAAACCCCATTTCTAGTCGAAGAGAGCACTTATGGATATTTTAGGATCAGATCTAAAGTATATCGCAGGCATAATGGACCATGACGATGAAATTCAGATAAAAGCAAGTCAGACCAACTATTCGAAAACAACAGAGATCTCGTTAAAGATAGTAATAAACAGGTATTAATAAATGCAGAAATCTCTAAACAAATCCAAAATATTACTGCTCACATTAGAACCCAACAAAAATCAATACTTATAACCATGAACTAATTAGGAGAGTAACGACCAGATCAACCACGATATTAGGCGTATTTTTTTCGTATCCTATATAGGCTTAAAAAAGTATTAGCCAATAAAACGCCTATCGGGGCTAAGGAATTTCAATATCGCAGTTTGGAAGCACTTTGTACTGACATTTAATTATTTTGATTTCAGCAATCCCAACACCTCCTCCTTTGCCCATGTTTTCCGTTTTCTAATAACAATAAAATCGTAAATAAATTTTTTATTTTAGGTTTTACTTACATTTTCTCTCCAGAACACATTTTTTCTTAATTTAATTTTTTTTTATGAATGACTGCTGTCTGTTCAATCATTTTTGACATTTTCCATATCATTTTTCGACACAATCGAAATAAAACAATTTGGGAGCACAGTTTTTATTGCGGCTGAGGAAATAAGGCTCGATATCCAGATTTCGTTATTCTATATAGATTAAGTTGTTAGTGTATTTAACATGGAAAATATATTTTAAGCCTATATAGAATACGAAAAAAACACGCCTATTATACTCTTTGGAAATCATGTAGACGAAACAGATTAAATAATATTTTCCAGCAACAAGAGTTAAAATTGATTACGGATATTGAAAGTTTTAGCAAAATTAAAATTACAGTAACATTTTACAAAGATCAAATCATAATAATCCTTTTCATAACTCACGTATCTGATCATACTTACTCTTAAGTTCTCGTGGAAACACTTTCCGACTACATACTTAGGTAAAGCAATTATTTTGGAAAATAATGAAATTTTAATTGATGAAGAAAATAACGGTTTTGAATATCCAGTAAAAGATAATCTCAAGAAAAACCTTATAGCAATAACTGATAATTGTATTAAAAATATAATGTGCTCTAAAGAAGCAATAATACTGAAAAATATAAAAGAAACTGAAATAACACAAGATTGTAATAAAGCTAATATGAAATTAAAAGGAAGTTATTTAAAAAAATTTAATAATTGTAAAATATTAATACAAAACAAGACATATACAAATTTTGAAAAGAAAATACATGACAAAATTATATTACCAAATTTTATAACAAAAATTAAAGAAGATATAGTAATACCTCATATAAAATTAGACGAATTGTATTTAGAACACTTAAAAAATAGAGAATTAATGGAGAATAATAAGACTCAAAATATCTATACCCTACTTTTTGTAATTGTTTTGATTTACATCGCAATAAGATATCTTAGAAAAAAAACCTATTTGATATATTTCGTCGGAGCCTAATTTTAACGGTGGGGGAGTTATAGATCGCAACATAAGCGTCCTAGAAAAAGGTCATCAACACAACATAATTTAATACCTTCATAATTTTCTCACCGTGCACAAATTATTCCAAAGAAGTGTAACACTTCACTCAAAGCGCTGTATAAGCGTCTGCGCGATATCCGGCACAAAAAAGTAATTATTGGAATCATTTGTGCAACAGTGCAAACGAACACCTAGAATAAGTTTCGTTTTCAAAATGTTATGAGAATAAATTAAGTCTTCAGATAGATTCCAATAAAGCAAGTTCATAGTAAAGTAAACATTTGTTTTTTATACCCTATCCTAAGGGTATATTAAGTTTGATACATATGTAGTTTGTAACGTAGAGAAATATTGAAGATAGACCCAATAAAGTATATATATAAATGATCAGCATCACTAGCCGAGTCGATTAAGCCATGTCCGTCCGTCCGTTTTTAGGGTTTAAATTTTGAGCTAGGTTCATAAAATTTTATATACGAGGTCTTTGGAAAAGCAAGCAATACAAGTGTAAACATTTTTAAAATCCGCCCACTGACACGCCCACTTTTCAAAAAAATCACCTTTTTTCACTATTTTCATATGAAACTCGAAAAAACTTAATTGAGCAAATATGTAGATATCCACTTAACCTACAAATCGTCTATACACTGTATATGACCACGCCCACTTTTTAGGGGGTTATAACTTGTCTTATAACTACCTACACAAATATATCGATTCTCGTTCCCGTTATCGGAGAGAAGCTCCGATCGGAACATTTATTGTGTTCATGGTATCCGAATCGTAGGAGAAATATAGACGCGTACCGACGCATGTAGTTGACATAAAACATTGTGAAATTTCGGGCAATGTCTGGTTTTGTGTTCATTAACTCAACCAGCCGGTCGTACTGCACTTGGTTTGTCTTTGATTTTTTTTTTCTAGAACAAAAAAAAAAAAACCTATGTAAATACAGGTAAAATAAAATAAAATGTTGCTTACAGTTCTTTTCCTTGATCAATATCCATTTTTTGGCCTCTGGTAATTCATTTGCTTTCTGCGGAAAAAATTTCACTACCATTTAGCTGTCGGAGACAATCGGAGAGAATAGATAACCTAAAAGTTGGCATACATCGCATGACTTCGAGACGCGTTGCTGTGATTGTAACATTTAATCGGAGACAATTCCTCTCCGATCGGTTACGATGATAGGGCCGATTAAGTATTGTTTTTTAGTGTTCCGGACCTTAAAAGGAAAGACGGAACACTTATCGGCTTGATACGGTGTCTGTCTGTCCGTCAGTCTGTCACAGCCCTGTAACTTTTGAACCGTTAGACATAGAGAGCTGAAACTGAAAAGATGGCGGCAATGAATTTCATTTTGGGGGCCCTTTTTTGGGCACCTTGTATGAAGGGCAAAAAAGAAAATAATTTTGTGTCCCATCATGTGGCATATCAAATTAAAGAAAATTTTGCAAGGGCTCCATATATCCGTCGAAATTTGTTGAACAAAAAAGCTTCCCAAACATTTGAAAAATATAGTCCCCCCTCCTAGCGGCCAGACCATAAATGTTAAAAATATGAAAAAAATTGGAGTTACGTAGAATTTTATGTAGATTGTGGAAAAAGTACGAAAATCTCTGTATCTTATATATTTTCTGAGAAAAACTAAAAAAATGGGGTATTTAGTTACCCCACTGTATCTCCCTCAGTTTTCATGTTATCAGTAGGTCATTTCGATTCTAGGATTGGCTCAAATTTTAAGTTTCATCCAAATCCGCCAAGTAGTTCCTGAGTTACAGATTTTAGAAGAGCGCGTTGACTTCCCTATAATCTTTTCTCTTGCTGTTAACTCGATTTCGAGTTTTCAAAAACAAAGTCATGTGCAAGAATGGATCGTATATGTTAGCTCTATGCTTTTATTGAAAACCAAATAAGTTTGAAAAACTATAATTTTTTTTAATTTTGGGGTTTTTTTTTTTCAAAAATAAAAAAAAATCCTTCGCATGTAAAGTATTTCCAGTGTTTTACTATAATTAAACTATTTAACAAGCAAAGTACTGTTACATGCATTTTTGTCCGAAAGCTTGGTACGCCTAAACTAACTGAAATATCAAAATCGTTGAAACCATTTTCGAGAAAACCCCGTGTTTGTGAAAATGGCGCTACGTGAAGTAACTAAATAAAAGAGTAGGGCTAGAATAAAAATTTCAATGTCCCCTTTAGTGGCCATGCAATAGCTCCCGAACATGAAGTTTGAAGTAAATTGGTTCACTCGTCATACAGACAGACAAACAGAATCGACAGACACAATATAACGAGCTTCTCTATTAACGTTACTTCAGAATTGTTTAATATCTTGAGTTCCAATTTATTCACGATTCAATACGTTTTATATTGAAAGTGCAAGTTAAAATGGACTGGAATCTTAGCACTCTTTTACTAGGTCATACCTACGTACTTTTCGTTTTACCATTTGATTAGACATTACATTGTTCATATCAAAATCTGTATAGGTGTGTCTATGCAGGATATGAATAATAATATTGCCTTCCATTTAATGACAATATTAAATGTCCGGAACACTACTGCACGAGGACCTCCTCGCACTTGCCCAATTTTTTTTTACTATTCTTAATTCTTTACCCTATATCTTATTTCATTTATATAAAAGTTTTTTTAGTGTACAGTGTACAAGCGAAAGGAAATTCCTCGTTAGTTTATTTTGATACTTATGCCTGCATATAATTCCGATTCTTTTTTCTTTATAGTTAGGGTACTGTTTGAGAAGAAAGGCCTATCGTCTTATAAGAGTAGCCTAGGTTAATTGCGTAATTTTCTTTTAAGTCAAGTGTGGAATCCACCCTATTGATACCATTGAAAATTCGTATTTCTTTTAATTAGGGTACTGTTTGAGAAAGAAAGGCCTACCGTCTTATAAGAGTACCCAAGGTTAATTGCGTAATTTTCTTTTAAGTCAAGTGTGGAATCCGGCCTATTGATGCCGTTTAAAATTTCGTATTTTTTTGTAATTTCTTTCGTTTAATTAATCTATAATAATGAAGTGGAATAATTGTTTGTTTAACGGATTTTTTTTTATCATGAACGGTTAAAAAAAATCCCCGAGTAAGCGGGTACAATATCGTAAATGTCAAGATGACTTTGTTTTGGGCTATTCTTCTTTCACGCTGACAGAGAGTGTGCAAGGTTGGGAGGGCTATTCGGAGCCTAACTACACCTAGTTTTCCTATCGAATGATCTTTGAAATATTCCATATTTCTCGAGCACATGGTTGTTGTTCCTTGGCTAGTTCAGGTTAGGTAGATGGGTGCCTTTTGACGTCAATGCTCACTTAGACCCACAATACGGGTCCATTGTGCCCAGTTGTTTAGCACTGGGAACGCTGTAAGAACTCCGCTGTTAAGAACTCTGGTAAGAACTCCGCTGTTAGTAATATAAATGTCAGGATTTCCAGCTCAACATTGCCCAAGTCCTCCAGCTTCGAGAAGAAATGACTGCCAAGAGTTCTCTTTCTTCTAACAGGTAGGGCGGGACAGTCACACAGCAGATGACGAATAGATTGGATTTCTTCTTCGTCTTTGCAACTTCTACAATAGTCGTTATCCAGCACACCGAGTCTCTCTGCATGAAGGCCAATGACACAATGACCGGTAATTACGCCAGAAACGACCCGTGCGGTATGACGACTGAGTTTAACCAGAGTTGATGATCTCTTCTTGCTAGAGGCCGGCCATAGAGCTCTAGCCGTTACGCATGTATCCAAATGAACCCAGCGTCTGTTTGCACGATCGATGGCTTCATCTTCAATTTTTTTCTTTAAAGAACTGACTGGCGCTGCTACAAAGGGTAGGCCCCGTGTTACATATGTGCAGCGTCGACCCTTTCCTAGCAAGCTAATCCGCCTTCTCGTTTCCTTCGATATCCATATGCCCTGGTACGCAACTGAGGTCTCGTTTAAAATGAATTTGCAGGTTCTCACCAGCTTCTACCGAATTATAGCAGAGCCAAGAGCCTTAATGGCTGCCTGGCTGTCAATATAGACAGTTATCGTTTTTCCAACGATATTACTCTCGCGTATAATTTCAGCAGCCTGCGTAATGGCAGTGACTTCGGCTTAAAAGATGCTGCAGTCATCGTTTATTCTAAAGGGGCGGTTTATCCCAGGGCTTCACAATAAACTCCGGCTCCTGTACCACTGTCCATCTTAGAACCGTTGTTATAGAATGCCAACTCCTTTTTCTTTTTAGTCTAACTTCTGTCAGGAATTCTTGCATTGAATCTCTTTTCGAATGTTAGCATCGGGTTCATGTGATCTATTTCCGTCAATCCATTGGTAGCCTCCCATCGGGACAGAATGGAGGCGTGGCCGTGGCAGAGTTTGATGACCACAATTGGCTTTCCCTCAATCTTATAGCAGCCAACTGCCAGACTACTTCAATAAATACCAAGCGGAATGAAACTAAGCATGGTTTCCATTGCCGCCGTCGGTGTTGTTCTCAATTATCCCAGGATTCCGATGCATGCCACCCTCTGGATTTTGGTGAGGTTTGAAAGCTGTCAAGTACCGTTCACAATACTAGTGAACCATATGTGAGAATGGGTATTACAAGTGCCGTGTATATCCTGTATACCACAGCTGGTCTGAAGCCCCACATGTTGCTGAATGCCTTTTTGTAGGGAGCTACTCTTGCTTTTTTGATGCGTTCAGCTATGTTTTCCTTCTAGTTTAGTTTAGAATCTAAGATCACACCCAGGTATCTGGCTCAACTCGAGATATTTAGCTCAACGCCGTCGATATTTGGAAGTCTGAAGGTGGGGATTGATCTTTTCTTAGTGAAGAGAACAATTTCCGTCTTTGAGGGATACACTCGCAGTCCTTTGCTTCCGACCCAGTTATCCACTAGCTGTAGTGCGAAATTAAGTCTTTCACTAAGAACTGGAAAAAACTTCCTCGAGATCTCATTCACTCCGCCTTGGGGTGTTCCTCTGCAGACTCTTCTCTGGATGGTTGTGTTTCCTCGTCTCCAAAATGTGTCTGTCGATTCTGTTTGTCTGTCTGTATGACGAGTGAATCAATTTATTTCAAACTTCATGTTAGGTATTGCATGGCCCCTAAAGGGGACATTAAAATGTTTGTTGTAGCCCTACTCTTAGAGTTCCTTCACGTAGCGCCATTTTCACAAACACGGAGTTTTCTCCAAAATGGTTTCAACGATTTTGATAAAATTTCATATTTCAGTTAGTTTAGGCGTACCAAGCCTTTGGATAAAAATGCATGTAACGGTACTTTGCTTGTTAAATGGTTTAAGCAAAGCAAAACACTGGCAATACTTGACATGCGAAGGAATACAGCATTTAAAGTTTTAAAAATTTAAGAAAAAATATTAAAAAAAAAAAAAACAAATTAAAAAAAACTGTAGTTTTTTAAACTCATTTAGTTTTCAATAGCAGCATAGAGTTAACATATACGATCCATTCGTGCAAGTTACTTTGTTTTTAAAAAAACAATTCGAATGAGGTAGCAGCAAGAGAAGAGAATATAGGGAAGTCCATGCGCTCTTCTAAAATCTGTAACTCGAGAACTACTTGGCGGATTTGGATGGAACTTGAAATTTAAGCAAATCGTAGTATCAAAATGACCTACTGTAAAAATTATTTGGATAACATGAAAACTGGGGGAGATACAGTGGGGTAAGTTTTTAAATGTATGGCAAGCTTTTTTGTTCAACAAATTTTGCCAGAAAAAAATATTTCTTACATATAGCCCTTGCTAAATTCTGTTTAATTTGATATGCCAAATTATGAGAAACAAAATAACTTTTTTTTGCCCTTCATACAAGGCGCCCAAAAAAGGGCTCCCAAAATCAAAATCATTGTCGCCATCTTGTGTAGGCTCCCACATAATGTATTATACATAGTGAAAGTTTCACCTCTCTATGTCTAACGGTTCAAAAGTTTCAGTGCTGTGACAGACTGACGGACAGACAGACACCGTATCAAACCCATGAGTGTTCCGTCTTTCCTTTTAAGGTTCGGAACACTAAAAATAGAAAGTAAAACATTAACATGGATGGTGATATAACTGTAGTGCGTGTAAAGTGTCGATTATTCTGTTTTATTTTTTTTTTTGTAAATGTTTAAATTTATGGTCTGGGAAAGTTCAGGTAAGTCATATTTATAATTTCTTATTGAATGACGTAGAATTAAATCGAATTGGTAGATTATAATTGCTTTTAAATTCTCTCCCTATATTTCCATTTGTAAGTTCTCTCCTGGTAAATACCAATTCCTATACTCTTAGTAAGGGGGAGATCCCTTCCTCAGCAAAACCGGTTTAAAGACCTCCAAGCGGAGGTTGATTTAAACTGGACCAAGACAAAAACCAAACGCAAGTATCTAGATGACATTTTTCCACAACTTCCTTCGGTAAACAATGACAACAACGTTCCGCGTTTTATCGTTGTTACCGGAATGGAAAAGGTAGCGAGGCAAATCGCCCTCATTCCTCCTACAATCCAATCCGAATCAACAAAGGCCTAGAGCATATCTCAAAGGATATTCTTGAAGTTTCGTATAAAATGCTATTAGCTACTTTTTTGACTTCATCTTCAATCAATTCAATTTCTAGATCTCTATGCAGATCAGCGTTTCTTATGTACCATGGTGCATTTACTATGTTCCCTAGCACTTTATTTTGAAAAGTTTGTATTATTTTTTTTAAATTCGATTTGCATGTGCATGCCCACAGCTGGAGCCCGTAGGTCCATACTTGTTTTAGAATTTGCTTATAAAGCAGTAGTTTATTGTAGTTGGACAAACAAGAGTATCTCCTAATAAGCCAATACATTTTACTGCAACGCATGTTCAATTTCTATTCTATTCTATTTTTTTTCTTTACATGGGATTTCCAGCGCAGCTTTGTATCTAGAGTCATGCCTAGATATTTTGCAGTGTTTGCGTATATAAGATATAATTCAGGGCCTAGCACACTGCCTTGTGGTACACCAGCTACTACTCTCTCAATGTGGAGTACTCATCCCTTTGTTTAATTCTAAAATATTGCTGCAATATATAAGATTCTAAAATTTCTGAATATTGCTTTGGTAGATGCTTTTGCAATTTATGGATCAGTCCTTTGTGCCAGACTTTATAGAAAGCTTGTGTTATATCAAGGAATATAGCAGAGCATATCTTTTTATCTTCAAATGCTTATTCGATTCCATCCGTTATTCTATGCACTCGATCAATCGTGGAATGCTTTGTTCTAAAACCAAATTGATGGTTTGAAATTAGCGATTTTTCTTCGATTATTTTATGCACAGAAATGCCCCCAGAATGTATTCCTTGAAGTAAAACTATCTTTCAATGATCGATACATACCTGTGAAGGGCTGTGTATACAGATCTGCCGCAGATATACGCATGTTGTGATTTGGATAGGTAGTTATCGCCGATCACTTTTCTTATGTGTAATCTATTCCCCCTTCGGGTAGGGGTTAGAATATACCCGAGGTAGACATGCCTGTCGTAAGAGGCGACTAAAATCCACCCTCCGTATACCGAGCATAGCGTATACACAAACATGCAATGAATAAAACTAAGCGATCTAATACCCCAGGTGGCATTCTGGAAAATCCACCCTCTTCGGAGGTCGGCTCTATGGATTCTGGGGAGAGCCATTTATAGCAACTAATAAATCCCTTCTCTAAAAGTACAAGGGTGTCTCGATCTCCACCAGCAAGATCGACTGTCTCCGGAAAACGAAGTCCGCCGGAAGCGCAAGCGCGTGAAAAATTTAGGAACTCAGTAAAAATTAAAAGCATTGAGGAGGAAAACGGCGAACTCTGCACCAAGCTTACGGAAATTGAACTGCTCTACCGAGAGCTTAAGAAAGAGGTAGACTTATTAAGGAAAGAAAACTAGCAACTAGCCCACACCGCTCATCTAGTCATGAATACCATACTGATGAAGAAGAGTTAGCACGGGAAATGAATTGGATCGAAAAGAAAAGACCTAGCAAAAAACGCAAAGCAGGTTCCTCACCTGAAGTCGAGCCACAAAAATATGAAAAAAAAACAAAGATTTACCAGAAAATCAGTATTAAAAGAAATCACGTCCTCCGCCACCGATTAACGTCAGACGCCAGCAACTTGTATAAACTGCCAAGGAAAGCATCCAGCAAACTATCGGGCTTGCGAAGTAGCGAAAGGGCTCCAAAAAAGGCGCGATACACTTAAAAATTCCATACGAAATACGAGACAAAGTATATCCAAAACTGCTACCAAAAAAGCAGCGAAAAATAGAAAATCCGCCAATACTGACTTAAACCCGGTAAATGAAGAAAAACCTAAAACTAGCACAGAAAAGGTGACAGAATCAAGTTCATCGAACACTGGTGTGCAGTCTTATACCCAAGCGGTGACATACATGACCGAGAACTCACGGGTATCCAACGCAAAAAACCATCGAAACATTAGCGTAAATACTTCCGGTCGAGTTGTGACATTGTAAAACAATGAAAGGGACAGTACACAAAACCCTGTATCCCACGTGCTTTCCATAATTCTTGCAAAGCTTGAAGAGCAATGCAAAACTAATAAATTAGTTTTCGAAAGAATAGTTGCTCTTGAAAACAGTATACAGAACACGCGTAATCAAAACAGAATATGAAAGAAACGCTTAAAATTCTTACATGGAACGCCAACGGGCTCATACAAAGACTCGAAGAGCTAGAAATATTTATGCGAGAAAAAGATAATGATATTTGCCTGGTCTGTGAAACCCGTCTGACAAAACAATCGTGCGTCAAGATAAGGGGATATAACGCGTACCACTCTTTCCACCCATCGAATGAAAAATGTATCGAACATTCAGCAGAAGTAAAAATGGAATTAGAATCAATGCAAGTAAGCACGGTTCGCGTTAGAAATAGACATTTTACATTCACTGTTTCGTCTATATATTGACCACTGCGTTGTAAGGTTAAAGAAAGTGATTTCAGAAATATCTTTAACTTCCTTAAACCAAATTTTATTATTGGTGGCGACTTCAATGCGAAACACCCTTTCTGGGGTTCAAGGCACGCCTCACAGAAAGGTAGGGTGCTCTACAATGCGGGTATGCAAAACGGGTGCAATTTTCACTCGACGGGTAAACCAACATTTTGGCCGACTGATAGAAATAAGATACCGGATCTGATCGATTTCTTTGTTGTTAAAGGAATATCTGGCAACTTTATAAAAGTTGAAGAAAGCTTTGACCTCTCCTCTGATCATTCTCCAATCATTATGACCGTAAGCGAAGCTCTAATTAAAAAAGAAAGAATGGTCAGATTAACCAGCGCGAGAACTTATTGGGATAGCTTCAAAAAAGATTTAGAAGTAAATATCGATCTGAGGGTATCTCTTAAAACACCGTATGAACTTGAAATAGAAGTTGATCGGTTCGTTAAAATCTTACAAAGTGCCGCGTGGAAAAATACTCCAAAGCAAAAGAAAACGCAACAAAGTCGGGCTCCGCAGCTTAAATCACACCTCAATCGTTTATGCAACTCACTAAAAAAGGCTATTAAAAATCTAAAAAATAAAGAAATAGTAACTTACCTTGAAAGCTTATCGGCAGAAAATGATTCGAGTTATTCGCTTTGGAAAGCTATAAAAGATATTAAAAAGCCTATAATACAAACCGCACCGAAAAAGAAAAAGCACAAAAATCCCTTCGGGTAGGGGTTAGAATATACCCGAGGTAAGGCATGCCTGTCGTAAGAGGCGACTAAAATCCACCCTCAGTATGCCGAGCGCGTAGCGCATACAAAAGATGCAATGAAGAAAACACACGGAAGTATTACCCCAGGTGGCAATCCAGTTTCACTGGCAAATCCACCCTCTTCGGAGGTAAGATTCTACGGATTCTGGGGAGAGCCACTTATTGCTTTCAAATCCCTTTCTGAAAAGATCAAGGGTACCTCGATCTCCACCACCATCTGGATCGAAAGTCTCCGGGCAAGGAAGTCCGCCGGTTAATCAGGACTCAGCGAAAATTAAATGCTTGGAAGCGGAAAACAACGAACTCCGCGATAAGCTTAATGAAATGGAACGTCTCTTTTACGAGCTTAAAAGCGAAGTAGATTTGTTACGTAAAGAAAACGAAGACCTAAGAAACCCCGTGGTACTATAGAATGCGAGGATACACCGAAACGTCAATGCGAATACCAGACGGACGAGGAAGAGCTTGCACGCGAAACGAATCCGGCCTTTAAGAAGTGGTCTAGCAAGAAGCGAAAAGCCGGTTCATCACCCGAAGTAGAGACCGTACAACAAGTAGAGAAAACACCAGTCGTACCAAAAAAAGCGACAGCGGAAACTCGAGGAAAAAAATCGCCGACCACCTGCAATAAATGTCGTTGGGATAGCGGACTACGGAAAGTTGCGTAACATTCTTAAAAATACTCTGGGGACGAAGTATAACTTAACATCGCTTCTGAACAACGTATGGAAAGTTAACGTCGATGACTCTGACGCCTATCGGGCACTGTCACAAAAATTTAATTCAGAGAAAGTACAATGGTTTACATATGAAAATCACCTCGAAAAGCCACTGCGGGTTATCGCGAGGGGACTACACCCATCTTGCACGAAGGAAGAAGTCATAGAAGACGTTCAAGCCCAAGGTTTTAAAATTCTCGACGCCGTAAACATAATCAAGAAAGAAAAGCAACGTAAGGACGGAGAAAAGGACGCTACCGCTGTTGTTAGGCGCGGTCTTCCAATTTTTATGCTTACTTTTGATAGGACTGAGAACATCAACGAAATATATAAAATAAAAGCAATCCTCAACATCAAGGTCAAAATCGAGCCCAAGCGATTGTAAAATGCGCCAGTGAGCATCTTTCGAAAGATTGCGACGTTAGCACTCAGGCTCCAGCGGTTTGTGCCAATTGTAAGGGAAGTCATCCAGCGAGTTACCGAGGTTGCGAAATCGCCATAGAGCTACAAAAACGGCATGAAACTCTAAAGAAACGTACTGAAGATAAGGTCACCACAACTCCGAGACGTCCAAAAGCTGACAAGCCGAAAACCCCAAAGTCGGTCAGAAGAACGAGATCGGTAAAGGAAAAAGTAAAAAATCCACAAGAAAACGCCGCCGGTCCAAGTACAAAAGGTACATCAATGCTTATTGGCCCAAGATCGTACGCACAGGTCGCGTCACGTGAAAATAGACCAGAACCTGCCACAACGGATTCGGTATCTCATATATTAGTTATGATATTAGAAAAGCTTGAGCAACAAACTAAAGTTAATCAAGTGATCTTTGACAAACTGAGCGAGCTAGAGTTTAAACCTCGCAGAACGAATAACAAATCATGAATATGAAGCTAATAAAAATACTTACATGGAATGCAAATGGCCTATCGCACAAAATCGACGAACTAGAAGTATTTCTGCGGAAGAACAATATTGACGTTTGCCTGATTACGGAAACCCATTGTAAGAAGGGATCGGGGCCCAAAATTAAAGGTTACATCGATTATCATGCGCATCATCCTTCAGAAAATTCGAGAGGCGGTTCATCCCTTTACATCAAAGACTGCATTAAGCACTCCAAAAACGCCGGAATTGAACTTGACTCAATGCAAATTAGGTCAGTATCCGTGAAATTGAGGCACCTAGATTACAATATCGCGTCGATTTATTTTCCTCCGAAGTATAGGTTGGCGGATGACGATCTTACTCCCCTCTTTGACTCACTTGGGTCAAACTTTATCATCGGCGGGGATTTTAACGCGAAAAACACTTTTTGGGGTTCACGATGCAATTCAACAAGAGGCAGAGTACTCCTCAAAGCAACTTCGAAACGTGGCGTGGTCTTCTTATCGACGGGAAAGCCAACATATTGGCCAACCGACAGAAATAAAATACCTGACCTCGTTGAGTTCTTCATCACAAAAGGGGTACCTCGATACCTTACGAACGTAGAAGAATGCTATGATCTCTGCTCAGATCACTCGGCAGTTCTTTTGAAAATCGGCGGAAGCCTAGCGAAAAAGGAAAGAGCGCCTAGATTAACTAACAGCAACACCGACTGGGACGGCTTTAGAAAATACTGTAAAGAAAACATAGCCTTGAATGTACCACTAAAAACGCCGCTAGAAATAGAAGACGAAATAGAAAAACTCGTGAGAGTTATTCAGAGCGCTGCGTGGAATAATACTTCTCTCCGGAGGAACTCAGTATCGAATAGCGGAACAACATACCCGCGCGAAATAGAAGAGCTCATACGCGAAAAGAGAAAAGCGCGAAAGAGATGGCAGCGATCGCGAGCACCTCCAGATAAAGCCATCTTGAACAGCCTATCTAACGAATTAAAGTACTTACTTCAAGATTTTAAAAGTCGCGAGACCACCGCTTACCTTGAAAGCTTGACTGCCGATAGAGGATCGAACTACTCACTTTGGAAAGCCGTGAAGTCCATTAAGAAGCCCATAATGCACTCGGCGCCATTAAGAAAAGCCAACGGCGAATGGATAAAAGGCGACAAAGAAAAAGCAGATGTATTCGCAGACCACCTAGAAGAAACGTTCAAACCATTTGACGGGGAACCATTGGTCGACGATCTCAGTCCCAATTCGGTACTGGACAACTATAGAATGAAAAACGTGTCACTGTCTGAACTTCGTCAAACGATACGAAACTTGAAGAATAACAAAAGAATAATTTTAAAGGAGTTACCGAAGAAAGCGCTCGTGAAGCTCCTCTACATCATAAACGCCTCAATGAGAATTTCATACGTTCCAAGGCAATGGAAAGTCGCAGAAGTAATAATGGTTCCGAAACCGGGAAAATGCCCGTATGACAAAAAATCATATCGACCTATTTCGCTTTTGCCCATAATATCGAAGGTCTTCGAGAAACTTGTGCTCAAACGACTGCAACCAATAATTGAAGAAAGACGATTGATCCCGGATCACCAATTTGGCTTTAGGGTCAAACACTCAACAATTGACCAGGTCTATCGAATAACTAATGAAATTGATAAAGCCTTAGAAGCGAAAATGATATGTTCTACCGTTTTTCTTGACGTATCCCAAGCATTTGACAAAGTATGGCACGAAGGCCTGAAATATAAGCTACGGAAAGTTTTGCCTGTAAAAATGTATGAACTCCTAGAGTCTTATCTTGACGATAGACTCTTTCGTGTGAGATACGGGAGCGTATACTCGGAATTCAAAGAAATACACGCCGGTGTTCCGCAAGGAAGCGTTCTCGGTCCAACACTGTTTTTGCTGTATACAAGAGACGTACAGCAAGATGAGACAACGACTGTAGCCACATTCGCCGACGACATGGCAATCCTCGCCACGGATAAAACAGTCGAATTATCAACGGGAAAACTCCAACGCGCTTTGGACAAAATATGCAAGTGGACGAAAACCTGGCGAATCGTCCTTAACGAGACTAAATCAACGCATGTAAATTTTACTTACAAAAGGGTAAACAACTTACCACTCTTTATTAACTCGGTACAAATCCCGTACGCCAACGAGGCGAAATATCTAGGCATGACCCTACACGCAAAACTTAAGTGGAAGCCACACGTTAAAAATAAACGCGACGAGCTCGAAATCAAGCTACGAGAAATGAATTGGCTTATCGGACGATCTTCGAAATTAAGCGTATATAACACACTGCTTTTGTATAAGCAAGTGCTAAAACCATCTTGGACGTACGGTATACACCTTTGGGGCTGTACTAAATAAACCAAGCAATATATCTATTTTAGAAACTTTTCAAAATAAGACACTAAGAGCAATCGTAGATATAAGAAATAGCGACTTACATCGAGATTTAGGAATCGCAACCGTGACCGACGAGGTGAGAAACTTTGCTCGCAAACTTCGCACTCGTCTTAATGAACATTGCAATGACGAAATAATCCGAACTCTGGATCAGACAAACCTTGCGCGCCGACTACAACGAACGAGACCGTTGGATCTAGCGTCATAAGAAGAAACCGCTTATTATTATAGGTGCTTTCGTTGGAAGGTAACCTGCCAAACACGATTACTATAGAAGCGTGAACTACTTGTTAAGGGAACTTAGTCGTAGTCTAGCCGGAAATGGGAGGTTTTTTAGTGAGTAAGAATCTCACACTACTATGACCACGCGCGGCCGGTCCTCGTAGTGCCTATGAAGGTTTTTACCTACCCACGAAAAAAAAAAAAAAAAAAATTTTGCAACGCATTTGGAAGATACTTTTAAGCCATTTGATGGACAAGCTCTTGTTCAAGATGCAAATACGTCGTATATAGACAATATTGCAATAAGATATGCAACACTAACCGAACTTAAGGAAGAAATAAAGAAACTCAAACCCAAGAAAACTCCTGGATACGACTTAATCACGGGAGAGGTTCTTAAGGCACTGCCAAGAAAGGCTTTAACTAAGCTTCTGTTTATTATAAACGCCGCGCTTAGACTTGAATATATTCCCAGTCAATAGAAAGTTGCGGAAGTGATAATGGTTCTTCAGCCCGGTAAACCACCAAATGAAAAATCGTCATATAGACCAATTTCACTTCTTCCAATTATATCCAAAGTATTCGAGAGAATATTGATTAGACGAATACAGCCGATAATAGAAGAAAAGCATCTCATCCCGGATCATCAATTCGGATTCAGAAGTAAGCATTCTACAGTTGAACAAGTAAATAGACGTTTATTAAACGTTCCAATGTTTTCAGCTTTAAAGACGATTGACTGATAGATCTTAGGTCTTTTGCGTTTGTGTGACTCGCTTTCCCTGCTTTGGGAATAAAAACATCACGCACCTCCCGCCGTGCTTTACGAACATATCCTAGCATCGACTGCATTGTCAACTGGCTCAGCGGAATTAAGATCCTCAGTGGAGTGATTCACAGATTTCCTCAGTTCTCTTTTGAATTTTGACCAGTAATCCCTACGCGGGTTTCTGAAAGACTTCTTCCCCCTAGTTGATAGTTGTAATTCGAAGAGTATCCAACAATGGTCAGATAGTGACGCCTTGTTGGAGACTCTTCAGTTGACAACTTCGACAGAGCTCTGTTCGGAAGCGAAAGTGATATCTAAGACTTTCAAGTTTTTTACCGTTTTGAGACGCTGATATGAGCGACCTCAATTCATCCGAGGGGACGTTGATGTTGTCATCGTAAGGTACAGTTTCCGTTCATCCCTTTCACCTCCACCACTGTCAAGTCACCGGAGCTGAAATGAGACTGCATTAGTATATGAAGACTCTTTCACATAGCCACAAACAAGTTCTTACCTTGCCAGCGTCGCTTTTATAATATACAATATAGTTTTATATAGCTGCTCCTCCATGAGGACAACTGCTTTTCTTCCAGAAGTGAGGCCGGGGGTTCATTCATAAGAATGATGAACTCTTTGGTCCCATTCTTCGGCTCCTCTTCCTCGACGACCTCCCACCCCTACATAGCAATTGAAGGGTTCTGGGCTTTAAGGAAGTCGAGGATTTCATTTTTGTTCACACCCCAGTCAAGAACACAAATCATTCCCTTGGGTGTGGTGGGTATCTCCTCTGGGAGTACCGCTCGCAGTGGAGCTCCCTCCCAGAGTTTAAAACTGCGAACTGCGGCCTTCGCAAATTCCATCGATAACTGATCTTTGCAGTCCAGCAATGTGAAGCCGCGATACCACTTCCCTCTTTCGAACGTGGGCGCAGTTGCGCCAGCCGTGTCTGACTTGAACCTTTTAGGGGGATTTTTCGAGTCCTCTGATGATCTAAGGCTCTTCGACCCGAAATCCCCCCTCTTGGTCTTGGCCATCTCACGACGACGCCATTCAGCGACGCTAGACGTTTCAGGTTGCTCATACACAGGCCCCGCCTTAGCGGCAGCGGCCTTGTTATGAGCATTGTTGCCTGGTTTTTCTGCCACCTTTCTGCATTGGTTTGCCTTAGCATTAGCAGCTCCTTTGCGGGTGGCTTTTTTGGCAGTAGCGCTCTGTTTAGGTGCAGGCCTCGTCAGACCGTGCTTTGCTATCGTTTCGACAGCCCAAGCCAGGGAGTTTTTTTCCTTTTCGGAGAGAGATGAGGGGTCCTCAGCGTTTAGAAGCTTCTTGACGAACGTCGCTCTACGAAGCAACCGATGTCACCTCAGACCTGGAGAGACCTTACTCACCCTGTCCATTTTCCGGGAACTCTCGGATGGATCTGCAAGCAGCTGCCCTTCCATCTCCGCAGAGATCTCTTCATCTGACCTAACGGCCGATAGCGGCTGCCGCTCCATCAGTTGTGGTGCTCCCACGGATAGCATGTCAGCATCAGAACTGGAATTAGTTATTTGTTGTGTTCTTTGTTTCTATTTGTGTTCCCACGAGTAGGGCCGGATTCGAAGTCCACCCATTTATTACCACAGACCTCGCCTTGGCGTCTGTGGGAGCTCGTAGGTATTGTTTTTTTTAAAGCCCCCCAACCTTCCATCCTTGGGCACGGTTTTCGGGTTGTTCGCTCCACCACTATCTCTTAGGTTTTGGACCTCGGGAATCCGCCGGTTAGTACTACTAGCAGCACTACGCCGTCCTATCCTGCGAGCTACTCGGCCCTAATTAAGCCACAGCACCTCGTCAAGGTGCATAGTCAGCGCTGTGGGTTCCTTGGCGAACGTAGAGCAAAACCCACCCTCGACTGAAGCAGCCGTAGTTATTGTGCTCACCCGCTCTGCTAATTGGTTCATTTCCATCTCATTTCGAAACCGTTGCATAGCATGGTGACGAATATGGGACCGGAATCAAACATATAACACGTGGAAGCAAAGCTCATATGGACATGGATCTATACTTCTAAGGTACAGACCTCTTCATCTCGAAGAAATAACGGACTATGTCATAACTTACATAGACTTCAAAAATAAATATTCCGTCACTTTTCCCGACAGACATGAGGGGGAATCTAACGTACCAACCAGTGCACATGGTTTTAAATTCTATACAGACGGGTCAGAAATGAACATAGGAACCGGCGCTGGAGTTTTCTGTGAATGCCTTAATATCCGAGATACATACAAACTTCCAAATGAATGCGGCATCTTGGAAGCCGAATATTTCGCCTTGGACAAGTGGTTTACTGTCGTGGGATGCGATGCGAATGCGCATCATACACAATGGGGAAGCAGCGACATCAATATTAGAGGTGAGTATCTTTGTGATTTTACACTCTCGACGAAACTCGCCATCTGCAATAAGGGTAGCATACCTACTTTTGTAACCAGAAAAAGGACAGTACATCGGTAGAGAAATGGAGGGTAATTGAGGAGGAATCTCTCTCTGATCATATTTGGATAAGAGTCCAATTGAGCTGTAGAACTGGCGTTGACATTACCTTTAGGAACCCTTGACGAGCTGATTGAAGTAGATATTCGGAGATTAGCAACCATTAAGGAACAGGCACAGCATCTGTACACAACAGGATATTGATAGGGAAGTAGACGACTTGTTCAAATAACTCAATAGTGCGTTTAATGAGGTATGCCCTCTGAAAAAGGCATGGTGGAACAAAGAGCTGAGTAGTAAAAGGAAAGAGGTCAGAACTTTCTACAATAGGGCCGAAGTGGTAGGCGACGACAATACTTGGGACGAATATATTCAGAGCAAGAGGGATTGCGGGGCACTTGCATAGGAGGTGACTGATAGTCTCGTCTCCTTCTTTATCTCTACACCTTCTACAGGAGTCATTGTAGGGGATGCCAATTCCCAGTCTTTGAGCATGCCTTGCTATAGCATAGTATCGGTGAGGG
Organism: Chalcosyrphus nemorum; assembly: GCA_949716465.1. NCBI lineage: Eukaryota > Metazoa > Arthropoda > Insecta > Diptera > Syrphidae > Chalcosyrphus > Chalcosyrphus nemorum. The sequence goes on from OX454335.1 coordinate 10,868,658, forward strand.
TGCTTACGATTTTGGAGGGGGTTTCTCTCTTGTGTTTTAGAAGTCCGATGGAGCTGGTCTTATTAAGCGTGGGCCAGAGCACCCTTGCAGTGTTACAGTGGCCGAGCTGTTGCCACCGATTTAGCATAGGACGTTGGATCCTCGATGTCGGTGATGTTTATGCTGTTTAGACCTGAGAATCCTCGTCGGGCCAGTTCGTCAGCTTTACAATTCCCTGGTATATTACTGTACTGTCCAACTATCTCGTTCAGAGATACGCGACAGTCCTTCACTGCCTTGGATCTCGTTATGCTGGATTCGAGGGATTTGATAACCGCTTGGCTGTCGATGTATATGACTATATCCGATACTGATACTGCATTAGCCGCCAGGCAGTCAGCTGCTTGACTAATGGCGGTGATTTCGGCTTGGAAAACGCTGCAGTAGCTAGAAAGACTGAAGGAGAGGTGGATGTCCAGATCTTTTGAAAATATACCAGCACCGACTCCTTCTTCGGTTTTGAGCCATCTGTGAAGATTGTCAGCGATTCATGGTGAAGGACAACCCGTTGTGTCCATTTTGTTCTGTTGAGTATTAAGCATTTGTAGCTCATGTTGAAGTTGTGTTCAGTGGGCAAGTTGTCGGTGACCCTTGAAAGATGGCGATATATCAATTGTTGGGAACTTCTCAGTCTTATTACTGAGCAGGCAGCCAGTTGATTGCAGACGATGTCAGTTGGAAGGCAACCTCTCAAACGAATACAGGACAGGTCATGCGCTATTATGCTGAAGGCCGCCTGAATCTGTGCGGAAAAAATTCCATTCGGCCCAGTGGACTTGAAAGGCTCAAAGCTGGTTACTGCCCATTTTAATTTGTCTTCACTGACGAGTTCAGGACGTGACGCTGTGCGTACAGCATTTGCCAGAGAAGGGCCATCGCTAGAGTTAGGTGTGCAGCCGGTAAGTGAGTGTCCATTAGTGGATTGAACATATTATCAATGCTCCGACAATAACTGCACCAGGATCTACGTTTGGCTTTCCGAACTTCTGTTTTGAAGTTCTTCAGGCTATTTTTGTACGTAGCCCAGTCCGTAGGTAGCCTTGTTGATTTGGCTTTGTTAAAATATTAGGGGTTAGGGAGCATAACATAGTCAATTGGCTCTGTGAAATGCTCAACTCAAAATACATTAATTCCACCATGGAAATCGAAGACCTAAACCTCTGCATAAATCTTTAGTTAAAATACCATTTTTCTATTTCCTCATCTTCAAAAATATTAAATAACGATAGCATGGGTCAGAAATTACAACCACGACATCTTCAAAAACATTTACCCCCATATACATATACCGCCCCATACATGAAAAATAGAAAATGTTTTGTCGTTTCGATTCGCCTGTCGTCAACAACATGTGCAAATGATTGAATTGTTTCTTTTTGGGTCTTCGGTTCGAATAGCATTCGCGCACTTGCCCATTTAACGAAGCCCATTTCGAAGATCAAAACTTGGCAGATTTCACGTTATGACTTGGCCTTACAACCGTACAAGATTCAACTGACCCAGGACCTTAAAGTTAATGACCATAAACTACGCCGTTTTTCGCTGACTGGGCTCTTGACCAGTTGGGAGTTAACCCCGATTTCGGTCGGAAAACCATATCAATGCTCATATAATAATTCAATATCTCACTCATAGTTTGTCTTCCTCAAATTTAAAGATAGGAATCGCTAAATAAAAAACCCTTTAGGGAGAGAAAGTTTTAAATGTTTACGGTCTGGACGCCTTGTGAAACATTTATTAAATGTTTATGAAATGTTTCACATTTTCCATTTTAAATGGGAAAATATATTTGTTTCTTAAGCTTTAAGTGCATAAAAAGCAGTCTTGTGTTATCGTCCTCCACAAATACACCACGATACACCACGGGCATGGTCACGATTTGAATTGTGAATTTTCGATACAAAGAATGTATAAATTCTGGAGCTTCAACATTTATTACTAAAGTGCGTAAACATTTAAAACTTTCTCTCCCTAAAGGGTTTTTTATTTAGCGATTCCTATCTTTAAATTTGAGGAAGACAAACTATGAGTGAGATATTGAATTATTATATGAGCATTGATATGGTTTTCCGACCGAAATCGGGGTTAACTCCCAACTGGTCAAGAGCCCAGTCAGCGAAAAACGGCGTAGTTTATGGTCATTAACTTTAAGGTCCTGGGTCAGTTGAATCTTGTACGGTTGTAAGGCCAAGTCATAACGTGAAATCTGCCAAGTTGTGATCTTCGAAATGGGCTTCGTTAAATGGGCAAGTGCGCGAATGCTATTCGAACCGAAGACCCAAAAAGAAACAATTCAATCATTTGCACATGTTGTTGACGACAGGCGAATCGAAACGACAAAACATTTTCTATTTTTCATGTATGGGGCGGTATATGTATATGGGGGTAAATGTTTTTGAAGATGTCGTGGTTGTAATTTCTGACCCATGCTATCGTTATTTAATATTTTTGAAGATGAGGAAATAGAAAAATGGTATTTTAACTAAAGATTTATGCAGAGGTTTAGGTCTTCGATTTCCATGGTGGAATTAATGTATTTTGAGTTGAGCATTTCACAGAGCCAATTGACTATGTTATGCTCCCTAACCCCTAATATTTTAACAAAGCCAAATCAACAAGGCTACCTACGGACTGGGCTACGTACAAAAATAGCCTGAAGAACTTCAAAACAGAAGTTCGGAAAGCCAAACGTAGATCCTGGTGCAGTTATTGTCGGAGCATTGATAATATGTTCAATCCACTAATGGACACTCACTTACCGGCTGCACACCTAACTCTAGCGATGGCCCTTCTCTGGCAAATGCTGTACGCACAGCGTCACGTCCTGAACTCGTCAGTGAAGACAAATTAAAATGGGCAGTAACCAGCTTTGAGCCTTTCAAGTCCACTGGGCCGAATGGAATTTTTTCCGCACAGATTCAGGCGGCCTTCAGCATAATAGCGCATGACCTGTCCTGTATTCGTTTGAGAGGTTGCCTTCCAACTGACATCGTCTGCAATCAACTGGCTGCCTGCTCAGTAATAAGACTGAGAAGTTCCCAACAATTGATATATCGCCATCTTTCAAGGGTCACCGACAACTTGCCCACTGAACACAACTTCAACATGAGCTACAAATGCTTAATACTCAACAGAACAAAATGGACACAACGGGTTGTCCTTCACCATGAATCGCTGACAATCTTCACAGATGGCTCAAAACCGAAGAAGGAGTCGGTGCTGGTATATTTTCAAAAGATCTGGACATCCACCTCTCCTTCAGTCTTTCTAGCTACTGCAGCGTTTTCCAAGCCGAAATCACCGCCATTAGTCAAGCAGCTGACTGCCTGGCGGCTAATGCAGTATCAGTATCGGATATAGTCATATACATCGACAGCCAAGCGGTTATCAAATCCCTCGAATCCAGCATAACGAGATCCAAGGCAGTGAAGGACTGTCGCGTATCTCTGAACGAGATAGTTGGACAGTACAGTAATATACCAGGGAATTGTAAAGCTGACGAACTGGCCCGACGAGGATTCTCAGGTCTAAACAGCATAAACATCACCGACATCGAGGATCCAACGTCCTATGCTAAATCGGTGGCAACAGCTCGGCCACTGTAACACTGCAAGGGTGCTCTGGCCCACGCTTAATAAGACCAGCTCCATCGGACTTCTAAAACACAAGAGAGAAACCCCCTCCAAAATCGTAAGCACCCTCACCGATACTATGCTATAGCAAGGCATGCTCAAAGACTGGGCATTGGCATCCCCTACAATGACTTCTGTAGAAGGTGTAGAGATAAAGAAGGAGACGAGACTATCAGTCACCTCCTATGCAAGTGCCCCGCACTCCCTCTTGCTCTGAATATATTCGTCCCAAGTATTGTCGTCGCCTACCACTTCGGCCCTATTGTAGAAAGTTCTGACCTCTTTCCTTTTACTACCCAGCTCTTTGTTCCACCATGCCTTTTTCAGAGGGCATACCTCATTAAACGCACTATTGAGTTACTTGAACAAGTCGTCTACTTCCCTATCAATATCCTGTTGTGTACAGATGCTGTGCCTGTTCCTTAATGGTTGCTCATCTCCGAATATCTACTTCAATCAGCTCGTCAAGGGTTCCTAAAGGTAATGTCAACGCCAGTTCTACAGCTCAATTGGACTCTTATCCAAATATGATCAGAGAGAGATTCCTCCTCAATTACCCTCCATTTCTCTACCGATGTACTGTCCTTTTTCTGGTTACAAAAGTAGGTATGCTACCCTTATTGCAGATGGCGAGTTTCGTCGAGAGTGTAAAATCACAAAGATACTCACCTCTAATATTGATGTCGCTGCTTCCCCATTGTGTATGATGCGCATTCGCATCGCATCCCACGACAGTAAACCACTTGTCCAAGGCGAAATATTCGGCTTCCAAGATGCCGCATTCATTTGGAAGTTTGTATGTATCTCGGATATTAAGGCATTCACAGAAAACTCCAGCGCCGGTTCCTATGTTCATTTCTGACCCGTCTGTATAGAATTTAAAACCATGTGCACTGGTTGGTACGTTAGATTCCCCCTCATGTCTGTCGGGAAAAGTGACGGAATATTTATTTTTGAAGTCTATGTAAGTTATGACATAGTCCGTTATTTCTTCGAGATGAAGAGGTCTGTACCTTAGAAGTATAGATCCATGTCCATATGAGTTTTGCTTCCACGTGTTATATGTTTGATTCCGGTCCCATATTCGTCACCATGCTATGCAACGGTTTCGAAATGAGATGGAAATGAACCAATTAGCAGAGCGGGTGAGCACAATAACTACGGCTGCTTCAGTCGAGGGTGGGTTTTGCTCTACGTTCGCCAAGGAACCCACAGCGCTGACTATGCACCTTGACGAGGTGCTGTGGCTTAATTAGGGCCGAGTAGCTCGCAGGATAGGACGGCGTAGTGCTGCTAGTAGTACTAACCGGCGGATTCCCGAGGTCCAAAACCTAAGAGATAGTGGTGGAGCGAACAACCCGAAAACCGTGCCCAAGGATGGAAGGTTGGGGGGCTTTAAAAAAAACAATACCTACGAGCTCCCACAGACGCCAAGGCGAGGTCTGTGGTAATAAATGGGTGGACTTCGAATCCGGCCCTACTCGTGGGAACACAAATAGAAAGAACACAACAAACAACTAATTCCAGTTCTGATGCTGGCATGCTATCCGTGGGAGCACCACAACTGATGGAGCGGCAGCCGCTATCGGCCGTTAGGTCAGATGAAGAGATCTCTGCGGAGATGGAAGGGCAGCTGCTTGCAGATCCATCCGAGAGTTCCCGGAAAATGGACAGGGTGAGTAAGGTCTCTCCAGGTCTGAGGTGACATCGGTTGCTTCGTAGAGCGACGTTCGTCAAGAAGCTTCTAAACGCTGAGGACCCCTCATCTCTCTCCGAAAAGGAAAAAAACTCCCTGGCTTGGGCTGTCGAAACGATAGCAAAGCACGGTCTGACGAGGCCTGCACATAAACAGAGCGCTACTGCCAAAAAAGCCACCCGCAAAGGAGCTGCTAATGCTAAGGCAAACCAATGCAGAAAGGTGGCCGAAAAACCAGGCAACAATGCTCATAACAAGGCCGCTGCCGCTAAGGCGGTGCCTGTGTATGAGCAACCTGAAACGTCTAGCGTCGCTGAATGGCGTCGTCGTGAGATGGCCAAGACCAAGAGGGGGGATTTCGGGTCGAAGAGCCTTAGGTCATCAGAGAACTCGAAAAATCCCCCTAAAAGGTTCAAGTCAGACACGGCTGGCGCAACTGCGCCCACGTTCGAAAGAGGGAAGTGGTATCGCGGCTTCACATTGCTGGACTGCAAAGATCAGTTATCGATGGAATTTGCGAAGGCCGCAGTTCGCAGTTTTAAACTCTGGGAGGGAGCTCCACTGCGAGCGGTACTCCCAGAGGAGATACCCACCACACCCAAGGGAATGATTTGTGTTCTTGACTGGGGTGTGAACAAAAATGAAATCCTCGACTTCCTTAAAGCCCAGAACCCTTCAATTGCTATGTAGGGGTGGGAGGTCGTCGAGGAAGAGGAGCCGAAGAATGGGACCAAAGAGTTCATCATTCTTATGAATGAACCCCCGGCCTCACTTCTGGAAGAAAAGCAGTTGTCCTCATGGAGGAGCAGCTATATAAAACTATATTGTATATTATAAAAGCGACGCTGGCAAGGTAAGAACTTGTTTGTGGCTATGTGAAAGAGTCTTCATATACTAATGCAGTCTCATTTCAGCTCCGGTGACTTGACAGTGGTGGAGGTGAAAGGGATGAACGGAAACTGTACCTTACGATGACAACATCAACGTCCCCTCGGATGAATTGAGGTCGCTCATATCAGCGTCTCAAAACGGTAAAAAACTTGAAAGTCTTAGATATCACTTTCGCTTCCGAACAGAGCTCTGTCGAAGTTGTCAACTGAAGAGTCTCCAACAAGGCGTCACTATCTGACCATTGTTGGATACTCTTCGAATTACAACTATCAACTAGGGGGAAGAAGTCTTTCAGAAACCCGCGTAGGGATTACTGGTCAAAATTCAAAAGAGAACTGAGGAAATCTGTGAATCACTCCACTGAGGATCTTAATTCAGCTGAGCCAGTTGACAATGCAGTCGATGCTAGGATATGTTCGTAAAGCACGGCGGGAGGTGCGTGATGTTTTTATTCCCAAAGCAGGGAAAGCGAGTCACACAAACGCAAAAGACCTAAGATCTATCAGTCCCTTTAAAGCTGAAAACATTGGAACGTTTAATAGATTTATTTTTTTGGTTACTTTTTTTCCGAGGGTAGGTGAAAATCTTCAAAAAGACACTATGAGGATCGCCAGCGCGTGCTCATAGTAGTGTGGGATTCTTACCCACTAAAAAACCTCCCTTCAACAAACTATTGTATTCGTTGATTTTTATTGTTACTACAACTAAGTGTTCGACTTATCAAGCAGTTTTCTTCTCACGAAATAAGAACATTTGGCAGGCTAACTTCCCATTAGAAACTCCTGCTAGTTCCGCAGTTTAGACGCGGTTCCTTATCGCGCCAGTTCTAGAGGTTTAGTTCTTTGAAGACGGCGCAGTACATTACTTTCATTCAAAACTTGAAGGACTGTGATGTTAACGTGACTCTCTAGTCGAATTTTATGTTTTCTCGCGTAGTTTCTAATTTCATCTACGATTGTTTTAATGCCGAGATCTCTGTGGATATCGTTATTTCTAATATACCATGGCGCATTAACAATTCCTCTTAGCACTTTGTTTTCAAAAGTTTGTAAAAGATTAATATTACTTATTTTGGTACAACCCCAGAGTTGTATACCATAAGTCCATACTGGTTTTAGCACTTATTTGTACAAAAGCAATTTGTTCTCTATATTAAGTTTGGAATATTTTCCAAGTAACCAATACATAAATCTATATTTATTTTCTAGTCTCTGCGTTTTTTCTTTACATGCGATTTCCATTTTAGCTTTGCATCAAGTTTCATTCCAAGGTATTTAGCCTCGTTTGCGAACGGAATTTGAACCGAGTTCGAAAAAATCGGCAAATTAATTATTTTCTTATAAGTAAAATTTACATGCACAGATTTGGTCTCATTGAGTGCGATTCGCCAAACCTTTGTCCATTCATTTACTCTATCCAATGCCTCTTGCAATTTTTCTAGTCTCTTCGACCGTTTTACCCGCTGCCAATATAGCAGTATCATCGGCAAAGTGGCTAATTTCGTTCCTTCCACTTGCGGTATATCGCGAGTGTATAATAGATATAAAAGTGGACCAAGAACACTTCCTTGCGCACCCCAGCCATTATTTCCTTAAAATCCGAATATTCATTTCCACATTTGACACGGAATACTCTATTCATAAGGTAGTTTCTTACAGTATTATATAAGTGCTCTGGCAAAACTTGTCGTAATTTAAATTTTAAGCCTTCGTGCCAGACCTCATATAATAATTCAATATCTCACTCATAGTTTGTCTTCCTCAAATTTAAAGATAGGAATCGCTAAATAAAAAACCCTTTAGGGAGAGAAAGTTTTAAATGCTTACGCACTTTAGTAATAAATGTTGAAGCTCCAGAATTTATACATTCTTTGTATCGAAAATTCACAATTCAAATCGTAACCATGCCCGTGGTGTATCATGGTGTATTTGTGGAGGACGATAACGCAAGACTGCTTTTTATGCACTTAAAGCTTGAGAAACAAATATATTTTCCCATTTAAAATGGAAAATGTGAAACATTTCATAAACATTTAATAAATGTTTCACAAGGCCTCCAGACCGAGTAAAACATTTCTGAAACATTTATTAAATGTTTATGAAATGTTTCAGAAATGTTTATGAAATGTCTTACAAAACAGTGTTTACTTTATTATTTGAAACTTCAATTATAATTTGTGCTGTCGACTAACACATATGTATATCTTAAGAAAGATTCAACACTGACGTAGTTAAGTGTGAATAACCAATCTTTAACATGTTTTAGAAAAGAGTAAAATTAAAATTTGTTATGATAAATGGTGGAAGCATGTTGAAAACTGTAGGGGCTGTAACTGTGCAGAAAAGAGAAAAATGAGTTTTGAAAGCGATTGGCATGTTAACAAGATGCAAGTCATTTATACGCAGATTATACAGTTGAGAGCTGCTGCTAGGAAAGTTACCGCTTTGTTTGAAAAATTCTCTTAGTACTTTAAAAACGTAAAGGTGTCTCATTGGTAAGATATTCAGGTTCTTAAATAAAGGAAAGCTCGGACTAAAGCGATTTTTATTACAGATGAGTCGAATTAAATGTTCTTGAGCTGTCAACAACGGTTTGATAGAAGTACCGCCTCAACTAGTGATACCATATTGTAGTTTAGAGTGGGCAAGACCGAAATAAACTAGTTTCAAAACTTTTCTTGAGCAATATGGTTTGATTAGGTACATTTCCCGCGTCAAGAACAGCATATAAGTTTTAATGGCTTGGATATGAACTTTCCAATTTAAGTTGTTATCTATTAGTACTTCTAGATATTTATAGTGATGGACTGATTCAATTTTAAAACAATTTGACGAGCAATGAAGGTGTGACGTAAATCATATCCAATCATATGCGTGGAAATAATGAACTAAGTCGTGTAAGACATATTTGGATATTTGAAACGACATAAGTTTAGTTTTTTCGCTGATGATTATTTTATGCGCACGAAACCAAACCCTCAATGCTTCCAAATCCACTTTTCAAAAAATTGACGGACGGACAGACGGACGGACATAGCTCAACCGACTCAGCTACTGATGCTGATCATTTACATATATACTTTATTGGGTCTATCTGTAATATTTCTCTATGTTACTAACTATGTATCAAACTTAATATACCCTTAGGATAAGGTATAATGACTGAATAGATTTTTATACCCTATCCTAGGGGCAGGGCCGGCCCGAGTCAATTGAGCGCCCTGTGAAAGCCTTACCTTAAGCGCCCCATATCACCCCCGCCAGTGTACACTGGGGTAAAATACTCTTAAAGTTGGCATTAATTCAACCAGTAAAACTAGGAACCTGAAATTTCGCCTCGTTATTGTTGAGCAGTAGAAGTATATACATTTTTAAAATCCGCCCACTGACACGCCCACTTTTTAAAAAAATTGTGTTTTTTTTTACTAATTTTACAATAAATACGCAAAAATTTTCTTCAGCAAATATCTAGATTTTCACTTACCCTACAAATCTTCCATACATTGTGTATGGTCACGCCCACTTTTTGGGGGCAATTTGGTAAAAAAAAAAACTGTTTTTTGACTATTTTCTTAGAATAAGATCAATTCTTATGAACAAAATACATTATTATGTTAAAAATTCTGCAAAATCCATACTGACACCGCAAGACAGAATATTTAGCGACGTACATATATATGAAACCACTTATGTCATGTCATAGAGCTGTATCCTGACCTAACGTCAAATTTCTTCCTTTTTTTGTCAGAAAGCACATTTTTTAAAACAAAATTACAAGCAAATTCGCAATTTTTTTTTCAGATTTTCAAAAACAGTGAATCGAGGTGCCAAGAAAGAATAGTTTTGAGCTTTGGACGGCTTTGGAACATAACTTTACCGACCAGCATATACAAGCAAAAGTCAAAAAATAGACATTTAAAAGATGTTCATGATTCTAAACGTCTTATAAAATTAGTAGCACTCTCTAACAAACAACATATGAAAAGGCTACAATCCGTCTAGAGCGGATCGTATGATACCCTATCCCTTTTCTATACACAATTTTTTTTTTTTTAATATCTTATCACATTACTCCAAAACATGAATTTTCTCAATAAGTGGGTGTGGTAGTGTGCGGACTTTACTTTTCGGTCAATATATCCTGTAAATACTGTATATACTGTTCCTTAGAAGTTTATTGTTTGAATAAAAACGTCAAAAACGGTTTTTTGATAAAAACGCCCCTTAAATGTAGGCGTGGTCGAATATAAAGGTATGGAAGATTTGTAGAATAGAAATGTATCTACCTATTTACTTAAGTAAGTTTTTTTGAGTTTCATATGAAAATACTGAAAAAAAAGATTTTTTTGAAAAGTGGGGCGTGTTAGTGGGCGGATTTTGAAAATATGTACACTTGTATTGCTTACTTTTGCAAGGACCTCGTATACAAAATTAAATCGACCTAGCTCAAAATTTAAGGCCCATAAATTGGTGACACACAGACTGGCTCTTAAGGGTAGGGATGGGTGGATGGAAGTATATAAGTATATGTATATACATATGTATATATATGTTTTTTTTTATTATTTTTTTTTTTGCTTTTGTTACAGATATCATAGGTACTTATATCAAACACTCACGATATTTCCTACTTTAATTTATAAATACCATTTTGTATACGTACTGTAGTTCAAGGAAATAACACGTTTATTATGTTATCATGTTAAATGGATATTCGATAAGATACTTATTATTTGAACTAAGTTTATACCTTATGTAGTCCATTTACTGTATCCAGCAATACGGTTTAAATAATGTAATACATATTTAGTAAATATAGGTACTGATTGGTTTAAGTAATGTTACTATTATCATTATGCGTTTTAAATTTTATTTTCCTTTTTATTTCATTTTTATGAGATTTCCTATTTTTTGTGGTTATAACAATTACTTTTTTATCTGCTACTGCTTTTAACTTTTTAGCTTCAGGTGTGAGTATTACCCTTCATTTGCTCGTGTAGCCTAATCTGAAAATTTCGCAATTTATTCATGTAGTTATGTTCGGATTCATGGTTTACGTTCTTGTTGAAATTAGGTGTTCTTCCGTTAAGTAATTCTATTGGTGTTAAATTTGTTACAGAGTGAATGCTGTTGTTATATGTAGTAGGTGCTTCATTTAATATATCTTTGCAGATTTGTTTTGTATCTTTATCATATATCATGCGATACAGTAAAATGTATTGGCTTATTGGGAGATATTCTTCCCTGTCCAACTACAATAAGTTATTGCTATATAAGCAAATTCTAAAACCGGTATGGACCTATGGTCTCCAGTTATGGGCATGCACATGCCAAACAAATTTACAAAAAATTCAGGTCTTCCAAAATAAAGTACTAAGGAACATAGTCAATGCACCTTGGTATATACGTAACGCTGATCTTCATAGAGATCTAAATATCGAAATGGTTGAAGACGAAATTAAAAAAGTTGCTCAAATGCACAGACGTAGGCTTCTCAACCACGTTAGCTTAGAAATAACCGAATTATTAAATACAGACCATGTAATCAGGAGATTAAGGCGGATAAAACCGCTTGATCTATAAAAATTAGGTAAGAATAGAAATTAGGTTATATTTTCTACCAAAAAAGTTCAGAAATCCGACAACCGGCGGATTTCTCTTTTAAATTCTCAAACATTTCAAAAATAAATTGCTGATTAGTTGAACAACTAGGTGCAATGCCATTCGGGATGACGAAAGTTAGTCCCCCAGGGAGGTTTTTTAGATGGGTTAAAGTCCATCACTATTGCAGAAGCATCCCTCGCGTTCTAGCTCTGCAATGTCTTTCGATGATTTTCCCTTCCAGCGAACCCCCATACAAAAAAAAAAAAAAAAAAAAATCTTTATCATATACAACTCTATAGATCTCTATAAGTGTAGAGTGGAATCTTTCAACTGGAGAATTTCTTGTGGAATTTTGAGGTGTTGTTATATGCAATGTAATTTCATATTGGTTACAAAATTCCTTTAATAGACTTGAATTAAATTCTGATCCAAAGTCACACACTATCTTTTTGGGGATACCGTGATGTGCAAAGAATTCTCTTAATGCTTGTATTAGCTTTAAACTATTTCGAGTGGCCAAGAACTCGATCAATGACTGTCAATATCTGCTGATTATGAATTGCGTATATGTCTATGTGTATAGTGTCTAAAGGATGGCTAGGCATTTCCGTTCACTCGAACTAGACTTTTGGTGGGTGCCTATCATATTTCGCAGTTGACATTTCTCGCAGTTATTAATAATTTTCGTCACTTTAGATTTCATATGAGGAAAAAAGTAGGTTCGTCGTAGGTGTTGAATTGTTTCATTAATGCTTCTATGGTTTGATTTATTATGATAATCATTTATTATTTCGTCTTGATTGTTATTGCCTGGTATGTATATTTATTTTCTAGTCTCTGCGTTTTTTCTTTACATGCGATTTCCATTTTAGCTTTGCATCAAGTTTCATTCCAAGGTATTTAGCCTCGTTTGCGAACGGAATTTGAACCGAGTTCGAAAAAATCGGCAAATTAATTATTTTCTTATAAGTAAAATTTACATGCACAGATTTGGTCTCATTGAGTGCGATTCGCCAAACCTTTGTCCATTCATTTACTCTATCCAATGCCTCTTGCAATTTTTCTAGTCTCTTCGACCGTTTTACCCGCTGCCAATATAGCAGTATCATCGGCAAAGTGGCTAATTTCGTTCCTTCCACTTGCGGTATATCGCGAGTGTATAATAGATATAAAAGTGGACCAAGAACACTTCCTTGCGCACCCCAGCCATTATTTCCTTAAAATCCGAATATTCATTTCCACATTTGACACGGAATACTCTATTCATAATGTAGTTTCTTACAGTATTATATAAGTGCTCTGGCAAAACTTGTCGTAATTTAAATTTTAAGCCTTCGTGCCAGACCTCATATAATAATTCAATATCTCACTCATAGTTTGTCTTCCTCAAATTTAAAGATAGGAATCGCTAAATAAAAAACCCTTTAGGGAGAGAAAGTTTTAAATGCTTACGCACTTTAGTAATAAATGTTGAAGCTCCAGAATTTATACATTCTTTGTATCGAAAATTCACAATTCAAATCGTAACCATGCCCGTGGTGTATCATGGTGTATTTGTGGAGGACGATAACGCAAGACTGCTTTTTATGCACTTAAAGCTTGAGAAACAAATATATTTTCCCATTTAAAATGGAAAATGTGAAACATTTCATAAACATTTAATAAATGTTTCACAAGGCCTCCAGACCGAGTAAAACATTTCTGAAACATTTATTAAATGTTTATGAAATGTTTCAGAAATGTTTATGAAATGTCTTACAAAACAGTGTTTACTTTATTATTTGAAACTTCAATTATAATTTGTGCTGTCGACTAACACATATGTATATCTTAAGAAAGATTCAACACTGACGTAGTTAAGTGTGAATAACCAATCTTTAACATGTTTTAGAAAAGAGTAAAATTAAAATTTGTTATGATAAATGGTGGAAGCATGTTGAAAACTGTAGGGGCTGTAACTGTGCAGAAAAGAGAAAAATGAGTTTTGAAAGCGATTGGCATGTTAACAAGATGCAAGTCATTTATACGCAGATTATACAGTTGAGAGCTGCTGCTAGGAAAGTTACCGCTTTGTTTGAAAAATTCTCTTAGTACTTTAAAAACGTAAAGGTGTCTCATTGGTAAGATATTCAGGTTCTTAAATAAAGGAAAGCTCGGACTAAAGCGATTTTTATTACAGATGAGTCGAATTAAATGTTCTTGAGCTGTCAACAACGGTTTGATAGAAGTACCGCCTCAACTAGTGATACCATATTGTAGTTTAGAGTGGGCAAGACCGAAATAAACTAGTTTCAAAACTTTTCTTGAGCAATATGGTTTGATTAGGTACATTTCCCGCGTCAAGAACAGCATATAAGTTTTAATGGCTTGGATATGAACTTTCCAATTTAAGTTGTTATCTATTAGTACTTCTAGATATTTATAGTGATGGACTGATTCAATTTTAAAACAATTTGACGAGCAATGAAGGTGTGACGTAAATCATATCCAATCATATGCGTGGAAATAATGAACTAAGTCGTGTAAGACATATTTGGATATTTGAAACGACATAAGTTTAGTTTTTTCGCTGATGATTATTTTATGCGCACGAAACCAAACCCTCAATGCTTCCAAATCCACTTTTCAAAAAATTGACGGACGGACAGACGGACGGACATAGCTCAATCGACTCAGCTACTGATGCTGATCATTTACATATATACTTTATTGGGTCTATCTGTAATATTTCTCTATGTTACTAACTATGTATCAAACTTAATATACCCTTAGGATAAGGTATAATGACTGAATAGATTTTTATACCCTATCCTAGGGGCAGGGCCGGCCCGAGTCAATTGAGCGCCCTGTGAAAGCCTTACCTTAAGCGCCCCATATCACCCCCGCCAGTGTACACTGGGGTAAAATACTCTTAAAGTTGGCATTAATTCAACCAGTAAAACTAGGAACCTGAAATTTCGCCTCGTTATTGTTGAGCAGTAGAAGTATATACATTTTTAAAATCCGCCCACTGACACGCCCACTTTTTAAAAAAATTGTGTTTTTTTTTACTAATTTTACAATAAATACGCAAAAATTTTCTTCAGCAAATATCTAGATTTTCACTTACCCTACAAATCTTCCATACATTGTGTATGGTCACGCCCACTTTTTGGGGGCGATTTGGTAAAAAAAAAAAATGTTTTTTGACTATTTTCTTAGAATAAGATCAATTCTTATGAACAAAATACATTATTATGTTAAAAATTCTGCAAAATCCATACTGACACCGCAAGACAGAATATTTAGCGACGTACATATATATGAAACCACTTATGTCATGTCATAGAGCTGTATCCTGACCTAACGTCAAATTTCTTCCTTTTTTTGTCAGAAAGCACATTTTTTAAAACAAAATTACAAGCAAATTCGCAATTTTTTTTCAGATTTTCAAAAACAGTGAATCGAGGTGCCAAGAAAGAATAGTTTTGAGCTTTGGACGGCTTTGGAACATAACTTTACCGACCAGCATATACAAGCAAAAGTCAAAAAATAGACATTTAAAAGATGTTCATGATTCTAAACGTCTTATAAAATTAGTAGCACTCTCTAACAAACAACATATGAAAAGGCTACAATCCGTCTAGAGCGGATCGTATGATACCCTATCCCTTTTCTATACACAATTTTTTTTTTTTAATATCTTATCACATTACTCCAAAACATGAATTTTCTCAATAAGTGGGTGTGGTAGTGTGCGGACTTTACTTTTCGGTCAATATATCCTGTAAATACTGTATATACTGTTCCTTAGAAGTTTATTGTTTGAATAAAAACGTCAAAAACGGTTTTTTGATAAAAACGCCCCTTAAATGTAGGCGTGGTCGAATATAAAGGTATGGAAGATTTGTAGAATAGAAATGTATCTACCTATTTACTTAAGTAAGTTTTTTTGAGTTTCATATGAAAATACTGAAAAAAAAGATTTTTTTGAAAAGTGGGGCGTGTTAGTGGGCGGATTTTGAAAATATGTACACTTGTATTGCTTACTTTTGCAAGGACCTCGTATACAAAATTAAATCGACCTAGCTCAAAATTTAAGGCCCATAAATTGGTGACACACAGACTGGCTCTTAAGGGTAGGGATGGGTGGATGGAAGTATATAAGTATATGTATATACATATGTATATATATGTTTTTTTTTATTATTTTTTTTTTTGCTTTTGTTACAGATATCATAGGTACTTATATCAAACACTCACGATATTTCCTACTTTAATTTATAAATACCATTTTGTATACGTACTGTAGTTCAAGGAAATAACACGTTTATTATGTTATCATGTTAAATGGATATTCGATAAGATACTTATTATTTGAACTAAGTTTATACCTTATGTAGTCCATTTACTGTATCCAGCAATACGGTTTAAATAATGTAATACATATTTAGTAAATATAGGTACTGATTGGTTTAAGTAATGTTACTATTATCATTATGCGTTTTAAATTTTATTTTCCTTTTTATTTCATTTTTATGAGATTTCCTATTTTTTGTGGTTATAACAATTACTTTTTTATCTGCTACTGCTTTTAACTTTTTAGCTTCAGGTGTGAGTATTACCCTTCATTTGCTCGTGTAGCCTAATCTGAAAATTTCGCAATTTATTCATGTAGTTATGTTCGGATTCATGGTTTACGTTCTTGTTGAAATTAGGTGTTCTTCCGTTAAGTAATTCTATTGGTGTTAAATTTGTTACAGAGTGAATGCTGTTGTTATATGTAGTAGGTGCTTCATTTAATATATCTTTGCAGATTTGTTTTGTATCTTTATCATATATCATGCGATACAGTAAAATGTATTGGCTTATTGGGAGATATTCTTCCCTGTCCAACTACAATAAGTTATTGCTATATAAGCAAATTCTAAAACCGGTATGGACCTATGGTCTCCAGTTATGGGCATGCACATGCCAAACAAATTTACAAAAAATTCAGGTCTTCCAAAATAAAGTACTAAGGAACATAGTCAATGCACCTTGGTATATACGTAACGCTGATCTTCATAGAGATCTAAATATCGAAATGGTTGAAGACGAAATTAAAAAAGTTGCTCAAATGCACAGACGTAGGCTTCTCAACCACGTTAGCTTAGAAATAACCGAATTATTAAATACAGACCATGTAATCAGGAGATTAAGGCGGATAAAACCGCTTGATCTATAAAAATTAGGTAAGAATAGAAATTAGGTTATATTTTCTACCAAAAAAGTTCAGAAATCCGACAACCGGCGGATTTCTCTTTTAAATTCTCAAACATTTCAAAAATAAATTGCTGATTAGTTGAACAACTAGGTGCAATGCCATTCGGGATGACGAAAGTTAGTCCCCCAGGGAGGTTTTTTAGATGGGTTAAAGTCCATCACTATTGCAGAAGCATCCCTCGCGTTCTAGCTCTGCAATGTCTTTCGATGATTTTCCCTTCCAGCGAACCCCCATACAAAAAAAAAAAAAAAAAAAAAAATCTTTATCATATACAACTCTATAGATCTCTATAAGTGTAGAGTGGAATCTTTCAACTGGAGAATTTCTTGTGGAATTTTGAGGTGTTGTTATATGCAATGTAATTTCATATTGGTTACAAAATTCCTTTAATAGACTTGAATTAAATTCTGATCCAAAGTCACACACTATCTTTTTGGGGATACCGTGATGTGCAAAGAATTCTCTTAATGCTTGTATTAGCTTTAAACTATTTCGAGTGGCCAAGAACTCGATCAATGACTGTCAATATCTGCTGATTATGAATTGCGTATATGTCTATGTGTATAGTGTCTAAAGGATGGCTAGGCATTTCCGTTCACTCGAACTTGACTTTTGGTGGGTGCCTATCATATTTCGCAGTTGACATTTCTCGCAGTTATTAATAATTTTCGTCACTTTAGATTTCATATGAGGAAAAAAGTAGGTTCGTCGTAGGTGTTGAATTGTTTCATTAATGCTTCTATGGTTTGATTTATTATGATAATCATTTATTATTTCGTCTTGATTGTTATTGCCTGGTATGTCAGTTAATTTTTCTTTGCATCGAATTAGCTTGAAAATATTATTGTTTGAGAAAAAACTTTTAGGTCTGAGGTACTCTTTAAGGACAGATGTATTTATTTGTTTAACGAATGCATTTGCTTACCTTAAGATTCTACGACGGTTAGTCTTAAATAGTATTTTAAAAATCATTGGTGGGTTCATTATTGTATTCGTTTTTTCAAGAATAAGCTGCTCGCTAAATTCATTTAAAGGACGTTCTGAAATAGGTATTCCACCATCAAGATTATCCGGAGCTGAATGAATGGTTGATAGAATAGAACTTTCATCTAAGTCGACTACATTATTTTGTAGAGATTCATTGGTGTTTATTTCTATACGGCTCAATGCGTCAGCGTTAGTATTTGCGTTACCTTTCTTGTAATGAATCTCATAATCAAATTCCTCGAGTCTTAGTCGCCATCTAATTAATTTTGAGTTGCCATTTTTTAACGACCTTGATTCAAGCCAGCTCCTATCGCAAAATGCTTGCGTCTGTTGTCAAATTGAACAGTTTTTAAAAATCAGAGTATTGCAAAAGTGGATAATTGCTTAATATGTCATTGCAGTGTTGAAACAACTCACATATCTTTCGTCCAATTTGATTCGCCTCCCCTTCTTCAGACATTGAGTTAGCGGCTTAGTTATTTTAGAAAAATCTTGAATTAACCTCCTATAATAACCCAGTAACCCAAGAAACGATTTTATCTGCTTTGTAGTGCGGGGTAGGGGAAATTTCTTGATGGAATCGATCTTATCCGGGTTTGGCTTTACACCTTGTGATGTTACAATATGGCCAAGAAATGTAACTTCCTTACGTAAAAATTCGGACTTGTCCAACTGGATTTTAAGATTTGCCTGTCGTTATCTGGAGAAAACTTTGGTCAGATTTTCTGTGTGTTCTTGTAGGGATGTAGAGAACACAATTATGTGATCCATGTACACCAAACTTATTCTTCATTCAAAATATTGATGAAATCCAGATGCTAAGTCAAGGGTGGTAAAATACATTGATCTACCAAGCTTATCCAAAATATCGGTTATGTTAGGATGAGGATATCGATCGCCAATAATTTTCTCGTTAAGCTTTCGATAGTCCACTACTAATCGCCATTTTTGTTTATCGGATGCATCTCTTTTTTTCGGGACTATCCATATCGGACTGCTCCATGGCGAGTAGCTTGGTCTTATAATTCCCTGCCCAAGTAGTTCGTGTATTTGTGACTTAATCTCTGCTTTGTGGATTTCTCGATATCTGTACGACTTAGTGTGTATAGATATATCGTTATTTGTTTTGATACGATGTTTAATTGCATTTATGAATGAAAGAGAATTGCCTTCTTTAAAAAAAATATCATCAAAAAGTCTTCTTATTTTAAAAAGAGCTTCCTTTTCCTCTTTATTCAAGTGGTTAGTTCTAAGTAAATTTGTTATATCGTTCTGGGTTATTGGATGAATTTGGTCTGAGTTATAACTTATGTTTATGTTATGTACTTCATTGTAACTGCTATGTGGTTCTACCTTAAGTAGTTGTTCTAAAAAGAGTTTTTGTTCGTAATTAGATAAATTAATAATTTTTACTCGAATGTACCAATTTATAGCCTTATAGATGCCTTCAGGTACTTTTAGAAATTTATTTATTATAGTAGGGCGCATATAGATATTTTCATTTTCGATATCTACTGGAAGTGAAGCTATTATTATTAAGTTCGGCAAAACGTTAAAAATGTTTGACATAAGGTTAGGTTTAAACTGAAGTCGCATTGAATCTTTGTTTGTCTCTAAGATTTTATCTTTAAGGTTAATTCTTGCATTCTTGCTATTAAGCCGTCAATAGGAATGAAACTTGAAATCTAAGAATCTAAACTCTTCGTCCGTATTAAATTCTTTAAATGCGGAGAGAGTAACTTGCCTGTTTAGTTGGTGTTTATTAAGTACAGTGGTTATTAAAATTGGTTTAATAATTTCGTGGATGTCAGGGTTTGTATGCTTAGGGTTGATAAGGTTTGCAGAAGCTCCTGTATCAACCAGAAACTTAATAGTTTGTCCATTACTAGATAATATATTAATATATGGTAGTATACCTGAACTGTGCTTATTTATGTCCGAGGCATCCTACTTGTTGTCCGAGGCATTTATTTGAAAATTTGTGTCATCTATTTCATAGTTGCCCTCATCACAAAAATTGAAAGTCTCATCTGGTATAGCTTGACCTTGCGGTACACAATGATCCAGCTGTGAATAGTAGCACGGTTCTGGGGCAAACGCAACATAACTTGAGTGATTCAAAGAAGTCGTCGGATTATGACGATAGGTGCTGTGCTGCTGTTGTTAAAGGCGTTGTTGTTAAGGGCGAAGAAAGAATTCTGTTCTTTAATACAAAAATTAAATGCTTCCTGAAGGGTGATAGGTCTCATTACTCTTATAGTTGACCCAAGAGGTCCCCTTAGTCCGATTAGAAATGTATTAAGACACATTTCTGAGTGGAGCTTGTTTTTAGCTAAAACAATATTAGGGAGGTCATATACAATGTATAGAAGATTTGTAGAGTAAGGAAATTTCTACATATTTGCTTAAATAAGTTTTTCCGAGTCTCATACAAAATTAATTTTTCGAAAAGTGGGCGTGTCAGTGGGCGGATTTTAAAATTTTTTACACTTGTTCTGTCCCGATGTCCAAAGACCTCGCATACAAAGTTTCATTGACTTAGCTTAAAATTTAAGGCCCAAAAACTGGTGACTGACAGACGGACATGGCTCAATCGATTTGGCTATTGATACTGATTATTTATATATATACTTTATTGGGCCTGTCTGCAATATTTCTCTATGTTACAAACTATGTATCAAACTTAATATACCCTTAGGATAGGGTATAAAAAAAACATTGTTTTCAGTATTTTCATACTGTTTTTTCAACTCGAAAAAACTTACTTGAGCAAATAGGTAGATATATTTTACCCGACATCTTTTCCATACTAAGTATACGGCCAGGCCTACTTCTATATCACTTCTAAGGAACAAAATAGAGTATATATTGAAAAAAAAATCCGCCCACTACCACACCTTCTTATACGGTGGAAAAAGAAGCTATATGTAAAGTTAAGGGATATGGTATCAAACGACAGATTGTAGCAATTTTATATGTTTTTTATTAATGATTTGCAGTTCGTCCGCGGTCGATCAAAACTAATTTTTCTACTTTTTGGACGTTTTCTTCAGGGACCACTAGTACAGGACAGAGTCTTGCCTTGTTGAATTGCGGAAAAACATTTCGAATGGAGATGGATTTGTTTCGAAAAGATTGCGGGTTTATATTTGTATCAATTGACTTTGACAGACACCACTGAGTTTCCTAGTCGAAGGATGGCACAACATAATATGAATTTGCATTGACATCTGAGATTCAAATGATTCACAATACTTTCAAGACTTTTTAGTCAGAGATGCATGGTAACCAAGCGGTGACGTAAGATATTAATACTACCAAAGATTACCACAGATGAAGTTATTATTGAAATGATGTGGTGCTTAAAATTCTAAAGAGTGCCGCAATTACTGCTATCACTAATCAGAAGATAACTCCGTTTTGAGTATATCATATCCCGAACTTATCAGGCGCCCCTCGTATGTCAGGGTTGCCATTTAACCGTATATTCCGGGAATTTTTTCCCGATTTCCTATAACAATACCGGTCTCCTGAACATTTTATGAAATCTTCCAATTTTCCAAGTGCATATTTTGTATACGAAGACTTTGAAAAACGGTACAGCACAATTCTGCACATTTTTTAAATCGACGAGCTAACACGTCCACTTTTTGATATAAAATGTTATTTTCACTAATTTTACAAGATAATCGTAAATGTATACATTTACTTAAGGGGATCCCCCCCATTCTCGATTTTTAATTTTGACGATTTTTAATGGTAAATGAACATAAATTATTTTTTAGGCTTGTAACTTCACATACATTTATTTGAAGACTTAAAAAAGAAGAAAACAATTTTACATAATTTTTTGTTTGTTTTTGTTTTGGTTTTTGTGATCCAACAAAAGCCCTTCTTTTCGGCGGCGCGCGTGATTTCCGCTCACTGGAACATCTGAAGCCAAAAATTCCAACTGTATTAGAAAGAGTACATGTTTGGATATGGTGGTAAAACATTGTTTTCAGTATTTTCATATGAAACTCGAAAAAACTTACTTGAGCAAATAGGTAGATATTTTTTTACCCGACATATTTTCCATACAAAGTATACGACCACGCCTACTTTTTAGGGGCGGTTTTCTTAAAAAAAAACAGTTTTTCGGCGTTTTCGTTGGAAAAATATCACTTTGTAGGAACAATATTTAATATATGTTGAAAAAAAATTCAAAATCCGCCCACTACTATGCCCAGTTCTTGAGAAAACTCATGTTTTGGAATAATTTGAAAAAGAAAGACACTTAGAAAAAGTATAGTGTATCACACGATCCGCATCAGACGGATTGTAGCCTTTTCATATGTTTTTTTTTTAAAGTGGGCGTGTCAGTGAGCGGATTTGGAAATTTTTACTATTGTATTGCTTACTTTTGCAAGGATTCAAAATTTCATCGACCTAGCTCAAAAACTGGTGACACACAGACTGACGGACGGACAGACGTACGGACGGACATAGCTCAATCGACTCGGCTAGTGATGCTGATCATTTATATATGCCCTTTATGGGGTCTATCTGTAATATTTCTCTATGTTACAAACTATGTATCAAACTTAATATACCCCTAGGCAGGGCCGGACCCACCATGTGTGCAGAATGTACAAATGCACAGCGCGAGTTATGTATGCATAGCGTACCCAACACTAACATAGATATAACATATATTCGATCATCCAAGTGCTAAACTAAACTACATAATATTTACTAACATTAACATAATAGAAATTATTTGCAAATTAAGCCAAACATAAAGATAAACACATATGAAACTTAAACATATATAATACATACATAATAGACTACATGTTCATTGTTACACAATTACTTACACTTTTTACACAACTCAAACATGTACTCTTTCTAATACCGTTGGAATTTTTGTTTCAGATGTTCCAGTGAGCAGAAATCACACGCGCCGCCGAAAAGAAGGGCTTTTGTTTGATCACAAAAAACAACAACAAAAACAAAAAAAAATTATGTAAAATTGTTTTATTCTTTTATAAGTCATCAAATAAATGTATGCAAAGTTACAAGCCTAAAAAATAATTTATGTTCATTTACCAGCCCATTGAAAATCGTCAAAATTAAAAATCGAGAATGGGGGTGGGGTGTCCTTAACCAACAAATCTTCTAAATATGTATAAGATATGACATTGCCCACTTTTAAAAGGCGTTTTGTATAACTATAATTATTTTCTCTGCATATGGTCCGTTAAAACGGACGTCTTCTAAATGTCATTTTTTTACTGAAATGGGCTTGCATTTTTGAAAATTATAAGTATATTTTATACCATTGAGTAAGAGTGCTGTGACAAATTTAAATAAGTGAGTGCGTCAAGAAGTGAAAATGGCAAATCGTAAAGGGTAAGTTCTTTTAGAAATAATTATCTTCTTAGGTATACGAAAGTGATTATTTCGGGTAAAAGAGTTACTTTATTAGTTATTGCATATAATATGTGCAAATAAGTGGATTTGTTGTCAATTAGCTAAAGTTATTGGTGTTTTTTAACTATGTCCACTTAAACGGACTCCATGCTGCCATGTCATTTTATATTAGTATTACATATGTATATTTATGTACATTTTTGTCATTTCTTGAAAGTGTTTATTGAAAGGCTAACTGTTGCGAAAATTCTTCACGAATTGGACGCTGGGGATGAGCTTTTTGATATATATTTTTACGCTCTACCCGTCATTGACGGATGCGAAACTGATTAAGATTCGGATAATAGCGATAAGAGCACGAAGCGAATGAAAATCAATTGGGACCTACAATGCTCCGAACTTTTGGTCAAGTGCAAACTGTTCGGCGGCGTGGTGGAAATAGCAATAAGTCTTCAAGTTCCGATGAAAGTGATGATGAAACTCTTTTTCAAAGAAATTAAAATTGTTTGTGGGAATGAGCATCAAGCTTCAAGAAAATCGGAAACCACCTACTGGGCGAACTCATAACCGGAATATAAAATCGAAACAAAATTGGAGCCAATTCCACCAAGCCAAGAAGCTCAGTTATCTCAGTCGCCCGTCGATTTTTTCAAGCTTTTTATACCCCATCCTAAGGGTATCTATATTAAGTTATATTAAGTTTAATACATAGTTTGTAACATAGAGACATATTAAAGGTAGTCCACATAAAGTATGTATATAAATGATCAGCAATACTAGCCGAGTCGATTGAGCCATGTCCATATGTATGTCTGTATATAGGAAAGGGATATGGTATCACGCTCCAGGCTGATTGTTGCATTTCCATATGTTTTTCACACTATTTCTTTTTGTATCTCTTGAGAATACTCTGGACCCAGTTAAAAAAATCACTTCAGTAATTTTTTACTTGATTTAGTATTGATCTTTAATGCGAAAACAGTATAGTCAAGGGTGTTTATTTACTTTTGTGATTGACTGTCATCACTTCATCACTTCCCCATCACTTGTACAACGATTTGTATTTTTCAAAGCTAAGATAGCTCTATAGATTTTTTTTCCCTTAGCTCGTACAAAGGCATCTGCATAAAACTTGTTTCGCGTATCTTTAATATTTTTGCGAGAGGTTTTGCACAGATTATTGTAATTTTTTTAAGATTTACGTTTCTCTGATGTTTCCTGCATTTCACTGCAATTTTATTTTTATTTTTAATTTGCTGCAAGAGATCATGCGTCATCCAAGGCTGTAAAAAATGTTTATTGCTCAAATTGACGCAATTGATGCATTATTTTCTGAATAATTCAATTCATTTCCCAGAATTCATATTTTACAGACTCATTTAGTAAACTAAAATTCGTACAATACCTTTCTTTTAAACTTACATTGAATGCAACCATATAATCATCTGTTAATTTTAAATCAAATACAACACCACTAAATGAAGACGTGTTGTTTTTATGAAGACTGATAATTATATGGTCAACTCAGTTACGCGGGTTGGTTCATTTATATAACTTTTTAGACCACTCAACGCCACAAGAAAAAGATAATTCTCTGTTTCACAGTCAAAAACATTTAAAACGTCAATATATAAATAAGTCACTTATTAAAATTAAATTTTTATATTTTAAAAACCAATTCTCAATTTCAATGCATCAGCGGTACGAAAGTTAAACTGAGAACAATCGCGTACAAAACCATTTTTTATATAAACTATCAGCTGAGTATGTGTTATTACAGTTTCCAAAAAGCATATACCCTTGTATGTTATATAAATCTAATTCATTCTCATATATCCATACTTCGCTCAAAACAATAACGACAGACAAATTCATAAGAGAATCAATATGTGCTATAAGAGCCAAGAAGCTTTTCCTCAAACTACGAATATTTGCTAAATATCTGCAGAGAATATGCCAACCTTAAATCCACTTCTCATTCTCAGATTCTTAAAAGAAACTGGTCTGGAGCAGTGTTGCCGCAAGAGTTTTTAAAAAAGTATCTAGAGTATGTAGAGAGAAACAAAGTATCAATAGGTATCATTAAAACATTAAAAAAATACGGAACAATAACTCACAATTCAGTGGATAAGGGGATTGGCTGGGCTTTTATAGTGTTTTCTTCTCGAAATTAAATAAACGAAGTATCACATCGAAAAAAGGGCTAAAAAGTATCACTTTTGATACTTTGGTATCAGTATGGCAACACTGGTCTGGAAAGAGAGCTCTATGGGAATTGCATACCCGTCAAAAACAATTCCAAAGGAATTGTAGGCGAAGGGGTAAACTGATGAGGGGACAAACCTCTCCAAGATTAGTAGGGGACACCCGCACAATAGACCACAAGGTCGCAGCGCAGAATACCCTATACAAACAATAATAATAATAATTTGCTACTGTAAACCGTGACAGTCTCTTATAGAATGATTGACTAGTAAGCTAAGTGCCAAAGAACAAGGGAAATTTCCTGAGGGCCCAACAAGGGAAATTTACTGGCTGCTATTGCTATTTTATGAAGCGTTTACATTGAGACGTAAGCAGATGTGTTTACATTGTGCGCGACACGTTACAAGTTCAACGTTCAATGGCATTTCTTGCACAGCAGGAAGTCTAAATTTTACTCATACAATTACAATTGTGAATGTAAAACTTTTAAATCGTCAAGTATCTTAGATCTATGTAATGCCTAAAAGGGTCCGAGGTAAATTTGAAAACCAGTTTTGTTTGTTTTCATGCGCTCGTAAAGCATCTTTATGGTGCCTGTAAAACTAGTGGGTAGTAAGTAGTTGTACAAAAACGCTTTGTCCCAAGAGTGCCGGAAATTTCGTTAAATAGACGTGATTCAAATTGGGTTACTTGATCGTTCGTGATTGTTTGTGGAGCTCCGAACCTGGATACCCAGTTTTAAATAAAGGCGGAGACAACTACTGGAGCACTTATGTTTATACCCTATCCTAAGGGTAAGTATGTTAAGTTTGATACGTAGTTATTAAGAGAGAGAAATACTAAAGATAGACCACATAAAGTATACATATGTATGAATAATCAGCAACACTAATCGAATCGATTGAACCATATCCTTCCGTCCGCCTGTCCGTCCGTGTGTCACCAGTTTTTGAGCCTTAAATTTTGAGCTAGATTGATGAAATTTTGTACATATACGATACCCTTACAAAAGTGAGCAAAACAAGTGTATTATTATTTTTAATCCGCCCACTGACACGCCAAATTTTCGAGAAAATCACTTTTTCAGTTATTTTATTTGAAAATCTTTAGGGGCGGTTTTCTAAAAAAAACAGTTATTTTTCGATTTCAATCAAATAATATCAATTCTTAGGAGCAAATTTAAGTATGTGTTGAAATATTTTTGAAATCCGCCTATTATTTTGATTTCATAAAAAATAAAGTGCACGACTGTGTAGTACGTAATTGCACCTTTGTTCTGTTAGTTGGAAATGAATGAACTTTAATAAACAAAATTATATGAACTTTTTTTAATTCATCATAGAATTAAATGCCTTATTTTTGTATTAATTAAATTTTGCTCACCTTTCGATTTTGACCAAAATCGATTGAATATTAACCGAGAAATGGCCATATTTCTAAAACCAGTTATTAAGTAGAGCACCGTTGTACGCTTTTTTAGCCAAAAATGTGGTACGCCATTTTGTGGCATTTGTATAGACTAGCTTCAATATGAAACTTAATCAAAATCCTTATAGCCGTTTTGGAGTAAACCGATTTTTTGTTAAGTTGGCTACAAGTAAAGTACCGTTCTAAGCAATTTTGGCCAAAAACGTGGTACTCCATTTTACTAGACTTCACAAGACTAGCATAAGTATAAAATTTAATCAAAATCGTTTGAGCCGTTTTCGAGAAAATTGTCTAAAACCGCTTTACCCTAAGAAAAGTACCGTTATTGTCACTTTTAACCAAAAATTTGCCATCTTTTAGCATAAGCCCATTTCTATACACACTAAAAATTTGAATGAAATTGGGTGACCCGTTTTTTAACAAATTGGCGCTAAGTGCCGTTAGAAGAAATGTTATAAAATAAAATGTATATAAGCTCGATTCAGCATGAAGTTTAAACAAAATTGGTATACCAATTTGGCTATAGGTAAAGTATCGTTATTAAAGATTTTGGCCAAAATTGTGGTACGCCATCTTATAGCACTTTCCCAAACTAGCCGAAATATGAAATTTAAAAAAAATCGTAGGAACCGTTTTCCAGGAAATCTGCTTTTTGTTAAATTGGCCCTAAGTAAAGTACCGTTAATATTAGGGCTTGAAAGACAATTTCAATTTAGCCTCTAGGGATTACCCCACAGACCCTAGATATAAAGTTTGATCAAAATCCGTGCACACGTTTAGGCTGTAGCCTCGCTGACAGACAGACAGAATTTTCAGAACCACCTTTTTTGACTTCTCTGTAAAGGTAATATCAGAATTTATCAAAATCCCGAGTTCGAAAATTTCACGAATCCGAAACTAACCCTATACTACGTATCGTTGCAATTAAAAATTGAAAGCAAATTTACGCAACGTTCTGGTGGAAGTGGGAACATACACAGTACATACCTACATACATACATATGTATGGCTGCATACAGGAAAGGGATAGGGTATTACACGATCCGCTCCAGGCAGATTGTAGCGCTTCCACAAGCAGTATTGGGCAAAAATTATTTGCCATTAAAAATCGACACTTAACAATTGATTTTTTTAAGCTCCAATTGTCAATTGCAGTTATTATTGAAATAATTGTTCATTTAAAAAAAATAATTGCACTTTCAATTGCTGCCCAACACTTCCCACAAGCCCAAACATCAGCCTTATATGGGTACATGCCCCTACCGAAGAAGCTGAAGACCCTGGCAAGAAGGAATATTAAAACCTCCTGAACTGGACCGATCCTACAGAGCCTGTGGATGTGCGCACCTTTCGAGTGGCAAACGTCGACTCTGACCACTATCTTGTTGCAGGCCGACCATGCTACGAGAAAAAGCTGCGAGCCGTCCTGAAGAAGGAACTTAACAATAGACGCCTTAGCACGCCCGAAGGAGCTAGAGCCTACAAAGAGCACATAGCCGAGAATCTCTATACAGTGCATTCACCCAACACAAATGGTAACAACTAGCGGACCAAATTGGCCCTTGGTATGATGATTAGTGCGTTCAGCGGAAGAAGGTGATAGAAGATGAACACAAGAAAGCGCTGCAGCAGGAAACAAGAAAACCGAGAGAGGAGTACCGGACCAGAAAAAGAGAAGAGAAGAGAATCCCGTGTAAAAAGAAAAGTGACCACGCAGATTTCCAGCTCAAGGATATCGAGGAACTCGAGAGCGCAACAATATCCGGATTTTTTTTTAGAGGAAAGCCAAGCAGATGGCTTTAAACCCGGAACGCAGGCTCTTCGAAATAGCGAAGGCAACCTAGTCAACGACGCACAGCCAATTGTTAATGTGTTATAGCAACACTTCCAGGGCGAGAAGAAAACCCACCTCCAGTCAATGCAGAAACCCCCCCCCCCCCTCTCCCTGTAGACAGGCCCTATAAAGATTCGATTGAGCCCTGTCCATCCGTCTGTCTGTCCGTCCGTCCTTACGTTTGTAACCAGTTTTTGGGCCTTAAAATTTGAGCTAGGACAATGAAATTTTGCGTACGTCCGTCCGTCCGTCTGTCCGTCCATGTGTCACCAGTTGTTGGGCCTTAAATTTTGAGCTAGGTTGATGAAATTTTGTATACGAGGTCCTTGCAAAAGTAAGCAATACAAGTGTAACTTACTTTTTTAGTAATATTACATGAAACTCGATAAAACTTACTTAATGTAATATGAAGATATTCTCTTAGCCTACATATATCTTCAGTGCATTGTTTTTAGGGGCGTTTTTATAAAAAAAAATGTTTCTTGAAGGTTTTATCGAAATAATAGCACTTCTTGGGAGCAAAATACAGTATATGTTGATAAATTTACAAAATCCACCCACTACCACGCCCACTTATTGAGAAAATTTGTGTTTTGGAGAAGTTTTATAAGATATTTGAAAAAATGTTGCTTAGGTACATTGCTTAGGTATATTGGTGGAAGAAGGAGCTGTGCATAGGAAAGGGATAGGGTATCATACGATCCGCTCCAAACGGATTGTAGCCTTTTCATATGTTTTTTTAATCGATTTAAACTGTTAAGCGCTCACAAATTCTAGTCGCTACTGATATTCAGTCCCTTTTCCTTTAATATGTATTTATTACGATTTATAGTCCATTTATGGGACATTTCGACAGCCTTACTTAAAAATTAATATACATATTATATTTGCCTTCTTATGCCATATACATACATATGCATTTACATATGTACGTAAACATAATATAGAAATAAAAATATGAATATTCGTCTTCATCCTTTAGAATAAATAAAAGCAACGTATCTAATCCATACACACCTACACATATGGATGTATGTACGTAGGATTAATGTAAGTATGTACGTACATGTATGTATTTAAATTATAATAGGTAGAATCGTTTAATTTACAGCTCCTATCATACCAATGCGATAAATTGAGTTCCCTAAATAATTTTTTTTTCCCGACTAAATTGACGACGGCTACTACCAAACAACATGCCTTCTGAACACAATTCACATCCTAGCCAAATCTAGTGGCCATTAAACCACCCAGCAAAAAGCATAAGCCTTATTTAAGGCTTACTACAGTGCATTTTATTCCTTAGCATGTAAGAGTTGTTATTAGTAAGGGATATTAAATCTCATACAACATACCTTATTTTATACCTTACTCTAACACAGGCCATGTCCTACGAGATCAGGTATACGTTGACATACCTTTAACATACCTTATTTATTGCTTAGCATAAGCATTAAATAAAACCTTACTTCAGGCTTATTATAAGTTTTTTTTTCGCTTAAAATAAGTATTAAATAATACCTTATTTAAGACTTATTATCAGTTAAATAAAAGACGTGCTATCTTATTTAATTGAAAAAACTTTTATTTAATTTTTTTTTTGTTACTCAAACTAAAACTTATGCTTGCGTTGATCCAATCTATTTTTTCCTTTTTTGATCGCCTCCTTGACATATCATCGATGGACGAATAAAATTGATTTACGGAGCCTAAATAAAGATAAATATTTTAGAATCTTGTAATTAAATCAAATATCTATATAAACTTACCGTACAGCGTTGACCGGGAAAATTTGAAGGCGTTAATTGGCCTCATGTTTTTCCGGCCGTTAAAGTAATTTTCCGCCAGTTTCTCTTATTTTAAAATTCACTTTATTTTCACTTTATCACTATAAAAACTTGTACGCTTTCTTCAACTATCCACGCACAAATGACGAATCAGCACTAATATATCTGATGTATGCCTTACTATAAGGCGTCTATAAGAATTATGAAGTCATATAGTGCCGTTCATTTGCAAAAATGTTCTTTCCTGTCCTGTCTGGGCTGTTTTTCTTATATACACCTTACAATAAGTCTTATTTCAGTCTTATTAGGGGTATTAAATAAGATTTATTTTTTTTGTTTATACCTTATTTATACCTTAGCCTGACAAACCTTATAAAATTTTTTGCTGGGCACATCAGAACTTATATTTTATACATACATATGTATGAACCAGTGGCGTCGCGTGAATTATTTAGATGGGTGTGGAATTCGTAAAATTATATATTTTCTAAAAATATCAACAAATTGCGATTGTGGAAATACATTGCCCGAAAATACTTCCCATTTATTGTTTTCTCAACCAAAATTACAAATAAAAAGAAATTTTATAAATTTTTGTTATTATAAAAATAGACAACGTAAAATGAAATTTAATAAACTAATAAAGTAATAACTAAACTACTCTACTAACTTAATATTTATAAACATTATAAATTAAATCGATTCTTCGATTTTGTAATCTAAATTCTTCCATTACCTTTTAAAAAAAATCAAACTTTGGAAACTCCGCAAAAATTGTTAGGTATCTCTTGAAAAATAATACCTAAACGAAAAGCAAAGTTCATCCATTCATAATTCACATTTTTCTTATGAAATCGGGTGTTGGTGTATTGTACCTACACATGCACAAAATAACATCGCAACAAGTACGATGGGGTACTACGGATATGTAAACCAAGAGGAGTACATATAATCGGCTACGCTGACGATATAGCAGTGGTTGTTGTGGCTAAAACACTAGAGGAAGTGACGCAACACTGCAACAACACAATTAAAGACGTGAAAACGTGGCTTCGTTCATCAGGCCTGGAACTCGCAGAACACAAAACGGAGGCCGTCCTCATAAGCAGCCGCAACAAAGTTGAGCGCCTAACAATAGAGGTAGGCGAACACATTATAGAGATGAAGCCCTACATAAAGTACCTGGGAGTACTGCTTGACCATAGGCTAAACTTTAGAGAACACCTAGCCCACACAAGCGTAAAGGCAAACCGGGTGGTTGCAGCAATATCCAGGCTAATGCCCAATATTGGAGGACTAAAGCAGCCTATAAGAAGCCTACTTGCGACAGTTAGCAAGTCAATCCTCATGTATGCAGCCCCCATATGGGAACCGGCTACAGCTGTAAACTCATACATGAGGGGGATTAATTCGGTACACAGAAGAACATTGCTTAGAATATGCTCCGCATATAGAACGGTATCGGGGGATGCAACTAATGTAATAGCAGCGCGAATGCCTATCGACCTGGAGGTCAGAGTAGCAGCATGCATGCAGAACAGCGACAACGAGGAAAGAAGCACCATCAGAGCGACTGCAAAATTAGAATGGCAACAACGATGGAGCACGTCAGAAAATGGCCGATGGACCTACAAACTGCTGCCAAATATCGAAGAGTGGACCACAAGGAAACACGGGGAGGTAAACTTCTACCTCACTCAATTCCTAACAGGACATGGAAGTTTTCGGGAATACCTTAACAAATACAATATCGCAGATGATCCTTTCTGCCGGCACTGTGAAGGGAAAGTCCAAAACGCGGAACACGTCCTTGTAGAGTGCAAGCAATATGAGTCTGTGAGAAACATCCTAGTTCGAGAGATGGGAAATGCGGTAACCCCAAGGCGCCTAATAGGTTTCGTGCTCTCAAGAAGAGAAGCTTGGGTGTTTGCCGACAACATTATTGCAAGCATAATGCAGGAGCTACGGCTGGAAAACCAAACACAAAGAGCCGAAGAAGAACAGAGCCCTCCAGCATAACGAAGAAGACATGACGTCAAAAACCTGCCCCTACGAAGGAATGCCTTGATCGGCGGTACCGTAGGGAAAACAGGACAGTTTGGGGGGCGGTGGTTTAGCACGTAAACATTCTAGAGCATGGAGTCGGGCATAACTTCGTAGTACGGGCTGCGAGTATCCATAAAGAGTCCATCGCCTCCATCGCATCAAAAAAAAAAAAAAAACATCGCAACTCTCGTGCACTGCTTTTTTTCTCACGAGTACAATGTTATGCATTGTATATTTCACTTACTCGTATGAGCTAAAGTGGCTACAGACACTAAAACATGGTACGGCTTAGTAAGTGCTGAACGTCTGTACACAATCACCAGAAACCAGTTTGGTTGATGTTTGGTACGAGTGAAATCAAATCAGATACAAAAGAAAAGAAAGTAAGAATTGAGCTCGTGCACAGAAAACTGTCGCACGAGTTCACTACAAAGTCATCAATGTATGTACACAACTTCAACAAAGTTGAGAAACCAGTTTGGTTGATGTTTGGTACGAGTAAAATCAAATCGGATACAAAAAAAAAATAAGAATACAACCAATGTACAGAAAACTGTCGCACGAGTTCACTACAAATTCATCAAAGATTCTATGTACAATGCCGTGCGGGTGACGAATGACGATGGGGATGGATAATTTATTTGATGGAATCAACAGAATCATGCACTGCGAGATTTCGTGCGCGTTTATTATTATTATTTTTTTTGTTTCTCAACAATGAAGTATTTTTTAAAGAAAAATTATAAGAATTAGGATTATGAATATGGTTGAATACAGTGTTCGTTAAGATCTTTTTTCGTTAGATCAGGGTGTGCGATGCACACCTAGCACACCGTAACGAGAGCTTCTATCATGTACATATGTATGTATACAATTTTTCAAATGTAATGCACTCCTGCCAAAGGGCAAACAACTCTCGTCGGATTATCACGTGCCTCTATCCCATAACGACGCCATCCGCCGAACCAAGCTAAATATCACTCACATTGCGCGCGCTCATCATCTACACCCCCCAACCCCTGGGCTTGGGTCTAACCTTGTCCTTTCATACCTCATAGGAAAATTACTCATAATTAGAAGGCCGAGCTCACCGTTAATTTCAGCGTGCAATTTGTCCCAATTTCCATTCCGCACACGCTCTGAGAAACCACACGCAACCGACTTGCATCTGCGTCTTTCTAATCCTTATTCAATTATTCCTGCATGCGCAGAAGCCTGGTTTAACCCTTACCCAATCTTGGTTGCTGCTGCAGCAGCAACATAAGAAGCATAAATAAGCACTTAATTAACTGCTATTGAAAGTTGCATAAGACCTAATAATTTTGTTAATGTATCTCTTCGCGGGCAACAGCATAGAACAGAGATATTTTCGCGCGCACGATAGTAATTCCTTTTTCGGTAAACGAGCTCTGCACACGCATTCAAGGGGCACTTACGCTGAACAGTGACCACCACCGCCGCACCGCCAAATTCCGTTTGATAAAGCGTGTGCCAGAAATTGCCTGGACTGTATCGAGCCACGAAGATTGCCATACAAGTGATCATTACAAAGCCATAGCGGTCATAATGAAAGCAAGTCAGGGAAGGCGCGGCGCAACAGGGAAAGGAATCAATTTTAAACCAGTGAAAAATGCTACAATCCGCCTGAAGCGAATCGTATGATACCCTATCCCTATCTTATTTGATCGTGTCAGTGGGCGGTGGAAAATGTATTCACAAAATTTTCTATTTTGCCCTATAAACTTATATTTTTAATCGAAAAATAATTTTTGAAGTAAACGCCCCTAAATAGTGGGCGTGGTCATATACAATGTATAGACAATTTGTAGATTTAGTGGATATCTACATATTTGCTCAAGTAAGTTTTTTCGAGTTTCATATGAAAATAGTGAAAAAAGTTAATTTTTGTGAAAAGTAGGCGTGTCAGTGGGCGGATTTTAAAAATTTTTACACTTGTATTGCTTACTTTTACAAAGACCTCGTATACAAAATTTCATCAACCTAGCTCAAAATTTAAGGCCCAAAAACTGGTGACATACGGACGGACGGACATGGCTTAATCGACTCGGCTATTGATGCTGATCATTTATATATATACTTTGTTGGGTCTATCTTTAATATTTCTCTATGTTACAAACTATGTGTCAAACTTAATATACCCTTAGGATAGGGTATAAACATTGGTTCTTTCTTCTCCTGCCACAGTATTGCTTGCAAATGAATTAATTTGTGCCTCGGAGGCTAATCGAGTGAGCGAAAGGGATACAAAGAAGTTACATCTGTGTGCAAAGTTTGCAAAAAAAAAATCAGAAAAAGGACCCCCCACATGTTCCCCCAAACGAGAAGGACACAAAGCATCAGTGAAATTGTTTTTTGTTTTTTTTTTTTTTTGTTGTAAACATGAGTAAACAAACAAGATTCTCGGCGAGAGATCGGTGCGCAGATCACTTGATTTCATCACGCATTTTAAACGATCTTCGTTGGTTTTATTTTCATCTCGGTTTTGGCATATTTAATGCCAAAAATCTTTTCGACGATGGGAAAGGCAAGGGCATTTGCACGTAAAAGGTGCGCGCTTGTTGTTAATCAGTGACGATCATAATGACCGCGGAGGAGCGAGATTATCAACATCTTGATGGACCTTTGCTGCCACTCTCACTTGGGTGCGTGGTGGTTACCGCCGGCACAACGATCAATCAACACAGGAATGTCAATCATGATGATGATGTGCGATGACGATGAAGCGCCATCACGCGTTCATTTCTGCAGGGGAGGATCACGGCTGGTTACTTGTTAGTTGAGTTGGAACAGATGGGAGAGATGCTTTGTGTGTTGTACCAAACATTAGAAAAATTCGGATAGTAGGGACTTGCACCTTAATGCAATTTTGATATTGAGTTAATAAGCAAAGTACTGTTATATGTAATTTTAGCGAAAACATGGTACGCCATCTTATAGCATTTGCCTAGATTTATTGAAATATGAAATTTAATCAAAAACATTAAAGCCGTTTGCGAGAAAACAGATTTTTTTAAGTTGGTAATTACATTCTTTTTTTTTTGCTAATATTCTCTTTAATTAAGATCGTTCTTAGGTTTTTGATAAAATTCTTTTTAATGGTAACTATAATACTTATTTCTTCTGAAATTATACTTAATTGCTACTTAGAACTATACTATAAATGAAATAATATACATATATCTTATATGCTTATGTATTAAATGATAAAGTCTTATGAAATTATAATATAAAGAACTTAAGTAATTGATATGTGTATTTAAAGGTAATTTTTTGATTACCAAGGAGGGTGAATGGGATGAGTGATTAGAGTAGTGAGAGAAGTCAGTAATAAGGGGTCGACTAGAAATATGTGTTAAGCTTCAGAGGTTGAGGGCAAGGCCAGGTAGGACTACATCTACCCTACCGCGCAGGTATCAGTCCATCAGGTGCCTTACAGGTGATAATCAGGCGTGAGCAGGTGCATGAGAACAGATTTTTTTTTGTTTTGTGATTGTTTGCTATTGGCAATTACCCACCCTATACTACGAGCTAAGCTGAGCATCGCAAGCATGCCATAAGTTGCCAGCATCGAGGGTCAGTTACAAAATAAAATGGCGCCAAAACGAGTGAGCCAAAGTTTACATTGTTAATAATTGCATAGATGGAGATACAAGTATGTCGAGGAGAATCTCATTCAGTACATAGTCTTTATAGTTTGCTATGCAGTACTGTAGATACCGATAGGATTTTTTTTAAATTTAAATTTATCAGAGTATTATAGTGCTATAATTTTTGTGAAAAAGATGCGCTAGGAAGATGATTTTTTTTTATTCAGTCACTCCGGAGCAGTGATCTGTTCTCTCTAGAACATAGACGAAATGTCTCAAGTCTTTCTCTATTTTACCGCTTTTCCATAAAAAATGCTCCAGCGAAATAGCCAGTTGCATTCCACCCCCTCAAAATTTCACCCGCAATACGCGTCATGCTTCGAATGCAAATCAGTTCACCCTTCAGCCCAACTTCGGACGTACCGTTAAATACAGAGCTTCATTCATAAGCCGAACGACAAGTATGTGGAATAATCTTCCCGGCTCCGTATTCCCTCACCACTAAAGCCTTCAGACGTTCAAGACCAACGTGCACAGGTACCTCCTCTGTTTCTCTTCCCCCTTTTCCCAAACGCCCGTGCCCTGAATATTCAGTATGTATAAGGGTATTCATATCCCCTGGGTGCGCGCAAATTATAAAAAAAAAAACATAAGAAATAATTATTATATGCACATATGTATATTAGTTTTGCACTGAAAGTTTATGCACTTCTGCAATTATTCAAAAATTTTCAAAATGATAAAGACAGGAACAATTAGTAAAGAAAACAACAAACTATATAACAACAAAAACAGAAAAAAAAACAATTCAATTTGAATAATTTTTTTGAACATGAAAATAGAACCTCGTTAGAACCTAGACCGAGAATAGTTTACTCCCCCCAAAAATATTTCTTTATCAACACAACCAAATATGCCAAACCTTAATTCTCAAAATTTTGCTGACCAGTCTGGCGCGAGCCCAATTGAATTAACTAGAAATTTTAACATAGAGGCAGAGTTCATTGAACCCCCTGATTCTATTCCTGGTTCAATTGTCGGACAGCATTCCTTGGCAGGTGCAACAGATAGTATACCAACCAATGGTGTTCAAATTATAAAACCCTATAGAAAGTTCCACTTGAAACCTATGTTGAAAAATGCGTATAAAATTCTTTAATTTCTTTTTAAAACCTCTTAAATGAATTCACTCGAAAATATGTTAAAGACAAATATTGAAAAATCAGTGACAAATAATTTAAAAACTATAATGAATTCTGATAATACAAAAGAAGATGTTACTCGAAATAAAACGCAAAATAGGAAGTCAGCGTCTGACTATGTAAAATTCAAACAATTTAAAATCTTCCTTTAGTCAGCAGAACAGTAATGTCCAACCTTCTGCAAACCACCGTATGGATATGCAGTTTAAGTCGTCTAACGAAAATTCAAATTTTAGGCATGAAGAAGATCTAGAGTCCTGCTCAAATAACAATATATATATATAATATAACATATAACAGCTCAGCCATCTGTAGATATGTAGTAATATGATATATCCAAATCTTAAGTTAGAACTAGATCACTGAGTATATGCTTTAATGGTTCCTCTAACTCCATTTCTGCTGAAGATTTTATATTCAGAGTTGGTCTGATATCATAAAAAATTTCCATTTCCTGTCGGATGTATTGTACAGAACTGGTCTTGGCAATATCTACGTACCAACCCCAGATCTGATTGGTATACTATCCGCAGAGCGTTGTTAAAACAATTTAAGACTTATGAATCTGATTTCGAGATCATCAAACAGATCATGGAACGTCGGCAACAAAGCATGGAAAGTTTTGATGATTATTATAAATCAATTTTGCACTTACCAATTAAGGCAACCAATTCCTGAGAAAGAGTTGTTGCAGATTCTCAAGGGTAATGTTAATAATCGCCTTAGGAATTTTATATACATATCCGATGATTATATATTCTTTGGAAAGTTTTCGAGAAGAGTGTCGGAGAACGGAGAAGATGCTCGAAGCTTGTAACTCAAACCGTCATCGATAAGAGGCTTTTACTTATAAAAACGTCCACGAAATAGATTATTCCTTTAGATATAAGGCTCTTCGCGGCTCTTTCATTCGATAAACGCTGTTTTAAGGGTAAAAAGCACGATTATCGCTTATGTCGTGTCCATTACCATCTAGAAAACTGTTTTGCTATCGATGTGGTCCCGATAACGTAACTACGCCAGTTTGTCCTAATTGTTAAAAAAACGCTCGAAAAAAACATCCCCATTCGAAGAAAACTAGATAAAAGTACCAACACACCAAATTCGTATCTTAATTATAAAAACCCGGATTTGCAAATACTACACAGACAAACCCGTTAATATTCGTCATCTTAGATGCTACAGGGATAGATAAGACACTTATAACAAAATAAAAACGCGAAGATATTTTCTTTAGAAGAATTAAAATATTCTTCGTATACAAACAATTATTTAAAATCGAAAGTGCGGAGAGCTAAAAGAAAACACTTTAGTAAATTAATTGAAACAACAGATCTCGAAACGCGAAGCGATCCTTGTCCATACAAAAAAGTAATTTTATTAAGGAAAGAAGTCACTGGTATTCTTGACAGTGGAGCAACTATTTCTTGCATCGGTAAGGGATGTTAACGTGCCTGTTGTATATAAAGGATTAGAATTTGGTGTGTTGTATATAAATTAGAACATAACTGAGACTTTTATTTAGTGCCATCACTGTCGCGAACACTCTACCTTGATATTGCCTTTTGGCAGAAATTTAAAATAGCTCCACACCTAGTTAGCGAATTAGCCTCGCCAGAGTTCTAGAATTCTTCTAGACACGAGTTAACATCACAGTAGAAACTCATGTTATTGACACTGGGAATGTCGAACCAGTAAAACAGAGGGTTCCCGTATAAAAACTTCTATATGAGGAGCTTGATCGTATGCTGTCTTTGAAAGTGTTAGAAGAGAGTCAAAGTGCTTCGAGTTCTCCGGTCGTGCTTATTAGAAAACCGGGGGAAAAACAGACTTTGCTTTGGCTCACGAAAAGTTAATTCACTGACAAAGAAAGATTGCGACGATTCCTCGGGATGTGTGGGTGGTATCGTCGTTTCATTAAAAGCTTTGCAGCACTTGCTACACTAAAGAAAACTTGGGCAAGTACGAGGAAGGCCTCGTGCAATATGGTCCATTTTAACTTGCACTTTCAATATAAAACATATAAGTATTGAATTGAACAAATTGGAACTCGAGATATTAAGTAATTCTGAAATTACGTTGATAGAGAAGCTCGTTATAGTGTGTCTGCCGATTCTGGCTGTCTGTCTAGTATGAATAAACGAGTGAATCAATTTACTTAAAACTTCATGTTACGGAGTGCGAACTTAAGTGTCGATCTTAGGATAAACTCAGGATCAACACAAATTTTGTTTTCGCAGTGATTGTTTAACGATAAACTCCACTTAAATAGAGGTTTAATTTAAGCCACCGAATATCGTGGCTTAAGTGTCGATTCAGAGAATACATTCATTTGTAGTTGTTGTTAGTGTACTTAAATGATGTCAAAATAAAATATGTAATGCCTTTCCAAAGCAAAATTTGCGTTCAGATTGATGCCCAAGTATGGCGGGGCTATAAAAGTTTGTTAAAATGTGCCTGGGGATCTTAAGGATTTGTTGGCCCAACCGCGTCTCTTATAATCACAAAACGGGTCAGAAACATGAAGGCACAATCATCCAACAACAAAAGTATATATCGTGTTCATAATTAGAATATGATTCAAATTTCAATACTTCTCATAACAAGGTGTTATGTTATTCCGCATTACGCTAGTTTCTGTTCTTGGGACATCCTTTGTTTTTTTTTTGCCATTGAAAAGAGAATGAGTTTACTGAATCTACTTAACATCTATGATAATACCAAAGTCTTCTTCAGGAGGAAGTTTTGGCTAAGGGCTTGTATTTCTCGCCTAATGATTGAGCGAGCTGGCGAAAAAAATAGTTACTCTCTAACCAAATTTACCGCATCCCATTTTTTGAAAACCTTAAACTTATTTTATTATCAAATGTTTACTCTTCCTTCAAGGTATTTTGTGTCAATAAGATCCTTAACTTTTATTTTTTCTACTTTCATGTTGAAATCTTAAGATGGTTTTATTGGCCTTCCGGATCTTGCAGCTCCTGATTCAGAACTGGTGGATATATAATTGGTCCAGCTGAAGTACTGAAGAAGTGGCAAGGCAATATGTTATTCTAACCAATCTTGATGTTGTTGAAGGAATCTTGGGTATTTTCTATTACTATTACTATTTTATAGTGGGCGGTGGAAAATGTATTCACAAAATTTTCTATTTTGCCTTATAAACTAATATTTTTACTCGAAAATTAATTTTTGAAGTAAACGCCCCTAAAAAGTGCGTGGCCATATAGAATGTACAGACGATTTGTAGATTAAGTGAATATCTACATATTTGCCCAAGTAAGTTTTTTCGAGTTTCATATAAAAATAGTGAAAAAAGTGATTTTTTTGAAAAGTGGGCGTGTCAGTGGGCGGATTTTAAAAATGTTTACACTTGTATTGCTTACTTTTCCGAAGACCTCGTATACAAAATTTCATCAACCTAGCTCAAAATTTAAGGCCCAAAAACTGGTGACATACGGACGGACGGACGGACGGACGGACAGACGGACAAACGGACGGACGGACGGACGGACGGACGGACGGACGGTGGAAAATGTATTCACAAAATTTTCTATTTTGCCTTATAAACTAATATTTTTACTCGAAAATTAATTTTTGAAGTAAACGCCCCTAAAAAGTGCGTGGCCATATAGAATGTACAGACGATTTGTAGATTAAGTGAATATCTACATATTTGCCCAAGTAAGTTTTTTCGAGTTTCATATAAAAATAGTGAAAAAAGTGATTTTTTTGAAAAGTGGGCGTGTCAGTGGGCGGATTTTAAAAATGTTTACACTTGTATTGCTTACTTTTCCGAAGACCTCGTATACAAAATTTCATCAACCTAGCTCAAAATTTAAGGCCCAAAAACTGGTGACATACGGACGGACGGACGGACGGACGGACAGACGGACGGACGGACATAGCTCAATCGACTCGGCTAGTGATGCTGATCATTTATATATGTATATACTTTATTGGGTCTATCTGTAATATTTCTCTATGTTACAAACTATGTATCAAATTTAATATACCCTTAGGATAGGGTGTAATAAAGTGCATGACTGGTTAGTACGTACTTGCACCTACATATGTGCTGTTAGTTAAAAATGAACAATATTTTTATAAAAAAAAAAATATTAAATTTGTGGAAAAAATATTTTTAAAAATGTTGCATAAAATTAAATGCCACAAAAATGTGGTACACCACCTTATAGAATTTGTCTAGACTAATCTGGAATTTAATCAAAATCGTTAGAGCCGTTTTCGAGTAAATCGTCTTTTGAGTAAAGTACCGTTACTAATGGGGCTAGAACGGAAATTCCAATTTCGCCTCGAATTGCGACCCTATAGAGCTCAGTTATGAAGTTTGAAGCGAATCGCCCCAGCCGTTTAGGCTGCAGTTCAGCGTACATACACACAGTCAGACATATAGACAGACAGACAGACAGAATCGGCAGACCCACTTTTTCGAGCTTCTCTATCATCGTATAATGTCAGAATTCAATATTATCTCGAGTTAGAATTTTTTCACGATTCCAATACTAGTAAAAAGAAAGCACTTCTACGAGAAAAATTAATTTATTTTGACACAACAAATATTTTCCATAAATGGTTCACAATGACACTTAATCCATGACTTAACTAAACCACCCTTAAATATTAACGAAGTCATATTAAGTGAAGTTTATATTCGATCCTACACTTATCTAATCGCTTAAGCTCGCACTATGAAAACGGGCATTAGAGTTTTAAAAATTTAAGAAAAGAAATATTAAATATTAATAACAGCATAGAGCTAACATATACGATCCATTCATGTAATTTACTTAGTTTTTGAAAAATCTAAATCGAATGAGGTAGCAGCAAGAGAAGAGAATATAAGGAAGTCCATGCGCTCTTCTAAAATCTGTAACCCGAGAAAAACTTGGCGGATTTAGATGAAACTTAAAATTTTAGCCAATTGTAGTATCAAAATGACTTTCTGTAAAAATTATTTGGATAACATGAAAACTGGGGGAGATAGCTAATTACCGTTTTTATACCCTATCTTAAGTGTATATTAAGTTTGATACATAGTCTGTAACATAGAGAAATATTACAGATAGACCCAATAAAGTATATATATAAATGATCAGCATCACTAGCCGAGTCGATTGAGCTATGTCCGTCCGTCCGTCCGTCCGTATGTCACCAGTTTTTGGGCCTTAAATTTTGAGCTAGGTTGATGAAATTTGTATACGAGGTCTTTGGAAAAGTAAGCAATACAAGTGTAAAAAATTTTAAAATCCGCCCACTGACACGCCCACTTTAAAAAGAAATCACTTTTTTTCACTATTTTCATATGAAACTCGAAAAAACTTACTTGGGCAAATATGTAGATATTCACTTAATCTACAAATCGTTTGTA
Source organism: Chalcosyrphus nemorum (assembly GCA_949716465.1). Taxonomy (NCBI): domain Eukaryota; kingdom Metazoa; phylum Arthropoda; class Insecta; order Diptera; family Syrphidae; genus Chalcosyrphus; species Chalcosyrphus nemorum. Next base: position 10,911,668 of record OX454335.1, read on the forward strand.
CATTCTATATGGCCACGCCCACTTTTTAGGGGCGTTTACTTCAAAAATTAATTTTCGAGTAAAAATATTAGTTTATAAGACAAAATAGAAAATTTTGTGAATACATTTTCCACCGCCCACTGACACGACCAAATAAGATAGGGATAGGGTATCATACGATTCGCTCCAGGTGGATTGTAGCATTTTTCACTGTTTTTTTTATTTTTCGAATAAAACATATAAGATACAGGTATTTTCGTATTTTTTCCAAAATCTACACACAATTTTACGTATCTCCAATTTTTTTCATAATTTTACCAGTTATGGTCAGGCCGCTAGTTAGGGGGAACAACATTATTCAAATGTTTGGTAAGCTTTTTTGTTCCACACATTTTGTCAGAAAAAATATTTGTTACAAAATAAAATTGCAAAATTCTCTTTAATTTGATATGCCACAGATGGTGAACAAATAAAAAATGTTTGCCCTTCATACAACGTGACCAAAAAAGGGTCCCAATATGAAATTCATTCCCTCCATCTTGTGAGGGTTCCCACATAATGTACATATAGCGAAAGTTTCAGCTCTATATGTCTAACGGTTCAAAAGTTACAGGGCTGTGACGGACTGACGGACGGATGGACCGACAGACACCGTATCAAACCCATAAGTGTTCCGGCTTTCCTTTTAAGGTCCGGCCGGAACACTAAAAACACAAAATTTGAAGTTAATGAGAAGCCTTTGAAAATCTGAAAAATGCCCTCTTCTCTGCACCCCTTCTGATAAACCCGGATTTTTCAAAGCCGTTCATTATTCAATGTGATGCATCCAGTTGCGGCATCGGTGCAGTTCTTTCTCAGTGTGACAACGAAGGTAATGAGAAACCAATAGCATTCTTCTCGCAAAAATTAAATTCATTCCAGCGTAATTACAGTGTAAGTGAGCAAGAGTGCCTCGCTACCGTAGAAGCTGTCAAAAAGTTCACGCCTTATGCTGAAGGTACTCGTTTTTCTATTATAATTGATCATGCCAGTTAAAATGGTTAATGGGCTTAAAAGACTTAAACCGCCGTCTAGCAAGGTGGTTTTTATACCCTATCCTAAGGGTATATTAAGTTTGATACATAGTTTGTAACATAGAGAAATATTGAAGATAGACCACATAAAGTATATATATATGTTATATCAGAATCCACTTGTGCGCCCCAAGAAATATCAACAAACCAAAATAAACAAATTCTGGACTTCAAATTCAACCACTGAATGTAATGCGATCGCCGGAAGTCTCCGTAAAGTTCAAGTCAGCACTTTTGCCATTAGAGTTTATTTCATCACTTGATGATGCATTTCAATACAATCTATACCATACGGATTTCTGGCGTCAGCAATTTGTAACTATAAAAGCGCTCGCAATTCTCTTTAGCGCGCCTTTTCTTTAACCAGTAGTTCGAAGTAAGTCTCTTCGTATAAGCTAAAGATTTCCCCCTACCCAAGGTAAGGAATCTGAGGCTTCAGACAATTTTTGAAATAAAGAAAAAGTCATAAAAAATTAAATTCTGTGTTTCATTATCTGTTCTCCTGTGTAGAACAGATGAAATTGTTTTTTAAATAATTTATAATCATAAATTATAAATGGCGCAGTCGGTAGGATAGTAGTTAAAAGTTATCAGAACGCATATCTGTGAACAAAGTAACAACTATCCGTGAAACGTATCTACAACGCGTAGAAAAAAAAAAAAAAAATCTCTATAAAGTGAACAAGTGAAACTATTAAATTCCGAACGCATATCGGTATTAAAGGGAAAAAGTGAAACTAAAATTGAAAGAAATCAATAAAGTTCATTTTTACTTTTAAAAACAATTCAGTGATAGTTCATTTCAACTTTAATTGAGTATCCAAAGACACTGGAAAATAATTAAGTGACATTTTACCATCCGAACGCAAATCGGAATGAAAACACTTTTAAAAAAAATATTCAGTGCAAATTAAATAATATTTTTGAAGCAAACAAAAATAATTATTTTAAATTATCCGAAATCAAAATCAGTGCATATGATTAATATTTCAAATTCCGTAGAGGAAGGATAATTAAAATCTAAATTAAAAGAAAACGAAGAAAAAAAAAATTTTTATAATTATTCATAAACAATTAAAGTGACATTACTAAGTCCCAACGTGAAAAATAATTGATGAAGGGAATCAGAAACACAATAAAGGCAGCAAAGCAAAGAAGACTTCAAGAGTTTCAACCTTACAACACATCCAGACCGATAGAGTTTGACATGGAGCAAGCAACAGCAGCAGCAGCAGCGGCAGCAGCTAATAATAATAATGAAGGTAATAGACAACTAGGTTTAAATAATGATAATATTATACCAAATATTAATTTTAACATACCACGAGTCTTAGAACTCAATCCCTTAAAATATATTGAACGTCTATCATCATTTGATGGTAGGACGGAAGATCTCCCGATTTTCATCAATAATGTCGATGATATTATTCCCACATTGTTAACTTATAATGAGCAAGGTCAAAAAATGTGTGTTAATCTATTAAAATCAAAATTCATTAGTCGTGCCAGACAGGCAATAGAAATCCACACCCATTTAACTAAATGGAGTGACATAAAATCAATGTTACTAGAAAATTTTGGTGGTTTCAAGAATAGTTTCCAACTTTACGACGATCTTAGAAACTCACAATTTCGAGGAGATGTCCTCAAATATTATAATTATATACAAAAGACACTATCTTTTCTAAACCAAAAGTGCTTACAAGAAGGAAATCAACTAGATATTCCTAGAAATAATGACACAGCTCTGAAAATTTTCAAAGAAAAATTACCAGTCCATATGAGAACTATTTTGTACTCAATAAAACCAACTACGATAGAGTCAGCCCTTCACGAATTATCACAAGCAGGTTTTGTCAGTCGCAGTCCTGACTTTAATTCTCCGAAACCAAGTGATAAGAACGAAATTAGGCATAAAAACAATAACTTTAAACAAAATCAAAATAATAGAAACAATTTTAACCCCAGAAACAGTAATCAGAATCCACTTAGAAACAATTGGCAACCAAAACCTTACAACCCTCAAAATAATAATTATAATTATAATCAAAGGCAATATAACCCAAACTACCAAAGAAATTATAAACAGTACCCTCAACAAATGGAACCAATGTATATAGATCCTAGTTCATCTCAAGTAAGACAAATCAACCCAAAAAATAATTATATCAAACAAGAACCTAAGGTAAATGATGTAAATTTTCAATATGCAGCCTCGGAGACACAAAACAAGGTTTACCCTATATCAAACTAACAAAAGAAAATGCATCCATTAGATTATTGATCGATACTGGTGCAACAAATAGCATATTAAACGAAGAAGACACTCCACCACAATATCTAAAAAATAGATTTTCCCCACTAACAATAAGAACTGCAGGTAGTCCCATAACTATTTTCAAAGACGCTATTTTTCCCAAAGATAAATTTGCTTTCCCTGTGTTACAAAATGCTGAATTTCAAATTTATAAATTTTCTGAAGAATATAATGGTCTACTAGGTAATAATATATTAATCCCCAACAATGCAAAAATACTTTACAAAGAAAAGTTATTAATATTAAACGAACAATCGTTTCCACTCTTCTTTGACAAAAATGAAGAAACCGAATATGAAAAAATGGTTAATTATATGAATAACATTGAAGAAGACTTTAATATACCAGACTTTACTAACGAATTACGTACAGATCATTTAAATGACGAAGAAAAATCTGAGCTATTTAAAATCGTCAACCAAATGAATCAAGCTTTTTATAATAAACGACGATAATAAGACGATTTGACATTCACTAATTACGTCAAACATAAAATACCAACTGAAGATAATTCACCTATCTATACCAGAATTTATAGATACCCTGAGTTTCATAAACAAGAAGTTAGTCGTCAAATTAACGAAATGTTAGAACAGAAAATTATAGAACCTTCAACATCCCCGTACAATGCTCCTATCTGGGTAGTTCCTAAAAAGGAAGATCACACCGGAAACAAAGAATGGAGAATCGTTATCGATTATCGTAAATTAAATCTCAAAACCAAAGAGGATAAATTTCCAATCCCTAACATCGAAGCAATACTCGACAAACTAGGACATTGCAATTATTTTACAACTTTAGACTTAACTAAAGGATTCTACCAAATCGAAATAGAAAAAGACGATCGTGAAAAAACAGCATTCAGTACACTTTCTGGCCATTATCAATTTTTACGAATGCCATTCGGGCTAAAAAATGCCCCTGCGACCTTTCAACGGTTGATGAATGAAGTCTTAAAAGATTACATTGGTAAAATCTGTTATGTATATTTAGACGACATAATAATTTTCTCTACGAGCTTAAAAGAACATAGTCAGCATATTAAATCAATATTAAACGTTTTTAGAAAAGCTAATCTGAAAGTATCTCTCAATAAATCAGAATTCATGAGACGCGAAACTGAATTCCTAGGTCATATTGTTACCCCCAGTGGCATAAAACCAAATCCCAAAAAGATACAAACAATACAACATTTTCCAATTCCCACTACTGTAAAAGAAATACAATCATTTCTTGGCTTAACAGGCTATTATCGTAAGTTCATTCAGGATTATGCTAAAATTATTAAACCTTTTACACTCTGTTTAAAGAAGAATGCTAAAATAAATATAAATGAAGAAAGTTACAAGAACGCATTTTTGAAATTAAAAACTATGATGACCGACAGCATCATGAATAGACACCCTGACTTTTCAAAGGATTTTATTTTTACTACCGATGCATCAAATTTTGCTATAGGCGCAGTCCTTAGCCAATCACATGGACCATTATGTTTTGCATCGAGAACATTAAACAAACATGAACAAAAATACTCCACAATAGAGAAAGAGCTATTAGCTATTGTATGGGCAACAACCCAATTTCGACACTATTTGTACGGAAGAAAATTTGTGATCAAAACAGACCACAGGCCATTAGTATGGCTTAGTACTTTAAAAGAACCCAATTCCAAGTTACAACGTTGGAAAATCAAGCTCGAAGAATATGACTTCAAAATAGAGTATATCCAGGGCAAAGAAAATAAAGTGGCGGATGCCCTTTCAAGAATTAAAATTAGTGAACCAAAATTAAATATATTAGAAGAAGAAGATTTAAGAACCAATCATAGTGCAGAAGAAGATAATTCTCTTTTTATACCTATTAGCGAAAAAACTCTCAATTATTTTAAGAGACAAATTGTCCTTGATTCCAACTCAAATGGTGATCAAACAATTTCATTCCCGCATGTTGGTAAAAGAAGAATAACCTTTAAATGTTCAAACCCAAATGGAAATTTGTATTTACAAATGATAAACGAAGTTGACACAAATATCACAAATGCTATATACATTGAAAACGATGAACAATTTAACGAATTTCAGAAAGTATGGATCCAAGAGAATAAAATGAAAAAGAATATATTATTTAGAAGCACAAAGATATTAAAAGATTTAAATATAAAAGACGCGTATGAAACTATACTTAAAAAACATAAAGACTTTAATCATTTAGGAATTGATAAACTTTATCTAGAACTTATCAGAGAATATTATATCCCGAATTTTAAAGAACTAATTAATAAAATAATTAACCAATGCAATTTTTGTATGACAAAAATAGAAAGATATCAAATCAAATTACCTTATGAAAAAACTGAAACACCCAAAGGTCCACATGAACATTACCAACTAGACATATGGTATCGAGATAAAAATAGAAAATACCTTACGTGTATTGATAAATTTTCAAAATACGTAGCAGTTGAACGAATCAAAAATAAAACTTACATTGATGTTATGAACGCTATGACTAAAATATTCTCGTATATGACCAAACCAAAAATAGTAACTTTAGATAACGAAAACGCTTTTGTGGCAGAAACATTAAAAAACTTTTTGTCCAATGACAACATAGAAGTACATTACAGTACAGCCAATAGACATACCGGTAATTCGGATATAGAGAGATTTCATAGTACCCTAAACGAACATCTCAGAATTTTAACTCAGGTAGAAAAGGCAGATGATCCTTTCCCATTAATAGACCAAGTTATAAAAGCTCTCTCAATCTATAATAACACAATACACTTAACTACAAAAGAAAAACCCATTGACATTCATTTAAATAAATTAAATAATGAAATCATCTATAAACAAATAGAAAATACGAAAGAAAAAGTGTTGAATAAAATAAATGAAAATAGGAAAGATGCCGAGATAAATGAAGAATTTATTAAAACAACGGCACAAGATAGGATAAAAAATAAAATTACCCCTAAGTATAAAAAAGCAAAAGTAATTAATAAATGTAACAAAAAATACACAATAGAAGAAGGAAACCCCTATAAAAAACAAGCTAATCGTATACTCCATAAAGATCAGTTTCATAAAGAGAAAAAATTCAAGAATGAAAACCTTTATTTCAGGTCTAATTCAACAACTATCTCCAATCGGGCAACTGATGGATCAACAAGTGAAGGCGTTAATTAAGATAATAATTTTTGCAACTTTCATTGCAACAATAAAAACACAAAAAATACAAATAACAAACTTAAACCAAGGTAATGGTTTTATAATACTACAATTAGGTGAGCAGAAGATTATAGACAATTACACAAAAATTCTGCATGTAATAAACCTTACAAATTATGAACAAAATATAAATTTAATAGAGAAAAACGTTAGAGAACTTCCAATACTAGAAAATGATGTTAACAATTCAGAACAGAATCAAGAAATTATAAAAATGATGATTCATTGTAGGAAAGAATTTGAAACTATAACTCCCCATCAAAGACAGAAAAGAGGATTATTAAATATAATAGGTTCTGGAATGAAATTCCTATACGGAACGATGGACGATGACGATCGACTAGAAATTGAAAATCAATTTAAGTTATTGAAAAAAATACCCATAACTCAATTACAAACATTAATCAACAAATAAAAATTAATGACCATTTCAACAATCAAATTAAAGCTATTACAGAAACCCTTAATTCCAAAGCCAAGGAAATTTCTGAAACCATTAGAAATTTCAACAATGCTCACGAAGATATAGAAAGAAACTTCCATAAATTCAAACTCGAAATAGAAATGAAAGAAAATATTAGATACATTTTAAACGATATAGAAAAAATAAAAGAAATTATTTTAACTTCAAAACTAGGAGTCCTAAGTAGAGATATATTAACAGAAAAAGAAATAAATGAAAACAACATCCAGTTAGAAACCCTTGAACATATAAAACTTAATCTTGCTCTTTATAATAAAAACATAATTTTTGTCATAGAAATTCCAAACTTTTCAGAAGAATTTAACGAACAAATATATGTTCAACCAATACCAAATGTTGATAAAAACTTCCAATTAAAAATAAATCAAAACATGTACTTAGCAAAAGGAAAAGAAATTTATAATAATACTAATTTTAAGAAATATTTGAAATCAATAAATGATGATTGTATAAAACATATTTATGAAAACAAAATGAAGTGTAATTTAATTGAAAATAATAATGAAGATATATTTGAAATAGGAAACAACAATATTGTAATTATTAATTCTGAGGTTGAAAAACTTAATCACAATTGTAATAATCAAGAAATAACAGTCAAAGGAAATTATCTGATATCTTTAGAAAATTGTTACGTAGAAATTAAAAATAAAACATATAAAAGAAAGGAATACAAAAATGAAATACTGCTACCAAATACTATATTAAATATTAGCTATACCAAAATAAATGACATAACTTTTGAAAAAATCCATTATCAAAATATAGAAAACTTAAAAGAAATTCAAGAAATAAAATACAAGCACAATCACACAAATTTAACTATGTATATGATAATCTTAACTATTATATTTGTCATAATCTTTTATACCTATCTTAAATGTAAGAATAAAAAAATGAAAATTATAAACAATGTCAATCTTCCACGAGTCGCTTTTCGACCCACAGAAGACTTTAAAGAGGGAGGTGTTATATCAGAATCCACTTGTGCGCCCCAAGAAATATCAACAAACCAAAATAAACAAATTCTGGACTTCAAATTCAACCACTGAATGTAATGCGATCGCCGGAAGTCTCCGTAAAGTTCAAGTCAGCACTTTTGCCATTAGAGTTTATTTCATCACTTGATGATGCATTTCAATACAATCTATACCATACGGATTTCTGGCGTCAGCAATTTGTAACTATAAAAGCGCTCGCAATTCTCTTTAGCGCGCCTTTTCTTTAACCAGTAGTTCGAAATAAGTCTCTTCGTATAAGCTAAAGATTTCCCCCTACCCAAGGTAAGGAATCTGAGGCTTCAGACAATTTTTGAAATAAAGAAAAAGTCATAAAAAATTAAATTCTGTGTTTCATTATCTGTTCTCCTGTGTAGAACAGATGAAATTGTTTTTTAAATAATTTATAATCATAAATTATAAATTATATATATGATCAGCATCAGTAAGTAAGCAATACAAGTGTAATTTTTTTTAAAATCCGCCCACTGCCACACCCACTTTTCGAAAAAATCACTTTTTTCAGTAATTTTACTTGAAACTCTATAAAACTTACTTAAAGTAATATGAAGATATTCCCTTACCCTACATATCTTCAGTACATTGTGTATGGCCACGCCCAGATTTTAAGGGCGTTTTTTATCAAAAAAAATGTTGAAAAATTTACAAAAAACCGCCCACTACCACGTCCTTTTATTGAGAAAATTTGTGTTTTGGAATAGTTTTATGAAATATTTAAAAAAAAGTTACTTAAGGAAGTATATTGGTGGAAGAAGGAGCTAGTATGTGCATAGGAAAGGGATAGGGTATCATACGACCCGCTCCAAGCGGATTGTAGCCTTTTCATATGTTTTAAGCTGCAATCATATGATTTCGAAATCCATCATCGAAAAGGAAAAGCACATATTGTACCTGATGCATTGTCTCGACCACACATCGAAGAACTAGTATTAAACAAAAGCTGAGAGTTCAAGATTGATCCGATCCTGCATTTTTATCCAATGGCTACCAGAAGCTAAAAGATAGAATTTTAGCAAAGCTCCATACGTATCCAGACTTAAAAGTGGTAGAATATCGAATCTTCAAGCGTGTTCATACACTGGAGGATATCCACAAATCAGATATGCAATGGCGATTATGGATTCCGTCGAATCTTACAAAAATGTTGGTCGAAGATGCGCACAACCCTCCCTTGTCATCTCATGGCGGAATGTTCAAGACATTAGAGCGCTTACGAGAACTATTCTTTTGGCCAAATATGACCACTCAGGTGCTTGATTTCGTAAGAAATTGTTCGCAATGCAAACAATACAAATCTTTAAATGCATGTTTAAGGCCTCCAATTACATTTTATACAAAAATAAATAGACCCTTTCAGAAAATCAATATCGATTTTCTTGGACCTAACGTTAGATCTAAAACAGGGAACCTATACTTACTAATCAAAATCGACCATGTTTCAAAATATGTCCTACTAAAAGCTATGCCGAAAGCTCATTCAGCAGGAGTAGTTCGATTTCTGGAGACATTTTGCTCCATTCAGTATATTTGGAGAACCCGAGATTATCCATTTAGACAATGGGAAACAATTTTCAATTCACCTTAGTACTGCATATTCACCACAGTCTAATTCATCAGAAAGAGTTAACCAGACCACCTTCGTAGCGAACAACGCGAATGGGATCGATATATTCTCGAATTGCTGAATTCAGCAATCCATCTGCAGTTCTGTACATCAGTCAACAGGGGTCAGTCCATATTTTGCTCTATTCCGTATGCAAATGGTAACACATGGCAGTACATATCCTTTACTAAAAGAACTTGGTATGCTCAACGAAAGCGCATTCGTAACTTTAGCTAAATCCAATAGAATTCAGTTCATTCGAAATAATATCGTTGAACATATAAGAAAACCAGTGAAAAATGCTACAATTCGCCTGGAGCGAATCGTATGATACCCTATCACTATCTTATTTGGTCGTGTCAGTGCGCGGTGGAAAATGTATTCACAAAATTTTCTATTTTGCCTTATAAACTAATATTTTTACTCGAAAATTAATTTTTGATGTAAACGCCCCTAAAAAGTGGGCGTGGCCATATACAATGTATAGACGATTTGTAGATTAGGTGGATATCTACATATTTACTCAAGGAAGTTTTTTCGAGTTTCATATGAAAATAGTGGAAAAAGAGATTTTTTTGAAAAGTGGGCGTGTCAGTGGGCGGATTTTGAAAATTTTTACACTTGTATTGCTTACTTTTCCAAAGACCTCGTATACAAAATTTCATCAACCAAGCTCAAAATTTAAGGCCCAAAAACTGGTGACATACAGACGGACGGACGGACGGACAGACGGACATAGCTCAATCGACTCGGCTAGTGATGCTGATCATTTATATATATACTTTATTGGGTCTATCTGTAATATTTCTCTATGTTACAAACTATGTATAAACTAATAACTAGGCGAAATTTCATTTTTTTTATCATTTTATTTTTCCGTTATCATACGCCGACTTCTCTAGTTTTAACCGTAAATTATTCGACTTGCCGCCATGGGGCGTCAATGCCTCGAGAAGATGCTAATGGAGCAACAGTCAGTGGCAGCTACCTCCATGGCCATTCCGTCAACCTACACGGATGCGCTCATAACGGAATCTCCAATAACAGCGATGTTTCCACTTACGACCCGCCCTTGAGAAATAGCGCTTCCTTGGAAACGACTTCCTCTAGCATTATAGTACCATCCGTTACCGCCAACGTGTCATCTTCTATAGTCTCCACTTCAACAGTATAAACTTTATACGGTTTTCATCCAGAGTCAGGAACAGCCTCGACGCAACTGATGACTACTACTACGAGCCTGCAGTATTCTTGGCCACCAGCCAGTGCTTCTTCGACGTATAGTCAGTTGGTAGCTAACGTCTCTACGAAGAGCTATATTCCAACGTTCCTTCCCTCGATAAACAGTATGCCCATCTTCAAACAACAGCGTTACATTCCTCATTCGGTTCTTGTTCAAGCTCCCTTGGCCCAACATGTATCTTCATCTTCGATTGGACATGGAAGCCATCGTAAAATACAAGACCTTCCGGAATTTCGAGGCCAGCCCGAGCAGTGGCGCATTTTCTGTACAACTTTCTTAGAATCCACAAGAATATGGAACGATACGCGGGTAGAAAACATGTTTCGCTTACAAAAGAGCACCAAGGGCGAATAGAGAGACGTCGTCGAATCTCTTCCCTACTGATACATCCTGACCATGTCGATCAAGTGAGCACAAGCTGGAGCTCATAATACTATTCGCGACAAAATAAATAAATAAATATTAACCCGTAAGCAGCCCATAGAGGGCCAAGGGCTAGCTTCTCACAACTGTACATGTTGTGCGTGGTATACATTTCGGCACATACAGAAGGGACCTACAGTTTTACGCCGTATCCGAAGGGCAGAAGGGTTTTGAGAAGCTTTCTCATGACAGTTATACTCTTGAATGTTTGTCAGACACTCGGAAGAGGTGGGGCCGTGAAAAAAACTTTTGATGGTATTTTTCTGGATTCGAACTTAGAACCCCTTGTGCAGTAGTCCAGCGCACTAACCACTGAACCACGGCACCCACTACTATTCGCGACAAAGGTACAGAAACTAACGGTATTACTAGAAGCGAGTGCAATGCGGCAGCATTTAGCGAATGCCGCCTTTTTAGAAGAGCATGTTGGAAAGCTACCGATGAGCAAGAAGTTGGAGTGGGACTATAGCACCTGTGTGTGCATCCAGCCATCCAACATAATGTACAGACAGTACAGGATTTATGTCTACCTACACAAACCTTTGCCGCCTCGGAGGTTAAGTGGCTCGGAGAATATACACTTCCAATTGTTCCCTATAGTAATGCACAACCAAAGATTCTTCTTGGACTTGACCAAAGTCATCTTGGAGCACCGATGAGCGCTGACAAATGGGACAAAAACGGACCAAAAACTAAACTTGAGGTCAAAAAGCCGTCTCAGAAACTAACATCCGATGCAGACGAGAGGGCCCAGAATATCTTGACGACCACAACAATACGATTACAGGAGCGATACAGTACGGGTTCACTATGGAAGAAGGACTACCTCGTGCTACCGAAAAGCTACTATAGTCTGTCCAACATAAATTGTCAGTACAGGGAAGATAGGGATGTTTGTCTCTCATTCGCATTCGTTTGTTTTCCGTAAGGTGCTACTCTAACAAAAGCTCTTACAGGGTTGCCGCAGTATCATTTCAAACCAGGAAAAATGTGAAAGAATATTATGTAGGGTTACCGTCCTGTTTTTTTTAGATTGGAATTTTCATTTAATTTGTTTTATTAATCAAATATAAAACAAATTTATCTTTTTCCACACCACCAAGAGGTAAGATAAAAGGCGCGTTTTTGAAGGGTATCCCCAGCAATATAAATTGCACAATACTTCTTCAAAAAACAATTTGAAAACAGTTTTTAAAAAACTACCCGTCTTAACACCCAGGGATCGAAAAAAACTGTATCTATTTTTGGCAACGAAATAAGAACTCAAAGACTATCCTCCCTGTATTATGTTTTTATACGAGAACGGAACTAAATGTCGTACATCCTATAATAAAGCAATTAATTCTTAAGTCATACATGGAAATAGGATAAAATACAAAAAAACAGAGTCTTGAAAAATCTCGACAATTAAAAATCACTTGCTGCAATAAAGCAATAAAAGTTATGTACAGATGAGCGCAAGGATATAAGATGACCAAATTGACCTGCTTCTGTAATATTTTATTGCTTAAAATATTCTAACAATATTGGTCAAAAATATTTTTGGCCGAGTTTATGTACATATATACACTGGCGGCATTATCAAAGTTTTTTTTTTTTTTGATTCATGAGAGGCGAATTGGCAAAGGTCCAATTTTTTATCCATTGAAATGCAAAAATTGTCAATTAATTTTCCTATAATGGAAACAAATTATGTAGAACAATGCTGAAGAAATTGAAATTATTCACTCACTGCATTGCTTGCAAGTACAAAATAAACGTCCTATTTTACCAATTGCGTATTTTATGTAGGTATTTTTCAACGTACTGAAAATTGAACCCAAAAAGAGTAAAAAATGTATGCGTACCTACAAAGTGCAAAACAGTAAAACATTTTAGAATAGAAAACATCTTACAATTTTGTAACTGCATTTTAACGTATTTTCAACACATTAAAAGAAATAATATATCAGATCAAAACATGATGGTAACACTTATCAAAAAAGAACTTTTTTCAAAGCTCTAAAACCAAAAGCTCCTTAATAGAAACCCAAGGAAAAAAAAAAACTGAACGAGTTACAAAACGGACACTGGTAACTCTGAATGCACATGAAAATAAATAGGGGTTGAAATGCAGCAGCCAATCAGCGCACACCAAATGGATATTCACAGGCGGGTATACACATTTTATGCGGGGTTCCTCTCAATTTAGTATGGTGCAAAAATATGACACGCTACTGATCTCTCCCATAAGACGTGTACTGACAATTTATGTTGGACAGACTATAGTTAGCCAAAAGAAGACTTCTCAGCCTCGAAACAAAAATGCAGAAAGATCCAGATTTTGCACGTCGAGAAAGGTATAAAAATAAAAATATAAGGAGGGTAAAATGTCGCATCATCACCTCCTCGTGGTGCCCTCTGGATAGCTACATAGTAGTGAACTAACGATGAGCGTATGCCAAATCCGTCTACGCATGTGTAGCTGAACACTCGGACCTGCGCGAGCACATCTGGGTGAACTTAAGCACTCATGTAGGACCGGACGAGGCATCTCTTGTTGACCTGAACGAGTACTACGTCTCAGAAGTCTAACAAGAGCCCTCAGAAGGGGGATAGAAGGTGGATGAATTCTCTAGATAGAATCAACGGCGGAAGGGGGATAGAAGGTGGATGAATTCTCTAGATAGAATCAACGGCGGAATCCATGGACGGTTTGGCGAACGCCTTACATGAGCTACTTCGACATATTCAAAGCTCAGGTCTGTAAGGATTTCCATGACTTCATCAGGGTTATGGAATAGAGATGGTGGTGGATGAACCCTAAATGGGTCAACGGCAGCGAAGTGAGCTACTGATGTCGGTCTCTCAGACCGGCCCTGGGTCCTAGGGGCTAAAACCCATGGAACTGGCCCTCCAGGTTGGGGGTTGTGTCGTCGGGGTAACTTCCCTACCACGTAAAAAGTACCATAGTTATGAGAGAGACATCCGCCTCGGATAACAATAACGATCCCCCTCATTTGGCAAATCGACCCGGAACGTCCACGGACTATGACCTACGAGTATGCACCTGGAATGTACAAACTCTGTACACTCCGGGTGCAGCTCAAAAACTTGAATCTGTCCTCTCGCAGTACAAGGCAGATATTACTGCGATCCAGGAGATACGATGGATAGGATCAGGTATGCAGAAAAGACGTAGCTGCGACATTTATTACAGCTGCCACAAAAGACTGCACATGCTAGGATGCGGATTCGTTGTGGGAAATTGGCTCAGATCAAGAGTCATTGATTTTAAGCCGATAAGCGATATAACGGTACTTTTATTATTAACAGATTTTGGAAATATTGCTATTTCTCGGCTAAACCTCAATGGATTTCCATCAAAATCGAAATGTGGGCAAGATTGAATGTTTAATAAAATTTGGCATTTAAATTTAAGCAAAAAGTTTAAAAATATTTTTTAATGTTTTTTTTTTATTTAAAATTTATATATATACATATGTACGTTCGATCCAGTCGTGCACTTTATTTACTCTGGATAGTTGCTTTTTTAATTCTTAAAAAAAGTTCTGTTTGCGCTAGTACCCGGACAGTAATATTAAGTGCCAAGACGTTTTAGTTTCAGAAACCGAACACTAAAATTCATATCAATTTTTAACGTTTTCCTTTTGATTAATGAAACATTTTATTCAGTGCTTACGAAAAAATTTAATTTACTCACATTTTTGTTAACTAGTCATTCACATAGTAAGTACATAACAATGAATATATGTATGTACTTATATGTATTTATATAGGTGCTTTTAAACTAAATAATGAGTTCATGGAAGATATTTAATATAAAGATAATTTTATAAAATAAACTAAATGACCCGTGCTCGCCTTGCTTTGCACTCTAAAAGCTCCTCACGCATACAAATATGTATGTTATATCAGAGCGGTTAAATAGACATAAAATAATACAATAAATTTTGCGCATTCATTGCAGATTTCATAGTTCTCAAAAACTAACATACAAACTTCATTAAACTTGATAAAAACAATTTTTTCGTACTAAATGCAATGTTTCTTTCAAAATCCCTGCGGAAACATTTTCACTGAATTTGTATTTACACCACACACCATCTCTCTCTCATTCCGATCCAACAGATGTTTATTTAAATGTGCTTTCGATGTGCTTCCACAACCTCAAGCCAAAAAAAACGATAAAGTTACTGAAATATCAAAATTCTACGTTAAGATTTTTAACTTAACTTATGAAATGCCCATAATAGAAACATGTGTTCGAAGCATCTGTCAAGCAGTTTCGCGTTTTTGAGAAAATTAATAGTTTAACTCATTCAGACCTTTTAAAAATATAAATTTGTTGTAGTTCTTTATTATTTATTATTATTCTCAGCTGTCTGTCAGTTTTTCATACGAAAGGGCGAATAAATTGATGATTCGCACTTTCGTAAGTGAGCAAAAGTAACTGAAACCAGTGAAAAAATGCTACAACCCGCCTGGAGCGGATCGTATGATACCCTATCACTATCTTATTTAGTCGTGTCAGTGCGCGGTGGAAAATGTATTCACAAAATTTTCTTTTTTGCATTATAAACTAATATTTTTACGCGAAAATTAATTTCTGAAGTAAACTCACCTAAAAAGTGGGCGTGGCCATATACAATGTGTAGACGATTTGTATATTAAGTGGATATCTACATATTTCCTGAAGTAAGTTTTTTCGAGTTTCATATGAAAATAGTGAAAAAAGGTGATTTTTTTGAATAGTGGGCGTGTCAGTGGGCGGATTTTCAAAATGTTTACACTTGTATTGCTTACTTTTCCAAAGACCTCGTATACAAAATTTCATCAACCTAGCTCAAAATACAAGGCCCAAAAACTGGTGACATACGGACGGACGGACATGGCTTAATCGACTCGACTAGTGATGCTGATCATTTATACTTTTTTGGGTCTATCTTTAATATTTCTATATGTCACAACCTATGTGTAAGACATAACGATTCGAAGCCAAAAGCTATTACGGTCGCACAATATAAAATCTTTGTATTCGCACTGTTTTTGGAAATGATCGTACGAAACGGCTCTTACCTAATATTGTAAGGTTTTAATGATCGTACGAAACGGCTCTTACCTAATATTGTAAGGTTTTTTTCCGCACTTTCTGCACTAAAATTCGCAGCTTTCCAAATTTCTAAAAGTGGGGGTACAATTCTCTCAGAGAAAGACAAATCTCGAAAAATGTACGATTGAACAAAAAAAGCTGACCAAAACTTTTTCCCCATTGAATTTACTATTATCGTTAGTCCTTATTCCTTATTTTATCTAACGCAATAAAACACAGCATAGTTTAAGAAGACCGAACTTATCTGTAAATTAAAAAAAAAATTGGGCAAGTGCGAGGAGGGCCTCGTGCAATAGTGTTCCGGACATTTTATATTATCATTAAATAAAAGGCAATTTATTCATATCCTGCAAAGGTACACCTAATACTGGTTTGGTATGTCCTAGTAATACTCTGCTGGGATTCCAGTCCATTTTAACTTGCAGTTTCGGTATAAAAGATTTATTGAATTCGTGCAAAAATTGGAACTCGAGATATTAAACAATTCTGAAATTACGTTGATAGAGAAGCTAGTTCTAGTGTGTCCTGCCGATTCTATTAGTCTGTCTGTATGACTAAACGAGTGAGTCGATTTACTTCAAAATTCATGTTAGGAAGCTATTGCAGGGCCACTTAAGGGGACATTGAAATTTTTGTTCTAGCCCTACTCTTAGAGTTCCTTCACGTAGCGCCATTTTCACAAACAAGGAGTTTTCTCCGATTTGATGTCAACGATTTTTATAAAACTTCATATTTCAGTTAGTCCGTCTGTCCGTCCGTCCGTCCGTCCGTCTGTGTGTCACCAGTTTTTGGGCCTTAAATTTTAAGCTAGGTTGATGAAATTTTGTATACGAGGTCTTTGGAAAAGTAAGCAATACAAGTGTAAAAATTTTTAAAATCCGCCCACTGACACGCCCACTTTTCAAAAAAATCACTTTTTTTCACTATTTTCATATGAAACTCGAAAAAATTTACTTGAGCAAATATGTAGATATCCACTTAATCTACAAATCGCCTGAACATTGTATATGGCCACGCCCACTTTTTAGGGGCGTTTACTTCAAAAATTAATTTTCGAGTAAAAATATTAGTTTATAGGGCAAAATAGAAAATTTTGTGAATACATTTTCCACCACCCACTAACACGACCAAATAAGATAGGGATAGGGTATCATACGATTCGCTCCAGGCGGATTGTAGCATTTTTCACTGGTTTTCTCAAAAAACATATGAGATACAGGAATTTTCGGATTTGTATCACAATCTACATAAAATTCTACGTATCTCCAATTTTTTTCATATTTTTACCACCTATGGTCTGGCCGCTAGGGGGGAGAGGGGGACAACATTTTTCAAATGTTTAGAAAGCAACAAATTTTACAAAAAAAAAATATTTCTTACATACGTGGAGAACTTATAAAATTCTCTTTAATTTGATGGGGAGCAAAATAAAAATTGTTTGCCCTTCATACAAGGTGCCTAAAAAAGGGCTCCCAAAATGAAATTCATTGCCTCCATCTTGTGCGGGCTCCCACATAATGTATACATTGCGAAAGTTTCAGCTCTCTATGTTTAACGGTTCAAAAGTTACAGGGCTGTGACAGACTGACGGACAGACGGGCAGACAGACACCGTATCAAACCAATAAGTGATCCGTCTTTCCTTTTAAGGTCCGGAACACTAAAAACAACCAGTGAAAAAATGCTACAATCCGCCTGGAGCGGATCGTATGATACCCTATCCCTATCTTATTTGGTCGTGTCAGTGGGCGGTGGAAAATGTATTCACAAAATTTTTTATTTTGCCCTATAAACTAATATTTTTACTTGAAAATGAATTTTTGAAGTAAACGCCCCTAAAAAGTGGGCGTGGCCATATACAATGTATAGACAATTTGTAGATGAAGTGGATATCTACATATTTGCTTAAGTAAGTTTTTTCGAGTTTCATATGAAAATAGTGAGAAAAGGTGATTTTTTTTAAAAGTGGGAGTGTCAGTGGGCGGATTTTTAAAATTTTTACACTTGTATTGCTTACTTTTCCAAAGACCTCGTATACAAAATTTCATCAACCTAGCTCAAAATTTAAGGCCCAAAAACTGGTGACACACAGACGGACGGGCAGACGGACGGACATAGCTCAATCGATTCGGCTAGTGATGCTGATCATTTATATATATACTTTATTGGGTCTATCTGTAATATTTCTCTATGTTACAAACTATGTATCAAACTTAATATACCCTTAGGATAGGGTATAAACATGTGAAAATGCTACAATCCATCTAGAGCGGGTCGTATGATACCCTATGTCTTTCCTGAGTACAAAAGTTTTTTTTATATTTTATCAAAATACTCCAAAACACAAATTTTGTCAATAAGTGGGCGTGGTAGTGGGCGGCTTTTAATTTTTTTTCACTACATACTGTACCAAAAATATGTTTGGAATTATAACACGTTTCTTAATTTTCGTTATAATATATTTTTTATTTTAAAGTTCAGGGGAAAAATGAGATCTATACTAATCAAAGTAAGAAATAATAATAATATTGAAAAAAGGAAAAAACTAGAATAAATGACTCTTAATCTTGAACATTCTGCCCCTTATGCGATATTGTACTATAAGCGTCGAAAACAATTTTTTTGATAAAAAAAAATGCCCCGAAAATGAAGGCGTGTCCCAATATAATGTATAGAAGATTTTGAAAATGTTTACACTTTTATTGCTTACTTTTCCAACGACCTCGTATACAAAACTTCATCAACCTAGCTTAAAATTTAAGGCCCAAAAATTGGTGACATACGGAAGGACGGACGGGCGGACGGACATGGCTCAATCGACTCGTGTACTGATCCTTATCATTTAGATATATACTTTACATGGTCTCTATGTAATATTTCTCTATGTTACAAACTATGTGTCAAACTTAATATACCCTTAGGATAGGGTATAAAAACAAACAAAAATCGGATAAGTGATTCGGTGCCTAGGATGTAACTAATAGGAAATGATTTTGCCTCTTATAAGTATTATTATTAGGGATAGATATATAACTACAGAATGAACACGCATAAACACGAACGCCGCTTGGGCACCGATACACAGTGGTTTCTCCCATACGTCAAAAAGAAAAAACTAACAGTACTTTTTTTTTGTGTTTTCTAACATTTTCTAGTTGAGAAATATTCCAAATTTACAGTCACAATCACTAAAACATTAATGTCATTTGTTTTCATTCTTGCTTTCCTATCTGAAGTGAGCGTATCACTTGTAATTGTATAAACCAAAATATATTAATAATAAGAGCTCAATTTAAAGTGCAATATCTTAAGTGAAAACGTAAATCCACGCAAATTATTTATAATGATATTATAGCAGGTATGTGGAGTATCTTGCAAACTTGTAAGTGGATTTTCGTTTTTTATTTTTACTGTTATATCGGTACAACCCAGAAGAGTTTTAAGTTCCAGTTTTTTATTTTTCTGTACATTTACATAAAGTTTTAATATATCCCTGAATTTTGCCTAATGATTAAATTATATCTAAAATATCGACAATAGTTCCAGTTTTTTTAAAAAAATGTTACTTATGACCCACAATCGCCCACTAGCTGTACAATTAAGTTTTAATGTTGCGTAGGCGTATATCAGAATGAAATTGTCAGGGATTTGGCAGAAAACACATTGTCAGATCATTGTCAGATAGCCATCTGACAATGAAATTGTCAGGGATCTGGCAATCGTCTGAACACACAATTGTACCGTTGTCACACCATTGTTAAAGAATCATTCGTTACATATACGCCTACGCAACATTAAAACTTAATTGTACAGCTAGTGGGCGATTGTGGGTCATAAGTAACATTTTTTTAAAAAAACTGGAACTATTGGAAATATTAAAGATAGACCCAACAAAGTATGTCCGTATGTCACCAGTTTTTGGGCCTTATATTTTAAGCTAGGTTGATGAAATTTTGTATACGAGGTCTTTGGAAAAGTAAGCAATACAAGTGTACAATTTTTTAAAATCTGCCCACTGACACGCCCACTTTTCAAAAAAATCACCTTCTTTCACTATTTTCATATGAAACTCGAAAAAATATGAAACGCCCATAAAAAGTGGGCGTGGTAATATACAATGTATAGACGATTTGTAGATTAAGTGGATATCTACATATTTGCTCAAGTAAGTTTTTTCGAGTTTCATATGAAAATAGTGAAAGAAGGTGATTTTTTTTTAAAGTGGGCGTGTCAGTGACCGGATTTTAAAAATGTTTACACTTGTATTGCTTACTTTTCCAAAGACCTCGTATACATAATTTCATCAACCTAGCTCAAAATTTAAGGCCCAAAAACTGGTGACACACAGACGGATGGACGGACATAACTCAATCGACTCGGCTAGTTATGCTGATCATTTCTATATATACTTTATTGGGTCTATCTGCTTTGTAACAGGCCTTTTAGGCCTTAAATTTTGAGCTAGGCCGATGAAAATATGTATACGAGGTCCTTGCTAGATCGATGAAATTTTGTATATGAAAAATTTACTCAAATAAATAGGTAGATACATTTCTACTCTACAAATCTCCCAAGCGTTATATTTGACCACGCCTACATTTTAGGGGCGTTTTTATCAAAAAACAGTTTTCTTCGTTTTTATTCGAACAATATCACTGCTAAGAAACAAAATACAGTATATATTGAAAACAAAACTAAAATCCGCCCATATATCTTTTCTCTAAGATAACGTACAGAGATAATTACTTACTTTTATAAAAGAAAGTTCAGATTCGATGTATATATGTATCTGCCACGAAATTTCCGAAACTACCAAACGGATTTGAGTGGAGTTTTCACCTGTATTAAGAATTCTTCTACGGAGTTTTTTCTATACCACATTTTTAATTTATTTCAACAATAATCTTTTAAATAAACACAAGAAGTATTAAATTTGACTTTTTTCCCATTTTTCGGAGGTTTATCTCAATTTTTTATAGTTTTTATCAGACAAAACTAAATTTAGATTTACATATCTATGAAGAACTTCTATTAACAAATCTATTGGTATATAGAATCTTAAAGAAAAGTTATAACATAAAACATATATTATTTGCATTGTATTGCGAATACGATCAGTGGAGACCTTTGCCACTATCGGTACCCAAGCGGCGTTCGTGTTTATACGTGTTCATTTTGTAGTTATGCATGTATCCATAATCCCTAACGTTTTTAAAAGGCAAAATCATTTCCTGATAGTGATATCCTAGCCGGAATATTTACTTGATTTTTTTTTTAATTTATAGATACATATGTTCGCTCTCCTTAAACAATGCTATATTTTATTGCGTTAGATAAAACAAGGAATAAGAACTAACGCGGATATCAGTCATGCATCTAAAAGAAAGAAAAATAAAAAAAAATAGTAATAATAGCCGTGTTTTATTATCATCCAAGATCCATATGGATCATTGATTATGCATTACAACAACAGTACGAGATCTTGCTCTCTATCAGGATCTTTTTTCGAGATCCGAATAGCTAGTTCATGCTATTTCTCACTAGGTTACATTTTCATTCATGACTGTAGTGTAATTGTCCATGATAGTCAAATATCCATGTTGCCAGATTAGAATAAATATACTATTAGCAAACCAAACGTTATTCAATTTATTTGTATGTTCAAATAAATTAATATTCGGCAAATAGTAATTAACAATGAATAATAACTTTGAATTCCTGAAACCTTGTAAGTGATTAGTAAGCATTGGAGGTGAGTTACCATTTCAAATCCAGTAAAATTATTTTCTTAAAAAAATCAAATGCATTAAATTCTCATTAAAAATCAGTGGGCGGTGGAAAGTGTATTTACAAAATTTTCCAATTTGCCCTATAAACAAATATTTTTACTCGAAAATTAATTTTTTGGAGTAAACGCCCCTAAATAGTGCGCGAGTTACATACGTCAGCACCGAACATTGCCCCATCAGCCGGAAATGCTTACGTTTGCATTTCCGATTCACAAACGTCAAGTGCAATGATCGAGCATTGCAACATCGGCCTTATCATGGCCAAGTACGATAAACGAAGAAGAAGTTCCCCTACAACACCCAGAACATTTTTAAACCATTACTGGAATTGGAAGAGTAACGAATAAAATAATTACTCCTATTCCAACAGAGTTTAGTATGGAAGGAACTATTACATGGAGAATAGTTGATTTAGCCCATAGAGATTATGACGCAATCCTAGGACTAAATGTATTAAAACCATAAGGGCAAAATTAATTTTAGAAGATAAATATTTGGATGTCAATGGAAATAAATTGATTCTTCTCTTCCACAATAAGTTTCCATTTAACATTAATAGCATTTGTGCTCTTGAAAGTGGTGCATTACACAATGACATACACTTAGATCATTTAAATGCCGAAGAAAAAAACCAAATTCAAAAACTTCTAAAAAAAATATGAATCCTTATTTTACAAAGAAGGTGATCAGTTAACCTTTACTCATGAGATACAACATGAGATAATTACAACTACAGATACACAAAAATTTATAGGTACCCTAAAATTCACGAGATCGAAATAGAAAAGCAAATAAAAGATATGCTGAATCAAGGCATTATAGTCGAAAGTAACTCTCCATACAACAGTCCGCTTTGGATAGTTTCAAAAAAGAGGGATAATTCGGGAAAACAGAAATGGAGAATTGTGATAGACTATAGGCGATTAAATGAAGTAACCATTAGCGATAAATTTCCGATTCCTAATATTGAAACAATATTAGATAAATTGGGAAAATCGCAATATTTTTCCACTCTCGACTTGGCTAAAGGTTTCCACCAAATTTTAGTCAAGCCTGAAGATAGGAGAAAAACAGCATTCTCCATTCCTCATGGGCACTACGAATATGTAAGAATGCCATTCGGGCTGAAGAACGCCCCTTCAACCTTCCAAAGGTTAATGAATTCCATTCTGAGAGATTTCATTAATAAGATCTGTGTCGTCTACATGGATGATATCCTTGTTTTCAGTACGTCATTACAAGAACACATAACCAGTCTGGGAAAAATTTTCGAGACATTGAAAAAATCTGGACTTAAACTTCAAATCGATAAGTGCAATTTCCTTAACAACGAATCAGAATATTTAGGTCACATTCTCACTCCACAAGGAGTTAAGCCCAATCCCAATAAAATTACGGTTATTCAAAATCTAAAATTGCCTACAACACAGAGGCAAATTAAGTCGTTTATTGGCATGACCAGCTTTTACCGAAAATTCGTAAAGGATTATGCGAAAATTGCGGTTCCAATGGTCAAATACTTAAAGAAAAATGCTAAAGTTAATGTTCATGATCCAAATTATATTGCGGCATACGAAAAGCTTAAGTCTGTAATATAAGATTACCCTATTCTGAAATATCCAAATTTCAATAAAAGATTTAAGCTAATAACAGATGCAAGCAATTTTGCACTTGGAGCTGTCCTGACGCAAGATGGTCACCCTATTTGCTATGCATCTCGTACCCTGAATGACCACGAGAAAAATTACTCCACAATCGAGAAGGAGTTACTCGCAATTGTTTGGGGAGTAAAATATTTTAGGCCCTACTTATTTGGTAAAGAATTTGATCTGCAAACAGATAATCAACCAATAAAATGGTTGCAAGCTAAAAATATCGGTCAAAATATTAGCCCAAGGCTCCAACGATGGCTGATACAATTAGGTGAGTATGATATCAAAATAGAATATATAAAAGGCAAGGAAAACAAGGTAGCCGACTTCCTTAGTAGAATTAATCATGACAGTAATGAAATTAATTTATTTAGTAACCTTTCTAATGAAAAAGCCAAAGAACATATTAATTCTAATGAATCCCTAGAAATCTCAACTGTTCATTCTGAAGAAGAGAATAGTTATGATCACATTTCAGTCCTGGAAACCGTTGTTAATAGATTTAAGACTCAGATAATAATTCTGGAGCAAAAGGAAATAGAGATCGAAAATATTTTTAATCACAAAAGAATATTTATTGACAAAAATGACATACCTAACCAAATATTTGATATTGTCCGAAGACATATAACTAGAGGTAAAATTGGGATTTATTGTCAATTAAGCGACTCACTATACAACATTGTGCAGAAGAAACTAATCGAATTAAGAAACCCTAATGTTAAATTTGTCAAATGTAGCTATTTTGCAAAGGATTTAAAAGCTGAAGAGGAAGCTTTAAAACAAATATCTTTGTTCCATAAAATAGAATCAGGCCATTCAGGAATGATATCTAATTATGAGGGCATGAAAACTAAGGTATATTTCCCAAATCTAAAAATTTTAATTAACAAAGTAATAAATAATTGTGACGTCTGTACCGCAGCAAAATATGACATTAACCCAATTAAAAAGAAATTTGAATTAACAGAAACTCCAAAAGATATAAATGACATAATCCATGTAGATGTTTACACAAACAGTAACCATAATTTTATTAACTTTATCGACGAATTCTCTAAACATGCCATTAGCTTACCCCTTGAAGATAGAAACCACAGAACACTAATTGAAAAACTAAGGCAATTCATTTCCATTAAAGGAAAAATGAAAAAACTTGTATGTGATAATGAATTCAACGGTACTAACATAAAGCAATTCTGTAAGGATGAAGGAATAGAAATTCATTTCGGTAAACCAAATAACCATACCGGGAACGCAGACATAGAAAGACTTAATGGTACCCTAACTAAAAGAATAAGAGTCTTAAATTTAGAAAACAAGTTACCAATTAAAGAACAAATCTTTAAAGCTGTAGAATACAACAACAATTCCTATCACTCCACTATCCAAGCTAAACCTATAGAAGTAGAAAATCGCACCATTGACGTAAGAACAATTAGGGACAGAATAGATAAAAGAAAATATAATGTTTTATGTAAGCTCAATAGGAATAGAGAAGATTACCACGAAACTCGACGTGAAGATTTTATAAAGAACTATGTTAGTTTAAGACATAAAGAAAAACCAAAATTTAGGAAATATGCATTAAAGGGAGTACATGAAAGCAACATTAAAAGACCATTAAAATTTTCAGATGACATTCGTATGGATCTTAATTCTGACCCTTCTTCCATTAACACATCAAGCAATGACCATCGAAAAAAATGATACAAACACAGGATATGCTGAAATAAAACTTGATTTAGTAGAAATAGTTAGCGAATACGACATTATTCTTCATGTAATAAATCCGACAGAAATTTTGAATTTAACGAATGAGTTAGAGGCAAATTTGTATACTATAAAACTCGATAATGACAAAGAAGTATTGCTCAATGAAATAAATGCAGTGAAACATATGATAAATAGTATCATGATACACAGAAGTCGTCGAGGCTTAATAAATATCGTAGGCAATGGATTTAAATGGTTATTTGGAACTATGGACGATGAAGATAGACAATCTATCGAAAACCATCTGTCAATAACAGATTCAAATAATCATGAAATCATTCAAAATGTCAATAAACAAATAACAATAAATACTAGTTTTAACGAAACATTTATGCTATTGAAGAACACTATAATATCGGATAGAGATACAATTATAAAAGAACTCAATACTGTAGATGAAATAAATAAACACTTGCAAATGAAAACTCTTTTCCTAGACCTAATGCTTAAAGTTCATATTTTAAGAAATAAAGTAGAACATATTCTAGACAATATTGCTTCAGCTAGAAGTAATGTTTTACACCCTAACATACTTACAGCCGACGAAATAATAAAATATAAACTAGATTTTAAGAAACTTTTATGTATAAAACTAGGATTAGCTAAGTTTTATAATAATAATATAATTTTTGCAATTAATATACCAACAACAATAATTCAAACAGAGAAAAAATTAATTGTTCCAATTCCAAACAGTGACTATAAGGAAATAGATACAGAGCTTGAATATGTTGTAGAGATACTAAATCAAACTTATACTTTCAAAGAAAACAAATCAACAAAAGAATTAAAATTAAGTAAAAATTGTATATATCGAAAAAAATGTGACCTTATAACAAATGTGAAAGAAGAAATAATACTTTTAGATAATAACTTGCTAATCCTTAAAAATATAAAAAACCAAACGTTAAACAGTAACTGTGACAAAAGAAAAAATGTGTTGAATGGAAACTATTTTGTAACATTTAACAATTGTACCGTATATTTCGATAATAATAAATTCCAAAACAATGTATATGAATTCTATATTCATCCCTAATACAGAAGAGTCACTTGTAACTGAACATAAATTAACTTTTGAAGAAATTGCGATAAGACAAGAGGAAAATATTAAGGCTATTAACGAATTCAAATATCATAAGTTAGTTAATTATAGTATAGGAGGTTCTTCTATTGTTGTAGTGTTAATAATTGTATTTCTGCTAATAAAATTTTGTAATATATTTAATAAGATTCAGGAGAATCTTAGTACTAAGGAGGGAGGAGTTACGTCAGCACCGAACATTGCCCCATCAGCCGGAAATGCTTACGTTTGAATTTCCGATTCACAAACGTCAAGTGCAATGATCGAGCATTGCAACATCGACCTTATCAAGGCCAAGTACGATAAACGAAAACAGGAAATGCTAAGGTAAGCATTATTCCGTTGTCGATGGTTCAATGCTCGAACATTAAAACGAATGTAGGAAATGCTGATTGGACAAATGTTCGGTGGACGGAACACTCCGTGAACATTTTGAATATAATAACATAGAAATAAAAAGTAGCTCTTAAGAGCAAGACACAAACCGAAGTTTAGGTCTTTGATTTATTTTATTTCCAACCAACCAATATAAGTCGCGTGGCCATATACAATGTATGGACGATTTGTAGATTAAGTGGATATCTACGTATTTGCCCAAGTAAGTTTTTTCGAGTTTCATATAAAAATAGTGAAAAAAGGTGATTTTTTTTTTTAAAGTGGGCGTGTCAGAGGGCGGATTTTAAATTTTTTACACTTGTATTGCTTACTTTTCCAACGAACTCGTATACAAAATTTCATCGATCTAGCTCAAAATTTAAGGCCCGAAAACTGGTGACACACAGACCGACGGACGGACGGACATAGCTCAATCGACTCGGCTAGTGATGTTGATCATTTATATATATACTTTATTGGGTCTATCTGTAAGATTTCTCTATGTTACAAACTATGTATCAAACTTAATATACCCTAAGGATAGGGTTTACAAAATATTCAGTCGCATGGCAACTTTATGCTTAATGAACTTTTCAAAAGTCACATTCTAAGAGAAGCTTTTACCACAACCCAGAACCTAAACTTGTCGTGGACCTGGACTGTTTTATTTTTATCGTGTGATCTATATAGATCTTGGGTGATAATAAAACTCGGCTAATATAACTAAACAAAATAAAATAAATTACCTGCACCTCAAGACGAAGAACAACACAAATGTTTGACAGCTCAATTCTTTTTGTATCATTTATCGTTGTCCCTGTCCCACCATATAGTTGGCCCGTTCTCTCACGACCTGGCATCATTGGTTCGATGATCGATAAACACAACATATCGATTACTACATTTAATGGTCGGATTATTTATGTAGTTTCTAATGAAGTTGCAAATACTCGTCTTAATGTTATTAGTAGTATTTTTATGTAGTTATGTATGCCTTATGTGTATTTGTATTTAGATATATTCTTTATTAGACACGAATAGAAGTTAGGATCTATTTAGGGGTTGACAAAACCAGTGAAAAATGCTACAATCCGCCTGGAGCGGATCGTATGATACCCTATCCCTATCTTATTTGGTCGTGTCAGTGGGCGGTGGAAAATGTATTCATAATCTACTTCCAGATTAGGACCAATATCGGAACCGTTTTCACTATCTGTTTCTTGATCTTTCCCGTCTCTAGATAAACCTAAATGTACAGGAGCCTGTTCTGTAATATTTCTTTTCCGTCATGTAGTTGATAAGTTTAATTGTCCTAACCGTTCTTTTAATGCGTCTACAGTCAGAGCTAAAACCGTATCCCTCTCCATTTTAATTTAATTTATTCCTTAATATATTTATTACAAATAATTCATTTAAAATCAACGACAGTATAATATATTTGCTCTACTGGCAGTGACTGTATATAAAAAATATACCTTACCGAACAGTTGCGCAGTTACCCTATTTGGTTTTTCTTTATTTTTTTCTTTATTTCGCCTTCATTATTGCTTTTCTGGATCTCGTTCCCCTTCTTTGCCGTTGCGTGTCTCAGTTTGATCACTGTACTCTGATGCTGTCTCCCTCTCTCTCTCACGTTCTCTGGCAGGTTTTCCGTTGGAGCACACAACCACGGTTCGGTTTTTATACCCTATCCTAAGGGTATATTAAGTTTGATACATAGTTTGTAACATAGAGAAATATTACAGATAGACCCAATAAAGTATATATATAAATGATCAGCATCACTAGCCGAGTCGATTGAGCTATGTCCGTCCGTCCGTCTGTCCGTCTGTCCGTCTGTCCGTCTGTCCGTCTGTCCGTCTATCCGTCCGTCTGTGTGTCACCAGTTTTTGGGCCTTAAATTTTGAGCTAGGTTGATGAAATTTTGTATACGAGGTCTTTGGAAAAGTAAGCAATACAAGTGTAAACATTTTTACAATCCGCCCACTGACACGCCCACTTTTCAAAAAATCACCTTGATTCACTATTTTCATATGAAACTCGAAAAAACTTACTTAAGCAAATATGTAGATATCCACTTAATCTACAAATCGTCCATACATTGTATATAGCCACGCCCACTTTTTAGGGGCGTTTACTTCAACAAATTAATTTTCGAGTAGAAATATTAGTTTATAGGGCAAAATAGAAAATTTTGCGAATACATTTTCCACCACCATTTTCCACTGACACGAGCAAATAAGATAGGGATAGGGTATCATACGATCCGCTCCAAGCGGATTGTAGCATTTTTTCACTGGTTTTTTCACTGTTTTGCAACGGATTTGTTGATACCGTTGTGAACAAATTTCCTCTGGAATTTTCGCCGACCGCTTTAAGTTGATGCCCTTTTCTCTTCATACCTTTTAATAAGAGTATATTAAGTTTGATACATAGCTTGTAACATAGAGAAACACTACAGATAGACCCAATAAAGTATATATATAAATGATCAGCATCGCTAGCCAAGTCGATTGAGCTATGTCCGTCCGTCCGTCCGTACGTCCGTCTGTGTGTCACCAGTTTTTGGGCCTTAAATTTTGAGCTAGGTTGATGAAATTTTGTATACGAGGTCTTTGGAAAAGTAAGCAATACAAGTGTAAAAATTTTCAAAATCCGCTCACTGACACGCCCACTTTTCCAAAAATACACCTTTTTTCACTATTTTCATATGAAACTCGAAAAAACTTACTTGAGCAAATATGTAGATATCCATTTAATCTACAAATCGTCTATACATTGTATATGGCCACGCCCACTTTTAAGGGGCGTTTACTTCAAAAATTAATTTTCGAGTAAAAATATTAGTTTACAGGGCAAAATAGGAAATTTTGTGAATACATTTCCATCGCCCACTATACAATATCCCTATCTTATTTGGTCGTGTCAGTGGGCGATGGAAAATGTATTCACAAAATTTCCTAAGATAGGGATAGGGTATCATACGATCCAGGAGGGTAAAATGTCGCATCATCACCTCCTCGTGGTGCCCTCTGGATAGCTACATAGTAGTGAACAAACGATGAGCGTATGCCAAATCCGTCTACGCATGTGTAGCTGAACACTCTGACGCGCGAGCCCATCTTGTTGACCTGAACGAGTACTATGTCTCAGAAGTCCAACAAGAGCCCTCAGAAGGAGGATAGAAGGCGGATGAATCCTCTAGATGGAATCAACGGCGGAATCCATGGACGGTTTTGGCGAACACCTTCCATGAGCTACTTCGACATATTCGAAGCTCAGGTCTGCAAGGATTTCCATGACTTCATCAGGGTTATGGAATAGAGATAGTGGTGGATGAACCCTAAATGGGTCAACGGCAGCGAAGTGAGCTACTGATGTCGGTCTCTCAGACCGGCCCTGGGTCCTAGGGGCTAAAACCCATGGAACTGGCCCTCAAGGTTGGGGGTTGTGTCGTCGGGGTAACTTCCCTACCACGTAAAAAGTACCATAGTTATGAGAGAGACATCCGCTTCGGATAACAATAACGATTCCCCTCATTTGGCAAATCGACCCGGAACGTCCATGGACTATGTACAAACTCTGTACACTCCGGGTGCAGCTCAAAAACTATCTGTCCTCTCGCAGTACAAGGCAGATCAATAGAGCAAGAACAACGTAAATTGATTGCGTATAAAAGAGTGTATATATATACTCGTAGAACAGCGCTAAAACACTGAAATGAACACATTTAAACAACATAGAAGAAATTTTACAAGGTTCTTATGCCTCGGATATATTTTAAAGGCAGTTTATTAAAAAAGTTATTGAATAAATTGGCTCGGAAAGGAGAATTAGTTAATTAATTAGTTAATTAAATGAATTGCTTCGCAAACTGTGACTGTTAGAAATAGGGCTCTCTGGGTAGCCACCTCTCATAAAAAAAAATGTTGGTCACTTGAAAATAATATAAGTGTTTCAGTGGTAGAATCTCCAATGATCCGAACAAAACCATAGAATCTATTGACTCCGCATACTTTTCTGATTGCGCACTTTTGCAAGACAGTCAATGGCTTAAGCTTTGTTTGGTAAGCGCCACCCCAGCAACTAATACCGTACTGTAGTTTTGATTGAAATAATCCGTAATATACTAATATACATATAATGTTTTTGTATCACAGTATTTTTTGAGACGATAAAGGCATCTTACTGTGGATCGAAAATATTGTTTCAAGGTCGAAAAATGTTCGGACCAACTCAAATTTTGATCGAAAATAAACCCTTTATATTTAAACTGATTTACTGTTTCAATTGTAAAACAGCACAATCATTAATTCCTTGTCTATTTAACAATGATTCTGTAGGTATTTCAGTACAAACACAATTTGACACATTTGACCTTGCACAATTGTTTGCGTGAAAGATAATTTCACAATTAAAGGACTTTTGCATATTTAGACTGAAATGTATCAGTTTGGTTTTATTGCTAACCACTAGTTTGTGCTCTGAAAGCCACAGTCCCAAAAGGTGAAGTAACTTTTCCTATAAAAGGTTGGCTAAATAAGGAGTTGATATAAATGAGGAACATTATGGGACCAAGAATTGAACCTTGAGGGACACCTATGTTTATGGTTGACGATCTGCTAACTGCATTACCCACCAAGACTTTTTGAGTTCTATCCTTTAGAAAAGACTAATCGGTGGCGGTGTGCATAAAACCACGAAAACCTGCAGAGTGTAATTTGTTTAAAACGATTTTGTGGTTGACCATATCGAAATCCTTGGTGATGTCTACGAAGAGCCCGGCGCGACATTTTTTGAAACCAAACTGAGCTTAAATAATTTTATTCTATTCAAATAATGCAGTATCCTACCCTTAATAACTTTTTCAAAAACTTTTGAAATTGCTGACAGCAAGGAAATTGGCCGATAATTGTTTTTGTCACTTTTACTACCTTTTTTGTAAAGAGGAATCACATTACCATTTCAGTTTATCAGGAATTATCCCGGTCGAGATACTTAAGTTAAAAATATAAGCTAATATAAAACATAGTGACCACAAAAATATGAAAAAAACAAAGATTTATTATCAAAAAGGAAAAGCAACAGTCTGAGGGCGATCAGGATAAATTAGTTAAGCGTGGACTTCCACTATTTATGCTAAGTTTTGATAAAGACGGAAAAAAGGATTTAATATATGGTATTAAGTCCATTCTTAACATCATGGTCAAAATCCAACCTATGCGTAAGAACTTCAGATCGATCCCGCAGTGTAAGCGTTGCCAAGGCTTCAACCATACGCAGATTTACTGCCAGAAAGAACCGCGTTGCGTGAAATGCGCAGGTAAACATCTATCGGAAGAGTGTCAAACAAATAAGCAGACGCCAGCAACTTGTATAAACTGCCAAGGAAAGCATCCAGCGAACTATCGGGGTTGCGAAGTAGCGAAAGAGCTGAAAAAAAGACAAAACAAAGACAAAACAAAGTATATATATATAAATTATATCCAAAACTGTTACCAAAAAATCAGCGAAGAATAGAATATCCGCCAATACTGACTTAAACCCGGTAAATGAAGAAAAACCTAAAACTAGCACAGAAAAGGTGACAGAATCACTCAATCGAACACTGGTGTGCAGTCTTATACCCAAGCGGTGACATACATGACCGAGAACTCACGGGTATCCAACGCAAAAAACCATCGAAACATTAGCGTAAATACTTCCGGTCGAGTTGTGACATTGGAAAACAATGAAAGGGACAGTACACAAAACCCTGTATCCCACGTGCTTTCCATAATTCTTGCAAAGCTTGAAGAGCAATGCAAAACTAATAAATTAGTTTTCGAAAGAATAGTTGCTCTTGAAAACAGTATACAGAACACGCGTAATCAAAACAGAATATGAAAGAAACGCTTAAAATTCTTACATGGAACGCCAACGGGCTCATACAAAGACTCGAAGAGCTAGAAATATTTATGCGAGAAAAAGATAATGATATTTGCCTGGTCTGTGAAACCCGTCTGACAAAACAATCGTGCGTCAAGATAAGGGGATATAACGCGTACCACTCTTTCCACCCATCGAATGAAAAATGTATCGAACATTCAGCAGAAGTAAAAATGGAATTAGAATCAATGCAAGTAAGCACGGTTCGCGTTAGAAATAGACATTTTACATTCACTGTTTCGTCTATATATTGACCACTGCGTTGTAAGGTTAAAGAAAGTGATTTCAGAAATATCTTTAACTTCCTTAAACCAAATTTTATTATTGGTGGCGACTTCAATGCGAAACACCCTTTCTGGGGTTCAAGGCACGCCTCACAGAAAGGGAGGGTGCTCTACAATGCGGGTATGCAAAACGGGTGCAATTTTCACTCGACGGGTAAACCAACATTTTGGCCGACTGATAGAAATAAGATACCGGATCTGATCGATTTCTTTGTTGTTAAAGGAATATCTGGCAACTTTATAAAAGTTGAAGAAAGCTTTGACCTCTCCTCTGATCATTCTCCAATCATTATGACCGTAAGCGAAGCTCTAATTAAAAAAGAAAGAATGGTCAGATTAACCAGCGCGAGAACTTATTGGGATAGCTTCAAAAAAGATTTAGAAGTAAATATCGATCTGAGGGTATCTCTTAAAACACCGTATGAACTTGAAATAAAGTTGATCGGTTCGTTAAAATCTTTCAAAGTGCCGCGTGGAAAAATACTCCAAAGCAAAAGAAAACGCCGGTCACTAATGTTCAAACTTATCCCGTGGAAATACAAGAGATGATTAAGGAAAATTTTTGCAACGCATTTGGAAAATACTTTTAAGCCATTTAATGGACAAGCTCTTGTTCAAGATGCAAATACGTCGAATATAGACAATATTGCAATAAGAAATTTTGCATTAACCGAACTTAAGGAAGAAATAAAGAAACTCAAACCCAAGAAAGCTCCTGGATACAACTTAATCACGGGAGAGGTTTTTAAGGCACTGCCAAGAAAAGCTTTAATTAAGCTTCTGTTTATTATAAACGCCGCGCTTGGACTTAAATATATTCAAAGTCAATGGAAAGTTGTGGAAGTGATAATGGTTCTTAAGCCCGGTAAACCAAAAAATAAAAATCGTCTTATACATAGACCAATTTCACTTCTTCCAATTATATCCAAACTATTCGAGAGAATATTGATTAGACGAATACAGCCGATAATAGAAGAAAAGCATCTCATCCCGGATCATCAATTCGGATTCAGAAGTAAGCATTCTACAGTTGAACAAGTACATAGAATAACAGATGTAATCGAAAGATCTCTTGAAGAAAAAAGATTTGTTCAAGTGTATTTTTTGACGTTTCACAAGCTTTTGACAAGGTCTGGCACGAAGGCTTAAAATTTAAATTACGACAAGTTTTGCCAGAGCACTTATATAATATTCTAAGAAACTACCTTATGAATAGAGTATTCCGTTTCAAATGTGGAAATGAATACTCGGATTTGAAGGAAATAATGGCTGGGGTGCGCAGGGAAATGTCCTTGGTCCACTTTTATATCTATTATACACTCGCGAACGAAGTTAGCCACTTTTGCCGACGATTCTACTATATTGGCAGTAGGTAAAACGGTCGAAGAGTCTACCAAAACATTGCAAGAGGCATTGGATAGAGTAAATGAATGGACAAAGGTTTGGCGAATCGCACTCAATGAGACCAAATCTGTGCATGTAAATTTTACTAATAAAAAAATAGTTAATTTGCCGATTATTTCCAACTCGGCTCAAATTCCGTTCGCAAACGATGCTAAATACCTTGGAATGACACTTGATGCAAAGCTAAAATGGAAATCGCATGTAAAGAAAAAACGCAAAGAACTAGAAAATAAATAAAGAGATATACAAGCAAGTGTTAAACCAGTTTGGAGTTATGGTATACAACTCTGGGGTTGTACCAAAATAAGTAATATAAATCTTTTACAAACTTTTGAAAACAAAGTACTAAGAGGAAGTGTTAATGCGCCATGGTATATTAGAAATAACGATATCCACAGAGATCTCGACATTAAAACAATCGTAGATGAAATTAGAAACTACGCGAGAAAACATAAAATTCGACTAGAGAGTCACGTTAACATCACAGTCCTTCAAGTTTTGGATGAAAGTAATGTACTGCGCCGTCTTCAAAGAACTAAACCTCTAGAACTGGCGCGATAAGGAACCGCGTCTAAACTTCGGAACTAGCAGGAGTTTCTAATGGGAAGTTAACCTGCCAAATGTTCTTATTTCGTGAGAAGAAAACTGCTTGATAAGTCGAACACTTTGTTGTAGTAACAATAATAATCAACAAATACAATAGTTTGTTGAAGGGAGGTTTTTTAGTGGGTAAGAATCCCACACTACTATGAGCACGCGCTGGCGATCCTCGTAGTGTCTTTTTGAAGATTTTCACCTACCGTCGGAAAAAAAAACTAGCTTTGAATAAATAATGGTTCATTCAGGGTCGAAAACTGAAGGGTGTCCAATTTGCTATCCTTCTCGGATGACAAGTAGATCTTCCACGACATAGGTCTCAAGATGAAGACTGCTAAGCCCTATAGAAATCCCAAACGAATAATCTGGTGTAAGTTCAATCGTGTAAATAAGACAAAACTGGTTAAGTATCAATAAGTCAAAAAATTGACTCGTCCACGAAACTCGACTCGAAAGTAGAAAAAAGATATGAACAGGTTTAGTCATGGTCAGTTATAATAATCCCACATGGTGAAATAAAGATCTAACCTACCTCAGAAAGTTGACCAGAACGATCTTCAAGATCTGTTATAACCAGGGATGAGTTCCGAACCGAAATTATATTAAAAGGCACGAAATTAAATTATTTATGGTTCACTTTATTCGGCACCATAATAATTTCAGGTCATTTTATTCGGCACTAAAATAATTTCGGATCACTTTGTTCGGCACTAAAATAATTTCGGATCACTTTATTCGGTACTAAAAGGCACTAATTAGGTTAAGTAATAGGTTAAGTTTTTTTTTGGGGGGTAAAATATCGCATCATCACCTCCTCGTGGTGCCCTCTGGATAGCTACATAGTAGTGAACAAACGATGAGCGTATGCCAAATCCGTCTACGCATGTGTAGCTGAACACTCTGACGCGCGAGCCCATCTGGGTGAACTTTAGCACTCATGTAGGACCGGACGAGGCATCTCTTGTTGACCTGAACGAGTACTATGTCTCAGAAGTCCAACAAGAGCCCTCAGAAGGAGGATAGAAGGCGGATGAATTCTCTAGATGGAATCAACGGCGGAATCCATGGACGATTTGGGGTTGTGCCGGACCCGGAACGTCCACGGACCATGACTTACGAGTATGCACCTGGAATGTACAAACTCTGTGCACTCCACACAGCAACCTGGCTTTCCTTTGACAGTCGAACACGCAACCAGATCGACCACGTGCTAATCGACGCAAGGCACGCATCCAACATTTTGAATGTGCGTACCTTTCGAGGGGCAAACGATGACTCTGACCACTATCTTGTTGCAGCTAAATTCAGAGCCCGACTGTCCAACGAGAAGAAGCTGCGAGCCGTAAAGAAAAACAAGCTTAACGTTGGACGCCTTAGCACGTCAGAAGGAGCCAGAGCCTACAAAGAGCACCTAGCCGAGAAACTTTCTACAGGGAATTGTTGATGTGTTTAAGCAACACTTCCAGCAGTTGCTTAACGGGCAGCAAATAGAAAGAGTGATAGGGCAGGACGAGAACAAACCTGCAGTCAATGAAGAACCAACGCCTCGACCCAGTAATGATGAAATTAATGTAGCCATCAGATGGGCTTCCAGCTAAACTATTTAAATACGGAGGTGATGTCTTGGTAGGGTGCATGCATCAAGTCATCAACCAAGTATGGGTGGATGACGGACCAAATTAATGCTCTACAGAACGCTCATCTTACCAGTCCTGCTGTATGGAGCCGCGTGCTGGACGATAAGTAAGAAAGCTGAGCAAATATTGGGCACCTTCGTACGAAAACACTTCGTCGGATATTAGGTCCCTTATACGAGGAGGGCGAATGGAGGAGAAGATACAACCGCGAACTCTATGAGCTGTACCAGGATGTGGATGTAGTACAAAAAACCAAGATTCGCAGACTACATTGGCTCGGCCAAATCGAGCGAATGGACAACAATGCTCCAGCCAAGAGGATCTTCGAATCCAAGCGCCAGGTTCGAGCCGGCGAAGAAGACCGAACCTCCGCTACAAAGACCAAGCTTGGTCTTCACAACTGGAAGCAGCATGCTCGGGACCGCAGAGGATGGAAGGCAACGATGTCTCAGGCATCCCGGCACTAAAAGGCAGGAAATTAATTTCGGATAGCCATATATGAATGCTTCGAGCGATTTGATTTGGTTTGCAATTTAATGTTTAGGGCATATGGTTGGATCTTGGATCTATATTATTTATAAAAAAATATATTAGAATGTGGTATATTGATTTGGAACAAATCATGTAAATTAAAAAAAATATGTATATGTGTATATGCATATATCATTATATAAACAAACCAGCTGACCCGTGCTCGCCTTGCTTCGCGATCTGAAAGCTCCTTACGCATACAAATATGTATGTAATATCAGAGCGAGCAAAGAAACATAAATAACGATCAGGAACAATCCTTTTTTATTCGATTTGAGAAATTAAATTTCAATTCATAAATATGTACTTCAGTTATGAATATCCATATTCTGCGATAAGTCTTTAACTTAACTTATGAATATGTCTATAATAGAAAGATGTGTTCGGAAGCATTAGTCAAGTAGTTTCGCCGATTGATTTTCCAAAAATAATTCAAATGATTGGAGAAAATTAATAGTATAACTATTTTTCATACGAAATAACGAATGGATTGATGATTCTTACTTTCGGAAGTGAGCAAAAGTGACTGAAAACATAATGAATCGAAGCCGAAAGCTATTATGGTCGCACAATACAAAGCCTTGGTATTCGCACTGTTTTGGAAGTGCTTGTATCAAACCGCTTTTCTACCTATTATAGTTCAGCCTTTAGTCTAATGGAGCTTAAATAATTCCATTCACACAAAAAAAACCCAATCTATGTACATATGTATGTACCTGCTTCATTTTAAAGAGAGAGATAAAATGCATAGCTTTTTCACTCGAATCATCAATATTTCTCTCTCTTTTACACATAAGCTTCGTGGAAGAGTTTTTCTAATCCTAATCTTTAATTCTATACTCTGCCCAACATAAATTGCCAGTACACGTCTTATGGGAGAGCTCTTTAGAAATCAGTAGCGTGCCATATTTTTGTACCATACTAAATTGAGAGAAACCTCGCATAAAATGTGAATACTCGCCAGTGAATTTCCATTTGTATCTGACGTAGATCCAACAGCGTACATCTGTGTGCTTAAAGTTACCAATGTCCGTTTTGTAACTCGTTCAGTTTTTACTTGCACCTATAATATAGGGCAAGTATTGGATTCGTGAAAAAATTCGACCTCAGGATAACAATGAATTCTGACATTACGATGATAGAGAAGCTCGAAAAAGTGGGTCTGCCGATTCTGTCTGTCTGTCCGTCACTCTGTATGTATGTACTCTCGACTACAGCCCAAACGAGAAAAACAGCATTCTCCATTCCTCATGGGCACTACGAATATGTAAGAATGCCATTCGGGCTGAAGAACGCCCCTTCAACCTTCCAAAGGTTAATGATTTCCATTCTGAGAGATTTCATTAATAAGATCTGTGTCGTCTACATGGATGATATCCTTGTTTTCAGTACGTCATTACAAGAACACATAACCAGTCTGGGAAAAATTTTCGAGACATTGAAAAAATCTGGACTTAAACTTCAAATCGATAAGTGCAATTTCCTTAACAACGAATCAGAATATTTAGGTCACATTCTCACTCCACAAGGAGTTAAGCCCAATCCCAATAAAATTACGGTTATTCAAAATCTAAAATTGCCTACAACACAGAGGCAAATTAAGTCGTTTATTGGCATGACCAGCTTTTACCGAAAATTCGTAAAGGATTATGCGAAAATTGCGGTTCCAATGGCCAAATACTTAAAGGAAAATGCTAAAGTTAATGTTCATGATCCAAATTATATTGCGGCATACGAAAAGCATAAGTCTGTAATATAAGATTACCCTATTCTGAAATATCCAAATTTCAATAAAAGATTTAAGCTAATAACAGATGCAAGCAATTTTGCACTTGGAGCTGTCCTGACGCAAGATGGTCACCCTATTTACTATGCATCTCGTACCCTGAATGACCACGAGAAAAATTACTCCACAATCGAGAAGGAGTTACTCGCAATTGTTTGGGGAGTAAAATATTTTAGGCCCTACTTATTTGGTAAAGAATTTGATCTGCAAACAGATAATCAACCAATAAAATGGTTGCAAGCTAAAAATATCGGTCAAAATATTAGCCCAAGGCTCCAACGATGGCTGATACAATTAGGTGAGTATGATATCAAAATAGAATATATAAAAGGCAAGGAAAACAAGGTAGCCGACTTCCTTAGTAGAATTAATCATGACAGTAATGAAATTAATTTATTTAGTAACCTTTCTAATGAAAAAGCCAAAGAACATATTAATTCTAATGAATCCCTAGAAATCTCAACTGTTCATTCTGAAGAAGAGAATAGTTATGATCACATTTCAGTCCTGGAAACCGTTGTTAATAGATTTAAGACTCAGATAATAATTCTGGAGCAAAAGGAAATAGAGATCGAAAATATTTTTAATCACAAAAGAATATTTATTGACAAAAATGACATACCTAACCAAATATTTGATATTGTCCGAAGACATATAACTAGAGGTAAAATTGGGATTTATTGTCAATTAAGCGACTCACTATACAACATTGTGCAGAAGAAACTAATCGAATTAAGAAACCCTAATGTTAAATTTGTCAAATGTAGCTATTTTGCAAAGGATTTAAAAGCTGAAGAGGAAGCTTTAAAACAAATATCTTTGTTCCATAAAATAGAATCAGGCCATTCAGGAATGATATCTAATTATGAGGGCATGAAAACTAAGGTATATTTCCCAAATCTAAAAATTTTAATTAACAAAGTAATAAATAATTGTGACGTCTGTACCGCAGCAAAATATGACATTAACCCAATTAAAAAGAAATTTGAATTAACAGAAACTCCAAAAGATATAAATGACATAATCCATGTAGATGTTTACACAAACAGTAACCATAATTTTATTAACTTTATCGACGAATTCTCTAAACATGCCATTAGCTTACCCCTTGAAGATAGAAACCACAGAACACTAATTGAAAAACTAAGGCAATTCATTTCCATTAAAGGAAAAATGAAAAAACTTGTATGTGATAATGAATTCAACGGTACTAACATAAAGCAATTCTGTAAGGATGAAGGAATAGAAATTCATTTCGGTAAACCAAATAACCATACCGGGAACGCAGACATAGAAAGACTTAATGGTACCCTAACTAAAAGAATAAGAGTCTTAAATTTAGAAAACAAGTTACCAATTAAAGAACAAATCTTTAAAGCTGTAGAATACAACAACAATTCCTATCACTCCACTATCCAAGCTAAACCTATAGAAGTAGAAAATCGCACCATTGACGTAAGAACAATTAGGGACAGAATAGATAAAAGAAAATATAATGTTTTATGTAAGCTCAATAGGAATAGAGAAGATTACCACGAAACTCGACGTGAAGATTTTATAAAGAACTATGTTAGTTTAAGACATAAAGAAAAACCAAAATTTAGGAAATATGCATTAAAGGGAGTACATGAAAGCAACATTAAAAGACCATTAAAATTTTCAGATGACATTCGTATGGATCTTAATTCTGACCCTTCTTCCATTAACACATCAAGCAATGACCATCGAAAAAAATGATACAAACACAGGATATGCTGAAATAAAACTTGATTTAGTAGAAATAGTTAGCGAATACGACATTATTCTTCATGTAATAAATCCGACAGAAATTTTGAATTTAACGAATGAGTTAGAGGCAAATTTGTATACTATAAAACTCGATAATGACAAAGAAGTATTGCTCAATGAAATAAATGCAGTGAAACATATGATAAATAGTATCATGATACACAGAAGTCGTCGAGGCTTAATAAATATCGTAGGCAATGGATTTAAATGGTTATTTGGAACTATGGACGATGAAGATAGACAATCTATCGAAAACCATCTGTCAATAACAGATTCAAATAATCATGAAATCATTCAAAATGTCAATAAACAAATAACAATAAATACTAGTTTTAACGAAACATTTATGCTATTGAAGAACACTATAATATCGGATAGAGATACAATTATAAAAGAACTCAATACTGTAGATGAAATAAATAAACACTTGCAAATGAAAACTCTTTTCCTAGACCTAATGCTTAAAGTTCATATTTTAAGAAATAAAGTAGAACATATTCTAGACAATATTGCTTCAGCTAGAAGTAATGTTTTACACCCTAACATACTTACAGCCGACGAAATAATAAAATATAAACTAGATTTTAAGAAACTTTTATGTATAAAACTAGGATTAGCTAAGTTTTATAATAATAATATAATTTTTGCAATTAATATACCAACAACAATAATTCAAACAGAGAAAAAATTAATTGTTCCAATTCCAAACAGTGACTATAAGGAAATAGATACAGAGCTTGAATATGTTGTAGAGATACTAAATCAAACTTATACTTTCAAAGAAAACAAATCAACAAAAGAATTAAAATTAAGTAAAAATTGTATATATCGAAAAAAATGTGACCTTATAACAAATGTGAAAGAAGAAATAATACTTTTAGATAATAACTTGCTAATCCTTAAAAATATAAAAAACCAAACGTTAAACAGTAACTGTGACAAAAGAAAAAATGTGTTGAATGGAAACTATTTTGTAACATTTAACAATTGTACCGTATATTTCGATAATAATAAATTCCAAAACAATGTATATGAATTCTATATTCATCCCTAATACAGAAGAGTCACTTGTAACTGAACATAAATTAACTTTTGAAGAAATTGCGATAAGACAAGAGGAAAATATTAAGGCTATTAACGAATTCAAATATCATAAGTTAGTTAATTATAGTATAGGAGGTTCTTCTATTGTTGTAGTGTTAATAATTGTATTTGTGCTAATAAAATTTTGTAATATATTTAATAAGATTCAGGAGAATCTTAGTACTAAGGAGGGAGGAGTTACGTCAGCACCGAACATTGCCCCATCAGCCGGAAATGCTTACGTTTGAATTTCCGATTCACAAACGTCAAGTGCAATGATCGAGCATTGCAACATCGACCTTATCAAGGCCAAGTACGATAAACGAAAACAGGAAATGCTAAGGTAAGCATTATTCCGTTGTTGATGGTTCAATGCTCGAACATTAAAACGAATGTAGGAAATGCTGATTGGACAAATGTTCGGTGGACGGAACACTCCGTGAACATTTTGAATATAATAACATAGAAATAAAAAGTAGCTCTTAAGAGCAAGACACAAACCGAAGTTTAGGTCTTTGATTTATTTTATTTCCAACCAACCAATATAAGTCGCGTGGCCATATACAATGTATGGACGATTTGTAGATTAAGTGGATATCTACGTATTTGCCCAAGTAAGTTTTTTCGAGTTTCATATAAAAATAGTGAAAAAAGGTGATTTTTTTTTTTAAAGTGGGCGTGTCAGAGGGCGGATTTTAAATTTTTTACACTTGTATTGCTTACTTTTCCAACGAACTCGTATACAAAATTTCATCGATCTAGCTCAAAATTTAAGGCCCGAAAACTGGTGACACACAGACCGACGGACGGACGGACATAGCTCAATCGACTCGGCTAGTGATGTTGATCATTTATATATATACTTTATTGGGTCTATCTGTAAGATTTCTCTATGTTACAAACTATGTATCAAACTTAATATACCCTAAGGATAGGGTTTACAAAATATTCAGTCGCATGGCAACTTTATGCTTAATGAACTTTTCAAAAGTCACATT
Organism: Chalcosyrphus nemorum; assembly: GCA_949716465.1. Classification (NCBI taxonomy): domain Eukaryota; kingdom Metazoa; phylum Arthropoda; class Insecta; order Diptera; family Syrphidae; genus Chalcosyrphus; species Chalcosyrphus nemorum. The sequence continues at coordinate 10,954,863 of OX454335.1, forward strand.
CTAAGAGAAGCTTTTACCACAACCCAGAACCTAAACTTGTCGTGGACCTGGACTGTTTTATTTTTATCGTGTGATCTATATAGATCTTGGGTGATAATAAAACTCGGCTAATATAACTAAACAAAATAAAATAAATTACCTGCACCTCAAGACGAAGAACAACACAAATGTTTGACAGCTCAATTCTTTTTGTATCATTTATCGTTGTCCCTGTCCCACCATATAGTTGGCCCGTTCTCTCACGACCTGGCATCATTGGTTCGATGATCGATAAACACAACATATCGATTACTACATTTAATGGTCGGATTATTTATGTAGTTTCTAATGAAGTTGCAAATACTCGTCTTAATGTTATTAGTAGTATTTTTATGTAGTTATGTATGCCTTATGTGTATTTGTATTTAGATATATTCTTTATTAGACACGAATAGAAGTTAGGATCTATTTAGGGGTTGACAAAACCAGTGAAAAATGCTACAATCCGCCTGGAGCGGATCGTATGATACCCTATCCCTATCTTATTTGGTCGTGTCAGTGGGCGGTGGAAAATGTATTCATAATCTACTTCCAGATTAGGACCAATATCGGAACCGTTTTCACTATCTGTTTCTTGATCTTCCCCGTCTCTAGATAAACCTAAATGTACAGGAGCCTGTTCTGTAATGTTTCTTTTCCGTCATGTAGTTGATAAGTTTAATTGTCCTAACCGTTCTTTTAATGCGTCTACAGTCAGAGCTAAAACCGTATCCCTCTCCATTTTAATTTAATTTATTCCTTAATATATTTATTACAAATAATTCATTTAAAATCAACGACAGTATAATATATTTGCTCTACTGGCAGTGACTGTATATAAAAAATATACCTTACCGAACAGTTGCGCAGTTACCCTATTTGGTTTTTCTTTATTTTTTTCTTTATTTCGCCTTCATTATTGCTTTTCTGGATCTCGTTCCCCTTCTTTGCCGTTGCGTGTCTCAGTTTGATCACTGTACTCTGATGCTGTCTCCCTCTCTCTCTCACGTTCTCTGGCAGGTTTTCCGTTGGAGCACACAACCACGGTTCGGTTTTTATACCCTATCCTAAGGGTATATTAAGTTTGATACATAGTTTGTAACATAGAGAAATATTACAGATAGACCCAATAAAGTATATATATAAATGATCAGCATCACTAGCCGAGTCGATTGAGCTATGTCCGTCCGTCCGTCCGTCTGTCTGTCCGTCTGTCCGTCTGTCCGTCTATCCGTCCGTCTGTGTGTCACCAGTTTTTGGGCCTTAAATTTTGAGCTAGGTTGATGAAATTTTGTATACGAGGTCTTTGGAAAAGTAAGCAATACAAGTGTAAACATTTTTACAATCCGCCCACTGACACGCCCACTTTTCAAAAAATCACCTTGATTCACTATTTTCATATGAAACTCGAAAAAACTTACTTAAGCAAATATGTAGATATCCACTTAATCTACAAATCGTCCATACATTGTATATAGCCACGCCCACTTTTTAGGGGCGTTTACTTCAACAAATTAATTTTCGAGTAGAAATATTAGTTTATAGGGCAAAATAGAAAATTTTGCGAATACATTTTCCACCACCATTTTCCACTGACACGAGCAAATAAGATAGGGATAGGGTATCATACGATCCGCTCCAAGCGGATTGTAGCATTTTTTCACTGGTTTTTTCACTGTTTTGCAACGGATTTGTTGATACCGTTGTGAACAAATTTCCTCTGGAATTTTCGCCGACCGCTTTAAGTTGATGCCCTTTTCTCTTCATACCTTTTAATAAGAGTATATTAAGTTTGATACATAGTTTGTAACATAGAGAAACACTACAGATAGACCCAATAAAGTATATATATAAATGATCAGCATCGCTAGCCAAGTCGATTGAGCTATGTCCGTCCGTCCGTCCGTACGTCCGTCTGTGTGTCACCAGTTTTTGGGCCTTAAATTTTGAGCTAGGTTGATGAAATTTTGTATACGAGGTCTTTGGAAAAGTAAGCAATACAAGTGTAAAAATTTTCAAAATCCGCTCACTGACACGCCCACTTTTCCAAAAATACACCTTTTTTCACTATTTTCATATGAAACTCGAAAAAACTTACTTGAGCAAATATGTAGATATCCATTTAATCTACAAATCGTCTATACATTGTATATGGCCACGCCCACTTTTAAGGGGCGTTTACTTCAAAAATTAATTTTCGAGTAAAAATATTAGTTTACAGTGCAAAATAGGAAATTTTGTGAATACATTTCCATCGCCCACTATACAATATCCCTATCTTATTTGGTCGTGTCAGTGGGCGATGGAAAATGTATTCACAAAATTTCCTAAGATAGGGATAGGGTATCATACGATCCAGGAGGGTAAAATGTCGCATCATCACCTCCTCGTGGTGCCCTCTGGATAGCTACATAGTAGTGAACAAACGATGAGCGTATGCCAAATCCGTCTACGCATGTGTAGCTGAACACTCTGACGCGCGAGCCCATCTGGGTGAACTTTAGCACTCATGTAGGACCGGACGAGGCATCTCTTGTTGACCTGAACGAGTACTATGTCTCAGAAGTCCAACAAGAGCCCTCAGAAGGAGGATAGAAGGCGGATGAATTCTCTAGATGGAATCAACGGCGGAATCCATGGACGATTTGGCGAACACCTTACATGAGCTACTTCGACATATTCGAAGCTCAGGTCTGCAAGGATTTCCATGACTTCATCAGGGTTATGGAATAGAGATGGTGGCGGATGAACCTTAAATGGGTCAACGGCAGCGCTCGCACCTCCGAAGTGAGCTACTGATGTCGGTCTCTAACACCGGCCCTGGGTCCTAGGGGCTAAAACACATGGAACTGGCCCTCCAGGTTGGGGGTTGTGTCGTCGGGGTAACTTCCCTACCACGTAAAAAGTACCATAGTTATGAGAGAGACATCCGCTTCGGATAACAATAACGATCCCCCTCATTTGGCAAATCGACCCGGAACGTCCATGGACTATGTACAAACTCTGTACACTCCGTGTGCAGCTCAAAAACTATCTGTCCTCTCGCAGTACAAGGCAGATATTACTGCGATCCAGGAGATACGATGGATAGGATCAGGTATGCAGAAAAGACGTAGCTGCGACATTTATTACAGCTGCCACAAAAGACTGCACATGCTAGGATGCGGATTCGTTGTGGGAAATTGGCTCAGATCAAGAGTCATTGATTTTAAGCCGATAAGCGATCGTCTGGCTGTAATTCGCATCAGAGCCACATTTCAAAACATCAGCCTAATATGTGCACACGCCCCTACCGAAGAAGCTGAAGACCCTGTCAAGGAGGAATTTTACGATCTCCTGGACGGAGCCTACGGAGCCTGTCCGGAATACGATGTAAAAATCGTACTCGGGGACTTCAATGCCAAAATCGGTAAGGAAAACATCTTTGGCGGGATAGTCGGTAAACACAGCCTCCACGATTCGACAACAGACAACGGTTTCCGACTAATCGATCGAGCAGCAGCTCGTAATACGGTGATAAGTAGCACTAGGTTTCCTAGGCTAAAAATCCACACAGCAACCTGGCTTTCCTTTGGCGGTCGAACACGCAACCAGATCGACCACGTGCTAATCGACGCAGGGCACGCATCCAACATCTTGCATGTGCGTACCTTTCGAGGGGCAAACGTTGACTCTGACCACTATCTTGTTGCAGCTAAATTCAGAGCTCGACTGTCCAACGAGAAGAAGCTGCGAGCCGTCAAGAAAAACAAGCTTAACGTTGGACGCCTTAGCACACCAGAAGGAGCCAGAGCCTACAGAGAGCACCTGGCCGAGTAACTCTCTGCGGTGCATTCACCCCCCACAAACGCTAACAATCAGTGGACCGAATACCGCAACATCATCAAAGAGGTAGCCGTGACCACCCTTGGCTACCAACCACCTCCAAGGAGGGGCCCTTGGTATAATGATGAGTGCGTACAGCGGAAGAGGGTGACAGAAGATGCACACAAGAAAGCGCTGCAGCGCAAAACAAGAGCAGCGAGAGAGGAATATCGGACCAGAAGAAGGGAAGAAAAGAGAATCCTGCGTAAAAATAAAAGGGACCACGCAGTTTCCCAGCTCAAGGATATCGAGGAGTCTCGCGAGCGCAACAACATCCGGCAGTTTTATCGAAAAGCCAAGCAGCTGGCAGCTGGCTACAAGTCCGGAACGCAGGCTCTTCGAAATAGCGAAGGCAACCTAGTCACCGACGCACAGGAAATTGTTGATGTGTTTAAGCAACACTTCCAGCAGATGCTTAACGGGCAGCAAATAGAGAGAGTGATAGGGCAAGACGAGAACCCATCACACAGGACAAGATCAACATCAACGACAGAGACAACCAGTGAAAAAATGCTACAATCCGCCTGGAGCGGATCGTATGATACCCTATCCCTATCTTATTTGATAGTGGGCGGTGGAAAGTGTACCTATTTATAAAATTTTCTATTTTGCCCTATAAACAAATATTTTTACTCGAAAATTAAATTTTTGAAATAAACGCCCCTAAAAAGTGGGCGTGGCCATATACAATGTATGGACGATTTGTAGATTAAGTGGATATCTACATATTTGCCCAAGTAAGTTTTTTCGAGTTTCATACAAAAATAGTGAAAAAGGTGATTGTTTTTAAGAGGGGGCGTGTCAGTGGGCGGATTTTAAAATTTTTTACACTTGTATTGCTTACTTTTCCAAGGAACTCGTATACAAAATTTCATCGATTTAGCTCAAAATTTAAGGCCCAAAAACTGGTGACACACAGACGGACGGACAGACGGACGGACAGACGGACGGACGGACATAGCTCAATCGACTCGGCTAGTGATGCTGATCATTTATATATATACTTTATTGGGTCTATCTGTAAGATTTCTCTATGTTACAAACTATGTATCAAACTTAATATACCCTTAGAATAGGGTATAAACAGTGGACGACGAAGATGACCTTACATACTTACAGATCTGAACGATGGACGGAAACTATCACATCACTAAACAAATGGACAAAGCGGTATCCCAGACGGTTCGACAAAATCAGGTAGAGATCCTGTCCGTATTTGCAGAAACGATGAAAGATTTGAAGGGTATGATGGCATCATTCCAGGACAGTGTGAGAGATCTGAATGAGAAAGTTCTCCACTTGGAAGTCTCGACAAGAGCCAACCAACAAACGCCGCCATATCCTTCTGACATACGCCAAACGACGACGCGACCAGGACTGGACTTCAGTGAGCTCCTACGACAGCCGACACCTGTTACAAATCAACCATTAATGGCACAAAGACATACTATCAACGCCGCCTCAACACACAGGTCTCCTAGTACTGACAGCGGTAGAAAAGCTGACGTGCATAAATGGGGGATTAAATTTGATGGAACCCCAAAGTCGATGTCGGTAGAAAGTTTAATCTTTAGAATTAATACTCTCCAAAAAAAGTACAATCATTAACCAACATCCATCACCTGGTCTCCGGCCCTGCTGTAAGGTGGAACTTGCAGTATTTAGAAGAGAACCAGGGGGATGAATTATTAAATTACTTTGATTTAAAGGCAGAGCTCTTCCGTCAGTTTAAGGACTCTAAACGAGACCACGAGATTCTTAGGGCTATAATGGATAGGAGACAGTCCCCACAGGAGTCATTTGACGATTTTTACAGTGACATATGGACGACGATACTACAAATGAGGAACAGACCAAGTGAACTAGACCTAGTGGACATCATATGTATGACATAACGTTAAAGACAGGGGAGCAACATTAATTTTTGGTTGTTCAATAAAATCCGTAAGAGACTTGAGGGAGGAATGTAGACGCGCGGAAAAACACTTAGCGACCAGAGAACTTAAATTTAGACGACAAGTTAACGAACTCGACGAGCAGGCAAACATACGAACGAGGGACGACATAGAGGAAGTATAGGACGATGAAGTGGAGAATGCAGCGCTTCAACGACAACGACCAGATAGACAAAATAACTATAGGAAGAATGACCAGGGTATACGTACGAATACAAGCAACATTGACAGGTTCGAGATGAATAAAAATAGTTTAGGGAATCGTTCAATGTGCCCTTCTACTTTCCGCAACCTTACATGTTTCAGCTGTGGACAAAATAATTTGAGTTTCAGCTGCGCACAGTGCCAGGGACACATGAGAATCGGCAGTACGCCCGGGACGAACCAGCCGATCAAAAAGAGTTTCCCGGAAAATCAGGACAACACGTCCGAATCTTAAAGAGGGACCTGCAAGGTAATGACACCTCCACGAAGACGGGACCTGCTCAACACAAAAGCTTGCACGTTCGAATTCAAGAATACGAGGCGGCGAGAAAACGAATTTTTGGAAAGGAGTTAGCAAGTTTAGAAAGACCAAATAGTAGAAGAAAGCATAATAAAATAAAGAGGCTAAGGGAGAAATGCGTAATGACTAGACGGTTATAGAATAGAATAATAGTGACTGTGACATTTTTAACTGACGACAACAGGCCCTATGCAATAGTTAGAATAGGTGATGAGGAGATTATGGGTCTGTTAGATAGTGGAGCTTCCATCAGTTGCTTAGGGAAGGGCGCCATGGACTTCATAAAAAGACACAACATAGAATTAACAGACATGACAACAGACGTTAGGACCACTTACGGGAACCATTAACGCATATTTGGACGATTTAAGAAGACAGTCTCCTGGGGTGGCAAGTCTCACCAGTTATAATTATTTGTAGTACCCACCCTGCAACAGTTTCTCTATTTAGGGGTAGACTTTTGGAGTACATTCAGAGTAGCTCCAGGTATAGTTAGCGAACTAGACACTCCATCGCCGACAATCGAATGGTCACCAGTCCAGGCACTCTCTCCACCACAGGCTCAAGAGCTCGAAAAGATCAAACGGCAGTTCCCATCTTTTGTGGAGTTGGGATTGGGCAAGACCAAGTTCGAAGAGCATGTGATAGAGGTGGAAGATGAACAGATCCCCATAAAGCAGAGACACAACCCAGTGTCCCCAGCAATACAAAAGCTCTTATATGACGAGCTTGACCGGATGATTTCTCTTGGCGTCATCGAAGAAAGCAATAGTGCCTGGAGTTCGCCAGTGGTACTGGTGCGAAAACCTGGTAAAAATAGATTTTGCCTGGACTCTAGGAAAGTGAATGCGGTGAGGAAGAAGGATGCCTACCCGCTTCCACACATAGAGAGTTTGTTGAGTCGTCTTCAAGACACTCATTTTATTTCAAGTATTGACTTGAAAGACGCATTCTGGCAGATTCCTCTGGAGCGCAAGTCAAGGGAGAAGACAGACAGCTTTCACAGTCACTGGTCGGCCGTTATATCAGTATGCGGTTATGCCGTTTGGACTGTGCCAAGAGAATGTGTCGGCTTATGGACAAAGTCTTACCCTCGCGCTGAAAGAACATGTCTTTGTCTACCTCGATGACCTCCTGGTCTGCTCTCCATATTTTGAGTCACATGACAGAGTGCTTCTGGAAGTAGCTAAGTGTCTCAGGGAAGCAGGGTTGACAATTAATGTGGACAAGAGCAAATTTTGTTACAAAGAAATTAAGTGTCTTGGGTATATTGTTGGCGATGGGTGTCTACGAACTAATAAGGATAAGGTAGCAGCAGTCGAGAATTTCCCAATTCCAAAGACTCCCAAGCAACTCCGTAGGCTCCTAGGGATGACGGGTTGGTATAGGCGATTTATTTCCAATTTTGCGTCTATGGCAGCCCCAACGAAGGTAAAATGGAGGGTAAAATGTCGCATCATCACCCCCTCGTGGTGCCCTCTGGATAGCTACATAGTAGTGAACTAACGATGAGCGTATGCCAAATCCGTCTACGCATGTGTAGTTAAACACTCGGACCTGCGCGAGCACATCTGGGTGAACTTTAGCACACATGTAGGACCGGACGAGGCATCTCTTGTTGACCTGAACGAGTATCACGTCTCAGAAGTCTAACAAGAGCCCTCAGAAGGAGGATAGAAGGCGGATGAATTCTCTAGATGGAATCAACGGCGGAATCAATGGACGGTTTTGGCGAACACCTATTTTCATCAGGGTTATGGAATAGAGATGGTGGCGGATGAACCCTAAATGGGTCAACGGCAGCGCTCGCACCTCCGAAGTGAGCTACTGATGTCGGTCTCTAACACCGGCCCTGGGTCCTAGGGGCTAAAACCCATGAAGCTGGCCCTCCAGGTTGGGGGTTGTGTCGTCGGGGTAACTTCCCTACCACGTAAAAAGTACCATAGTTATGATGACATCCGCCTCGGATAACAATAACGATTCCCCTCATTTGGCAAATCGACCCGGAACGTCCATGGACTATGACCTACGAGTATGCACCTGGAATGTACCAGCAGCTCGTAATACGGTGATAAGTAGCACTAGGTTTCCTAGGCTAAAAATCCACACAGCAACCTGACTTTCCTTTGACGGTCGAACACACAACGAGATCGACGCAAGGCACGCATCCAACATCTTGAATGTGCGTACCTTTCGACGGGCAAATGTTGACTCTGACCACTATCTTGTTGCAGCTAAATTCAGAGCTCGACTGTCCAACGAGAAGAAGCTGCGAGCCGTCAAGAAAAACAAGCTTAACGTTGGACGCCTTAGCACGCCAAAAGGAGCCAGAGCCTACAGAGAGCACCTGGCCGAGAAACTCTCTGCGGTGCATTCACCCCCCACAAAAGCTAACAATCAGTGGACCGAATACCGCAACATTATCAAAGAGGTAGCCGTGACCACCCTTGGTTACCAACCACCTCCAAGGAGAAGCCCTTGGTATAATGATGAGTGCGTACAGCGGAAGAGAGTGACAGAAGATGCACACAAGAAAGCGCTGCAGCGCAAAACAAGAGCAGCGAGAAGGGAGTATCTGACCAGAAGAAGGGAAGAAAAGAGAATCCTGCGTAAAAATAAAAGGAACCACGCAGTTTCCCAGCTCAAGGATATCGAGGAGTCTCGCGAGCGCAACAACATCCGGCAGTTTTATCGAAAAGCCAAGCAGCTGGCAGCTGGCTACAAGTCCGGAACGCAGGCTCTTCGAAATAGCGAAGGCAACCTAGTCACCGACGCACAGGGAATTGTTGATGTGTTTAAGCAACACTTCCAACAGTTGCATAACGGGCAGCAAATAGAGAGAGTGATAGGGCAAGACGAGAACCCACCTCCAGTCAATGAAGAACCAACGCCTCCACCCAGTATTGAAGAAGTTAATGTAGCCATCAGGAAATTGAAGAACAACAAAGCCGCTGGCTCTGATGGGCTTCCAGCTGAACTCTTTAAATACGGAGGTGATGTCTTGGTAGGGTGCATGCATCAAGTCATCAACCAAGTATGGGTGGAGGAACGCATGCCCTACGACTGGAGTATCAGCTCTATATGCCCCATCTTCAAAAAAGGCGATCCTATGTCTTGTAAGAACTACCGAGGCATATCCCTGTTAAATGTCGCATATAAGATCCTGTCCAACGTATTGTGTGAACGTCTAAAACCTTTCTGCAGCACACTAATCGGCACGTACCAGTGTGGCTTCCGGCCCGGCAGATCGACAATAGACCAAATTTTCACACTCAGACAAATCCTGGAAAAGACCAACGAATTTCAAGTCGAAACCCACCACCTTTTCATCGACTTTAAAGCCGCCTATGACAGCATTCATCGTCTTGAGCTCTACCAGGCGATGGCCCAATTCGGGATACCGACAAAACTTATCCAGATGTGTCGCGTAACGCTGGAAAACACGCGATGCTCTGTGCATTTTGGAAACAACTCTTCGGAGCTCTTCCAAACGTGCACCGGATTCAGCAAGGAGATGCGCTGTCATGTGATTTGTTCAATATCGTGTTGTGTTATCTTACACAAATCCGTCCAACTGCTGGGATACGCAGACGGTATTGACATCATCGGAAGATCCCGGCAAGCCGTCGTAGAGGCATTTACGGCTATTGATGAGCAAGCGAAACGAGTTGGTCTTGAAGTAAATGAGGACAAGACAAAGTATATGCTATCAACAAACAAAAATTTATCTGTCCAAAACATTGGGCAGAACGTCACTGTTGGTAGCTATAATTTCGAGGTAGTTAAGGAGTTCACCTACCTCGGAACAAATATTAATCCTACAAATGACACCTTTGTAGAGATCCGACGAAGGATAACCCTAGCAAACCGCTGCTACTTCGGTTTGGCGAAACAACTGGGTTCAAAACTCCTAACTCGACGGACCAAATTAATGCTCTACAGAACGCTCATCTTACCAATCCTGCTGTATGGAGCCGAGTGCTGGACGATAAGTAAGAAAGCTGAGCAAATATTGGGCACCTTCGAGCGTAAAATACTCCGTCGGATATTAGGTCTCCTATGCGAGGAGGGCGAATGGAGGAGAAGGTACAACCGCGAACTCTATGATCTGTACCAGGATGTGGATGTAGTCCAAAAAGCCAAGATACGCAGACTACATTGGCTCGGCCACATCGAGCGAATGGACAACAATGCTCCAGCCAAGAGGATCTTCGAATCCCTGCCCCCAGGTTCGAGACGGCGAAGAAGACCGAACCTCCGGTACAAAGACCAAGCTGTCACGGATGCCAGAAAACTTGGTCTTCACAACTGGAAGCAGCGTGCTCGGGAGCGCAGTCTCAGGCAGGGACTCTACAAGGGTCGGGAGCCCTTTAAGTAAGTAAGTAAGGCAGCCCCAACGACAGACTGTGTACGAGAGGGACAGACATTCTACATGACTGACGACGGCTTTCGAAAAGCTCAAAATGAGCTTAGTAACCGCCCCTATACTTACAAATCCCGATTTTAAAAGGCATTTCTACATACAATGTGACGCTTCGACTTCCGGTGTGGGAAGTGTACTCTTCCAGATGGATGCGGAGAAAAATGAGCGACCGATAGCATTCATATCCCAGAAACTAAATTCCGCACAACGGAATTACAGTGTCACGGAACTTGAGTGCTATGCGGCCGTTTTATCAGTGAAGAAGTTCAGGGCCTATGTGGAGGGTCTACCCTTTACTATAATCACAGATCACGCAAGTCTGAAGTGGCTGATGACCCAGAAAAATTTGTCAGGTCGACTAGCTCGATGGAGTCTGAAACTTCAGGGCTTCGACTTCGTGATCGAACATAGCAACGGTTCGCAAAATTAGGTCCCTGACACTCTCCCACGCGTCTATATGGAAGAGCTCATGCCCGAGAGTTCAATGTTTGATGTTAATCTCTATTCACCATGGTTTTCTTCATAGGAATATGATGAGTTGAGGAAGACAATTACCGAGAACAAGGACAAACTACCTGACGTATACGTATCTGAAGGAACTGTCGTACTGGCGGACCAATACAAGAAGACCGGGCATGGAAACTTTGGGTGCCTAAGGGGTTGCATGGAAGTGTCTTGAAGCGGTCCACAATTCTCCAGCACCAGGTCATGGGGGTATTAATAAGACCTTATCCAGATTGAAGCAGAAGTACTTCGGATGACCACTGATGTGCAGGAGTGGGTAAGAACCTGTGCAATGAACCCCTAAATATGATCTCTCGACCTCCAATGGGTCAACAAACAATAACAGAACGACCTTTCCAAAGACTTTACATTGACTTTCTAGGACCATACCCTCGGACTAGAAACGGACATACACATATTTTTATTGTACTTTACCATTTTAGTAAATATGTATTTTTAAGGCCTATTCGTAAAGCAACAGCAGCTGAGGTATTTAGGTATTTAGAAGAAAGTGTATTTCATGTCTTTGGTGTCCCAGAATATGTCCATTCAGACAACGAAAAACAGTTTACATCTGAATTGTTTTACAGCTTTTTGTCAAAATATGGTGTTCAGTGTCCCAGTAATCGCACTTAGAGTTATTGCACTTTAAATTATTGAACCCAATTTTGCATTATTGGCACACGCGCCAACCAAGCGAATGTCAATAATGCAGAATAAGCTTTAAATGCACACGCGCCGACTTTAGAATAATTTAACATAAGCATAAAATGATTTGTAATCATTTTAAACAATAAAGTAATATGTAATCATTTTTAGGATATAAATAGAGGTAGAAAGTAAGAATGTGAGTCAGAATTAAGTTGGATCAATAAATAAAGAGACGTAAGTCTCAAAAAAGATATTTTTTTAATTAAGTAAAATTAAAATTGTTAACTGGCGCCCGAGCAGGGACCTGATCGCGTACAGTGAGAACAAATTTTTTTTCACTTCCATAAGAACAGTGAAAAGAAGCACTTCCCATAAGAACAGTGATAATAAGACTTCCCATCAGAACAGTGAAATTGATACCAGAGTGATCGAGCGAAGTACCGCAGTAGGCAGCTTACGACGATTAAAGGAAGCAGCTAAAAAGGACAAATACTCCTCATCCAGACGGCATTACTCGCAGATCGGTTCCAGAAGATACCTAGGCAACATCCCACCCGGACCAACAATGAGGATAATAATATTGTTGTAAGTCTAGTATATTATATCCACTTAATTTTCACTACCAAGAAAATAAATTTTGTTACAAATTAGAAGCAATTAAGTAACTCGTATAATCAAGTGTCCTTATAATATGAGAAAATAAAATACTACAAAGCTAAGAACTCATTAAAGCAAAATAAAATAAAACTCATAAATCCAAATTCAATTAATCAAATCAATTTTAACTGTAGTAAAAGATAATTTACTAGCCAGTAAGATAAGAACACAAAACTGTACTACACCCACACAGATAATATTGTTAAGTTAGCCAAATAAGAACACAGAATTGTACTACACCCACACAAAAATAAATTTTAGAAACCATATTGCAAATATATAAATAACTTACTAGAAAGAAGGTAAAATGGAAGCGCTTCAACAATCAATCAACCAGCTCACAGAGTAAAAAGAATTCGACTTCCCAATGAAAAAAAATAAAAAACTACAAAATTTTTTCTTAATACTTTTTTTTTTTTAACTTTATTGATCGATGACCAAACACAGAGTGATTGTTAATTCTAACTTAGCTTAAGATCTAACCAATGAAGAGAACAAATAATGGATAACATATAGAGAGAAAAAAAAACAAGAGAAAGTGAAACAACAAAAAGAAAGCATGCAAGCCATTCTTATCATGCTATAAACTTCACGTGAGCTTAGCATGATTTAAGCTCCGGTATAGCAACATGTGTTTTTGGCTTGGCTTGGTGTTTGGCTTGGCTGTGGAAAAAACAACATGTGGTTGGATTGGGCTTACCATGCACTTGACGTGTGATGGGCATGATTAAAGCTCCGGTATTAAGGAGAGCATAGCAGCATGTGTACTTGGCTTGGGTTCGGCTGTGGAAAAAACCCAAATGTGTTTTGATGCTTGATTGTCGTAAACATGTTCCCGTTTGTACGCCAATCAAAGCACGTGTTGACGCTTTATTTAAGTAAACATGTTCCCGTTTACAAGCCAATCACAGCATCCTGATACCGATTGTGGTCGCCACATGTAACTCCTCCCGCCGTAGTATGGACAATCATGTTGTCCATAGTAAATGATAATTAGGTATGTATTATATGTATATTTTTACCAAGCAACATGTTGCTACTATTCAATGCAATGATTTCCCTCTGTCGTATACGCACTATTTTTATTTATTAATTTTGGAAATGATCTCAGCAATTCAATATACAAATTTTATTAATTTATTTACTTATATATGTAGATATATTGTTTTTCCCTCTAATATACTTGCAACTAATAATTATTTTGAATTGTTATCCATAATTTGAATTCTGTATTGGGTACATACTTTAAATTTCTGTAAAAGTAAGTTATAAAGTAGGTATTATTTCTTTGTTTACATCGTTATAGGGTAGGTATATCTTATAAATTCTTTTTTTTTGTGTACAAAATATTCTATATGGATAGTTCTATATATGGAGATATATTTTTATTTTATTATATATAATTTTGTACGTTCATACATATAATAAAGCTATGTGCATGAGTATATAACAAGCTATTTATACTAATTATACAAATATATATGTGTGTATGTTATATATTTACATTTTTTTCTAATAATAATTAGTTTCGTTTAACATGTATATGTTTATATTTATAATAGATAGATATAATAGATAATAGAAGGCAATTTGAATATATGTATATATACATATGTAATAATATATTTTATTATTTGGTTGTATTTCTTTTCTTTTTTCTGTTAGAATAGTCTCGTCCAGTTAATTTTCTATCAAAGTGTGTCAGTTCATTTGGATTTTGATATTTATAAGTTCTTTTTACTACCTGCCTGTCACGCTTGAATCCATCCTTGTCTACAAAATGTGTTAAACCTTTTTCTTTCACTTCTTTAACTATATATCGGGGCAAGTGTTTGATATTATGAAATCCTAAATTTTTGACAAGCTCTCTTTCCCTATACTCTGGAGGATCTGTACGTGTTTCATTTAATTTGTTAATCTGCTTTTCCTTTCTAGCAAGAACTCGTTCTCTAAGTTTTTCCCATTCTGACTCATTTAGGGTAGAGTGAAGAAGATCTATTGGCTTGTATTTTGTGGTGGAATGAATAGTTACATTGTATATTTCTACCGCTTTGTAGGCTAATGTTTTGTCGTCAGCATCTAAATTGTCCTTGTTGAGTTTCAATAATCTTATATGCTCATTAAGGGTAGAATGAAATCGTTCTATTACAGAATTTCCTGTGTGCGTGTTCGGAGATGTAAAGTGGTACAACACGTTTTCCTGACCTAAAAAGTTTTTAATATAAGCTGTGTTGAACTCGTTATCTCCTACTATTTTTTTTGGTTTTCCTAATATTGCAAATCTGTGTTTTAATGTATCAACGATTGTTAAGGAGTTCCTATCTGTAATTTGGTGAATGGAAACATGCTTGGTTAAGTTGTCTATACAGGTAAGAAACATACTATTTTTATTTAAAAACCATATGTCTATATGAACAGTTTCATTAGGTCTATTAGGGGTCTCCGTTAGCATGAAATTTGGCCTAATGGGTTTCCTATCATATTTGCACATATTGCAAAAAATACAGTTGTTTATGTATTTGTGAATTTCGAGCTTAAGATTCGGGTAGTAGTAAACGTTTTTTAATTCCAAAAAGCACTCTTCAATTCCTCTATGGTTTTTTCCTAAATGAGATTTTTCAATTATTTCCAGTAGCTTTTCTTTGTTGGTGATATCTTCAAGAAACTTTGTACATCTAAGAATTTTCATCGTAGGTGAATTAGAAAAATATTTGATTATAGTTTTCTGAAATTGATTAAACACTTTATCTTCTTTGCAAAAAACTCCTACCGTACCTTTAATGGGCAAAAGTTCTTTAAGGATTTTTAGAACATACTCCTCATTATATTTTTTTTGTGTAAATATACATCTCCTCTTTTTACTTGCACCTATAATATAGGGCAAGTATTGGATTCGTGCAAAAATTCGAACTCGAGATAACAATGAATTCTGACATTACGATGATAGAGAAGCTCGAAAAAGTAGGTCTGCCGATTCTGTCTGTCTGTCTGTCTGTCTGTCTGTCCGTCACTCTGTATGTATGTACGCTCGACTACAGCCCAAACGGGTGGACCGATTTCCTTCAAACTTCATATCTGGGGTCTGTTGTGTATTCTCCAGAGGGGAAATTGGAATTTTCGTTCTAGCCCTATTATTAACGGTACTTTACTTAAGGCCAATTTTACAAAAACATGATTTTCTCGAAAACGGCTCTAACGATTTTGATTAAATTTCATATTCGAGTTAGTCTGGGCAAATGCCATAAGATGGCGTACCACGTTTTTGGCTAAAAATACGTATGACGGTACTTTTCTTATTAACTGGTTTTAGAAATATGACTATTTCTCGGCTAAAACTCAATGGATTTCCATCAAAATTGAAATGTGGGCAAGATTAAATGTTTAATAATATATGCCATTTAAACTTATACAAAATTAAAAAAAAAAATTTTTCAAAAATCTATTGTAAATTTTTTTTTTTTAAATTTATTTCCAACTACCAGCATATATGTAGGTGCAAGTACGTACGACCCAGTCGTGCACATTTTTTTGGAATAGAAACTTATTCGAATATACGTTCGAGTTTCCGGTTTCAAAGATTAGTTGGTTTTTGTATATATTTATAGGTGTCTCAGTTATAAATATATGGTCGTTCAGGTTTTCTTTACCACTGTGAATGGTAGCTATATCGGATCTAACGTCATTTTCAATTACGCAATTAGCTTCTAGGCGACTTAAAAAGTCAGCTACATAATTTTCCTTGCCTTTAATGTATTCGATTTCAAAGTCAAATTCATTCAATTTAATTTTCCAGCGTTGCAGCTTGGAATTTGGTTCTTTAAGAGAATTTAGCCACACTAAAGGGCGGTGGTCAGTTTGGACTTTAAATTTGCGACCAAATAAGTACGGCCTAAAATATTTAGTTGCCCATACTATTGACAAAAGTTCCTTTTCCACCGTGCTATAGTTTGTCTCGTGACGATTTAAAGTTCGAGAAGCAAAAGCAATAGGATGTTGGTTCTGGGAAAGGACTGCTCCTAGAGCTGAATTACTGGCATCTGTTGTCAAAGTAAATGTCTTGGCAAAATCGGGGTATGCTAAAACTGGACAAGTACATATAAGTGCTTTAAGCTTGTTAAAGGACTCAATGTACTGCCTGTCTTTTACATTTAACTTAGAACCCTTTTTTAGATATCTTGTCATTGGTAGGGCTACTTTAGAGTAGTCCTTAATGAACTTACGATAATATCCAGTAATGCCGAGAAAAGATTTTATTTGTTTAGTTGACTTAGGTAATTGAATTTTGTTAATAACCTCAATTTTATTTGGATTGGGTTTTATACCATCTCGTGAAATAATATGTCCCAAATACTCAGTTTCGTGCTTTAAGAAATCGCATTTATTAATTTGAACCTTTAGATTAAAATCAATAAGACGTTTAAATATTTTATTAAGGGAATCTATATGTTCTTGAAGTGATGTCGAAAATATTAATATGTCGTCGAGGTAAACTACACATATTTTATTAATATAGTCGGACAACACTTCGTTCATCATTCGTTGGAATGATGCAGGTGCATTTTTCAGCCCGAACGGCATTCGAGTAAACTCATAATGTCCGTTCGTGGTGGAAAACGCTGTTTTATGTCTATCTTCTATGTTTATAGGAATTTGATGGAATCCCTTCGCTAAATCAAGGGTTGAGAAATATTGTGCGTTCCCTAATTTCGAAAATATGTCCTCAATATTCGGAATTGGAAATTTGTCTTCTGTAGTTATTTCGTTCAATTTCCTATAGTCGACGACAATTCGCCAATTTTTCTGACCAGAATTGTCAGGTTTCTTTTCGACAACCCAGATTGGTGCATTATATGGGCTTGTCGAATTGATAATTATACCAGACCTTAACATTTCAGAAATTTGTTTATTTACCTCCTCTTTGTGCGCTTCAGGATATCTATATGTTTTAGAAAATATAGGAATATCATTTTTTGTTGGTATTCTGTGACTATACTTTGAAACGCAGGATAAATTGTCACCTTCTAGGTAAAAAACTTTTTTAAATTTTCGGATGGTAGTAGTCAAAAATTGTATTTCTTCTTCGTTAAGATTGTTAGTCTTAAGCTTGTCTATAAGCGAATCTATATCAGGTTCAACAAAATGAATATCTACTACGTTCTCATGAAATGTATTTATTCCTTCATCTGTTGATTGAGTGGAAGAATGACTGAAAATCAATGGTATGGTTGCTTCTTTCGTAATTAGTTGTGAGCTATCGAAATCCAATTTGGCTTGTAATGGCTTTAATATATTACAGCCAATAATACCATCAAAATCACTTTTTAAATCTGTTTCCAGCATTTCGATCGTTGTAGACGGCCTATTGAACTCTTTAAATAACGGAATCGTTATTTTCGAGTTAATACAAATATTCGCATTGACAGACTTAAGTGTCACATGCTTTTCTAACTCTGTTTTGAAAGAATTGTGGAAAAGACCGCTCTGGATCAACGAAGTGCTAGCTCCAGAATCGATAAGAAGCTTAATAGGCTTAGGATAAGTATTTGCTATTATAAAGGGAAGTGTTCTGAGGTGTCTAACGGAAAATTTTGAAAATGAGAATTATCAGGATTCTGTGCGAAATGATCAACTTCCATGATGTCGCTTTGATTGTTCTTAGATATTGTTGAGTTTCGAGAATTTTGTTGGGTAAAATTTGAATGTCCTGAATTGTTTATCCTATTGTTGTTTTGGAAATGATTGCTATTATTTGGATTTCGAGGAATTCGGGAATTATTTTGCCTAAACTGCTCTGAGTTTCCTGGATAGTTACCTTGATTATTGTTTGAACCGTTTGAATTTTGTTGAAAATTTCTTTGAAAATAACGAGGATTCGTGAATGAGTTGGGAATACTATTGCATGTATTTTGTGAGGTGTTATAGCTTTGCATGAATGAATTCTGTCTGTTTTTGTTTTGAGAAAATGAGCGATAAAAGTGATCTGTGTCTAGTAAAATTTCTTTAGCTTGTTTGAGACTGGATGGATTCCTAGCGTGGAGGATGAGCTTTGGATCACTAGGAAGCTTATTAATAAAAAGTTTTAAAATCATTGCCTCGTTTTGTTCATTATTAAACCAAGAGGGTGCTTCTGTGGCTAACCCTGTTTTTATATTCAATTTAGTTAAGAGGCTTGAAAATTCATTGAATAGTTTGTTAACTGAACTTTCAAATTTTAACAGTTTAATTTCGGTAATTATATTTTCAACGCTTTCATTTATAGAACAATTAGATAATAAAACACTTTTTATTTCTGGCCAATTTAAGGGATTATTATTATTTATTAGTATTGTATTTGCAGATTCTTTAATTTTTTGTCTAATTTTTAATTCTAATAAGTATTTTGATGTTTCATCTAATTCCGGAACGAATCCATATAAGAAATCCACATGTTTTATAAATAAACCTAACTCTTCGGGTAACCCCGTAAATTCCTGAATATCTTTAACTAAATTAAGAAGGTCCATATTTGCCATACCTTATAATATACTTCTTTGTCCTTGTTCCTCTTGCTTGGTGTCCTTTTGGATGAAGAGATCTTTATAGGTTGAAGTTTCTGGTGATATCAGATGCAATGTGGTAGATCCGGTGTTATCTTCTCTCTCTTTCTTTAGCACTAATAAGTATCTATGTGTATTTTAAAAACACATTCACTTATTATTAATACTTTTTTATTTTGCTTTGTCTTAAAAAGTTTAATTAACACTTTAGTTTCTTTTTTCACAAAAATTGTTCACTTTTATTTTTTTAACATGATGTTTTTCTTTAATATTCAAATTTATTTCATTATTTTTGTTTTTTTATATGTATATATTTTGTTTCAATTAACGTGGTTCTTTTTTTTTCGACTGCGCCAGTAAAAAGAATTCGGCTTCCCAATGAAAAAAAATAAAAAACTACAAAATTTTTTCTTAATACTTTTTTTTTTAAACTTTATTGATCGATGACCAAACACAGAGTGATTGTTAATTCTAACTTAGCTTAAGATCTAACCAATGAAGAGAACAAATAATGGATAACATATAGAGAGAAAAAAAAACAAGAGAAAGTGAAACAACAAAAAGAAAGCATGCAAGCCATTCTTATCATGCTATAAACTTCACGTGAGCTTAGCATGATTTAAGCTCCGGTATAGCAACATGTGTTTTTGGCTTGGCTTGGTGTTTGGCTTGGCTGTGGAAAAAACAACATGTGGTTGGATTGGGCTTACCATGCACTTGACTTGTGATGGGCATGATTAAAGCTCCGGTATTAAGGAGAGCATAGCAGCATGTGTACTTGGCTTGGGTTCGGCTGTGGAAAAAACCCAAATGTGTTTTGATGCTTGATTGTCGTAAACATGTTCCCGTTTGTACGCCAATCAAAGCACGTGTTGACGCTTTATTTAAGTAAACATGTTCCCGTTTACAAGCCAATCACAGCATCCTGATACCGATTGTGGTCGCCACATGTAACTACAGGGGCTATAAACGCTCAGATCGAGTCTGTAAAAAGAATAGAGAGACGACTTGACGCCTTAGAAGTAAGAGCAGGTGCCTTGGAAACAAAAGCACAAGGACCAGTTACATCCACAAGAAATCTCCAATCACCCAAAAGCGAACAGGACTTAAAGGATATTAGCAAATTACCGGACTGCGTAAAAGAATTACAAACCTTTGATGGCAACCCAACTCAATATATATCCTGGATACACAATGTAGAGCAGATATTGAAGGACTATGAAATAGTAAAGAGCAAACCAATGTACAGGGCAATCATGCAGAGTATCCGACAGAAGATTAGAGGCGGCGCGGATACAGCGCTCATATCCTACAACATATTTGGTGACGATTGGTCAGCCGTAAAACAGTGTTTATCCCTCCATTACGCCGATAAGAGGGATATAAGAACCTTGGAACATCAACTAAACACACTTACTCAAGGAAATTCCAGCATAGATGAATTCTACGCAAACATTAACCATCAATTTTCGCTAATAATCAACAAAATAAAAACAGAGGACTACAGTACAGAAACAATCAACGCGCTTATCGAAAATTACAGAAACCGTTCATTGGATGTATTTATTAGAGGCCTGAATGGTGATCTTTCTAGGATCCTTATAATTCAGAAACCTCAAACACTTCCAGAAGCTTACGCTTCATGCTTAGAAATTCAAAATCTGAACTATCGAACTTTAGCAATACACCAGAAGAATGTTCATAATACAATTACAGCTCCAATCAACCAGATTTTCACATCCGGCACAAAACAGAATCAGGTAAGGTCAGGACCACCAGTAATACCTCAAAAACCCTTAACTCTGCAGCAAAAAAACATGGCATACAACATTCAACATGGGCAGTACCAGAGAAACTATCATCAACCACCAAGATACCAGAGGAATGATCAGCCGCCACCAAGACCATCCCAACCAAAACCTTCAGTGCCCATGGACGTCGACCAATCAGTCCAAACAAGACAGGTAAATTATATGAATAGGCCATCATATAAAAACCGACCCAATTACAATCAATACGCCAAAAACGAGTCTGTTAATGTTCCCCAAAAACGACAAAGGCTATATAACATCGAAACTCAAGAAGAAACGCTATACCTTGATGAATACGAAGAAGAATATGGAGAAGAGTATTCTCAAGAGGAGGAGATAGACCAACAAGAGGAGATAACCTCCGAAATAAATTTTATGACAGGAGCCTATCTAGCGTTCCATACATAGAATATAAGACTAAAGTCGGAAAATTGCTGAAGTTTCTTATCGACACAGGTGCCAACAAAAACTTTATACAACCTAAACTAGCTGACAAAACTCAACCAGTCCAAAAGCCCTTCAGAATAAAATCTGCCGGAGGAGAAATTCAGATCGATAAGAAAATCAGTGGTAAGTTTTTTGAAAGTATCGGCAATAATACTAATATAGACTTCTTCGTATTACCCGGTCTAACCACATTTGACGGAATAATAGGAGATGATACTCTCAAGGAACTAGAAGCAGTAATAGATAGAAAAAGGAATGTACTTAAAATCAAACCAAATATCAAAATACCATTGAAGGAAAAGAAGTCCGCCCAAGTCAATAATATAGAAATTAGAGTCAACCATTTGAATAATGAAATAAGGAAACAGATAAGAACCATAGTGGAAAAACACAGAAATATTTTTGGAGCCGTGAACGAAAGGAAATTATTGATACAGGAATAAAAGCCGAAATAAAAACATCTACAGATGAGCCTATTTATACTAAATCATATCCATGAATGGGATATTCACATGAGACAAGAGGTTGAGACCCAAATCAAAAAATTACTAGATGACGGCATCATTCGTCCCTCAAAAAGCCCATACAACTCACCAATGTCGGTTGTACCCAAAAAAATGGACGCATCGGGAACAAGAAAATATAGAATGGTAATAGATTTCAGGAGACTGAATGCTATAACGATACCGGACACCTACCCAATACCGGATATATCCAACACCATTGCGTGCTTAGAAAATTCAAGGTACTTTACAACTATCGATTTAACATCGGGATTTCACCAAATTAGGATGAAAGACGATGACATAATTAAAACGGCATTCTCCACTATGAATGGAAAATACGAGTACACACGTCTACCTTTTGGACTGAAGAATGCTCCGGCAATCTTCCAAAGAATGATAGACGATGTTTTAAAAGAGCATATTGGAAAGATATGCTATGTGTATATTGATGACATCATAGTGTTCGGCAAAACCGTAGAGGAGCATTTAGAAAACGTTGACAAAATTTTTGAAAAACTAGAACGGGCAAATTTGAAAGTAAACCCCGACAAAACGGAATTCTTAAAGGAAGAAACGGAGTTCTTGGGCTATCTAATAACAAACAAGGGCATAAGACCAGACCCGAGGAAAATAGCGGCTATAGAAAAGATGAAACCCCCGAAGAATCTGAAAGAACTCAAAGGATTCCTCGGACTTGCCTCGTACTACCGACGATTCATAAAGGACTTTGCAAAAATTGCAAAACCCCTTACGAATCTTACAAGGGGGGAGAAGGCCCAAATAAAAGCCAACCAATCACGGAAAGTTAAGATTCAGCTTAATACCGATGAATTGAAGACATTTAGAAATATAAAAGAACTCCTAACATCATCAGAAATTCTCGTTTTTCCAGACTTCCAGAAACCATTTATACTTACGACGGATGCCTCCAATACAGCTATTGGCGCTGTTCTTTCCCAAGGAGAGATTGGAAAAGATAGGCCTATCACGTATATATCCCGGTCATTAAACAAAACTGAGGAGAACTACGCTGTAAATGAAAAAGAGATGCTAGCGATAGTTTGGGCCCTCGACAACTTAAGGAATTATTTATACGGAGCAAAGAAAATAAAAATCCTAACTGACCATCAACCATTAACATTCGCCTTAAGTAACAAAAACACGAATGCAAAACTAAAGCGATGGAAGGCTAGGATAAAAGAATATAATTATGAGCTCATTTATAAACCAGGAAAAACAAATAAGGTAGCCGATGCTCTATCAAGACTTCAAGTGGAAGCTAACACCTTAACATCATCTAGCTCACAAACGATGCATAGCGCAGAAGAAGACAGTTCTGATCTCATTCCACATTGCGAAGTTCCTCTAAACGTATTCCGAAATCAACTTGTTTTCAAAGAAAATGGCGAAATAGATGCATATGAAGAACCCCATCCAAGTTACCAGCGACATTTTATTGGACTTCGCGACATAACCAAAGAAAAATTAATTCAAATCCTTAAAGAAAAACTGAATCCGAATATTCTAAATGGGATAAAAATTCCAGAAAGATATATTCAGCCATTACAAGAAATATACAAGGAACACTTTAGCAAATTCAAAATAAGAATAACCCAAAGATTGGTGGAGGACCTAACTAATCCTGAAAACAAACTACGAGTTATAATGAAGGAACACAGCAGAGCGCACCGAAACTTCAAGGAAAACAAGGAACAGATTTTAGAGAAATATTACTTCCCAGGAATGGCCAATATGATAAAGAAGTACGTACAAAAATGTGACATATGCAACACTAGCAAATATGATCGACATCCGCAAAAACCAGAACTGCAAGAGACACCGATCCCACACATACCCGTCTGAAATAATGCACATGGACATATTTGAGATAGATCATGAAAAATTTATAACCTGTGTTGATAAATTTTCAAAATTTGCAAAATTCTTCCACATAAAGGAAAAATCTGCTATATATCTTAGAAGTAAAATAATAAAAATTATACACCTTTATACAGCCCCAAGGATATTAGTAACTGATAATGAAGGTAGCTTTATCAGCCCAATTATTTCAAACTATATAAAAACTTTAGGCATTGAACTCTACTTAACACCTCCGCAGAAAAGCGAAGTGAACGGAACAATAGAAAGAGTTCATTCGACAATTATAGAACTAACCCGATGTTTAAAAAGGGAATACCCGGACCTGACGATGAAAGAAATAATTAATATAGCAGTTGACCGCTATAATAATTCAATACACTCAGTAACCAAGAAAAAACCAAGTGACGTCTTTTTAGGTAGAACCCAAAGAATAAACTACCAAGATCTTACTGACATTCAGACGAAAGTAAATGAGGACTTAGTCGAACTCATCGGGAGAAACCAAAGGAACAAAATCAGTAGAGAAAACATAAACAGGAACAAACCGAAGAAATACCAACCAGGAGAGATAATTTTCGCAGCTGTCAAGCGAAGAGATGGAAAACAAAAACCGTTGTTTATGAAAGAAATAGTTGCAAAGGACAACAGAGTAACCATTATCACCGAAACAGGGAAAAAAATCCACAAGTCTCAAATAAAAAACATCTCTCAATAAAAAAATTGTTTCTTTTCTATTTTAGGTCAATCGTTAGCCTGACATTTGGAATGATTAACGTCTACGAGTATAACACTCTGGAAAAAGGCAGAGACGAACAAGATCAATAAACTGGATCGGATCTGCATGGAAGTGGATAGCCGGAACGCCTGATGCAACGGATTGGGACAGTGTACGAAAAACGCAGAACGTAATAATCGAAAATAATAATAATCAATACAAGGTAAACGAACGTCTAACTGCTGTCACAAGAGGAATAATGGATAGTTACAATAAAGTCATCCAGAAAATAGATGGAACTAGTATGGATAAATATGAACAAATGATGTATAACAAACTTACTATCATAAAGGATGAACTAGATGAAATTGTATCAGCCACTCAATTAGCAAAAAGCGGAGTCATCAATAGCAATCTCTTGGATAGGACAGAAATCCAGGAAATACTTGCTCAGATAGAAACTCTCCCTTATAATAACGAAATAGAAGCTATTGAGTATGCCGAACCTATTATATTACAAAAAGAATCAATTTTGCTTTATACCATTTCCATACCCAAGACAAGAACCAAGGAATACAATCACCTTATAATCAGATCCACAATAAAAGACAACAGGCGAATTCACTTAGAAATCAACGACCTACTAACTACCCAGGACGAACAATATGGAATCAAAGAACCTTGTTCAAAAATGGAAGATATAACAATTTGCAACGAAAACCAAATCCAGAAGTTATCTCCAGATCACTGCATAAGTCAGCTTCTAAAGGGAAAAGACGCCGGTTGTGACCATCAATTCACCCGGAAACCAATCATAGAACTTCTAACCAACAATACAGTGTTTCCTACAAACTTCAACGGAACCTTAAAACACTTGAATGATACTAAAATTCTAAATGGAACATTCCTTATAGAATTCAACGAAGATATCATAATGATTAATGACCAGAGCTACTACAACAAGGAGATAAGAACCTTCCAGATTTTACCACCCATAATACAAACCAATTTAACAATTAAAGACGTGAAACTCGATTTAGAATATTTACACGAATTACACCTAGAAAATATAAGAAAGATACATAAATTTTCTGTAACAAACAACATTTCCCTCATTTCAAATTTAATTATATATTTGTTAATCATTTCTATTATATTAATTATACTATTCGGACGCAAGTGCAAAAAAGAGAAGAAAATCAAAATTCATATACCACAGATAAATGACTTTTCCCAACCTGTTAAGCTAAATTGCTGATCTACGGGCCGTAGACTTTTAAGGAGGGAAGAGTTATCGCACTTAGAGTTATTGCACTTTAAGTTATTGAACCCAATTTTGCATTATTGGCACACGCGCCAACCAAGCGAATGCCAATAATGCAGAATAGGCTTTAAATGCACACGCGCCGACTTTAGAATAATTTAACATAAGCATAAAATGATTTGTAATCATTTTAAACAATAAAGTAATATGTAATCATTTTTAGGATATAAATAGAGGTAGAAAGTAAGAATGTGAGTTAGAATTAAGTTGGATCAATAAATAAAGAGACGTAAGTCTCAAAAAAGATATTTTTTTAATTAAGTAAAATTAAAATTGTTAACTTCCCCACTTATTTTTTTCCAAATTGTAGTGAATAGCTCCAAAAATCGTAGTATTTCACAGTAAATTGAAGTTTACGAAAACATTTGACATTTTTTTAACGAATTTGCCATCAATATATCGGTATTGGTTTACAAAAGATCTTAATTTTGATGGTGGGTCAAACGTACTTTTATTTTCCAAAAGTAAAGAATTATTTAATGTTTTTAATACCATATTTTTTTTCTCAAATCGTAGTGTTTTGGAATTTTTCGTAGTGGCGTAGTGAAAATGTTCAAAAGTTGAAAAAGTGAAGTGAAACACTTCAATTGTAGTGTAAGTGAGGACGCTGATGGTGTTACACATGTCCGCACCGCAATATACTCTCCACAGGCGAATGCTTCTGAGAGAGTTAATCGGTCAGTCTTGACAAAGATACCTTCGAAGCGACTAGAAGAATTGGGACATGCATGTAAGCAATGCTGCATTTTCGCTGAGGAGTGTGGTTCACGACGCGACAACGTTCGAACTATACTACTCAGTATTCGGATTCCCTATGGTCCAAGACGGGCCGACCTATGACATACTCAGAAGACTTGAGATGGTTAGAGACGATGGGATAGACATCATCAAAAAAAAATGACAAGCTGAAGCTAAGAAGAGAACAGATTTTCTCAAATCTGAAGCTAACGCATTAGAAAGCAGCCAAAGTTTACAACACTAGGAGTAGAGATGTAAAGTATCTACCAGTATCTACAAAGTGACAAGTCACAAGGGTACAACGCCTAGCTTGGCCAAAAATTCCTAAAGTCCATAATTTTAAGGCCCGTGGGGAATTCGCTGTACGAAGTAGGGCACCTTAAAAGCGAAAAGGTTGGCGTGTTTCACGCAAAAGACTTACATGTGTAGAGAAATAAGACTGTATGATGCACTCATACCTGCTGTTGTTAGTTTATCTGTGATATTTATTTATAGATTATTTATATACTAATTTATTTATAGATTGTTTACTTATTTATTTATTTATAGATTTTTTATTTACTTATTTATTTTTTTTATAGAGTATTTATATATATATTTATTTATTTATACATAGACTTTTAATAGGTTATTTATTTAGTTATAGTGTTTATTATGTCATGTTATCATATGACCTTAAATTTTACTAGATTTATCTTGATATAATGTTTTATGTTCTTGATTATTATTATTTATTATTGTTATTATTTATATAATTATTTGATTATCATTCCATAAGTATATATTATATAGTATCTAGCAACTTCAACACTTTTCTAGTGCCAACTGAAAGGGATGAACATTGATACACCCCACTAGTCAGAATGACATCTCAGGGCGCAGGCTCTTGCCACACGTCAATACTGTGTGCGTAACGTACACAAAT
Source organism: Chalcosyrphus nemorum (assembly GCA_949716465.1). NCBI lineage: Eukaryota > Metazoa > Arthropoda > Insecta > Diptera > Syrphidae > Chalcosyrphus > Chalcosyrphus nemorum. The sequence continues at coordinate 10,982,323 of OX454335.1, forward strand.
TTTACGGCCACAAGAGGCAACTAGAACAATTCTTTATGTTATAAGCTGAAAAGACATAAACATGAAAATATGGTGAAGGCCCCTTATTTTGTGAGGTCGGTGTGCTTGTGACCACGCGTCCACCAACGTCGAGCCTGTTACGGTCACCTTCTCCATGACCCTCTCCAATGCGCGGATATCACTCATGCATCTAAAAGAAATAAAAATAAAAAATTGTAATAATATAACTAAACAAAATAAGAGAAATTACCTGCACCTCGAGACGAAGCTCAATTCTTTTTGTATCATTTATCGTTGTCCCTGCCCCACAATATACATAGTTGGCCCGTTCTCTCACGACCTGGCATTATTGGTTCGATGATCGACAAACACATCATATCGATTACTACATTTAATGGTCGGATTATTTATGTAGTTTCTAATGAAGTTGCAAATACTCGTCTTAGTGTTATTAGTAGTTATTTATTTATTTATTTATTCATCTCCAAGTATCTTAAACTTTATAGACTACAAAAATAATATTAAATATGTACATATTTGAAATAAAATTAAAATTATAAAAAAATAATAATCCTATTTTCACAAACATTTCTGTCTAAATTAAAATCAATAACAATATCCAGCTTATTATAATTAATACATGCAACATTTATCGGACCATTTTCAGCATAATTTGTTCTACATATGTCTAAAACATAAAAGAAGTTGTTATCTCTAGGTCGCAAATTACGAGAATTACATAAACATTAAATAAAGACAGCAGTATTGGACATTCAATATGACCAGTTAAAACATCACGAGCAAAAAGAACTGAATAGTATACCCGTCTTTTTTCAAGAGATTTAAGATCAATTAAAGCGCATCTAGCTTCATAAGTGGGCAAATTATTATCGCCCCACGACAACTTTCTAAGAGCAAATCTTGTAAATCGCTTTGAATTCTCTCGATACGGATAGAACTATTGCAATAATACGGATTCCATACAACACAACAATATTCAAGTAAGGAGTGTACCAAAGAAATAAACAATGATTTCAGAATATATGGATCCTGTAGGCCTTTGGAATTGCGAGACACAAATCCCATCATTGAACTGGCATTAGAAATAATGTAATCAATGTGTGCAGAAAAACATAGGTGCGTGTCAAAAATTAATCCAAGGTCTTTTTGGTTGGATGTCCTTTTCAATTTGGAGCCGTTAATCATATATTCATATATTATAGGAGATCTAATTCTATAATATGATGACACTGAGCATTTACTAATGTTCAAATGAAAACCATTGGTTACACACCAACGTGCAATATTATCCACGTCTTCTTGAAGATGTAGCACATCTGAGAAAAACTTAATAGACTTGTAGATTTTTAAGTCATCTGCATGAAGAAGACAGCCAGAATTAGAGTTATATGAGGGTAAGTCATTTATAAATAATACAAATAATAATGAACCTAAATGACTACCCTGAGGTACCCCAGAAAAATTTAGAATTTCCTTGGAAATCACTGAACCTATCTTAACATACTGCCTACGATTAGTTAAGTAGTTACTTATCCACTGTAGTATACTTGAATGAAATCCAATTAATTCCAACTTTTTAATAAGGACATTATGTTGAACTCGATCAAATGCCTTAGAAAAATCGGTATAAATTGAATCCACCTGAAGACGCTGTTCCATGTTACGAAGGCAGTCGTTATTAAAAATTACTAGATTCGTAGTTGTAGACCTTCCGGTAACAAAACTATTTTTTCACAATAGCTTCGAATATTTTGGGAATCAAAGGAAGCTTGGCTATAGGTCTATAATTCTCGATAGCTCTCCTAGTTCCAGACTTATGGATCGGAGTAATAAAATAACTTTTCCAGCAGTCCAAAAACTCACCGCTATTTAACGAATCATTGAAAATAATACACAGTGGCTGAACTACATTCTTCTGATCGATTTGAAGAACAGAGATTGGAACTTATCTGGGGGAATACTGGTATTTGGGACAAGTGATGATAATTCTTGAAAAACCTCATCCTCGGTTATAGATAATACGCCTAAATCAGTAATTGTGTTGCATGGAAGCATCTTACTGCAATCAATTGATTCGTTTATGTAGTTAGATTGGAAAAATTTAGCAAACATATCGCATACTTCTTGTAAATTGTCGGAAGAAATTTCATTGTATACCATATTAGAAGGAATTCTAATTTGCGTTTGGTATTAAAAAATGTCACAAATTTCTTAGTCGTTTTTAATTTTAGATTCAACAGACCAAATGTATTGCCTATACTCGTAGTTGGATTTTTTTTAGAAATTCATATCCTTTTTTTATACGCACAAAATTGTCTCTTAAAGAAATCGAAGTTTTACTTGTTTTATAAGCTTTAAGCATAGCATTCTGTAGTCTAGATAAGCTTACTTTTTACTTCTTAGTTGGCACAAAATTTGAGATGACTGTTTCTAAAATGTTTCCAAACGTAGAATAATCTTTATGTAAATTAGATGAATTGAGAACTTCAAACCAATTTATTCTAGATAAATAGGAATTAATGGCATCATCGAATCGAATTAATCGGCATTTATAAAATCTAATTTAAAGTTATTAGAGCAATTATCAAAAATAAAAGATTTTAATACGGATAAATTAAAAGCAACATGTAATGCTTTATGGAAAATACTATTTTTAGACATTAAAAAATTTACCTCAGAAACAGAAGTCTCGAGTTCTTTGTCTACATACACTAAATCTAATATTTTGCCCATTGAATAACAAACTGAGTTAACTTGAACTAAGTTCAAAGCTGACAAGTTATCAACAACCTCAAACTCAAAATCTTTTAAAACATTATATGGCATGTTACATTTCTCTTCATCAGAAAAAGTCCATTTTACATCAGATAAATTAAAATCACCTAATAAAACAGCATACGAATTTTCGTCTAATGAATCGACAATTTGCCTAATATTAGAAAATTAATATTAGCTTCATAAAGTGCATTATTTGATTCAGTTCGAATATAACACAAAATAATATATATTTTTATTGGCTTATTAGAAATAACCAGTGAAAAAATGCTACAATACGCCTGGAGCGGATCGTATGATACCCTATCCCTAACTTATTTGGTCGTGTCAGTGGGCGGTGGAAAATGTATTCACAAAATTTTCTATTTTGCCTTATAAACTAATATTTATACTCGAAAATTAGTTTTTGAAGTAAACGCACCTAAAAAGTGGGCGTGGCCATATGCAATGTATAGACGATTTGTAGATTAAGTGGATATCTACATATTTGCTCAAGTAAGTTTTTTCGAGTTTCTTATGAAAATAGTGAAAAAGGGTGATTTTTTTGAATAGTGGGCGTGTCAGTGGGCTGATTTTAAAAATTTTTACACTTGTATTGCTTACTTTTCCAAAGACCTCGTATACATAATTTCATCAACCTAGCTCAAAATTTAAGGCCCAAAAACTGGTGACATACGGACGGACGGACGGACAGACGGACATGGCTTAATCGACTCGGCTAGTGATGCTAGTGATGATGATGTGATGATGTCAAACTTAATATACCCTTAGGATAGGGTATAAAAAGCGAGAAATCAATGCATACACAAATTTGTTCGATCAAACCTGATGAATCAGATAATGCAATTTGTTGTTTTACTAATTGGAAGCAAACCAAATTCGAAGCATCGATTTTAAATACAGAGGCGACGTATTGAAGTACTGACTCAGATGTTGTGGTAGGTCTAAACGAAGAGAGATAGTTTACTAGATACTAGAAGTTTTAATGAGTGCTCAATGTACAACCGATAGAATTCGCCCATTCAAAATAGACAAAATTTCGCGGGATTAAACTTCAGTCAGACCTTTCACACGGTAATCCAAAACAGTAACCACTACATCACTACGTGCGGGGTAGTAGACGACTATTCTTTTGCAAAAGAAAAATGTACGATTATTTCATTGTCAAATTGGCCTAGGATTTTGAATTTTTTTCCCACGAAAGCCTTGCAGTAGTGTTACGTCTCTCTAGAATCTATTGAGCAAAAATCTCCTTTTGAGCTACAAATTGGGACTTTGCCTTCTAAAAAACTAAAATTATACTCTTTGCTTCAAAATGATACCCAAACATGTCTGTTTTGGATACTTTTGAAAATTAGAAAACGACAGCACTGCTTATTATTGCTCTGAGAGCGTTAGTTCTATAATTTCACTATGCAAAAGTTCAATTTTAGCCATTAAGACTTCATTGTCAATCAGGGAGTGATTACATGAAGGGCACTGTGATAAAACCATTATTAATCGAAAAAAAAATAGCTATTAATACAAGAATATAAAGAAAACACTTCTGTTCACAACGAAAGCTCGATCAGGAGTGAGTATTTATGCCTGTTTATTTGTATTTATATATATTCTTAATTAGACGCGAATAGAAGTTAGGATCTATTTAGGGGTTGACTTATCGACTGGAAAGGACAGGAAATCTCCACACTACGACTCCGAAAAAAGACGAAATGTAGACAAACCAGTGAAAAATGCTACAATCCGCCTGGAGCGAATCGTATGATACCCTATCCCTATCTTATTTGATCGTGTCAGTGGGCGGTGGAAAATATATTCACAAAATTTTCTATTTTGCCCTATAAACTAATAATTTTACTCGAAAATTAATTTTTGAAGTAAACGCCCTTAAAAAGTGGGCGTGGCCATATACAATGTATAGACGATTTGTAGATTAAGTCGATATCTACATATTTGCCCAAGTAAGTTTTTTCGAGTTTCATATGAAAATAGTGAAAAAAGGTGATTTTTTGAAAAGTGGGCGTGTCAGTGGGCGGATTTTAAAAATTTTTACACTTGTATTGCTTACTTTTCCAAGGACCTCGTATACAAAATTTCATCAATCTAGCTCAAAATTTAAGGCCCAAGAACTGGTGACACACAGACGGACGGACAGACGGACGGACGGACGGACAGACGGACGGACGGACAGACGGACGGACGGACAGACGGACGGACGGACGGACATAGCTCAATCGACTCGGCTAGTGATGCTGATCATTTATATATATACTTTATTGGGTCTATCTGTAATTTTTCTCTATGTTACAAACTATGTATCAAACTTAATATACCCTTAGGATAGGGTATAAAAATGATAGAAGGAGAGGGAATAGAGACTGAGACAGACGAACCGGGTGAACAAAGGAATTTTTACAAGAACAAAGAAGATGAAAGCGATAAAGAGAATGCATGGTTGAATTATGGTAGGCCAGAGAGCATTGGCCGCAAATACCTTACCTACACTTTTCGTTTTTTCATATACCGAGCGGTCGATGCCCTCTGAAAGGAAGTTTTTTTTATATACTTAGCGAAGCTTCTTATACTTATTTTCTTTTTTTTAACAAAGAGGAAAATTTTACATTGTATGTATAGAACTATATGAAATTTAGCAAAATCTGAGTTCCAGGTGAGAATTGAGCCGGAGAGCGTTAATAATAGGAAATCAAAAATTTCGCAGAGGTATGCATGTAATATAGAAGGTTGGGGAGCGCTTTGTAATGTTATACATTTACGTTAAATAGGCACTGAGACAGCGAGGTCGCCTTAGCTAACCCAGGCCTCTGCCACCTTTTAAGCGGGGCTCCGTTTTGGGGATTCACGGGCACAAAGTAAAAGGAGTGACCGGCAGCCGTAAGGAGCTCGACAAATGAACAACTCTCGGCTTGCCGCCTTCCTGCAACCAACGAAAAGGGGATTAAGCCCAGGCGATCCACTGCCTGTAGAGCACTTCAGCGCTAGACCCATATACCCGCCTACAGTCGGGGTCTAGTAATTATTTTATTTTTATTTGTGAAGTAGTTTTAAGTGAAATACCTATATATATACTTTAATTAAGAAGGAAAATATTTTTTTATGTGTATCGACGGTAATAGGATGTGTGGTTAGGAGGCAATCATACACCCAAAAAAGTAAGTGCTGTAAATTTTACAATTGAAGGCAGTAGATTTAACAATTCATTGTAGATTTGTGTAATTAACAGCGAATCTGGTTAAATTAACAATTTTTTGTAGTTTTTACAGCGAATGCATTCATTTTTACAACAAAGTTGTTAAATCAACTACAATCCCCAACTGTAAAATCAACAGCGCGTTGTCTATTTCGGCTGTTAAATCTACAGATATGAACTTGTAAAATCTACATCAAAATGTTGTAGAATCTACAGCTATTTACTGTGGTAACTACAGCAAGAGCTGTAGAAATTACAACAAGTTGTAGATTCGGCATCTATTACGAAAACGTAAAAAGTAGATACCATTTGAGAATATTTGCATAATAATTTTCAAAGGCCATAGCGTTGTGGTAGTGTATGCAGTCGCCGAGTGAGAGGTTCCACGTTCAACCCCAGCCAGATCCAAACAATTTTCACATTTCGTAAGTAAATGCAATTATATATAAGTGTATTTCTTGGACAAGAACCATCTAATTGGATTGTAAAAGCTATTTCCACCCATTTCTCGCACCATACCTATAAATTAGAACTTTAAGCTTAAGTGGTGTTATGAAAGTAATTTTTTTTTTACATGCAAATTGTTGGCCTTTGGAAATTATCATGCGAATATTTTCAAATGGTATCTACTTTTTACGTTTTCGTAATAGATGGCGAATCTACAACTTGTTGTAATTTGTACAGCTCCTGCTGTAGTTACAACAGTAAATATCTGTACATTCTACAACATTATGATGTAGATTTTACAAATTCATATCCGTAGATTTAACAGCCGAAATTAACAACGCGCTGTTGATTTTACAGTTGAGGATTGTAGTTATTTTTACCACTTTGTTGTAAAAATGAATGCATTCGCTGTAAAATCTACAAAAATTTGTTAATTTAACCAGATTCGCTGTTAAATACACAAATCTACAATGAATTGTTAAATCTACTGCCTTCAATTGTAAAAATTTACAGCGCTTATTTTTTTGGGTGTGGCCAACTTGTAGCCATTAACATCTGGCATGCTTCGGGTTCTTCACGAACCATTATCTTGGAGAGGGTGTTTGCGTGTTAGGTCGTAGTTAGGCTATTTTTAAGGTAGGCTATGGGTAGTTCTAAGGTTTATTTATAGTTTTAGTTTAGCTTAGGCTTAGTTTAGGTTTAGTTAGGGTTAGTTCGCGTATCTTTTTCCGCTCTTTCTCCTGGGTTGTGGCATAGGTCTTTAAGCACAACTTCTTTCTATTCATATCCGTCCGTCCGAAGTTATGTTAGGGAATTAGGGTTTAAATTCTTCTTCTGTCTTAGGTTAGCTATCTTTCCATGGCATGTTTTTTTTTATTGAGTAGGTGGTGTAAAGAGAGGTTGGCAGGAACTACCCTGTCCGACGAGCTTAAGCCGAGCAACCACAAGCATGCCGCCGCCCTCCTCTCCTACACCGAAGTTGGCTACATTGGCTCATAAAAATATAAAACGTCCTTCTACGTTGTCCTAAAGCTGAGCAATGATCAAAACAATTATTTAAATAATCGCCCACAGTTTTCCTTCAGTGAAGACCTCCAACGCTCCAACGTAATCATGTTTTGAACTTTAGGGTTTGTGGTGATTCAATGCCAACATTAAACACGTTTTATAATAAGGATCAGTATAACTAGGACTAGAATTAAAGATTAGGATTAGAAAAACTCTTCCACGTAGCGTATGTGTAAGAGAGAGAAAAATATTGATGTTTAAAGTGAAAAGCTATGCATTATATCTCTGTCTTTTAAATGCATATGTACATAGATTGGTTTTTCATTGTGTGAATGGAATTATTTAAGCTCCATTAGACTAAATGCTGAACTATAATAGGTCTGTTCTAATAATATTAGGTAGAAGAGCGGTTTCATACAACCACTTTCAAAACAGGGCGTATACAAAGGTTTTGTATTGTGCGACCATAATAGCTTTCGGCTTCGATTCATTATGTTTTCAGTCACTTTTGCTCACTTCCGAAGGTACGAATCATCAATCCATTCGTTCTTTCGTATTAAAAATTGACAATCAGTTGGGGAAAATTCGAAAACTGTTTTATAACGCACGATATGCATCAAATTGATTTTTTTAAAGAGTTTTCAATCAGTTATATTTACTATTAATTTTCTACAATCATTTGAATTATTTTTGGAAAAACACAAAATCAATCGGCGAAACTACTTGACTAATGCTTCCGAGCACATCTTTCTATTATGGACATATTCATAAGTTAAGTTAAAGACTTATCGCAGAATATGGATATTAATAACTGAAGTATTTATGAATTGAAACTTATTTTCTCAAATCGAATAAAAAATGATACATATTCGTATGCGTGAGGAGCTTTTAAATCGCGAAGCAAGGCGAGCACGGGTCAGCTAGTATGTATATATACCAGTGGATTTATTAACCCTTATCCTGTACACATGGGTTAAAATTGGTGACTTTTTATAGGACTTATTTTGCTCATGTTTGCAATTTTTTTTTTTAAACTTCTTGACTTTTTTTTTAGGAAATAAATACAATTTTAATAATATGTATATAATTACATATATTTGTTCATATGTGAGATTTTATGAAAAATTTGATTTTTCTACTCATGTTGTTGATGATTTCCTTTATTATTTGATTGGAATTTTACTGTTATCTTCTAGGTATATATTCCTACTAACTTGTTTTAGTTTACTCGTTCTTGCTTTATTTTTACACTTAATAATTTGTTTCCAAAACCGCAGAACAAACCAAGGTAATTGTGAAGATCTGATTAAATACACGCTTTCGATATAAATTTCAAGTGTCTTTATTAACTTTAAGTATAATACAATGAATGCAAGCAGTTCATTCAAGGGAGGACAAACAACTGACAACGAGATCTTATGTGGTGTACGATCTAATTTCTTATCTTTAAGTAAAGCTGATGCTGAATAAGTGCAGTAATGAGCACACTCACCACAATATCCCCCATGAGTTGATTGTCCTTTACAATTCAAAACTTACCAAATGTGATACTTCTTAAACAGTGTTTTTTCTACTTCTTAAATTATAATGTTTTCTGTCTACATTCTCAGGTGTATTTTTGCTTTCTTCACTTACATTTTTTGTTTCCGTTTCCTTGTATATATCTCCTCCTTCTAACACAGGTTCTGTTCCCGTTTCCGGGTCTATATCTCCTCCCTCTAACACAAATCCTGTTCCCGTTTTCGGGTCTATATCTCCTCCCATATATATTCTTAACACAGGTTCCACTCTAGTTTCACAAATAGATTCAATATGATTAGCCTTTTTTGTAATAAAGTTATCTTGCTCATAATTTAACGTCGTTGGCACATAATTATTTATTTTCCATAAGACTTTAGATTCAATGACTTGCATTAGATAAATCTGCCTGCCTAAACGTTTTACAATTTTAGCTTTAGTCCAAATTATTTTATTTGACTTAGAATAATTTTTTACCATTACAGTTTCGTTTATTTCAAAAGTTTTTCTTGTTTAAGATTTTTAATTTGCTTTTGTATTTCTTGCTAGTTTTTAATTTTTGTTTTAACTTTACTTAAGTCAATATGCATGGAACAATATGTATGGAAGATTTGTAGAGTAAGGAAATCTCTACATATTTGCTTAAGTAAGTTTCATACAAAAATACTGAAGAAAATTAATTATTCGAAAAGTGGGCGTGTCAGTGGTCGGATTTTAAATTTTTTTACACTTGTTCTGTCAATTCAATTCAATTCATTTATTTATTTTTTGGGATGTACATTAAGATAATATCTTTTATTGTACTTAGAACTGTAATATTGATATTATAATAATTCATACAAGTATCTTAAAACTAAATTACATTTAAGCATTTTTCCAAGAGAGGTTTAGGAAGGATTGGTTGGGAAAGGTAAGAGGAAGATAGAGAGAAAAGGGAAGATAATATACATATTGTGAGGAGTATTAGCGGATAAAAAAAAAAAAAATGCACTTTTAAAATTATTAAAATTCGAGATCGTTTTAATTCGCGTGGGTAAAGAGTTCCATAGTCTAACGGCGTGGATGAAGAATAGTCGAGAAGAATTAAGATGAACGTATCGAAACGTGATAATATTCATAGTTCTAGTAGAACGAGAAAAGTTAAGCTTACTGAACAGATATGTCTTGTGAAGAAATATACAGTTCCTGGCATTGATGTAATCTTGCAGTGCACATCCAAGTAGCTCTTGAGAGTGAACGGAGATGTGGTCACTTCTACGAAGGCCGTGAACATATTGTACCGCGTTATTAAAGCCTACTTGCAGTTTATGTTGCGATAAAGAGTCGAGTGTGCTATAGACAACCTCCGCATATGTAATTAGGGGTACTAATAAGCTTAAAAGCTTGCGTCGAGTATTAATCGGTGTAAAGTAGGCTGAAAGCCATAATTTTCGGAGACAACCATAGATTCGTCCAACGACAAAGTTAGTGTGATCATAGCTAGATAGATTATGGTTTATAACGAAGCCTAGACTGATGACAGATTCCACTACTCTGATTTTATCATTATTAAGCATATATCCGGTAAAAGATGAAGGTTGAGTTTTTTGTAACTTATTGGAATCACTTGGGACTTTTTAGGATTTAATTGGTGACCATTCTCTACAGACCATATATGTATGTATTTGCTCAAGATCTTCATTAATACGAGCAGTGAGTTGATTGAGTTTACAAAACGGCATTAAAGCATGATGCTGTACATCACATACATATAAATGAACTGATGTGTATTTACAGACACGAGGGAGGTCATTTATAAAAATCCAAAATAAGATCGGGTTTAGATGTTCCGAAGCAAACGATGTGGTAAGGAAAAGGTGTTCCCAAGAGGTCCTTATGATTTGGTGAAGCACAAGAACTTCGCACTGCGCGACGTAGATGTATCACACAATTACTTTATATAGTGTGTGAAACTGGCAATCTTAAATTCAAATAAAAGTCAGTCACTTGTACGTTATAACAACCAATATATTTGGTTCTCAAATTAGAATTAATTATTGGTACCTCGGTTTAGTTCCATTTCACCTCGGTCAGCTGTGAGCTTTGTTATATACAATACATTTGATCTTTATGTACATTTAAAGGGGTAATGGACAGTCGCAATGTGGTTAGAGTTTTGAGCAAAAGGTAAGTTAAGTTTAATTTGTTATTTAATTTAATAAATTTATTTATATGGAATTAGTTGTGGATTTATGTTGTGCATCAACAGATGCTTTACACCATTAGCTCTTAAAATTTTTTTAATCCTACAATGCATAGTGTTGCAGATATGCATCATACATTTCAAGATCGGAATGATTATTGTTTAGTGATTAAAACAATAAAGCTAGGTATTCAATGTGAATGGAAAGCATTAAGGAAAAATAACATGTTTTCCATTAAAAATAGCAAAATTAAGTTTTTGGTAAATTTGGTAGTTATGGTCTATATGTCCGATATTGCAAACACGTTTTACGTGAAATACTTCAATTTTTGGGGCAATGGGGAATGTTTTAAAGTACTTTTTAATGACTTGACTAATGAAGACCAACTAGGTTCTAAAAAAATTAGTTCCAAAAAAAAGACAACAAAAATCTTGCATTGTAGCGTTTCGTTTGAGACAAATGCGGTACCATTATCTGAAACTAATGTTTTCGGTACTCCGTACCGGGAAAATATTGGTCTTAACTTATTTATTGTAGCCTTGCTAGTTGTATTATGAATGGCCCATATCCAAACACTCTGGCCACTTACTACGGCTGTCCACTATCACTAAGAACGATCTCTGAAATATTGGTCCCAAAAAATCTATATGAACGCGAAACCAAGGTTCTTCAGGCAAGTCCCAGCAAATAAGCTCTCCTTTCGGAGGATCATTTCTGGTTGCCAGGCATTGCGCACAAGATTTAACGATGGTTTCCAAATCTCTATCAATCTTGGGCCACCAACAATAACTTCTTGCCATAGCTTTCATCTTTCATCTTTCCTATGCCAATATGTGTTCTGTGTAATTCCGCTAATACAGCTGGCTGCAATGATTATGCGAAAACCCCAAAACAAACAACTAGACTCCACGCTTAATTCGTAACGCCTGAAAAAATATGGTCTCAGTTCAGCATCTAACTTGTCTTGCTTCCATCCCTCCTGCAAGTTATTTATAACAGATTATACTATACTATCCTCCTGCGATTCCTTTTCAACAGCTTCTACTGTGATCGGCAATCTACCGTTTTCGTTTACATAATTTATGTAAGAATAGTTGACATCATCAACTTCCGACCCAATCGCCGCATCCATTTCATTATTTGAAAATCGCAAAAAATAATCAGCCACATTTCCCTTTGATCGAACACATTCAATTTTAAATGTCTAATTGGGAGTATTTCTTCTCTGTCTCCGACAACTTCCTAGACGCAAACTCTAGTGGCCTTTCCATTCCGTTTTCATATACTTGCGATAACACTGCGCCTAACCCAAAAGGACTCACATCTACTATAAGTTTAACGCCCAGCTTCCGACTAAAATGTGCCAAAGCTCTCTTAGAAGTGAGTTCTTTTTTGATTCTACTCATGGCTTCTGTATGCAAATTCATCCACTCGATTTAAGCATCTTTTTCAAGAGACCATATAATGGCGCACAAAGTGTTGTAAAAGTTTTCTATGAAAATTAACTAACCCAAGAAATGATTGCAGTTCCTTCAAGCAAGTGGGGTCTCGCATTTCTTGAATTATTTTTATCTTTTTAGGACAAGTTCTTAACCCAGATTTATTAATCACATGGCCTAAATAGTTAATCGACTTTGATAGGAACTTATATTTATTTTTATTTAACTTAAGCCTGCGTCCTGAAGAATCTTAAGAACCTGACTAAGCTTTTGTACTTTGTGTACTCTTCGCGACCATGCAGTTGAACAAATAATTCCTTGATTCGATCAAGTACTTGTCAACTAATAACTGGGTGTTAACTGTAATCTTAAATCCCCACAAATACGCACTTCACCTGATTTTTTCAAAATAGGAACGATTGGGGTTTCCCAGTCACTAGATTTCACAGGTTCTAAGACCCCCAGATCATATTTTCATAATTATTGGAACAGGCATTGATTTAAACTCCTTTTTTCTTCACTTCATCAGTCAAGTTGTTAGCAATAAAAAACTGGTCGAACTGAGCTTTAAATATATGCCAATTATTTTGATTAAAATCAAATGTGGAGACTGAACCTCCACTCAATAGGCATTTTACTTTTAAATTCGTCACACTATACGATTTTTAAGCTCTTTGTTTTTTTATATATATTTAAAAATATCCCAGATCTATATACATATGTATATATATATATATATTTTTTTTTTTATTTTCCCATCCTCGTCGCCACTGAAGATCTGATTAAATACACGCTTTCGATATAAATTTCAAGAGTCTTTATTAACTCTAAGTATAATACAATGAATGCATGCAGTTCATGCAAGGAAGGACAAACAACTGACAACGAGTTCTTATGTGGTGTACGATCTTATGTCTCATCTTTAAGTAAAGCTTATGCTGAATAAGTGCAGTAATGAGCACACTCACCACAGTAATACTCAGAATGTACGAGTATCACAGTAATAGAACAGTTTTAGAAAGATTTTGTTTATGAAAAAATTATAGAAAATACTAAATATTATAAGATTTCTCATCCATCTGGATAAGAGGAAAACTGATTGCTTTATTTGTGCAATATTAGTGTTGTTCTAGTTTTTGTTCTATGTAATCAATATGGGTGGGATAAGTCGAAAAGAAATAGAGCAAAATTTTCCCATTTCTTTTTGATAAAACATATGTATAGGGTCCGCCAAATAACTTTTTTTTTTGAAAATGTTATAAAAAAAACTACTGAATATTTTCTCAATTTTTTTTTTATTTGAAAGTACAATCCTTCCGGTTAATAATGGAAAATAATTTCATTCAAATGGCTTCCTCGGCTGGCCATGCAGTAGCCTTCACCATCGGTCCAATTTTTAAGCACATTATCGATTGTGTGCAGCTGTATTTCACCAATGGCTTCACGAATATTGTCCTTTAAAGCGTCAATTGTCTCTGGCTTGTCGGCGTAACACTTATCTTTTACGGCACCCCACAAATAATAGTCCAACGGTGTCAAATCGCAGCTCCGAGGTGGCCAAACGACATCAGCTCTGCGGCTGATAATGCGATCTTCAAAAACGGGGCGCAAAACATCGAGTGTAGCTTCGGCTGTGTGGCACGTAGCGCCGTCTTGTTGAAACCAAATGTTGCCAATATCCTCCTCTTCAATTTTTGTGAACAAAAATTCGTTCAACATGGCCCGATAACGATCGCCATTGACTGTAACGGCCACTCCTTGCTCATTGTCGAAGAAAAATGGCCCAATTATGCCTCTGGACCAAAATCCGCACCAAACAGTGACTCGATTTGGGTGTATCGGCTTTTCAATGTATGCGTGCGGGTTTTCTGTGCCCCAAATGCGACAATTTTGCTTGTTTACATACCCGCCAAGATCAAAATGAGCTTCATCTGAAAAGATGATTTTTTTGGCAAAATCGGCATCTTCTCTAAGTCGATCGCAGGCGCACTTAGCGAAGCGAAAACGCAATGGATGGTCAGTTGGCTTCAACTCCGGAACCAATTGGACTTTGTATGGCGTCATACCAAGGTCTTTATGCAAAATTCGTCTCAATGATGTCTCCGAAATGTTCAATTGTTGAGAACGACGGTGAATTGATGTTGATGGCACTTCACGCCCACTTTCTGCCACAGCAGCAATTTTCTCGGGTGTACGCACTGTTTTTGGCTTTTCACGCTTTGGTTTATCGATGAGGATGCCTGTTTCTTTCACTTTTTTCACAAGATAACGAACATACGGAGCTGACGGTCCTTCTCTTCTTCCAAAATTCGTACGTAATTTTCGCACACATTCTGCAACATTACCATGATTTTCAAAGTAATGTCGCAATATTTCCCAGTGTCGCTCAAGCGTATACACAACCATATTCGTTCAGCGGAAGGATAAAACTAATTATCTGTCAAATCAGACATGAGCTAAGTGTTATCATTCACGAAATAAGCACTAGTTGAAAAAAAACGTTAGATGGCGGACCCTTTATAAGGTTGACATTGAACCATTTATCTCAAGTGCTCTTGTAGCTCTATAGTGCTATAGATAAAATATTCATATGCAACGATTTTTAAGTAGAAGCCCTAGCTCAAGGGCAAATATCCCGTGTGTTGCAGGAAGATCAGTTGTTCAACGTTACCAAAACAAACCACAAGAATAACCTACAGTGTCAGCCTTCCAAATATCTCACTGCTACATGTGTCCGTATCGTTCCAAAAGCACAAAATATTCAACAAAATGTTAAACATGTTTTCAATTTATTTTCTAAAACCATTCAGAAAGAAAATTACATGTGAAAATTGTGATTTCGAAATAAAAACTGTATGTTACCCACAAATACCATATACGTATTTTTTTTAAGTACAGGATAAAATTTAAAAAAAGCAAAAGAATTGTGTAGAAATTGTTAAAAAACAATTTTTTTTTATTTTCTATAGGGTGCAAAACTGTAACAATGGATATGTTTTGTTTATTGTTTTATTACTACTTTGTTTTTCATTGAAATTCTAAATTTGTTAATTTATTTTGTTAATCAAT
This sequence comes from Chalcosyrphus nemorum, assembly GCA_949716465.1. NCBI lineage: Eukaryota > Metazoa > Arthropoda > Insecta > Diptera > Syrphidae > Chalcosyrphus > Chalcosyrphus nemorum. The sequence continues at coordinate 10,997,991 of OX454335.1, forward strand.
AAATGTAAAAAGAGTAGTATTATGAAAATAATTTTAGTGAATTTTCTTTAAGTTTTCTTTAATTTACAGATTATTGTTACACTTTTGCTCCTCATACCTACATATACATACATACTTTGTTCAGTTTTTCGGTAATATTTCTATATGTTACAAACAAATTACAAACAGACGCACGGACAGTCAGATAGACGGACGGGCATGGCTCAATCGAATCGACTATTGATGTTGATCAATTACATATACAGCTGCTGTCAAAATAATAGAAGTGCAACTCATGTAATAAGAAAAACTGCAAAGAAATAAATCCATTCACTTTGGTTCATTAAATATTACTTTTTTATTCCCAATCCTAGGGTATATTAAGTTTGTTACTTAGTTTGTAATACATACATACATATATAGAAATATTAAAGGTATACCAAACAAACTATATATATAAATTGTAAGTTGCTGCACGAAAACTGGGATGAAATTTATAACTCAATTGGCGTACAGGCGTACGAAATATTCTCAAAAACCCTAACATATAAAATACTTACTTCTAGTGTTCCTGTAGAGCGTAAAAAATCGAAAAACAAATTCAAAGCTTGGATGAACAATACTCTTCTCAGAAAAACTCAGGCATTTGTTGCGTACCAAATGCTTCAAACATCCGCACAATACTGCCTTGAAAAACCACTTCAAACATCTGAGCCACATATTAAAAAGGACGTCGCTCATAGGCGTGATACTTACTTTCAAGACAATACACGGCTTTTTTGTAGAGTAAAAATATATCTACCTATTTGCTTAAGTAAGTTTTTTCGAGTTTCATATGAAAATACTGAAAAAAGTGATCGGTCCTTGGTCCCATTTTGTTCTTGATCTGCGTCAACTCACTTCCTTTTGCTGATGAAGTCAAGGCTTTTGCCGATGACTTGGCTTTGGCATATGGCTCAACTTTCCATATATAACTATTCCATGCTCCTAGTTGTTGAAAATGTTGAACGTTATAAATGACAATACTTTCAGTTGGCGAGAACACATTTCAATTTTGAAGCTATATCTACTATCGTCATTACGTAGCCTCTGTCTGTTAGAGATGTTCAGATGTTCAGATGTTAGAGATGTTCAAGCTCCTAAATTTTTTTTATTAGAGGTGGCTACTTGCAGAGCCATAACACTAACTCCGATAACCTTCGAAGCAACTCAGGAACCTTCGTCAACATTCCTTTAGCTAGCTGTAGCACCTCAAGCTACAGAAATTTCTATACACTTGTGTCTTGCAAACTATTTAATGGTCTTCCCACTAATATTCGAATCATTAGAACTATACCGAACTTTCCAAAAATGTAAAAGAGTGGCTCTTCGTTTTTACCATGATGAAATAATTTTTTTATTGCGTTTCGTTGTCTAGTGGAATTTTAGATTTGCCTTGCCTTACTTATTTTTTTCTTTTTCTGTTCTTTCTATTGCCAAACTATAATAAACACAAGTCAACCGAGCTACTTAGCAGATCAAGACCTTATATCGCTCGAATTGTAGCTGTAATTACGGGCCATTGGCCAGTCGGAGAACATGCGGCTAGGCTGAATCTCTGTATCACTTCTTATGCAGGTGTACGGCCCTGACAAGGACCAGGCTAATTATGCTTGGCAAACCCTCTTCGAGGATCTCAGCAAGATAGCTAAAATAAAGATTGGAGACCTCTTACTTTATTTACACTCCACGGGTTGGGTTTAGATGCATACAATCACATCAAATAACACTCTTTCACATACAGGTTAGCACGAGTTTTTATACCCTATCTTAAGGGTATACATATTAAGTTTGATACATAGTTTGTAACATAGAGAAATATCACAGATAGACCCAATAAAGTATACATATAAATGATCAGCATCACTAGCCGAGTCGATTGAGCTATGTCCGTCCGTCCGTCCGTCTGTCCGTCCGTCTGTGTGTCACCAGTTTTTGGGCCTTAAATTTTGAGCTAGGTCGATGAAATTTTGTATACGAGGTTCTTGCAAAAGTAAGCAATACGAGTGTAAACATTTTTAAAATCCACCCACTGACACGCCCACTTTTCAAAAAATTCACTTTTTTCAGTATATTCATATGAAACTCAAAAAAACTTACTTAAGCAAATAACTAGATATATTTTTACTGTACAATTCTTCCATACATTATTATTGACCACGCCTACATTTTAGGGTCGTTTTATCAAAAAACTGTTTTTTACGTTTTATTCGTACAATAGCACTTCTAAGGAACAAATTACAATACATATTAAAAAAAATATGCTATAAAATAGCACTTCTAAGGAACAAATTACAATATATATTAAAAAAAAAATTAAAATCCGTTCAAAACTTTAAGTGCTGCCAAGAAAAAAGATTTTTTTTGTTAATCGATTCACGCAGAGCAAAGAATATTTAGTTGATAATTAAAAACGACAATCAACTATCATCTTAGACGCTTCCACCCCTGCTTTTACATTTAGACTTTTGAGGCTTGACTCTCATAAGTGCAAAAGAGAAAGGAAGTACGAAAAGATGAGAAGAAATATTGAAATTATTGAAGATTTTTAGAGTAAGTGAATATCTATATGATTGCTTAAGTAAGTTTTTTCGAGTTTCGTATAAAAACACTGAAAAAAGTGATTTTTTCAAAAGCAGGGCATGTCAGTGGCCTTGTATTGCTTAGTTTTCCAAGGACCTTGTATAAAAAATTTCATCAACCTAGCTCATAATTTAAGGCCCAAAAACTGGTGACATACGGACGGACGAACATAGCTTAATCGACTCGATTAGTGATGCTGATCATTTTTTTTGTAATCTTTATTCTCATATAACCAAAAATTAATAGGTTACACAATTTCATTCTATTATTTGAAATTATCACAATGTATTCAAAATTATGAAAATAGGTAATGACATTCTTATTCAAACAAAGAAGTAGAGCTAATATCACTTCAGATAAATATAATGTGGGGTGAACAAGTATATGTATATAAGATAATTCATTAAAATTAAAAAACATATGAAAAGGCTACAATCCGTTTGGAGCGGATCGTATGATACCCTATCCCTTTCCTATGCACATACCAGCTCCTTCATCGACCAATATACCTACTTCCTTAAGCAACTTTTTTTCAATTATTTTATATAAATCCTCCAAAACACAAATTTTCTCAAAAAGTGGGCGTGGTAGTGGGCGAATTTTGTAATTTTTCAACATATACTGTATTTTGCTCCCTAGATGTGCTTTTATTTCGAAAAACTTTCAAAAAACATTTTTTCGATGAAAACGAGTTTCATGTAAAATTACTGAAAAAAGTGATTTTTTTTTCGAAAACTGGGTGTGGTTGTGGGCGGATTTTAAAATTTTTTACACTTGTATTGCTTACTTTTTCAAGGACCTCGTATACAATATTTCATTAACCTAGTTCAAAATGTAAGCCCTAAAAACTGGTGACATACGGACGAACGGATAGACGGACAGACGGACAGATGGACGGACATGGCTCAATCGTCTCGGCTACCGATGCTGATCATTTATATATATACTTTATGTGGTCTATCTTCAATATTTCTCTATGTTACAAGCTATGTATCAAATTTAATATACCTTTATAATAGGGTGTAATGAATTGAATGAAGAACGATAGTGTACAGTAGGTAGGTAGGTAAAGTGGTGGTTTCAGGGAAATCTAAATCCAATTAGTGCTTAAGTGCACCGTTTTGATACCACAAAAACTCGCGCTAACCTTTATGTGAAAGAGTGTTATCTGATGTGATTGTATGCAGCTTAACCCAACCCGTCGAGATTAAATAAAGAAAGAAGACTCCAATCTTTATGGCGCTGTTTGTTAGCCTAGCGGAGAATCGACTGCTTTCGCTTGAGAACCATCAAGGGCAGATACCCTTCTGGCCAACTCGTCAGCTCGCGGGTTGCCTTCATAATTGCTGTGTCCTGGGACCCAGGATAGGGTAATTCTCAGGTGGATACCTAATTGATTGATTTCGAAACGATATTGCTCTACCAGTTTCGAGAAAATGGAAACCGTATCACTGGCCTTGATAGCGGCTTGACTATCCGTATAAATAAATAATGATTTGGTTGAGTGTTGTGCGAACTCTTAGAACCCGGCAGGCTTCACGAATCGCGAGGAGTTCCGCCTGAAACACGGTAGCAGAGTCTAGAAGACGGAAAGATTTCGATATGAAGTTGGTCCGCGAAGATGCCTGCGCCAACTTTGCAGTCCATCTTTGTACCGTATGTATGTGGTGTGAGTGGGCGATTAGCGGTGCACATTAACCGTTCTCTCGGACCGTCCACTTTTGCTTGTTCACCGCTTGGAAAAGGACAGATTGCATTCGGTTGTTGAACGACGTGGACGTGGACATAATAATTCTAATCTATTGTATTAAATCTATCGAACTAAATCTAAAACCTAATCCTACTCTATTGTGTAAAATCTACTTAACTAAGAATAAAACTGAATTAAAACTAGAAATTAAATATACTTGCACTTTGTTTCCATTTCACGGATCCCACATTTGGGGGCTCAACCGGGATCGTCCAACATAAAACATCGATCATTTAATAGAGAAAAAAAAAAAAAAAAAAAAAAAATTTGGACACAAAACGTAGACCAACAAAAAAAAATCCCGTAATCGATAATTATCTCCCTCTTAAGTTAACTCTGCTGCTAAGAATAATTAGTACAGTTCTCGCGCACAGTTTAGTTAGTAAGGTAATCGAATTCGTGTTCCCAATTACTTGACTATTTTACATCTCCACCGGTCGAACAATATATATGATGGGTTCGAGGCGAAGAAGGAATTTGCAAAGAAGTGGTGAATCGATAGACGTGGACGAAACTTTGCAAACTTCTGTGGACATTGACGATCATAATATGGGTAAATTTAATATCTCCGACGTGGACAACATTATAAGAAAATTTTCTGGTGAAGAATCTATGAATGTTAAAAAATGGTTTAATGAATTCGAATCCTATGCAAGTGCGTTTAATTGGAGTAGTATGCAACGATTTGTTTTTTGCCGAAAATCGCTCTCGGGTGCTGCGAAAATGTTTGTAGAATGCGAAGCTAAGCCAGTATCTTATATTCAACTTAAGACTGCGCTAACTGAAGAATTTGAGGCGAAAATTTCCAGTTGTGATGTTCATAAAAAATTACGCGAGTCCAAGAAAAGAAACGACGAATCTTGTCGGGAATTCCTTTACCGCATGGTTGACATTGCAAGTCAGGCCAATGTAGAAGATGTTTCGTTGTTTCGGTACGTAATTGATGGCATAAAGGATTCAATCGTGAATAAAACAATTTTGTATGGCGCGCGTACGATGGCAGATTTTAAAGAAAAACTTCATATATATGAACAAATGAGTGAAACGACCGCGTCTACATCGAGTAAGAACACGCGCGGTAATCCCGTTCACTCGAACGGTAACTCCGTTCACTCCAGCGATATTCGCGTTCAACAAAAAAATGGCGCTTGGAAAAGGACAGATTGCATTCGGTTGTTGAACGACGTGGACGTGGACATAATAATTCTAATCTATTGTATTAAATCTATCGAACTAAATCTAAAACCTAATCCTACTCTATTGTGTAAAATCTACTTAACTAAGAATAAAACTGAATTAAAACTAGAAATTAAATATACTTGCACTTTGTTTCCATTTCACGGATCCCACATTTGGGGGCTCAACCGGGATCGTCCAACATAAAACATCGATCATTTAATAGAGACAAAAAAAAAAAAAAAAAAAATTTGGACACAAAACGTAGACCAACAAAAAAAAATCCCGTAATCGATAATTATCTCCCTCTTAAGTTAACTCTGCTGCTAAGAATAATTAGTACAGTTCTCGCGCACAGTTTAGTTAGTAAGGTAATCGAATTCGTGTTCCCAATTACTTGACTATTTTACATCTCCACCGGTCGAACAATATATATGATGGGTTCGAGGCGAAGAAGGAATTTGCAAAGAAGTGGTGAATCGATAGACGTGGACGAAACTTTGCAAACTTCTGTGGACATTGACGATCATAATATGGGTAAATTTAATATCTCCGACGTGGACAACATTATAAGAAAATTTTCTGGTGAAGAATCTATGAATGTTAAAAAATGGTTTAATGAATTCGAATCCTATGCAAGTGCGTTTAATTGGAGTAGTATGCAACGATTTGTTTTTTGCCGAAAATCGCTCTCGGGTGCTGCGAAAATGTTTGTAGAATGCGAAGCTAAGCCAGTATCTTATATTCAACTTAAGACTGCGCTAACTGAAGAATTTGAGGCGAAAATTTCCAGTTGTGATGTTCATAAAAAATTACGCGAGTCCAAGAAAAGAAACGACGAATCTTGTCGGGAATTCCTTTACCGCATGGTTGACATTGCAAGTCAGGCCAATGTAGAAGATGTTTCGTTGTTTCGGTACGTAATTGATGGCATAAAGGATTCAATCGTGAATAAAACAATTTTGTATGGCGCGCGTACGATGGCAGATTTTAAAGAAAAACTTCATATATATGAACAAATGAGTGAAACGACCGCGTCTACATCGAGTAAGAACACGCGCGGTAATCCCGTTCACTCGAACGGTAACTCCGTTCACTCCAGCGATATTCGCGTTCAACAAAAAAATGGCGGAAGCAAGCGTCGATATTGCTTTAACTGTGGATCAACGGAGCATGAGTTTCACTCTTGCCCAGAAAAACAGAAAGGCCCAAAGTGTTTCGGATGCAACAACTTCGGGCATAAGCGCCCAGATTGTCCAGCGAAAGCCAGACAGTCGGCGAACGTGGTACAAAAAAACGACATGATGCGGCGTGTGATGGTGAACAACGTTGCGGTTTACGGACTAATAGACACAGGAAGCGATGTCTGCATATTAAAACGAAATCAGGTGAAGAAAATCCGTCCACAGTGTCTTTCAAAAGATTGTCGTTTTTCGTTGACAGGTATTGGCGCAAACGTTATGACGGATGGAGTCTGTAGAGCGAGCGTCTGCATCGATGGTGTTATGTTCGATGATATCGAGTTCTATATCGTTGAAAATCAATTCGTAAAGCCCGATGTCATTATTGGCATGAGTCTACTAAACAAAGCCGTGGTGAAAATCGATCGAGGTGCTGTTACTATCTCCAAATTAGCTGAGGAGGTGCCGAAGGTGGCATCTGATGTGGACGACAGCGAGGAGGGAAATTGTTTCCTGGCTAACATGAGCGAAAATTTATCGGAAAATCCGAATTTGCCAGATTTTTCTTACCTTCAGGGTGCTGAGGTACGCGAAACCGTTCGAGAACTAATTTTGAGTTATTCCCCAGAGAAGCCAAAGCAGTCACCTGTTACAATGAAGATCGTGCCCATAAGTGAGGAACCAGTTTACTTTCCGCCAAGACGATTCGACAGGACAGAGAGGGCAGTGGTGAGAAACATAGTCGAGCAGTGGTTGAAAGATAGGGTGATTCGGGAGAGCGTTTCGGATTATGCTAGTCGGGTGGTACTGGTAAAAAAGAAGAATGGGACATACAGACTATGTGTCGACTACAGGGCGTTGAACACTAAAATTCATAAGGATAGGTGGCCGATACCAGTAATCGAGGATGAGATCGACTTTCTCCAGGATGCCGTCTGGTTTACGACGTTGGATTTGGAAAATGGGTTTTTCCACGTAACCATCGAAGAGGCAAGTAGGAAATATACTGCTTTTGTTACCCAAGACGGTCAGTATGAATTTTTAAATGTACCGTTCGGCCTGTGCAACTCTCCGAGCACTTTTCAAAAGTATATTATGTTCATTTTTAGAACGCTAATCCGTTTAGGAATTTTAAGAATATATATCGATGACCTCGTAATAAAAGCCAAAACGATAGAAGAAGCGCTTAAATATCTGAAGATGGTGCTCGATGTTGCCGCAGCTAACGGACTTCGGATAAATTGGAAGAAGTGCCAATTCCTACAACAGGAGATCGAGTATTTGGGACACCGGATCTGCAATGGCAAAGTTTCACCGTGCAGCGCCAAAGTAAAGGCAGTACTACACTTCCCGAAACCAACAACTGTGAAGCAATTGCAAAGCTTCCTGGGCCTGGCTGGGTACTTTCGGAAGTACATCCCTAATTTCTCAGTGAGGGCAAAGCCGTTGACGGAGCTGTTAAAAAAGGGTGGAAGATTTCGACTTATACTTTCAGATAGAGAGTTTGAAGCCATGGATGATTTAAAAAAGGCCCTTTCAACTAAACCGGTTTTAAGCATCTTCAAATACGGTAGCAAAACCGAGCTTCACACAGATGCCAGCAAGGAAGGGTTTGGCGCTGTTTTGCTGCAGTACGACGATGAGGATAACACACTACATCCTGTTTACTATATGAGCAGGAGCACCACAGATGCTCAAAAGAATTATTGCAGCTACGAATTGGAGGTGTTGGCAGTAGTCGAAGCCATGAAGAAGTTCCGGATTTATCTGATTGGACAAAAATTTAAGGTGGTAACGGACTGCAAGGCGTTTGAGTGTACCATGAAAAAAAAGGATCTAACAACGCGAGTGGCTAGGTGGGCGCTTCTTCTTGAGGAATTTGATTTTCGAGTGGAGCATCGTGCCGGGACTGGTATGAGGCATGTAGATGCTTTAAGCCGCAACCCGTTACCAGCAGTTATGTGTCTTAGAGACAACAACAGTTTTCTAAAGAAATTGGCCGATGCGCAGCGGAAAGACGAGGGTATAAGAGCCATTCTCAGTGCTCTTGAGGAGGGTCCTTATAAAGACTTCAAGGTCCACCATGGTTTGTTATGCAAGAATATAAATAATTCTCTTCTCTTTGTCGTTCCAGAATCTATGAGGTGTTCTATTATTCGAGATGCTCACGAAAGAGGACATTTTCGAGCTCGGAAAATGAAGGAGATTCTGGAGAAAGAGTTTTTCATCCCAAACCTTGACAGACGTATCGAACGATGTGTTTCCAGCTGCGTAAAATGTATCTTGGCGGACCGAAAGCGTGGGAAAGCTGAGGGGCTGCTACATCCAATACCAAAAGGCGATATACCACTTGCCACATTGCATGTCGATCATTTGGGACCGATGCAAGACACGAAGAAAGGCTATCGCTACATCCTGGCATTTATAGATGGATTTACAAAATTCTGCTGGCTGTTTCCAACTAAGACTCTGGGTTCGGAGGAGGTCATATCGAAGATGGAGGTTATTGTTGAGACATTCGGTTATCCGCACGATCTTATAACCGATAGAGGAGGAGCTTTTACCTCTAACAATTTCCAAGGTTATTGCAAGGATCACGAGATAAAATTACATCCAGTCACTGTTGGCGTTCCGCGGGGGAATGGCCAAATTGAGCGTCTTCATACCACTGTCATTTCAGCGTTGACTAAACTTTCGTTAGAGTGTCCTGACAAGTGGTATCAACACACAAAACCACTTCAAAGGGTGCTGAACTCGACATTTCACCGAACTATTAAAACAACACCATTTCAACTAATGATCGGCACAAAGATGAAAACAGGTAATGAACTTCAAATTATCAAACTAATCGAAGAAGAATTCCAGAAACAATATGAGGACGCGAGGCTGGAACAACGAAATCACGCGAAGGAGGCTATAGCGACAATTCAGGCAGAAAACACAACTCAATTCAACAAGAGAAGGCGGAAAGCGACGAATTATTCGGTGGGTGATCTGGTGGCCATTGAGCGAGTGCAATTTGGAACGGGGCTAAAGATCCGCCCGAAATTTTTTGGGCCATATCGCATTACCGCAAGTAAGGGTTTTGACCGTTATGACGTACAAAAGGTTGGCGATCACGAGGGACCGAAATCGACCAACACTAGTGCTGATAAAATGAAGCTGTGGATAGATGGAAATGATTCAGAAGGCAGCGACGACGACGATTATTGGAGTGACAATATAGAAGAAACTGAGGGCAATGGTGCTGCAACCGTTAACGACTCATCTGAGGCAGATGAGTAATGGAATGGCCGAGTGTGGTGTGAGTGGGCGATTAGCGGTGCACATTAACCGTTCTCTCGGACCGTCCACTTTTGCTTGTTCACCGCTTGGAAAAGGACAGATTGCATTCGGTTGTTGAACGACGTGGACGTGGACATAATAATTCTAATCTATTGTATTAAATCTATCGAACTAAATCTAAAACCTAATCCTACTCTATTGTGTAAAATCTACTTAACTAAGAATAAAACTGAATTAAAACTAGAAATTAAATATACTTGCACTTTGTTTCCATTTCACGGATCCCACATGTATACATCCCTACAACATAGTCGACAAAAACGCATTCGTTTCTCTATTTCTTCTTTTGTAGGGAATCTGACTGAGAACCGTTTTATAAAATTTAAAGTTCTATAGTCGGTCGAAGACGCAATTAATTCATATGAAACCGTCTCCTTACCTTACTATGGCCTTATGATTTAGCGGTCCAGCACGCAGATTCTCTGAGTTGAACTGCGCTACATAGACCGGTATGTTTTAGATATAGAACGAAGTTTTAATATAGAACGAAGGGTTAAGAAAGCAAGCATAGCTTTCTACGCCTGTAATAAAACCTTCAGTAAGAATCGGGGACTCCTGCCAAATATGACTCCAGATCATGTCACACGGATGCTCTCTGTGTAATCCTACATCTGATCCCTTCTGAAGTCTAGAATCTTTGTTTTTCTAGTAAAAAGTATCATTTCAGTCTTGCTCGGATTAACACCCAGACAACTGCTCGTGGCCCACGGCACTCTCCATGATTTGACTTTTCGTTGAGAGAAACCTACCTGATACCAGTATAACCAAATCATCCGCGTATACGACCACCTTGGTCCACTCACTGTCAAGTCGCACTTCTGTTCATGGCCATAAGCCATAGAAGAGGTGAAATAACACCTCCTTGCGGAGTACCTCTGCTGATCGTCATAGTTGTACAGCTATTACCTAGTGTTGTGTGAATAATTTGATTTCTTAAAATGGATACCACCCATAGATTAAGGAAGTCTTCTATACCTAACTCGGTGAGGGCTTCTTGAATAGATTCAGTATAGATGTTGTTGAAAGCTCCGTCTATGTCAAGGACGGTGGCAAGAGTGTATTCCTTATAGTGGAGGGTCTTCTCTGTCGTTTGCACTACTTCGTGAGGGGCCTTTTCTACCGACCGTCCCTTTAGGTAGGCATGTTGGGATTTCGAAGGCGGAGAACTCTCTAAGGTTTGACGGATGTGAAAATCTAGGATACGTTCTAATGTTTTGAGCACAAAGGAGGTTAGACTTATAGGCCTGAAATCTTTTGCAGATTCATGTCCACGTCAGCCAACCTCCGGGATGAAGACACTTAGACATGCCTCCATGATTGTGGAACGTAGTTTAAGTTTAGGCAGCTCCTAAATCGTAACTAGCCAGGACACTTGGGTGCCGTGGTAAGTGCGTTGGACTACTGCGCAAGGTGTTCTAAGTTCGAATCCAAAAAAAATACCATCAAAAGTTTTTTCACGGCCCCACCTCTTCCGAGTGTCTGACAAACATTCAAGAGTATAACTGTCATGAAATATAAATTTGCATCAAAATTAATCGATTAAAGTACTGTGTGTAAACTAACTTCGATACCTTACAGTGCAGTTTTAATGGTGAGGGAATTTACGATTGATTTCACCAACATTCGTGGGCTTAGAAAGTATTTCTTTGACCTGTACGTCCATGCCCATTCCCACAAACCAGCTGTTTTGGCGCTTAGCGAAACGCAGGTAGTAGAGAATCTTCCGATTTGCAGCTTAGTGCCACTATTCTTTCCACATCGCGGCCTCGCCATTTATATCCGTAGTGATGTTGCTTACCAAATTCCATCACAGTATGGCCACTGTTCCAATTCGGAATTTAACTTCAAATGGCTAAAATTCACCTTCCGTAAGCAAATTATTCACTACTGTTTCATTTACAGAAGCCCTAGTGCGGACAGCAACTCAACCTTTAATGAGTTTGATGCGCTGTCCGATTCCATCACTCGAATTGTCTCCTTATATCCTCATACACAATTCGGATTGGCTTCGACACTCTGGCCAGACAACACCCGAAGGAAGGTATGTTCAACTTTTCGCTGAGATTAACAACTTGACTCAGCTTGTAAATGAGCCAACACGTATTCCGGACATTGTCATCACTCCGCCAACACTCTGGACTTGTTTCTTACTTCACACCCTGATAAATACACCATTGATGTATTAGCGCCCTTAGGCCGGTCTGACCATCACATCATATCAGCTAAATTCTCGTACTCTGACCACTCAGTTAAAGAGCAAACTCCCAAAAGAAAAGTATGGCGCTACGAGAAAGCCGACTGGGACGGCCTTAATAACTTCTTTAGGAGTTATAACTGGTCACTATGCTTCATCGATTGTGACGTGGATGCTGCCGCTGATATGATCACCGACACAATTCTCTTAGGTATGAAAGACTTTATTCCTAACAGAATAAAGAGCATCAAACCTAAGACAAGCTCATGGTTCGATCAGATTGAAAGAAGTAAGTTTTCGGGCTCATAAGGCCAATAAATCTGAGAAAAACCGAAAAATGTTTAAACAAGCCAGAAAAGACTGCAATACTCATATTCTACGTGTAAAATTCCTATACGACCAAAAATTGAGGCACAAAATTCTACAGTGTCCCAAAGGTAGTAAGAATTTTTGGTCATTCGTCAAAAACATTAAAACTCTGCCTCATCTGCCATCCCTACACTCATTTACAATGACACTCCAGTTGTCAGCTCCTTAGACAAAGCCAATCTGCTTGCTGCACAATTCGCAGCGAACTCCACCCTGCAAGATAGTGCTTTGTCTGTCCCTGTGCTTGAGAGCGTCGAGTTTTCCATGGGACGAATCCACTTTCGCACTCGCACAGTCGCAGGAGTCCTCAAAGGTTTAAACTTACACAAATCCGCTGGTCCAGACGGTATTCCCCCTATAGTTCTGAAGAGATGTTCTTCCACGCTGGCAAAACCTCTGCGTAAGCTTTTATGTCTGTCCTACTATTCTGGCCTCTTTCCGAGTAGATGGAAAACAGCATTTGTCCAGCATGTCCCTAAAAAAGGCGAATCTTCCTCTCCATCCAACTACCGACCCATTGCACTTACGTCCCTTCTTTCTAAGGTCATGGAAACGCTGATATATCGTCAGCTTATGAAATATCTTGATTCACGAAAACTCCTCAATGACCGACAGTATGGTTTTCGTAGCAACAGGTCCACTGGTGACTTGATGGCATATCTCGCCGAAAAGTGGAACTTTGACGAAACAAAGATAGTTGCGCTTGATATTTCAAAAGCATTTGACAGAGTTTGGCATCGGGCTCTTTTGTCGAAAATGCGTGCATATGGTATCGACGAGTCTCTTCAACGGATTAGAAATTACCTTTCGGGGCGTTCAATACAAGTTGTATTGGATGGCTTCAAATCTGCTATTCACCACAAAAATGCTGGTGTCCCCCAGGGCTCAGTTCTGTCTCCGACTCTCTTTCTTATTTTTATAAATGACATTTTGTCTGCTACCTCTAATCCAATTTATTCCTTCGCTGATGACAGTACCCTCAGTTTTTCATATTCGTTCCCCAACTCACGTCCCTGCTCTTCGGACGTAGAAGAGGAACGGCAACGTATGCTAAACTCATTAAATTCCGATCTTGACAGCATAATCAAATGGGGTTTAACCAACAGAGTGGAATTTAATGCATCCAAAACACAATGCTGTCTCCTGTCACTCAAGCGTAACCAAACCTCCCAACCATTATCCATGAATGGTACTTGCATCGCGGAAACCGAAAGACTTGTCATCCTCGGTATGTGTATCAATAACCATCTCCGATGGAACGATCACATATTCGAGGTCGCCAAAAATGCAGCAAAATGTCTAGGATTCCTTAAACGGTGCAAGAAATACTTTACCCCGACCAGTGTTACCTCTGAAAAATATCGGGAAGGGTCCTAAAAAGGGTCGCTGCCGAAGGAAAAGGGTCCGATATAAAGTCGAAGAACCAAATTTGGTGAATCAAGTAATGTTTTCCTTATTTTCATGTAATTCATTTGTTAATAATAAAGTTAAGCTTATATATTAATAAAAAATAACTAAATCAGTTCCTTTTGGTAAAAAGTAATTATAAAAATAAAAAAAGAACAAGAAAAATAAAGTTCTGATTCCAATTCAATCAAAATCGGTTATAACGACCTTCAAGGGAGGACCGAAATATTTGGTTGTTATAACCGATGTCTTTATAAGCAATTTTGACTGTATTTACATTTAATTCTTTGTAATCGAGTCCCTTACCTTCTGTATTAAACTTGGGTAGGAAGACACTCTTCTAATTCCTTAGCTTCCAAAACAAGTAATGCCGATAGAACAATGCACAATATAATGCACAGAACATCAAAGAATAGGAACAAAGGGATATCGTCCCAAATATGAGAAATATGAATATCAATGAAGTAGGTAGGTATACGAAACGAAAAACACTCACTACATAAATGTTCATGGGGTGAGTAAATGTACATTATTGAAACAAATACAAGGTTAAAATAGAAATTAATGTGTAAATTCTGTAAAAATTAGTAAAAGGGTCCATAAAGGGTCATATATTTCAAAAAGGGTCAAAAATCGATGATTATTAGAAAAGGGGGGTCCAAGGGTCTGTGTCATCAAAAAAGGGTCGATTTGCCCCTAAAGGGGCCGAAAGGTAACGCTGACCCCGACTGATTTGGCCTCAATCTATAAGGCATACATCCGCCCAAAACTGGAGTACAACGCCCACATTTGGTCAGGTGCACCCAAGACCGTTTTGCACTTACTAGATAGGATCCAGAAGCGTGCGTTAAAACTTATAGCTGATAGTAACATTGTGAACTCCATAGTTTCACTTCAACATCGAAGAAATGTCTCATGTCTCTCACTATTTTATCGCTTTTACCATAAAGAATGCTCCAGCGAAATAGCCAACTGCATTCCCCCCCTTCAAAATTTCACCCGCAATACGCGTCACGCATTGAATGCGCATCAGTTCAACTTCAAGCCCAACTTCGGACGTACTGTCAAGTACAGAGATTCATTCATTAGCCGAACAACACGTATGTGGAACGAACTTCCAGGCTCTGTGTTTCCTCACCGTTATGGCCTTCAAGCATTTAAAGCCAACGTGCACAGGTACCTCCTCTGTTCCTCTTCTCCCTTTTCCTAAACGCCCGCGCCCTGAATCATCATTATAAGGGTATTCATATCCCCTTTGGTGCGCGCAAATTATAAAAAAAAAAAAAAGAAAAAAGTGCAAGATAAGCGGTACATGCATCCGAAACGGAAACTAGTTGATACGTCGCCTGAACAGCTATCCAACAACAAAAAGGTTAATTCAGCTCAAAGATCTCCAACTATGGCTGTTTGTAATATGTCAGTTGATGATCTTAAACTGATTTTGGATGAATGTCTGACGGCAAAACTTAAAGATGTTGCCACAAAAGTTGAGGTCCACGCATTGTCCGCAGAAGTCCAGTTGCTACGATCGCATAACTCTTCTTTGGTTGACAGGCTAGCAGCCACGGAAAATTACTGTCAACTCCTTGAAAAACAGCTGGAATTTCTCACACGCCACTAAACCGAGGATTCAGTTGTGTTACATTTTCCAGCAGAGGGGAAAACCAACAAGGCAGACTTCGCAAAACAAACCTGTGCTGGTCTTCTCCGTCTACCCGAAGATGCGAACCTACCAATCAAAGGAATACAGGAATTTACTAGCACTGGCACGAACAAAACCACCGTCATACTATGATTTCAACCCGGTGATACAGCGAGTCGAATTATTGCGACGGCTCCTACACTAAAAGGGACAGGCACTGTTGTTCAAGAGAACAATCCCTTATCACGCGTCAAAAGCGAAAAGAGCTTTATGAAATTAAAACGTCTCTATTAGCAATTTCACCGACGGCTAATATCACAATAAGAGGAACAAAACTACACGTAAACAATTATATATATTCCTATAACACCGCACAAGGATTGCATACCTATAAACAAGAGGGAGGAACTGACTTATGTATATAAAACAAACATTTGGTGACAGCGGATTGAAATATTTTGACGGAATCAACAATAACAATAACATGCCAGATGCGAAAACGAGAAGTAACCAGCAGCAAATGGTGGCACGCAGCTTACGTCAAAATAACAATCAAGTGGGAGCAGGTAGCAGCACAAAACGCAGTCAACGCAACTTACGTAGGTAGGAAAGTGTTGCCGTCTGTCAATTTTTTGTTTGCCAACTTAATATTTTAACATATAATATCACCGGCCTTAAAAGTAAATTATTAACCCCTGATTTTTTTAATTTCCTTTTGAATTATGATATAATAATACTTTTAGAAAATTTTGTTGAGAATGGCAAAGAAGTAGCTTTTTATAAATATTTTAAGAATTATACTGTTAAATGTATCCCCGCATTAAGAAATAATGTCACAGGTAGAGCAAGCGGTGGAATGCTATGTGCGATCAGATCAAGTGTAAGTAAGTTTGTTAATTTTAGAGAAAATCAAAATGAAGTGGCTAAGGTTAAGCATGAGAAATTTTATTTAATCCCGATATATTTAAATTATGGTAATTGGGCTCATGATTTTAACAAATTATATAATCTTTTAAATATTATTGATTCCAATAATATCGCAGTATCACTATCAAAATTCAACCTCATTAGTCAGGTTGTATAATAATAGCTCTTCCAATGAGAGAGCATCTTTCGATAAATTAGTTAACTCGTGCGGCCGGCAACTTATTCAATTGATGGAGGATTTTGGTCTAGTTGTGATGA
Organism: Chalcosyrphus nemorum; assembly: GCA_949716465.1. Taxonomy (NCBI): domain Eukaryota; kingdom Metazoa; phylum Arthropoda; class Insecta; order Diptera; family Syrphidae; genus Chalcosyrphus; species Chalcosyrphus nemorum. Next base: position 11,014,841 of record OX454335.1, read on the forward strand.
ATTGTATTTCTAAAGGTGATACGAGAGGAGAGTTTACATTTGTATCAGCTCAGGGATGCTCCGTGATCGACTATTGCTTAGCAAGAGGAGAGTGGTTGAACACAATTGACGATTTTGAGGTGCTTACTGCAGAATTCTTTTCCCACTTACCAACTAAAGCAAAGTTAAAATTTCAGGATTTTGAAAAATCCGAAAAACAAGCATATGTTTTCAAAAGAAGACTGCCTTCCCAAGCGACTGAGCCCGTTGACCCAGTGAATTTTTCTTGTAAAGAAATAATGGAATCTTTGAACGAGGCTATTATCCGAGCTGCCGTGACAAGTCTATCTTCGAATAGTATAGTACATTCTTCTGCCTGGTTTGACTGGGAATGCAGTAGAGCTCGAAATAAGTCTTTTGCTCTTCTAAAGGTGTTTCGAAAAACGAATAATGGCTTCTTCAAGGATCTATATTTAAGTGAAAATAAAGCTTATAAGGAACTGTGCACGAGGAAACAAACGATGTACTTTCAAAATCTTGCTTTTAAGTTGCGTTTCTGCAGAGACTCTAAGTTATTTTGGTCCAATATCTAAATATTGGGGGGTTGTAACGTAAGTCAATCTGCAAATATAAACGCAGATTATCTTGCAGTCCACATTATTGCTCTTCTTAGTTCTTCGCTCTCTACTAGTTTTCAGTACGCACTTCCCAACACATCTGATGTCGAGTTAGATGCCGAAATATATATGCCAGAACTAATAACAGCCCTTAAAAGCATGAAGAATAAGAAAGGGTAAGTTTGATACATAGTTTGTAACATAGAGAAATCTTACAGATAGACCCAATAAAGTATATATATAAATGATCAGCATCACTGGCCGAGTCGATTGAGCTATGTCCGTTCGTCCGTCCGTCTGTCCGTCCGTCTGTGTGTCACCAGTTTTTAGGCCTTAAATTTTGAGCTAGGTTGATGAAATTTTGTATACCAGGTCTTTGGAAAAGTAAGCAATACAAGTGTAAATTTTTTTAAAATCCGCCCACTGGCACGCCTACTTTCCAAAAAAAACACCTTTTTTCACTATTTTCATATGAAACTCGAAAAAACTTTCTTGAGCAAATATGTAGATATCCACTAAATCTACAAATCGTCTATACATTGTATATGGCCACGGCCACTTTTTAGGGGCGTTTACTTTAAAAATTAATTTTCGAGTAAAAATATAAGTTTATACGGCAAAATAGAAAATTTTGTGAATACATTTGCCACCGCCCACTGACACGACCAAATAAGATAGGGATAGGGTATCACACGATTGTAGCATTTTTTCACTGGTTTTGGAACAATTGCTAGTACTCGTCAATAAACTACTAAACGGGGATACGGTTCCCGAAAATTTTTTGAGATCAATAATAATAATCTACAAAAAAGGAGACAGAAGCTTGCCCGAAAATTATAGAGGAATCTCATTTCTCTGTTCGCTACGAAAAATATTCACCCAAATATTGTACCATAGGTTAATACGTTGGGTGCAAGTAAACAAGCGTATCAGTAATTTTCAGGCAGGGTTCAGGGCTGGGTACTCCACTGTGGATCAAATGGTTTGTTCTGACGAGTATTGCGGAAAGGTTTTTAAACAGAATACAAAAGTTATATGCTTTCTTCCTAGATTTCAGGGCTGCTTTTGACACTGTTAACACAAACTCATTACTGTACAAACTCTCTCTACTAGGTCTCTCAGTTAAGTTCATTAAAGTATATAAGTATATTTGTGACCGACTGACGGACAGACGGACAGACAAACACCGTATCAAACCCATAAGTGTTCCGGCTTTCCTTTTAAGGTCCGGAACACAAAAAAAAAAGGCATATGTGTACATGCATATAAGTTAACACCTGAAACATTTGCTACGCTAAATCTTTCCCACACTTGCGATCATCCTTTCCCACACTTGCGGTCATCCAACCCAAGTACTTCAACGGAAAATCATCAAAAGCAACACCTGCACCTGCACTTCAACAGAAATCGTCCGACGGCAATAAATGCTGACACCGCGGCGACACTGAGCAAATAATCAAATAAATAGATGTAAGTTCGTTTAAGATAAGTTCAGTTTCTATTTGAAATTAAAGTGAGTATGATCGCTGGATCATAAAAAAATATTTTTTTTTTTTTGTTTTAATAAAATAAAACTTAAATTGGCGCCCGAGCAGGGACATAGGTATCGCGTGTGAAAGTATAGAAGCCCTAAAGTAGTGCAATTTTCATTCGTGAGTTTAAAATCGATTAAGCCCTTAAGTAGTGCAAAAAAAATCGTATACTGCCTATGTCCCAGAACCCGTCGCGAACGCAGAGTGATTATAGTGCCCTTAAGTAGTGCCAAAAACATTCAGTGTCGCGGAAAAAAAAAAGACCCTCAAGTAGTGTCGAAGAAAAAAGACCCTCAAGTAGTGTCGAAGAAAAAAAGACCCTCAAGTAGTGTCGAAAAGAAAAAAAGACCCTCAAGTAGTGTCGAAAGTAAAAAGGAGAATAAAGGTCCTCAAGTAGCACCAGTAGCCTGTGTCCTGAACCACCGCAAGAGGAAACAAGGCCCCCTAGTAGCCGAGACCATCGGAGGAAAAGGAGTTAACAGCAGTTAGCAGCCACTCTTCGGGAAATGATTGCCACACTACAACTAGTGTTGTAAGTTATAACTATAAGCTATTATTACAATCTATTATTATTTACTAGTACATATTCCAAAGCATTAAAATTATTTGTGAACGAATATCAAAGTGAACCAATAAAAACCCACATCATTACATAAAAATTTAAAAATAAGTTAAGCCAATTAAAACAAAATAGTTTTATCTAAATAAGTTAAAAGCATAAGAATAAGAAAAATAAAATAAATTCTTAACTGTAATCCAAAGTGAAGCAATTCAATTCATTTGCGAACAAATATTAAAGAAAACCACGAGAAGTATTAGAACAAGTTAATTCAATTGAATCAAAATGCCTAATGAAAATCTTATCCGGCCCCCTGTCCTAAATATCCCAGATCCTGTCCCAAATAATCCTGGTCCTAGCCAACCATCTAATTATAATACTAACAATAGTGTCGCAACCGAAGCTTTAGACAGTCTCATAACAAGAATTGTAGGTCGTGTGTTACGAAATGAAGGACGACAAATATTTCAGTCCATAGGAAATCCTAACTCTGATTGCTTTAGCGGAATAGACCAAACAATAAACCCAAACCTTAGCGGAAATATAAACGAATTAGATAAAATTCCGGATGTCGTAAGAAGTTTAAGAGATTTCACTGGCCAACCAGGAGAGTTCAACTCTTGGAAAAAGAGTGTTGATAGAATTTTGCAAATTTATGAAGGTATAATAGGAAGCCCCAAATACTTCGGGATATTAAGTGTAATACGGAATAAAATAGTGGGACAAGCCGATGTGGAATTGGAATCATACAATACCCCGTTAGATTGGAAATGTATTTCTCGCTGTCTCACCATGCATTATGCAGACAAACGAGATATTTCCACTCTTGAATATCAATTGACTTCACTAGTTCAAGGAAATCTTACTATTCAAGAGTTCTACCACGCTGTTTATTCTCATCTTTCCCTTATTCTTAATAGAATAGGTTGTATGGAAGTCAGTAATGATGCGCTAATCATACTTACACAAACATATAGGGATAAAGCCCTAGATACTTTTATTAGGGGATTACGTGGCGACAATGAGGGAACCTGCCGATTTGCCGCAGGCCCTGCATCTCTGTCTCAAATTGGAGAACCAAAATTTTAGAACCCAGTATGCGATTTCGCATCAGGGTCAATCCCGTGCTGCACATAATCAGTACACACCCCCACTTCCGCCTCGAAAAAATGCAGCAAATCAAAATAACGCCAACCCTCAGGGAAATAAACACCCTTTTCATCCTCAATTAGCTTACCTACCACAGGTACCATTCAGGCCAAATCAGAATATGAACCAGAATGTGAATAGACAAGTACCATTTAATCCGAACTACCACTGCAATTATGGGCAATACAATGCACCACCTCCACCACTTCCCTTCGCACCTAAGCCTCAACCAAGGCCCGAGCCAATGGACATAAGCGTCCAAACCAAAGCAATTAATTATATGAACAGACCGATGCAAAACAATATGTACGGTAAGAGACCCCCATCAGCAGTGCACCAAGCTCCTAGACCAAATAAATATCAGAGGAACTTCCATATCGAACCTATGGATAATAATCCAGAGAATTATGAACAGATTCGAGATTCTCAGGATAATGAATACGAACAGTCCTTAACGGAATATATAGAACCATATGAAAAACTGGAGGATACCCAGCAAGAAGCAGTTGATTTTACAGATATCCATTTTTTAGATTAAATAGCTCTTCCCTGCCCTATTTTGAATGCAGAACGAAGAGCGGAAAAATGCTGCAAATACTAATAGATACTGGATCCAACAAAAATTACATCCAGGCAGATCTAGTACCAAATCCTATACCAAACTCACAAGCCTTCTATGCCAATTCTATAGGTGGCAATATCAAAATTAGCCATTCGGCCTAAAAGATACCAAGATTAAATTCTTTCTGCTACCTTCCCTAAAGTCCTTTCATGCCATTTTAGGTAATGATAGCCTAAAACAACTCTCCGCGGTTATTCATACGAAAGAAAACTACATGGTTATAAAAGACCAAGTAAGGATTAAAATAAAACAACGCGCCTACACGGCAGTAAACAAAATCGATATAAAAACTGAGCACATGAATACAGAGCAAAGACGTAGAATTAACCACTTAGTCCAAAAATTCCCCAATCTTTTCACCGAACCAGACGAGAAGCTCACTTTTACCACTACCGTCCAGGGCGGAATTCGAACCAATTCTGAAACACCTGTTTATTCAAAATTTTACCCATATCCCGCAGCTCTGAAGGACGAAGTTGAGAAACAGGTCAAACAGCTTTTAAATGATGGCATCATAAGACCATCAAAGTCGCCATACAATTCGCCTGTATGGATAGTCCCGAAAAAACTTGACTCATCTGGCGAAAAAAAATACAGAATGGTAGTTGACTATCGGAAACTTAACACTATAACCATTCCAGATAAATACCCAATACCCGAAATCAATGAGGTTTTAGCACAACTAGGTGATAGCAAATTATTTTCGGTCATTGACCTTAAAAGCGGTTTTCATCAAATTCCCCTTAGGGAAGCTGATATCGAAAAGACAGCCTTCTCGGTGAACAACGGAAAGTACGAGTTCACAAGGTTGCCTTTCGGCCTCAAAAACGCGCCTTCTATATTTCAGAGAGCGCTCGATGACATATTACGCGAACATATTGGCAAAATATGTTACGTGTATATTGACGACATTGTAATCTTTAGTAAGGATGAAGACACACACTTCGAAAACCTAAAAAAGGTGTTTCAAACGCTGGAAAATGCTAATATGAAAGTGCAGCTAGATAAATGCACATTCCTTCATAACGAAGTTGAATTTCTGGGATTCATAATTTCTTCAGAGGGCATTAAAACGAATCCAGCAAAAGTAGAGGCGATAATAAATTTCCCATCCCCAAAAACATTGAAAGATCTTTGATCTTTTCTTGGGCTTTCAGGGTACTATCGCCGTTTCATTAAAGGGTATGCCGATTTGGCAAAACCCCTTACCACCGTTTTAAGGGGGGAAGGAGGCCGAATTTCCAAAAATCTCTCAAGGAAAAAAATAATTCACCTCGACGATCATGCGATCGAAGCCCTTAACAAAATTAAAAATTCATTAGTGTCAAACGATTTACTACTTGCTTACCCTGATTTCAATAAAGATTTCCAGCTAACTACAGATGCTTCAGATTACGCTATTGGAGCAGTGTTAGCTCAAGACGATAAACCCATCACATTCATTTCAAGAACTTTGAATAAGACAGAAGAGCATTACGCCGCAAATGAAAAGGAGATGCTCGCTATAATTTGGGCCCTTAATTTCCTTAGAAATTACCTTTACGGTACAGCAAAAGTTCAAATATTTACAGACCATCAGCCGTTAACTTATGCATTAAGTAACAAGAATAATAATAATAAAATGAAAAGATGGAAGGCTATACTTGAAGAGTATAACCACGAGCTAAAATATAAGCCTGGTAAAATGAATGTCGTGGCAGACGCCCTATCAAGACCTCCCAGAACTCTAATTAATTCTCTTACACCGACACAACATAGCAGCGATAGCTCTGCTCATGATCTTGTTCCAACTACAGAAGCACCAATCAACGTATTCAAGAACCAGATAATGCTTACAACAGGTGACCAAACCAATTATCAATTCAAAATACCTTTCCCTACCTTTCATAAGCATATCTTGATGCAGCCGGAATACTCTGAGGAAGAACTCATATCCATATTCAAGAAGTATCTGAATCCAAGCGTAATAAATGGCCTATTAACTTCAGAAAACATAATGGGTAAAGTACAGCAGATATACCCCGAACATTTTAGAAGTTACAAAATCCGTTTTACCCAGACTCAAGTAGAAGATCTTACAGATGAGGTCAGGCAAGAAGAAGAGATTATACGTGAACATAGAAGAGCCTACCGTAACGCACGCGAAAATAAAGTTCAGTTACTAGAAAAGTTTTACTTTCCAAAAATGAATTTCAAAATAAACAATATCATCAAACAATGTGTCACTTGCAAAGAACAAAAATACGATAGACACCCTAACAAACCCGAGCTAAAAAACACGCCCATCCCTAATTTCCCAGGAGAAATCCTGCACATAGATATTTATAGCACCGAAAAGAAGTTAGTACTTACTGCGATAGACAAATTTTCGAAATACGCGCAAGTAAAATTGCTGAAGTCAAAGGCAATTGAAGACATTAAAGAACCGCTACGTGAATTACTCTTCTTATTTGGTGTTCCAAAAATTGTCGTAGTTGACAACGAAAAATCTTTAAATTCCCCATCAATAAACTTTATGTTAGTGGACCAACTCAAGATACAAATTTTCAAGACCCCTCCTTACAGTAGTACTGTAAATGGTCAAGTGGAAAGATTCCACTCTACGCTAACCGAAATAATGCGTTGTGTCAAAACAGATGGCATACACAGATCATTTCACGAGCTCTTAGACAGAGCAGTCTATGAATACAACTACTCCATCCATTCAACAACAGGTAAAAGACCGCTCGAGGTATTTTTTGGAAGAGGAGTTAGCACCAATCCCGAAGACTTTGAAAAAGCTAGACAAGATAACATAAGTAGGCTTAAACAAAAACAGGAAGTCGATTTACGCAATATAAATAAAAAGAAGCACCCCATTAAAGATTACACCCCTGGCAGTATTGTCTATGTCAAACTTAATAAGCGAATAGGATCTAAATTATCCCCCAGGTACAAAAAAGAAATAGTAAAAGAGAATTACTCTAAGACCATCTTAACAGAATCAGGTAAAACCGTTCATAAAAACAACATTAAGAGTTAATATTTCTTCTCTAGGTGGTTTATAGCCCACTGCCTTGCAGAAGTACAGATCCTGGACTACACTAATTCCAGAGTAGTAACACTTAACATCGGAACGGCGAAACTTCAAACCGGAACATTTAAAATCATGCACGTTATCAACTTGGAATCCTATGAAGAAACCACCCGCGAACTAGAACTTAAAATCCAACGAGATGTTGACACAAATCACCCCATCTATCCATTCCTACGTCATGAAACTAACAAAATCCTTTCCCTAATTGATCAACTAAAACCCCGCAGAACAAGAAGATCTTTAAATTTTATCGGAAGCGCATGGAAATGGGTTGCCGGAAATCCCGACCATGACGACTTCCAAATCCTTAAAGCAAAAATTAATAATATCCTAGAGAATAATAATAAACAAGTAGTAATTAATAAATCCATAATCGATAGAACGAACGTAATAACTAATATTACGAATAAAATTGTTAGAGCATATCAATCAAGCGAAAACTTTAAAAATGATTTGATAACAAACATTAAACTTAAGCTAGAATTAATTAAAGAAGAAATAGTAAACATTGAATACGCCATGCACTGGGCAAAAGCAGGTGTTGTAAACTCTTTCATTTTATCCAATAATGAATTAAATGTAATTAAAGGTTTTTTTGAAAATAATAATGTACCCTATATAAATATAGACGAGGCGATTGAATTTGCCGAAATAAAAATTGCAGTAAATAACTCTACATTACTCTATATTATAAGTTTACCAAATACAGAACAAGAATCTTGTGAAACGATATTAATAAAAGCAATAAAAAGAAATAAAATAGCTACTAAAATAATATTTGAAAAAAATTTGCAATGTAAAAACAAGCTCTATGGAATAAAAGAAAAATATACCACAAACAATAAGCTAATAATATGTAACAAGAAACAAATAGTAGATTTAAGTAAAACACAATGTATCCCTAATTTGCTCAGGAGTCGACCTTCCAACTGCACAGAAATCTCTAACCAACACTTCCCGACCATAGAAGAAATCTTTCCCGGAACTCTACTATTGAACCAATTCAATGGGACAATCCACATCAACGATGAGGCAAGAGACCTAACAGGTAGCTTTATCCTGCAATTCCACAATGCAACAATAAATATCGATCAGCAATCCTACACCTTTAACGAAATCACCAGCACAAAACCACTGCCTCCAATAATGCAATCAGACTCAATTCCTGGCATTTACGAAGAGATCCTAACACTCCAAGATATGAAGGAACTACATCTCAATAATACAGAACACATAAAATTGATTGAAGATGTAAATCAGACAAGCTTCGCAATAAACTTCTGCCTAAGCACCGTCATAATCATTTCCCTGGCAGGATTCATAATCACAAAATCATTAACATTCTGCCGACGCAATCACATAATTAATACCACAATAATAGAAGCAAAGGAGATACCAATAACGAATGCAGCAAAACTAGAACACCAGATACCAGAGTTACCAGACAAACCCTTCAGGATCAACCAAATACCTTACTTCTGAGAATGAGGACATTCTCATTTAAGGAGGGAAGAGTTAACACCTGAAACATTTGCTACGCTAAATCTTTCCCACACTTGCGATCATCCTTTCCCACACTTGCGGTCATCCAACCCAAGTACTTCAACGGAAAATCATCAAAAGCAACACCTGCACCTGCACTTCAACAGAAATCGTCCGACGGCAATAAATGCTGACACCGCGGCGACACTGAGCAAATAATCAAATAAATAGATGTAAGTTCGTTTAAGATAAGTTGAGTTTCTATTTGAAAATAAAGTGAGTATGATCGCTGGATCATAAAAAAATATTTTTTTTTTTGTTTTAATAAAATAAAACTTTAATTTATATCATAATATAAACAAATGTACGCATATAGGTATGTATTGTTGATATGTACGAGCATGTACATATGTAATCCTTGATAAGCAATCAAACGATGGAAGAGATGGAATGGAAAGAAACAAAAACAATTTTGCATGTGATAATTAGGGTGGGTTTCTTGTAACGTTGGCATGTGTGTAGATTCTTTTGCGCAAGGAAGTTTTTTGTATCTGATCATGGATTCTTATAAGGTGGATTGTTTTTGTTGCGTAATTACATAAGTTTCTGGTATTATGCATGGGGATTATTGATTGCGTGTGTTTGTATATGATGAACCCAGCAAAAAATTTTATAAGGTATGTCAGGCTAAGGTGTAAATAAGGTATAGACAAAAAAAAATCTTATTTAATACCCCTAATAAGACTGAAATAAGACTTATTGTAAGGTGTATATAAGAAAAACAGCCCAGACAGGACAGAAAGGAACATTTTTGCAAATGAACGGCACTATATGACTTCATAATTCTTATAGACGCCTTATGGTAAGGCATACATCAGGTATATTAGTGCTGATTCGTCATTTGTGCGTGGATAGTTGAATGAAGCGGACAAGTTTTTATAGTGATAAAGTGAAAATAAAGTGAATTTTAAAAGTAGAGAAACTGGCGGAAATTAACTTTAACGGCCGGAAAAACATAAGGCCAATTAACGCCTTCAAATTTTCCCGGTCAACGCTGTACGGTAAGTTTATATCGATATTTGATTTAATTACAAGATTCTAAAATATTTATCTTTATTTAGGCTCCGTAAATAAATTTTATTCGTCAATCGATGATATGTCAAGGAGGCGATTAAAAAAGGAAAAAATAGATTGGATCAACGCAAGCATAAGTTTTAGTTTGAGTAACAAAAAAAATTAAATAAAAGTTTTTTCAATTAAATAAGATAGCACGTCTTTTATTTAACTGATAATAAGTCTTAAATAAGGTATTTTTTAATACTTATTTTAAGCGAAAAAAGAACTTATAATAAGCCTTAAGTAAGGTTTTAATTAATGCTTATGCTAAGCAATAAATAAGGTATGTTAAAGGTATGTCAACGTATACCTGATCTCGTAGGACATGGCCTGTGTTAGAGTAAGGTATAAAATAAGGTATGTTGTATGCGATTTAACATCCCTTACTAATAACAACTCTTACATGCTAAGGAATAAAATGCACTGTAGTAAACCTTAAATAAGGCTTATGCTTTTTGCTGGGCGCCTAATCTATTAACTGCGTAGGTAAGTATGCAATTGATATCCTCCAAAATTACCCAGCAAAAAATTTTATAAGGTATGTCAGGCTAAGGTGTAAATAAGGTATAGACAAAAAAAATAAATCTTATTTAATACCCCTAATAAGACTTATTGTAAGGTGTATATAAGAAAAACAGCCCAGACAGGACAGGAAGGAACATTTTTGCAAATGAACGGCACTATATGACTTCATAATTCTTATAGACGCCTTATAGTAAGGCATACATAAGATATATCAGTGCTGATTCGTCATTTGTGCGTGGATAGTTGAAGGAAGCGGACAAGTTTTTATAGTGATAGAGTGAAAATAAAGTGAATTTTAAAATAAGAGAAACTGGCGGAAAATTACTTTAACGGCCGGAAAAACATGAGGCCAATTAACGCCTTCAAATTTTCCCGGTCAACGCTGTACGGTAAGTTTATATCGATATTTGACTTAATTACAAGATTCTAAAATATTTATCTTTATTTAGGCTCCGTAAATAAATTTTATTCGTCCATCGATGATATGTTCAGGAGGCGATTAAAAAAGGAAAGAATAGATTGGATCAACGCAAGCATAAGTTTTAGTTTGAGTAACAAAAAAAATTAAATAAAAGTTTTTCAATGAAATAAGATAGCACGTCTTTTATTTAACTGATAATAAGTCTTAAATAAGGTATTATTTAATACTTATTTTAAGCGAAAAAAGAACTTATAATAAGCCTGAAGTAAGGTTTTATTTAATGCTTATGCTAAGCAATAAATAAGGTATGTTAAAGGTATGTCAACGTATACCTGATCTCGTAGGACATGGCCTGTGTTAGAGTAAGGTATAAAATAAGGTATGTTGTATGCGATTTAACATCCCTTACTAATAACAACTCTTACATGCTAAGGAATAAAATGCACTGTAGTAAACCTTAAATAAGGCTTATGCTTTTTGCTGGGTAAGTTGAGGGTTGATCGTTTTTTGTAAGTATGTACCTACAATGGAAATAGGTAATGATTTATACATTTAATGACATTGGAAATGTATACGTATAAAGGGTAGGAAATATGTTTCGGTTGGTGGATATACATATGTATTAGGATGGTATGTATTACTATACCTCCATAATGTGTAGGTATTAACGCGAGTATATCCATGTTCTTTATAGGAAGAATTTGGTTTAAAGAAATCAGATTTTCTATTTGATATAACTACATATGGTTTGATATTTATGGTTATAAGCCAAGTTCAAACCTATACATTCCACTTCTAGGTACCCCATGATACGCTTCTACTATAATAATTTACTTACTTACATACACTGACATCAGTGTGTGCTTAAATATATGTACAGTAGACTCCCGTTAGCGTGAACACCGGAAAAGGTGAACAGATTTTTTTTTGCTTGACATGTCTAAAACGTGAACAAATCATGAACACTCTAAAACGTGAACACCAATATTTGCTTCATGCTAACAGTAAACTGTTTGAGCAAGCTTTAAATTCCTTATTCTTGGTACAATACTTCGTTTTGTACAGTTTCCGGGTTGGAACGAAGACGAAAAAGAACATAAAGTCGCTCAGAGTACCAACATCATAAGTGATGAGGAAAGTGATGATGTCCGTGTGTTAGAATTGCCAAAAAAAAAATTGGGCAAGTGCGAGTATCATTATCATTAAATAGAAAGCAATTTATCCTTATCCTGCATAGGTAAACCTAACACTGTTTTTGATATGAACAATGTAATGTCTCATCATTTACCATTTTAACTTGCACTTTCGATATAAAACATGTATTGAATTCGTGCAAAAATTGGAACTCCAGATATTACACAATTCAATTTTTCAAATGTTTGGCAAGCTTTTTTCTTCAACAAATTTTGTTACAAAAAAATATTTCTTAATACATGGAGTCCTTGCAAAATTCTCTTTAATTTGATATGCCACATGATGGGAAACAAAATAATTTCTTTTTGCCCTTCATACAAGGTGCCCAAAAAAGGGCCCCCAAAATGGAATTCATTGTCACCATCTTGTGCGGGCTTCCACATAATGTATACATAGCAAAAGTTTCAGCTCTCTATGTTTAACGGTTCAAAAATTACAGAGCTGTGACAGACTGACGGACAGACGGACAGATGGACAGACAGACACCGTATCAAACCCATAAGTGTTCCGTCTTTCCTTTTAAGGTCCGGAACACTAAAAATTAAGCCTAATGAAGCCATTTCTATTTTTAACAAGGCCCTGGAATGGGCTGAATGTCTTAAGGCGCCTTAGGGAAAAAGCAGTGAGAATGCTTTTGGATAAGAAGAAGATGCAAATGCAAGTGACTGATTTTTTCCATAAAATTTCGTATCGGTCATGCCCGTGCTCAGTCAATATGTAATGTTACATTTTATGCCATAACCTTTTACTTTATATGTTCATATGCAATAACTTTTGTTTAAAATTAATTTAATTTGTTAAAGATAAGCCGTTTTAAAACGAAAATCTACAGTGGGAATGCCCTGTTCTTTTATTAGAATTTGAACTTCGCAAACGTGAACTCCCTTTGTTTTTATTTTGGTCACGTCATCGAGAGTCTACTGTTTACACTTCCAATGTCATGAAATGTATAAATCATAACATCATTACAATCATTCCATTGTAGGTACATAAGTACATACTTACAAAAAAGGATCATCGATTAATTTAATTTTGAAGCATATCAATTGCATACTTATATACCTACACAGTTAATAGATTAGGCGATAATCGAAAACCCGCATCCACACCAAACACTAAAGAAATTCATCATATACCTACAAACACGCGCAATCAATAATCCCCATGCATAATACCAGAAACAAATGTAATTATGCAACAAATAAACATATGTATATAAACAAACACGGAAAAGAGGACGGAAACTAAAAAAGCAATTATCTAATTACATTGCATTGTCAATCATTCAACCACTCTTGAAAAATCTCGACATTTAAAAAACACTTCCTGCAATAAAGCAATAAAAGATATGAGCATACGAATACTCTACCCTGTGTTCTGTTGAGACGAACGTAAGGGTATAAGATGAGCAAATTGACCTGTTTCTGAAATATTTTATTGCGTAAAATATTCTAATTCTAGATATCGAAGATTTTTACTTGCACCTATAATATATGGTGGGTGCCGTGGCTCAGTGGTTAGTGCGTTGGACTACTGCGCAAGGGGTTCCAAGTTCGAATCCAGAAAAATACCATCAAAAGTTTTTTCACGGCCTCACCTCTTCCGAGTGTCTGACAAACATTCATGAGTATTTACTGTCATGAGAAAGCTCCTCAAAACCCCTCTGCCCTTCGGATACGGCATAAAACTGTAGGTCCCTTCTGTACGTGCAGAAATGTATACCACGCACAACATGTACAGTTCTGAGAAGCTAGGTCTTACGGCCTAATATTTATTTATTTATTTTATAATAGGCGTGTTTTTTTCGTATTCTATATAGGCTTAAAAAAGTATTAGCCAATAAAACGCCTATCGGGGCTAAGGAATTTCAATATCGCAGTTTGGAAGCACTTTGTACTGACATTTAATAATTTTGATTTCAGTAATCCCAACACCTCTTCCTTTGCCCATGTTTTCCGTTTTCTAATAACAATAAAATCGTAAATAAATGGTGTATCTTAGGTTTTACTTACATTTTCTCTTCAAAACACATTTTTTCTTAATTTAATTTTATTTTTTTATGAATGACTGCTGTCTGTTCAATCATTTTTGACATTTTCTATATAATTTTTCACCATGTTATAGCAATTCTCTAGACTAACTCAAATATGAAATTTAATCAAAATCGTTAGAGCCGTTTTCGAGGAAATCGTGTTTTTGTAAAATTGGCCCTAAGTAAAGTACCGTTAATAATAGGGCTAGAACAAAAATTCCAATTTCTCCTCTGGGGAATACACAACAGACTCCAGATATGAAGTTTAAAGGAAATCGGTTCACCCGTTTGGGCTGTAGTCGAGAGTACATACATACAGAGTGACGGACAGACAGACAGAATCGGCAGACCCACTTTTTCGAGCTTCTCTATCATCGTAATGTCAGAATTCATTGTTATCCTGAGGTCGAATTTTTTCACGAATCCAATACTTGCCCTATATTATAGGTGCAAGTAAAAACTGAACGAGTTACAAAACGGACATTGGTAACTTTAAGCACACAGATGTACGCTGTTGGATCTACGTCAGATACAAATGGAAATTCACTGGCGAGTATTCACATTTTATGCGAGGTTTCTCTCAATTTAGTATGGTACAAAAATATGGCACGCTACTGATTTCTAAAGAGCTCTCCCATAAGACGTGTACTGGCAATTTATGTTGGGCAGAGTATAGAATTAAAGATTAGGATTAGAAAAACTCTTCCACGAAGCTTATGTGTAAAAGAGAGAGAAATATTGATGATTCGAGTGAAAAAGCTATGCATTATATCTCTCTCTTTAAAATGAAGCAGGTACATACATATGTACATAGATTGGGTTTTTTTTGTGTGAATGGAATTATTTAAGCTCCATTAGACTAAAGGCTGAACTATAATAGGTAGAAAAGCGGTTTGATACAAGCACTTCCAAAACAGTGCGAATACCAAGGCTTTGTATTGTGCGACCATAATAGCTTTCGGCTTCGATTCATTATGTTTTCAGTCACTTTTGCTCACTTCCGAAAGTAAGAATCATCAATCCATTCGTTATTTCGTATGAAAAATAGTTATACTATTAATTTTCTCCAATCATTTGAATTATTTTTGGAAAATCAATCGGCGAAACTACTTGACTAATGCTTCCGAACACATCTTTCTATTATAGACATATTCATAAGTTAAGTTAAAGACTTATCGCAGAATATGGATATTCATAACTGAAGTACATATTTATGAATTGAAATTTAATTTCTCAAATCGAATAAAAATGGATTGTTCCTGATCGTTATTTATGTTTCTTTGCTCGCTCTGATATTACATACATATTTGTATGCGTAAGGAGCTTTCAGATCGCGAAGCAAGGCGAGCACGGGTCAGCTGGTTTGTTTATATAATGATATATGCATATACACATATACATATTTTTTTAAATTTACATGATTTGTTCCAAATCAATATACCACATTCTAATATATTTTTTTATAAATAATATAGATCCAAGATCCAACCATATGCCCTAAACATTAAATTGCAAACCAAATCAAATCGCTCGAAGCAGTCATATATGGCTATCCGAAATTAATTTCCTGCCTTTTAGTGCCGGGATGCCTGAGACATCGTTGCCTTCCATCCTCTGCGGTCCCGAGCATGCTGCTTCCAGTTGTGAAGACCAAGCTTGGTCTTTGTAGCGGAGGTTCGGTCTTCTTCGCCGGCTCGAACCTGGCGCTTGGATTCGAAGATCCTCTTGGCTGGAGCATTGTTGTCCATTCGCTCGATGTGGCCGAGCCAATGTAGTCTGCGAATCTTGGTTTTTTGTACTACATCCACATCCTGGTACAGCTCATAGAGTTCGCGGTTGTATCTTCTCCTCCATTCGCCCTCCTCGTATAAGGGACCTAATATCCGACGAAGTGTTTTCGTACGAAGGTGCCCAATATTTGCTCAGCTTTCTTACTTATCGTCCAGCACGCGGCTCCATACAGCAGGACTGGTAAGATGAGCGTTCTGTAGAGCATTAATTTGGTCCGTCATCCACCCATACTTGGTTGATGACTTGATGCATGCACCCTACCAAGACATCACCTCCGTATTTAAATAGTTTAGCTGGAAGCCCATCTGATGGCTACATTCATTTCATCATTACTGGGTCGAGGCGTTGGTTCTTCATTGACTGCAGGTGGGTTCTCGTCCTGCCCTATCACTCTTTCTATTTGCTGCCCGTTAAGCAACTGCTGGAAGTGTTGCTTAAACATTTTCATTTCATTTATTTTTCATTTATTATTATTATGTATAATTCACGTGATACAACAAGAAAATGTATTCTTATAATTAAGTATCTAGATATATTAACAAAGTAATTTTATAACAAGTGAACAAATTTAAGAAGATAACTAATGTTTTCAAAAAAAAGGCTATATTTAAATTTATAAGAAGTTAGATATTAATAAGAAACAAAAAAAAAAAAAAGAAGATAAAATAGTATATAATGGATCTGGATATATGTATAAATAATATGGCTTCAATTAGAATTCAATAAGTGTGAGAATACCTTTCTCCGAAATTCCGCTGATGAGCTTATTCTTTGCAATTCAGCTGGAAGCTTATTCCACAGGCGAATTGCTGAGACAAAAAATGATCGCTCTGCAATATTGTGCGTGAATCTGGGCAAAATTAAACGTAGACCTCTACTGGATTGTGCAAATCGCAGCATTTCGTTTAAGTACATAGGACAGTCATTATGAATAATGGCATGCATTCGTAACAGGTTGCGATAATCAAAATAGTCATCAATGTATATTCCTAGTAGAGATGTTTTCAGGTGCGAGACACTAGCATATCTTGGAATGTTATGAATAAATCGTATACAGTCGTTGAATGCTACATTTATTCTATGTTTGCATTCGTAATCCAGAGAGGGAAAAATAGAACAATTGAAAATAAAGAAAGGCATAATAAGGCTTTTAACTTAACGCATTTTCATATTGAGAAGAAGAAAACTGGAAGAGCATCTTAAGCTACGCAGCGCAGAATAAATTCTCCCAATCGTGGCAGAAATCGCATCACAACAACTTAATTTACTATTTAATGTAAAACCAAGATAGTTTACTTTATTAACATATGAAATAACTTCACAATTGAGGACGACAGGGGAGAACTCCGTCATGTGCACTTCCCTCCTTGAGCATAACATTGCAAGGGTCTTTGAAGGATTAAGTTTGAGCTTATTACGGTTGGACCACAGCTGAATTCTTTCCAAATCATCATTCATTCTAGCCACTAAATCCTCCATCAGACCTGATGGACGACTTAAATAAACCAGAACATCATCCGCATACATTTGAATATTGCAGCTCTCAATACATTCCGGAAGGTCATTTATGCATATGGAAAACAGTAATGGTCCAAGTATAGATCCCTGTGGAACACCCATGTTAACTATAATTGAATTGGAAGTTCTGCAAGCAGTACTAACCGACTGAGCTCTATCTCTAAGATAATTCCCCAAAAGCCAAATGGCAGAACGTGAAAAATTGAATTTATTTCTTAATTTTGAAAGTAAAATTGCGTGATCAATGTTGTCGAAAGCTTTTGAAAAATCTAGTAGTAATAATAGACCAATTTTATCAGCATCCAAATCCATGCGCATGTCTTGGGTGACTTTAATGACTACTGACTCACAACTATGCTTACTACGAAAGCCAGATTGCCACTTAGACATCATATGGTTATAATTTAGGTGGTTTAACATTTGAGTATAGATTACTCTTTCAAAAACTTTTGACAAGTAGGGCAATAAACTAATTGGTCTGAAATCCGCTGGACTAACAGGGTGAGACTTTTTCGGTATGGGTACAATATTAGCAGTCTTCCAGAGTGTAGGGAAAGAACTACTGTAAATACAAACATTAATTATATGTAACACATGCTTCACTATTATTGGGAAGATAAGTTTAATAAATTTAGGCGATATGTTGTCAGGGCCTATAGCATTCGATTTAATGGACCTAATAGCATGTACAACATCATCAATGCCAATGCAATTGAAGGAGAAGCGACCATTTGAATCAGGGTCAGTGAAAACGATTTCAGGCATAGAAGAACTGTTGCTGTTTGGGACAAAAAACGATATCATTTCGCTGGGACTTAAAGAACATTTGGATGGGTTCTTATGTGCAATTATACCCGCGTCTTTAACGTTCTTCCAGAGTTGTTTAGAGTTTAGTGTTGGATCGAGTTTTCTTAGAAGATACGATCGCTTGGAAGAGCGAATAAGGGCCGTGACCCTATTACGAGCAACACTATATTGTCTTCTGTTATATTCGGACGGACTTCTTTTGTATCTTCTAAAAAAACGTTCTCGTTCTTGTATTAGAAGTTTAATATCATTATTATACCAAGGACAGGAAGTTGGCATAAGTCTCTTAGTTACCAAGGGCACATAGTTTTCATACAGCATGTTAATTAAAGCATTCAGTAACTCTACTTTATTATCAACATCAGGTGTATAATAAATATCATTCCAGTTTACGGAATTACTAACCTGTTGGAGACTCTCATAATCAATGCTACGCAACGATCTGTATGTAATATAACTAGGTATATCCCTGTTATCAATATCAAACTTGAATGAACAAAAAATTATGTCATAAATAAATTCAAATGTAGGTCTAACCTGATCGTTACCTAGTACTTTAGACTTTGATGTTGTTAAAAACATTTCAATTAGGGACGGATTTTCGAGTGATTTAAAGCAAGTTGGCCAGCGCGAATTCACAATCGATAAACTCATTCGATTACAAAAGTAGTTAAATCTACTCGTTAGATTATTATTGGCTAGTATATTTACGTTAAAATCACCTCCTATCAAAATGTCTTTATATTTTGGGCTTAACTTCAAAAGTGTATCTTCAAGTTCCTCAATATTAGCTTCGCAAAAATTAAACGAAAGCCAGATTGCCACTTAGACATCATATGGTTATAATTTAGGTGGTTTAACATTTGAGTATAGATTACTCTTTCAAAAACTTTTGACAAGTAGGGCAATAAACTAATTGGTCTGAAATCCGCTGGACTAACAGGGTGAGACTTTTTCGGTATGGGTACAATATTAGCAGTCTTCCAGAGTGTAGGGAAAGAACTACTGTAAATACAAACATTAATTATATGTAACACATGCTTCACTATTATTGGGAAGATAAGTTTAATAAATTTAGGCGATATGTTGTCAGGGCCTATAGCATTCGATTTAATGGACCTAATAGCATGTACAACATCATCAATGCCAATGCAATTGAAGGAGAAGCGACCATTTGAATCAGGGTCAGTGAAAACGATTTCAGGCATAGAAGAACTGTTGCTGTTTGGGACAAAAAACGATATCATTTCGCTGGGACTTAAAGAACATTTGGATGGGTTCTTATGTGCAATTATACCCGCGTCTTTAACGTTCTTCCAGAGTTGTTTAGAGTTTAGTGTTGGATCGAGTTTTCTTAGAAGATACGATCGCTTGGAAGAGCGAATAAGGGCCGTGACCCTATTACGAGCAACACTATATTGTCTTCTGTTATATTCGGACGGACTTCTTTTGTATCTTCTAAAAAAACGTTCTCGTTCTTGTATTAGAAGTTTAATATCATTATTATACCAAGGACAGGAAGTTGGCATAAGTCTCTTAGTTACCAAGGGCACATAGTTTTCATACAGCATGTTAATTAAAGCATTCAGTAACTCTACTTTATTATCAACATCAGGTGTATAATAAATATCATTCCAGTTTACGGAATTACTAACCTGTTGGAGACTCTCATAATCAATGCTACGCAACGATCTGTATGTAATATAACTAGGTATATCCCTGTTATCAATATCAAACTTGAATGAACAAAAAATTATGTCATGAATAAATTCAAATGTAGGTCTAACCTGATCGTTACCTAGTACTTTAGACTTTGATGTTGTTAAAAACATTTCAATTAGGGACGGATTTTCGAGTGATTTAAAGCAAGTTGGCCAGCGCGAATTCACAATCGATAAACTCATTCGATTACAAAAGTAGTTAAATCTACTCGTTAGATTATTATTGGCTAGTATATTTACGTTAAAATCACCTCCTATCAAAATGTCTTTATATTTTGGGCTTAACTTCAAAAGTGTATCTTCAAGTTCCTCAATATTAGCTTCGCAAAAATTACCAGGCGGAGAATATACAACAACCAATAAACATTTTTCATTGCTCCTGTAACTGATCTCAACACAAAGAAACTGAATATTAAACCTATACGAGGAGTAAATAGTTTTAGCTGATATACATTCCCTTATGTACATACAAACACCACCCCCAATGCGATCAGTACGATCGTTCCTGTGCAAAATAAAACCGGGAATATGTACAAGTTGTGAAAGTATGTCACCATGGAGCCATGACTCAGACACCATAACCACGTCAATTTTAGAATTACTTAAAATTTGGTACAAGACTGTGTACTTAGAACGAATGCTACCCGGATTGATGTGACAAATATTAAGCCCAGAATGCACACTGCACATTATATTGAGAACGACCCTTATATTGTCAGGATGTAAGCCAAAAACCATAGCAATGTACAATAAAGGAATCCATCACCGTCTCAGAAAAAGGTATCCTCACAGAAAAAGAAGCCAGTAAATATTCAAAATAATCTTTTAAAAAAGTATAGAAATTGAAAAAATTAAGCTTAGCCATTATTAAATATTTTAAATCCATTTGTATAGTGCAAGGAATAATGAAAGAGCTACGTTAAAAATAATGAGAAAAAAATCATAATTTCAAAAAAAAAAATCAATTACAAGAATATGTTATTGGTATCAGCAACGGTATGCCCATCATCAACAGCTGATGCATTACTTCTAGCAGCAGCAGAACAAAGAGAGTTGAGTGATGACATGTCAGGAACATATTTAGCGGCGCTATCAGCTGATTCACGAACAAACACCTTTCCATTGCGTGTAAATACAGAGTGCAGGCAGTGATGACGCCGAAGTTTGTTAGCCTCCCGAAAAATATTGTGATTCTGCTTTGTCAGACATTCGTAAACACGCACGAATTTGTTGCTTGAAAAGCCGAGATCATTTAACGTGACGAGCTTAGAGTTTTTTTTATAATACTCAGCCATTTTTTCAAAAGACTAATTTTGTTTTGGGCGTGCGGGAGTTTGACAATGATGACACTACTTGTAGAATTCGTTGGTGATGTGCGTATAATGGAGTTTGGTGTTAGCATTGGTAAATTTACTTTAGTGCACAATTTGTTAAATATATCGGGTAAATTTTCATCTTTCATTGTCGGTATTCCGTGTAGAACAACATCTGCAGCAATATTTTTTCGGGCTAATGCATCTATTTGCATTTGAAGTTCAGTGGTGTTATTTATAGATAATTGTGACTTTACTAGCAACAACTCGTTTTCCAATGTATACATGCGGTTACAGTAACTTTCAATTGTGTCAACCCTGCTTTCCAAAGTAAACAAAGACTTGTTAATGGAGCCTTGTCTTTTAGTGAAACCTTGTTCCATAGCGTTGATTTTATCATGAAGTTCGCTTTCAATAAGATTAATCCGTTCAGTTAAGTTTTCAGTCATAGCATTTAATTCGGTTTTCAAGTGTGATATAATTGATTCTGTGATGTCTTTTTTTAATGAGTCCAGGCGAGTCTCGATGGATTTCCACAAACTTGCTTGAGAAAGAGATGCCGCCGGCGAATTGCAGTATGGTGAAACAGGTGCGGTATTTTTTTCCGTAGATCTTAGCTTTCTCTGTTGCTCATTTCTGTTAGACATTTTCACTCAAAATAAATAACTTCCGTGGATATCTCGAAAATTTATGAATTTTAAACACTTTTTTTGAATTAAATAAACCACAACCACAGCTTATAACGAACGATCCCAGTTTTCCTAGGTGAACAGATTCAGTGTACAATGATTTTACTTTTAATTACTTTGGTTTTAACTCAGAAATTATGAAATTTTACGGAGCTCAATTTAACACTACTTCACTCATTGTTTTTAAATAAAATAATATAATACACATCAACAATTCCCTGTAGAAAGTTTCTCGGCTAGGTGCTCTTTGTAGGCTCTGGCTCCTTCTGACGTGCTAAGGCGTCCAACGTTAAGCTTGTTTTTCTTTACGGCTCGCAGCTTCTTCTCGTTGGACAGTCGGGCTCTGAATTTAGCTGCAACAAGATAGTGGTCAGAGTCATCGTTTGCCCCTCGAAAGGTACGCACATTCAAAATGTTGGATGCGTGCCTTGCGTCGATTAGCACGTGGTCGATCTGGTTGCGTGTTCGACTGTCAAAGGAAAGCCAGGTTGCTGTGTGGAGTGCACAGAGTTTGTACATTCCAGGTGCATACTCGTAAGTCATGGTCCGTGGACGTTCCGGGTCCGGCACAACCCCCAACCTGGAGGGCCAGATTCTTGGGTTTTAGCCCCTAGGACCCAGGGCCGGTCTGAGAGACCGACATCAGTAGCTCACTTCGAAGGTGCGAGCGCTGCCGTTGACCCATTTAGGGTTCATCCACCACTATCTCTATTCCATAACCCTAATGAAGTCATGGAAATCCTTGCAGACCTGAGCTTCGAATATGTCGAAGTAGCTCATGTAAGGTGTTCGCCAAATCGTCCATGGATTCCGCCGTTGATTCCATCTAGAGAATTCATCCGCCTTCTATCCTCCTTCTGAGGGCTCTTGTTGGACTTCTGAGACATAGTACTCGTTCAGGTCAACAAGAGATGCCTCGTCCGGTCCTACATGAGTGCTAAAGTTCACCCAGATGGGCTCGCGCGTCAGAGTGTTCAGCTACACATGCGTAGACGGATTTGGCATACGCTCATCGTTTGTTCACTACTATGTAGCTATCCAGAGGGCACCACGAGGAGGTGATGATGCGATATTTTACCCCCCAAAAAAAAACTTAACCTATTACTTAACCTAATTAGTGCCTTTTAGTACCGAATAAAGTGATCCGAAATTATTTTAGTGCCGAACAAAGTGATCCGAAATTATTTTAGTGCCGAATAAAATGACCTGAAATTATTATAGTGCCGAATAAAGTGAACCATAAATAATTTCATTTCGTGCCTTTTAATATAATTTCGGTTCGGAACTCATCCCTGGTTATAACAGATCTTGAAGATCGTTCTGGTCAACTTTCTGAGGTAGGTTAGATCTTTATTTCACCATGTGGGATTATTATAACTGACCATGACTAAACCTGTTCATATCTTTTTTCTACTTTCGAGTCGAGTTTCGTGGACGAGTCAATTTTTTGACTTATTGATACTTAACCAGTTTTGTCTTATTTACACGATTGAACTTACACCAGATTATTCGTTTGGGATTTCTATAGGGCTTAGAAGTCTTCATCTTGAGACTTATGTCGTGGAAGGTCTACTTGTCATCCGAGAAGGATAGCAAATTGGACACCCTTCAGTTTTCGACCCTGAATGAACCATTATTTATTCAAAGCTAGTTTTTTTTTCCGACGGTAGGTGAAAATCTTCAAAAAGACACTACGAGGATCGCCAGCGCGTGCTCATAGTAGTGTGGGATTCTTACCCACTAAAAAACCTCCCTTCAACAAACTATTGTATTTGTTGATTATTATTGTTACTACAACAAAGTGTTCGACTTATCAAGCAGTTTTCTTCTCACGAAATAAGAACATTTGGCAGGTTAACTTCCCATTAGAAACTCCTGCTAGTTCCGAAGTTTAGACGCGGTTCCTTATCGCGCCAGTTCTAGAGGTTTAGTTCTTTGAAGACGGCGCAGTACATTACTTTCATCCAAAACTTGAAGGACTGTGATGTTAACGTGACTCTCTAGTCGAATTTTATGTTTTCTCGCGTAGTTTCTAATTTCATCTACGATTGTTTTAATGTCGAGATCTGTGTGGATATCGTTATTTCTAATATACCATGGCGCATTAACAATTCCTCTTAGTACTTTGTTTTCAAAAGTTTGTAAAAGATTTATATTACTTATTTTGGTACAACCCCAGAGTTGTATACCATAAGTCCAAACTGGTTTAACACTTGCTTGTATATCTCTTTATTTATTTTCTAGTTCTTTGCGTTTTTTCTTTACATGCGATTTCCATTTTAGCTTTGCATCGAGTGTCATTCCAAGGTATTTAGCCTCGTTTGCGAACGGAATTTGAACCGAGTTGGAAATAATCGGCAAATTAACTATTTTCTTATTAGTAAAATTTACATGCACAGATTTGGTCTCATTGAGTGCGATTCGCCAAACCTTTGTCCATTCATTTACTCTATCCAATGCCTCTTGCAATGTTTCGGTAGACTCTTCGACCGTTTTACCTAGTGCCAATATAGTAGAATCGTCGGCAAAAGTGGCTAACTTCGTTCGCGAGTGTATAATAGATATAAAAGTGGACCAAGGACACTTCCCTGCGCACCCCAGCCATTATTTCCTTCAAATCCGAGTATTCATTTCCACATTTGAAACGGAATACTCTATTCATAAGGTAGTTTCTTAGAATATTATATAAGTGCTCTGGCAAAACTTGTCGTAATTTAAATTTTAAGCCTTCGTGCCAGACCTTGTCAAAAGCTTGTGAAACGTCAAAAAATACACTTGAACAAATCTTTTTTCTTCAAGAGATCTTTCGATTACATCTGTTATTCTATGTACTTGTTCAACTGTAGAATGCTTACTTCTGAAGCCGAATTGATGATCCGGGATGAGATGCTTTTCTTCTATTATCGGCTGTATTCGTCTAATCAATATTCTCTCGAATAGTTTGGATATAATTGGAAGAAGTGAAATTGGTCTATGTATAAGACGATTTTTATTTTTTGGTTTACCGGGCTTAAGAACCATTATCACTTCCACAACTTTCCATTGACTTTGAATATATTTAAGTCTAAGCGCGGCGTTTATAATAAACAGAAGCTTAATTAAAGCTTTTCTTGGCAGTGCCTTAAAAACCTCTCCCGTGATTAAGTTGTATCCAGGAGCTTTCTTGGGTTTGAGTTTCTTTATTTCTTCCTTAAGTTCGGTTAATGCAAAATTTCTTATTGCAATATTGTCTATATTCGACGTATTTGCATCTTGAACAAGAGCTTGTCCATTAAATGGCTTAAAAGTATTTTCCAAATGCGTTGCAAAAATTTGTGCTTTTTCTTTATCATGCCTGGCCCATTCGTATTGATTTTTCCTGATTGGTGCGGTTTGTATTATAGGCCTTTTTATACCTTTAATAGCTTTCCAAAGCGAATAATTCGAATCTTTTTCTGCCAATAAGCTTTCAAGGTAAGTTTCTATTTCTTTATTTTTTAGATCTCTAATAGCCTTTTTTAGTGAGTTGCATAAACGATTGAGGTGTGATTTAAGCTGCGGAGCCCGACTTTGTTGCCATTTCTTACGCGCTTTTCTCTTTTCCTTAATCATCTCTTGTATTTCCACGGGATAAGTTTGAACATTACTGACCGGCGTTTTCTTTTGCTTTGGAGTATTTTTCCACGCGGCACTTTGAAAGATTTTAACGAACCGATCAACTTTATTTCAAGTTCATACGGTGTTTTAAGAGATACCCTCAGATCGATATTTACTTCTATATCTTTTTTGAAGCTATCCCAATTAGTTCTCGCGCTGGTTAATCTGACCATTCTTTCTTTTTTAATTAGAGCTTCGCTTACAGCCATAATGATTGGAGAATGATCAGAGAATAGGTCAAAGCTTTCTTCAACTTTTATAAAGTTGCCAGATATTCCTTTAACAAACAAAGAAATCGATCAGATCCGGTATCTTATTTCTATCAGTCGGCCAAAATGTTGGTTTACCCGTCGAGTGAAAATTGCACCCGTTTTGCATACCCGCATTGTAGAGCACCCTACCTTTCTGTGAGGCGTGCCTTGAACCCCAGAAAGGGTGTTTCGCATTGAAGTCGCCACCAATAATAAAATTTGGTTTAAGGAAGTTAAAGATATTTCTGAAATCACTTTCTTTAACCTTACAACGCAGTGGTCAATATATAGACGAAACAGTGAATGTAAAATGTCTATTTCTAACGCGAACCGTGCTTACTTGCATTGATTCTAATTCCAGTTTTACTTCTGCTGAATGTTCGATACATTTTTCATTCGATGGGTGGAAAGAGTGGTACGCGTTATATCCCCTTATCTTGACGCACGATTGTTTTGTCAGACGGGTTTCACAGACCAGGCAAATATCATTATCTTTTTCTCGCATAAATATTTCTAGCTCTTCGAGTCTTTGTATGAGCCCGTTGGCGTTCCATGTAAGAATTTTAAGCGTTTCTTTCATATTCTGTTTTGATTACGCGTGTTCTGTATACTGTTTTCAAGAGCAACTATTCTTTCGAAAACTAATTTATTAGTTTTGCATTGGTCTTCAAGCTTTGCAAGAATTATGGAAAGCACGTGGGATACAGGGTTTTGTGTACTGTCCCTTTCATTGTTTTCCAATGTCACAACTCGACCGGAAGTATTTACGCTAATGTTTCGATGGTTTTTTGCGTTGGATACCCGTGAGTTCTCGGTCATGTATGTCACCGCTTGGGTATAAGACTGCACACCAGTGTTCGATGAACTTGATTCTGTCACCTTTTCTGTGCTAGTTTTAGGTTTTTCTTCATTTACCGGGTTTAAGTCAGTATTGGCGGATATTCTATTTTTCGCTGATTTTTTGGTAACAGTTTTGGATATAATTTATATATATATACTTTGTTTTGTCTTTGTTTTGTCTTTTTTTCAGCTCTTTCGCTACTTCGCAACCCCGATAGTTCGCTGGATGCTTTCCTTGGCAGTTTATACAAGTTGCTGGCGTCTGCTTATTTGTTTGGCACTCTTCCGATAGATGTTTACCTGCGCATTTCACGCAACGCGGTTCTTTCTGGCAGTAAATCTGCGTATGGTTGAAGCCTTGGCAACGCTTACACTGCGGGATCGATCTGAAGTTCTTACGCATAGGTTGGATTTTGACCATGATGTTAAGAATGGACTTAATACCATATATTAAATCCTTTTTTCCGTCTTTATCAAAACTTAGCATAAATAGTGGAAGTCCACGCTTAACTAATTTATCCTGATCGCCCTCAGACTGTTGCTTTTCCTTTTTGATAATAAATCTTTGTTTTTTTCATATTTTTGTGGTCACTATGTTTTATATTAGCTTATATTTTTAACTTAAGTATCTCGACCGGGATAATTCCTGATAAACTGAAATGGTAATGTGATTCCTCTTTACAAAAAAGGTAGTAAAAGTGACAAAAACAATTATGGGCCAATTTCCTTGCTGTCAGCAATTTCAAAAGTTTTTGAAAAAGTTATTAAGGGTAGGATACTGCATTATTTGAATAGAATAAAATTATTTAAGCTCAGTTTGGTTTCAAAAAATGTCGCGCCGGGCTCTTCGTAGACATCACCAAGGATTTCGATATGGTCAACCACAAAATCGTTTTAAACAAATTACACTCTGCAGGTTTTCGTGGTTTTATGCACACCGCCACCGATTAGTTTTTTCTAAAGGATAGAACTCAAAAAGTCTTGGTGGGTAATGCAGTTAGCAGATCGTCAACCATGAACATAGGTGTCCCTCAAGGTTCAATTCTTGGTCCCATAATGTTCCTCATTTATATCAACTTCTTATTTAGCCAACCTTTTATAGGAAAAGTTACTTCACCTTTTGGGACTGTGGCTTTCAGAGCACAAACTAGTGGTTAGCAATAAAACCAAACTGATACATTTCAGTCTAAATATGCAAAAGTCCTTTAATTGTGAAATTATCTTTCACGCAAACAATTGTGCAAGGTCAAATGTGTCAAATTGTGTTTGTACTGAAATACCTACAGAATCATTGTTAAATAGACAAGGAATAAATGATTGTGCTGTTTTACAATTGAAACAGTAAATCAGTTTAAATATAAAGGGTTTATTTTCGATCAAAATTTGAGTTGGTCCGAACATTTTTCGACCTTGAAACAATATTTTCGATCCACAGTAAGATGCCTTTATCGTCTCAAAAAATACTGTGATACAAAAACATTATATGTATATTAGTATATTACGGATTATTTCAATCAAAACTACAGTACGGTATTAGTTGCTGGGGTGGCGCTTACCAAACAAAGCTTAAGCCATTGACTGTCTTGCAAAAGTGCGCAATCAGAAAAGTATGCGGAGTCAATAGATTCTATGGTTTTGTTCGGATCATTGGAGATTCTACCACTGAAACACTTATATTATTTTCAAGTGACCAACATTTTTTTTTATGAGAGGTGGCTACCCAGAGAGCCCTATTGCTAACAGTCACAGTTTGCGAAGCAATTCATTTAATTAACTTATTAATTAACTAATTCTCCTTTCCAAGCCAATTTATTCAATAACTTTTTTAATAAACTGCCTATAAAATATATCCGAGGCATAAGAACCTTGTAAAATTTCTTCTATGTTGTTTTAATGTGTTCATTTCAGTGTTTTAGCGCTGTTCTACGAGTATATATATACACTCTTTTATACGCAATCAATTTACGTTGTTCTTGCTCTATTGATTTTTTTTTTTTTTAAATTATGTTTAAATAAAATTGTATTAAAATAATTACAAAGTTTGTTAAATTAAGAATAATGAATAAATAAATAAAATAAAAATAAATGTTGTTTACAAATTTTGTCCATCAAATTTCATTACAGAGCAACAATCAACTTGTCATCCGTATAATTCGGTACGAGTTCTGGATACCGAAAGTAAAGAACATTGTAAAGAAGTGCATTCGGTTGTGCAAAGTTTGTACTATATCCAAACAAAAGGTAAGAACTCAAATAATGGCTGCTCTTCACAAGGAAAGAACCATGTTATCTATCCCCTTTACTAATACCGGCATAGATTTCCCAGGACCGTTTTCAATTATAAGCTTCTCTGTAAGGAATTGCTGCATCTCTAAGGGCTACGTGTGTCAAGGGCAATTTATCTCGAAGCCACAAGTGATATGTCTACCGCCTCATTTTTATCAGCTTTTTCGCGTTCAGTCATTTTCGAGAGCTGTATCTGAAAAATATCAAAGCGATATGGGAGGTTTGTGGGAAGCAGGCGTAAAAAACTTCAAGTAGCATTTTAGTAAAATCGCCGGTGAAAACAAGTTCACCTTTGAGGAGTTTTCAACCGTTCTGGCAAGAGTAGAGGCATGCCTTAATTCCCGACCGATCTCTCCCATGACGGAGAACCCTAACGATATTGCACCTTTTACCTTTAGCACTTGCTTGTATATCTCTATATTTATTTTCTAGTTCTTTGCGTTTTTTCTTTACATGCGATTTCCATTTTAGCTTTGCATCAAGTGTAATTCCAAGGTGTTTAGCCTCGTTTGCGAACGAAATTTGAACCGAGATGGAAAAAATCGGCAAATTAACTATTTTCTTATTAGTAAAATTTACATGCACAGATTTGGTCTCATTGAGTGCGATTCGCCAAACCTTTGTCCATTCATTTACTCTATCCAATGCCTCTTGCAATGTTTCGGTAGACTCTTCGACCGTTTTACCTAGTGCCAATATAGTAGAATCGTCGGCAAAAGTGGCTAACTTCGTTCGCGAGTGTATAATAGATATAAAAGTGGACCAAGGACTCTTCCCTGCGCACCCCAGCCATTATTTCCTTAAAATCCGAGTATTCATTTCCACATTTGACACGGAATACTCTATTCATAAGGTAGTTTCTTAGAATATTATATAAGTGCTCTGGCAAAACTTGTCGTAATTTAAATTTTAAGCCTTCGTGCCAGACCTTGTGAACAAATCTTTTTTTCTTCAAGAGATCTTTCGATTACATCTGTTACTCTATGTACTTGTTCAACTGTAGAATGCTTACTTCTGAAGCCGAATGGATGATCCGGGATGAGATGCTTTTCTTCTATTATCGGCTGTATTCGTCTAATCAATATTCTCTCGAATACTTTGGATATAATTGGAAGAAGTGAAATTGGTCTATATGACGATTTTTCATTTGGTGGTTTACCGGGCTGAAGAACCATTATCACTTCCGCAACTTTCCATTGACTTTGAATATATTTAAGTCTAAGCGCGGCGTTTATAATAAACAGAAGCTTAATTAAAGCTTTTCTTGGCAGTGCCTTAAAAACCTCTCTCGTGATTAAGTTGTTTCCAGGAGCTTTCTTGGGTTTGAGTTTCATTATTTCTTCCTTAAGTTCGGTTAATGCAAAATTTCTTATTGCAATATTGTCTATATTCGACGTATTTGCATCTTGAACAAGAGCTTGTCCATTAAATGGCTTAAAAGTATCTTCCAAATGCGTTGCAAAAATTTGTGCTTTTTCTTTATCATGCCTGGCCCATTCGTATTGATTTTTCCTGATTGGTGCGGCTTGTATTATAGGCCTTTTAATACCTTTTGTAGCTTTAATTCGAATCTTTTTCTGCCGATAAGCGTTCAAGGTAAGTTTCCATTTCTTTATTTTTTAGATCTTTAATAGCCTTTTTTAGTGAGTTGCACAAACGATTAAGGTGTGATTTATGCTTCTTCTTTTTACTCGCTTTTCTCTTTTCCTTAATCATCTCTT
Organism: Chalcosyrphus nemorum; assembly: GCA_949716465.1. Classification (NCBI taxonomy): domain Eukaryota; kingdom Metazoa; phylum Arthropoda; class Insecta; order Diptera; family Syrphidae; genus Chalcosyrphus; species Chalcosyrphus nemorum. The sequence continues at coordinate 11,045,718 of OX454335.1, forward strand.
GTATTTCCACGGGATAAGTTTGAACATTACTGATCGGCGTTTTCTTTTGCTTTGGAGTATTTTTCCACGCGGCACTTTGAAAGATTTTAACGAACCGATCAACTTCTATTTCAAGTTCATACGGTGTTTTAAGAGATACCCTCAGATCGATATTTACTTCTATATCTTTTTTGAAGCTATCCCAATTAGTTATCGCGCTGGTTAATCTGACCATTCTTTCTTTTTTAATTAGAGCTTCACTTACAGCCATAATGATTGGAGAATGATCAGAGAATAGGTCAAAGCTTTCTTCAACTTTTATAAAGTTGCCAGATATTCCTTTAACAACAAAGAAATCGATCAGATCCGGTATCTTATTTCTATCAGTCGGCCAAAATGTTTACCCGTGAAAATTGCACCCGTTTTGCATACCCGCATTGTAGAGCACCTTTCCTTTCTGAGAGGCGTGCCTTGAAATGAGTGGCGTCCAGGAAGAGTAGTAATAGTGCATACTGGTACTGATGGAAGAGTGAGGGTTGGATATATTGTACTATATATACATATGTATATGAAATTGTACTTCCCTTCTCCTCTACTAACATTTCCTTTCCCGGAGTGAGTGGAGCCGCTCCATAACAAAAGGTTCTCCCATCTTATAACCTGTATTGCATTTAAGATTAAAATGCAGCAACGCTTCAAGTTGACCGGCAATGTTTAAGTGAAAAATGCTAAAACTGAATAATAGATACCGCCATGAACTGTTTCCGCATTTCGTCATCCATTAAACTCCTTCAAATTTACACTACATTTCCCACACTAACTATGCAAAAGGTTATTTTCTTTTTTACTAACTAGTAACTCGTTCACTTTTTTCTAACCGATCAGCGAGGTAAGATCGAAATAAAACTCATTATACATAATCCACACCTACATACGTTGCTTTAATCAAATTTCGTTTTCTTTAACTACTCAACCCCACACCTAAATCACAAGCACTGCCCTATACTCTTGCAAAAGGGCGATTGGTACAAAATGGGGACTAAAACCTAATGTCACCCTCTGGCTATATACGTCTGTCGTCAGACCTATACTTCTATATGGCGTGTTCGCTCTTCTAAAGACTGTTAATCTCTCTCTCCTGGGAAAAGTTTAAAGAGCTGCAAGTGTTTGTATATGTGGAGCCCTCAGAACTGCTCCCTCCGCAGCTCTAGGTACCATTCTTCACATACTGCCCCTAGACATCACCAGCAAACAAATAGCTGCCTCAACGGCTATTCGTCTGTCTGCCTCTTCTCAGTGGCTAACTCTCAACTATGGCCACTCCTCTGTTCTTAATGAATTTAATCTCATTGATGAATCCACTGATTACATCCCCGCCAAACTCAGCTTCGGTCGGAATTTCCGTACATCAATCCCAGCTCGTGAATTATGGTCTAATCAGGAGCAGGTGGATGTCGGATCCAAAACCTCAGACGGAGTTGGTGGTAGTGTTTACATCTCTGTGCTTAACTTAGGCATCTCCTTCCGCCTCCCTGATCACTGTAGGGTATAAATAGGGAAATAATTGCAATTAAAGAAGCACTGTCCTGGCTGAAGTGTAGTGTACTGTCTGCTACGGATATTAGCATTTTTACAAACAGTCAGTCAGTCAGCCATCAGATTTCTGGAATCATCCACAACCACATCAAAGGTCGTACAAGTTTGCCGCTCATCTCTGATATAGATCTCGGAACAATATAACATTTACCTATGCTGTGTGCCTTGCCAACCTTGGCACGACCCTCCCAAAAGAATTGATGCTTCTGAAGCGTTTTGACCTGAGCACCATCATCGGTGTCCTCACAGGACACTGCCTAATCAGCCTACACGCCAGACATTTGAGCCTCCAACCAAGTGAGTTCTGTAGGAGTTGCAGGGCCGAGGAGAAATAGGAAACTATTCCTCATCTTCTCTGCAACTGCTCTGCTCTAGCGTCAAGAAAAGACCTCCACTTGGGGTCACTTTTAGAACACACCGTCCGTATAAGTTCCCAGGAAAGGGAATAGGCCAGCAGGTTGTCACCACCCAAATACATATATACATACATTAATTTCATACATTATTCTATTCTATTCGATCTTATAATCCTTTCATAAACATTCACTTCACCACACCTCTTAGAGACCCTTCTCAATCGGTAAATATACACCATGCCATAGGAATACAAAATCTAAATCAAAAAACTAATGTCTACTCATCCATAATGCAACAGTCGCTCCGATCAATCTCAGCGGGATCACCGCGCGCAGCGAACAATTCAGAAGACTCCTCTAGTAAAGTGGGAGAAAGCTTAAAAAAGACGTCATTGACTTGATTGGACCTACCCAATATCAAAACATCATCTCATAGTAGCTCTTTGGTTGACATAATTACGATTTTATCTTCCGTTAGTCGCCTTGATTTGATTGCATTACTTGCCGATGTTTTGCAACTGTGGCTATACGCCAGCGAACAAACTTTCATCATCGTCCCTTGTTAAGTTATGCATCTGATGTATACCGCCACCCGGAAGTGCGCCTTCGAGTAGAGTAGTAGTTATGCAAGTGCACTCAAACATAATGCGATAATGAACCAATTTGTAGAACCTTGAGATAGGCCCGAAAGAGAGGTACTCTGGGAAATCCCACACACTGATCATGTAAGATAACCTTGTTTTCAGGAGATACTCACGTGTGTGTAAGCTCAAAATCTTCATCAACGTCGTCGTTAGTGTCATAACTCTTAGAGGAATGACGAGCCGAGTGGATAAAATTGGGACCAATGACCACGGCTGGACTGTGATTTATATCCTCGTGTACTGATCATTTCTTTTGGGTACCCAAAATCTTGAACATTTCGATGGAACACTGCGGCGGCATCAGCAGCAGCTATCTTGCGATTCTTTTGATTGAGTTAAAAATCAATCATAATATATTTAAGATAATTGGTGGTGGCACGTTGTTTGGCTTGATGAAATCGCATGCTACATGTATGACGGGCTACAACGGTAAAATGGGCCACAAGTAATAATTGGGATCAGCTGCGCGTGGACTGGAAATTTGAGTCGATCAAACAATTGGTCTTGTGGCTCCTTGTCCTTCGATCTTCCCGAGTAATAAAAATTAAAGAATCAATGTCAGGTACAAATCAGATCAGTTTAAGCAGCGCACTGTTTGTAAAATTAACTTGCATCTATGTATATCTTCACGTTTTGTGTGAAGTAGATACCTATCCAAAAAAAATTATGAAAATATGTGAAACCTTGTTAAGTTGGTAATGAAATATCGTTATTACCAATTTAGGCCAAGAAAGTGGTATGCTTTTTGATAGAACTCACAAATGTGAAATTTAACCAACATTGTCTTAGCCGTCTATATGAAAAAAGTTTATTGTTATGTTAGCTATAAGCAAAGTACCATTATTAACAATTTTGGCTAAAAACGTGATAGGCCATTTTATAAATTTAAATGGCTCGGCTCGTTGGAGCCGTTTACGAGAAAAATTACATTTTGTTAAGTTGGCTATAAGCAAAGTTCCACTATTAATAATTTTGGCCAAAAACGTAGTACGCAATTTTATACGACTCCATAAAAGTAATTGAAATATATAAATTAAACGAAATCGTTGGAGCCATTTACGAGAAATAGGACATTTTATTCAGTTGGCTATAAGCCGAGTGGATTGCTAGCAATTTTCGCAAAAAGTGTGGTATGTCATCTTAAAGGAATTTACTAAACTAGTCTAAATACGAAATTTAAAGAAAATCGTCGGAGCCATTTTCGAGAAATCTGGCTAAAACCTCTTAAACCGTGAAAAGTACAGTCATACGCACTTTTGGCCAACATTTTGTAAGTCATATTATATCATTTACGATTTGTAATGTAATGTAAAGACTTAAATGAAATCGTTTAGTCCGTTTTAAATAAAATCTTATAGCCGAATTGGCCCGTTATATTTTTTTTATTAAAGCTATCATATTGTGCCAGTTCTTGTGTGAATCCTGCAGAAAAACCTTTTTTAGTGTTCCGGACCTTAAAAGGAAACACGAAACACTTTTGATATGGTGTTTGTCTGCCCGTCAGTCTGTCATAGCCCTGTAACTTTTGAACCGTTAAGCTTTAACTAAATAGTCAAATGGCTTCGTACGAACACCTTCAAAACAGTGCGAATACACAGGATTAGTGCAGAGTAACTATAACAGCTTTTGGCTTCGAATCGTTTAGTTTTCGGTCACTTTTGCTCACTTCCGAAAGTGCGAATCCATTCGCTCTCACTTATGAAAATGCGGCAGTCAGGTGGGGAAAATTCTAAAATGAGATTTTATAACGTGAAAAATGCATTGAATTTTAATTTCAATGAGTTATACTATTATTCATCTTTTTAAAACAATCGAAGTTTTCTTATGGAAAACGGAAAATTAACCAGCGACAGATGCTTCCGAACGCATACTCCCATTATGGGTAACTTATGAAAATGAGAGTAGATACTGTAGTAGATCGACAATTATTTTGTTCCGCCTGAACGTTGCCAGCTGAACGCAAACCGCGCATCACTTCAAGTTGGTTCGAGGAATATCGAGAAGCCGAAGCCAATTTCAGGTGGGACACGTCATTGTGATTTTGGCGGCAAACAGACTAAGAGCCAGCAGTTGGTTTCATAAAATATTGTAATATAAATTATTAAATAAAGAAAAAAACCGAAGGTACTACAACATCAGGTGTCGGGTCGCACACAAAACAAACAAAAAATATTGTGTGTACGACCCTTAATTGCGCAGATACAATTGGATACGAAGGGCACCCCACGTGATGAGCAGCAAGCAAAGTCGCAATTGCAAGAAGCACTCGCAGCATCGGGAATCGAAGTGCCAACTTCAGTAGTGCAGCTGCGATCCCTCTACGAGCAGGAATTTCATCCGCCACGGGAGAATATGACCTCTGAAGATTTCGGAGTCCTAGTGGGACCGGTAACCCTCACTTCCACTGCAGCCGCCACTCTCGATAACCCCCAGACTTCCGCAACTTTCGAGACAGCTACGACTTCAGTAAACTCAGTGTACCATATGGCTTACGCAACTTCTGGGACCATATATGAACCTTCCGCTATCGGGCCCACAACTTCTGCAATGACTTCCGAGGCTCAGCTAACCATGGTATACCTGGAGCAAGAACAATAATCAATTCCGATTTAGAAGAAGAACAAGAATTTATCCGCTTGGAACGGCGTAAGCGCATCGCTGCGTTACGACGAGAACTCGCTGAATGTGAGCCCGACATTCGGCCTGTTGGAAGGGCCTCACCGATATTGAGAGCGCAGTCCAACCCTTTTCAGGGGACGATTCCTACTGTGTGCGCAAATGGATCACGGACTATGAGGAAGTAACACAGTCTAGGGTGTAACGACAAGTGCAAGTACACCTGCGTACGTCGGCTGTTGCAAGGAACAACTAAGCTGTTATTACGAACAGTCAGAGTAGATACATGGGACGTATAAAAGTGCCTTTTAATACAAGAATTTGGTAAGGAGCTAACTCGACAGGAAGTTTATCAGCAGTTGAGCCGCCGCAGACGAAATCGAGAGGAAACACTCCTGCACTACTTACTGTCCATGCACTTTCAGATGTCTCAGCGAATGTGTCCATCTTGTACTCAGCTCAGACTATATCATAAATAGACTATATTCTTGGTGAAATTTCGAAAAACTAGCAAGGTTTTAAACTTAATTAATATCATCAATTTTTTTTGTATTAATTTTGAAAATTTAATATTTTATGACAAAATTTAGCAAGAAAAAAATTAAGTTTGCAATAGGTGTTCTTTTGTAAGTTTTTTTCGAAGTCCCACTGATGAAATATTCTGTAACTCCCTGGGTAGTTTGTTGAAAATGTCAGGAACTGCGGCAGATAGTTGTTGCCTCCCATATGAATTGTACCTTGTTGATTGCAAATATTATATCATTATTATGCTCTTCGCCTGGTGTTAACATCATGTGCTATTGGACGCTTGTATTGTTGATCATCGTAGTATTCCTCAATAATGATGAGTTCGAATAGTTGTCGATGGCTTAACAGTCTGAGCTCCGAATGTAAATTTTGGGTGTTTCTTCGCCAGTTTGGACCATGTTTTGCATTTATTAATATTTTTAAAATCTGGTTCTCCAATTTTTGAATATCCTTCAAGTAAGTACAGGTCGTATTGCCTCATATCATGCTAGTATGGCATACCTTATTAAAGACTCCACAAGTGAAAAGTATATTTGTTTGAGGACAATATAGTTGGTGTAATTGCTTAGGTAATGTATAGCATAGGCTGCTTTTCTAAGTCGTTTGCAGAGTTGCGCTAAGTGTATATCCCATTTGAAAAAACTGTCCAATTCTACTCCGAGATATTTATATCTTATTACGTTTTCAATGATGTCCGTGCAGCTGTCATTTGGGTTCAAATGTTCTTGTTGTGTTCGGTGTAATTTTATTTCAATTTTGGCTTTAATTACATTGGGTGGTCTAATATGCATTAATTTAGTTTTTTTTGAGTTGATAATTAATCGGAAATCGTGGCACCAGCGCACTAGTAAATCACACTTATGGCTTATGGCTTACTATTTCGGCAGTATCGTCCGCATAAGCAAATTCAGCACTTTTCCGCAGTATATTTAAAAGATCGCTTACATTTATTATGAATTTCAATAGTCCTAAAATTGAGCATTGGGGCACTCCATATGACATTGATGGTGTTATTGGTTGTAATTATCAAAGATTTTAACTTTAAGTCCACGGTTTTTTAAATAACTCCTAAACCAATCAAAGACCTCTCTTCGAATTCCAATACTTTCTAATCTCTCATTTATTCTTTCGTGTGACAGGGTATCAAAAGCTTTTTTAAAATCAATGAAGATAACCAAAATATGATGGTTTTTATTGAGGTTTGAATTAATCAAATTAGCAAATTTTGCCAAAAGTTTATTTTTATTTTGGAAGAATGGAAATTGGCCTATAGTTAAGCAGATCAGTCTTTGATCCCGCTTTAAATATTCCAAAAAAAAATAGACTACAGCCATCTTTAAACTATTGGGTACACTGGATTGGTTCAGACTCAGGTTAACAAGATGCGATAAAATAGGTGTAAGTATTTCAGCGTTTTCTTTCAGGTCTTTTGCATGTATGTTATCTATTCCCGGTGAATTATTTGTATTAAGCTTGACAAGTAACTTCAATATTTCTTCATATATATATATATATATATTGACTGAACTGAAGGTAAAGTTGTGCTGTGGTATGTTTCGACGTCACAAGTATGAACAACATTTTTAATTTCAGCTATGAAATTTGTTGACGAGCATGTTAACATTAATTTGATTACCGAAGTTTTTACAAATAGTTTCATCGAAACTGGTTGTGTGTCTGCCAAGTATACTGTTTATTAAATTCCAAGTGTTTTTTTTTTGGGTTTTTTCTGAATTCCTAGAACTTGGCTCGGTAGAATTCAGATTTGGATTTCTGAATCTCTTTAGTAACTAAATTCCGGAAATGTTTGTATTCAACTTCATATCGTATGCATCTCTTATTGTTCTTCCATCTCTTATACAAAACATCTCTTTGTTTGCACATAGTGCAGATTTGATTATTAATCCATGGGCTTATGCTAGTTCCCTTCTTTTTTATTGCTTTAAAAGTTGATTTTCATAAGCTTCTTTAAATATTTGTACATACGTAAAAATTCTTCGTAAAATTCGTTAGCGTCTGTTATTCGATAAATTTCGTTCCAGTCAACACTTTAAAGGTATGTTTTCACAAGGGAGTCATTTATCTAAATGCGTATGTCATTATTTTGTGTACTGTTAACAGAATTATTTGTTAGGCCACAGAATAGGGAATAGTGGTCTGAGATGCTGTTTTCAACAACTGCGGATATAATTTTTCATCTTTCATTCGCTCTAAACAGTGATCAATTCTAGTACTACTTCCACTAGTTAAATCAACTCTAGTATTGGCATGTAATATATTTTCCAAACCTTTTGTAGCTTTCATATTCAAGTAACTTTTTACGTTACTCTCATTTAGGTTTATGTTCATATCGCCTACTATGACAAGTTTCATTTTTTATTGATTTGGTTTTCTAATTCTTCTACAAAATTTGGTACATTTAGTTTAGGTGGGCGATAGATAGTAATTAAATCGAATTCTTCTGAATTTATTCTCAATTTTAATTGTATGTTTTCATAAAAGATCGTATTAACATGAATCCGTTCAGAATAAATTCCTTTTTTGATAAAAATAGCATTAACCCGCCTTTTCTGGCTTTTCTGTTAAGAAATTCCGCTTAAAATCCATCTATTTGGTACATATTTATTTCTTCATCCTTGATAGTAATTTCTACTAAGACAATTAATTTTAGTTCATCAGATATATCTTTCAAATTGATTAAAATAAGTTCCATTGACATTTTACAGAGAAAGTATTTGTTTGCAAATAGAAAGAAGGAAGGTTTATGCAATATTTTTAACGTCATCGACCGACGGCAGTGTTGCCACAATGATACAAAAGTATCAAAAGTGATACTTTTTAATCTTAATTTGGACGTGATACTTCGTTTTCTGTAAAATGCCTATTTTGATACTTTTTAATTTCAACAACAAATTACTATAATATGTCAGACTTCAATATTCACTGAACTGTGAATCGAATAGGTGAAGTGCAACTCAAACCCGACGGATTCTACGATAGGGGTGATTATTTCGTAATTGTTTGATATTTTATTTAAATATTCTTGTAGTTGACTTAGCCCCGGTTTAGATGGATAGATTTTTTTGTAAAAAAATTGAGAATATTCGTGTTATTTTAAGCATTATCGTTTGTCTTCATGTTTTTAATATTAACAAAATAATAATATTGCCAGTTTTACTCATAGTTCCTACTATGATACCTTTTGATACTTTTCTTCTGTCTGCGGAGATACTTTTTTCTAAAGTCTTGTGGCAACACTGACCGACGGTATCAATGCGTATTATATGCATTAGTTGTCTCGTTTTTTTCGCACAACTTTCGCTTGATTTTTTGACAACCAAATTATGTGCCGATTTGTGGAAGTTCTTTGATTATTAATGTCAATTATTTGTATTTCTGTATTAGGATTTACGGTTTTTACTTATTTCTTTTAATTTCAAAGGAGACCGTGCCCGTAATTTGTACAATATGTTGTTTTTGCAGCGTTTATTTGCGAAGGAAACAATTATTCTGAAGTAATTTTGCTTGTTTATACAAGTGATAGTGAAATCACTTTTTTTTCACTATTTTCATATGAAACTCGAAAAAAACTTACTTGGGCAAATATGTAGATATCCACTTAATCTACAAATCGTATAAACATTATATATGGTCACGCCCACTTTTTAGGGGCGTTTACTTCAAAAATTAATTTTCGAGTAAAAATATTGTTTTATAATGCAAAATAGAAAATTTTGTGAATACATTTTCCACCGCCCACTGACACGACCAAATAAGATAGGGATAGGGTATCATACGATTCGCTCCAGGCAGATTGTAGCACTTTTCACTGGTTTTGGTGTTTGTTCGATAAATGTTATTGATGTCGGAATCGACAACTGTCGAGTCAATGGTTTCGCCTCTGTTTTTAATTATTTCAAACAAATTTTCATTTGGATGGAACGGAATATTTTTTACTTCTACGTTATTCTCAATTACCTGTTGTTCGAGCTGGTTAATTTTGATTTGCATGTTTGTTATAGCTGTGTCTTTGGTCTCTTATTGCCATTTCAAATCGGTGATTTCATCAATTAATTTTTACTTGCACCTACAATATAGGGTAATATTGGATTCGTCCAAAAATTTGAACTCGAGATAACAATGAATTCTGACATTACGATGATAGAGAAGCTCGAAAAAGTGGGTCTGCCGATTCTGTCTGTCTGCCCGTCACTTTGTATGTATGTACGCTCGACTACAGCCCAAACGGGTGAACCGATTTCCTTCAAACTTCATATCTGGGAAATTGGAATTTTCGTTCTAGCCCTATTATTAACGGTACGGTACGGTAACACGATTTTCTCGAAAACGGCTCTAACGAACTTGATTAAATTTCATATTTGAGTAAGTCTAGAGAAATGCTATAACATGGCGTACCACGTTTTTGGCTAAAAATACGTATAACGGTACTTTTCTTATTAACTGGTTTTAGAAATATGGCTATTTCTTGGTTAAAACTCAATGGATTGCCATAAAAATCGAAATGTGGCCAAGATTTAATGTTTAACAAAATGTGGCATTTAAACTTATCCAAAATTTTTGAAAACATTTTTAAATTTTTTTTTTTAATAAAAGTGTATGCACATCCAACTAACAGCACATAGGTGCAAGTACGAACGATCCAGTCGTGCACTTTATTTTTAAATGTCGGTGTTGGATTCCAGAACTGTGTTAAAATTGTCAGCTCTCGTTTTAAAAGTCCTGGTCTCGGCAACAACAGCAACAGCAGCATTCTTTCCGTTGGCCCGGTCTTGCACATCCGTTGTTTCCTGAAGGTCTTTAGGTTTTCCACAGAATTGGCATTTCCAGGTTACTCTTTGCTTCGAGGTCAACCCTTTATAAGTTCTACTGCTAGTTGTAGTACATTCAAAATGCAACCTTCTTGAGCAAAGATTACGATCTCACTTCGAGGCGAAATCCGAATTTTTGTTCTAGCCCTGTAATTAACGGTACTTTACTTAAGGCCAATTTCACAAAAAGGCGATTTTCTCGAAAACGGCTCTAAAGATTTTGATTCAATTTCATATTCGAGTTAGTCTAGACAAATGCTATAAGATGGCGTGCCACGTTTTTGGCTAAAAATACGTATAACGGTACTTTTCTTATTAACTGATTTTAGAAATATGGTTATTTCTCCGCTAAAACTCAATGGATTTTCATCAAAATCACATTATTTCATCGAAATGTGGGCAAGATTAAATGTTTAATAAAATGTGGCATTTAAACTTATCTTTCAAAAGATGATATCGGTTCAAAAAACACGTCAATTCACTACCAAGAACATAGAACTTGTGATCCTGTTTCCAAGGGACTGGACAACTGGTAAGCGTCGCTTTTATCTTGAGTGAAAATAAGTGCACAGTTTTTATAAGTGCTATTCTCTTCTTGATACCGGCAGTCCGGTTAGTTTCATTAACCGTTCAATGTTAGCTGAAGAAGTTCAAGTCGGTTATTTGTCGTATTCAAACTACTGGGGCTGGGAAATGTCAAGCTGTATACTTACGGTATTATATTTTGTTTTCTTAAACTCGCGAAACATATACGTGAAGTTTCATTTATAATCAATTCACCTCCGCTAATAGAGGACTGCTTGGAATATTTTGGGGCAAAAAAATATTTACGTTTCTTGACCTTAGGAGTGGTTTTCACCAAAGTCTCCTCTGATTCTACTTACCTCACTTCATTCGTTACTCCTAATGGTCAGTACGAAGTCCTGAGAATGCCTTTCGGGCTTAAGAATGCCCCCAGTATATTTCAACGCTTCATTTCTCGGATCTTCCGAAAATTTATCGAATCTAGGGATATCGTCATATATATGGACGACATAGTAATCGCTAGCTATGTTTGCCCGATCATCTTCAGTTGCTTGGTGAGGTTCTACAGTGTCTTTCGAGGAACGGGCTTGAATTGAAACTGTTTTGTGTACTCCTCAATAGAATATTTAAGATATAACTTGACACAACAGGTAATCCAACTTAGTGATGCGCACTTAAAGGCCCGTCCGTAAGAATAGTTAGCTCATACTTCCGTAGGTTTGTGAATTAATTTTCTATGATAGCTCGACCATTTTATGACTTGCTTAAAAGGGCTAGGCCTTTTGTCTTCTCTGCAGAGTGTGAGGATGCCTTCGGATAGTTAAAACATTGTGTTGTCTCTTCGCCAGTACTGGCAATTTCCGACCTGACTCGAGAAATACTGCTTCATTGTGACGCAAGCTCACTGGGTTATTTCTCTAAGAGTACGGCTTGTCAGGAATCCAGGTACCACAGCTTCGAGCTGGAAACACTGGCTGTTATATCCGCGTTGCGGCGGTGCCGAGTGTATCTAGAAGGGAATCCGTTCACCAAAATCACTGACTGCAGCTTACTTACACTGACCCTAAATAAGAAATGTGTAAACCCTCGATGTACAGCTCGATGGGCACTTGAGCTTGAGAACTACGATTACAAAGTAAAACACCGGAGTAGAGTAACAATGGCACACACTGATGCGCTAAGTAGGTGTTACATTGTGTCTGTGGTAAACTCAGAAGACATTGAGTTCGGCTTAAGAGAAAAACTAGACTCCGAAGACTCTGATTTATTTGCATTACAAAATGGGGTCGTCTTCATGAAGACCATTACTGGTAGGCTTAGCTTAAACGTTCCCTCGGAAATGGAGGTTAACGTTATTCGGCGCATCCACGAAAAAATCGGTCATTTGGAAATAACGAAGACTTACCATCAGATCCGTATGCACTATTGCTTCCCAAACATGCAGGAAAAAATAGACAAGCTTACCAAGAATTGTATCCGATGTATTATGTACTCTTCACCCATTCGCTCACGAGAATGCAACCTTTTTAATATACACTAACGAGCCACTTCCGTTTCACACCATACACCAAGATCAATTCGGACCCCTTCCGTCAATAGAGTCGAAGTGAAAGCATATACTTGTGGTCGTTGACGGCTTGACTAAGTTTGTAAAACTATATCCCTTCAAATCAACCAGTACTAAGGAAGTATGTCCTTCGCTCGATAAGTACTTCGAGTATTATAGCCGGCCGCCAAGAATAGTTACGGATCGGGGAACGTGTTTCACTTCGTTAGAGTTTAGTTCATTTCTGATAGACTTAAATATCACGGATGTGAAGACTGCCGTTCACTCCCCTCAGGCTAACGGCCAGGTTGAAAGGGTTAACCAGGTGTTAACGCCTATGCTGGTGTCAGTACACCACTACAGTACAACACGGCAAAAATCCGAATGCTGTTGTCCATTCACACTATACGGTTTATGCACGGCTTTTTTCCATCGCAAGCTTAGTTTCTGATTAAGTGCTGTGTAACTACACTGGCTTGAAGACAACTGATCGTACGATTTAAAGCCGGCAAATGTGAAAGCGCGCATTTGGTTATGTACACCACTGCGTTATCGGTAGCCGTACGGTCGCCGTTAGTTGCAGTGGCAGTGGACGGCTGCTACACGGCATCGTGACGGCATTTTGCCGTAACCGTGTAATGTGAAATGGGCCATGCTTTTCTTCAGGCCACTAGAATAATTTCGCCGTACGGTTTTTTTCCGTGCGGCTAAAACCGGATAGTGTGAAACGAGCCTAAGGGTATATTAAGTTTGACACATAGTTTGTAACATATGCAGACCCAATAAAGTATATAAGTAAATGATCAGTATAGCCGATTCGGTTGAGCCATGTCCGTCCATCTGTTTGTCACCAGTTTTTGGGCCTTAAATGTTGAGCCAGGTCAATGAAATTTTGTATACTAGGTTTTTGGATGTCCGGACAGAACAAGTGTAAAATTTTAAAAATTCCCCCACTTTTTCAGTATTTTTATAAGAAACTCAAAAAAATTTACTAAAATAAGTATGTAGACATTTTTTTACTTTAGAAATCTCCCATACATTGTACGAGTATATTTAGGGGCGGTTTTCTAAAAAAAAAAAGAGAAGTTTTTCGGCGTTTTTATTAGAATAATAGTATCAAAATAATAACAGTGTTTAGGTACAAGATGCAGTATATGTTTAAATTTTCTTTAAATCCGCCCACTACCATGTCCATTTATTGAGAAAATTCGTGTTTTGGAGTAATTTTAAAAGATATTTGAAAAAAGTTGCTTGAGCAAGTAGGTATATTGGTCGATGTGAATGCAATATTCATCGGTTTTTGGTTTTGTTCGAAATCCATGATATATTAACCGGGAAATAGCCATATTTGTAAAACACTTGTTAATCAAAGGCCAAGTTACGCGGATCGTAACTTTCTGTGACTCGGCATTTGCACCACTTGGCGAAGCCAAAGTGCGCCAGACCCGAAGCCTCTTAAATAATAAAACATCTCCCTCCAAGCAATGAAAATTTCAAAGTTGCTTGGAATTTAATAAAGGCGAATTATGATAAGCCTCAGTTTATAACGATTTCGCATTTAGACAATATATTCGATCAACCGGCCAGTTAATTTGTGGGATGTGTTATTGGTGTATGTGTTATCGAAAGAACTAGATTCGGAAACAAAGGCTTTGTGGATTCTTGAAATTAAGAATAAAAATTACCCCTCATTCTCAGATTTCAGTGTGTTCTTAAAAGAAAGAATTAATGAGCTCGAAAGTTTAAATCCATCGCGTGCCGGGCGTGCTAATACAACAGGTGTTCACAAGATCGCATACAAAGAATTTGCCCCTATTGCCTTCGCGCTAAGCATGAGCCTTGTTAGATGATGACTATCGACTATGTAGTAAAGAGTAATGTCGTGTCTACATGCTATAGTGCTCACTCCTGCACTACTTTGATAAAGTTTAGGGAATGGAGGGAATGAGTAAATTGAAACATTTCTGTATTTTTTGTTTGTTCTCTCGTCCAAGTACTCATTTTAATGCGCGAACTACCCTGCTCAAGGATCGAACTAGTAATGATAAAATGGAATAGGGACGGAACATTTTGGATATAGAACGCGACTCTTCTCGATTTTTATATTTTCTTCATGACTCTCCCCCTCTCTTTACCCCTCACTCTTCTTACCCACAAACTACCGACAAAGCCGAGTTTTGAGTCATCATCTAAACAGGCTCCACATTATTTCGGAGTGTACGTTTTATGCCTGCAAAAGGTGCGGCGTAAAGCATAATACCCTGATCCATCAAAATCAGTCTGCAGTCTCGATCCGGCCGAGCACCTCGAAGGTTATTGTTGATGAACTCTCTGTTAAAGCAGTCCAGCACTCCTATCGTGATTTCTATACAATGCTGAGGGCCATAGTTATGGTGAAAGATGCGACTCCGGTTCTCAAGCTACTGGCCATGCCAGGATACCTATCGTAGGTCTAGGCCAGCGCGAAAACTGTTACGGTACAAGAGGACAAGTAAATCTCATGATGTCGTCAGTATTAAATAAAAACTCTATAGTGTGCGTTCAGGCTTTTGTTTTATCGGCCTTAACAAAAGATTTTCCTAGTGTAGAGATTCCCAGTGCCAATATCGCTTACATTCATGATCTTCCCCTTGCAGATCCTAGCAACTATCCTTTATGTATGCCAACGTAGAGAAGGAGAGCGGAGTAAAAGACTCGAGTCAAGTTGTGCTTACGACTGACTTTATTAATGTTAAATAATTACATAAATACTTAAAACTGATAGAGCTTTTGTGGACAGTGTTTGCCTAAAGTATTCATACGGAAGTTACATTTAATTCATATACTTATCACTCCTCTTCACTTAAGACTAAACTTCCCTAATATGTATGTATAAGGTTCACATGTTAACCACTCAAAAGAAAAGCATAACTTTATTACAAAATTTTTAATTCAAAATGAATTCAAACTTAATTCGCTATTTTATTAATTCATAAGATCTAATAAAAATATTATGTTTTATTCTTTATTTATTATAAAATATATTTATTCAATATTTCCTTTACTTTCGATATCTTAAGTTTTGTAAAAGACTTTTATATTTTTTAAACGTCTCGACCTCCTCAACGATCCTTCAAAAGCTACTGATTGAGATCTTTTACGTTTTCTATTCTTCTCAATTCGATTCCCTAAAATAGTGGTATGTGCAAAGCATACTGATTTTAAATTACTTTTTCTTAATTGAGATACATGTGCAGTACGGTGCACTCCGTCAACATTTATGAGATACATTACATTACCTACTTTTTTCTCCACTATGCCGGGTATCCACTTAAGTTCAAATTTATAGTTTGACTTATTTTCAAGTCTACTTTACAGCGGTGCGCAGTTGCAAATGCGTCTTTATCATAGAGATTAGAATTAAAGTTATTATTTACAGTTTTTGTACTACTTAGTTTTTCATCGCGTTTCGGGTTTATAAAATCAATCAAATGTTTCGATCTGCATTTAAAAATGATTTCGTTAGAAGATTTTCGTAAACTTGGTGTAGGCGTTGAGCGATACTTAAGCAAACATTTATCTAAAAGCGTTTGCAATGGAATGGATTCATTTCCAGTGTCAGATATAATTTTCTTAAAACTTGTTTTCACAGTTTGTACCGCCCGTTCTGCTGCTCCATTCGAATGTGGATGATATGGTGGACTTTTCATGCACTTAATATAGTTGGAGTTACAAAATTTTAAAAAATTTGTCGGAGTTGAATGGAGGTCCATTGTCAGATACTAGCACTTTTGGTAATCCGAAATATGAAAAATAGATCGAAGCGTGGAAACAACATTCTCTACTCTTATATTTTTCAGGATCTTCACATCTAACCATTTACTAAAACTATCTATCA
Source organism: Chalcosyrphus nemorum (assembly GCA_949716465.1). Lineage (NCBI taxonomy): Eukaryota > Metazoa > Arthropoda > Insecta > Diptera > Syrphidae > Chalcosyrphus > Chalcosyrphus nemorum. The sequence continues at coordinate 11,062,214 of OX454335.1, forward strand.
ATATCATATATTATATATCACCAGAAATAAGAACGTGCAAAAACCTTCATTCGTACTATCCCTATGTGCCCCTCATGTAGGACAGCTAATATTCTTTTTGGAGCACTTTTGGAATAACCAACCGATTGCCTTCGAAGGCCTTCAACAATTGCCTTCTGCTTCTAGAGAACCCCTTATGTTAAATTTTTTTTGAAATGGATGATTCACTGAACTAGGCCAACCTGATTTTATCATATTAAGGATATTCTTCAGAATCCAATCATTATTTGTTTCCTTCTCTACATCATCAATATACTACATACTAAGTAAAATGGACCATCGTTGTATCCTCCCTGCTGCTACAGCAGGAGCTGATTTTTTTGCAATAAATATTTCTCGAAGAGGTTGGTGGTTTGAATAGATGACATATATATATTTATATATATTCCATATATATATTTATGGAACTTTTTTATAGAAAATATGATAGCTAGGGCTGTTGTGCCCCAGTTTTGGCACAACCGCATTCCCGTGGATTGACCCATCAAAACCGTTGCCCTGTGTCGAAATAATATTAATGTCAATTACAATAATATTAGGCGTGTTTTTTGGTATCCTATAGAGGCTTAAAAAAGTATTTACATATAACACGCCTATCGGGGCTAAGGAATTTCAATATCGCAGTTTGGAAGCACTTTGTACTGACATTTAATTATTTAAATTTCAGCAATCCGAACACCTTCTCCTTTGCACATGTTTTCCGTTTTTTAATAACAATAAAATCGTAAATAAATTTTGTATTTTCTCTTCAGAATACATTTTTTCTTAATTTAATTTTTATTTTAACCTGTCTGTGGTAAACTCAGAAGACATTGAGTTCGGCTTAAGGGAAAAACTAGACTCCGAAGACTCTGATTTATTTGCATTACAAAATGGGGTCGTCTTCATGAAGACCATTACTGGTAGGCTTAGCTTAAACGTTCCCTCGGAAATGGAGGTTAACGTTATTCGGCGCATCCACGAAAAAATCGGTCATTTGGAAGTAACGAAGACTTACCATCAGATCCGTATGCACTATTGCTTCCCAAACATGCAGGAAAAAATAGACAAGCTTACCAAGAATTGTATCCGATGTATTATGTACTCTTCACCCATTCGCTCACGAGAATGCAACCTTTTTAATATACACTAACGAGCCACTTCCGTTTCACACCATACACCAAGATCAATTCGGACCCCTTCCGTCAATAGAGTCGAAGCGAAAGCATATACTTGTGGTCGTTGACGGCTTGACTAAGTTTGTAAAACTATATCCCTTCAAATCAACCAGTACTAAGGAAGTATGTCCTTCGCTCGATAAGTACTTCGAGTATTATAGCCGGCCGCCAAGAATAGTTACGGATCGGGGAACGTGTTTCACTTCGTTAGAGTTTAGTTCATTTCTGATAGACTTAAATATCACGGATGTGAAGACTGCCGTTCACTCCCCTCAGGCTAACGGCCAGCTTGAAAGGGTTAACCAGGTGTTAACGCCTATGCTGGTGTCAGTACACCACTACAGTACAACACGGCAAAAATCCGAATGCTGTTGTCCATTCACACTATACGGTTTATGCACGGCTTTTTTCCATCGCAAGCTTAGTTTCTGATTAAGTGCTGTGTAACTACACTGGCTTGAAGACAACTGATCGTAAGATTTAAAGCCGGCAAATGTGAAAGCGCGCATTTGGTTATGTACACCACTGCGTTATCGGTAGCCGTACGGTCGCCGTACGGTCGCCGTTAGTTGCAGTGGCAGTGGACGGCTGCTACACGGCATCGTGACGGCAAAAAACCGTACGGCGAAATTATTCTAGTGGCCCGAAGAAAAGCATGGCCCCTTTCACATTACACGGTCACGGCAAAATGCCGTCACGATGCCGTGTAGCAGCCGTCCACTGCCACTGCAACTAACGGCGACCGTACGGCTACCGATAACGCAGTGGTGTACATAACCAAATGCGCGCTTTCACATTTGCCGGCTTTAAATCTTACGATCAGTTGTCTTCAAGCCAGTATAGTTACACAGCACTCAATCAGAAACTAAGCTTGCGATGGAAAAAAGCCGTGCATAAACCGTATAGTGTGAATGGACAACAGCATTCGGATTTTTGCCGTATGGTTTTTTGCCGTACGGCTAAAACCGGATAGTGTGAAACGAGCCTAAGGGTATATTAAGTTTGACACATAGTTTGTAACATATTCAGACCCAATAAAGTATATAAGTAAATGATCAGTATAGCCGATTCGGTTGAGCCATGTCCGTCCATCTGTCTGTCACCAGTTTTTGGGCCTTAAATATTGAGCCAGGTCAATGAAATTTTGTATACTAGGTTTTTGGATGTCCGGACAGAACAAGTGTAAAATTTTAAAAATTCCCCCACTTTTTCAGTATTTTTATAAGAAACTCAAAAAAATTTACTAAAATAAGTATGTAGACATTTTTTTACTTTAGAAATCTCCCATACATTGTACGAGTATATTTAGGGGCGGTTTTCTAAAAAAAAAGAGAAGTTTTTCGGCGTTTTTATTAGAATAATAGTATCAAAATAATAACAGTGTTTAGGTACAAGATGCAGTATATGTTTAAATTTTCTTTAAATCCGCCCACTACCATGCCCATTTATTGAGAAAATTCGTGTTTTGGAGTAATTTTAAAAGATATTTGAAAAAAGTTGCTTGAGCAAGTAGGTATATTGGTGGAATAAGCGGCTTTGTGTATAGGAAAGAGAAAGGGGATCACACGATCCGCTCCAGACGTATTGTGGTAGCATTTTGATATGATTTTTTTGTAATTTTGAATGCGATATTTCATCGCGATATGAATGCAATATTCATCGGTTTTTGGTTTTGTTCGAAATCCATGATATATTAACCGGGAAATAGCCATATTTGTAAAACACTTGTTAATCAAAGGCCAAGTTACGCGGATCGTAACTTTCTGTGACTCGGCATTTGCACCACTTGGCGAAGCCAAAGTGCGCCAGACCCGAAGCCTCTTAAATAATAAAACATCTCCCTCCAAGCAATGAAAATTTCAAAGTTGCTTGGAATTTAATAAAGGCGAATTATGATAAGCCTCAGTTTATAACGATTTCGCATTTAGACAATATATTCGATCAACCGACCAGTTAATTTGTGGGATGTGTTATTGGTGTATGTGTTATCGAAAGAACTAGATTCGGAAACAAAGGCTTTGTGGATTCTTGAAATTAAGAATAAAAATTACCCCTCATTCTCAGATTTCAGTGCGTTCTTAAAAGAAAGAATTAATGAGCTCGAAAGTTTAAATCCATCGCGTGCCGGGCGTGCTAATACAACAGGTGTTCACAAGATCGCATACAAAGAATTGGCCCCTATTGCCTTCGCGCTAAGCATGAGCCTTGTTAGATGATGACTCTCGACTACGTAGTAAAGAGTAATGTCGTGTCTACATGCTATAGTGCTCACTCCTGCACTACTTTGATAAAGTTTAGGGAATGGGGGGAATGAGTAAATTGAAACACTTCTGCATTTTTTGTTTGTTCTCTCGTCCAAGTAATCATTTTAATGCGCGAACTACCCTGCTCAAGGATCTAACTAGTAATGATAAAATGGAATAGGGACGGAACATTTTGGATATAGAACGCGACTTCTCGATTTTTATATTTTCTTCATGACTCTCCCCCTCTCTTTACCCCTCACTCTTCTTACCCACAAACTACCGACAAAGCCGAGTTTTGAGTCATCATCTAAACAGGCTCCACATTATTTCGGAGTGTACGTTTTATGCCTGCAAAAGGTGCGGCGTAAAGCATAATACCCTGATCCATCAAAATCAGTCTGCAGTCTCGATCCGGCCGAGCACCTCGAAGGTTATTGTTGATGAACTCTCTGTTAAAGCAGTCCAGCACTCCTATCGTGATTTCTATACAATGCTGAGGGCCATAGTTATGGTGAAAGATGCGACTCCGGTTCTCAAGCTACTGGCCATGCCAGGATACCTATCGTAGGTCTAGGCCAGCGCGAAAACTGTTACGGTACAAGAGGACAAGTAAATCTCATGATGTCGTCAGTATTAAATAAAAACTCTATAGTGTGCGTTCAGGCTTTCGTTTTATCGGCCTTAACAAAAGATTTTCCTAGTGTAGAGATTCCCAGTGCCAATATCGCTTACATTCATGATCTTCCCCTTGCAGATCCTAGCAACTATCTTTTATGTATGCCAAAGTAGAGAAGGAGAGCGGAGTAAAAGACTCGAGTCAAGTTGTGCTTACGACTGACTTTATTAATGTTAAATAATTACATAAATACTTAAAACTGATAGAGCTTTTGTGGACAGTGTTTGCCTAAAGTATTCATACGGAAGTTACATTTAATTCATATACTTATCACTCCTCTTCACTTAAGACTAAACTTCCCTAATATGTATGTATAAGGTTCACATGTTAACCACTCAAAAGAAAAGCATAACTTTATTACAAAATTTTTAATTCAAAATGAATTCAAACTTAATTCGCTATTTTATTAATTCATAAGATCTAATAAAAATATTATGTTTTATTCTTTATTTATTATAAAATATATTTATTCAATATTTCCTTTACTTTCGATATCTTAAGTTTTGTAAAAGACTTTTATATTTTTTAAACGTCTCGACCTCCTCAACGATCCTTCAAAAGCTACTGATTGAGATCTTTTACGTTTTCTATTCTTCTCAATTCGATTCCCTAAAATAGTGGTATGTGCAAAGCATACTGATTTTAAATTACTTTTTCTTAATTGAGATACATGTGCAGTACGGTGCACTCCGTCAACATTTATGAGATACATAACATTACCTACTTTTTTCTCCACTATGCCGGGTATCCACTTAAGTTCAAATTTATAGTTTGACTTATCCTATCCCCCTTTTTCAAGTCTACTTTACAGCGGTGCGCAGTTGCAAATGCGTCTTTATCATAGAGATTAGAATTAAAGTTATTATTTACAGTTTTTGTACTACTTAGTTTTTCATCGCGTTTCGGGTTTATAAAATCAATCAAATGTTTCGGTCTGCATTTAAAAATGATTTCGTTAGAAGATTTTCGTAAACTTGGTGTAGGCGTTGAGCGATACTTAAGCAAACATTTATCTAAAAGCGTTTGCAATGGAATGGATTCATTTCCAGTGTCAGATATAATTTTCTTAAAACTTGTTTTCACAGTTTGTACCGCCCGTTCTGCTGCTCCATTCGAATGTGGATGATATGGTGGACTTTTCATGCACTTAATATGGTTGGAGTTACAAAATTTTAAAAAATTTGTCGGAGTTGAATGGAGGTCCATTGTCAGATACTAGCACTTTTGGTAATCCGAAATATGAAAAATAGATCGAAGCGTGGAAACAACATTCTCTACTCTTATATTTTTCAGGATCTTCACATCTAACCATTTACTAAAACTATCTATCAATATCATATATTATATATCACCAGAAATAAGAACGTGCAAGAACCTTCATTCGTACTATCCCTATGTGCCCCTCATGTAGGACAGCTTTCTTTTTGGAGCACTTTTGGAATAACCAACCGATTTCCGTAAAAGATACAATTGCCTTCTGCTTCTAGAGAACCCCTTATGTTAAATTTTTTTTGAAATGGATGATTCACTGAACTGGGCCAACCTGATTTTATCATATTAAGGATATTCTTCAGAATCCAATCATTATTTGTTTCCTTCTCTACATCATCAATATACTACATACTAAGTAAAATGGACCATCGTTGTATCCTCCCTGCTGCTACAGCAGGAGCTGATTTTTTTGCAATAAATATTTCTCGAAGAGGTTGGTGGTTTGAATAGATGACATATATATATTTATATATATTCCATATATATATTTATGGAACTTTTTTATAGAAAATATGATAGCTAGGGCTGTTGTGCCCCAGTTTTGGCACAACCGCATTCCCGTGGATTGACCCATCAAAACCGTTGCCCTGTGTCGAAATAATATTAATGTCAATTACAATAATATTAGGCGTGTTTTTTGGTATCCTATAGAGGCTTAAAAAAGTATTTACATATAACACGCCTATAGGGGCTAAGGAATTTCAATATCGCAGTTTGAAAGCACTTTGTACTGACATTTAATTATTTAAATTTCAGCAATCCCAACACCTTCTCCTTTGCACATGTTTTCCGTTTTTTAATAACAATAAAATCGTAAATAAATTTTGTATTTTCTCTTCAGAATACATTTTTTCTTAATTTAATTTTTATTTTTATAAATGACTGCTGTCTGTTCAATCATTTTTGACATTTTCGATATCATTTTTCGAACAATCGAAATAAAACAATTTGGGAGCACAGTTTTTATTGCGGCTAAGGAATTAAGGCTCGATAATTATCCAGATTTCGTTATTCTACATAGGTTGAGTTGTTAGTGTATTTAATATGAAAAATATATTTTAAGCCTATATAGAATACGAGAAAAACACGCCTATTATTTCTCCTACGCAGCAATGTTGTTTCGCAACGGTACGATGGGTCCAGAAGCAGGAAATGCTGGCTGTGCAAACTAGCTATCGATGGTTCCAACTAGAACTGAAAAAAGAGCGAGTTGAAGTTGAAACGCGAACAGGAAAAGGTGTTTTCCATTAGCGATACTGAACACGCACGACATTTTGGCGCAGCCGGTTTAAAAAAACCTTTTAGTATTTTTAAATTTGATAGCCTTTTTCGTTCCCTTCTCACACATTACATTTTGGTCAATCGAACACTAAATCAACAAAAAAATCAAGTAAATAAATTTTCCAATATTGTGAGTGACAATCTAAAGAGGTTTTATCGCGATTTAAGTGAAATTTATGTATGTATATAATAAATACGGGAACAAAAACAAGAATTAAAAGAACTGAACGATATTCTACTCGCTGAACTGAAAGACATCTTAAAGTCTGAGGTTTTTGAGTTAATACCTCTTCAACTGAGTTCCCAGTGGGGCCAGTTTACCCGGTTAGAAACAACCGATGCGATTCTGACAGAGTATACGAAAGCTGTACAGAATCTGAAACTAGGTCACGCCAGCGAAGTTCAGCGACTCACAAATAAACTTAAACAAAGTGAGCGCGTACGTAAGAAGGACTTAAAGGAATACGTACAAGAAGCTGACCAGCAGGTTGCAGAACTGACAAGTGAGCCCAACAAAAGCTTGACTGAAAAGCAGTTAAGGGAAAAAGCGAGTACTAAAGTCAGTTCCGTACCTTCTACCTCTGTACTTCATACAAAGCCCAAGCCCTCAAGCAGGATAACGATCGAACTGCCAAGGCTAAAGATACCTAACCTAGTTACTCAAGAGGCCCCTCTGAATATCCCAACTATTATACCAGATAGATACACACTTGAAAGTACTAAGATGTCATACGAAGGAATAGCCAAAACGGTTTCACTCCTCATCCCACAGTTTTCTGGGGCCAATATGGCAGATTTGTCAAGGAGAGTTTATGAATTCATAAACGCTTGCCAATTGGGTATGCAATGTGTCGCACCGGAACATGAAGAGAAATATGTTTCTCTCCTAACTATCAAATTAGTTGGAGAAGCGTTCGAACTTGTCCGAACTAATGCGCCCAAGACAGTCGCCGATCTGGAGAAACTCATAAAGAGTTTTCTATCAAGGAGAACATTGGATAGCATAGTGGCTGAAATAAAGTCTGCCTATCGGTTGCCAAACGAAGACATACAGGGTTTTACGAGGAGGCTCGGAGGTCTGCGTAACAAAGCGACCGAAATAATTAACGCTAGTTACAACAGAACCGAATCCGGGGCCAACTAAGTATAAATGCTTTCAAGATGGGTTTCAGCGATCCAGCCCTGCGGAACATTCTGTTAACGAAGGACGAGACTGACCTTCAGAAATTAGCTGATTTCGCTGAAGAAACTTAATTCTTGCTCCGACCAAACTTAGCGTTGCAAAGTCTACGAACTGGTGAAATGTTTTCTTATAACTATGGCTACCCCATTCATCAATCGACTTACAATTACCTGCCTCAAAATCACCAAAATCTTTACCCTCAAACGCTCAAACCCTTAAAATATACCCCAACATAATCCTAATACAAATCCGCTAAGTTTTCCAAGCAACGCTGCCCAACACGCACACGCCACAAATGTATACTTCACTTCACACAAATAAAGCACAACAACGCAATTTGATTGAAAAAACAGACCAATTTAGTGTGAAGTGTGAATTCTGCAATAAGCCCAATCACAGATATGCAGAATGCACAATCCGCAAAAGCACACCATATTGTGACTGTTGCAATGCATATGGCCATGCGCAAAGTACTTGCCCTAGGTCACAAATTAGGACAACACATACCACTAAAGTAAAATTAAAGTACAAGTGGTGCTCTAGAGTGGGACATATAGAGGATAATTCGTCGACTGAGAATTTAGTTGTCGTATGTCAAATTTTAGCGTTTTCTGATTTTAATGCATTATTATATTTTTCGAGGAGATCTTTCTATTGGTGCCATCATTTAAATGTCGAATGTAACAGAAATATAGTGCATACGACAATTAAACACTTAAATTTGCGTGACTTAATGTCGAATGCGTATAGATACTCGTAGTGCTGTGTGAATTTAAAAAAAGCATCATTCGTAGTGATACTTTCATAGTGTTAAGATTGTTATTTTTGAGGTAAGTTAAAAATAATTTCTAATATAATATTTACAGTAAAATATGTTGTTTTAAAGTGTGCAGTAGATTATCTGAGCCAATAATAAATATTTGGTATGATATAAAGAAAGGATTCATTTCACATACGTGGCGCTATAGGAAAAACATCTATGTGTATCAAGACATCCCCATATATGTATATATAACGGTTACTAAGCATAACGCATTGTTTCAATTAATAAGGCGCAATGGAAAATTCTCGTGCATCACCAACCTTTTTTGTCACAGGAATTATTGGGATATGACTATTTCATAGGATAGGAATTTCAGTTTCTTGCAACATTTTTTAATTATGTTTACAGCATAAAGGATGGAATTTTAGAGTTTTTATCGGATGACGAAACTGTTGATCCATTATATCACCCAACTGGGATTTGTAATAAGTTATCGTCTTCTGTGTCATCGGTGCCATCTATTCAATAAACAAATGAACGTGAATTACCGTCTTGTTGCAGTTCTTGTAATAATATTGTTTATTAAATGGTTTATGTATGACTTCCAGAAGTGCTAAGATTGATTTAGCAGCTCCTTTAGTGAATGCTGCAGTGAAACCTGTATCTTAAAAAAAACAGGCTGATTTAAGAAGCATGATTAATTATTTGCCAATGCAGGACCAACACTTTTTTAAAACTATACTTGATAAATATATAAAATGAAAAAAAAAAAAAGAAGATTTTAATTAATACTAAAATAATACTTGTATCTTCTTATGTACCTACATTTTTATCTTAATTGAAAGTGACTGATTTTTTATTTTTATTATACTAGCCTATGTTGCAAAAATTTTGTTACGTATAATATTTGTATCTTTTAATTAAAATAATTTTCCATATTTCAATTAAAATAACTGATTTTATATTTTAATTATACGCACCTTGAAATAAATACGTATATTTTTCTTCGTTTTTTAAATTGTCCAATTTATTTATGTACTACTTGTACTTTGGAATAAATGCGTTATATTTTTGTTATTTCTTGTGAAGAAGTCTAACTGAGCTTTTTGTTTTCATAAACATATAATAAATAAAGCTTAAAATTAAAAATCTAATAGCATTATTGTATTACTTTAACATGCGGAAGAGATTAATTTTTATTTTCATCTTCATACTTACAAACAACAAAATGAGTAGTATTTTGTCGCATGCAATAGTTTTTGTCGTATGTAAGTATTAAAAATTCGAAAGTGCTTACATACGACAAAATGATTCTACATACGTTTTTTTAAAGCTCAGTAACTTCTTATCTTCTCCAGATAAAGCATAATGAAAATAAATAAGTGAAATATTTAGAATATCCTCTGAACATTTCATAAAAATTGGTCCGCTAGGAAAAAGGATATTGCAAGTCAAACTTCAAATTCAATTTTCCAACAATTGATACTTTTCACATACAACAACTAAATTCTCAGTCGATGAATTGTTTTAGTAAAACAAATTATCTAAAAAACCAGTCGGGAAACGGGGGCAGTTCAAAGAACTAAGCGGTGCCCCGATAACAGTGAAAAAACAAGAGTGCCCTCGTTAACTAAAGAAAAACGAGGTGTGCAAAAATCAAATTTTTTCACTTATTACTCAATTAATAAAATGCAAAATGCAAGTTCATCAAATAAAACCAGGCCAGATGTTAACCCAGGTCGGGAGAGCGGTGTAATTAATACATTGTTCGGTATCTGGTTGTTGGTGATGAATAACTTCATTTTATATTATAATGAGATTTTCGGCAATTTAAATACTTGGTTTGTTAAGGTAACTAAAACAATAAAAGCTGGCAAATATTTTAAGAGTAATAATGTACTTGCATTCAAGAAGCTTCGCAAGCATGATGTTTTCGTTGAACTGCCAATGGCATCTGCTAAGTATGGTAAAATTCTAGTTCTTGTCGATAATGGCGCTGATACAAGTTTACTCAAAAGAAAGTGTTTGCATAATAAAACCAGTGAAAAAGTGGTACAATCCGCCTGGAGCGGATGGTATGATACCCTATCCCTATCTTTCATATGAAAATAGTGAAAAAAGGTGATTTTTTTTAGAAGTGGGCGTGTCAGTGGGTGGATTTTAAAATTTTTTACACTTGTATTGCTTACTTTTCCAAGGACCTCGTATACAAAATTTGATCAACCTAGCTCAAAATTTAAGGCCCAAAAACTGGTGACACACGGACGGACGGACATAGCTCAATCGACTCGGCTACTGATGCTGATCATTTATATATACACTTTATGTGGTCCATCTTTAATATTTCTCTATGTTACTAACTATGTATCAAACTTAATATACCCTTAGGATAGGGCATAAATAGCATAAATTTCAAGGATAAAAGGCAATTAGGTGGTATTTTTGGTGGTGTAAGAACTACTATAGGTACGATCAGAACAACTCTAAATTCCCAGAAAAAATCTCTACTAAATGGAACATTGTCGATGACCTAAACGATATACCTGCAGATGGTATATTAGGGCGTGATATTCTTTGGAATCAAACAGTAATTGATGCAGTTTCCATGAGAATAAATTTCTAGGTAAGAATAAACGGGTTGTGATTGATCTTCCACTAAAGGGGTTACCTCATGACCAAAATAAAAACTACCTTCTGCAAGAAAAATGTGGCAACATAAAAATTGCAGCTCGAAGCCAAACCATTGTTGAACTTAAAATTCCGGGATCAGACTCCGAAGAGCTTTTGATAAAATCTCACGAAATCGACAATGGAATATGTGTAGGAAGCAAGATAGTGAGAGCAAACTGCAATTATGTTAAATTTCCCATTTTAAACTCCACCAATACTGATTTTATCCTTAAGGAAAACTATGTTCCAATCTATTCCAGTCTTAAAAAGTACTATATTCCAAACCAGAGGGTCGAATGTAGTAAAAAACTAACGACAATGTTAAAAAAAACTAACAATAAGTGGATAGAAAAACTCTTAACGTCGTTAAAACTAGGGCAGGATCTAAACTTGGAAGAGAAGCAATCTCTAGAAAAAGTATGTATGGAGTACAATGATGTTTTCATGGTTGAAAGTGACCCCCTTACGTTTACTTCAGTATTAACACATAGTATCCCAACTAAGACAGATCAACCCCCAATTCATTTACAGCACTATAGGACTCCTGAGGTTCACAAAATTGAAATGGAAAAGCAAGTTCAATAAATGCTAGACCAAAATATAATCTCTGGGAGTAAATCTCCATGGAATTCACCTTTGTTGATTGTTCCCAAGAAAGCAGGTAGTGACGATCAAAAAAGGTGGAGAGTAGTAGTAGACTTCAGGAAACTAAACGAAGTCACTATAAAGGATGGATTTCCACTCCCGAGAATAGAAGAGATTTTAGACCAATTAGGACACTGTCAGTATTTCACTACGTTAGACCTAGCGAGTGGTTACCATCAAGTGTTGATAGACCCTGCAGATCGTCCAAAAACAGCATTCAGTACCAGCAAGTGGCACTATGAATTTAACAGAATGCCTTTTGGATTAACTAGTGTTCCGGCTACATTTCAGAGAAGCATGAACCACATTTTCACTGGTCTGCATGGAATAGACTGTTTCGTTTATCTGGACGACATTGTAGTCTACGGCAAGAACTAGGAACAACACAACCACAAGCTTAAAAGAGTTTTTGCGAAGTTAAGGCAGTACAATTTAAAACTGAATACTGAAAAATGCCACTTTCTCTGTCGCGGGGTAACATATTTAGGCCACATGTGCTCAGAGGCTGGGGCGTTACCTGACCCAGCCAAAACACAATGTGTTACTGAGTTTCCCGTACCGAAGAACGTGAAACAAGTCCAATCCTTCCTAGGACTTACTAATTATTATAGGAAATTAATTCCACAGTTCTCGAAAATTGCAGCACCCATAAACAGTCTTTTAAAGAAAGAAACTAATTTTGAATGGTCAAAAGAGTGTCAAAACTCTTTTGAATTCCTTAAGTCAGCAATATCTTAACCACCAATTCTGGCATACCCTGATTTTTCACAACCCTTTATACTTACGACCGATGCTAGTAATGAAGCATTAGGAGCTGTGTTATCACAAGGGAAGGTCGGCAAAGATAAACCTATTGCTTATGCAAGCCGTTCACTCAATAGTTCCGAGAAAAGATATTCCACCATAGAAAAGGAATTATTAGCTGTAGTATGGGCGAGCAAACATTTTCGGACTTATCTTTAAGGTCGGCCATTTACTGTGTATACGGATCACAGGCCAGTTATAGGAGTCTTTAACGTTAAGGGCCCTACCACAAGGCTCATTCGGTTTCATCATAAATTATCTGAATATGATTACAGAATAGTGTATAAGCCAGGTAGGATCAACTGACGCTCTAAGCAGAATTCCACAGAAAAACGATCCGGAAGAGATAAATGTGGTACAAACTAGAAGCAAGACTCTGAAGGACCAGGTAGAAATAGACAGCAAAATTCCGTTGCATAAAATTAAGCGTAAAAAAATGCCACATGGCAGCACTAAGCCTTGCACATATGAGGTGTTAAATAACCCGAAAGACATACAAACGGTTCTTCATGATTTTCACGAGTCGGCTCTCGGGGGACATCAGGGAATGAAGAAAACATACTGGCGCATTCGAAAGCAGTTCAGATGGAAGAACATGCAAAGGGATATAAATGAGTATATCAAAAAATTAAAAAAATGCCAAATAAACAAATCATCCAAGTGCCAATGATAATAACAGACACTCCATTCTTACCTTTTGACAAAGTATGTATGGATATAGTTGGCATTTTGCCTTTGACTCATGCAGGAAATAGGTATATTTTAAAATTCCAGGGTGACCTTACAAAGTACATGGCATGCGTAGTGATTCCAGATGTAGAAGCATGTATAGTGGCGAAAGCATTTTATGATGAAATTGTCACCCGCTTCCGCATACCAAAGGAACTTGTCACTGAAAATGGTGCTTATTTTACCTCTAAGTTGTTTTTTGAAACATGTAAGCTTCTGGGAATAAAAAAATGAATATAACTGCATACCTTATACGTTATAACTCAGATGAATACCCATGTCAGTTGAAATATCAATTGCAAAGGTCACACGAGTTTGCTAGAAAGAATCTAAATCGCGCGAAGGAAATTTCTAAACGGCCGGCAGTATGATCGTTTAAGGTGGGAAACAAGGTACTGCTTAAGAATCCTACACGGAAAAATAAATTTGCGCCCATCTGGCTAGGTCCTTATGAAGTAACTGCAGAGAGTGGGCCAGTGAATACCACTATCAGGGTAGGGAACAACATTAAAATGGTCCATAACAACAGATTGAAACTCTTTTATTCCTAAAATCATATTCTGTATATACACGTAGACTGTAAAGTATCTTTTGACGAAGTAGTAATATGTTTTCTCTTTGCAGATACGGCAGATATAAAGTTAATTATATTTAAAATTAAGGTTATTTAAATTAAGGTACTATAAAAATAGTTAATTTAAACAGCAGGATATATATATTTCTTAGAATATATTTTATTGAATATCTATACAATGTACTATAAATTGAAAAATGCACCAACTTTTTTTTACTTCCTAATACTAATGTTAGTGCAAAATAGCCGTGCAGAGGCCCCGTATGAAATCAAAACACTTAAGGACACACCGGTACTATTTGAAGCAATAGGAAGCGCCGGGTTTTATAAGGACACATGGACAATACTCACCAAGTTTACGCCGATGGACTACAACAAAGCTCGGGTTCGCAGAGGCTTGCGACCGAAAATTCGATCTAATGTGTCTAAGCATTCCTGACACAGACTTCCAACGACATTGCCATGTGTTGAGTCAAGAAGCCGCGGTAAATATCGCCAACCTTCGCCAGAACAGTCACCATATGAGTAACATATTTTCACTCAATCGACAGAGAAGAGCTTTGGAATTTATCGGGCATTTCTCCAAATGGGCTTTTGGTACAATGGACCAGCTGCAGTTCCTACACAAAAAGAATGAGGACAACTTCCAACTAATGCGGCGGCAACTTTCGGTAATGGTATCGAATTTTGATAAGCTGAGCAAACCCATTCAGCAGTTGGCAAACGAAGTCGATAACTTAGCAGAAGGCATAGGACAATTAAATGAATCCTTCCTCAATTTAAGCATAACAACAAACAAGGAAATATCCTTCCTGAAATTGAGAAGTGATGTAAGTGGTCTGGTGGGAATACTAACTTCAAAGGTATTAGAAATCCAGAACAGGCAGTCAATAGAGCTGTCGATTTTAAATGACCTTTATCAGACTATACTCCACCCGTTTAGCCTTCTAGATGCAGATAACATAACGGACATCTTAAGTACCGTAGTGTCGAAGAGAAAACCAATTTTCGGTGATCTTATTGTTCTATATCAGGCAGCCAAAACATCGGTGTTCCCGAACGGAGAAAGCCTGCTAATAAAAGTTATTATTCCACTACCGGAACCCCTACGATACCAGATCCACAGAGTATATCCACTACCAACGACCTTTACTGACCAGTGGGATCTCGTAATAAACACAAAATACGAATATATTGCTGAATCAGAGAACCACGATTAGTTTATAATGCTGAGCCATGAAGAATATTGGCAATGTTCGTCTGTATCAGAGGCCAATGTGTATTCCTCTATAGCAATCTGCCAATACGGTGGCCCTATTCTAACATCAGGGTCTACGCAGTGTCTAGTTGAGCTTTTTCAGAATTCTGCTACTACAATCGTTTCCTGTCAATACGTAGCAGTTCCAATAAACCAGGGCGTCCTTCTGAAAATGACGTCGGCAAACCAGTGGTTGTTTTGTTTAAAGAACCCGTTGGTTCTGAAATTGAATTGTAATGGAGCTCATCACTGTCATCAATTGACACAACCATTCGAGGCTACAACAAAGGGTTCAGAATCCACCCACACAAAGACCAATCGCTATAAAAGTTGGCAATCACAAAAGTATCGCCAACGATTTGATAGATGGGAAGAGATCCTTAGACGAAATCCAAAAGGATTGCGAGGGATTGGAAACTGAGGAACAATTTGTGAGCTAAGACTTCGAACTTTCGTTCCACCGGTATTCCATAATGTCACTGAGTACTGTGGGACTAATAGCTCTTGTCGTATTACTGTCCCTGAAAATAAGAAAATGTCGAAAGCCAAGAGGAAATATTCGTGTGGTAATGCATGAAGACGAGGAGGGCTTAAGCGAGACCCCAAGCAGCACCCCAGTTGAACGCCGCACCATTGTCGATTGCCATGAACTCCGGCCAAAGCAGCGAGCTCCAGGAATTCCATCAAAACTAACCGTGACATCAGCTCGCGTATAAAATACCACGATGGTGCATTATATATAGTATAGTCTAAATGACAAGTAGTTTAGAATAAAACCAAAATATATGTATCATTATATAAAAAAGATTAATAACTAAATAAATACACAAACTAAAAATTTCAAGCTAAAATTAAATATATACTTAAGAAACCAAATAAATTGTATTTGAGAATAATTTCATTCGCTTAAACTGTATTTAGTTTGTAGTCAATCATTATAATTAAGATTAATGTACAATATCGGTATTGCTGATACCTACTTAAGTTACATTTAGTTATAAGCAAATATTGTTGTTCTTAAAATTACTCATTTAAATTGTTTTTTCATAGTTTTCCTCCAAGATTGTTTTAAATTGTTCTACTTTATATTATATGTAAACAGTTGTATTTTCAGCAGTAAGGTTTTCTATTATCTTATCTCTGTGCAAGCTAGAGCAAATTATACCATTGTCAAAACACTGTTACACTATGCAAGAAATAAATATATCTGTCTATCTAATGCAAACAAGCTCTTTCTTCCTGTCCTAGTTGGAATTTTTCCCAAGAGGGGGAGGAATGTTGTGCCCTAGTTTTGGCACAAGCGCATTCCCGTGGAATGAACCGTTGCCCTGTGTCTAAATAATATTAATGTCAATTACAATAATATTATTTCTTTTACGCAGCAATGTTGTTTCGCAACGGTACGATGGGTCAAGAAGCAGGAAATACTGGCTGTGCAAACTAGCTATCGATGGTTCCAACTAGAACGGAAAAAAAGAGCGAGTTGAAGTTGAAACGCGAACAGGAAAAGGTGTTTTCCATTAGGGATACTCAACACGCACGACAGGACTTCACGATGCAATTGTGAGTAGTTCTTTTCTGCCGGACTAAAAGAGCTGGATGCAAATAATACTGGGCGCTCTACACCTTTTATTATGTGACATAAAACTCCACCTACACCGTAAGGACTTGCGTCACAATGAAGAACTATCTCCTTGCGTGGATCGGAATGAGCCAAAATGTTATTGTGAACAATAAATTCTTTACTACGTTTAAACACCCTTTCGCAAGACTCAGACCATAAAAATTTTGTATTTTTCTTTGTTAAGCTATAAAGCTCATGGAGCTCTGCTGACAAGCTTGGAATGAACCTCGAATAATAATTAAGAAGGCCCAAATAGGCTTTTAGCTGTGTTAAATCCTTTGGGGATGGTGCTTCCTGAATTGCTTCTATATTTTCCCTAATAGGTTTTATACCATCAGGACCTATCAAATGTCCTAGATATTCAATTTCTGTTCGAAAAAATTTACATTTTTCCAGCTTTACGTGAACTCTATAGCTATCTAGTCTTATCAGTACCTGCTCTAAATTTATTTTACATTCTTCCAAACTAGATCCGCCTATAAGAATGTCATCCAAATAACATTGCACTTTGGGGATACCCTTCAAAATTTCATCAATGGGGGACTGAAATATTGGAGGTGCACATTTCACACCAAACACCAGCCTTCGGAAACGAAACAGTCCTTTATGGGTATTAATTGTTAGTAACTCTTGGCAGTCGTCATTCACCTCTAATTGCTGGTAAGCACCCTCTAAATCCAACAAGCAGAAATACGAAGAATTAGCTAAACTCGCAAAGATATCAAATGGCCTTGGCAAAGGATAATGATCCGTGCGAATTTATTTGTTGATAGTTACCTTGCAGTCAACGCAGAGCCTAATTTGCCCATTGGGTTTCTCAACCACAACAATGGGAGAAGCCCGGTTACTAACCGTTCCAATTCATCTTCTACCTGTTTTCTTTTTCCAAATGGAACATTATAGGGCTTACAAAATATTGGAGTACTTTCACTTTTGCACACAATATTTGCCTTAAACTTCTTTATAGCAGTGTTTTTGTTACCATTAAAAACATTTGGGAATCTTCCTATGATATTGGAGCGGTTGCAGTCAGAAGATATTGATTTAGCCTGCCAATCGTCATTCAAAACGAATTTCTGTTTCCAGTTTGGGAATTATTTATCTAAAGCAGACCTACCTAGTATCGACTTCCATTTGTAACTGCTTACCATTACAATGCACAAATATACATAAACGAATATTCCCACCTCTAATGTTATTTAAATATCCTATTTCTAAATTTGACATATTCTGACTTATTTCGTTTGTATCACACTTATTAATGTTTTTAGAATAATTGTCCCTATTGCCTCTAGTTCCCTGGTATCTATTTTTACACCTACTCTTTGACCAGTCTCTATATGCCGACCGTGCCTCATAGCAATATTTTTGGATATGACCCCATTTCTTACACTGTATACTTGCTGGTTTCAGATGCTTTGATGAGCTGCGACTTCTTTGTTGTGTTTTCGGCTCCTCTTCTTTGTGGTGACATTTATAACTACGTTGATCTTTTTCACTGCCTCTTCGATGAATCCCATTTGTAAGCGATGTTTATGTCATGCCGCCAATCATAACCATTTCTGCTTGTATCATCTCCATGTTTAACGGTTGTTGGCAGGCCTTATCAAACGTTAAGTCACCTGCGTCGATTAGCTTGCTTTGTATTTTTGTGTCCTTAAGGCCCATCAATAGTCTATCCTTTAATGCCTCTGATGAAAATTCTCCATAATTGCACGTGTCCGCTAAGCTTTTAATTGCTACGATGAAATCTGAAATTGTTTCCTCCGGACCTTGACTTCTCTTCAAAAAATTAAAATTTTCCGCTGTAATATTTCTGGTTGGACTAAAATGTGACCTTAATTTATTGATTAACACCTCAAATTTTAAGCTTTCAGGTTTTTCTGGTGCTACTAAGGTCTTCGCTATTTTATACAGCTCCGCTCCTCCAACTGCAATAAAAAAAGACACCTTGTCTTCATCTGCCGTTATTTTATTCAATTTCAATAGATGCTGCATCCTCTCTGCATAGGAACCAAAGTCATCTCCGATTTTGAGAAATTCTATCCGTCCTATGAAATTTGTCATTATGGGTTGAGTCGTCTCCTGCAGTTTATTATTATCAGAGTTATTGTCCTTATAATTTGCTGTGTCAACATGTTCTTCACTTTGTACCGTGTCCTGTTCTTCACTTTTTACTGTGTCCATTTCATTTTATCATACTACATATGTACTTCACTTACATATGTATGTATTGAAATTACTGTACACATTAAAATACACAAATCACCCGTTTTTTTTATCAAACTGTTTTTTCCGCGATGTTTTGATCTACACTGATTGAAGACATGCAATTAATGTTAAATAATTACATAAATACTTAAAACTAATAGAGCTTTTGTGGACAGTGTTTGCCTAAAGTATTCATACGGAAGTTACATTCAATTCATATACTTATCACTATCGTCCAGGTAAAATAGATATATTAGTGGGTGCCGATATATTCTTTAACATTCTCGCGGAAGAAAGAATCGCTCATCCCTCGGGATCACCCATTGCCCCGAACACCATATTCGGTTGGGTGATCTCTGGAAGTATTACATGGAACGAAGTTTCGAATATGAGTGTCCTTCATTCAACCATCGATCTCGATCAGCTCTTGAAACAGTTTTATGAGCAGGATGATTTAATGGACGGTGTTCGTTCCGATTCTGAAGTAAGCGAATCTATTGAAAATCATTTTATTTCGGCTTATTTCATTAAGCCCAATGGTAGATATGTAGTAAGTTTACCATTCTCAAAGACGCTAGTGGAGTTCGGAGATTCACGTGGAGCAGCGGTAAGGCGACTCCAAACTATGGTACGGCGACTCAGCAAGGATGCGAATTTAAAAGGCGAATACGTGGGTTTAATGCGCGAATATGAGAAATTGGGTCATATGGCTCTCTTACCCTCCTCCGACCTCGATCTCCCTTCGTTCTACTTGCCCCATCATGCGGTACTTAAGCCCACAAGCACGACGACGAAGCTCCGTGTAGTTTTTGATGGGTCGTGCAAATCTACGAACGAATTTTCATTAAACAACTACCTACGACGGCCTATAATTCAAAATGATTTAATAACTTATCTCATCAAATTTCGGAATCGGATTGCCGTAAAGGCTGATATTGCAAAGATGTATCGGCAGATCCTGATTAATGCAGATGATGTGCACTTTCAGTGCACAGTTTGGAGAGAGGAGAATACGGAGGTACGACGCGGCTGCCAACTTCAAACGGTTAAGTACGGAAAAGCTTCTGCTTCTTTTTTGGCTACAAGAGTGCTTAAACAGATCGGAATCAAAAATATCGCTTAATTTCCGAGGGCTGTCTACATTCGATACTGTGACGACGCTATAGGTATCAAAAATGATATTTGCCGTATTTTAGAAAGCGCGGGAATCGATCTTCGAAAGTGGTCCTCGAAATCATCCGACTTCCTACTATCGATCCCGAACGTCGAGAATCGGCAACCGAGCTGTCTTTTGGTGAAGGGGGGGATCAAAACGTTGGATCTATTGTGGGATGTAGAGCTTGATTGCTTTAAATGCTTCTAAGAACGCGAAATAGCCTGTTTATCTCTTTTATCGGACGCTAATGCATGGGACATTTTTAAAAAGTAAACCGTCTCCTTCGTATCATCGCGCGCAGTATTCGTCTATTTCGAAACCGTCAGCAACCCGAAGCTAGTAATCGGACTAGTTGGTTAATACCGGAAGATATACTTGCGGCTAAAATAGCTTTAGTGAAACTTTCTCAAAAGCATTTCTCTCGCAACGAGATAATGTGCCTAGAACGAAAGCAAATTGTTTCTCCTAAAAGCAAATATTATTTCATGAGCGCCTTTATCGCCCAATAGGGTGTACTGCGTGTCGGAGAAAGGCTCGAAAATGCCGCTATACCATTCGGCCAAAAACATCCCATCATTCTGCATAAGGAACATCATCTATCTAAACTCATTGTTAATGATTGTCATCTTAAAAACATGCATGCTTGAATACGTCAGATGACATACCTTCTTTCACTTGAATATTTCATCGTTGGCGTGCATCATTTAATTAAGCGCTGTGTCTATCAGTGCACGACATGTGCTCGGCAGCATGCGTCTCCTTATCTTCAACAGATAGGTAATCTACCGGCGCATTGATTTGAGCCGGGGATTATGTTCGGCAACACAGGTGTAGACTACGCACCTAGGGATCTTTTCTACCGCGTTCTTGGAAGGGAAGAGGCTTTGTTGCTTTGTTTATATGTATGACTACGAAGGCCTTGCACCTTGAAGTTATTTCGGATTTATCATTCTCAGCGTTCATAGCAGCGTTGCGTCGTTTCGTCGCCAGGCGTAGGAAGCGCCGCACGATCTACAGCGGTAAAGGTACCAATTTTGCCGACGCCAGCCAACAACTTCGCGAGTGGGCGAATATGCTGAGGTCCATGGAGTTTTAAGAAGACGTTTCGAACGAGTTAACAACAATTGGCATCAGATGGTATTTTTCTCCTTCCCATGCTCCTCATTTCGGTGGTGTATGGGAGGCTGTGGTAAAGACCATGAAGCATCATTTGCAGAGGGTGTTAGGCAGTATCTACCTCTGTCACATACGTAGAATTTTCCACCGTTTTCTGTCAAATCGAGACCTGTGCCAATTCTAGGCCCTTGGGCACAAGTTTTGAAGGAGATGTAGATCCGTTAACGCCAGCACATTTCCTCATCGCGCGACCTTTGACCGCTGTACCAGAGGCAAATGTTTTGTCCTCAAACGCATCGTTGGTACAGGAGTTTTGACGCAAGTGGTCTCAAGAGCCCAACGATGTCGTGATCATTAAGGACGAAAACTAACCGCCGCGCCGTGCCATTGGCTTATCGGAAAAATTACTTAAACATATCCAGGCCGAGATGGACTTGTACGTGTCACATCGGTTCTCACCAAAAAGGGAGAGTTCAAGCGCCCCCTCTTTAAACTGTGTCCTTTACCTATCGAGTCCAGTTTCAGTAGTAGTTAAAAGGACCTTTCAACGGTGAGAGGATGTTCGTCCAAAGGGCTTGTAAATCACCTTCGTCAAGTTGACGAAATTGTAACATACATATATATATGTATATATTTTTTTGTATAATTGAAAGGTTTAGAAATAAAAGAAATTTAATTTCGATAGTGGTAGACGCGCGTTTTATTGTGTCATACATTCTGGCATATTTTCCTCGATAATATTATTTTTCAGCTCGTAATAAATCCAAAAATATTGGTGGACCACGTCAAAAAACGATTACGTGTACAGGCTCCATATGTATATAAAAGAATATTTTTTTCTAACAAAATTTGTTGAGCATAAAACCTCGACAAACATTTAAAAAAAAAAGTATTTTAAGTTTCATCTAAATACGCCCAATAGCTCTCGAGTTACAAATTTTAGAAAAACGCATGTAATCCCGATTTCGAAAATTCCGAATTTGATTTCGATTTTTCAAAAAATAAATAATAAATAATTACTTATTGGTTTAAAAAATATATATTTTTTTAATATTTTTTTTAAATATGTTTTCTTTTTTAATTTCTAAAATTCTGAATGCTATATTCTTTCGCATGTGAAGTATTGCTCGTGTTTTACTGTACTTAAACAATCTAAGCAGCGCTACAAGCATTTTAGCCATAAACATGGTACGCCATTTTATAGTATTTGTTTATAGTTTGAAGTAAATTGCTCTACTCGTTTAGTTA
This sequence comes from Chalcosyrphus nemorum, assembly GCA_949716465.1. Taxonomy (NCBI): domain Eukaryota; kingdom Metazoa; phylum Arthropoda; class Insecta; order Diptera; family Syrphidae; genus Chalcosyrphus; species Chalcosyrphus nemorum. Next base: position 11,084,866 of record OX454335.1, read on the forward strand.
CACAGGCAGACAAAGCAATCGGCTTATTCTTCGAAATTCTTTGTCATCGTAATGTCAGAATTCTTTTTATAACGAGTTCCATGTTTTTCACAAAAAAAAAATTAAAATTCAATAATATAGTTTCACTTACATATGTACATCACATTTTTCATATCAAAACTTAGTTTAGGTGCTCCTATGCATGATATGAATAATATTTCCTTCTATGTAATGACAATATAAAACGTCCGGAATACTACTGTAGGAGGCCCTCCTCGCACTTGCCCAATTTTTTAAATCGCAATATAGTCCACACCAGACAAATGCCGAGATAATGGATTTTCGAAAGAAAAATGTGGGCGATGATATAAATACATGGTGTATATATATGTGTATGTAATATATATGTGTTTTGATAATCAAGAACAACTTTAAGCCTTAAATTCTCTGTAGAATGTGTAGAATATGGGAGATATATTGAATAGTACCTTGGCATTTGGCCAATCAAAATCTTACTTACAGATTTTTATGAAATGAAATAATTTTCTATTTTCATTAAAGTTTGCAATCAACAAAAATTTACTTTATGTTAAATTTTACATCATCACTCAATCACTGAGGGAAAAAAACGAAGCAATACGGAGTAATATACATTTGTCATTACGCATTCCAAACTCACTTAAAATCTAATTATTGAAATGAAAACGTAAACGTTTTGAGTACAAAGATTTAACATTGTGTCACAAACATTATCGTTATGCTGACGAGGACACTTTTACTATGATATTTGTTGCCACAATATGTTGTCCAATACTGGGTGTGCACTTTAATGTCAGAGAATGTATTCAATAGAATTGAAAAGGAGGAGAAGCTGGTAAGTGCTACTGTAGTTTGTGTACATACATAGGTATATTTACATGTAGAGTCGTAAGTTTACACACTTGTGTATATCCTGGCTGCTCTATAGCATCATGTTAGAGGATACTGATTGCACACGTTATTCAATGAACAGGATGTTGGTTAAAATTAATCCAGGTGATTTAATAAATTGCCATTTGTTCTTTTCTCTCCTACAAACATAGTAAGGATGTAGGTGGGTTAGGTCGTGAGTGTGCTGAATTGGTGATCCCAATGAGAATGCAAATAAATGACCATAGAAAGGGACATTGCTTGTGGGTGAGTGTTTTTTGCTTCTACAACAACTTACATATGTACATATTTTTAAACACAGAATGCAGAGTAGGATTAAATTGAGCATTCAATGCATGAAGATTAGTAAATAAAAATCTTATAATCTTTCCAATCTATAAGACACACGCTTGACATTCCCACGATTTTAATTTTAAATACCAAATTGTTAGAACTAAACATTTAGTCTCAAATTATTTTACTTGCTTTCTTTACTTAGGTCCTTTAGGCTCTTTGGGACATAGAGGCAACACCTGCGCATTCCTAACTCATTCCTAAAGAGTCCGCTTCCTCCTCAACTGTTCTGCGCCACGTTTGCCTATGGCGTCCAGCTATTCTACCTGCTTGGCTGAGTGGATTCCATTACATTTTAGAGAATTCAGGCTATGGAGTAATTTTAGAAGAAATTTAAAGAAAAACTTAGCTAGGGGAGAGCTAGCGGTATGTCTGGTCAATAACGAGCTTCTTCCGACTCACGGGCAAGGTCGGTCGTAAACACTTGCCTTATGCTGGTATATTGGCTCTGCCAGGGCGGACTAACCCCCTCCGAAATATTAGTGGGAACCAAATTTTAAAAATGAACAAGCAAACAGAAAACCAAAAAACAAAAAACAGAAAATGAAAACAACGACGACATGACCTAACACGACAAAAATGGCTACAAACCATAGACGACGACCCTTCAAACATACCAAGCAGCAGTTCATCTCAACTGGCAACTCCTCTCAATACTTTTGATATGCTTCATATCAACAGCACGGAGGAAGAATCTCACTCTTCTCCCAGTGCAAACAACGTAGGCCCCGACACAGAGCACGAACTGCTGAACGTATCAGAAACGGAATTTGAAACCGACGAGGTGATTCTGAAACCAGCCCAAACCTTTAAGCATGAGAGAACTCTTGGCTACATCAGGGCCTCCCGAAGGTTTCTAAAAAAGATGAGTGTAAAAGAGAGAGCATCCCTCAGTGACAGAGACAGGGCTTTCATCAAAATGACAAAAACGAGATCCTAAAAGCTATGATGGCACACATTGAAGACGGTGATCCCCGAGATTAAAAATTCAATGGCGCTGGGTGGCTAAAATAAGTTAAAGTTGTTAGCTGCCGTAGTGACAAGGCACTTGAGTTTCTCACTAGCGCAATCAGAAGAAGCATAACACAAGCTCTTATCCACAACCGCTCTACCGATACGCCATAAAATAAAGCTATGGATTCCACCTCCCGCTCAACATCAGGACGAGTCCATCCTTAAACTTATGGCAATGCAAAATCTGTCAATGCCCATCAAAGAGTGGAAAACAATCCAATCCAGACCATGCATAATCGGATACAGGGTCTAAAGTCAAACCAATATAACCTATCTAGGTACAGCAACGAAGAAACCGTGGCACTGGACGTAGAAAACGGCAAAAATAGTTTACTTCCGCATATTGGAATAAAACCCCCCATCGAGAAATGGCAGAATATGCGCAATCTAAGAACAAATCTCTAGTGATGGGATGTGATGCAAACGCGCATCATATACATAAATACAATGAGGCAGCCGAAACATCAACAAAAGAAGTGAGTCTTTCTTTGAATTCCTTCTCTAAACAAATTTAATTCTGTGCAATCGGTGAAACCATCCCACCTTTCACAATAAAATTAGAGAGGAAATCATAGATCTCACCTTAATCAGCAACATTGACCAGGTAACGATAGATAATTGGAGAGTTTCATCTAAAAATTCTTTCTCAGACCATTTTAGAATTCTCTATGCATTTAATATTCTACCAGTTAAACAAAGAATCTTTCGAAACTCCCTAAAGACAAACTGGGCAGAGTACTCAGAATGGATTAACAGTTGGATACCTCCTCCGTGTGATGAGACACTGCCGAACTGTTCTTCCATTGACTCTGCCATTAAGCTTGTCTCCGGAAAAATGGTCAAAGCCTTCAAAGCCCCATTTCTCGTAATCGCAAACAAACCAAGGTGGACAAGCGAACTAAAAAAGCTTAGAACAGAAGTCAGAAGACCACACAATAAAGCAAGACAAAGTAAACTTGAAGAGCTGCTAGACTACGTAAGATTTTATCCAAAGACTCATCGGTCGCAGGATATCTCTAGAACTCTTAATGGACACTCACTTCCCAGGAAGCACTGAACCGGAACAGAACAAACATATCGTGCAATCTATATCAAACTCCCTCTCTAACGATGAAGAGCTTCAAGGAACTTTTACAAAGCAAAACATAGAATGAGCAGTGAATTCCTTCCAGTCCTATAAGTCAGCAGGTCCAGATAACATCATCCCTGCAATGTTACAGCATGCACTAACCAGAATCTCGCCTTTGCTCAAGATAATCTTCCAAAGTTGTTTTAGGACAGGATACCTACCGAAAAGCTAGAGAAAGGTGAGAGTCTTCATTCTCAAAGTTGGAAAACCCACACACTCTACCGCAAAGGATTTTAGACCAATTAGCCTTTTCTCCTTTCTTTTGAAAACACTGGAAAGAATAATTGATCTACATGTGAGAAATCTTCTCAACGGATGTAACCAATATAAATCTCAACACCTACGCCTACCTTAAGAGGAAGTCAGAGGAGACAGCCCTACATGCAGTTGTATCAAAAATTGAGAAAAGCCTTCACTACAAAGAATTCACTTTGGCCGCCTTTAACAATAAAAGTAGCATTCAATAATGTAAGAACTGAGTTAAACAAGGCGGCTCTTACCGAAGTGAGAGTAGAAGCAAAGATAATAAACTGGATCGACGAAATGCTGAACAGCAAAGAAATCAACGCAGAAATCGGAAAAAGTGTAACAAGGAAAACGGTTAAAAGAGAAACCCCACAGGGAGGAGTAAACTCTCTTTTGCGGTGGCTTCTAGTTGTCAATAAAAATCTAATGAGTCTTAAATCCAAAGGAATCAAAACAGTGGCATACGCAGACGACGTAGTAATCATGACCTGTGGAAAACACCTTCCTACAATCAGCAATATTGTGGAATCTCCTCTGAAAGAATTTTTTTCTTGGGCCGAACTGAACGGTCGAGGTAGAGTATTAACCGCACAAAAACCGAACTAGTTCTGTTCACGAAAAAGAGAAAAATTCGACCTCCCAAAGTTGAACGAGATTTTTCTAAATCTTTCTCCAGAAGCCAAGTATCTAGGAATTATCCTTGATTCAAAGCTCACCTGAAAAGGAACACTAAAAAAATAACGAAAAAAAGGACTAAGCGCCTTCGGCAACCGATGAGGCTTACGATCGCCCGTAACCTATTGGATGTATATACTGCGATCATAAGACCAAATTTTGTCTACGGAACGATTGTATGGTGGAATGCAACAGATAAGGCTAGCTATCTCACCAATCTTACGAAGGTACAACCATTGGCAAGCGTTAGCATAACGGTAGCATAGAGATCAACACCTCAGACAGGACTGGAAATGTTTATCATTCTTCCCCCCTTACGAGTTCGTACGAAGCACAGCTGCCAAATGCGCGATTCGCCTTAGCCATTCATGCGACATGGATCTATACTTCAAAGGCACAGGCCTCTTGATCTCACATACCTTACATAGACTTCAAAACTAAATATTCTGTTATTTTTCCCGACAGACATGATTGTGAAACCAACGCACCAACCAGTGCACAGGATTTCAAATTCTATACAGACGGGTCAAAAATGAACATAGTTTTTTAAGGATCTCTTAATATCTCAGATTCATACAAACTCCCAAATGACTGCGGCATCTTCCAAGCCGAAATCTTCGCCATTGGAAAAGCAGCGCAGACTATACATACATACAAAAGATGGGTTTAGTATCTAGGCTTACTATCTACGTGGACAGTCAAGCTGCTCTCAAGGTATTAGACGGCGTGCTTATTAGACCGAAAGCAGTCTATTTATGTCGCCTAACAATAAATAGAATATGAAACACCCATGAAGTCACTCTTTGCTGGGTTCCCGGACAAAATAATATAGAAGGAAATGAAACAGCGGACGAATTTGCACGAAACGGGTCAACATTAACTTAAGAACTCACCCAGACACAAGTAGCCATCCCATTTGGTGTACTGAAAAAATAAAAAAATAAATAAAAAAAATGCTACAATCCGCCTGGAGCGGATCGTACGATACCTTATCCCTATCTTATTTGGTCGTGTCAGTGGGCGGTGGAAAATGTATTCACAAAATTTTCTATTTTGCCCTATAAACTAATATTTTTACTCGAAAATTAATTTTTGAAGTAAACGCCCCTAAAAAGTGGGCGTGGCCATATACAATTTATAGACGATTTGTAGAGTAAGTAGATATCTACATATTTGCTCAAGTAAGTTTTTTCGAGTTTCATATGAAAATAGTGAAAAAAATTGGGTAAGTGCGAGGAGGGCCTCGTGCAATAGTGTTCCGGACATTTTATATTGTCATTAAATAGAAGGCAATTTATTCATATCCTGCATAGGTACACCTAATACTGGTTTTGATATGAATAATGTAATGTCTTGTACGTAGGTATGTCCTAGTAATACTGAGTTGAGATTCCAGTCCATTTTAATTTACACTTTCAATATAAAACATGGCGTAGCAAGCTTTTGGATAAAAATTAATGTAACGGTACTTTGCTTGTTAAATGGTTTAACTAAAGCAAAACACTGGCAATACTTGACATGCGAAGGAATACAGCATTAAGAGTTTTAAAAATTAAAAAAAAAATATTTCTGAAAAACAAAAATAGTTTTTTAAACTTATTTAGTTTTCAAAAGCAGCATAGAGCTAACATATACGACCCATTCGTGCAAATGACTTAGTTTTTGGAAAATCAAAATCGAATGCAGTAGCAGCAAAAGAAGAGCTTATAGGGAAGTCCATGCGCTCTTCTAAAATCTGTAACTCGGGAACTACTTGGCGGACTTAGATGAAACTTAAGGCTCGTTTCACACTATCCGGTTTTAGCCGTACGGAAAAAAACCGTACGGCGAAATTATTCTAGTGGTCCGAAGAAAAGCATGGCCCCTTTCACATTACACAGTTACGGCAAAATGCCGTCACGATGCCGTGTAGCAGCCGTGCACTGCCACTGCAACTAACGGCGACCGTACGGCTACCGATAACGCAGTGGTGTACATAACCAAATGCGCGCTTTCACATTTGCCGGCTTTAAATCGTACGATCAGTTGTCTTCAAGCCAGTGTAGTTACACAGCACTTAATCAGAAACTAAGCTTGCGATGGAAAAAAGCCGTTTTTCAAATGTTTGGCGAGCTTTTTTGTTCAACAAATTTTGCCAGAAAAAAATATTTCTTACATATATGGAGCCCTTGCTAAATTCTCTTTAATCTGATATGCCACATGATGGTGCCTTCATACAAGGTGCCCAAAAAAGGGCTCCCAAAAGAAATTCATTGCCGCCATCTTGTGCAGGCTTCCACATAATGTATACATAGCGAAAGTTTCAGCTCTCTATGTCTAACGGTTCAAAAGTTACAGGGCTGTGACAGACTGACGGACAGACGGACAGACAGACACCGTATCAAACCCATAAGTGTTCCGTCTTACCTTTTAAGGTCCGGAACACTAAAAAGTGTTTTTTTTGAAAAATGGGCGTGTCAGTGGGCGGATTTTAAAAATTTTTATACCCTATCCTAAGGGTATATTAAGTTTGATACATAGTTTGTAACATAGAGAAATATTACAGATAGACCCAATAAAGTATATATATAAATGATCAGCATCACTAGCCGAATCGATTGAGCTATGTCCGTCCGTCCGTCCGTCCGTCTGTCCGTCCTGAGATATTAAGAGATCCTTAAAAAACTCCACCTCCGGTTCCTATGTTCATTTTTGACCCGTCTGTATAGAATTTGAAATCCTGTGCACTGGTTGGTGCGTTGGTTTCACAATCATGTCTGTCGGGAAAAATAACAGAATATTTAGTTTTGAAGTCTATGTAAGGTATGTGAGATCAAGAGGCCTGTGCCTTTGAAGTATAGATCCATGTCGCATGAATGGCTAAGGCGAATCGCGCATTTGGCAGCTGTGCTTCGTACGAACTCGTAAGGAGGGAAGAATGATAAACATTTCCAGTCCTGTCTGAGGTGTTGATCTCTATGCTACCGTCCGTCTGTGTGTCACCAGTTTTTGGGCCTTAAATTTTGAGCTAGGTTGATGAAATTTTGTATACGAGGTTTTTGGAAAAGTAAGCAGTACAAGTGTAAACAATTTTAAAATCCGCCCACTGACACGCCCACTTTTCAAAAAAATCACTATTTTCATATGAAACTCGAAAAAACTTACTTGGGCAAATATGTAGATATCCACTTAATCTACAAATCGTCTATACATTGTATATGGCCACGACCACTTTTTAGGGGCGTTTACTTCAAAAATTAATTTTCGAGTAAAAATATTGTTTTATAATGCAAAATAGGAAATTTTGTGAATACATTTTCCACCGCCCACTGACACGACCAAATAAGATAGGGATAGGGTATCATACGATTCGCTTCAGGCGGATTGTAGCATTTTTTACTGGTTTCACTTATATTGCTTACTTTTTCAAAGACCTCGTATACAAAATTTCATCAATTGACTAATTAATATACCTAAGGGTATATTAAGTTTGAAACATAGTTTGTAACATAGAGAAATCTTACAGATAGACCCAATAAAGTATATATATAAATGATCAGCATCACTAGCCGAGTCGATTGAGCTATGTCCGTCCGTCCGTCTGTGTGTCACCAGTTTTTGGGCCTTAAATTTTGAGCTAGGTTGATGAAATTTTGTATACGAGGTTTTTGGAAAAGTAAGCAATACAAGTGTAAACATTTTTAAAATCCGCCCACTGGCACGTCCACTTTCCAAAAAAATCATCTTTTTTCACTATTTTCATATGAAACTCGAAAAAACTTACTTGGGCAAATATGTAGATATCCACTAAATCTACAAATCGTCTATACATTGTATATGGCCACGCCAACTTTTTAGGGGCGTTTACTTTATAAATAAATTTTCGAGTAATAATATAAGTTTATAGGGCAAAATAGAAAATTTTGTAAATACATTTCCCACCGCCCACTGACACGACCAAATAAGATAGGGATAAGGTATCATTCGATCCGCTCCAGGCGGATTGTAGGATTTTTTCACTGGATTTATTTGACGGATTACACAACCGGTTAGGGCAACTTACGAGAATCAACTGCCTTTTTGTTTCTCTCTCAAAAAATATCGTAGAAGGAAAAGTGCTGTACGCCTTCGTCGCTGTAATAATCACTAAAGGCTGTCGAAGTAAAGGCCGTTCCCCGGTCCGAGATTATCCTTCTAGGGTTACCAAAGGTCGTAGACTGCTTCTTTAGCTTCTCGATCACCTCGCTGGATCCGGTGCTCCTGACAGGGTATAACCAAGTGAATTTGGAAAAATCATCTACCACTACAAGCAAGTGATTGTATCGTTTCTGTGTTTGCTCCATCGGTCCCACGTGATAGACGTGAAACGTTACAAGTGGCCTGTCCTCCTTACCAATTGGTGTCAACAGTCCTTCCCTTTGTCCGGCTTTAGCTTCAGAGATAATACACTTGATGCATCCTTTCACAACGTTAACAACCTTTTGAGACAGTCCTGGGATGTAGAACGTTTTTCCACTAAACCTCGTGCCTTTTTAACCGAAAAATGCCCTTGTTGATGCGCTAGGCTGATTACCTCTTGTTCCATTGGCGATGGTACGACGATAAGCTCCCTCACCGGATCTTTATACAGTACTCCAGCTTTAAGATAGTAGTCCTCAAACATCTCCATTTCCAGAATCTTTATCACGGCCCTTATCCAAGTGTCTTTTATATGCGCCCCTCTGATGCGGTGGTTTAATGACTCCGCAATTACTAGGCAAGAGACTCTACTCAAAGCGTCCACAGGTTGCAACTTTGTCCCCGACCGATGCTCAATTTCGTAGTCAAAGTCTTGGAGGAACATTGCCCACCTAGATACTCTTAGAGGAATATCTTTCTTTTTCATCGTCATGACAAAAGCATTACAGTCGGTCACTACTGGATGGTCACTTACCCCATCACATATACCATCCACTTTTTTAAGGCTTCTATGACGGCTAGTACCTCTACTTCGTAGGAATGATATTTTTCCTCCACTGCAGAAGTCTTCCTGCTCATGTACTGCACAAGATGGTATTGTTGATCATCTACATCCATCTGTAATAGGACCGCACCATAACCGTGCATGCTGGCGTCTGTGTGGATCTCGGTTGGTGCCTGAGGATCGAACAACTTTAGCACAGGTGCACTAATTAACGCTTCCTTTAGCTGTTCAAAGGCTAACAGCTCTTCCATGTCCATCTTAAACCCGATGTCCTTGCGCAACAAGTCCGACAATGGCTTAGCTATTATCGCGTACCCCTCTATGAACCGTCTGAAATACGACGTAAGTCCCAAAAATCGACGAAGCGCTTTCTGGTTTACTGGTATCAGGTAGTCTTTCACGGCTCTAGTCTTCTCCTCGGATGGCTTGATGGCGTTATCCTGAATGACGTAGCACAAAAATGATATTCTTCTCTTTAGGAACTGGCACTTTCTCCACTTATCCTGTAAACCGTACGCTGAAGCTACTTCCAGAACCGTTCTCAACTTTTCTATATCCTCCTCTTCATCATTCGATGGGATTACAAGATCATCCATGTAGACAACTATTACACCTGCTTGACTTCATCCATCACTACCATTGGAAAGTTGTCCCTGACTATCTTTTCATTGAGTCGCCTGTAGTCGCAACAGAGCCTTTTAGTTCCATCCTTCTTTGAAACCAAAACAATCGGAGACGCGTACTCAGACCAACTTGGTTGAATGATCTTTTCTGCTAACCACTCTTCCACTTGTTCTCGCACGATTTTCTGATCCGCGTAGGCCATTCGTCTAGGTCCTTGGAAAATTGGGACCTCATCTCTCAGTACCAGTTTCATCGTGATTGGCGGTTCTTCATTTCCGACTGGACAATAATTTTCGACCAACTGCAACACCTTTCCCTTCGTCTCGCTATCTAGATGATCCACTTCCAGGGTTGGTTCCCTACTGAACGCTCCCTCCTCCGCTGACAAACATATTGCTGCAAATTCTCCAACAAACTCTGGTACCTCCAGTTCGTTACCACCTTCCACAGCTGGCAATGTACCCACGGCTTCTCTTCGGAGTGAAGTTCTATGTCCACTCCTTCCTTTCACACTGCATGTCTCGCAATGTCCTCTGTCTACCCCAACACCAACTCTGTATTCTACGCTAGTGCTTCCGCTACTATCTCGAACCTTCTCCGGTTTGTTCAGCATCCGTCCCAACTGGTTTCTTCTTAAAAACTGCACCTTCAGCTGTTATCTCAACGTTGACGTCCGTCAAGATATCATTAGCGATTACTGCAGAGTACTGAGTACTTGATCTTCCCCGTCTCTAGATAAACCTAAATGTAAGAGGAGCCTGTTCTGTAATGTTTCTTTTCCGTCCTGTAGTTGATAAGTTTAATTGTCCTAACCGTTCTTTTAATGCGTCTACAGTCAGAGCTAAAACCGTATCCCTCTCCATTTTAATTTAATTTATTCCTTAATATATTTATTACAAATAATTTATTTAAAATCAACGACAGTATAATATATTTGCTCTACTGGCAGTGACTGTATATAAAACAAATATATCTTACCGAACAGTTGTGCAGTTACCCTATTTGGTTTTTCTTTATCTTTTTCTTTATTTCGCCTGCTTTACTGCTTTTCTGGATCTCGTTCCCCTTCTTTGCCGTTGCGTGTCTCAGTTTGAACACTGTACTCTGATGCTGTCTCCCTCTCTCTCTCTCACGTTCTCTGGCAGGTTTTCCGTTGGAGCACACAACCACGGTTCGGTTTTTTTTTTTTCAATGTTTTGCAACGGATTTGTTGATACCGTTGTGAACAAATTTCCTCTGGAATTTTCGCCGACCGCTTTAAGTTGATGCCCTTTTCTCTTTATACCTTTTCCTAAGGGTACATATATTAAGTTTGATACATAGCTTGTAACATAGAGAAACATTACAGATAGACCCAATAAAGTATATATATAAATGATCAGAATCGCTAGCCGAGTCGATTGAGCTATGTCCGTCCGTCCGTCCGTCTGTGTGTCACCAGTTTTGGGGCCTTACATTTTGAGCTAGGTCGATGCCAAAGTAAGCAAGACAAGTGTAAACATTTTTAAAATCCGCCCACTGACATGCCCACTTTTCAAAAAATCTACTTTTTCTGTATTTTTATATGAAACTCGAAAAAACTAACTTAAGCAAATAGGTAGATATCATTTTAATCTACAAATCTTCCATACATTATATTCGGTCACGCCTATGTTTTAGGGGCGTTTTTATAAAAAAACGGTTCTTCGACGTTTTTATTAGAACATTATAAGTCCTAAGGAACAAAATGCAGTACATATTGCAAAAAAAATTTAAATCCGCCTACTACCACGCCCACTTATTGAGAAAATTCGTGTTTTGGAATAATTTGATAAGAAATTGAAAAAAAAAAAAACTTTTGTATACAGGAAAGGGATATGGTATCATACCATCCGCTCTAGTTTTATGCAGAGTTGTTGCCCTTTACACTTTGTTTGTTCTTAAGTTCTTTGATTCACTTTTTACTTTTTTTTTAGTATGCAGTGTTGTTGCCTTTTACACTTTTAATTTCTTGATTTCTTAATTTCGGCTGAGCCCCCAATTTGTAGAATCAATATACATATGTATTTGCAAATAAAACAAGTGTTCAACGTTATTATTTTATTTCACGTATATCTCAATAATATATTCTATGGACATTTCTTTTTATTTGACGGATTACACAACCGGTTAGGGCTTATGAGAATCAACTGCCTTTTTGTTTCTCTCTCAAAAAATATCGTAGAAGGAAAAAAGGAATAGAAGGAATACGATTTTCTGACTGTTAATTTGTGTATGAGTATGTGTATGTATGTGTGTGTGGTCTCGTCTGTCCGTAGTGTATTGTGTCGTTTGTTTAGCTCGAACCTACATGTATGTAGCCTTTTCCGTAAAAAAAGTACCTAAATTTATGTATAATATTTTAATAAAATTACTCCAAAAGAATTTTATTTCAAAAAGTTAGCGTATTTTTGAAAAATTTCAACACATACTCAAGGTTGCTTCTAAGGATTGATATTATTTGATTGAAATCTATGAAAAACAGTTACAACAGTTTTTAAAACCGCCCCTAATAAGTGGGGTAGAGCATATACAATATATGGAAGATTTGTAGAGTAAGTGAATATTTACATATTTGCCTAACATATTTGAAAAGTGGGCGTGGGCTCAGTGGTTAGTGCGTTGGACTACTGCGCAAGGGGTTCTAAGTTCGAATCCAGAAAAATACCATCAAAAGTTTTTTCATGGCCCCACCTCTTGCGAGCGTCTGACAAACATCCAAGAGTATTTACTGTCATGAGAAAGCTTCTCAAAAACCCCTCTGCCCTTCGGATACGGCGTAAAACTGTAGGTCCCTTCTGTATGTGCCGAAATGTATACCACGCACAACATGTACAGTTGTGAGAAGCTAGCCCTTGGCCCTCTATGGGCTGCTTACGGGCTAATATTTATTTATTTTTTTATTTGAAAAGTGGGCGTGACAGTGTTCGAATTTTAAATTTTTTTTTTTTTTTTTACAATTGTATTACTTACTTTCCCAAGGACTTCGTATACAAAATTTCATCAACCTGGCTCAAAATTTAAGGTTTGAGGTGACATACGGACGTATGGACGGAAAGACAGACATGGCTCAATCGACTCGGCTACTGATCATTTATATACATATATACATCATGTGGACCATTTTTAATAAACTATGTATGAAACTTAATATACCCTTAGGAGAGGGTATAAATATATGTTTAAAGGCAATTGATAGACTATCACACGATCCGCTCCAGACGGATTGTAGCATTGTCATATTTTTTACTTACTTACTTATTTAGGTTCTTTAACCCGTTGGAGGCCTAGGGCGTCAACAACGCATTCGCGCGATCTGATTCGTATTTCTGTAACGAGTTTAAACTTAAGCTTGTTAAGCTTTAAACATTCCTTTTAGCATTCGGAACGCAGATTTGGATTTCCCGATTCTGCAGCACAGATCCAGGTCGGTGCCACCACGCTTTGCGTGTGTGGTCTTCTTCGTAGGTATAGAAAGTTGTTAACTTTCTCGACTTCCTGTTCGGCAATGTTAAGTTGGGCGCTGTGCTAATTTTGAGCCTCAGCTTGTAGATTGTGGTCCATGAGATGGAGGGCCATTATTCGTTGTGAAAGTAGAGAAACATCGTCAGCGTAGTCTAGGTGTTTAAGGTATATCTCATAATCCAGCGAAGTCCATACTTTCCTTTCGTCAGTGGTGCACGGAAAACACTGATAACCACCAAAAATTCCAGGTGTGACAGTATGCATCCTTCACATACTCCGCCTTGGACTTCTTTTGACACCGTGCCATTGTACGAGACGTGACACTTACTGCCCTCATACTTAGCCTTAATAATAACTATGAGTATTCTGAGATACCTCTCCTGCGCTGAGACAACCAGATAGCATCTCTATTAAAGCTGTCGAAGGGCTTCTCAAAGTCGATAAACAGCAGTTGGAGCGGTGACCTGTACTGACAACATATTGCTCAATTATGATCCGTAAAGGTATATATGACGTGAATCGCGTGAATCACACTACACTGCAATTCTTTGTTCTTCTCCCGATATTAGTGTAAAAAACATATGAAAATGCTACAATCCGTCTAGAGCGGAGTCTGTATACAAAAGTTTCTTTTACTTACACCGATACGTAGTATAGGGCAAGTTTTGGATTCGTGAAAATTTTCGATCTCGGGATTTTGATAAATTCTGATATTACCTTTATAGAGAAGGCGAAAAAATTGGGTCTGAAAATTCTGTCTGTCAGCGAGGCTACAGCCTAAACGCGTGAACGGATTTTGATCAAACTTCCTTTCTAGGGTCTGTGGGTCCCTAATATGAACGGTACTTTACTTAAGGCCAATTTAACAATAATCAGATTTGCTGGAAAACGGTTCCTACGAATTTTTTAAATTTAAAATTCGGCTAGTTTGGCAAAGTGCTATAAGATGGCGTACCACTTTTTTGGCCAAAAGCGTTAATGCCGGTGCTTTACTAATAGCCAAATAGGTAAAAAACTGATTTGCTGGAAACGGCCATACCGATTTTATTTAATCTTTATGCTGAATTGAGTTTAGATACATGCTATAAAATGGCTTACAACATTTTGGCCAACATTTTTCCTAACGGCACTTAAGGCCACTTTGGTTAAAAGCTGGTTTGTTATAAAACAGGTCAACCGATTTCATTCAAATCTAAGGTGTGTATAAAACTGTGCTAATGCTAACAGATGGCGTCCCAAATTTTTGGCTGAAATTGATAATAACGGTACTTTTCTTAGGATCAAGCGGTTTTAGCCAATTTGCTCGAAAACGGCTCTAACGATTTTGTTTAAATTTAATATTCATGCTAGTCTTCTGAAGTCTAATAAAGTAGCGTACCACGTTTTTGGCCAAAATGTCTTAGAACGGTACTTAACTTATAGCAATAAAACTTAACAAAAAATCGTTTTACTCGAAAACGGCTCTAAACATTTGGATTAAATTTCATATTTGAGCTAGTCTATACAAATGCCAAAAAACGTGGTAAGTTTTTGGCTAAAAAAGCTCATAACAGTACTTAACTTATTAACTGGTTTTGGAAATATGGGCATTTTTCGGTTAATATTCAATGGATTTTGGCCAAAATCAAACGTGAGTAAGATTTAATGAATACAAAAATATGGCATTTCAATTTATGAACAATTTAAAAAAAAAATATTTGTTCATATATTTTTTTTTAAAGTTCATTCATTTCCAACTAACAGCTCAAAGGTGCAAGTACGTACGACCCAGTCGTGCACTATATTTTAATATCTTACCAAATTACTCCAAAACATGAATTTTCCCAATAAGTGAGTGTGGTAGTTGGCGGATTTTAAAGTTTGTTCGATATATACGGAATTTTTTTCCTAGAAGTGATATTGTTCTAATAAAAACATCAAACACGGTTTTCTGATAAAAAATATGAAAAGGCTACAATTCGTCTGATGCGGATCGTGTGATACCCTATCCTTTTTCTAAGTGTCTTTCTTTTTTAAAATTATTCCAAAACATGAGTTTTCTCAAGAACTGGGCATGGTAGTGGGCGCCCTTAAAACGAAGGCGCGGTCATATACAATGTACGGAAGATTTGTAGAGTAAGGAAATCTCTACATATTTGTCTACGAGTTTCATACAAAAATACTGAAGAAAATTAATTTTTCGAAAAGTGGGCGTGTCAGTCGGTGGATTTTAAATTTCTTTACACTTTTTCTGTCCCGATGTCCACAGACCTCGCGTATAAAGTTTCATTGACCTAGCTCAAAACTTAAGGCCCAAAAACTGGTGACATGGGTCGAAGAGCAATTAGCTGCTGCATTCGCTCTGTATCGCTAAACTGTTCTTTTAAAAGCGAGACAGCCGCATCATAGCACATCTCCATTGAGGAAAAACCTTCGATAACCTTTTTAGCGTTACCCACCAATACACTCTCAAGGTAATTAAACTTAGCAGACGATGTTAAACCAATATTTTCATAAACTTTGGTACGGAACTGATCTTAGAACGGTAACCATTCTTGAAAATTGCCATCAAACTTTTTTACCGTTAAAACCGTCAGCTTAACTGAACTGTGTATGATACCAGATGAGTTAAGAGATGAGTCGTTAAGGTTTGCTGTCTTGGGTGTCTGCTCCTGTCCAAGCTTAGCTAAGCGCGTATTTAGTTTAGCAAGTGTTCCTGTGGCAGAGTCTTGGTACTCTGCAGCTTTTCCAAACTCTCTGTCCAGATCTTCATCTTTTAGGAGGCTTTTATTCCTTACCTCCTGATTGGTAGTGATGAGACTTGCGTGTGCTGCTGTCAAATGCTGGATATAGGAAATTAATTCTTCCTCAATGTCGTCAAATTGGTCCTCGTCTTTTTACTGCGATTCAAGCGAATTTAAATATTCAGTGGCAGACTTAACAATTTTCTTCTTTTTTTTACGTTGAATATATTTCTAAATGGAGATAATTTCTGTATGCCTTTTGATCCCGGGTTTCAGCTCCATGTAAAAACCAGTGAAAAATGCTACAATCCGCCTGGAGCGAATCGTATGATACCCTATCCCTATCTTATTTGGTCGTGTTAGTGGGTGGTGGAAAATGTATTCACAAAATTTTCTATTTTGCCCTATAAACTAATATTTTTACTCGAAAATTAATTCTTGAAGTAAACGCCCCTAAAAAGTGGGCGTGGCCATATACAACGTTCAGACGATTTGTAGATTAAGTGGATATCTACATATTTGCTCAAGTAAATTTTTTCGAGTTTCATATGAAAATAGTGAAAAAAAGTGATTTTTTTGAAAAGTGGGCGTGTCAGTGGGCGGATTTTGAAAAATTTTACACTTGTATTGCTTACTTTTCCAAAGACCTCGTATACAAAATTTCATCAACCTAGCTTAAAATTTAAGGCCCAAAAACTGGTGACACACAGACGGACGGACGGACGGACGGACAGACGGACGGACATAGCTCAATCGACTCGGCTAGTGATGCTGATCATTTATATATATACTTTATTGGGTCTATCTGTAATATTTCTCTATGTTACAAACTATGCATCAAACTTAATATACCCTTAGGATAGGGTATAACAAATGTTATATGTGCGAAATCTCCGGCTGAAAACTCTAATATCAAAAGACGGAGACTAATGTTAGTTTAGAAATGTAAAGATTTATTTGCTCGCTTTTTTCGAGTTATAAAGAGCATCTAACTTAAAGAAAAAGAACGCATGATTACTTAATACAGGGTGTCCCACTTAAGCAGTATAATCCTTTAAGGGATGATTCCTGAAGTTCCGCCGAACAAAATATTGTATGGGAGGGGGTGGTCTATTCTCACCCCATTTCAAGTTATAGCCCACCAACGCTATAACTTCTAATTTATTATAGGTACAAAACAGGTTTTGTAATTTACCTAATAAATGTTTTTTTTTTATGAAATTTTTATCCCTGAAAAATTTCCTAAAAATTATGTGAAGCAACTTTTTTACGTACGATCAACAGAAATTGTAGTAAAAGCCATTTTTTGTAGACAAAAATGGGGTCAAAAAGAAGTGTTCGACAATTAACTGTTAACTGCATTGTTCATAGGTACCATACCAACCATTTTTGTCTAAAAAAAATGGATTTTACTACAACTTGGGGACAAATGAATGAATGACTACAGGACACCCTTGCTCCAAAAACTAGAAGCAGAATACACCAAAAAACATCGCCTAGAGATCAGGACATTCTAGGAATGAACAGGGAAAACCGTTATTTATCGAACAGTATCAAGGGTGCTCAAACGAATGTGATTAAATGCAAGGTATTCTGTAAATACAATACTCTTAACCCAATGTTGCCTGAGAGCAACTTCGTTACTTCATCCCCATAATACCAAACGATGTGATTGATTTTGTTCCAAATGCGAAAATGGATTAAAAGGTTGATGTTTTCTTCAACGAAATCTAAGCACGTCATACATACGGATCGTATGATACCCTATCCCTTTCCTGTATAGAAGCTTTTTTTTTAATATCTTATCAAATTACTCCAAAACATGAATTTTCTTAATAAGTGGGTGCGGTAGTGGGCGGATTTTATTTTGTTATCAATATATACTGTATTTTATTCCTTTGAAGTGATACTGTTCGAATAAAAACGTCAATAACAGTTTTTTTTATTAAAAAACGCCCCTAAAATGTAAGCGTGGTCAAATATAATATATGGAAGATTTGTAGAGTAAAAATATATCAAAATACATTTACCTACTTACTTAAATAAGTTTTTTCGATTTTCCTATCAAAATACTGAAAAGAATTAATTTTTTGAAAAGTGGGCGTGTCAGTGGGCGGATTTTTAAAATTTTTACACTTGTATTGCTACTTTTTCAATGACCTCGTATACAAATTTTAGCTCAAACTTAGCTCAAAATCGAAGGCCCAAAAACCGTTGACACCAAACGGACATACATAGCTCAATCGACTCGGCGAGTGATGTTGATCATTTATATATACACTTTATTGGGTCTATCTGTAATATTTCTCTAAGTTACGAATTATGCATCAAACTTAATATGCCCCTAGGATAGGGTATAAAAAAACATGTATATGTACATAGATCCAAAGTGATTATTAAATTGAATACTAAAACAATAGATAATATGATTTCGAAATCAAATTCTTCATTTTGGCTCTATCAATAGAGTGAGGGTTGATTGAAATTAAACTTTCATACAATAGGAATCATCGTGTTTTTACTAAAATTGACGGATATTAAATTTTTTTCAACTGACGTTTTTCTGCAATTGCTTGGTAAACTTTGAGCACTTTAAAGCAAATATGCCATTTTAAGCATTGCAAGCTTTCACTTGCAAGCTGTTCTTTGTTGCGTCCATACACGCAAGTTTGCAAAAAGTGCGTGTGCATTTTATTTAAGTTAAAAATCAAAATCTACGAAAATTTTCAAAAAAGACACTTACAAAAAACACTTAAGCACAAATCAAAGAATCAGGAAAAAATAACATTGTATAAGATAACCTATAAGTCGCTTTTAGAACTGCCCAAGTTTGTTTAAAAGCATCATCTCATAAAAGCTAAACCAGGATACATAGAGAGCATTGAGTTTTGTAATTTGTAATTTACTTATTTAGCTTTATAAGCCATTTAGTGTAAAATTTAGGCCATAATACACATATATATATATAACTTATTTCGTATAAAATTTTGATATAAATACATATATGTAGTTCCATACCAACAGATTTGGGGACCTGCATGGCGAATGATCGGGAAACTAATGACTGTCCAACACATGGATTGTACCAATAGCGTTACAATCAAGTTCGTAATGGAGTGCTTACTTTACCCCCTCGTGGTGGTCCCCGGGCAACTGCATGTATAAACCCTTATACATGTAGGCCAAAATTGCAATGCGAGATTTTCGAGAGTTTTATGCCTAACCTGGGCCAGCAATTCGCGTTACCGAAACTCTACTCGCTACGGAAACCGACATAATGCCTCGGATAAGGACTGATCACACGTTGACGACCTTTGGCTATCGTACCCGGACAAAGATTGGAATGTGAAGACGCTTCTTGACTCTCCGAGTGAAGGACCACGCCAGATTTTTTCAATTAGAGCATGAGCTCATGCGATATAAGCTGGACATATTGCGAGTAAGCGAGATACGATGGTTAGATGATTTGTTTACTTCTGCAACGCAAATCGTCTTGTCATAGGTGGCACCATGTTTGAGCACAAGACCTGCCATAAAATCAGTTGGGTGTCAACTGACAGGCAAGCAAGTAGTCTTCTATACAGTCGAAACAGTCGAGGAGCGGACATGAGATCGGTACGAGATCACCATCTTATGATTACGGATGTAACTATTTTGTAAATATACCTTATCGAGGATTTTTGACATTTTTGTCTTAATATAATTTGAATCATTTCTTTAAAATCACAATGTTTTTCCTAACAATTTCATGCAATTTATTTAACCTGTATTTGGGTTTATTGAAATAGTTATCATATGTGTATATAAATTGGTCGTTGGGTCGAAGAAGACGGAATTATGGGCTTATGCCCAAACATCAGTTCATACGGCGTGAACTTTGTAGTACTTTGTCCTATTTATCTTGGTATACATTTATACCATGCTTTGAAGAATCCTTAATTTTCGAATGACTCCGTTCTAACGCTCCATAACCCTGCGGATGATAAACAGTAGCATGGAGTTGCTTCATATGAAAGAGTTTTAAAAATTCTTTAGGTAAGTTTTAGTAAATTTTATGCGACTGTTTCAGCTTTGTGATCCTTGATTGCGTATGCTTGTCTAGATTTTGTAAGATCATCTTGCAGTGTAAGTATAAATCGATTGCCATCTACAGTGATAGACAATGGTCCTACTATGTATAAGCTAAGTCTATCAAGTGGTTGATTTGAAGTTGATGTTACCTCCATTAGAGGTTTATAAGTACTTTTTAATACCTTGTTCCTTTGGCAGTCAATAATACCGATCTTTAATTCTATTATATGTTTTGTGGTTTTTCTTGAGTACAAAAGGTATAATATTAATAATAATCTTTAATTCTATTATATGTTTTTTTTCGAAAACCAGAATGCCCAGATTTGAATCATATGATAATATATGTATAATAAAGAAGTAGGGGAGACTGGGTACGATTGAAACAATTTTTCTTCTATCGACCATAGCACTGGCAAAGATAAATATTTTTTTTATTAATGCACAGTCTTTTTTTGGGTTCATAGTATGCTTTTTAAGCTATACATACATTTTAAGGAAAAAAGTCATAGAAGGGGCGGTTGAAACAATGAATGGGGTCAATTGAAACATGTTGAAATGAAATGAAATCTTACGTTGTATCGTATTTAATTAATTTTTTATTTGAAGAAATGCCACACTTTAACAATATTTTATCTGCTCGTATAATATGGCTCCAAACAAATGATAGTACTCCTCGTCTTCTGAACATGAAGATTCTTCTGAGGTTTTATTTTTTTAGGTTTTCGTAGTCTTTTTTTGTGTTATATATTCCAGTTGTCCAGAAATCCGGTTTGTAAGTTGGTCTATGTTAACGCTATTGGCATAACCGATGCCACAATTCCAGGAATGTCGTAGATCGTCATTGGATGATTTCTCATCCAGACGTCACAACTCGAGTTCACTGCTTTTTTGAGTGGGCCATACGCGAAAAAGCGAGTAGAGGCTGAAGCTTGTGCGAACAATCCCATGGTGCACTGTTGTTCTCCTCCGGAAGCATCTCGCTTTCGAATCAATCTTAAGTGAGAGCTATAATAATTCACTCCATGGGTCTTTGCCGAATTCCGCAATGAACTCCCTGCTTTCACCTGGTCATTATCCGTTGTGTAGGCTGACAAGTCCACATTTCCTCTCGTAGTCTTCCTTACACGTACTCGGGGCATCTTTAACACATAAAAAACTGTAAACGCATTGTTTCAACCGTCCCCATAAAAAGTGTTTCAACCGTGCTTAGCCCCGTTTTTTAACAAAAGAAGATCCAAAACAACATACACAACTCAGAAACGTTTCTGGATATCACTTTATTATATTCGAAACTCTTTTCTGCACACAAAAAAATAACACTCAACACTCTCACTTGAGTACTATTCACACAACAAAGAAAAATAAAAAAAATAAAAAACTTACTTTTACTTGTCAAACAAATTAAGACCTCCCTGTCCACAACCGAGCAATACGACGATCATACCAAGACTCAATATCGTGAATAAACTGGTTTCTGCTTAATTCTCTCTCAGTACTCATACACATTACGCGAACTGTTTCTGACATATTTGCTTTGTGTCAACCGTCTTGTGTTTCAACCGTACCCAGTCTACCCTAACGCTCAGTTGTTAACATGTACGCGTTCAAATAAATAATAATAACAAAATAATACTTCACAATACTAATACCAAAATCAAAAATTGTAATCAACTGCTGTTCTAAGCTGAGTCGAACTTAAAAATTATTTTAAATCTCAAGTGAAAAAAAAAGAAAGACTACAGTACCGAGAATAATTTTTCATACAAGCCTTACTTTAAGTAAGACTTTCTCATTTTATAATGTAAAAATATGCTATATTGGGTTTTAGGTACATAATTCTATAGAACAAAAAAAAAAGGCTTATTGTAAAAATAAAATCTACTACTCAATAATTTTTTCCTCAAAATGGGATGAGAAAAATTTTCATACATTAAGGATTTGGCAATCTTACAGAATACCATATGTTAGATTGCGAAATAACTTTAAATTGTGTTTTCAAGGTACATAGTAAAGGTGAAAATGGAAGAAATGGTAAAAACTCTCGGAAACACTTCGATCGATAACAGACCTCTGGAAATTTTTCACAGAAAATTCGAAAAACATTACGCGAAGTAGAAAATTTATTAATTTTAACCCATTCTAAGTTCAAGGTATGGATAGAGTAAGGGAGGCATATATGGACCACCAATGTTATTTTTGCAAATAAAATACAGATAATGTAAGTTTTAACATTTCTCTTTGTTTTAAAAAATAAACTAGAATAATATAATACATAACTAATAACAAAAAAATTAATTCAAATAAAATAAGAAAAATTAAATAAGAAAGTAACACAAAAACATAAAAAAAAATTGGGCAAGTGCGAGGAGGGCCAAGTGCAATAGTGTTCCGGACGTTTTATATTGTCATTAAATAGAAAGCAATATTATTCATATATGACACCTAAGGGGACATTGAAATTTTTGTTCTAGCCCTATTATTAGAGTTACTTTACGTAGCGCCATTTTCACAAACAAGGGATTTTCTCGAAAATGGTTTCAACGATTTTGATAAAATTTCATATATCAGCATGTAACGGTACTTTGCTTGCTAAATGGTTTAAGCAAAGTAAAACACTGGCACTACTTGACATGCGAAGGAATATAGCATTTAGAGTTTAAAAAAATTAAGAAAAAATATTTTTCAAAAAAAGCCAAAATGGAAAAAAAATTTCAAATGTTTGGCAAGCTTTTTTGTTCAACAAATTTTGCCAGAAAAAATAGTTCTTACATATATGAAGCCCTTGCAAAATTCCCTTTAAATTGATATGCCACATGATTAAGAACAAAATAATTTTTTTTTGCCCTTCATACAAGGTGCCCAAAAAAGGGCTCTTAAAATGAAATTCATTTACTCCATCTTGTGCGGGATCCAACTCTGGTCTTTCCCCCAAAGCCACCATTTTTTATACCCTATCTTAAGGGTATATTAAGTTTGATACATAGTTTGTAACATAGAGAAATATTATAAATAGACCCAATAAAGTATATACAGGGTGTCCTAGTTAAGCGGTATAATCCTTTAAGGGGAGATTCCTGAAGTTCTGCCGAACAAAAAATTGTACGGCAGGAGGGGGTCTATTCTCACCCCATTTCAAGTTATAGCCCCCCAAAGTGGGTGACCTTTAATTTGGAGGTGTAGCCATTTTTAACGCTATAACTTCTAAACTATTATTGGTACAAAAAACATTTTGTGCATTTTGAAAAGACAATTCAGTAGCGCACACAAGTCCTAAACACTTTAGGTACATCTATGCAGCCACAAAAAAGTTGTGGCTTCTTAAACTCAAAATTATGAAAATTTGCTGTTCCATTTTTTTACTTAAAATGCATTTTTCTCAAAATTTTTACTTATTAAATTTTTTTTGTTTTTTTATAAAATTTGTATCCCTGAAAAATTTCCTAAAAATTATGTTAAGCAACTTTTTTACATGCGATCAACCGAAGTTGCAGTAAAAGCCATTTTTTGTCACACAAAAATGGTCAAAAAGCTGTGACATTTCTTTGTTACGCTCTTTTTTCCTATTCGACAATTAACTGTTAACTGCATTGCCCATAGGTATGTTAATTTATTATTCTCACTTAATTTTGTTTGACCATTTTTGTGTGACAAAAAATGGCTTTTACTGCAACTTCGGTTGATCGCATGTAAAAAAGTTGCTTAACATAATTTTTAGGAAATCTTTCAGGGATAAAAATTTTATAAAAAAAAAAAAAAATTATTAAGTAAAAATTTTGAGAAAAATGCATTTTAAGTAAAAAAATGGAACAGCAAATTTTCATAATTTTGAGTTTAAGAAGCCACAACTTTTTTGTGGCTGCATAGATGTACCTAAAGTGTTTAGGACTTGTGTGCGCTACTGAATTGTCTTTTCAAAATGCATAAAATCTTTTTTGTACCAATAATAGTTTAGAAGTTATAGCGTTAAAAATGGCTACACCTCCAAATTAGAGGTCACCCACTTTGGGGGGCTATAACTTGAAATGGGGTGAGAATAGACCCCCTCCTGCCGTACAATTTTTTGTTCGGCAGAACTTCAGGAATCTCCCCTTAAAGGATTATACCGCTTAACTGGGACACCCTGTATATAAATGATCAGCATCACTAGCCAAGTCGATTGAGCTATGTCCGTCCGTCCGTCCGTCCGTATGTCACCAGTTTTTGGGGCCTTAAATTTTGAGCTAGGTTGATGAAATTTTGTATACGAGGTCTCTGGAAAAGTAAGCAATGCAAGTGTAAAATTTTTTAAAATTCGCCCACTGACACGCCCACTTTAAAAAAAAAATCACTTTTTTTCACTATTTTCATATGAAACTCGAAAAAACTTATTTGGGCAAATATGTAGATATCCACCTAATCTACAAATCGTCTATACATTGTATATGGCCACGCCCACTTTTTAGGGGCGTTTAGCTCAAAAATTAATTTTCGATTAAAAATATTAGCTTATAGGGCAAAATAGAAAATTTTGTGAATACATTTTCCACCGCCCACTGACACGACCAAATAAGATAGGGATAGGGTATCATACGATTCGCTCCAGGCGGATTGTAGCATTTTTCACTGTTTTTTTTTGGTTGCGCCACGGATGTGTAATCTTCATAGGTACTAATAGCGCGATTTCTATTAGCATGCACGATTCGCAAACCTGAGTAATCGATTCCAGGAATACGCCTACGTACTAAACACACACTCTATACACTTCAAACCACTCTCCCGCGGGACTGCCGTTAGGTATTACTTCGCGGGGCTGGTTAGCATCTTATGCTCTACTATCTACATTTGCCTCCTCGGCCCTTCTCAACGCTTCGATTCTACGCAGTTCAATCTGCACGGCCGTTATGACGGAACAAATCTCCACCCAGTCGTCCTGTGACCTCATCATGAGGTCTATTAGGTGCTCCGGGCTTCGTACATTCGCTATGCTAGTTGTAAAACGTCTGCACTGGGAACATAACGGGCTCCACGTCTTCCTCTACTTCTGGGCAAAATGGCGAGCTATCGTGCCCGAATCTGTGGAGGTATTTTCTATAACCACCGTGCCCAGACAGGAACTGCGTAAGGTGATAATTTCAGTCCCCATGCGTTCTTTTTATCCAAGTTTCGATATTTGGAATCAGCTTATGGGTCCATCTACCTTTGGTGGCGTTGTCCCACCTGGCTTGCTAAATTGCTGCAGATGTTGCCCTTTCTTCCTCTTTTACGCTCCTCGTAAGCCTGGTATCTTGCCTATTTGCGACAAGCCTAGTGTAAACCCCTTGCATTTCATTTGCAGGCTGCTTCGTCCGAAATTGTTCGGAAACCGCAAATTGTTCTGATTGCGCAGAACCTGTAAGCAGACGAGAGTTTCCTCCTTAATTCCTTAAATGATAACATCTCAAATAACCCGGACAAGAAACCGGCAAATAGGGGTCAACCTTATGCAGTATCATCAAAATCAACGTATAAAACGGCAAGCGGAACCACGGATAGTCGTCCAATAATTCGCCGATAAGTTCAACCGCAGCCCAGCTAAAGACAGCGGGCTAGACTTATTATTGTATAATCTCTTGAATATAATAAATAAAGGCGAAAGGTCCAGTTGAGACCTTAGCCGAAATAAACCGTAGTAAAAATTGTGTTTTTTTCGACTCGAGCACCCTCGACATCATTACTGGCGCAGTCGGTATTCCTCTGTTCCGTCGAAGTAGAGGAAAGTGAAACGAATTCCAAAGTGAAACGAAGTCCGCAATCACACAGTATTTAGTGAAACAGGTCGGGAGTGAAAAACAAAAACTCTAAGTGTTACGAGCATAATTAATAAGGTAGTTAACAAGGTGTATTGAAGAACAATTTACCAGTGCACGCAGAAACAAACCGGGAATAAGTGATCAGAATGGCTTAACAAAACAACTTGGAACAATGCCTGCTAGCACTAACGAAAATAGTGGCACGGCAAAATCAACCACAAAATTGGAGAACAATGATAGAGAAGGAAATAAAGTTCATGCAACCTTTTAGCGGTGAACCTGGAACGTTACCTTCCTTCATCGCCACAGTAGACCAAATCCTGATGGAACATGGCGACCAAGCACAGCAAGTCTTCAACCTTATTTACAACGAAAGAATAACGGGAGCAGCGAAGAACTACTTAGCCACGGAAACACCAGCAACATGGGACGAATGTAAGCAGAAACTAGAGATACTCGTACATTACAGACCAACGAAGGACCCGAACACCATCAACAAGGAGATAAACAACCTCAAGGTATTTTCTATTAATCAACTATTAGAAAAGATTCAAGAAATTGTTAATTATATGACGGAATGTGCAGCATTTAATGATAATGACTTAGACATAGCTTCTTGCCTTAATAGTTCACTAATCTTAAGAATTAAACAAATCACTGCAGGGTCGTTAGCAGCTGAAATTCACGATAAATACAGTTTGTCAAGTATAAGAACAATTTTATATAAATATGTAGGCCAAGACAAATTTAACCTTCATTTTGAAAAAAACACATACTTCAACACAATACAGAAACACTACTAACCAGCGTAATAATAATAGGTACACTATGAATAACACAAACATTTTAACTCAGGACAGATTAGACGAAATGATTCAGGTCAATTGAGACAACAGTTTAACCAAGTTTGCAATCAGTCAAATCAAAATAGGATTCAGAATAACAGACATAACAATAACTTTAGAGGTTCTGGACTATATAGATCAGGTCAGAATAGAGTTGAACCTATGGAGGTAGACGCCCTTAGTAAAAGCGAGGAAGTCAATCATATAGAAGACCACGAGTTTTTTATAAACTAGCCTCGGACAATAGGAAAATGTTTATAAAACTAACTTTTGACGAAAAAGAACACATAGCGATTATCGATACGGGATCTACTATAAGTCTTTTAAACTCAAACCGAGTATCATCAAGTCTTTATGAAATAATTGAAGGTACTTCGATTCAAATAAATACTATTCAAGGTAGAATTAAATGTAATACTGAACAAGTAAAAACAAAATGCCCAACCCAATTTGGTCAGCCTTGCAACGCAAGAATGAAATGGACCAAAGTAGCAATCAACAAACCATACGATTTTCTTATCGGAATGGATTTCGAAAATGAAGAGATTGTTTTATGGAATAAGAATCATCTTCCGTTCTTAGCCAAATCACTGAAAGAAGTAAACGTGCTAGATATAAGCGAAGTTTGTGAGATTCAAACAAATCACCTCAACGAAGTAGAAAAACAATCAATAAAAACACTTCTGAATAAATATAAAAAAATTGATATTTAAGGAAGGAGATCAATTAACAAACACTAATGCAGTGGTACAGGAAATAAAAACCACCACAGACCAACAGATAAACTCTGAATTATATAGATATCCTCCGAAGCACGAAGCTGAAGTTCGTAGACAAATGGATGAAATGGAAAAACAGGGAATTATTAGAAAAAGTAGCAGTCGTTATAGCTCACCAATAATAGTTATTCCGAAAAAAAGCGACGATTGTAGTAGACTATAGAAAACTAAACCAGGTTACTATTGATGATAAATATCCACTTCCCAATATTGATGGTATATTGGATAAATTGGGCAAAGCTCAATATTTCAGTACCTTAGATTTAGCCAAAGGCTACTATATTAACAAAATCTGTGTTGTCTACTTAGATGACATATTAATTTTTTCCACAACTTTAGAAGAACATATCGAATCATTAGATAAAATATTTAGAAAATTACAAGAACATAATTTAAAAATCCAAGCTGACAAATGCAGTTTCATGAAACGTGATACTGAGTTCTTAGGACATATTTTAACAAAAGAAGTGATAAAACCAAATCCTAATAAAATAAAAGATATTGAAAATTTAAGCTTACCCAAAACTGAAAAACAACTCAAAGGTTTCCTAGGCATGACAGGGTACTGTCGTAAATTCATTAAGGACTATGCTAAGATTGCTTATCCAATGATAAGATACTTAAAGAAAGATGAAAAAATAAATATAAAAGATCCTCAATATATATCATCATTCGAAAACTTGAAAGCTTTAATTACAGCACATCCTATCTTAAAATATCCAGTTTGTTCGAACAACTGATGCAAGCAATCACGGTATTGGTGCCGTATTATCGCGAAATGGACACCCAATTTGCTTTGTGTCAAGGACACTTAACAATCACGAAAAGAATTATAGCGTCACGGACAAAGAATTTTTGTCAATCGTGTATTCGGTTAATTATTTCCGTCCATATCTTCATTGAAACAAAATTAAAATTACACTTAACAGAAGAAATCTCCTTAAATTCGATCGACCCACCGTCCAACAGAAACCTGTCGAACGAGGAGATTGACACTTACCTACAACAAATGGACGAGACAATTAAATGAACGATGGACAGTACAATACCTCGGTATCGACCAACTGATAACGTATTCCGTAATGCAACAATCGACGCACTGCAAGCACAAAAAAGTAGACTGCTGACAAGACTTAAAAACTTGTATAGACAGTTTACTGACAGACAAAGCTCGGAGATTATGACGCTGAAGTCGTTGGTAAAAAATTTCCAAATACTAATTAAAGCAAATTACAGGCTGACGGCTAATTTGCACTGGGGAAATAAGATTCGAGTTATCAGGTCTGATAACCCGAGTATGTTCCCCCAAATTAATAAAATATTTCGGAGGAATGTCAACGAACTTCCGTGTCTGAAAATCCCCCGAACAACGAACAATGAACTTTTACTTACAGAAGCAGGAATAGATCCAGTTGACGCTGTCGACGATGACGACTTTTTCGTGATCGAGGATCCGCAGAAGAAGGTTGAGGCTATAGGAACCTTTTTTCAGGATGTGTATAAGGTAAATGCAAGCATTCGCCCGAACCACGACCTGGAGAATAGAGTCCTTGCGCACAACTTCCGCCTTCGATATGATTTGCAGCATTGGCAATCAGGGAATACTGGCTTCACCAGGTTCAATGATGGCAATGTTGCAAACAATGTCATTGCCATTGAAGGGATTCATCCCCCTTACATATCGAAGGCAGAACTTCAAGCGATCTTCGAATCACTGAGAAAGAAGAAATCAGTGGGAATAGACGGAGTGTCGAACATTGTGCTTAGACATCTTCCTCTTGTAGCGGTAAATATTTACGCCACCCTGTTCAACAATGCTTTGAATAATGCACATTATCCAGAGCATTGGAAAACAGCGGTGGTTCAGCCAATCCCAAAAAGAGGAAAAGACAGTTCCAATCCGCCAAATCTCCGGTCGATAAGTCTCCTTCCAAACATCAGCAAGGTATTCGAAAAAGTGCTCCATAGAGCAATGATTAAGTGGGTTGAGGACTATAATATAGTTCCGGATAATCAGTTCGGTTTTAAGGCGGGGCATGATACAATTCATGCCGCGTCTAAACTTGTGTCGGATATCCAATGGAACAAAAGCAAGAATCAGTGCACGGGTGCCTGCCTTATTGACTTGGATACCGTATGGTTGGAGGGGCTCTTTTACAAGTTGAGTAGGTTGGGTATAAGCAAACCACTACTGTACATGTGGCTAAATATGCTCACTGGTAGAAGGTTCGTTGTGAAAAATGGCAGCGTAACTTCCACTGGGACGTTCGAAATTAAAAATGGTCTGCAACAGGGGGCGGTTAATTCGCCGATCCTTTTCAATATTTACACAGCTGATCTGATAGGATCTCTTCAACACGCGATAGCGTACGCGGACGATTTGATCGCGTACAGATCAGGACCTAAGATCGACGTCATTGCAATACTCTTGCAGCGTGACTTCGATAAGATTCAGCGATATTGTGATGACTGGAAGTTGAAAATCAACTTTCAGAAGTCTGAAACCATTCTTTTCAGAACGCCGTTGTCTGGGGCCTCTAGGGATACCTGTAAGAATTGGCGAAAGTTCTCTATTGTTGGAGAGCACAGACGTGAGTGGACGTATCTGGGGATTTGGCTAGACCAATATCTATATTTTAATAAACATGTAGATATTGCTCTAACCAGAGCCCGAGGCGCTTTCGCTCTTATAAAGAGACTGTTTTATAGCAGCCAACTCGATGCAAGGGTGAAGGTAATCTGCTACATGGCCCTTATTCGGCTCATGATCGCATATGGATGTCCTGTGTGGTTCAACATAGGGGCAAGCAGGATGGAAAGGATTCGGGTGTTTGAGAGGGCCTGCCTTCGGGCTTGCCTTCACTTATACAGAAAATGAATAACCTGATCTCCGGGGCTTATTACCCCAATAACATGTACCATGAGAGCGTGCGCCTTAACGGCTTTGTTCCCCCAGAGGCATTCCTCTATTACGATCAGGCAGGTTTGATTCAGGATAGAGCGGCGGTGCCGATAATTTTCCACGTGGCCCGGAAAACTGTGGATAGGCGGCTCAACTACGAGCGAGACGTCGTACGGAGCGCTGAGGAGCGTCTCCGGTTTAGTAGGTCGGTTTCAATCCGAGATGTAAAGGACGTCGAGCGTCAGCACCAGCAATTCTGGTGGCTCATAGAGCGAGCTCCCTCGTCGATTCCCATAGATACCGGATAGGGGCTGTACGGTTAGTTGGCCGTAGCAGATTGCTACCAATGTCCGTAGGTGAAAAAATTAAAAAACCTAAGAAAAGCCTGTTGGCAAAAAAAAAAAAAATTTCCCGTTAAGTTTATTTTAAGTTAGTATGTATGTAAGTCTATTTAGGTTTAAGGTAGTATATAGTTTTTCATAAATAAAAAAATGTCCTGTTACTAAGTTTTTCTAATAAATTTTTCTTAGTTTTTTCAATAAGTTATTTTATATTCATTTAATAATTAGATTAGATAGATTAGGTCGAAAGACATAGAATAAGCATTAAGTTTAGCTTTGAGGGCCAGTAAGTTATAATAAGATAGATAAGTTATTTAAGCTAGTTTTAAACGTTTTTTTCCCTAGCTGTTAATCTTTTATAATTCTTAATAATAAAAACCTTTTTTTAAAAAAAAAAAAAAAAAAAAAAAACAAATTTAAAATTATAACCGACACCTATTAAGTATTTACATAGTATATTTACTATGTAAAGAATTTTCACAGCGAAACCAGAGATGAATATTAAAACTCCAAGAATATAACTTCAAGATAGAATATCTTAAAGGAAAAGATAATAAGGTAGATTAGAAAATACACCCAAGAAGGAGGAAAGTAACGACACTGAATCGAATATGGAATTAACAGAAACCAGGCATTCAGTAGAAGAACAACAATTAGATCATATAGGTATCAAAGAAAAAATTGTTAACAAATATAAAAATCAACTTATATTAACATACAATGCTAACAAGGAAATAGAAATATAAGAGAAGAATTATATTCCTGAACCCACTTGAAGGAATAAATAAAATCAAAGATGTATTAATTAGATTCATAAAGAAAGGAATAACCGGATTATATTCAGAAGTTGAAGACCACCATTATAATATCGTCCAACAAGCTATCATACAATTATTCTCACATGATAGAAGTATCAGATTCATTAAGTGTTCGCAGAGGGTTGCCGAAATCCAAACCACACACGCAAATCTCTACATACCACACAAAAGAATCAATGCACAGTGGCATTAACGAAACATACTACACACTTAAAGACAAACTATACTTTCCCAAACATCACGAACATATACAGTTAATCATAAATAATTGTAAAAAATGTCAGGAGATAAAGTATGATAGGAAACCAATAAAACCTAAGTTTCATATCACAGAGACCCCAACCCACAAAAACGAAATCATACACTTGGATATTTTTCACATACAAAAGAAAGCCTTTGTAACAATTATTGATAAACTAACCAAATTTGCCGTAGCTTATACAATTACCGACAGAAATTGGAGAAGCAAGAAAGCAATACTAATAGAACACTTTTCTATATTTGGAAAACCCAATAGGATTATTACAGACAACGAGTTTAAGTCAGAACAAATCATACAGTTTTTGAGAGAAAATAACATTGAAATTCATTATACTAAACCAAATAGCCATACTGGCAATTCAGACATAGAAAGGCTTCACTCCACAATATTAGAGAAAATCACAGGTATAGAAGAAAATGATCTTTCAGTCGAAATGAAAATACAATTAGTATTAGATAATTATAATAATAGATTTCATTCCACAACTAGGACAACCCCTAGAAAAGCTAAAGAAAAAGTTGATGAACAGATACTGAATAACATAGTGCAAGAAACAAAAAAATAAAAAAATAAATAAACTTAACGAAAAACGAGAAGATTATCTTAAACAAAGACAGGAAGGACCCATTAAAAACTATAAACACGTTAGGCATAAGGAAGAAACTAGATACACAATTAGGAAACTCGAAAGGTACATCCAAGTAACACTAAAAGACCGTATAAATTCACAGGTAAAACTTCTCATAACACTACTATTGATACCAACAATACACGGAGCACTTCAGGCAACACCAATTAATGAACAAACAGGATATTTAAAAATCAAAATTAAAGAGGTACGAATAACTAATCAAACAAACACTATTCTACACTTAATTAATCCAGAAGTAATATTAGATACTATTTCATTTATTTAGAAGACAAAGACGAGGATTAGTAAATATAGTAGGAAACATAGAGAAATGACTCTTCGGAGCCATGGATAATGATGATAGGGAGGAAATTTTGAATCATTTAGATATTGCAGGAAAAATACTCATACTGCAATACAAAAAATTAATAAACAGATAAAAATAAATAAACACTTTAACGAATCAATAGAATCACTTAAGACAATTGTAAGAAATGATAGAAGAATAATATAAGATCATTTTAATAGAATAGAGAGTACTATAAAAAATATATTAAAACAGCAAATGTTTCTAGATCAAATCACAAAATTAAGATTTATAGATAATGAAGTTAACCAAATACAAGATAATATAGTATCAGCAAACCACAATATAATACACCCCAGTATTCTTACATCAAAGGAAATTAATGAGTATGAGATGGATTTTTATAAACTAAAACTATTAAAGATGGGTGTATAAAAATAAATTCATTGTCATTGCCGTTAAAATTCGAAAAAATTATATTACAGTAGAACAATCTTTAATTATTCCTTTACCAAATAAAGAATATCTTGAAATAGATAATGAAGATGAATCTATCATAGAAATAAATAATCAAACTCATATATACCAACCAGATTTAACATTTAAGGAATTAAAACAAAGTAAACATTGTGAAATAACCAATAGTTACAGATTGAGGTATAATAATAAAACCCAGATTCATGTTATATAACTTACACAAAATTGTCACAACAGAAAAATTGTAGTAAACAAAAACTATCTCATTAACTTCTTTGATTGTTAAAAGAAACTTTTTATAATCAACAGAAAATTATGCAAGAGAAATTTTTGTATCCCAATAATAATAGGAATTCTTCATTTGGAAGAATTATTTCTTTTTTTGTAAACATTAAAGAAATAAGAGAATTAAAATTGCACAAAAACATTTCATATACCATAAACTTAAGCATTGTAATAATAATAATATGTATAGCAATACTAGCAATATTCGTTTGTAACAAAAAATACATAATAAACAAAGATACCAATAATAGAAGTCAGGGGAATTCTTATCTAAACCGAGGAGGAGTAACATACGCACCGCCAGCAACTCTGGTCATTCCCGCAAAGCCACCTAGGGCAACAACATTGATAGCCCCAATTTTATTAAATGATGACATCGCAAATAACCCGGACAACAAACTGGCAAATATGGGTCAACCTTATGCAGTATCATTAAAATCAAGGTATAAAACGGCAAGCGGAACCACAGATAGTCGTCCAATAATTCGCCGATAAGTTCAACCGCAGCCCAGCTAAAGACAGCGGGCTGGACTTATTATTGTATAATCTCTTGAATATAATAAATAAAAGGCGAAAGGTCCAGTTGAGACCTTAGTCGAAATAAACCGTAGTAAAAATTGTGTTTTTTTTTTCGACTCGAGCACCCTCGATATCATTACTCGCGTTCTCGCCGGGGGCTGAAGTGAATCTGAGGCATGTTTAAGGAGCTTGCGCATGAATGTAAACACATTCCACCTCGTTTGCATTTGTGAGTTGGGAGAAAAGCTGGTAGTCCATATTAACCGCGTAGTCCATATTACCCCCTCTTACTCTATGTAATAGATATTACAAAGGGAGACTGGAACACAAGAGTGGTGCTGGGACAAAATAGAGAATTGCGTCGTATGATGAATAGTTCTTAAAATGGGAAATATAATTTTACCCCAAACTATAGCTGTTGACTGGAATAAAAAATTTAAATACTTTAGTGTACGCAAAAAGATAAACTTTCTAGGATATAAGTATTGTGTTGCACAGCAAAAGCCACTTTTAAGAAAAGAGATACAAACAAGGACTTGACATTGCCTGAAAGTATAAGAAAAAGACAATAGGATATTAGAAAAAGTATTTTTTTTTTACATATGAATAAGTAAAAAATAAAAAATAAATATTAGCCCGTAAGCAGCCCATAGAGGGCCAAGGGCTAGCTTCTCACAACTGTACATGTTGTGCGTGGTATACATTTCGGCACATACAGAAGGGACCTACAGTTTTACGCCGTATCCGAAGGGCAGAGGGGTTTTGAGAAGCTTTCTCATGACAGTGAATACTCTTGAATGTTTGTCAGACACTCGGAAGAGGTGGGGCCGTGAAAAAAACTTTTGATGGTATTTTTCTGGATTCGAACTTAGAACCCCTTGCGCAGTAGTCCAACGCACTAACCACTGAGCCATGGCACCCACACATATGAATAAGTACCAGCTCTTTAAAAGTGACTGAAAACAAGAAAAAGTATGGAGAAAAAACAACGACGCCACAGTTAAACACGAGGGTGGGAATACTATGATTTGAGGTGGACCATGGCATATTATGACGTTAGAAGTCTAGAATTTGCTGAGGAAAATATGTAACACAAGCAATAGTTCACCATCAATCAAAATTTGGTAGCTTCTGCTGGACAAAATAGTCACGCTTGCGATATTTATCCAAACCAAGATAGCAATCCTAAGCAAAGAGCACATGATATTCGGTCTTGGTTGCTTTATAACTGATCCAAATTGTTCAGAATCCAGCTTAAAGCTCAGATCTGCATCTAATAAACCATCTGTGGAAACATTTAGACCGAAAAACACGCGAAATCATAAAGTTAGAACACAAATGTAGCTAAAAGAAGCAATCAAAGAAAAGTGAAATAGTATGGGCCCTAGCATAACAGAAAATCTTATACGACCATTCCCACGTATGTAAAAAACAGTAATTAATAACAAGGGCAGTCATACTAGGTGACAAAATAATAAACATACATACCACTTTAATACAAGTTTTTAACTTTGTATGAAACATTTTTCTCACACATTTTTCAAGACTAATTAAATTTATCTCATGTACATTGTTTACTTTTCTTATATTCTATTGGTTTTGCATTCGAAAATGTTTCTGACATTATATATGATATACAGTCTATCCACTTTATGTTATAAACTTGTATTTTATTTGTGCGACGATGTAGATTGCTCACAGACAAGTGCAGTTTGAATTTCATTTTTGTTCCTATGAAATCTCGCTTTCATCGATACTGTTGAAGTGCCATGTTCTGTTTAAACTTCAACGGACCACTCTGAAGTGAGAAATTTATTGTCTTTCTTCAACTCATTATAGGCCCTCTTAAAATTTGTGCCGCAATCGATAAAGATGTTTGCACATGTACCTCTTCTAGCAACAAATCGTCTAAAGGCGGCCATAAAGGCAGTGGCAGTTAGCTGGCTTACCAGTTCTATTCACACCCGTATTGGTGAATGGTCTGCAGCAAAGAACTTTTTCAGCGGGAAGGCTTCCCATGAGTTGTTGCTGCATCTTTGCTTTATATCGATGGCACCTCACGCATCTGTGGATCGTACGTTTTACCAGTCTCCTTAAGTTGGTTATCCAATAGACCTTCCAGATTTCTGCCATCATCATTTGTAGACTGCCATGGAGCGTTCGTGATGATGGATGTCACTTACGATTTATCTCGCGAAATGGTGCAAATCCATAAGTATTAAAGTATGCCGTTGGTTAAACGGAAGCGAGGAGTTCGTCAATCGGCCTCCTACCCGCAGCAATCCTTCAACGTCGAGAAAGGGATTTAAGTTAAGGATTTTACTTCTCTTTGAAGGCGTGTTGGTCGTTGTTAATGTGTTGATATCTTCGGGGAATTGTTCTTCTTGCCGAGTTTGACAAGCTGATCGTGTGCTGACGTCAGTTCATTGGGAGTGAGAGGGTGTGTTTTGAGTGGTTTTCTGTTTTCATTATTTTTAATTTTGTAAAAATACCTTCTCCATATCGCTACATTGCGAACAAGTCTATGTAATGTTGAAAATTGTTCGAAGAATGTTCCTTAATTAGTGTACAGTGACCTACTACATATGTATATAAAGTTAGGCCTTATGTGTGTTAGATGTACCTGATAGAATCAAGTTTGAAGTTCGTGGTTTTGGTTTGTCCCTCTGGTTTCCATATTGGTGTCAATCGGAATGGCTGCTGGTAATTCTGTAGGAGAAAAATTGTTTAAATATTTGGGACCATACCACCAAAGTACGGTGAAAGTCCTCATGAGCCGAGATCAGCTGGATTTTCCTTTGATGTGATCGTTGAACTAGTGAGGTTCTGGATCTCGGCCACTCGGTTGGTTACGAAGATTGTTCGGCTTAATGGGTCATTGAGTCACACCATGCGAAAACTTCAGGATTGTTGAATTGCATTGCTCGCAAGATGAGACGCAAAAGTTGCGCTAAAAGAAGCGCTGCGCATAGCTCCAAGCGTTGTAGCGAAACGCATTTCACTGGAGCAACTCTTGTTTTCGATGCTAGAATTGTATCAGCCGAGTCAAAGGTTTATGGGTGCTAAATCTCCCTTTCATTCTCAGGTATTTGTGCTAATACCTTTGCAGATTTACTTGCCCATTTTCTTGTTTTCGATGCTAGAATTGTATCAGCCGAGTCAAAGGTTAATGGGTGCTAAATCTCCCTTTCATTCTCAGGTAACAGTCTTTAGCGAAAATGTTTTTAATGGCTCTGTGGGATTCGTTCTCCACAAAAGGGGTTCCAAGTTCGAATCCAGAAAAATACCATGAAAAATTTTTTTCACGGTCCCACCTCTTCCGAGTGTCTGACAAACATTCAAGAGTATAGTTGTCATGAGAAAGCTTCTCAAAAACCCCTCTGCCCTTCGGATACGTCATAAAACTGTAGGTCCCTTCTGTACATGCAGAAATGTATACCACGCACAACATGTACAGTTGTGAGAAGCTAGGCCTTGGCCCTATGTGGGCTGCTTACGACCTAATATTTATTTTAATTATTTATTTATTTACAAATGCCACCTTATATCTTCCTTATATCTTTCTGTAACCGTGGTCCAACCATTAAATTGTCTTTTAATGATTCGCCGTTTGATGTCTTACACGAATCATGGAACACAACGCGTAATTTTGTGGTGGTACTCGATTCATTAATGACCGCATGGTGTGGAAGAAAGTAGTGCTACTTCCTCCATGTGCCCAAGGGTAACGTATTCTTGCATACAGTCTGTGTATGCTCTTTGTAATTTCTTGTCTGAAATGAGTCTTCTCTCTATTTGAAAGAATCTGGCCATTGCCGGTCTTATAGAATTGCCAAGGTTTGGACGATTATCATTTTTAAATGGTAGTTGCACTTCATACCTACCGTCGTCTCTTCTCTTGTAGGTGTTTTGGAAATGATGTTCACATTGTTCTTTTTCCTGGGTTAACTTTCTCTCTTCTAAATCTTCTTCTAATTCCCAAAACATTTTCAATCGAGCGTCCAAAATTGAAGAGGTTTTGGATTTTGATTGTACTGGGTTGACTAGAATTATTGGTTATTTCCAGTCAGAATCCACCCCAGCTCAGTACATTGAGCAACTGGGGCCCCTTTTCCACATTTCACAAGACCCTGTATGATAATTCATGCATACTCATCAGCACCCTAAAGAACGTAAATTTTTACAGGAGCGCTATACGAAGGATCTGCAAGGGGTAGGTTGGCAATATGGGTTCACCCGTTTGTTTGCAAATGGCTAGCTGGTAACAATGACGTCAATTGATTGAAGACTAATGCCTTTATTTCGAGTGAAATTTCTGAACTGCCCGTAGGCGTCTGACCGAGTCCTGTAACTTGTGCTAATGTCTTTCGCTTCTTTAGTTTTAGAAGCTGCGTGACGTTTTCTGTGACAAAAGTGGCTTCTGAGCCAGGGTCAATTAATGACCTTAGAATATACTGATTACCATTGGCTGCAAAAACTTTTACCAATGCGGTTGCTAATAATGCCCAGGTATGCACTTGCTTAGCTAGCGAACAACATATTTGGTTATGCTGGTTGTATCCAATGATGATTTTGTACATTTTGGTGCGCATTTTGATGAGTTTCTTGTGACTCATATTGCAGTAATGTGTGATGATTTCAGTTACATTTAAAAGAGCGATTAGTGCTACTGCAATTGTATGATGGTCAAAACCAAGGCAATAAGAGCAAACTGAATTCCGTTTGGTTGTCTCTATGCGTGTTTTGACATCCATCTTTAAAAATTTCTTGCAGTAGCGTAAACTATGGGTGCCTTGTCAGAGCCTACAACGAAATTGTTTAACTTCACCATCAGTATTGACGTGATATGTGTGTGGAGCAGAAGTTTAACGAAACGATGAAAATGGAAGCGGTTGTTTCGTAGAATGTTGGATTCGCTGATATTCTCAAGGGAATTATATCGGCCTTCAATGAAAGCAAGAAAATAACAACAGCACAAATGTCATGGCCGAATTAAAAGAAATGATGAAAAATCTCATACAACAAATGACAAATATGATGAATATCATTACCATATAAGTAACTAAACTTAATGGACAATAACAATCTTAGAATATGCATCTGGAATGCAAACGGACTAAATCGCCATGTGCTTGAAGTGAAACATTTCTTTAAAAAAATGAAATTGATGTCATGGTAGTTTCTGAAACCCACTTTCCGAACAAGAGCTTTATTATAATCCCAGGCTACAACATACACAATACCAATCATTCTGACGGAACAGCGCATGGAGGCTCGGCACTCTAAATCAAAAATAAAATGAAGTACATTAAGGTAGGAAAATATAACTATGAACATATACAAGTCACGACAGTTCAACTCCAAGATATATACGGACTCTTCTCGATCTGTGCTATTTACTGCCCCCAAAACATAAGATTACAACTACACAGTATCATCATTTTTTAAAATCACTGGGAAGTAGATTTATAGCAGCCGGTGACCTAAATGCTAAACACACAGACTTAGGATCCAGACTAACGACAAAAAGAGGAAGAAACTTATTAAATGCCATTCGAGTAAACAACTGCAAGTACCTCAGCATTGGAAAACCAACTTACTGGCCAACGGATGTCAAAAAAATACCTGACTCAATCGACTATAGCATAGTCAAAAACATCTCACTTGAAAAGTTTAAAATAACATCCCGATACGAACTCTCATCGGACCACACACCAATCCAAATTTACTACTTGACCAATGTAAATAAAACGCAAACTTATCCTCAACTCTATAACAAAATAAAGTGCAAGACTGGGTCGTACGTACTTGCACCTTTGTGCTGTTGGTTGGAAATGAATGAACTTTAAAAAATAAAATTATGTATTTGAAAAAATGTTTTTTTTTTTTAAATTCATCATAGAATTAAATGCCATATTTTTGTACTCATTAAATTTTGCTTCCGTTCTGATTTTGACCAAAATGCATTGAATATTAACCGAAAAAATGGCCATATTTCTAAAACCAGTTAATAAGTAAAGTACCGTTATACGCTTTCTTAGTCAAAAACGTGGTACGCCATTTCGTGGCATTTGTATAGACTAGCTTAAATATGAAATTTAGTCAAAACCCTTAGAGCCGTTTTGTTAAGTTGTCTATAAGTTAAGTACCGTTCTAAGCAATTTTGGGCAAAAACGCCATCTTTTAGCATTAGCCCAGTTCTATACACACTCAAAATTTGAATGAAATCGGTTGACCCGTTTTTTAACAAACCGGCTTTTAACCAAATTGGCCTTAAGTGACGTTAGGAAAAATGTTGGCCAAAATGTTGCAAGCCATATTAAAGCATCTAAGCTCGATTCAGCATAAAGTTTAAACAAAATCGGTGTAGCCGTTTTCCAGCAAATCAGTTTTTTACCAATTTGGCTATAAGTAAAGTACCGTTATTAACGCTTTTGGCCAAAAATGTGGTACGCCATCTTATACAACTTTGCGAAAATAGCCGAAATATGAAATTTAAAAAAAAATCGTAGGAACCGTTTTCCAGCAAATCTGCTTTTTGTTAAATTAGCCATAAGTAAAGTACCGTTAATATTAGGGCTAGAACGAAAATTTCAATTTCGCCTCTAGGGATTACCCCACAGGCCCTAGATATAAAGTTTGATCAAAATCCGTTTACCCGTTTAGGCTGTAGCTTCGCTGACAGACAGGCAGAATTTTTAGACTCAGAATTTATCAAAATCCCGAGGTCGAAAATTTTCACGATCCAAAACTTGCCCTATACTACGTATCGGTGCAAGTAAAAACGGACTGGGACACGTTTTGAGAACACATAGAATCACACCTACAAATAAATATCCCACTAAAGACAAACAATGATATAGAAAGAGCAATAATACTCTTAAATGACACAATAACGAAGCCACAATAAAGTCGATGCCCTACAGGAAACCTCAACACAAGGACTACAGCACACCTTCTAGCGTAATAAAACAAATTAAAGAAAAAAGAAGACTTCGTAAAAAATGGCAAATTACAAGATCACCCGAAGACAAAAAAGACTAAATAAAGCAATAAAATAACTTAAATCAACATTACTTAATATTGAAAACAATGGTATAAACAATTATTTAAAAAAACTCACACCCACATCCGAAACTAACTTTTCACTAAGAAGAGCAACGAAAAAGTTGAAAAATAAAATTACGCACGAACCACCTTTAAAAAAGACGGATAATACTTGGGCTCGGACTAACTACGACAAGGCAGTTGCACTTGCAAAATATTTTGAAGAAGTGTTCAATAATGACGAAGATACTCGTATTGCCTCTTGCCTCAAAAAAAAAACTACTACACGACCGATTGGAACCCGTTCTTACTGAAAACAAATTAATACCTGACCAGCAGTTCGGATTTCGACCACAACACTCAGCAGTACAACAAATCCATAGCGTGATCAACAAAATTGCAACGGACCTTGACGACAAAAAATACTGCGTGGGCGTGTTTCTTGACGTGGCAAAAGCCTTCGACCAAGTATGGCATAAGGGTCTTCTACATATGCTTCCTCTAGACTTTTACCTCCTAATTAAAAGTTACCTAACTTACCGTAACTTTTACGTAAAGTATAAGGACGAAACATCAAGCATACATCAGATGAAAGCAGGAGTTCCTTACGGCAGTGTCCTTGCACCAACACTTTATTTGCTGTACACTGCTGACATCCCTTTCCCTAGAGAGGAAACAACAATGATAGCGACCTTTGCCGATGACACAATATTACTAAAGTTACATATAAACCTAACTGAAGCTACCTCCCAACTTCAACATACATATACTTGACCAAACAGCGAAATGGTTCAGCGACTGGCGTATAAATATCAATCAGGACAAAATTGTACATGTAACGTAGACTACAAGAAGACATGGTACACAGTTGCCTCTAATAATAATTAATGACAAAATTATTCCAACAGTGAAAGTAGCAAAATACTTTACCTGAGGCTAACCTGGAGACATCACATAGAAAAAAAGAAAAACCGAATCAATCTCAAATACAGACAACTCTACTGGCTTCTGACTAAAAATGATCAACGAACAACTAATTACTTTTATATAAAGCAATAATTGAACCCATTTGGACATATGGCCTACAGCTATGGGGATCATCAAAAAAACAAACATAAACATAATACAAAGGCAATAATCAAAAATACTACGTGCAATAGTTAACGCAGAATGGTACATAACGAATGCTGACATCCACCGTGACCTAAAAATACCAACCATTAACGAAGAAATAAGAAAGACAAGCAGAAAACACCATATCAAAATACTCCTCCATCGTTGTGATGAAGTGAACACCTTAGCAGCCCGAGAGATGTCAGGCAGAAGAAGACTACAAAGAATCCGACCAACAGATTTGATATTGTGAAATTGTAATAAATGTGATTAACGTTAACTTTATGTAAAGTAAAATTGAATTAACAAGTCTATAACTTAATTCGTGCGGTTTGCTAAGAGATGGCGTAACTTGTATTATTCGATTGGAACATGGGTCGGAAAGCTACTGTCATTGTACGTCATTTCAGTATATGTCATTCATTTGAAGCGTAAACAACAATATTTTTTTTCACTCAAATATGTCGAACTTTGTGCCTGAAAAAGTGTTTTTGCTGGGAGTTCTTCTTCATTACTTTAATATAAAGAAAACTTCTGCCGAAAGTCATTATTCAGTTACTGGTGATGAAAAATGTATCCATTACGACAACCCCAAGCGCAAAAAATCATATGTGAAACCTGGCCAACCAATCAACGGCAAAGTTGAATATCCATGGCGCAAAGGTAATGCTCTGTATTTGCTGGGATCAGATGGGTGTGTTGTATTATGAGCTGCTGAAACCGGGTGAAACCATCAATGGACAACGCTACCGAACACAATTAATCAATAATAATAATGATCACTGCAGAGACGACGCATCCTTTCTCCTTGTCTTGACGTCAGCCATCATTGATTTGGTGAAAGAGATAGCTGCTGACCTCATTGCATGCATCAGTGGGAGAAGGACTATTGTTGCATTGAGTAAGAGTATTTGAGAATGTGTCTAATATGCTTACCCTTTTCACACACAAAGGAAAGGTTCGAAAGGAATTTAAAAAGCAATTTAGCGATGATTTTGAAATATAACATAAAACAGCATAGTGACGTTTGAAAAAATAAATCAGCTAAGTATGTGCACTCGGGTTATATGTGACAATTGTAAAAGGAGTAACGTTATAAACATTAGTTTTTTTTTATTAGCCGGCTATAAAAAAATATTTTGGCCGAAACCATAGAGATCCCAACTTGAAATTTGAAATGGAGATAGAGGATGGATCTCTCTA
Source organism: Chalcosyrphus nemorum (assembly GCA_949716465.1). Classification (NCBI taxonomy): domain Eukaryota; kingdom Metazoa; phylum Arthropoda; class Insecta; order Diptera; family Syrphidae; genus Chalcosyrphus; species Chalcosyrphus nemorum. Next base: position 11,128,312 of record OX454335.1, read on the forward strand.
TAATATATAAAAACATATGAAAATGCTACAATCTGTCTGGAGCCGATCGTGTGATACCATATCTTTTTTTAAGTGTTTTGTTTTAAATTATATTTTACAAAACCTGAGTTTTCTCAAAAACTGTGTGTGTAAGTGCGTACATATATTAAATATTGTTTCTAAGATATTATTCTAATGAAAACGCCGAAAAAACAAACTATGAAAACAGGCCCCTAAAAAGTAGGCGGGGCAATATATAATGTATGGGAGATTTGTAGAGTAAAGAATTTTTTACATATTTGCTCAAGTATGTTTTTCCGAGATTCATACAAAAATACAGAAAAAGTAAGCATTTTGAAAAGTGGGCGTGTCAGTGGGCGCATTTCGAAAATGTTTACACTTATTCTGTCCCGATATCCAAAGACTTCGCAACAAAATTTTCAGGGTCCTAGCTCAAATTTTAAGGCCCAAAAACTGGTGATATGGACGGACATGGCTAAATCGAATCGGCTATCCATACTGATCATTTATGTATATATACATGCTTTTATGGGTCTATCTACAATATTTCTCAAAGTTACAAGCTATTTGTCAAACTTAATAAACCCTTAGGATAGATTATAAAAGTAAAATACCATTTTTTGAATTATTCAAGGATCATACTATGCACTGTTGACATTTTAAAACTGTCCTTCCGGTCAGATTTAACTGGAAAAAAACAGTCAAAAAAGTAAAATTCAGTCAACAAAAACAGTCAATGAATTAATAACACAAATCCAGTCAGGATAAAAATTAACATTTTATTCAGAACAAAAAATAGCACAAAATCCTTTTTTTTGTCATTATGCAGGTAGAATGAAGTGAAACATAGGTAAAGAATTAAATAACGATTAAAAACATTTAAAGAAATAGTACAAAAAAAAATGAATTCATTGATTCGACTCATACTTTATATATTAATGTCCCTGAGTGCTTCAATTGACTCTTTATCATTATACCCTATCCTAATTATACCCTATCCTAAGGGTATATTAAGTTTGATACATAGTTTGTAACATAGAGAAATATTGCAGATAGACCCAATAAAGTATATATATAAATGATCAGCATCACTAGCCGAGTCGATTGAGCTATGTCCGTCCGTCCGTCCGTCCGTCCGTCTGTCCGTCCGTCCGTCCGTCTGTCCGTCCGTCCGTCCGTCCGTCCGTCCGTCCGTATGTCACCAGTTTTTGGGCCTTAAATTTTGAGCTAGGTTGATGAAATTTTGTATACGAGGTCTTCGGAAAAGTAAGCAATACAAGTGTAAAAATTTTTAAAATCCGCCCACTGACACGCCCACTTTTCAAAAAAATCACTTTTTTCACTATTTTCATATGAAACTCGAAAAAACTTACTTGGGCAAATATGTAGATATCCACTTAATCTACAAATCGTCTATACATTGTATATGGCCACGCCCACTTTTTAGGGGCGTTTACTTCAAAAATTAGTTTTCGAGTAAAAATATTAGTTTATAAGGCAAAATAGAAAATTTTGTGAATACGTTTTTCACCGCCCACTGACACGACCAAATAAGAAAGGGATAGGGTATCATACGATTCGCTCCAGGCGAATTGTAGCATTTTTCACTGGTTATTATTTGCATTCGTGTCATACACTGTTATGCTGCTTTCGTATATACCAACTTATTTGTAACTTTAGTCTGTATAAGAAAAATGAAGCAGAAATCGCTAAATCTCAACTGATTTCTGATGATCAGAATCAAATTCGTTTCATGCTAGTTCATCCAAATTCCTAACTTTATTCTACGATATTTCGATAACTACATATTCTCTCCACTTCCCCGTTAGATAAAGTCAACACTTACTTTGATATTGTGATCAAGTGCTTTTGCGAAGTATATATTTCTACGTTGTGATGGTGAGAAGTGGAAATGTTGGAAAAATGTTTCCAAGTTTAGAGCAAAAGTAGTAAATGCACGGAAAAAGTTTTTTAAAAATTAAAAAGTATCGAAAAGAAGTTTTACAAACTAGGCAAGAAAAATATACTCAGCTAAAAAAAACCGGCTGGATTCTAATAAATCTTCCAGCTAAATTGATATCAATCCAGTCAGATCTGACTGGAAAGCAGTCAAAATGGCAACAGTGATACTATGTAAAAAGGATATTCTGGAATATCCTTCATCCTTGAATAAAAATTATTCCCGATTAAACGCTTAAATTTTAATTAATTTAATTTAATTTAATACTCTCTTAAGTAGGCTACACACTATCAGTTTTCAACTGACAGTATTGCTAAATTGATGGAAAACTGATAGTGTGTAGATAGAACTGATCAATGAGGATTGAACTGATGGCGAGGGTTGAATTTTTTCGTGGATTTTGCTGGTGCAGGTAGACTTCATGATATGGCATTTTGTCGAGCGAGGGTCATATTTGATAGTCCAGGCTTCTGTGTCCCGCATCTTTCGAATTAGATCACAGTGCGTAAAAATTTTTGCCTGCGCCCAAAGAAGAAAAACCCAAAAATAAACAAAAAAAACTGGAACTGATGAGGATTGAATTTTTTCGTGGATTTTGCTGGAGGGACGGAGAATGCTGCATGTATGTGTATAATGAGAGGTAGATTTCATGATTTGGGTCGAGCGAGGGTCATATTTGATAGTCCAGGCTTCTGTGTCCCAGATCTTTCCACTTTTTCACACACTTTTTTTTGTTGTTAGTGCAATAGTAATACATACACACAGGCAGACAGACAGACAGACAGACAGACAGACAGACAGAATCGCCCGACCTACTTGTGCGTAAAAATTGTTGCCTGCGCCCAAAAAAGACAAAAGAAAATGAACAAAAAAAAGGAGAAAACCTTCGAAAAACAGACGAACCACCTGGAATGATAGTGTGTAGCCTGGAATGAATTGATGAGAACTGACAGTCCAGGACTGTCAGTTGAAAACTGATAGTGTGTAGCCTACTTTAGAGACAAACAAAAAAACTAATCGGTTACACTGAAAGATCCTCGTAATTATAGATTGTTGTGGTAGATAAGGCTCTCATTCGGTTTTTGTATCTCACTGAGTGTGGTCTTCTTTCTAAGTGCGTCTTAATAAACAATAACATAAAACAAAAATAAATTTGTTCCAATTAATTATGTAAATCTAATAAGTTATGTGCCCAGTGTACGCCAAGTAACATAACAGCCTTATAAAAAGGCTACAATCCATCTAGAGCGGATCATATGATACCCTTTCCTCTATACAAATTTGTATACCTTATCTGTATATTAGGTTTGATACATAGTTTGAAACATAGAAAAATATGATTAAAAATTACGGATTTTAATAATCTTTACACTTGTATTGCTTACTTCTGCGAGGACCTTGTATACAAACTTTCAACGATCTAGCTCAAAATTTAAGGCCCAAAAACTGGTGACACACAGACGGACGGACATAGCTCAATTGACTTGGCTAGTGATGCTTATCATTTATATATACATATACTTTGCTGGGTCTATCTATAATATTTCTCTATGTTATGTATGGAAGACATATCGGGTACCAAAATATCTACCTATCTGTTTAAGTGAGCTTCTTGTAAAGCGAGCTTCTTATAAAAACATATGAAAAGGCTACAATCCGTCTAGATCGGGTCGTATTATACCCTATCCCCATTCTTTGCTATGAAATGTTGGACTGCGAGCGGGGAGGCGGAGTGTTGGTCGCTGTGCGTGCATCATTGCAATGTACTCAACTAGACTAGACCATCAGCGAGTTCTCTGGATATTGATCAGTTAATTATCAAAATAAAATTTGATTCTATAAATGAAGTTTTTATTGTTATTAGTTATATTCCACCAAGTAGTTCATTTGAATTGTATAAAGCTCATGTCGATAATTGTTGTTTTGTTTTAAATAATTTAAAATATAATCAACATATAATTTTGTTGGGTGATTTAAATTTTCCAAATATTGTATGGAAATTTGACTCTGATGAATCTAGATTAATTCCTTATAATGTAAATTTGCAACATGAATGTGAAGTTGTTGATACTTTCGCCCAATTCGACCTTCGACAAACAAATTAATTATTTTCAAAATTCGTTTAATAATGTGCTTGACTTAGTCTTTGTTGATTCAGAATTTGACGTACTCTATGTTTCCTATGTTTCCTAACCCAATTTTCCATATTTTCTATTCTATTTATATATTTCTTATGGTTTAAATTTTGAATTTTATAGTTTCTGTAAGCCATCTGCTCTCAGTTCTAGTTTAAAATATAGTTTTTCTAAAGCTGAATTTAATAGTATGAACAATTATCTCAATTGTATAGATTGGTATCACAAGTTTAATAGTATTGATTTAAGTGATTCATATAATGTGTTCACTCATATTATATATATATTCCCAAAACTAAAAATATTTCTGCTACTAAACCTATTTGGTTTAATAGAAGAATTTTAAATTTAAATAATAGAAAAAATAAAATGTATAAACAATTTCGAAAAAATAATGATCCGGGACTATATAAACAGTATCGAATTCTTCAGAAGGAATTTGAAGTTCTAAACAAATTTCTTTATTTCTTTATTGTTGAAACCAATTTAAAGACTAATAGTAAATCCTTTTGGAGCTTTATCAATAGTAAGAGGCTTTCGAATGGTATTCCTAGCTGCATGCATTATGAAGACGTTACTTCCTCCGATCTCACTACCATATGCAATTTGTTCGCTAAACATTTTCAATCTTTTTATTTGAATAACCCTCCAGCTACATCTGCTACTATTTCGGATATTGACTTTTCTACACTAAATTTAGTAAATGTTGGTTTTATGACCTTTTCAATCCCTAAAGTTGAATCGGCGCTATATGATTTAAAATTAGATAAGCGATCAGGGGTTGATGATATTCCTCCCATTATTTTTTTTTTTCACTTGATTTTCAACCGCTCTCTTGATGATGGAAACTTTTTCAAGGAGTGGAAAAGTTATTTTTTATTACCCATCCATAAATCAGGTTCACGACAGGACGTTACAAACTATCGTTCGATCTGTAAAATCTCCACCATCCCCAAATTGTTTGAAAAACTTGTTCATAGTAAACTAACACCTGTTTTTAAGAGGATTATTTCTCCTTACCAGCATGGTTTTGTTACTGGTAGATCTACTAGCACTAATTTGACAATTTTTTGCAACTCTGTTCTGAAGGGCTTTGAGAATGGTCTTCAATATAATGTCAGCTACACTGATTTCTCTAAGGCTTTCGACAGAGTAAACCATGACATACTTTCTTCAAAACTGCATAGATTAGGAATTCACTCCAACTTCTTTAAATGGATCAACTCTTATCTAAGGGAACGTATTCAATATGTTATGATCGATGACAAAATTTCGACACCAGTGTATGTTACTTCGGGTGTTCCCCAGGGTAGTCACCTTGGCCCTTTGTTATTTCTCCTTTTCATAACCGACATTTCTGATATAATATTGAATTCTCAGTGTCTTATGTATGCTGATGACTTAAAAATTTACCGGCAAATTAGATCTGGGGATGATTGTTTTCTTCTCCAAGAAGATCTTCAGAGATTAACAGTTTGGTGTGAAGAACATTTTTTATACTTAAATGTCTCAAAATGTCAAAGCCTTACCTACTGTCGCCATCTTTCTCCCGTTTCTTATATATATAAAATTGGTAATATGTCGTTGTCAATTATATCATCTAAAAAAGACCTTGGCGTTTCAATGCCAAAATTCAATGCTTGGTTTTATTTAGCGAAATTCAAAGGACTTTTCCGACCCTTTCATCCTAAAATGTCTCTTTTTTCATTTGTTCGGTCCACTCTAGAGTACTGCAGTATAGTGTGGAACCCTTTTTATGAGCTTCATGCCTTAAGAATTGAGAAGATTCAAAAGCGATTTACTAGAGGTGCCTATCGGAGACTTCACTGGTATACTGATATGCCTTACTAGATGTAAATTATTTGGAATTCAACCTCTTTACACTGGAAGGAAATACTTTCGATCCTGTATATTCGTAATCTAATGCATGATCATATTGATTGCCCCTACCTTTTATCTTTAATCGGTTTTCATGCTCCTGCGAGAGCACTTAGAAATCGTTATCTATTTCATGTTCCTTTTCATAGAGTAAACTATGGTATTAATGAACCTCTAAGTAGATGTTTACGTGAAGCAAATAATGTTTCTCACTTAATAGATTTTGAAGCTAATCGAAATACATTTAAAAATAGTTTAATATTAACTTAAAGTCTTGGTGGTTGATAATAAGTATTAATTTTGTATTAAGTAGTCCTCAGGGTACACATAAAGGTTACCCAGCTCGATGAAATAAATAAATAAATAAATAAAATGTATACAAACTTTTTTTTTAATATCTTATCACATTACTCCAAAACATGAATTTTCTCAATAAGTAAGTGTGGTAGTGGGCGGATTTTATATTTTTTGTCAATATATACTGTATTTTGTTCCTTAGAAGTGATATTGTTCGAATTAAGACGTCAAAAACAGTTTTTTGATAAAAAACGCCGATGAAATGTAGGCGTGGTCGAATATAATGTATGGAAGATTTGTAGAGTAGAAATATATCTACCTATTTACTTAAGTAAGTTTTTTCGAGTTTGATATGAAAATACTGAAAAAAATATTTTTTTGAAAAGTGGGTATTGCTTACTTTTGCAAGGACCTATACAAAATTTCATCGATCTAGCTAAAATATAAGGCCCAAAAACTGGTGACAAACAGATGAACGGAAGAAAGTGATTTTTTTGAAAAGTGGGCGTGTCAGTGGGCGGATTTTAAAAATTTTTACACTTGTATTGCTTATTTCTGCGAGGACCTTGAATATAAAATTTCATTGATCTAGCTCAAAATTTAAGGCCAAGAACTGGTGACACACAGACGGACGGACGGACGGACATAGCTCAATCGTAGTGGGTAGTGATCACTTATATATGTATATACTTTATTGGGTCCATCTGTAATTTTTCTCTATGTTACAAACTATTTATCAAACTTAATATACCCTTAGGGTAGGGTATAAAAATGGAAAATTTAAAAATGAAGAGAAACATTAAACCTTTGATGGTGTTAAATATAGTGTGTGGAAATTAAAAGTGCGGGCCTTGTTATCGGAAGTAGACGTTGTAAAAATAATTGATAGTGCACCCACAGCAAATGTAACAGATGAGTGGAGAAAAGCAGCACGAATTGCTAAGGGCTTAATTGTTGATTGATTCTTTTCTTGGTTTTGCGAAGGCAGAAAGTTCCGCAAAAGTATACGATGCGATAATTATAGCGATAGAAACTTTGGCAAAAGATAATTGGACTCTGGCTTTTGTGAAGACAAGACTGTTGGATCATGAAGTCAAAATAGTATATGAGTACTTCAAGCAAGTAACAAAAATAAACCACCAAAGAAGTACACATACCGAAAGCCTTTAATTGACCATCATCAAAATAAGACTACTAGATCATTCAAACCATATAATAAACAAAAAAACATCAAATGCTATCACTGCGGGAGAAAAGGTCATATGAAGAACGACTGTTTCTATTATAAAAGAAGACTCGAAAAATTAAGAAGAAGAAGAAAAATTAAGACTGTCCAACTAACTGAGCCTTCAGAACCAAATATTGACACCTCTGATTTTGCATTCCTGACTGCAGATTATCAATCTCAATCCAACGTTGACAGTGAAATAACATTTATTTCGGACTCTGGAGCATCGGATCAAATTATAAACAGGAAGGATCCTACTGAGGGCTTCAAGGAACTGCAGACACCGATGAAAATTTCGGTAGCTAAAAATGGAGAGTTCATTACAGCAACTAAAACGGGAAGTCTCCATATTACCAGCAACGTGGGTATTCAAAAAGTACAAGACCTATATAAAATGGCATTTTACTATAAATGCATATTTTTGTGCATATTTTTTATAATAAATTCATATTTTTAGATCATATTGTTCAAATATTTAACTAGACAGTAAAAATATATCTCTTTTATGTCAAAGCAAACGAAGCTTAAAACTATTTATTTTTCTTTTATTCATTTCACAATCTTGAACAATATTCCAACCCCACATTATAATGCACTATAAACAAACTTGACTTGTGAACTTGACTATTGTTTATTTGAGATCGAATTTAAACTATACCATTATTTAGTGCAACCGAGAAGCGGCATTAAGAAATGGTCCACTAACTTCAGTTGACGTAGAGCGATCTTTTTCGTTGTATAAGGCTTTCTTAAGACCAAATCGGCAAAGTTTTAATTTCGAAAACTTTAAGAAAAATTTTATGGTCTATGCAAATAAAGCTTTCCAAAATCAGAACAATTAAAGAATTAATGATTTTATGTTATTTTGAATTATTTATTTGAATTAAACAAATGAAGATGTATATGTTTATATTAACTGTGTTTTTGTTTTTTTTTCAGAATTTTATGTGAAAATCTTCAAAAAGACACTATGAGGATCGCCAGCGCTTGCTCATAGTAGTGTGGGATTCTTACCCACTAAAAAACCTCCCTTCAACAAACTATTGTATTTGTTGATTTTTATTGTTACTACAACTAAGTGTTCGACTTATCAAGCAGTTTTCTTCTCACGAAATAAGAACATTTGGCAGGTTAGCTTCCGATTAGAAACTCCTGCTAGTTCCGCAGTTTAGACGCGGTTACTTATCGCTCCAGGTCTAGAGGTTTAGTTCTTTAAGGACGGCGCAGTAGATTACTTTCATCCAAAACTTGAAGGACTGTGATATTAACATGACTCTCTAGACGAATTTTATGTTTTCACGCGTAGTTTCTAATTTTATCTACGATTGTTTTAATGCCGAGATCTCTGTGGATATCGTTATTTCTAATATACCATGGCGCATTAACAAATTCTCGTAGCACTTTGTTTTCAAAAGTTTGTAGAATATTTATATTACTTATTTTGGTACAACCCCAGAGTTGTATACCATAAGTCCATACTGGTTTTAGCACTTGCTTGTACAAAAGCAGTTTGTTCTCTATATTAAGCTTGGAATATTTTCCAAGTAACCAATACTCAATATCAATATCTCTATATTTATTTTATAGTTCTTTGCGTTTTTCCTTACATGCGATTTCCATTTTAGCTTTGCATCAAGTGTCATTCCAAGGTATTTAGCCTCGTTTGCGAACGGAATTTGAACCGAGTTCGAAAAAATCGGCAAATGAACTATTTTCTTATTAGTAAAATTTACATGAACATATTTGGTCTCATTGAGTGCGATTCGCCAAACCTTTGTCCATTCATTTGTCCTCTTGCAATTTTTCGGTAGACTCTTTTACCTACTGCCAATATAGTAGAATCGTCGGCAAAAGTGGCTAACTTCGTTCCTTCCACTTGCGGTATATCGCGAGTGTACAATAGATATAAAAGTGGACCAAGAACACTTCCTTCCGGCACCCCAGCCATTCTTTCCTTAAGCTCCACATTTGACACGGAATACTCTATTCACAAGGTAGTTTCTTAGAATATTATATAAGTGCTCTGGTAAAACTTGTCGTAATTTAAATTTTAAGCCTTCGTGCCAGACTTTGTCAAAAGCTTGAGAAACGTCAAGAAATACACCTGAACAAATCTTTTTTTCTTCAAGAGATCTTTCTATTACATCTGTTATTCTATGTACTTGTTCAACTGTAGAATGCTTACTTCTGAATCCGAATTGATGATCCGGGATGAGATGCTTTTCTTCTATTATCGGCTGTATTCGTCAAATCAATATTCTCTCGAAAACTTTGAAAATAATTGGAAGAAGTGAAGTTGGTCTATGTATAAGACGATTTTTTATTTTGTGGTTTACCGGGCTTAAGAACCTTTATCACTTCCGCAACTTTCCATTGGCTGGGAACATGTTCAAGTTTAAATACGGCGTTTATAATAAACAGAAGCTTAATTAAAGCTTTTCTTGGCAGTGCCCTAAGAACCTCTCCCGTGATTAATCGTATCCAGGAGCTTACTTGGGTTTGAGTTTCTTTATTTCTTCCTTAAGTTCGGTTAGTCTTGCATTTCTTATTGCAATATTATCTATATCCGACGTGTTTGCATATTGAACAAGAGCCTGTCCATCAAATAGCTTAAAAGTATCTTCCAAATGGAAGATGGAAATATTGCCATTTCTTACGCGCTTTTCTCTTTTCCTCAATCATCTCTTAACTTATTTCCACGGGATAAAATTGAACATTACTGACCAACATTTTATTTTGCTTTGGAGTATTTCTCCACGCCGCTTTTGTAAGATTTCAACGAACCGATCAACTTCTATTTCAAGTTCAAACGGTGTTTTAAGAGATTCCCTCAGTTCAATATTTATTTCTATATCTTTTTCGAAGCTATTCCAATTAGTTCTCGCGCTGGTTAATCTGACCATTCTTTCTTTTTTAATTAGAGCTTCGCTTACAGCTATAATGATTGGAGAATGATCAGAGAATAGGTCAAAGCTTTCTTCAACTTTTATAAAGTTCTCAGATATTCCTTTAACAACAAAGAAATCGATCAGATCCGGTATCTTGTTTCTATCAGTCGGCCAATATGTTGGTTTACCCGTTGAGTGAAAATTGCAACCGTTTTGCATACCCGTATTGTAGAGCACCCTACCTTTCTGAGAGGCGTGCCTTGAACCCCAGAAAGGTTGTTTCGCATTGAAGTCGCCACCAATTATAAAATTTGGTTTAAGGAAGTTAAAGATGTTTGTGAAATTTCTCACGAAACAGTGAATGTAAAATGTCTATTTCTAACGCGAACCGTGCTTACTTGCATTGATTCTAATTCAATTTATACTTCTGCTGAGAGTTCGATACATTCTTTTATGAACAAAGATGATCCGCCTCTGGCCCTTTCCGATGGGTGGAAAGCGTGGTACACGTTATATCCCCTTATATTGACGCACGATAGTTTTGTCAGATGGGTTTCACAGACCAGGCAAATATCAACATCTTTTTCTCGTGTAACTATTTCCAACTCGTCGAGTCTTTGTAAATTAAATGTTAATTTCGCTAAAAATTATTATTTTATTAAATAATTGAAATAAACTATTTAACTTCTTCTTAAAGAATGAAGAAAATTTGTTTTTAAATTGAACCCAAATTAAGTTAAATTAATTTTTACTGCATATTTTAAATGCATATTTTGTATTTTTAAGCACATATTTTGAGATTTTTAGTGCATGAAAATCCGAACCCTAATAATAAGAATTATTTTGTGATTTTTATCGATGAATACACTGACTATTGTGTTACATATTTGATTACGCATAAGTCAGACGTATTTTCAGTGTTTAAAGACTTTATAGCAGTGAGGCTCATTTTAGTTTAAAAGTTGCTCATTAGTATATGAAAGACTATTGTGTAGAAAATGGTATTAGTTATCACTAAACTGTTCCACGAACCCCTTAATTAAATGGTGCATCAGAGCGTATGGTAAGAACAATAACTGAAAAAGCTCGTGAAATGATTATTGGCGCTGGTCTAGAAAAATTGTTCTGGGGTGAAGCGGTGCTTACAGCTACGTTTTTAATTAATATAACTCCAACCAAAATTCTGAAACAAACCACCATATGACCAGTCTCTCGCGATCTGTTAAAGCGATCAGTCGAGCTTTCGTTTTCCAAGAATTTCTCAAATAACCGAAACACTGAAGCGTCGCGCCTTTTCCCTCGAGGATTCTTTATCCTCAACCAGCAAAATACTGCGTCGTGGAAATTCATTTCTACCTCTCCAATCCCATAAAGACACCGACCTTGGGGAGGCCATGTGCACCAGTGAATTATAGCAACAAATGCCAAGAAAAATTACCATCCCCCCAATTAAAATCTTACAAAAAAATTGTGAATTTGTGCATAAATTCTTTAACGAATTGAACATCACGGACTACTGTGTTAAAAAAATGTCGATTGGTATTAAAGTGTTTTGCGAATCAATCGATTCTTATTATACTGCCTTAAATGCGTTGAAAGAATACAAATGCCAATTTTTTTCGCACGATCTTAAATCCGAAAAATCGTTTAAAGTGGTATTTTTTGGCCTGGATGAATATTCTACAGACTTAATTAAGAATGAATTAACAACACTCGGTCTCAAGTGCAAAGAAATAAAAATTATAAAAAAACAGTATAAAACCAGTGAAAAATGCTACAATCCGCTTGGAGCGGATCGTATGATACCCTATCCCTATCTTATTTGGGCGTTTCAGTGGGCGGTGGAAAATGTATTCACAAAATTTTCTATTTTGACCTATAAACTTATATTTTTACTCGAAAATTAATTTTTCGAAGTAAACGCCCCTAAAAAGTGGGCGTGGCCATATACAATGTATAGACGATTTGTAGATTAAGTGGATATCTACATATTTGCTCAAGGAAGTTTTTTCTAGTTTCATATGAAAATAGTGAAAAAAAGTGATTTTTTTGAAAAGTGGGCGTGTCAGTGGGCGGATTTTAAAAAATTTTTCACTTGTATTGCTTACTTTTCCAAGGACCTCGTATACAAAATTTCATCAACCTAGCTCAAAATTTAAGGCCCAAAAACTGGTGACACACAGACGGACGGACGGACAGACGGACGGACGGACGGACGGACGGACATAGCTCAATCGACTCGGCTAGTGATGCTGATCATTTATATATATACTTTATTGGGTCTATCTGTAATATTTCTCTATGTTACAAACTATGTATCAAACTTAATATACCCTTAGGATAGGGTATAAATATGTGGAGTTTCTTTATATCGTTTATTTTGAAAACGGTTCAATTCGCCTTGCCGATCTCCGCAATAATATCAAATCGATTTTCCGGACGCAAGTGAGATGGGAATTCCAACGGCGTGCCATGAAAAACATTACTCAGTGCCACAACTGCCAAATGTGGGGACTGCCATGTGAAAACTTTTTGTGGTAACTGTTCGGGAAATCACAAAACTAATTTATACACCTCTACTGGAATCTCCAAATGTGCAAACCGTGGAGGTAACCACAAATCTACCGATGAAAACTGCAAATGTCGTGCAGATTATTTGGAAATTATCGGTAAAAAATCACATAAAATGTCTCGTACGCGCGCACCCACTCCATTGCGTTCTCAAGCACATCCAACAGTGTCAGCGAAAAGCTTCCATGTCAACAGTGTGGATGACTTCCCCTCTCTTCCTCGAGCTTCACGTCAGCCGCAGCAGAATCCTCATCACTGGGAAAAGCAACAATTGCCAGCTCAACACCAACAGCAACAGCGATCGTCATACAATTCTCCAACAGCGAAGCATGATCTTTTTTCTTTTGAAGAACTTAATTCTTTATTATTTGATATGGTCTCTGAACTTGAAAATTGTAAAACTAAAGCTCAACAGTTTAAAGTAATTGCTCAGCTTGCAACTAAATATCTTTGTAATAATGTCAAGTAATTATCACTCTTATCTTAAACTTTTATGTTGGAATGCAAGAGGCATTCGGAACAAGAGCTTTGAGTTTTTCAATTTTCTCTCCAATCTGGATATTGATGTTTGTCTTATATGTGAAACAGGTCTACAAAGTAATACTCGTTTTGAATGTAGTAACTATTCCTGTTATCGTCATGATCGCAATGGTAGAGGCGGTGGTGTTGCCATACTGGTCAAAAATAGTATTGATCATTCCGTGTTGCCAATGATGTACACTTTAGTAATAGAAAACATTGGAATTGTTTCCGTATATTTTCCTGGAGGAAAACGTAATGTGCATAGAACTCAATGCTTGAAGAATGACCTTAGAAGATTATTAAACTATTTTTTATTTTTTTTTTTTTTTTTTTTTTTTTTTTTTTTTTTTTTCGTGGGTAGGTAAAAACCTTCATAGGCACTACGAGGACCGGCCGCGCGTGCTCATAGTAGTGTGAGATTCTTACTCACTAAAAAACCTCCCATTTCCGGCTAGACTACGACTAAGTTCCCTTAACAAGTAGTTCACGCTTCTATAGTAATCGTGTTTGGCAGGTTACCTTCCAACGAAAGCACCGACAATACCGTAATAATAAGCGGTTTCTCCTTATGACGCTAGATCCAACGGTCTCGTCGTTGTAGTCGGCGCGCAAGGTTTGTCTGATCCAGAGTTCGGATTATTTCGTCATTGCAATGTTCATTAAGACGAGTGCGAAGCTTTCGAGCAAAGTTTCTCACCTCGTCGGTCACGGTTGCGATTCCTAAATCTCGATGTAAGTCGCTATTTCTTATGTACCATGGAGCATCTACGATTGCTCTTAGTGTCTTATTTTGAAAAGTTTCTAAAATAGATATATTGTTTGGTTTAGTACAGCCCCAAAGTTGTATACCGTACGTCCAAGATGGTTTTAGCACTTGCTTATACAAAAGCAGTTTGTTATATACGCTTAATTTCGAAGATCGTCCGATAAGCCAATTCATTTCTCGTAGCTTGATTTCGAGCTCGTCGCGTTTCTTTTTAACGTGTGGCTTCCACTTAAGTTTTGCGTCTAGGGTCATGCCTAGATATTTCGCCTCGTTGGCGTACGGGATTTGTACCGAGTTAATAAAGAGTGGTAAGTTGTTTACCCTTTTGTAAGTAAAATTTACATGCGTTGATTTAGTCTCGTTAAGGACGATTCGCCAGGTCTTCGTCCACTTGCATATTTTGTCCAAAGCGCGTTGGAGTTTTCCCGTTGATAATTCGACTGTTTTATCCGTGGCGAGGATTGCCGTGTCGTCGGCGAATGTGGCTACAGTCGTTGTCTCATCTTGAGGTACGTCTCTTGTATACAGCAAAAACAGTGTTGGACCGAGAACGCTTCCTTGCGGAACACCGGCGTGTATTTCTTTGAATTCCGAGTATTCGCTCCCGTATCTCACACGAAAGAGTCTATCGTCAAGACAAGACTCTAGGAGTTCATACATTTTTACAGGCAAAACTTTCCGTAGCTTATATTTCAGGCCTTCGTGCCATACTTTGTCAAATGCTTGGGATACGTCAAGAAAAGCGGTAGAACATATCATTTTTGCTTCTAAGGCTTTATCAATTTCATTAGTTATTCGATAGACCTGGTCAATTGTTGAGTGTTTGACCCTAAAGCCAAATTGGTGATCCGGGATCAATCGTCTTTCTTCAATTATTGGTTGCAGTCGTTTGAGCACAAGTTTCTCGAAGACCTTTGATATTATGGGCAAAAGCGAAATAGGCCGATATGATTTTTTGTCGTACGGGCATTTTCCCGGTTTCGGAACCATTATTACTTCTGCGACTTTCCATTGCCTTGGAACGTATGAAATTCTCATTGAGGCGTTTATGATGTAGAGGAGCTTCACTAGCGCTTTCTTCGGTAACTCCTTTAAAATTTCCCCAGTAATTAAGTCATAGCCCGGCGCTTTGTTATTCTTCAAGTTTCGTATCGTTTGACGAAGTTCGGACAGTGACACGTTTTTC
Source organism: Chalcosyrphus nemorum (assembly GCA_949716465.1). Classification (NCBI taxonomy): domain Eukaryota; kingdom Metazoa; phylum Arthropoda; class Insecta; order Diptera; family Syrphidae; genus Chalcosyrphus; species Chalcosyrphus nemorum. The sequence goes on from OX454335.1 coordinate 11,143,743, forward strand.
ATTCTACAGTTGTCCAGTACCGAATTGGGACTGAGATCGTCGACCAATGGTTCCCCGTCAAATGGTTTGAACGTTTCTTCTAGGTGGTCTGCGAATACATCTGCTTTTTCTTTGTCGCCTTTTATCCATTCGCCGTTGGCTTTTCTTATTGGCGCCGAGTGCATTATGGGCTTCTTAATGGACTTCACGGCTTTCCAAAGTGAGTAGTTCGATCCTCTATCGGCAGTCAAGCTTTCAAGGTAAGCGGTGGTCTCGCGACTTTTAAAATCTTGAAGTAAGTGCTTTAATTCGTTAGATAGGCTGTTCAAGATGGCTTTATCTGGAGGTGCTCGCGATCGCTGCCATCTCTTTCGCGCTTTTCTCTTTTCGCATATGAGCTCTTCTATTTCGCGCGGGTATGTTGTTCCGCTATTCGATACTGAGTTCCTCCGGAGAGAAGTATTATTCCACGCAGCGCTCTGAATAACTCTCACGAGTTTTTCTATTTCGTCTTCTATTTCTAGTGGCGTTTTTAGTGGTACATTCAAGGCTATGTTTTCTTTACAGTATTTTCTAAACCCGTCTCAGTCGGTGTTGCTGTTAGTTAATCTAGGCGCTCTTTCCTTTTTCGCTAGGCTTCCGCCGATTTTCAAAAAAACTGCCGAGTGATCTGAGCAGAGATCATAGCATTCTTCTACGTTTGTAAGGTATCGAGGTACCCCTTTTGTGATGAAGAACTCAACGAGGTCAGGTATTTTATTTCTGTCGGTTGGCCAATATGTTGGCTTTCCCGTCGATAAGAAGACCACGCCACGTTTCGAAGTTGCTTTGAGGAGTACTCTGCCTCTTGTTGAATTGCATCGTGAACCCCAAAAAGTGTTTTTCGCGTTAAAATCCCCGCCGATGATAAAGTTTGACCCAAGTGAGTCAAAGAGGGGAGTAAGATCGTCATCCGCCAACCTATACTTCGGAGGAAAATAAATCGACGCGATATTGTAATCTAGGTGCCTCAATTTCACGGAGACTGAGCTAATTTGCATTGAGTCAAGTTCAATTTCTGCGTTTTTGGAGTGCTTAATGCAGTCTTTGATGTAAAGGGATGAACCGCCTCTCGAATTTTCTGAAGGATGATGCGCATGATAATCGATGTAGCCTTTAATTTTGGGCCCCGATCCCTTCTTACAATGGGTTTCCGTAATCAGGCAAACGTCAATATTGTTCTTCCGTAGAAATACTTCTAGTTCGTCGATTTTGTGCGATAGGCCTTTTGCATTCCATGTAAGTATTTTTATTAGCTTCATATTCATGATTTGTTATTCGTTCTGCGAGATTTAAACTCTAGCTCGCTCAGTTTGTCAAAGATTACTTGATTAACTTTAGTTTGTTGCTCAAGCTTTTCTAATATCATAACTAATATATGAGATACCGAATCCGTTGTGGCAGGTTCTGGTCTATTTTCACGTGTCGCGACCTGTGCGTACGATTTTGGGCCAATAAGCATTGATGTACCTTTTGTACTTGGACCGGCGGCGTTTTCTTGTGGATTTTTTACTTTTTCCTTTACCGATCTCGTTCTTCTGACCGACTTTGGGGTTTTCGGCTTGTCAGCTCTTGGACGTCTCGGAGTTGTGGTGACCTTATCTCCAGTACGTTTCTTTAGAGTTTCATGCCGTTTTTGTAGCTCTATGGCGATTTCGCAACCTCGGTAACTCGCTGGATGACTTCCCTTACAATTGGCACAAACCGCTGGAGCCTGAGTGCTAACGTCGCAATCTTTCGAAAGATGTTCACCGGCGCATTTTACACATCTCGGTTGTTTCTGGCAGTACGCTTGAGTATGTCGGAAGCCTTGACATCGCTTACATTGAGGTACTAGTCTGTTGCCCTTCCGCTTGGGCTCGATTTTGACCTTGATGTTGAGGATTGCTTTTATCTTATATATTTCGTTGATGTTCTCAGTCCTATCAAAAGTAAGCATAAAAATTGGAAGACCGCGCCTAACAACAGCGGTAGCGTCCTTTTCACCGTCCTTATGTTGCTTTTCTTTCTTGATTATGTTTACGGCGTCGAGAATTTTAAAGCCTTGGGCTTGAACGTCTTCTATGACTTCTTCCTTCGTGCAAGATGGGTGTAGTCCCCTCGCGATAACCCGCAATGGCTTTTCGAGGTGATTTTCATATGTAAACCATTGTACTTTCTCTGAATTAAATTTTTGTGACAGTGCCCGATAGGCACTCACGATAGGCGTCAGAGTCATCGACGTTAACTTTCCATACGTTGTTCCGAAGCGATGTTAAGTTATACTTCGTCCCCAGAGTATTTTTAAGGATGTTACGCAACTTTCCGTAGTCCGCTATCCCAACGACATTTATTGCAGGTGGTCGGCGATTTTTCCCTCGAGTTTCCGCTGTCGCTTTTTTTGGTGCGACTGGTGTTTTCTCTACTTGTTGTACGGTCTCTACTTCTACTACTACTTCTACTTCTACTTCTTGCTAGACCTCTTCTTAAAGGCTGGACTCGTTTCGCGTGCAAGCTCTTCCTCGTCCGTCTGGTATTCGCATTGACGTTTCGGTGTATCCTCGCATTCTATAGTACCACGGGGGTTTCTTAGGTCTTCGTTTTCTTTACGTAACAAATCTACTTCGCTTTTAAGCTCGTAAAAGAGACGTTCCATTTCATTAAGCTTAGCGCGAAGTTCGTTGTTTTCCGCTTCCAAGCATTTAATTTTCGCTGAGTCCTGATTAACCGGCGGACTTCCTTTCCCGGAGACTTTCGATCCAGATGGTGGTGGAGATCGAGGTACCCTTGATCTTTTCAGAAAGGGATTTGAAAGCAATAAATGGCTCTCCCCAGAATCCGTAGAGCCTACCTCCGAAGAGGGTGGATTTGCCAGTGAAACTGGATTGCCACCTGGGGTAATACTTCCGTGTGTTTTCTTCATTGCATCTTTTGTATACGCTACGCGCTCGGCATACGGAGGGTGGATTTTAGTCGCCTCTTACGACAGGCATGCCTTACCTCGGGTATATTCTAACCCCTACCCGAAGGGATAAACTATGATAATGTTGTCATAGGAGGTGATCTTAACTGTAGACATCGTAGCTGGGGATGTTCAAGGGCAAATGTTTGGGGAAACACATTATACAACTTATGCTTACGTCATAACTTCGCAATAATGCACCCATCTAGTCCTACATACATCCCTGCTTGCAGTAGGTACTCCCCGTCAACTCTAGACTTATTTCTTACCACCTTTCCTAACTTGTTTACCATTCCTGTTGTGCACAATGCGCTTAGCTCCGATCATCTTCCTGTCAGCTGTGATATTTTACGTTGTCCTAATCTAAATAATGTGCAATACCTAGACTATAAAAACGCGAACTTGGAGGTGTTTAGATACCATCTCACCAATAATATCCGTAATTGTTCGAAAAACCTCTCTGCTATAAATAACAATCAAAACATCGACGATTGTATTGAAACATTTCATACTAAAATATCTGAAAGCATTCATGCTTCTGTGCCCTTAAAAGTATCTCCTAGAAGACCATTCACACTACCTCGGGAAATACTTACCCTAATAAAGACTAAAAATCATTACAGGGGGCTCTGGCAGAGGAACAGATCACTAAATGATTTCTATGAAATGAATGTTTTCATTCGCTTAGTAAAAATTCGAATAAACGAGTATAGAAATTCATTATGGAACAATAAACTAAGACTGCTAGACGCGAACTCTAGGCCTTTTTGGAATCTAGCTAAGATACTGCGTAAAAAAAACCATTATTATCCTAACTTCGAAGTAAACGGGTCATTAGTGTCAGATAATAATTCATCTACATTTCTGAAGAATCACACTACAACAGCTAATTACTTATCTCCACTAGAATCTGAGGTTGAGAACGAGATTTCTAGCTTTGAAAATTCCTCTATCTCCCTACCACCTAATGAATTGAAAAATGTTGAGGATATAGAATTCATAGTTTCGGAGCTCAAAAATCGAAAGTCCCCTGGTCTTGATAGCATTCATAATCAAGTCATAAAACAGTTGCCAGCTAGTGCCTTAATGTACCTAACATTTATAATCAATTCATGTTTAAAAATGCTGTATTTTCCAGCAACATGGAAAAAAGCCAAGATAATACCTCTTTTAAAACACGGCAAGAATCCATCCGATCCAGTCAGTTACAGACCCATCAGCCTTTTAAACGGCTTCAGCAAAATTCTTGAAAAAGTGATTAAAATTAAGATTGAAGCCTTTTTAAGCGCCACTAACATCCTACCTCCTGAGCAGTTTGGTTTCAGGAAAAACCACAGCACTACGCATCAAATTCTAAGAATTTGTAAAATCGTTAAGCAACAGCTTAACCTTAAAAACTCGACTCAATGTCGTCCTCCTTGACATTGAAAAGGCTTTTGACTCAGTGTGGCACAACGGCTTGATATACAAACTCATCAAACTAAATTTTCCAAAGTACCTGATAAAAATTATACAGAGTTTTTTGTTCAATCGAGAATTCATATTCTACCTTAATGGGGCCATCTCCTCAACAAAATCTGTCCCAGCCGGGGTTCCACAGGGTTCAGTTCTGGGACCTGTTCTCTTTAATGTCTTTCTTACTGGCTTGCCCAGTATTCCCAACTGAGATATTTCGCTCTATGCAGATGATTTGGCATTATTCTCTTCAGACGTATATGGTCCTGTCATAGAATACAATCTTCAATTAGGAATCCAAGCCTTTTTCGAGTATTATAAGCACTGGCAGATAAAAATTAATACTGATAAGTGCATAGCTATTTTCTTCACCAGAAGAAGACTTAACTGTTTTTTTCCTACTGGTAGTCTCAACCTAGACAATAGTATCATACCGTGGGTCAATACTGCCAAATACCTAGGAGTGTACTTAGACCAGAAATTGACTTTCGGTTGTCACATACGAGAGACTTTAGCTAAAATCGATGTCCTTATAAAAATGCTTTACCCTCTTATCAGTCGTAAATCATCTCTTATCAAAAAGAACAAAATAATAATTTTTAAGGTCATTTTTCAAGCACTGATGACTTATGGGTCTCCTGTATGGGGCAATTGCGCGAAAACCCATATTAAGTGGCTTCAAGTTGCACAAAATAAAGTGCTCAAAATGATGCTCAATCTACCGCGGTACTTTTCAACTCTCATATTGCACGAAAGAGCAGGTGTTATCCAGATTGGTAGAAGGATTGAAATTCTCAATGAAAATTTCATGTCTAGATGCATTCACGTCGATAATCAACTTATTAGAGACCAAGAGCTGTTATAGTTATTATCTTTTATGTTGTGTATTATTCGGTAATAATTTTGTGTTATTTATTATTTGTTATTTATTATTTATTTTCTATCATTTGTTATTTATTATATATTACTTACTATTTATTACATATTATTTATTATTTATTTTCTATCATTTGTTATTTATTATATATTACTTACTATTTATTACATATTATTATTTATTATTTATTATTTATTATTTATTATTTATTATTTATTATTTATTATTTATTATTTATTATTTATTATTTATTATTTATTATTTATTATTTATTATTTATTATTTATTATTTATTATTTATTATTTATTATTTATTATTTATTATTTATTATTTATTATTTATTATTTATTATTTATTATTTATTATTTATTATTTATTATTTATTATTTATTACTTATTATTTATTATTTATTATTTATTATTTATTATTTATTATTTATTACTTATTACTTATTATTTATTATTTGTTACTTATTATTTATTATTTATTATTTATTATTTATTATTTATTATTTATTATTTATTATTTATTATTTATTATTTATTATTTATTATTTATTATTTATTATTTATTATTTATTATTTATTATTTATTATTTATTATTTATTATTTATTATTTATTATTTATTATTTATTATTTATTATTTATTATTTATTATTTATTATTTATTATTTATTATTTATTATTTATTATTTATTATTTATTATTTATTATTTATTATTTATTATTTATTATTTATTATTTATTATTTATTATTTATTATTTATTATTTATTATTTATTATTTATTATTTATTATTTATTATTTATTATTTATTATTTATTATTTATTATTTATTATTTATTATTTATTATTTATTATTTATTATTTATTATTTATTATTTATTATTTATTATTTATTATTTATTATTTATTATTTATTATTTATTATTTATTATTTATTATTTATTATTTATTATTTATTATTTATTATTTATTATTTATTATTTATTATTTATTATTTATTATTTATTATTTATTATTTATTATTTATTATTTATTATTTATTATTTATTATTTATTATTTATTATTTATTATTTATTATTTATTATTTATTATTTATTATTTATTATTTATTATTTATTATTTATTATTTATTATTTATTATTTATTATTTATTATTTATTATTTATTATTTATTATTTATTATTTATTATTTATTATTTATTATCTATTATTTTTAAACTACTAATTCCTATCTGTGATATTTTCCTTTTTGAATATATGTTCATATATTTTATTATATATAGGTATATATATTTTTATATATATATATTTTTTTTCCCCTTAAATGGAGGTTTTTTTCATAGTTTTCCTCCAAGATTGTTTTAAATTATTCTACTGTATATCATATCTAAACAATTGTATTTTCAGCAGTAAGGTTTTCTACTTAACCGTATCTCTGTGCAAGCTTGAGCAAATTATATCATTGTCAAAACACTGTTACACTATGCAAGAAATAAATATATCTATCTATCTAACCACCATATGAATTATGGCATGGTAATTAGCCGTCATGGAGGAGCGTATGCCAAATCCGTCTACGCATGTGTAGTTAAACACTTGGACCTGCGCGAGCACATCTGGGTGAACTTTAGCACACATGTAGGACCGGACGAGGCATCTCTTGTTGACATGAACGAGTATCACGCCTCAGAAGCCTAACAAGAGCCCTCAGACGGAGGATAGAAGGCGGATGAATTCTCTAGATGGAATCAACGGCGGAATCCATGGACGGTTTTGGCGAACACCTTACATGAGCTACCTCGACATATTCGAAGCTCAGGTCTGTAAGGATTTCCATGACTTCATCAGGGTTATGGAATAGAGATGGTGGCGGATGAACCCTAAATGGGTCAACGGCAGCGCTCGCACCTCCGAAGTGAGCTACTGATGTCGGTCTCTCAGACCGGCCCTGGGTCCTAGGGGCTAAAACCCATGGAACTGGCCCTCCAGGTTGGGGGTTGTGTCGTCGGGGTAACTTCCCTACCACGTAAAAAGTACCATAGTTATGAGAGAGACATCCGCCTCGGATAACAATAACGATCCCCCTCATTTCGCAAATCGACCCGGAACGTCCACGGACTATGACCTACGAGTATGCACCTGGAATGTACAAACTCTGTACACTCCGGGTGCAGCTCAAAAACTTGAATCTGTCCTCTCGCAGTACAAGGCAGATATTACTGCGATCCAGGAGATACGATGGATAGGATCAGGTATGCAGAAAAGACGTAGCTGCGACATTTATTACAGCTGCCACAAAAGACTGCACATGCTAGGATGCGGATTCGTCGTGGGAAATCGGCTCAGATCAAGAGTCATTGATTAAGCCGATAAGCGATCGTCTGGCTGTAATTCGCATCAGAGCCACATTTCAAAACATCAGCTTAATATGTGCACATGCCCCTGCCGAAGAAGCTGAAGACCCTGTCAAGGAGGAATTTTACGACCTCCTGGACGGAGCCTGTCCGGAGTACGATGTAAAAATCGTACACCGAAAGAAAAACGTTGGTAAAATAAAGTACGTTCCTTATTTGATTTTGCGTCAACCAATGGTCGTTGTTGATTTAACAAATGAAGCATTGTTGATTTTTTTTGAAAAACGATACAATGTTCCTTGGTTAAATTAACAACGCCATTATCAATTTCGTGATTAAATGATCACGAAGCATAGGTAAATCAACAATGTTTGTGCTAAAATCCGTGATGAAAGAAACACGGCGACAGTGTTACTTTAAACATGAACGTGTTTGTTCAAAAATACCTGTGTTTGAATTACAATGATCATTGTTAACCAACTATTGCATTGTAAAGATCGCGTGATTCGTTAAAAATGTTCATGCTTATTTTATCACGTAAGTGTTGTTATTTCTCCACGGGCGAAGTAAAAATACTATATCTTGTAAACTTACTTATACTCACAATCATGGTTTTACATCTGAAAATTGAATTAAAAGCCATATTTTGTCTTATCACTTATAATCCGGTTTTATTATACCCTATTCTAAGGGTATATTAAGTATGATACATAGTTTGTAACAAAGAGAAATATTAGGTCTATCTTTAATAATTATGTCTATCTTTACATAAAGTATATATATGTATAAATGATCAGCATCAATAGCCGAGTCGATTAAGCCATGTTCGTCCGTCCGTCTGCTACCAGTTTTTAGGCCTTAAATTTTGTACTAGTAGGAAGGCATCACTAGCTAATTCGATGGAGCCACGTCCGCCCGTCCTTGTGTCCTTGAGCTAGGTTGATGAAATTTTGTATACGAAGTCTTTGGAAAAAAATAACAGCACATTTTATTAATAATATAAAAGTTTTTGGAATAAAATTTGACTTACCATTTACGAAAATTTCGTTCCATCTTAAATTACTTTTCAAAGCTCTGTGAGCGGGTTACGCCTAAACGGTAAGAGAGTGTCAACAGATTTGATCTCAGCACATCTAAATCTATCGGATTAAAACAAAAAAGTTATTTTGAAGAATGTTTCTATAAAGCCAAATCTAGCCCTCTTATTCTGTGTTCATATGTATAGACTATTGCTTACCTGATTGATTTTAAATAAGTAAGTATGTTGAACAATTATCTACATATGTATATCACTTAATCACAAACTACAGAATAATACGTCCTTACACTGGCACTTATTGCTGAAAAGTGAATATTTTTGCAAGATGCATGCAGGACGAGTAATATACACAAACGAACATTTCGTTATCCGTCGCGACTTTCGTGATTGCTTCAATGCGAAAACATTTCAATTTGAATATGTTCCTGATACTTTTACAATGTTCGTGATTCTTCAACAATGTTTGTGCTTGATTGAAACTACACATTCTTGGTTTGTATATTATCCGTTACGCATGGGACCTACAGGCGTCTCTGTAATAAGAAATAATCACGTTTATGATACTATGACAATGTTTTCAGGATCAATCGTGATTGTCGTACCACGAATATGGTTAATTTAAAAGAAATGTGATTGATTTGTATTTATTGAACATTATTGTTGTTAATCGAGAACGTTCATGATCAAATTATTTTTACAGGGCCAAAATTATAAATTGATCATATCTATTGTTGTTTAACAATGAAATCAACAATGACGTTATAAATTGACAATGAAACCATTTTTGAAACAACTACAGAAATGTTTGAATTAAACATGTCCGTGATACTTTCGAAAATATTTATCAACAATGCCAAAGTAGTTCATTCAAACATGACGCCTTGTTTGTTTTAATCACATACGTACTTGATTTGACAATTTTGAGCACATTGTTGGTTAACAATGTTACGTGTTTGATTCAACCAATGTTTTTTCTTTCGGTGTACTCGGGGACTTCAATGCCAAAATCGGTAAGGAAAACATCTTTGGCGGGATAGTCGGTAAACACAGCCTCCACGATTCGACAACAGACAACGGTTTCCGACTAATCGACTTTGCAGCAGCTCGTAATACGGTGATAAGTAGCACTAGGTTTCCTAGGCTAAAAATCCACACAGCAACCTGGCTTTCCTTTGACGGTCGAACACGCAACCAGATCGACCACGTGCTAATCGACGCAAGGCACGCATCCAACATCTTGAATGTGCGTACCTTTCGAGGGGCAAACGTTGACTCTGACCACTATCTTGTTGCAGCTAAATGCAGAGCTAGACTGTCCAACGAGAAGAAGCTGCGAGCCGTCAAGAAAAACAAGCTTAACGTTGGACGCCTTAGCACGCCAGAAGGAGCCAGAGCCTACAGAGAGCACCTAGCCGAGAAACTCTCTGCGGTGCATTCATCCCCCACAAACGCTAACAATCAGTGGACCAAATACCGCAACATTATCAAAGAGGTAGCCGTGACCACCCTTGGTTACCAACCACCTCCAAGGAGGAGCCCTTGGTATGGGCGTACAGCGGAAGAAGGTGACAGAAGATGCACACAAGAAAGCGCTGCAGCGCATAACAAGAGCAGCGAGAGAGGAGTATCTGACCAGAAGAAGGGAAGAAAAGAGAATCCTACGTAAAAAGAAAAGGGACCACGCAGTGTCCCAGCTCAAGGATATCGAGAAGTCCCGCGAGCGCAACAACATCCGGCAGTTTTATCGAAAAGCCAAGCAGCTGGCAGCTGGCTACAAGTCCGGAACGCAGGCTCTTCGCAATGGCGAAGGCAACCTAGTCACCGATGCACAGGGAATTGATGATGTGTTTAAGCAACACTTCCAGCAGTTGCTTAACGGGCAGCAAATAGAGAGAGTGATAGGGCAAGACGAGAACCCACCTCCAGTCAATGAAGAACCAACGCCTCCACCCAGTATTGAAGAAGTTAATGTAGCCATCAGGAAATTGAAGAACAACAAAGCCGCTGGCTCTGATGGGCTTCCAGCTGAACTCTTTAAATACGGAGGTGATGTCATGGTAGGGTGCATGCATCAAGTCATCAACCAAGTATGGGTGGAGGAACGCATGCCCGACGACTGGAGTATCAGCTCTATATGCCCCATCTTCAAAAAAGGCGATCCTATGTCTTGTAAGAACTACCGAGGCATATCCCTGTTAAATGTCGCATATAAGATCCTGTCCAACGTATTGTGTGAACGTCTAAAACCTTTCTGCAGCACACTAATCGGCACGTACCAGTGTGGCTTCCGGCCCGGCAGATCGACAATAGACCAAATTTTCACACTCAGACAAATCCTGGAAAAGACCAACGAATTTCAAGTCGAAACCCACCACCTTTTCATCGACTTTAAAGCCGTCTATGACAGCGTTCATCGTCTTGAGCTCTACCAGGCGATGGCCCAATTCGGGATACCGACAAAACTTATCCAGATGTGACGCGTAACGCTGGAAAACACGCGATGCTCTGTGCAATTTGGAAACAACTCTTCGGAGCTCTTCCAAACGTGCACCGGATTCAGGCAAGGAGATGCGCTGTCATGTGATTTCTTCAATATCGTGTTGGAGCAGATAATGCGCAGGGCAGGTGTCAACACGGAAGGCACTATCTTTCACAAATCCGTCCAACTGCTGGGATACGCAGACGATATTGACATCATCGGAAGATCCCGGCAAGCCGTCGTAGAGGCATTTACGGCCATTGATGAGCAGGCGAAACGAGTTGGTCTTGAAGTAAATGAGGACAAGACAAAGTATATGTTATCAACAAACAAAAATTTATTTGTCCAAAACATTGGGCAGAACGTCACTGTTGATAGCTATAATTTCGAGGTAGTTAAGGAGTTCACCTACCTCGGAACAAATATTAATCCTACAAATGACACCTTTGTAGAGATCCGACGAAGAATAACCCTGCTACTTCGGTTACGTTCCTTATTTGATTTTGCGTCAACCAATGGTCGTTGTTGATTCAACAAATGAAGCATTGTTGATTTTTTTTGAAAAACGATACAATGTTCCTTGGTTAAATTAACAACGCCATTATCAATTTCGTGATTAAATGATCACGAAGCATAGGTAAATCAACAATGTTTGTGCTAAAATCCGTGATGAAAGAAACACGGCGACAGTGTTACTTTAAACATGAACGTGTTTGTTCAAAAATACCTGTGTTTGAATTACAATGATCATTGTTAACCAACTATTGCATTGTAAAGATCGCGTGATTCGTTAAAAATGTTCATGCTTATTTTATCACGTAAGTGTTGTTATTTCTCCACGGGCGAAGTAAAAATACTATATCTTGTAAACTTACTTATACTCACAATCATGGTTTTACATCTGAAAATTGAATTAAAAGCCATATTTTGTCTTATCACTTATAATCCGGTTTTATTATACCCTATTCTAAGGGTATATTAAGTATGATACATAGTTTGTAACAAAGAGAAATATTAGGTCTATCTTTAATAATTATGTCTATCTTTACATAAAGTATATATATGTATAAATGATCAGCATCAATAGCCGAGTCGATTAAGCCATGTTCGTCCGTCCGTCTGCTACCAGTTTTTAGGCCTTAAATTTTGTACTAGTAGGAAGGCATCACTAGCTAATTCGATGGAGCCACGTCCGCCCGTCCTTGTGTCCTTGAGCTAGGTTGATGAAATTTTGTATACGAAGTCTTTGGAAAAAAATAACAGCACATTTTATTAATAATATAAAAGTTTTTGGAATAAAATTTGACTTACCATTTACGAAAATTTCGTTCCATCTTAAATTACTTTTCAAAGCTCTGTGAGCGGGTTACGCCTAAACGGTAAGAGAGTGTCAACAGATTTGATCTCAGCACATCTAAATCTATCGGATTAAAACAAAAAAGTTATTTTGAAGAATGTTTCTATAAAGCCAAATCTAGCCCTCTTATTCTGTGTTCATATGTATAGACTATTGCTTACCTGATTGATTTTAAATAAGTAAGTATGTTGAACAATTATCTACATATGTATATCACTTAATCACAAACTACAAAATAATACGTCCTTACACTGGCACTTATTGCTGAAAAGTGAATATTTTTGCAAGATGCATGCAGGACGAGTAATATACACAAACGAACATTTCGTTATCCGTCGCGACTTTCGTGATTGCTTCAATGCGAAAACATTTCAATTTGAATATGTTCCTGATACTTTTACAATGTTCGTGATTCTTCAACAATGTTCGTGCTTGATTGAAACTACACATTCTTGGTTTGTATATTATCCGTTACGCATGGGACCTACAGGCGTCTCTGTAATAAGAAATAATCACGTTTATGATACTATGACAATGTTTTCAGGATCAATCGTGATTGTCGTACCACGAATATGGTTAATTTAAAAGAAATGTGATTGATTTGTATTTATTGAACATTATTGCTGTTAATCGAGAACGTTCATGATCAAATTATTTTTACAGGGCCAAAATTATAAATTGATCATATCTATTGTTGTTTAACAATGAAATCAACAATGACGTTATAAATTGACAATGAAACCATTTTTGAAACAACTACAGAAATGTTTGAATTAAACATGTCCGTGATACTTTCGAAAATATTTATCAACAATGCCAAAGTAGTTCATTCAAACATGACGCCTTGTTTGTTTTAATCACATACGTACTTGATTTGACAATTTTGAGCACATTGTTGGTTAACAATGTTACGTGTTTGATTCAACCAATGTTTTTTCTTTCGGTGTACTCGGGGACTTCAATGCCAAAATCGGTAAGGAAAACATCTTTGGCGGGATAGTCGGTAAACACAGCCTCCACGATTCGACAACAGACAACGGTTTCCGACTAATCGACTTTGCAGCAGCTCGTAATACGGTGATAAGTAGCACTAGGTTTCCTAGGCTAAAAATCCACACAGCAACCTGGCTTTCCTTTGACGGTCGAACACGCAACCAGATCGACCACGTGCTAATCGACGCAAGGCACGCATCCAACATCTTGAATGTGCGTACCTTTCGAGGGGCAAACGTTGACTCTGACCACTATCTTGTTGCAGCTAAATGCAGAGCTAGACTGTCCAACGAGAAGAAGCTGCGAGCCGTCAAGAAAAACAAGCTTAACGTTGGACGCCTTAGCACGCCAGAAGGAGCCAGAGCCTACAGAGAGCACCTAGCCGAGAAACTCTCTGCGGTGCATTCATCCCCCACAAACGCTAACAATCAGTGGACCAAATACCGCAACATTATCAAAGAGGTAGCCGTGACCACCCTTGGTTACCAACCACCTCCAAGGAGGAGCCCTTGGTATGGGCGTACAGCGGAAGAAGGTGACAGAAGATGCACACAAGAAAGCGCTGCAGCGCAAAACAAGAGCAGCGAGAGAGGAGTATCTGACCAGAAGAAGGGAAGAAAAGAGAATCCTACGTAAAAAGAAAAGGGACCACGCAGTGTCCCAGCTCAAGGATATCGAGAAGTCCCGCGAGCGCAACAACATCCGGCAGTTTTATCGAAAAGCCAAGCAGCTGGCAGCTGGCTACAAGTCCGGAACGCAGGCTCTTCGCAATGGCGAAGGCAACCTAGTCACCGATGCACAGGGAATTGTTGATGTGTTTAAGCAACACTTCCAGCAGTTGCTTAACGGGCAGCAAATAGAGAGAGTGATAGGGCAAGACGAGAACCCACCTCCAGTCAATGAAGAACCAACGCCTCCACCCAGTATTGAAGAAGTTAATGTAGCCATCAGGAAATTGAAGAACAACAAAGCCGCTGGCTCTGATGGGCTTCCAGCTGAACTCTTTAAATACGGAGGTGATGTCATGGTAGGGTGCATGCATCAAGTCATCAACCAAGTATGGGTGGAGGAACGCATGCCCGACGACTGGAGTATCAGCTCTATATGCCCCATCTTCAAAAAAGGCGATCCTATGTCTTGTAAGAACTACCGAGGCATATCCCTGTTAAATGTCGCATATAAGATCCTGTCCAACGTATTGTGTGAACGTCTAAAACCTTTCTGCAGCACACTAATCGGCACGTACCAGTGTGGCTTCCGGCCCGGCAGATCGACAATAGACCAAATTTTCACACTCAGACAAATCCTGGAAAAGACCAACGAATTTCAAGTCGAAACCCACCACCTTTTCATCGACTTTAAAGCCGTCTATGACAGCGTTCATCGTCTTGAGCTCTACCAGGCGATGGCCCAATTCGGGATACCGACAAAACTTATCCAGATGTGTCGCGTAACGCTGGAAAACACGCGATGCTCTGTGCAATTTGGAAACAACTCTTCGGAGCTCTTCCAAACGTGCACCGGATTCAGGCAAGGAGATGCGCTGTCATGTGATTTCTTCAATATCGTGTTGGAGCAGATAATGCGCAGGGCAGGTGTCAACACGGAAGGCACTATCTTTCACAAATCCGTCCAACTGCTGGGATACGCAGACGATATTGACATCATCGGAAGATCCCGGCAAGCCGTCGTAGAGGCATTTACGGCCATTGATGAGCAGGCGAAACGAGTTGGTCTTGAAGTAAATGAGGACAAGACAAAGTATATGTTATCAACAAACAAAAATTTATTTGTCCAAAACATTGGGCAGAACGTCACTGTTGATAGCTATAATTTCGAGGTAGTTAAGGAGTTCACCTACCTCGGAACAAATATTAATCCTACAAATGACACCTTTGTAGAGATCCGACGAAGAATAACCCTGCTACTTCGGTTTGGCGAAACAACTGGGTTCAAAACTCCTAACTCGACTGACCAAATTAATGCTCCACAGAACGCTCATCTTACCAAGCCGAAAACCCCAAAGTCGGTCAGAAGAACGAGATCGGTAAAGGAAAAAGTAAAAAATCCACAAGAAAACGCCGCCGGTCCAAGTACAAAAGGTACATCAATGCTTAGTGGCCCAAGATCGTACGCACAGGTCGCGACACGTGAAAATAGACCAGAACCTGCCACAACGGATTCGGTATCTCATATATTAGTTATGATATTAGAAAAGCTTGAGCAACAAACTAAAGTTAATCAAGTAATCTTTGACAAACTGAGCGAGCTAGAGCTTAAACCTCGCAGAACGAATAACAAATCATGAATATGAAGCAAATAAAAATACTTACATGGAATGCAAATGGCCTATCGCACAAAATCGACGAACTAGAAGTATTTCTATGGAAGAACAATATTGACGTTTGCCTGATTACGGAAACCCATTGTAAGAAGGGATCGGGGCCCAAAATTAAAGGCTACATCGATTATCATGCGCATCATCCTTCAGAAAATTCGAGAGGCGGTTCATCCCTTTACATCAAAGACTGCATTAAGCACTCCAAAAACGCAGAAATTGAACTTGACTCAATGCAAATTAGCTCAGTCTCCGTGAAATTGAGGCACCTAGATTACAATATCGCGTCGATTTATTTTCCTCCGAAGTATAGGTTGGCGGATGACGATCTTACTCCCCTCTTTGACTCACTTGGGTCAAACTTTATCATCGGCGGGGATTTTAACGCGAAAAACACTTTTTGGGGTTCACGATGCAATTCAACAAGAGGCAGAGTACTCCTCAAAGCAACTTCGAAACGTGGCGTGGTCTTCTTATCGACGGGAAAGCCAACATATTGGCCAACCGACAGAAATAAAATACCTGACCTCGTTGAGTTCTTCATCACAAAAGGGGTATCTCGATACCTTACGAACGTAGAAGAATGCTATGATCTCTGCTCAGATCACTCGGCAGTTTTTTTGAAAATCGGCGGAAGCCTAGCGAAAAAGGAAAGAGCGCCTAGATTAACTAACAGCAACACCGACTGGGACGGCTTTAGAAAATACTGTAAAGAAAACATAGCCTTGAATGTACCACTAAAAACGCCGCTAGAAATGGAAGACGAAATAGAAAAACTCGTGAGAGTTATTCAGAGCGCTGCGTGGAATAATACTTCTCTCCGGAGGAACTCAGTATCGAATAGCGGAACAACATACCCGCGTGAAATAGAAGAGCTCATACGCGAAAAGAGAAAAGCGCGAAAGAGATGGCAGCGATCGCGAGCACCTCCAGATAAAGCCATCTTGAACAGCCTATCTAACGAATTAAAGTACTTACTTCAAGATTTTAAAAGTCGCGAGACCACCGCTTACCTTGAAAGCTTGACTGCCGATAGAGGATCGAACTACTCACTTTGGAAAGCCGTGAAGTCCATTAAGAAGCCCATAATGCACTCGGCGCCAATAAGAAAAGCCAACGGCGAATGGATAAAAGGCGACGAAGAAAAAGCAGATGTATTCGCAGACCACCTAGAAGAAACGTTCAAACCATTTGACGGGGAACCATTGGTCGACAATCTCAGTCCCAATTCGGTACTGGACAACTATAGAATGAAAAACGTGTCACTGTCTGAACTTCGTCAAACGATACGAAACTTGAAGAATAACAAAGCGCCGGGCTATGACTTAATTACTGGGGAAATTTTAAAGGAGTTACCGAAAAAAGCGCTAGTGAAGCTCCTCTACATCATAAACGCCTCAATGAGAATTTCATACGTTCCAAGGCAATGGAAAGTCGCAGAAGTAATAATGGTTCCGAAACCGGGAAAATGCCCGTACGACAAAAAATCATATCGACCTATTTCGCTTTTGCCCATAATATCGAAGGTCTTCGAGAAACTTGTGCTCAAACGACTGCAACCAATAATTGAAGAAAGACGATTGATCCCGGATCACCAATTTGGCTTTAGGGTCAAACACTCAACAATTGACCAGGTCTATCGAATAACTAATGAAATTGATAAAGCCTTAGAAGCGAAAATGATATGTTCTACCGCTTTTCTTGACGTATCCCAAGCATTTGACAAAGTATGGCACGAAGGCCTGAAATATAAGCTACGGAAAGTTTTGCCTGTAAAAATGTATGAACTCCTAGAGTCTTGTCTTGACGATAGACTCTTTCGTGTGAGATACGGGAGCGAATACTCGGAATTCAAAGAAATACACGCCGGTGTTCCGCAAGGAAGCGTTCTCGGTCCAACACTGTTTTTGATGTATACAAGAGACGTACCTCAAGACGACACGGCAATCCTCGCCACGGATAAAACAGTCGAATCATCAACGGGAAAACTCCAACGCGCTTTGGACAAAATATGCAAGTGGACGAAGACCTGGCGAATCGTCCTTAACGAGACTAAATCAACGCATGTAAATTTTACTTACAAAAGGGTAAACAACTTACCACTCTTTATTAACTCGGTACAAATCCCGTACGCAAACGAGGCGAAATATCTAGGCATGACCCTAGACGCAAAACTTAAGTGGAAGCCACACGTTAAAAAGAAACGCGACGAGCTCGAAATCAAGCTACGAGAAATGAATTGGCTTATCGGACGATCTTCGAAATTAAGCGTATATAACAAACTGCTTTTGTATAAGCAAGTGCTAAAACCATCTTGGACGTACGGTATACAACTTTGGGGCTGTACTAAACCAAGCAATATATCTATTTTAGAAACTTTTCAAAATAAGACACTAAGAGCAATCGTAGATGCTCCATGGTACATAAGAAATAGCGACTTAAATCGAGATTTAGGAATCGCAACCGTGACCGACGAGGTGAGAAACTTTGCTCGCAAACTTCGCACTCGTCTTAATGAACATTGCAATGACGAAATAATCCGAACTCTGGATCAGACAAACCTTGCGCGCCGACTACAACGAACGAGACCGTTGGATCTAGCGTCATAAGGAGAAACCGCTTATTATTACGGTATTGTAGGTGCTTTCGTTGGAAGGTAACCTGCCAAACACGATTACTATAGAAGCGTGAACTACTTGTTAAGGGAACTTAGTCGTAGTCTAGCCGGAAATGGGAGGTTTTTTAGTGAGTAAGAATCTCACACTACTATGAGCACGCGCGGCCGGTCCTCGTAGTGCCTATGAAGGTTTTTACCTACCCACGAAAAAAAAAAAAAAAAAAAAAAAAAAAAACTTGCCAGTCCTGCTGTATGGAGCCGAGTGCTGGACGATAAGTAAGAAAGCTGAGCAAATATTGGGCACCTTCGAGCGTAAAATACTCCGTCGGATATTAGGTCCCCTATGCGAGGAGGGCGAATGGAGGAGAAGGTACAACCGCGAACTTTATGAGCTGTACCAGGATGTGGATGTAGTACAAAAAGCCAAGATACGCAGACTACATTGGCTCGGCCACATCGAGCGAATGGACAACAATGCTCCAGCCAAGAGGATCTTCGAATCCCAGCCCCCAGGTTCGAGACGGCGAGGAAGACCGAACCTCCGGTACAAAGACCAAGCTGTCGCGGATGACAGAAAACTTGGTCTTCACACCTGGAACCAGCGTGCTCGGGACCGCAGAGGATGGAAGGCAACGATGTCTCAGGCAGGGACTCTACAAGGGTCGGGAGCCCTTTAAGTAAGTAAGTAAGTAATTAGCCGTCATTAAAATATTTAAAAGCTTTTCGCTCTACTATATATGGCCATAATAAAACCAGAAAAGCCAAGTTTGATGAAAAATCCTGGAAAGCAATACTGGTTGGGTATAGACCAAATGGGTACAAAGTGTGGGAAATGGAAAGTGAGAAGTTTGTTGTGGGGGATGAGACAAATTATTTGTCATCCAGGCCTAAGAAGCCTGAAGGAGTTAGTTGTGAAAACACCAGTTTCGAAACTGATGTATATGACACGCAGTCGAAATCAGTAGTATGAAATCAGATAGGTTGAAATCCCCAGAAGATGAACGTCCTCATAAAAATACCAAATTAGATCACAAATCTAATGATAAACACAATGGATATTTATCCAAAAATGTCCGTCAGAAATATCAATACCTCCTGAGCCGAGAAGAAGTGATAGAATTAAAAATCGTATTCTTCTTATGATGTAGAAAATGTACCAGGTGACTATCTGTATCTATCTATATTATTTAAGATTCACACTTCATTTCAAGAAGTTCAAAATAGAGACGATAGAGTTCAATGGGTGCCGTGGCGCAGTGGTTAGTGCGTTGGACTACTACGCAAGGGGTTCCAGGTTCGAATCCAGAAAAATACCATCAAAAGTTTTTTCACGGCCCCACCTCTTCCGAGTGTTTGACAAGCATTCAAGAGTATAACTGTCATGAGAAAGTTTCTCAAAAACCCCTCTGCCCTTCGGATACGGCATAAAACTGTAGGTCCCTTCTGTACATGCAGAAATGTATACCACGCACAACATGTACAGTTGTGAGAAGCTAGGTCTTGGCCCTCTATGGGCTGCTTACGGCCTGATATTTATTTTTTAGAGTTCAATGGGAACACGCTATAAAAGATGAAATTAATTCTCTTTTAATTAATAATGCTTGGTATCGAAACCAGAAAACAAAAATATTGTTGATTGTAAGTGGATATTTACAAATAAGAAATCCATTAAAGTATAAAGCACGACTTATTGCTCGAGGTTTTAGTCAGAATATCTAGTAAACTTTAATGAAACATTTGCTCCAGTTGCAAGAATTTTAAGTTTCAGATTCATAATAGCATTTGAAAATCAACATAATCTTTTAGTTTATCATATGAACAGCATTTCTGAACGGAATTTTAAAAGAGAAAATATATATGAAAGTTTTTGAAGGTCTTGTGAGCAAAAAATTGAACAAGGCTTTATATGGATTAAAACAATCAGCAATATAGAAATATTTATGTTGTTTTACATGTGGATGACCTTGTGATTGCCACAGTAAATAGTGAAACAATGAACGGCTTCAAAAACTATTTAATGAATTAATTTCAAATGGTAGATTGAAAAGAGATTAAATTGTTTTTAGGAATTAAAATCGAAAGGTATAATAATAAAATAATATTAGATCAGAGTGCATACATTAGAACGGTTTTAAATAAATTTGGAACGTCTGATTGTAAAGTCGTTAGTACACCTCTTGCAGGTAAATTTAAATATGAAACTGTAAATTCTGATGAGAAGTATGACGCTCCTTGTCGGAATATCCTCCTTGGATGTTTGATGTTGTTTACACGGCCCGACCTAAGTACAGGTATTAATATTTTGAGTAGGTACTGGAATAAAAATAAAAAAAAACTTTGGCAATGCCTAAAACGAGTATTCAGATATCTTAAAATTTTAATTGATATCAAATTAAATTATAATAAAGGAAATTTTAATCACATCCTTACTTGTTATGTTGATTCAGATTGGGGAGGAAATGATGCTAGTGATAGGAAAAGAACCACAGGATATGTATTACAATTATTTGAACGATGTACAATATGTTAGTCTACAAATAGGTAATTATCAGTAGCAGCTTCATCTACTGAAGCTAAATACATGGCTCTTTTTGAAGCCGTAAGAGAGGCTTTGTAGTTAAAATCATTAGCGAATCGTATTAAAGTAAATTTTGCAGAACCAATTATAATTGTTGAAGATAATATTCGTTGTATAGGTATAGCAAATAATCGAACTAACCACAAAAGATCCAAATATATTGACGTAAAGTATCATTTTTCTAGAAAACACATAGAAAATAATTCAATAGAGCTAAAATATATATACCCTGTTACCTGTAGGAAGCCAGTTAGCTGATGTTTTGACGAAACCGTTACCAGCCGTTAAATTCCTGGAGTTCAGAACAGGAATGGTTCTGGAATAATATAATAAAACGCTTTTATGTTCATTAAATTATTCTTAAATGTAAGCTCAATGGTCTAATTAGGGTTTTCTGGGTTTTTCCTAATCCTATGCAACAAATGTTGGATCATAGGTATATATTTTTCCAGAAAGCACAAAGAAGACATTAATTTCTAAGAACCACTTTTGTTTTTATTAAATATTATTATTATTACTTTCATGTATTTACTATGTAGAAATATTAAAGTTATGTTCAAGTTTTAAGAAATGAATTTATCATTATTTTATTTGTGTATCGATTAGTTTTTAGTGAGGGGTCGTGTTGAATTTAATACTCTCTTAAAGACAAATAAAACACTAATCGGTTACACTGAAAGATCCTCATAATTATTGTAAACGAAGGATCATAGACATAAACATAGACACGAAGTAGATTGTTGTGGTAGATAACTCTGTGCAAAAGTAAAAGGGCTTAAGTCGACTTAAGCCAAATATAATTTGTTTTAATATTTTAACAAAATGAAAAATTAGCTTCATTTCTGTGTTATCAGATTGTTTCTATTCCATCAGGAAGTCACTTTTCAGTATTGTAAAAACGGCTTAATTCCAGCATATTTAAGAATTTGCATTTGGTAAAGCGTCTAATAACAGGCTATTTTTTTTTTGCTTTATTTTGTTATGGCTTATGTCTAACTAAGCTGCTTTAAAAAAACAGTTTTTTTTATAAAATAAGAAGATAATATTAAGTACAATTAGGCCACTTTTCCTAAACAAAATGTTATCTGAATTTAAATTCTATTTGTACATAAGCCGGTTTTTCTGTTTTAGGTTTGGTGGTTAGTATTCTAAACACTAGTTTGCGGTTGTTTAAAATATATTAGAACGTCACCTTTCGATGACATTCTTATTTATATGTCTGTTTTAATAACTGTTAGTACTGTTTTGTAGACGTTTTGGAATTGCAACGCAAGTTATAAGAATTTTTACAAAACTAGTGCAGTGTGATTTTTTTCAACGTAAAACTTTGAAAATCTATAAAAAAAGGTAAGAGTGCTTATTGTGCTACGAGCTTAGTGTTTATTTGTAATTTAGTATTAAGCAGGTTGCTTTATAATAAAAATACATATTGTCAATAATTAATTTTCTATAAATAATGAAAGTAACTAACCACTGTGACTATAGAAGGTTTTAATTAATTCATGGCGTCGTCGTGATTGCATGTTACATTTTCAGAATGCCTCGTGTTCTGAATCATTCCCTTAGATGGTGAAAGTGATTGCAGTGTGGAGCCAGACGAAGATAACAACGATGGACCGCAAACTATGATGGTGCTTGATTACATACCTCCAGGGCTACAGCCAGAGCTTGATGAGTTTGCCTCGGATGATGATGAACCATTGTCGAATTTCGCCGGCACTTAAACTCGCCATGAACCTTCAAGTGTTATAGACTCATCTAATGTGGTGAAACCAAAGCTGAGGAAAAACTCCAGAATGGAAGAACCGCGTGAGTTTAAGGGAAGCGAAAGTATACCAAATGATGTAAAAGATTTGGAGAATGTCACACCTACACAGGTTTTTAGCTTGTTTTGGTCAGAGGATCTTGTAGAAATAATTTGATTTCAAAGAAATTTATACGCAACCCAAAGAGGAATTGCTTATGCACCTGCCACACCTGAATAATTAGAAGTATTTCTTGCTCTGAATTTGGTGATGGGAATAAAAAAATGGCTAGTTATAAAAACTTCTGGTCTTTTGCTCCTAATTTTCATGACCCTTACCAACCGCTTTGGCTGGTTTCTCAATCATTTTCATTTGAATGATAACAGCATTATGCCTTATAGAACCTATGCTAATTATGATAAGCTTTTAGATATCCTGAAAAGAAATTTTGATAAAAACTATTATACGTCAAAACACATTGCTATTGATGAAAGCATGATAAAATTCAAAGGGAGCAACTATCAGAAGCAGTACGGATGTAAGGTCTGGATGAAGTGTGCTTAATTCGGATATTGTTTAGATTTTGAGATATACACTGGAAAAGAAGTAAACATCGTACAGACAGATCTCAGTGGAAAGGTGGTTCAAAGATTTTGTGAAAACATAAAATTTAATAACCATGGAGTATTCTTTGACAACTATTTCAATAGCTATTCCGTCAAAGTTGACCTACGAAAAAATAGTTTATTGGCATGTGGCAATGTGAATTCAAATCGGAAACATCTACCAAAACTAAAAGAAGATAAAAAATTAACACGGGGCCAGTTTGACTACAGGGTCAGTGATACTAATGTCGCAATCATTAAGTGGAAAGACAAAAGATCGGTTTTTATTTTTACAAATTACTTAGATCTGATCTGATCAGATGCTGTGATGCAGTATAATAGCTGTAAGAACTATGTTGACAAATTTGATCAACTAAAATGCACTTATGCCATCGACAGGAAGTCTCAAAAATCGTAGTCGAATTTTTTTCCACTTTTTGGACTGTGCTGTCATAAACGTATTTTTACTATATAAGGAACTACTGAAAGAACATCGTACAGAATTGGATCAACTGGACACAAAAGACTTCCGCAGAACTGTTTACCAAGGGATCCTAGCACCAGTAAAGGCAAAAAACTACAAATCTAATTCTAGACCTTCTGTAAGTAGCTCGGGATCTTCTTCTCTATTACCAGCCCCAATAAAACACCATTAGCCATCAATCCCGACAGAATTACTAGCGAAAAGCAATTTGCATCAGCCGGAGCGATCTACTTCACGAAGATGCGCGAAATGCAGCACTAAACAAACTCCAGAACGTACTGTATGGCAATGCAGTTAAATAACCACCTTATTTCTCAAAAGCCTTATGAAGAATTTGTGTATACTATTTTTTTTTTCTAGATAATAAAACGGTAATTAAACCTAAAATGAAATTGTTTTCTTTATATAGTCGTCCGTATAAGACTGTGGCTGAAAGAGTTAAAGTTTTTAATTTAACTGACATAAGTCTTTTTACCAAAAAAAAAATTTTGAGTATGTTTGAATTATATAAACATAAGCCGTTTTTCCAAACGGAAAAATAAAATTAAAAAAAAAAATCCTTTGGAAGAAAGATATAACGGACATAAGCCACTTTACCCGAAGGATTCGAAAAATAAACACTGTCTTAAATTCAAATAAAACGTATCCTGGATTTTAACTTTTTTAAAATAGTAAAAGGGAAAATCGATTTATTTTGACATAACCCATTGTAATTGCCCAATCTATGCAAACTCTATAATGCGATTAGAAAGAATACAAAAGTCTTTCACACGATTTGTCGTAAAGCAAATGAGATGGAATCTTGATGCACTGCCTCCATATTTAACAAGATGTGCTTTAATTGGTTTAGATACGTTAGAAAAAAGACGTAATGTTCATTGTATACTGTTTATTCATGATGTTTTTTCGTATCGTATAATATGTCCTGACTTACTTCAAAAATTTAACCTGTATGCGCCAGAAAGAATTCTGCGAACAAGAAACTTTCTATTAAATCCTAGACATATTTATAATTATGGTCTTAATGAACCAATAACTAAATGTATTAAATGTTATAATTCTGTTTGTACGGAAATACAAAAAACCAGGACGATTGCTGGCCAATCAAGTGCCAGTTCCTCATCTTCGGATAAAATTCCGGTTGTCCATCGCTAAGTTCACGCCGAACAAACATTGTTAGGAATTTATATTTTTAGGAATTTGTATTTTTATTTAATTAAAAACATACTTCTTTCTGAATATAAATGTTTTTGGTAAAAATTATGTGGGTTCCGGCAAAAAAAAAATAAATAATGATGTGTTTCATAGCAGATTCTAATTAGATTCTGCTTTCGAAGTTCCATAACAGAGTTTTATAAAAGATCGAAACACGGAATACCAAATATAAAAGATCTTTTATAAATTAAGTCTTTTATGATTCAGAACAGGAACTTCTAACAGAATGACAGATTTGACAGAATAGGCCTAATTATATTAAATTCTTAGGAAAAAATAAAAAAAAAAACATATATGTGAATATATTAAAAAAGGAATGATCTGTATTCATGTTAGATAAAAAATTATTAATTTTATAATATTTAGTTATAGTATCGCTTATGAATTTGTTTTCCATAAGGTGAAATAATTCCAAGCTGCTCTGGAGAGAACCTACGAGTTTCAGCTCGTCCTAGAAAGTTTGATGGTAAAATTTAGTTGTAGATATATTATTTATGTATAATGTATTAATTTCAACTTTCGCTCTATTAAACATAGAAAAAGAGATATTTGTGCCAGTTATGGCTAGTGAAACAACTACATCCTTTGTAAATGACCTGACAGATACAACCATCGCAGAATTGAAACGTACATTGGCCACTGATATGATGTCTGATGAATCATTTGCCGAAGACAAATTGATTGCGCTAAGGATCCAAAATTTCGTTCCCCAGAAAAATCACCACACACTTCATTTTCTAACTCTGAAATGGAAGAAATTGACACTCAATTACAACAAAATTTAGGTTCAGAAGCCCATATCTCAGAAAAAACTAATTCAAGTCTTGAGAATGGATCAACAAAAGAATCGCGGAATGGAAGACGTCAAAAACGAAATTTAGGCCAGAACTACATTACTAGAGCTGGAAGAAACTGACTCCTTTGGAAAACAGTTATTGCAAAAAAAATTGAATCTCCAGGTACCGTGGTAATAAAAGATATGCGAGGAAAAGGAGTTCCGACAAATAAAATCTCAGATGCGAAAAAAAATCAAGTTCTGAGTCATATCATATGATTAGTTATGGGCCTTCGGGTTAGGGCTAGAATAGAATATACCCGAGGTAAGGAATGCCTGTCGTAGAAGGCGACTAAAATCCAAAACGTTTAAACTTTTCGCAAAAGTTAAAAAAAAAGAAAAATGCAATGAACAAAACTAACGATTTTAATACCCCAGGTGGTAGGCCAGTTAAACTGGTAAATCCACCCTTTTCGGAGGTCGGTCCCACGGATTCTGGGGGGGACCATTTATTACACAAGGTAGACCCTTTCGGAAAATGTAAAAGGGTAGAGAGAACACCCCCATCTCGTATAACAGATGAAAAACAAGTTCTGGAGGCTAAATATTCAAAAGCCTGCGAAGAAAGAGATGGGTTTAAGTAACTCAACGAGACATTGCTTAAAGAAATTAATAATTTAAAGCAGGAGTTGCAAGCGTTGAAACATCAATTCAACAGCGAAAATAAAAATAAAATTAAAGTAGTCGAGTTCTCAACAGATGAAGAAGAACTACTTAAGGAGACAGAAGGCAGTCTTAAAAATGGGAATAAAAATAAAAAACGAAAAATTAGTACATCCCCAAAAGTTTCGTCTCCAAAAGAAAGCAGCCAAGTTGCGGATAATACTCCTAACAAAGAAAGTACCAATCGGAAGCCAATTAATCCTCCGCCTATTATTGCGCTGCAAATAATAAAGTACGAAAGCTTAATCAAGGTATTGGAGGAAAATAAAATAAAAGCAAATACAATGTTAATAAATAACAATGATATTAAAATTAATGTAGATGGAGAAGATTCTTATAGAAAACTTACCAAAATACTTAACCAAAAAAAAGTGCAATGGTACTCTTATGAGAACAAGCAAACAAGACCAATTAAGGTTGTTGTAAAAAATTACACTTTTCATGCTCCCCAGAGAGTATAAAAAAAAAAAAAAATAAATAGTAGGCCGTAAGCAGCCCATAGAGGGCCAAGGCCTAGCTTCTCACAACTGTACGTATTGTGCGTGGTATACATTTCTGTACGTACAGAAGGGACCTACAGTTTTATGCCGTATCCGAAGGGCAGGGGGGTTTTTGAGAAGCTTTCTCATGACAGTAAATACTCTTGGATGTTTGTCAGACGCTCGCAAGAGGTGGGACCGTGAAAAAAACTTTGGTGGTATTTTCCTGGATTCGAACTCGGAACCCCTTGCGCAGTAGTCCAACGCACTAACCACTGAGCCACGGCGCCCACCCCCAGAGAGTATAGTTAAAGATTTAAAAAGTAAAAGCTTTAAAATATTAGAAGCTGTCAATATGCTAAAATCTAAAAGCAAAGTACCGCTTCCTATTTTTATGCTTACTTTTGAGCACGACGAAGATATCAAAAAGATACACGAAATTAAAGATATCCTTGGAATGAAAGTAGAGATTCATGCCTTAAGGAAATCAAAACTAGTCCCACAATGCAAGAATTGCCAAAAGTATGGACATACACATAAATACTGCAGCTCTAACCCGAGATGCGTTAAGTGCGCAGGAAATCACCATACTAAGGACTGTATGAGGAAAATAGAAGAACCTCCTAAATGTACCAACTGCAACGAAAACCATCCAGCTAACTATAGAGGATGTTCGGTTGCAAAGCAGATTCAACTGGCAAAAGAGAAAATCCATAAAAAAATAGAACCTAATTCTAAAAAGGACGCACCTAAAGTCAGCAAGGACTTAAAACCAAAAACGCCAAAAAAAGTACCCAAAATTAGAAAAATTGTCAAAAAAGACCTAAAACCAATGACAGCGGCTGGTACTGAAATGACTTATGCACAAGCTGCATCAAAAAATGTTGAAAAATTAACCAGCACAACAAAAAAAAAACGAATTACTAATATGGAAACCTTCATGCAAACAATTTTAAATAGAATGGAAAGCATGGAAAAAAGTAATAAAACTATATTAGAAAGAATATCGTTCCTTGAAAGGCAAAGCAGCAACAAAAAGGCTGCATTAAAAAGACAAACAGGATGGATAATATAAAAATCTTAGAATGGAATGCTAATGGTATCGAGAATCGTAAAGAAGAAATTCAAGTAATTCTCGACATAAACCAAATAGATATATGTCTTGTGTCAGAGACACACTTTAAATTTGAAACAAATTTTAAACTGCATGGGTACGAGTTATATCACTCCCCACATCCCCATAATTCTGCAAAAGGAGGAGCTGCAGTTATAATAAAGAAGACGATCGATCAGCATATAGAAGCTAAATTCCAATCATGTGCGATTCAAGGAATATCTATAAATATAAGAACGAAAAGCGGACAAATATCAGTTGCATCAATTTACTGTTCTCCCAGCTATAAACTTAAGAAAAATGATTTTAAAAGCCTCTTTCGCATATTCTGCAATAGATTTATCACAGGAGGGGATTTTAATGCCAAAAACAAGTATTGGGGATCTAGATTAACGAATACGAGAGGAAGAGAACTACATATATGAAACAATAAGAGAAATTGGCGGGAAATTTCACTCAACGGGAAAATTCACCTATTGGCCAACAGATAGGAATAAAATCCCAGATCTTGTCGACTTTTTCGTTACAAAGAATATCTCGTCAAATGCTATAAAAGTAGAAGAGGGGCCAGATCTTGACTCAGATCATTCTACAATACTCTTTACACTTGGCGACAAAATCATTATCAAAGAAAATACCCCACGATTAGCTAATCAACTGACTGATTGGAACTACTTCAGAGAGAACTTGGAGGAAAGTATCCAACTTTCAGGGATAATTGACACAGAAGACCAATTAGATGAGGCTGTGCAGATATTTACAACTAATATACAAAAAGCTGCATGGGCCGCAACACCTAAAACTAAACCAAGAATCCAACAAAACTCCTATCCAAAAGAAATATGTGAAATTATCGCAGAAAAGAGAAGAGTTAGAAAACGCTGGCAACAATCAAGGGCGCCAAGAGACAAAACTATGCTTAATAAGCGAAGCAGTAAACTTAAAAGATCGATAAGAGAATTTAAAAATGATACCTTACAAATCTTACGAATGATGCTAGTACCGAATATTCTCTCTGGAAGGCAACAAAGAAAATGAAGAGGCCAATAGCACACATTCCACCAGTTAAAAACAGAGAAGGTATCTGGGCAAAAAACAACCAAGAGAAAGCGAATTTATTTGCTGAGTATCTCGCAAAAGTCTTCCAACCTTATGAAAATAAAGATTATGAAGAAACGGAAGAATTGTGCGAAGAAGAGAGATATATTCAACCGGTAACGGCGAACGAAATTGCCAAAGAAATAAAAGAAGGCATCAATACTAAGAAAGCCCCGGGATTTGATCTGATAACTGGAGAAATCCTAAAACAATTCCCAGAAAAAGGTTTAAAGAAACTAGCACAGATTATAAATGCTGCATTCAGAATAAGGTATGTACCAAGCATGTGGAAAGTCGCGGAGGTAATTATGATACCAAAACCAGGCAAACCACCTAGTGAAGTTACCTCCTATCGTCCAATATCGATACTGCCTATATTATCCAAGCTATTCGAAAAAAATGTTGATTAAACGTCTGCATAAAATAATCGAAGAAAAATCGCTAATTCCAAACCATCAATTTGGTTTTAGAACAAAGCATTCCACGATAGATCAGGTCCATAGAATAATGGATGGAATCGAAAAAGCTTTTGAAGAGAAAAAGATATGCTCTGCTATATTCCTTGATATAGCACAAGTTTTCGATAAAGTCTGGCACAAAGGACTGATTCATGAATTGCAAAAGCATCTACCAAAGCAATATTCAGAAATTTTAGAATCTTATATATTGCAGCGATATTTTAGAATTAAACAAGGCGATGAGTACTCCATATTGAGAGAAATAGAAGCTGGTGTACCACAAGGCAGTGTGCTAGGCCCTGTATTATATCTTTTATTCACTAGCGATCTACCAGAAAGTCAAGAAATAACTATGGCAACATTTGCAGATGATACTGCTGTACTTGCTGTGGGTGAAACTGTAGAAATAGCGACGAAAAAGCTACAGAAGGCAGTGAACAATATTTCAAAATGGACCAAGAAATGGCAAATTAAATTAAATGACCTAAAGTCGGTCCACATCAATTTTACGATTAAAAACGTTCAGCACATCCCAGTCTTCTTAAATAATAATATAGTAGAATACGCAAACACTGCAAAATATCTAGGCATGACTCTAGATGCAAAGCTGCGCTGGAAATCCCATGTAAAGAAAAAAATAGACGAATTGAACATGCGTTACAGTAAAATGTATTGGCTAATTGGGAGATACTCTTGTTTGTCCAACTATAATAAACTACTGCTTTATAAGCAAATTCTAAAACCAGTATGGACCTACGGGCTCCAGCTTTGGGCATGCACATGCAAATCAAATTTAAAAAAAATACAAACTTTTCAAAATAAAGTGTTACGGAACATAGTAAATGCACCATGGTACATAAGAAACTCTGATCTGCATAGAGATCTAGAAATTGACTTGATTGAAGATGAAGTCAAAAAAGTAGCTAATAGGCATAAACTTAGGCTTCTCAACCACGTCAATTTAGAAATGACGCAACTACTTAATGGTGCCAATCTGACTAGGAGATTACGAAGAATAAAACCATTTGATCTAGCTAGATAATAATAATAAAAAAAAAAAAAAAATAAATAAATAAAAATAAAAAAAAAAGCAACATACATACATACATACATACATATGTAGCATGATCACAAGAAAAAGTGATTAATATTGTTAAAAGAAAAAGGAAGCCGACAAAAAAAGGTTTCTTAAATTTTCAAAAGACAATTATTAGAAAAAAATTGCTAATTGGTTTAATAAACTAGGCGCGATAATAAAGTTAAGAGTTAGAACAAAATGTATGTTCCATCTGAGCCTAATCCCTTTGGGATAGGTACGTTTCAGCTATGCGCTGAGATGAAAAGATAAACTCAGCTAAAAAAAAAAAAAAAAAAAAAAAAAAACAAAAAAAAAAAAAAAAAAAAATTTCTAGTCAAAAGTATTTTGACACCAATCTGAATAACCCCCTTCGGGTAGGGGTTAGAATATACCCGAGGTAAGGCATGCCTGTCGTCAGAGGCGACTAAAATCCACCCTCCGTATGCCGAGCGCGCAGCGCATACAAGAGATGCAATGAAGAAAACACACGGAAGTATTACCCCAGGTGGCAATCCAGTTTCACTGGCAAATCCACCCTCTTCGGAGTTAGGCTCTACGGATTCTGGGGAGAGCCATTTATTGCTTTCAAATCCCTTTCTGAAAAGATCAAGGGTACCTCGATCTCCACCACCATCTGGATCGAAAGTCTCCGGGAAAGGAAGTCCGCCGGTTAATCAGGACTCAGCGAAAATTAAATGCTTGGAAGCGGAAAACAACGAACTTCGCGCTAAGCTTAATGAAATGGAACGTCTCTTTTACGAGCTTAAAAGCGAAGTAGATTTGTTACGTAAAGAAAACGAAGACCTAAGAAACCCCCTTGGTACTATAGAATGCCAGGATACACCGAAACGTCAATGCGAATACCAGACGGACGAGGAAGAGCTTGCACGCGAAACGAGTCCAGCCTTTAAGAAGAGGTCTAGCAAGAAGCGAAAAGCCGGTTCATCACCCGAAGTAGAGACCGTACAACAAGTAGAGAAAACACCAGTCGTACCAAAAAAAGCGACAGCACTGTCACAAAAATTTAATTCAGAGAAAGTACAATGGTTTACATATGAAAATCACCTCGAAAAGCCATTGCGGGTTATCGCGAGGGGACTACACCCATCTTGCACGAAGGAAGAAGTCATAGAAGACGTTCAAGCCCAAGGCTTTAAAATTCTCGACGCCGTAAACATAATCAAGAAAGAAAAGCAACATAAGGACGGTGAAAAGGACGCTACCGCTGTTGTTAGGCGCGGTCTTCCAATTTTTATGCTTACTTTTGATAGGACTGAGAACATCAACGAAATATATAAGATAAAAGCAATCCTCAACATCAAGGTCAAAATCGAGCCCAAGCGGAAGGGCAACAGACTAGTACCTCAATGTAAGCGATGTCAAGGCTTCCGACATACTCAAGCGTACTGCCAGAAACAACCGAGATGTGTAAAATGCGCCGGTGAACATCTTTCGAAAGATTGCGACGTTAGCACTCAGGCTCCAGCGGTTTGTGCCAATTGTAAGGGAAGTCATCCAGCGAGTTACCGAGGTTGCGAAATCGCCATAGAGCTACAAAAACGGCATGAAACTCTAAAGAAACGTACTGAAGATAAGGTCACCACAACTCCGAGACGTCCAAAAGCTGACAAGCCGAAAACCCCAAAGTCGGTCAGAAGAACGAGATCGGTAAAGGAAAAAGTAAAAAATCCACAAGAAAACGCCGCCGGTCCAAGTACAAAAGGTACATCAATGCTTAGTGGCCCAAGATCGTACGCACAGGTCGCGACACGTGAAAATAGACCAGAACCTGCCACAACGGATTCGGTATCTCATATATTAGTTATGATATTAGAAAAGCTTGAGCAACAAACTAAAGTTAATCAAGTAATCTTTGACAAACTGAGCGAGCTAGAGCTTAAACCTCGCAGAACGAATAACAAATCATGAATATGAAGCAAATAAAAATACTTACATGGAATGCAAATGGCCTATCGCACAAAATCGACGAACTAGAAGTATTTCTATGGAAGAACAATATTGACGTTTGCCTGATTACGGAAACCCATTGTAAGAAGGGATCGGGGCCCAAAATTAAAGGCTATATCGATTATCATGCGCATCATCTTTCAGAAAATTCGAGAGGCGGTTCATCCCTTTACATCAAAGACTGCATTAAGCACTCCAAAAACGCAGAAATTGAACTTGACTCAATGCAAATTAGCTCAGTCTCCGTGAAATTGAGGCACCTAGATTACAATATCGCGTCGATTTATTTTCCTCCGAAGTATAGGTTGGCGGATGACGAACTTACTCCCCTCTTTGACTCACTTGGGTCAAACTTTATCATCGGCGGGGACTTTAACGCGAAAAACACTTTTTGGGGTTCACGATGCAATTCAACAAGAGGCAGAGTACTCCTCAAAGCAACTTCGAAACGTGGCGTGGTCTTCTTATCGACGGGAAAGCCAACATATTGGCCAACCGGCAGAAATAAAATACCTGACCTCGTTGAGTTCTTCATCACAAAAGGGGTACCTCGATACCTTACGAACGTAGAAGAATGCTATGATCTCTGCTCAGATCACTCGGCAGTTCTTTTGAAAATCGGCGGAAGCCTAGCGAAAAAGGAAAGAGCGCCTAGATTAACTAACAGCAACACCGACTGGGACGGCTTTAGAAAATACTGTAAAGAAAACATAGCCTTGAATGTACCACTAAAAACGCCGCTAGAAATGGAAGACGAAATAGAAAAACTCGTGAGAGTTATTCAGAGCGCTGCGTGGAATAATACTTCTCTCCGGAGGAACTCAGTATCGAATAGCGGAACAACATACCCGCGCGAAATAGAAGAGCTCATACGCGAAAAGAGAAAAGCGCGAAAGAGATGGCAGCGATCGCGAGCACCTCCAGATAAAGCCATCTTGAACAGCCTATCTAACGAATTAAAGCACTTACTTCAAGATTTTAAAAGTCGCGAGACCACCGCTTACCTTGAAAGCTTGACTGCCGATAGAGGATCGAACTACTCACTTTGGAAAGCCGTGAAGTCCATTAAGAAGCCCATAATGCACTCGGCGCCAATAAGAAAAGCCAACGGCGAATGGATAAAAGGCGACGAAGAAAAAGCAGATGTATTCGCAGACCACCTAGAAGAAACGTTCAAACCATTTGACGGGGAACCATTGGTCGACGATCTCAGTCCAAATTCGGTACTGGACAACTATAGAATGAAAAACGTGTCACTGTCTGAACTTCGTCAAACGATACGAAACTTGAAGAATAACAAAGCGCCGGGCTATGACTTAATTACTGGGGAAATTTTAAAGGAGTTACCGAAAAAAGCGCTAGTGAAGCTCCTCTACATCATAAACGCCTCAATGAGAATTTCATACGTTCCAAGGCAATGGAAAGTCGCAGAAGTAATAATGGTTCCGAAACCGGGAAAATGCCCGTACGACAAAAAATCATATCGACCTATTTCGCTTTTGCCCATAATATCGAAGGTCTTCGAGAAACGTGTGCTCAAACGACTGCAACCAATAATTGAAGAAAGACGATTGATCCCGGATCACCAATTTGGCTTTAGGGTCAAACACTCAACAATTGACCAGGTCTATCGAATAACTAATGAAATTGATAAAGCCTTAGAAGCGAAAATGATATGTTCTACCGCTTTTCTTGACGTATCCCAAGCATTTGACAAAGTATGGCACGAAGGCCTGAAATATAAGCTACGGAAAGTTTTGCCTGTAAAAATGTATGAACTCCTAGAGTCTTGTCTTGACGATAGACTCTTTCGTGTGAGATACGGGAGCGAATACTCGGAATTCAAAGAAATACACGCCGGTGTTCCGCAAGGAAGCGTTCTCGGTCCAACACTGTTTTTGATGTATACAAGAGACGTACCTCAAGACGACACGGCAATCCTCGCCACGGATAAAACAGTCGAATCATCAACGGGAAAACTCCAACGCGCTTTGGACAAAATATGCAAGTGGACGAAGACCTGGCGAATCGTC
Source organism: Chalcosyrphus nemorum (assembly GCA_949716465.1). NCBI lineage: Eukaryota > Metazoa > Arthropoda > Insecta > Diptera > Syrphidae > Chalcosyrphus > Chalcosyrphus nemorum. Next base: position 11,178,574 of record OX454335.1, read on the forward strand.
CTTAACGAGACTAAATCAACGCATGTAAATTTTACTTACAAAAGGGTAAACAACTTACCACTCTTTATTAACTCGGTACAAATCCCGTACGCAAACGAGGCGAAATATCTAGGCATGACCCTAGACGCAAAACTTAAGTGGAAGCCACACGTTAAAAAGAAACGCGACGAGCTCGAAATCAAGCTACGAGAAATGAATTGGCTTATCGGACGATCTTCGAAATTAAGCGTATATAACAAACTGCTTTTGTATAAGCAAGTGCTAAAACCATCTTGGACGTACGGTATACAACTTTGGGGCTGTACTAAACCAAGCAATATATCTATTTTAGAAACTTTTCAAAATAAGACACTAAGAGCAATCGTAGATGCTCCATGGTACATAAGAAATAGCGACTTAAATCGAGATTTAGGAATCGCAACCGTGACCGACGAGGTGAGAAACTTTGCTCGCAAACTTCGTACTCGTCTTAATGAACATTGCAATGACGAAATAATCCGAACTCTGGATCAGACAAACCTTGCGCGCCGACTACAACGAACGAGACCGTTGGATCTAGCGTCATAAGGAGAAACCGCTTATTATTACGGTATTGTAGGTTCTTTCGTTGGAAGGTAACCTGCCAAACACGATTACTATAGAAGCGTGAACTACTTGTTAAGGGAACTTAGTCGTAGTCTAGCCGGAAATGGGAGGTTTTTTAGTGAGTAAGAATCTCACACTACTATGAGCACGCGCGGCCGGTCCTCGTAGTGCCTATGAAGGTTTTTACCTACCCACGAAAAAAAAAAAACCAATCTGAATTTATCAAAGCTGTACAATCTCTACACAGACATAACTGAAAGTACAATTTCTTTAACAAAATATGCAGAGATTTTAAAGACCCTTAACATAAAATTCAAGAAACAAAAAGCTGATATTGCACAAAATGTGGCTTGTTGGCGATAAAAAAATCAACAGTGACGGGAGATGCTCGGTTGAGCTGGAGCTAAAACATCACCATGAAGATGCAGATTCTGCATATGAATCGAAAAAAAGGATATTGAAACTGCAAAAAATCAGCGAGGTATGGGAGTTTTCACCTTCGATCTTCAGCAATGCCTTCCCACCCCATTTTTACAATCTTCGGTTTCTTTTTACAAACGTCAACTCTATATGTTAAAATGGCAGGTGCACGACTTTATACAAGAAACTCCACATTGCTCTATGTGGCATGAAGCTGTTGCGAATAGAGGTGGTAATGAGATAGCTTCATGTTTGTTTGAACATTTAAATTCGTCATCTGTCATTTTACCAGATACTGAGCATGTCACTTTTTACAGTTGTTCTGTATAATTATTGTTAACCGATTTGAAAAAAAAACTAAAAAGATGAAGTCAATTGAAGTGTAAAACAAAACCCGACTATGTACTTTCTTTCGTGTCTTAAAGTATAATAATTTAATTAGCAAATATGATTGAAATGACATCTTTTCTTTCACACTACATTGAATTCTAAACAATTACCTTGACATTTAACAGCTGATTGTAGGTTAAGGGTGTATTAACATTTAATTTACATTTTAATTTTAATTTTTCATTTACATTTTAATAATAATTGTTGTCATGAATGATGAACATTCTCCACGGCTGAGAAGTAAGTTCTCAACTGATGTCTTCAGTGTGCGGGTGCCCTTAACTTCAATTTCCCTTTTCAGCACTTCGGTCATTCAGCTCTGGCCATTGATCATAATATGTAACGAGAGAAAGGTTTAATACACAAACGAAAAAAAAAAAAAAATTGGGCAAGTGCGAGGAGGGCCTCGTGCAATAGTGTTCCGGACATTTTATATTGTCATTAAATAGAGAGCAATATTATTCATATCCTGCATAAGTTTTGATATGAACGATGTAATGCCTAGTACGTAGGTATGTCCTAGTAATACTGTGCTGAGATTCCAGTCCATTTTAACTTGCACTTTCGATATAAAACATGTATTGAATTCGTGCAGAAATTGGAACTCGAGATATTAAACAATTCTGAAATTACGTTGATAGAGAAGCTCGTTATAGTGTATCTGCCTATCCTTTTTGTCAGTCTGTATGACTAAACGAGTGAAGCAATTTATTTCAAACTTCATGTCAGGGAGATATTGCATGGCCCCTAAAAGAAATTTTTTGTTCTAGCTCTACTCTTAAAGTTACTTAACCTAGAGCCATTTTCACAAAAACGGGGTTTTCTCGAAAATGGTTCGAACGATTTTGATAAAATCTCATATATTAGTTAGCTTAGGCCAAAGTTTTGGCTACAAATGCATGTAACGGTACTTTGCTGGTTAAATAGTTTCAGTAAAGTAAAACACGAGCTATACTTCACATGCAAAAGAATATAGCATTTAGAGTTTTAAGAATCAAAAAAAATATTTAAAAAAAGCCAAACATTCGTGCAAATTACTTAGTTTTTGAAAAATCAAAATCATATGAGGTAGCAGCAAGAAAAGAATAAAGGGAAGTACATTCGCTTTTCTAAAATCTGTAACTCGAGAACTACTTGGCGGATTTGGATGAAACTTAAAATTTGAGATACAGTGGGTTAATTAGATACCACATTTTTTTTTATTTTTCTCAGAAAATAAATAAGATACAGGAATTTTCTTATTTTTTCCACAATCTACACAAGTATCTCTAATATTTTTCATATTTTTACCATATATGGTCTGGCCGAAAATGTTTTTTGTTCAACAAATTTTGTCAGAAAAAAATATTTCTTACATATATGGGGTCCTTGCAAAATTATCTTTAATTTGATATGCCACATGATGGGGAACAAAATAATTTTTTTTTGCCCTTCATACAAGGCGATCAAAAAAGGGCTCCCAAAATCAAATTCATTGTCGCCATCTTGTGCAGGCTCCCACATAATGTATGTACATATATATAGCGATAGTTTCAGCTCTCTATGTCTAATGGTTCAAAAGTAACAGGGCTGTGACAGACTGACGGACAGACAGACACCGTATCAAACCCATAAGTGTTTCGTCTTTCCTTTTAAGGTTCGGAACACTAAAAATAGAAAGTAAAACATTAACATGGATGGTGATATAATTGTAGTGCGTGTAAAGTGTCGATTGTTGTGTTTTTTTTTTTTTTTTTTGTAAATGTTTAAATTTATGTTCTAGGAGAGTCCAGGTAAGTCATATTTATAATTTCTTATTGAATAACGTAGAATTAAATTGAATTGGTAGATTATAATTGCTTTTAAATTCTCTCCCTATATTGTCATTTGTAAGTTCTCTCCTGGTAAATACCGATTCCTATACTCTTAGTAAGCTTAACTGTTTAAATAAAACCTCGATAGTAGAATCGTATCCGACAAAATTTACGGGGGGAGATCCCTTCCTCAGCAAAACCGGTTTAAAGACCTCCAAGCGGAGGTTGATTTAAACTGGACCAGGGAAAAATGAATTCTAAGCATATAATAAACATCCCTGAAGAAGAAATATTGGAAGAACTTAAGAAGTTTAAAGTTATTGAAGTACGGAAGATGATGAAAAGAGATAATGATGAATGTTTGGTTCCCACCGGCACAGCAATACTTACTTTTGATCAAATTCGACGTCCCAGTGAAATAAGGACTGGTTGGATCAATTGCAAAGTAGAAGCATTTATTCCATCTACGATGCGCTGCATTTTGTATCAAAAGCTAGGACACACGAAAAACAGATGTACTAATGCAATTATTATCTGCAAACAATGTTGCCTTCCCCACCTCATGACATTTCTACCCGAACGGATTGCATAAATTGCAAAGATGAAACTCATACATCATTCAATCCAGCTTGTCAATCTTTCCTTCGTTATAAATCTGTAAACAAAATCAAAGCTGTGCACAGTTCGGCAGGCATGGGAAATACCTATATAACGATAACCCTCTACCAATTGCCAGCCACCAAGAAACGCATTAACGACCCAACATTATCAGACATTATAAGAAAACAAAATGAAAACGGAGTTACTAGACAAAGCAACACAAATCATATCACTTCAACTCCCTCTACTCTCACTATTCCAACTCAGACCGGTCCAACATCGAACACTGCCTTGAACACCCAACCAGAATAACTTACCTTTCTCTATCTACACAACCACCCAATTATACACTGAACAATATAACATACCAAAGCAATAAACCACACCAATAATGGCCCCAATGGATATTGATATTGTAATCCTCCAATGGAATATCCAAGGCTATCGCAATAATAAAACAATTATCGAAAAATTTATATCAATACACCAACCAGATATAATCGCTCTACAAGAAACTCACATCACTAAGGCCCGATTTATTCGTTCTCCATTTAATTTAAAATCGCAATTAAAAATGGGAAATTTTGAGATTCTGAAATATTTTATTTATTCACACTCCATTAGAGATTTTAATGGAGGATGCCTACATTAACTAATGACCCATTTAATTTAAAACTAGTTTTAGCTAAAACGTCAAAATCGGATTTTTAAAGCTAAATGAGATTTACTGGAGAGTTTTTATTTATTCACTTCTATTTTTTTTTTTTTTATTTCAATGTGAAAGAGCGTTATGGACAATTATCTGCAATATTTGTTGGATTTAAGGGATAATGACGAAAGTACACTTGTCGTCGAACGTAGGCAGTATAAAATGGCAGAAAGAATTACAGGAAATATTGGGATGATGAAGATTTCTTCCAAAGATTTCGTTTAACCAAACCAACTGTGACTAAAGTACTTGAAATATTCGGCCAAAATTGGAATACCCTCTAGAAAGGTAAACGTTCAATTACGAACAAAGAATTGTATTTACATAAACATTTCAATCGAAATGTCCATCTTTGTAGATCACGTTATATTCTACTCACTCAATTGTTGATTGGGCTGCGTTTTTTTTGCACTTGGTTCAACGCAAATCTCTATTGCGGATTTCGCTGGGGTAAGCATTGCTTCTGTATGCATTTTATTACCAAAAGTAACGCGTGCAATTGCTAAAAATCGATCGAAATTCATTCTGATGCCTCTAACTGTTGTTGAAATGACTGCAGCCAGCGAAGAATTCTATAAATTTGCGCGGTTTCCAAGAACGATTGGTGCTATTGATTTCACTCATATTAGGTTAGGTTAGGTATGAGGGTTGGCAGAGGAAACAAAAATATCTCCGACGCACTCAGGTCAGCACTGACCCATTGTGTTACCCGGGGCTTATAAAAAAGTACCCTTGCTCATTTAACCCATAAATGTCTGCAACAAACTTCCCATGGTTGTACTTACTCGTTATCCTTGTATACAAACCATCTTGATGTTCTAATGAAGTTCAGTAACATGTCGGTGTTGACTTTAGAGAGTTCTCTTAAATCCTGAAAGAAGTGCTTGCCGAGGAATTTGTGCCTGGAATGTTGCAGTACAGGACATTGGCAGAGGAAGTGGGTAGTGTCCTCTATAACCTCCTCATCGCCGCATCCTCTACAGAGTTCTTCTTCCGTCCGACGTAGTTTCCTTAGGTGGTACCGCAGAGTATTGTGTCCTGTGAGTATCCCCACGAGTAAGGACAGTGAACGTCTGTCCTTGCGGATAATTCTCTCGGTCCTTGCTTTGTCAAAAGTTGGCCATAGTTGTTTTGCAGTTTTGCAAGTGTCTATGGACTTCCATCTCAGGTTCGCCTCTCTCATAGCCAGCCTCTCTGCCTCGAGCCTGAGAGCGCAGGGCGGGGTGCTTATGGAGAGGTCAGTCAGTTCGAGTGGGTCCGATGAAGCTTTCCTTGCCAGTTGTCACGGGCCGCTGTTGTCACTGCCATGACCTCCGCTTGGAAAACACTGCTGTGGTCTGGGAGTCGTATAGAACTGGATATACCCAGTGAATCGGAAAAAATTCCGGATCCTACACCGGTGTCCATTTTCGATCCATCAGTGTAAACAGCTATGGATTCGGCATAGGGTATGCGGCTGTCTTTCCATTCATCTCTGCTTGGGTAAGCTGAGGTAAATGGTGTTATGAAGTTAAGGTAGCGCGTAGCTCTGGGTGTATGGCCGAAAAATTTGCCGAGGATGGACGCGTGCCCTATCGTACTTGACTTCCAGCACGCGGTCTGACTTATTCTTAAGGATGGCTGCTTTTGATCTCATGTAGATGTCTAGCGGAGGCAGGTTGAGAATAGCCTCAAGACCCGCCGTTGGAGTAGTTTTCATCGCACTGGTGGAACCAATGCACGCTAGTCTTTGTACTTTAGTGAGATCCTTCAGGTAGGTGGATTTGTTTAACGCTGGCCACCATACTAGGCTGCCATATGTCAGGATGGGTCGTATACATCCAGAGAATTGTTTTTGGAGAGGGTCCCCAGGTCTTCCCAAAAATTCTGCTGCACGTGTAGAAGGCTATGTTGGCCTTTTTGATTCTTTCATTTATGTTAGGTCTCCAGGTGTGTTTTCTATCTAAAGTGATACCCAGGTATTTTGCGCTGTCGGATAGGCTGAGGGGAATTCCTCCCACAGAGGGTGTGCTGAACCGAGGGATTATCCTTCTGTTGGTAAATAAAACCAATTCAGTTTTTTGGGGGTTGACGGTAAGGCCGCATGTCCTAGACCACTTAGCCAGGATCTTGAGGGCACCGTCGACTTGCTCACTGAGCGTAGGGAGAAATTTGCCCGTACCCATCAGTACTACATCGTCTGCATAGGCGACGACTTTGACTCCAGATGTTTCAAGTAGCTTCAGAGCTTCATTTAAAACAATGACCCAGATAAGCGGGGAGATAACCCCGCCGATCTCGGTGATTATATGTCTGTTTTCGAGCATACTGACTATCCAGTTTATTAAGATGCCTTCAATGTTGAGCATACTCAATGTTCTTCTTACCGCCTTTGTATTGACATTATTGAAAGCTCCTTCAATGTCGAGGAAAGCGGCGAGCGTGTATTCTTTTTCTTTGAGTGATTTCTCAATTGAGCTGACGACACTGTGTAGCGCTGTCTCTACGCTTTTCCCTCTGGTGTAGGCGTGTTGGGTTGGGGATAGGTCCCCTGGGCGCAGTTTGCTACGGATATATATGTCAATCAGTCGTTCGAAAATTTTGAGGATAAACGAGGTAAGGCTGATTGGACGGTAGTCCTCCTCAGTCAGGTGACTAGCCTTTTCGGCTTTTGGAATGAAAACCACCTTAACCTCTCTCCATCGCATAGGGATATACTGATGCTTTAGGCTGCTTAAGAAAAGATCTTTGAGCAGAGGAGAAATAGTCTTACTCGTCTTTTGCAACATGATCGGGATGAAACCGTCTAAGCCCGGGGATTTGTAGGGGGAGAACGATCTTATCGCCCACTCTATTCTATCCACAGTGACCATATCTACAGGTGTGCCCGTATCCATGATGTCATCAGTATAGTTAGGACTGGGTGACATTTCTGTACAGCCCGGAAAGTGAGTACTCATTAGGAGTTTTAAGGAATCAGAGATGGATTCTGTCCAGTTACCATGTGGGTCTCTCAGGGATCCCAGAGTCTTGGGTTCCTTAGTGAGGACCTTTCTAAGTCTCGCAGCTTCCGTTGTGCCAGTAATGTCGTTGCAGAAAATTTTCCATGTTAGTCGTTTGGCTTTTTGCGTGGCGCTCTTGAATTTCCTTTGGCTGGATTTATATAATTCCCAGTCTTCATCGTTCTTTGTTCTATTGGCTGTATTAAGGAGTCGCGTTTCCTTCCTAATTGCAGCTAGTTCTTTACAACACCACGGAGGTGAGAATTTTGTTCTTGGTTTGGGCTTAGGACATGCTTTTACGAAGCCCTCTTTATAGATGGAAATAATCTGCTCGGCCCGATGATCAATCTCCATACGGTTCTGTAAGTCGCCCTTTATGAGGTAACTGCTGCCTCTTACTACCTCATCATTGAAGAGATCCCATCGTGTTTTCTTCGGATTTCTGCAGGGATTGGGAGGGGTACAGTTACTGCTCAGAAGGAATTCGATTAACTTATGATCAGAATATGATTCTTCCCTTAAGACATTCCAGTTGTCTATAGAGAGGGTATTGGAGTTACTAAATAACGTTATGTCAATAACTTCCTGTCTATTCTTGATGACAAAAAATGGTTCAACACCTCTATTAGCTATTAAAAGGTTATTTTCAATTACAAATTCAAATACCGACTCACCTCGTGTGTTGGTGTTGCTACTGCCCCTTTTGAATTTAAACGGTTTTTATTAATGCGAAACAAGAAATACTTAAATGCTAGACAAAAACGCTTAAAACTAGCTTAAATAACTTAATTAACTTAATATAACTTACTGGCTCTCTGCGAGCGCTCTAAGCTAAACTTAATGCTTATCCTATGTCTTTCGACCAACAAAACGAATACTAATATAATAATGTAACTATCAATTAACGATTAAAAAACTAAGAAAAAGCTTTGAGTATAAAAACTTAGTAGAGGAACAATTTTATGTAAAAACTTATATGCTACTTAAAAATAAAATAAACTTACGTAATACCTTAAAATAAAGTTAACTATATTTTTTTTTGGTAGCCAAGTGGCTTGTGTTTTTTTTTTATTTATGTTTTTTTTTTTGTTGCCAACGGGCGTTTTTTTTTTTTTTTTTTTTTTAAATTTTACCCTACTCTAGAATTAAAGAATACTTAAAAACTATGCAAGCCGGCCAAGAGCATGTGAAAGACGCTTGGTGACCAACTAGCTGTATTATCCCTATCCGGGATCTATAGGAATCGACGACGAGACGCTCCTCAGCGCTCCGTACGACGTCACGCTCGTAGTTGAGCCGCCTATCCACAGTTTTTCGGCCTACGTGGAAGATTAATGGCACTGCCGCTCTATCCTGGATCAGACCTGCCTGATCATAATAGAGGAATGCCTCCGGGGGGACAAAGCCGCTAAATCGAACGCTCTCATGGTACATAATATTGGGGTAATAAGCCCCGGAGATCAGGTTATTCATCGAGGTCATTGCTCTTGCAATGTGCCTTCGAGTCATCTTGATTAGGAAATTGTCCACTCTTATCAGACTCGCTTTGTTGTAAAGGATCTCGTTGGAATAGAATTTTATGTACTGAGACTCTGGTGTTCTGTACAAGTGAAGGCAAGCCCGAAGGCAGGCCCTCTCAAACACCCGAATCCTTTCCATCCTGCTTGCCCCTATGTTGAACCACACAGGACATCCATATGCGATCATGGGCCGAATAAGGGCCATGTAGCAGATTACCTTCACCCTTGCATCGAGTTGGCTGCTATAAAACAGTCTCTTTGTAAGAGCGAAAGCGCCTCGGGCTCTGGTTAGAGCAATATCTACATGTTTATTAAAATATAGATATTGGTCTAGCCAAATCCCCAGGTATCTGACTACATTTTGACATGCAAGTGGACGTCCGTGCTCTCCAACGATAGAGAACTTTCGCCAATTCTTCCTGGTATCCCAAGAGGCCCCAGACAACGGCGTTCTGAAAAGAATGGTTTCAGACTTCTGGAAGTTGATCTTCAACTTCCAGTCATCGCAATATCGCTGAATCTTATCGAAGTCACGCTGCAAGAGTGTTGCAATGACGTCAATCTTAGGTCCTGACCTGTACGCTATCAAATCGTCCGCGTACGCTATCACGTCTGGAAGAGATCCTATCAGATCAGCTGTGTAAATATTGAAAAGGATCGGCGAATTAACCGCCCCCTGTTGCAGACCATTTTTAATTTCGAACGTCCCAGTGGAAGTTACGCTGCCATTTTTCACAACGAACTTTCTACCAGTGAGCATATTAAGCCACATGTACAGTAGTGGTTTACTTATACCCAACCTGCTCAACTTGTAAAAGAGCCCTTCTAACCATACAGTATCGAAGGCCTTCTCCAAGTCAACCAGGCAGGCACCCGTGCATTGTTTCTTACTTTTGTTCCATTGGATATCCGACACGAGTTTAGACGCGGCATGAATTGTATCATGCCCCGCCTTAAAACCGAATTGGTTATCCGGAACAATTTTATTTTCCTCAACCCACATTATCATTGCTCTATGTAGCACTTTCTCGAATACCTTACTGATGTTCGGAAGGAGACTTATGGACCGGAGATTTGCCGGATTGGAACTGTCTTTTCCCCTTTTTGGGATCGGCTGAACCACCGCTGTTTTCCAATGCTCTGGATAATGGGCATTATTCAGTGCATTGTTGAACAGGGTGGCGTAAATGTTTACCGCTACTAGAGGAAGATGTCGAAGCACAATGTTCGATATTCCATCGATTCCCACTGATTTCTTCTTTCTCAGTGATTCGAAGATCGCTTGAAGTTCTACCTTCGATATGTAAGGGGGATGAATCCCTTCAATGGCAATGACATTGTTTGCAACATTGTCATCATTGAACCTGGTGAAGCCAGTATCCCCTGATTGCCAATGCTGCAAATCATATCGAAGGCGGAAGTTGTGTGCAAGGACTCTATTCTCCAGGTCGTGGTTCGGGCGAATGCAAGCATTTACCTTATACACATCCTGAAAAATGGTTCCTATAGCTTCAACCTTCTTCTGCGGATCCTCGATCACGAAAAAGTCGTCATCGTCAACAGCGTCAACTGGATCTATTCCTGCTTCTGTAAGTAACTGTTCATTGTGAGTTGTACGAGGAATCTTTAGACACGGAAGCTCGTTGACATCGTTCCTCCGAAATATTTTATTAATCTGGGGGAACATACTCGGGTTATCAGACTTGATAGCCCGAATCTTATTACCCCAGTGCAAATTAGCCGACAGCCTATAATTTGCTCTAATTAATACTTGGAGATTCTTTATCAACGACTTCAGAGTCCTAACCTCCGAGTTCTGTCTGTCAGTAAACTGCCTATGCAAGTTTTTTAATCTTGTCAGCAGTCTACTTTTTTGTACGTGCAGTGCGTCGATTGTTGCGTTGCGGTAAACGTTGTCAGTTGGTCGATACCGAGGTATAGTACTGTCCATCGTTTGTTTAATTGTCTCGTCCATTTGTTTGAGGTAGCTGTCAATCTCCTCATTTGACAGATTCCTATTGGAAGGTGGGTCGAGCGCATTCGAGGAGAGTGCTCTTGTTAAGTCTCGGGAAAAGCGAGGCCAACGAGTCTTACTATAGTTGTAGGAATACGTTTGGACAAACTCTTCCAATTCCGCGATTTCGTTGGGAATAGTTATTTCGGCAATAAGTCCGCAATGGTCACTGTCATACACGAACGTACGTAAACAGTTTATCGTTTGTCGGTCCACGTCGGTCAGTTGTAACCGTTCGTCGAACAGGAGTAGATCCAGATAGGAGCCGCTTCTGGGAAAAGACGGACTATCTGTAGCTTTCAAATCGAGCCGAAACTCGACATTATGTTGACCCCACCAATTGAGTAGTGAGTTCCCCCTAGTATTTGGTGTTTGATTTCCCCAATCTCTATGTTTGGCGTTCAAATCTCCGGCCATGAGGAAATAATTCTCCCCCAATTCCAGCCTTAGGCATCGAAACAATGTCTCGAGCTCGGACATGAATAATGTAGACTGAGGAACATCAGGAGCATAAAGTGCGACCACGAACATCTTATTTCCACTACGGAGAGGGATGCACACAATACACGCTTCTAGCTCCCGGAACCTACGCACTTCACCACTGTACACGGCCTTATACCTTAGTTCTTTTCGAATGAAGATCGCAACACCACCTCCTTGAGTGGAGTTGGGTCGGTCTCTTCGTTCGATATTATATTTATTGTGCTGTAACTTGCGTTTCTGGGATAGCTTAGTTTCGCTAACCAGACACACATCAGGGCTTTGGTCGTCGAGCAACTTAAAGAGCGATTCCTTTCGCTCGATCCTAATCAATGAATTCACATTCACCGCAAGGATCTTCAGGGATTCCCCATTCGCGGCCGTACCCATTACGAATGACGTTGCGCTAGGTTCGGCAGAAGCGCGTAGATCTGGTCCACCCGGTTCGCCTGCTCTAGTAATTGGCGCTGGAACTGACCAACCTGCCCCTGAATTTGGAGCAGGATGGTCAACAAGTCGCCCTGAGCTTCAGGTGCCTTAGGCACTTGGGCCTGTGCAGCTACCTTCTGTACAGTGCTCATCCTACCTGACGCCATTTGGGCGTAGGTAAATTGGGGAGTCACGGCTGGTGTTTGAGCGGAACCGTGTGGGACTTTAACCACGCGCTTTTGCTTACGAGCCAGATTTGCTAATTTCATGCTTTGGTATTCAGGACAACCCCGATAATTTGCGGTGTGTCCTGAATTCCTGCATAGTACACACAAGAGTTGGCTCTTTTCAGCCACTCCTTCCTTACCCAGAGTGCAGTCCTCAGTTCTGTGGAACATTGCGCACTTCACGCATCGAGGCTGCATATCGCAGTTCGACGCGGCGTGCCCGAACCTTTGGCAACGAACGCATTGAATAATGCCCTCGCTGCGCCTTATTTTGTCCCATGATACAACCTGGTGGTCTAGAACATGGATACGTCTTAGACCCTCCAGATTGCTGTTGGGAGACAGTTGAACGAGGAAGAACGGTAGTTTCTTATTCTCCCTTTTGGCCCTCACTGTGGTGAAAGGCTTTACTCCCACGAACGTGAGATTGTCGTACTGAAATTCCTGGAGCATCTTAAGGAGCTCCTCTGGTTTGGTGGACGGATCCAAACCCTTCAGCAGCATTGTTTGCCGCTTTTCCCCCTTCGGGGTGAAGGAGAAGAACTCCGTTGTCGATCCTCTCAATAAATTTTTAATATAGTGATAATTTTGAATAGTGTTGCATTGTATGGTGTGTTTAGTTTGATTATGTCTTTTAATGGTAAAGTTATTACCTATGGCCGACTCACATAATTTAATTGTGTCCATAAGCTCCATCTTGTACACATTAATGGGTGGTATTCGCACTTTTTTTGTTTCGTTTTGCTGCTGTTGTTGTTGTGTCTGCTGCGGTTGTTGCTTCGGTTGTTGTTGTTGTTGGTTCGACTGTTGCTCTTGCTGTTTCTTCGACTGCTGCTTTGGCAGCTGTTGCTGCTGCTTAGTTTGTTGTTGTTTCTGATTTTGCTGCTGATGTTTGATTTCCTCTTGCTGTATCATCACAATCTGCTGCAATTGTGAATTCGGATGTTTTTGTTGTTGCTGTGCTTGTTTTTGCTGTCCTTGAGAGGACTCCAGAGCCCTTTGGCGCTCCACCTCTCGCCTTGCCATTTGTTTGGCCTTAATGGCCAGTACCTGCTGCTGGAGCTGCTCAATACTGCTTGTAAGGCTCTCCAGCTCGTCGTCCTCATCATCGGAGTCAGTTTTGGCTAATGGGGCGAAGGAATTGCTTGCCCCCATATATCTTTCTTCTCGTTCTTTTTGTTTATTATCTGCCGTTTCCATGGCTTGTGGGGAAGCCATGGTCGGCAGCCTTCTTGCGGACGCCGAACGAGTGGCTCGCTTTAAGTTTGGAGTCGGCTTCGTTTTCCTCCTCCTCTTTCCATCATTGCTAGGTGGTATTGGTACAGGTGCCAACTGTACCTCCACCTCGACACTTGATTCGGCCGCCACTCCCACAGCTGGGAGTAGGGGCCTTTCCCCACTCATCACTTTATTTTCAACTAGTTTTTGTTTATTCACTTTCGTTTTTTTTTTTTTTTACGTTGATTTTTATGTCACTAAAAAAGTATTATTTTATATTGTTTTTTTTTTTTTTTTTTCTTTCTTTTTTTTTATCCTTTTGGGCCAGGAACCGAACCGTGACTTCGCGCGTTCTGGTATAAGTGGTCTCCCACAAACCCACGCTTTTGCCTTGCGAAGTAAACAAAAAGTACTGACACACTTTATAATAAGAGAAATTAAATTTTCACACCGTGATTAAAAAAATACGTGTGTACTGCACAAAACACTGACTAGAAGTGTTGCTACTGCCCCATTGCATATGGTGTGCGTTCGCATCGCAGCCCATCAGTAGGTCCCACTTCTCTTGGGTGGATCTGCGTACCAAGGCGCTTGTTAGAGCCGCTGGTGGCTCGTCGGCTTCGTAGGGCATGTAGACGGCTGATAAAATCAGTAGGGGAAGCCCCCTCCGTTCATGCCTTACAGTTGTCTGGTCTGGATTGCTGTAGGAAGATAGAAGAAATAAGTTAATATGCTTCATAGCTACAATACATGTTCTGTTCTTACATTCCGCGACCCTGACCCTACATTGACCCTACGTTTCGTATCTTGCGTCCTACTAGTGTCCTTGTACTTTGGACCTTTTTGGAGCAGGAACTGCCCACGGCTGGAGAGGAGAGCTGGTGGCTCTCCGCCTTCTTCCCAGACAGTCCACTTGCCCCAGATCCTTCTACCCTATTGGACCCTTTGGCTTTTATTGTATTTCGCGAGCTCTATCCAGAGCCGCTCTTTCCCTTTCCGTAAAGAAGGTAGGGTCACGCTTTTTAAGTCGCCTGATTAACCTTATCGCGTTACGCTTACGGTTCCTAAGAGTAGTCGTCGCGTCCCTGGTCTTCCCTGTCTTATCTACCGGAGGGATTGTTCCCGATCCGATCTTACCGGTACTAACTACCGTCGCGAAGCTACTGTTTTTGGTGTTCCCGTTCTCGGTGATACCACTCACATCAGGCCGGAAAGACTCTGATGGAATCTCCTTCGGAGACGAGCTAAGACTCGTTTCTTTAGGTTCAACCACCCTAGACTCACCAACCACCTGCGATCCCTCCCCGGTCAGCTGCGGGACTACCCCTGCTTTAGCTGACGAGCTGAAAATTAAAGTTTGACATTTGGGTCCCACGAGTAAGGGGGAAGAAAAAGTCCGCCTGCACTCACCCCCTGTATGCAGGTAAGGGGAATTTAATTTAAGCTGGAGGTCCCCAAGGTTTCCAGAGTTCACCGTTATAAGACACCGTAACGTGATGCCATTCATCCACAATAGGCACGGTAGTTACACACCCGGGATTACGGGTTTTTTCAAGTTTTCCTTTTTAGATCCGCCATATTCAGTTAAACAACATGGACACCTCGTGAAGGATGTGGTTCTACACCATGTACGGACGGTCATTCATTCAATTCACTCATATTAAGGATGCAGAAAATTACCGCAATCAAGCAATGTGTTCAGCCAACATGAAAATTACAAATATTGTCGCACGCTGGCTTGGCGCATCACATGACCATGCATCTGTTTTCTTATTTTCGATTATTGTTGTATGTTTTAAAATTCACTGAATAAGAATTTCTTCTTCTGTCCGATTGATATTCGATGCACGTACACGCTTCTTAAACATTTTTTTCTTTTATTTTTCCGTTTATAAAAAATTTCCACAGCAATTCTCAATATTAACTGTGTTTATGAATGAAAATAACATAAACAATGTGGTATTTGAAAATTCGTTTGTCACAATGATATAAAAATCCCTGCGACTATTTTAAAACTGATTTTAATTTAAAGACACCGTTAAAAGGGGGCCATTAAACTAATGGCGAGTGAATAAATAGAAAATTTGTTTATGCTTAATGGAGTGTAGTTAATGACGCCGATACCTTAATGGCGGTTTTAGTTAAAACTACAAATTCTACTTATTTATGGAGAGTGAATAAATCGGGCCTAAGAACCAGCTACAGTATTTTAATGTTAAGAATAAAACACCTTTCCCCCATAATAATAATAATAATTATTATTATATAATATAATAATAATAATTTGATTATGCCAAATCAGGTATTGGTTTTCTTGTTAAGAACCATATCCCCGTTGGCTTCCATATTACGTCATCTACTAAATTATTACACCAAACCATTGAAATTCCCACAAGAACACCGATAAAGATCACAAATATTTGTAGAGAGTATAGCTGATAGTTTTTTGGAGGATATTCCACAGAACAACGATTGCCACAAAATCATAATGGGAGACATTAATGGTGTTCAAATAATACCAACTCAACCGGTTCTAAAATTGAGTTTTTCGCAAACGAACTTTTCTGAGCACAAGAAACACCTATAGATGTCACCTCAGAATCCGAAGATTTTGCTCCTTTACTTCGTTGGGAGGTATTATCTGGTAGTAGATATAATTTTCCTATTCTTATACGGACCTCCGAAAGAAAATATAAGAAACTCTATCCAACCTGTTTCAAGGAAAACCAAGCAAACTGTTTCTAAACGTAATCCCGTTTGGTTCACTCCAACTATTGCTAACTTAGTTAAAGAAAAGAATGCTGTTTGGTCAAAGGCTCGGGGGATACGATAGGTTGAAAACTGCATAGCTTACAGGAAAATATGTGCTATACTTCGGAGGGAATCGATAGGGAAACGATTTTCGTAGGAAAATTTCATCAACTCAATGGACCCATCTTTAGACTTGAAGACTTTATGGCATAGAGTCAGATCCTTGCGTTCTCCGAATTCTACCCAATTTGTTCTTTATATGTTTTTAATGACTCCCCAGTGACCCCAAAGTAGTAACTAATACTTTTGCTGATAAATGGAGAAATTATAGTGCTCCTTGAAGATGAGATCACATTCAACCTATTAACATCGCAACATGGTGTAGTAATGTCATCTGATTTACAAAAGGCCTTTAGTACAGTCCTAGCATATTCGGCAATTAGCCAACTTTACCTCTGGGGTGTTCCGAAGGCTATTCTTAAGGTTATTCAATCATTCTTAACTGGAAGAACTTTAAACGTTAATGTTGTTGGCTCCTCCTCGTCCCTGATGAAACTGGAAAATGGAATTCTGCAAGGATCACCTCTATCCATCGTCATCTATAACGCGTACATAGACTCGCTTATTGTTAAGATTAAATCGGAGGTTTCCAACCTTGACTTTGTGGGAATTTAAGCTGACAACATATATACAGTAGCCCTGAGTACCAAGGAAATTTTAGAAGCAACTGACACAATAATTCACAACTGGGCCCAAGATGTAGGTGCCATCATCGAAAGTCCAAGCTCTTGATTTCTGTCGGAAAAGGAAGTGCTCTCCGCCCCTCCTCTTGCTCGTGGATCTACCGTCCCATTGCAAAGGGAACTCAAAATACTAGGGGACATCTTTAGTAAGAACATAAAATGGGACTTACTTAATTAACCAACTAAAATTAAGAAACAACCTTCTAAAATTGATACATTCCAAAAGAAAAGGAACCCACTTGGAGACGGCTCTCCGGATAGCTCACGTCCTTTTTGTCGGTACCCTACAACTTGGACTGACCACGTACACATGGACTATTTAAAAGAATCTAAAAAGTATTAATACTGCTATTAATGATTGTTTTAGAACAGCTACTGGTGCTCTTAAAACTACGCCAATAGAAGCACTTAGAATTGAAGCTGGTTACACAAAGGTTGAAAACCTAGGAATAAAAAGGGGAATTAACTTAATTAGTCAGGCGGTAGTAGACTTCACTCATCCATTTCACAATGAAATAAGGGAAAAATTTCGGGAAATCAAAATTAAACGCAAAATTTGTATTTCCGGTTTAAACAATATTGTGCTAAACATATCAAATATTCATTTTTTCATTCCATTCCATCTCCCCCTTGTTCTTTGACTGTCTTCCACCGTGGAAGCGGGATTTATTGCATTTTAACACCAGCCTTGCCAAACACAAATAGACGAAACACCTAATTTACAATTTCATGTTCAATTCAATTTTCAATTTGAAAAGTTTTTATTAATGCAAAACATGAAAAACTTAAATGCTAGACAAAAACGCTTAAAACTAGCTTAAATAACTTAACTATCTTAATATAAAGTGGGTGCCATGGCTCAGTGGTTAGTCCGTTTGACTATTGCGCAAGGGGTTCCAAGTTCGAATCCAGAAAAATACCATCAAAAGTTTTTTTCTTCCCAGTGTCTGACAAACATTCAAGAGTATAACTGTCATGAGAAAGCTTCTCAAAAACTCCCTCTGCCCTTCGGATATGGCATAAAACTGTAGGTACCTTCTGTACGTGCAGAAATATATACCACGCACAACATGTACAGTTGTGAGAAGCTAGGCCCTGACCCTCTATGGGCTGCTTACGGCCTAATATTTATTTATTTATTTTTATCTTAACCCATTAAAGACCAACCACCTTAATAATAGAAATAAATAAAAAATCTTTGAAAGACTGTTTAATAAGTGTTATATTTACCCAAAAATTCATTTTTTATAAAAATATTTTTTCAAGTTTTGGACTTAGAGGGGTGTACTCAAACGAGTACACTGGCCAGATATGGGCATATTTTTTGGCTAGTTGTGAAATTTTTTAAAACATTCTTTTTCGATGCAAAGAGTAGTTTGGCACAATTCGCATATCCATCGGACTCTGCTGTGGCACATCCGGCATCGTAGTTGATTTGTAATTTTTTTTGGAAAAATGGCCTCCTTCACTGCGAACCACAGTTTTTGGCGCAGTGGGCTTATTTGGAGCTTTTGTTGATGGCGCTGAACGTAAATAAGTCCTTGCTATGGTTCTAACAAATGAAAGGAGACTGCGGTTTTCATTAGTTTTCAAACAATGGAGTCGCCAAGCATTCACCACCATTGAGTTAAGCATATGTGTGAACAATGGCCACCACCATTTTTTACCCTTTATTTTTATTCTGTAGTTGTTGACAAATTGATCATGTAGATCGACCCCACCCATGCCTTTGTTGTACGCAACTAGTGGCTTTGGCTGAGAAACGACTACCTTCTCCTTTGCTGTCGCGACCATCTTTTGACCTTTGCTACTGGTTCCAAACTGTAGTAATTTGTTGCAACGGTTACAACAGCGTTATCTTTCCATCGCGCGAACAAGATGTTATTCTTTCTGTCAAACTTGTGATGAAAGTAACCACGATCTGCCTTCATTACCGTCTTCAAAGATTTGAGTGGACATTTTTTCGTTCTATTGTCGCGAACTGTACCTGTTGCACGAAATCCTTTTCTGCGTAATAAGGTCATGGCTGGTAAAGTAATTGTCAAAAAATACGATGTGATCACTTGGCGTATTTACAACTTCCAGCAAATCAAGCACCACACGAGATCCAAGGGGTAAACACTTATTGCTTGAACTTACATTTTTGGCACCACAATATATGTCGAAATTATAGTAATATTCATCGCTACTGCAAAGCATCCACTCCTTGTATCCAAATCGAATAGGCTTTCCACGGATAAACTGCTTTGCGGAATGATGACCAAAGTATTTTATCATAGCTTCGTCAATTGCAAGCTTATCATGTAAAAGTCCCCATTTTTGATAATTGTGGCTGATCATTTTCATCAACGGTCGAACCTTTGCCATCTTATCAGTCTTGTCAATGCACGAGTTGTTGGCGTTTGATTTTCTTGAATTGATTGCGGGGCATAGCGTTAGCTATCAATGGTATTCTCGTATCTTCGTCTAAACACCAATACAATGATTCTTGTGGTAGAGTGTGATATCCGGAAAAAAGCATTATGCCAACAAACTTTTTCAGATCTACTTGTGATAGTACGAATGTGTGACAGTATTGGTCCAGTGCGTATATCCGGCTTTGCTCTACAATCAAATTCATCACATCATAGTCGAAAAAGTGCTCAAAAATTTGAACTTCATCTTTGAATTCCAGCTGTTCCTTAATTTTAGTCAAATTTTCCAAATAATGAAATGTTTCATTCATTTCCGTAGAATAAACCACATGATTTGACCATTTTGGAGCGCTGTCTTAAAACTTACCGCTGGCTAAGCTTTCTTCCCTCAAAATAGCAAGTGAGATATCGTCTTCACTTTCAAATCCATCATTTATTTCGACCTCTACTGCTCCTGGAATGTCAATAGGAATATAGGAATCAAGCAGCTCATCCTCATGTATATCCTCCTCGTCTGTTTCGACATCAACATCCGGTGGAATAACCACCACATCTACTTCATTCCCATCATCTGGGATATCATCAACAGCCATGTAGAGATTTAGATAGCGCCTACCATAAAAGCTGCTACAGTTTATTGCTGAAAAAGCCATTTCTCTGCAAGTCCAGTGAGAAAAATAATTAGCACGGTTTTGGCCAGTGTACTCAATTGAGTACACCACTTTTGTGAAAGACTTACCATGAACGAGAGACAATTTTTTTTATGAGATCTATTTGCAATATGTTTCTAGATATATGATCTAATAAGAAAAATGGATTATTCACACGTGAGCCAAAAGTTTAAATTTAAACTAACCTTTTACTTTCGCAAAGACACAAAATTTCTTAGAACAGAAAACGCACGACACAAGAAATAAGCAAAGAACTTCAAAACCGCTTACGACGTTTTTTTTCTAAAAAAAATAGCTATGTATGTATGTGTACGCGGGTTATATGTGATGATTTTAAAAGGAGTCACGTACTAAACATTAGTTATTTTGACTTAGCCGGCTATAAAAAATTATTTTGGCCGAACCCATAGAGATCCCAACTTGAAATTTGGGATGGAGATAGAGGACAAATGACTCTATAATAATTAAAAAAATAAAAATACAATTTTTGAGTTATTCAAGGATATATGTAAAAAGGATATTCTGGAATATCCTTCGTCCTTGAAAACAAATTACTCTATTTCTTTGAAAGTTTTTTATGAATTCAACAAGGTATATTTTATCAAATTCTGATAAGCAGAACCAAAATTATGATATTTTGAAATATAGAAGAATGCTTAGAATTCGATTTTTTTCCAATTTTTGAAGTTCCGTTACACGCAAACTATATCGAATTCTGCAAAACTTTTTTGCCTTATGACTTGTACCACTCCAATGAGTATTTGTACTAATTTTCAGCCAAATCGGAGGGGGGTCGTTCAGAGCTCTCCATATAGCCTCGGCGTTTTATCGTGGAATGACCCTATAGGGATGCAAGCGATCGATGTTAACATCGATGTTTTGATAACCGATACATCGACGGTAAAACTGTCAAACGTCGACAATATGCTTGTATGTATTTGTGTAATAGCATTGTACATAAAAAAAAAACATTTCATTCGTGTTTTGTCGATTGCCGTGCTGTTTTGTTGTGTTTGTGCTATTGCTTGCAGTGCAGTTGTCGACATCGTGTCGTGGTTAGTATTATATTATATATGTCAGTTAGTTTATAAATATTAGCTATGTTTATAACAAATACAATTTAGTTAACTATTTCAATTACTTCGTAATATATTTAAACAAATGCTTGCTATTGTCGATTGAGCTTGCTAGCGCGCGTGGATCCTCTTCATGTATTGTAGTTTGTTTCTATCTGCTTCTGCTTGTACTTTCATCCTTTCAATAATAAGGCTTTCTAGTTCATATTTCTCTGGAATCACATTTTACTTTTTATTGCGTAGGTTAAATAAACGTTTCTAATTGTGCTTTCGCTTCATTACAGAAAACAATGCCACCCATTAAATTAAAGAGTAAAATTTGGAATTATTTTAACGTCGTAAATATAGCCAACAATTTATGTAAATAAAACATCGGAAAAACATCGATGTATAGTTGTTAATACCGATGTTGTTTAACATAGATGTTTGTCGTGGAACCATCGATGTTTTCAAACATCGATTTTTTTATGAACGATGTTGCATCCCTAACTGCGTACGTAATTTTTTACGGAATTGTTATTCCATACGGTACACGTTCGAACTTGTCGTAAACCGAACACGCCGAAGCGCACGATGATAAAAAAAAAACGCGTATCTCCGAATTCGTCTAAAGCGGGGTAGCGTAGGTTAGGATATTACTATTATCAATATATTATTATTATTATCAATATGCGCATAGAATTAATACAATAAACATGCATTTGAATAGTTTGAGGATCTAACTGTAGTATCCTCCTGTTGTTTTTGTATTCCGTTTAAACATTTTTATTTTTTGCCAAGATCAATTGCTTAAGTCAATGCCGGAATTAAAAAAAAAAATTAAATAAAAGAGATTAGTATACTACCTACCTATTTTTCTGTTATTAGTCATTAGCAGGCATGATTTTCATGAACAATTGCATATTTTACATATACATATGTTTCATCACTCCATATCACCTGATTGAAAGTAACACTTTAAGTAGTTCTTGCAAAGTCGCTAGAAACAAGTGGTTTAACAAGTGTGTATTTGGTTAGATGCAATCCCTGAAAAGTTTATTTTAATATGGTATCTATAGCTTCAAGTATGTAATTTCCTTGTGTTATTTTTTTATATACTAAACTGTTAAAGCATATTGTTTATGATTTTCTGGAAACAGAAAAATTTAAAAAAAATATAAATCAGTTTTTTTTTTTAAATAATCCAAAGAAAACCGTTCTCGCATTATTGTATTGAGATTTTTAAATGATTATTTGATCTCTTGTTCGGTGCGCATACGTACGCCTTATTCTATATTATCCATGTTTTTTCTAAACTTCGTCTTTTTAGCCGCGTCAGTGCGGATTTTGCAGAATTTTCAACGAATAATGTCTTTTGTTCCTAAGAATTGATATTATTGGAAGGAAATCATAAAAAAAATGTTTTTTAAAGAAATTTAAAAAAAAAAACTTATACACAATGTACGGGAAATTCGCAGAGTAAGAGAAGGTCTACAACAGTGTTAGTATGTCGAGGTAAATTTACATTTTCGAGGGTAAAACCATGAACAAAAAACGACTAAAGGGGAAAAAAATATCTCTAATGCAATTATAGGGGAAATTCGGTGAACTTGAAAAAGGAAGGAAACAACTTAGATTTCGACCATAAATTTAGTTGAAAGAAAAAATGTATCTATGTATCTAAATCTGCGGTAATACATTTAATCTACTATAGAAAAGTAGATTTGTTTTCACATGCATTTCCAATAACAAACAAAAAATCCTGTATTTTAGATGCTATTTTTTTTCCTGAAGATGAAGAACATTAAAGTCTTACCTTTTGTTGTGTACACAAAAATGTGATTTATTTTGAATTATTTAAATTTAAATTGTTTAAAAAAAATGTGGTTCAAAAAAACGTTTATTTTTTAATAAAAGCCTAAAGGGAATTTTGGCGAGATACGAAAGGAAAAAGAGGTCAAAACAAGACTTTTTCGAGGTAAAAACCATCCCAAAGACATACCAACACTGGTCCACATATTTGCTTAAATAAGTTTTTTCGTAATATTATAAAAAAAAAAACATAATTTTTAGTGTTCCGGATCTTAAAAGAAAAGACGGAGCACTTTTGGGTTTGATACGGTGTCTGTCCGTCAGTCTGTCACAGCCATGTAACTTTTGAACCGTTAGACATAAAGAGTTGAAACTTTCGCTATGTATATGTGGCGGTTGACCACATTAAGGGGGGAGTACAGTGTAAAATTTTAAAAAATCACTTTTTTTTTTTTATAGTCTTTAAAAAATCTCCGTGGTGTTACGAAACAAACGCGGGGACTCCAAGCTCTGAATTCAAAAAATTGCCGCCGCTACAGGCATTTGTTTACAAGCGCGCGTCGTCTGCTTGCCTTCTGCTTACTTATTATTATTTTCTTTCCGGCAACTTTAAACGCGTTTTTCTCGAAACACCGTTTTTTGAACTGGCGGACATTCCTAAAGCCGTAAAAATAGAGATAATTTAATGCGGTTTTCGCCAAACGATTCCTAAAACATGTCATTTTCGGGTCCACCTATAAAATTAAAACTTTTTTTTTCAAAGAAATGATTTTTTAGGGGAACAATAAGAGAAAATTTTAGAAAATTTTCAATATAAAATCTTAAAAAAAAAATATATATATATATATAATTTTTACGGGTCAAAAATTAGGTGGACTCGATAGCCACATCCTTGCTGAATACTAATATAACCGTTTTTTTTGTTTCAGAACCTCGGTTCAGACCCCACCAGACTGCCAGGCGACTACGACCTTAACTTTCATGATAAATTGATTATAATTACTTAATTTTACTTGCGAAAGTACTTTAAATTAAATGTTTTTTATTTGATCAATCTAAGTCTTCTAGTTTTTTTTTAATAACCCTCAAAAAATGCCTCTAATTATAGCAGGGTTACACTGTACTCCCCCCTTAAATAAAAGAAAACTCCGTTTAATTTCACAATATTTTAAAGCATAAAGGCTGCGACTACCACGGACGATTAGCAAAACTCAACTGGTTTAAATGTGACATTAGACTGACTGAAAATGTGGCTTGTTCCCACACTTGGTTTTTTTGTGGGCTGGCAGTATCACTGGTCAACGGGAGTACGTTGGGAGTGTCGGTGAGGGTGTCATCTTGGAAAATGTATGCCGGCTTTAAGCTGTCGCCTGAGATGGGGATGTTGTTACCCATGATGAAATACTTCTCTCGTTTTTCAATGACCCGCAAAGGTCCATCGTAGGGTGTGGCGAACGACTGACGGATGTGGACGTTTCTCACGAAGACGTGTGTAGCTTCAGGTTTTTGTAAATAAATATTGATCGTTGGCCATGACGAGACATTTGTTGTGGTGCTAGCTGTCTAAAGTGATCGCGAAGCTCACGCACTAATTCCGGTGCTGAGGTGGTTCTGGAAGAAGGATGGAGGAACTCACCTGGAAGACGAATGGGCTCACCGTATATGAGCTCCGCTGGAGTTGCTACTAGGTCTTCTTTCCAAGCTGCGCGCAGGCCAAGAAGGACGGCTGGTAAAGCGTGGAATCTCCATGGCACAGTTGAGCGGACTTCAGTTGCCTGTGGAAGCGTTCCACAAGCCCATTTGACTGCGGATGGTATGGTGTAGTCCGAAGATGTTTACAGCCAAGGATCTGCATAAGTTTCCTGAATAGGTCAGATTCGAACTATCGGCCTAGATATGACGTTGTTCGAAGAAGAACTCCAAAGTGGAAAATCGAAGAAGACACCAGTGCACGAGGGACAGCTTCTGCGGTTCCATTTTCTAGTGGGATGGCTTCAGGCTACCTGGTAAATCTGTCGACGATGCTCAGGCACTGATTATGACCTTGATATTGTTTGAGCATCAGCAGGTCGATGTGGATCATCGAAGGCCAAACAAACAAAGCGTTCTGCAACCAGTTTCCGAGAAGCGCATCGTCCAGGATGAGCTAATGAGTGCAGCGAGTTGAAAACCTGACGTCTGAGGTGTTTTGGAACGAAAGGGCGTATGACGCTTGTCGAGACTTCTTAGAAAAGTTAAACGTTGGTTGTTGAGCGGCCAAAAAAAAATAGAGCCGCATTCTTTATGAATTTTCTGTAAAAATTCACAGTACTTAGAAAAGCACGGAGCTGTTTAACTGTCTTGGGTACTATAAAATCCATGATTGCAGAAACCCTCTCTGGTGGTGGAGAGATTCCATGCACAGAAACCAGATGGCCTAAGAAAACAACTTCCTCCTTTCCGAAGATAGACTTCAAGGCGTTGATGATGAGTCCGGCTTCTTGCAGTCTTGAAACAGGGCCTTTAGATGTTCTAGGTGCTGCTGTTGATTCTCTGAAGATACCAATAGGTCGTCGATATACGTGAAGACAAAAGGAAGGTCCCGAGTCACCTCATCCATGAAACGTTGAAACGTTTGTGCGGCATTCCGCAATCCAAAAGTCATAAATGGTAACGCACTGGATAGGAATCTGAAATGGTGAGATCATTTAAGCGTCTATAATCCCCGCGAGGACGCCACTCAAACGATTTTTTTGGTGCAAGATGAAGAGATGACCATGGGCAATGCAATGCCAAGAGAAACCATTTTCTCGAACTTAGCTTTTGCTATTTTGAGACGATCCGGTGCGAGTCTCCTAGCCTTGCTTGAAATTGGTGGTCCGGGTTTGGTTTTGATGTGGTGGAGCATTGAGTACCGGTGACATTGTGCTGCTTCTCCTGGTTAAGTGATACTTCAAAACTTTCTAAAGAGTGTTGCATACGGCTCTTCAGTAACTGATTGAACATGCTTGTGCGAAAGATATTTTTCCTCTTGTTGAGCACCCTGTTGTTCCGACAGACGTCGGCTATGATAAACCGCCAGGTTAGGGCTCTGCGCAAGCCGAGATTGAGTGTGATGCTAATTGCGCCGAAGGTGGTTATCGACACAGCGATTAAATTGTAGTTGGGTGCTATCACAGAGCCACGCATTTTTTCGAAGGGTAAACCGACACGTCTGATCCTGTATCAATCAGGAATTTTTCTTTTGTTTTGGAGTATGTGACAAAAAGGCGGCTGGAAGGAGAGCGAGAGTCATTTACCGCCGCTAGTGACTCTCGTTGGAGTTTTTCTGGAATTTACACCCAGGGAGGCACTTTTTTCGTCCTTGTTGAACTTTGTGTGATACCAGCAAATGAAATTAAAATTAGATGGCACACGATTCTCGTGTGTGCTTCGCGATCTGGATGTACGAGTGTTTTGACGTTTGTCATCTGTCAGTCGGGAGTGTGAAGTTTGTGTGGTTGATAGCAGCGTTACCTTTCGGACCCTTTAGGGGCAAATTGACCCTTGCTGGTGTGTGTGGTGAATTTTCGTGGTTCCGCTGTGGCATTGAGTTTGTTGTAATTTTCATTACTTTTAAATAGGCTACACACTATCAGTTTTCAACTGACAGTCCTGAACTGTCATTTCTCATCATTTCATTCCATGCTATACACTATCATTCCAGGTTTGTCATTTTTTCGAAGGTTTTCTCCTTTTTTCTTGTTCATTGTTCGGTTTGTCTTCTTTGGGCGCAGGCAAAAATTTTTACGCACTGTAATCTAATTCGAAAGATCCGGCACACAGAAGCCTGGATTATCAAATATGACCCTCGCTCGACTAGCGACAAATGCCAAATCATGAAATCTACCTACTCATTATACACATACATGCAGCATTCTCCGTCATTCCAGCAAAATCCACGAAAAATTTCAACCCTCATCATTCTCGCCATCAGTTCCATCCTCAGTCATCATTTCTATCTACACACTATCATTTTTCCATCAGTCTAGCAAGACTGTTAGTTGAAAACTGATAGTGTGTAGCCTACTTTACGCTTGCATGTCGTATCTTGTTTTACCTAAATTTCGTTCTGTGTATGTTTACTTAGAAGGGTTTTCCCCTAAACAAAGTTGGCTCATGGGTTTTCCTTCTTTCATTTACTTACAGATTTCGTTCGGGGTTGCCAGTGTACGACGTAGGCCGTAGACTTGAATTTTTTTTTGTTTTCAATAATAAAAGTTGCTAAAACCTTATTTATTTTTTGAAGTTGGTTGTGTTTTATTTAACCATTTTACAATTCAGAAGTGGGATTGAAGATCCATTTGCAATAAGAACGCGTCCACTGGCAACCTATGTATATATATTATTATTTGTTTGTTTATGTGTTCATTTATCTTTCAGTTTGAAATTTTAGCAATTGGGTTTAGAGTATATAAAAGCATTTTTTTTTTAATTTCCTTGATTTGATAAAAAGATTGCGGAATGGGTAGACACAAGGGAAAAAGACAATGTAGGGTGCTAGATACCAGTGGTAGTGATAGCTACAGTGAGTCAAACCATCGAAGTAGGTCGAAGAGTAATCGTAAACGAAAAGAAAAACACCGATTATACTCAAGACAGAAATCAGAGTCGATTGAGAAATTTACAGATGCCATTACTGTCTTAGTAGAGAGAGCAGGTAGTGGAAATCAGGGTCCTAGCTTTAAGGGCGATGCTGTGCCAGAATTTAATCCCGAGGATAAAAATCAACCTGCTCTTAAGTGGATTAATAAAGTTGATGAGTTACGTGAAATTTTCAGGTGGTCTGAAGAAGAGACTATATATTTTGCATTGGCAAAATTAAAAGGGCTTGCTCAAGTCTGGTAGTCTAGGTTTCTCTTGGGAAGAATGGAAAATAAAAACCAAGAAGCATTCCCATCAAAAAAGATTTTCATGAGCAACTCACAGAAATGTTATGCCGTAAGAAACGTGTTGACGAAACGTACTGCAAATACTTTCATGAGAAGCTAGCTATGATTCATGCATCTGGTCTTAAAGGCGAGGAAGCTGTATCGTGCATCATCGGAGGTATAGATGACCGTGTTGTGAAGACAAGTGCACAGGCAGGAAGACATAAGACACCAGAGCAGTTATATATTTATTTGAGTCAAGTTAACGGTAATAAAAATTGTTTTCAAAGACAACATACAAACAGCAGCAGTACTCGGTTCAGGAAATTCAATCAGTTTAACTTACCCCGACAAGATAAAGATAAGGTTCGATCGGTTGACAAAAGTCGTGCTTGCTATAAATGCGGAAAACAAGGGCACTATGCAAATACTTGCGCTGCTAGAGAGTTACCAGGAGACAAGCGTTGCAAGCGTTGAAACCGAAAACTGTAGCTGTATTGCAAACCAGCATAGCGGATTTGAGCAACAAAAAGTTTTTTAAGAAAATAAAGATAAACGGGGCAGATGTGATGGGTTATGTAGACTTTGGTAGCTCTTGTACTTTATTGACAGTAGGAAAAGCAAAAGAGATAGGGTTAGATATAAATACAAGGGACTGTATCCCATTACAGGGATACGGTAATGGGTTAGTACTAAGCATCGGTACCGCCTCAGCGAAAATTGAAACTGACGGAGTGGAAGCTAAAATAAAATTGATTATTGTAAACAATGACAAACAAGACGTCCCTATATTGGTTGGGCGATCATATACGGAGTTGCCGCATGTATGTGCAATTAAAACGCAAAGTACTCTCAGATTTTTTGTAGAAGAAGATCCGTCGGATCAATGTCAAATAGATGACCTCTCTTGTACAAACAAAGTCAATTTGGTCACTCGGGAAATGACAGTTATCCCACCACGACATTTGAAACTCATAGAAGCTCAGTCAGAACAAATAAGCAAAGATATCTATTTAGAATCGTCTTTAAGAACAAAGGAAGGTGAAGAAACTTGTGTCCCCAGAACAGTTTTGAGAATAAATGAAGTCGGTATTTCTTTTGTGCCAATAATGAATCTGTCGGAACACGACGTAGTAGTTAAAGGGAATAAAATAATTGCCAGAGCACGCATTTGCAAAGAAGGCCTTGCACGAAAGATTCTAAGTATACAAGCTGGAACTAGAGTGTATGAGCCCATAAAACCGGATGATATCACAGTCGGTCCGATAACTGAAGAGCGAAAAAAGGAAGTGTTGGATTTGTTGAACGAGTATCGAGAGTGTATTGCGTTGAATTTGCAAGAACTGGGTTGCGTTAGAAGTAACGAAATGCAGATTCGCTTAGAAGATGATCAGTCGTATGGCACTAAGTGAACAAACTGTCGTAAATGAAATGGTGAAGGAACTCCTGGACTGTGGTATAGTACGCGAATCAGAATCAGATTACGCATCCCCAATTCTGTTGGTGACAAAGAAAAACGGAGAGCAACGTCTGTGTATCGATTTTAGGAAACTAAACTCTAAGGCAATTAAAGATAGCCATCCTCTTCCTAGGATAGATGAACAAATAGATAAACTTAAAGGTAGTGTCTGGTTTATTAGTTTAGACTTGCGTACGGGATATTATTAGATTCCAATGGAGGAAAGTTCCAAACGGTTTACATCTTTTGTCACAAACAGGGGACAGTATGAATTTCAACGCATGCCTTTTGGACTGTGCAATGCTCCCAGAGTATTCCAGCGGCTAATGAACCGAATACTAGCAAGTCAATTAGACACAGCCGCCATATACTTAGATGACATTCTGTTGCATGCAAGAACGCAGGAGGAAGTGATCGAATCTCTACGTCGAACACTAAATATATTCAAACAGGAGGGGTTAACTTTGAATATCAAAAAATGCACGTTTCTCATGAATAAGGTAACATTTTTGGGCTATGAAGTAGAGAATGGCACGGTTAAGCCAGGAACAGAAAAGACAAAAGCCATCAGAGATTTTCCAACTCCAAAGACGGTTCACCAAATACGACAATTCTTGGGGTTAACTGGATATTTCCGACACTTCGTACAAAATTATGCCGGAATAGTCAAGCCATTAACCAGTTTGCTACGGAAAACCACCGTGTGGGTGTGGACGACAAAAGAGGAGAAAGCATTCAGTCAATTGAAAGAGGTGCTCTGCAATGTCCCTGTACTAGCAATCTACAGAAGCGAAGCAGTCACAGAAGTACATACCGATGCAAGTTCGTTGGGTGTGGCCGGAATATTGCTACAACAGCAGGATGATGGACGATTACATCCTGTCATGTACTTTAGCCGACAGACAAGACCACCGGAAGAAAAATACCATTCTTTCGAATTAGAGACTATGGCCGTGGTCGAAACATTAAAGAAATTACGTTCGTATCTGTTTGGTTCCAAATTCACAGTTGTATGTAACGGATTGCAACGCCCTGAAGACTTCGAATGAAAAAAAAACACCTTATTCCTCGAATCGCAAGATGGTGGCTTCAACTAACCGAATTCACATTTGACATAAAATATCGCCCCGGAGAACGAATGCGTCACGTCGATGCATTGAGCCGAAATCCGTGTTTGGAAACGATTATGGAAATTCGACAGGCTGATTGGGTTTTATCTGGGCAGTTGACAGACCATAAAATTAAACAAATTCACGAAATTTTAATAAGAAACCCCAAGACGAGGAAAAACGAACATGTATGTATGCCTACGTTTTACGCGAAGGACGAATATACCGAAGGACAACCAACGGAACCCAGTGGGTAGTACCCAAAGGTATGCGACAGCGAGTGGTCCACGCTGCACACGATGAACTAGGTCATTTCGGTATTGAGAAAACTTTAAAACGGCTGTGCCAGTATTATTGGTTTCCTCATATGAAGAACTATGTGCAAAAGTACCTAGCCTGTTGCATACGCTGTTTGTACAATAAACGTAACACCGGTAGGACAGAAGGATACTTGCATCCAATTCAAAAGCCAGATGTCCCGAAGAGTATGATACATATTGATCACCTTGGACCATTTCCTAAATCGAAGCTTGGTAACTACTATATAGTTGCATTGATCGACGCTTTTACAAAATTTTCATTCTTAAAAGCTGTAAAGTCTACTAAAACTAAACTGGTCATAGATTTTCTGAGAGATATTTTTTCTGTGTACGGAATACCACACGTTGTTATATCCGATCGTGGAAGCTCATTTACAGCCAAGGATTTTGAAAGCTTTTGTGAACAAAATAACGTCAAGTTCAATACATGAACGCAGTTGCCACTCCACGTGCAAACGGTCAAGTGGAGTGACTTAATAGATCGATTCTAAGTGCTCTTATGACTAGTACACTTGACGAAAACAGATGGGACGAAAGCGTACGGCAAGTACAATTTTCTTTAAATAACATTGAGAGCACGAGCACAGGTAAAACACCTAGCCAACTAATGTTTGGCATGCAACCAAGATATGGATCAGATACAATGTTAAAAGATGAAATCAAATCTACTGCAGAGCTGATTGAAGATCTCTGTGACCTCCGCGTTAAGGCAATTCAAAATATAGAAAAGGCTCAGACTCAACAGAAAACTCAATATGATAAGAAAAGAAAGAAGGCTAGACACTATCAAGAAGGAGATTTAGTTCTTATTAAGAAGCAAGATGTGGCCACTGGTTCTAGTAAAAAGCTTTTACCTCCCTTCAAAGGTCCCTTTATTGTCAAACAAGTCTATCCCAACGATCGATATCTAGTAATTGGCATGGAAGGGTCTCGTCGTAGTCGCAAACGAAATTATGAAGCTGTGTTGCCCGCCGACAGTATTAGACCTTGGGCACCTCCAAACGGTATGTCAGGAAGCAGTGACAGCTCAGAGGAAATTGACGACGAAAAACTCGAGGCGAGTTTAAGTCCGGAAAGCCGACTGTAAAATAAATTGGTAAGCACGAAAATATTGACCTAGCAATGCTTTAAAAATTTAATAAAAAAAAATAATTCCTGAGTAGTGCTTCTGGCAACGCTCCTATATGCATGTTGGTAGTTTAGTGGGCTATGTAGTCAAGAAAAAGGAAATCAGTTGGTGATTGATATTCCGCATAGACGGTAGTGGTGATTCAGTGGATACTTATTGTGCTTTTGGATAATTAGTATAATAATTTAAAGTAGTCATCAACTACAAAATAAATTGGGTGAGTAAAATCACTGAGTCTTATCCTTATGCTATTAATAGATGCAATTCGCATGTGGACATATGTAGTTAAAGATTAGTATGTACATGTCATGCATGGACATGTCCATACTACCTACGTGTTGTTACAGTTTTTTTTAGTTAAAGGCGACACAACGTCGGTCGGGGTGCGTGTGTTTCCTTGTTCCCGCTTGTGTGCGAGGGGATTGGTAGAATTGAACGGCCGATCCCCTGAAGATAGGAAAGTCTGACGGTGTGCGAGGCGTCTGCCATTTACTTGCACATGAGTTGAGTGTGTGTGTAGGGGAAACAGCGATTCCGTCGGTTCCACCCGACCGACCGTAGAAGCTGACTCAATGCGCAGCCGTGTGTGCGAGAATTTGCCGGTTCCCCTGAGCAAAGAATGCGATGGTGTGTGTGGTGAATTTTCGTGGTTCCGCTGTGGCATTGAGTTTGTTTTAATTTTCATTACTTTTACGCTTGCATGTCGTATCTTGTTTTACCTAAATTTCGTTCTAAGTATGTTTACTTAGAAGGGTTTTCCCCTAAGCAAAGTTGGCTCATGGGTTTTCCTTCTTTCATTTACTTACAGATTTCGTTCGGGGTTGCCAGTGTACGACGTCGGCCGTTGACTTGCATTTTTTTTTTGTTTTCAATAATAAAAGTTGCTAAAACCTTATTTGTTTTTTGAAATTGATTGTGTTTTATTTAACCATTTTTCATATATATCCCTTTGTTTCTATTCTTTGTGGTTCTGTGCAGTCGTGGATGCGATTTCTGATCCATGTTAACCGCATCATGTTATTTTTTTATTAATTTATAACCTTTACTTTGTTATTAACAAGTGAATTACATGAAAATAAGGAAAAAAATTACTTGTATCGCTAAATTTGGCTCTTCAATTTTATGAGGGACCCTTTTGTTTTGGCAGGGACCCTTTTCAACTGGACACTGGTTGATAGTGTTGACGTAAGTGCTGGCACATGTTCCGTCAAGTGGGCTATCTGCTGGCTTACGTCATTCATTGTGACTGCTGTCAAATAGTGTGGTGAATATCTGCTTGTTCTGCTAGAGAGTAGCGGATTTTTGAATAGCAAGACATGCTCGTATCTCTTTTGAATGGCAGCGCTCTAAACTCACTCGATGAACCAAGACCAGTTCGCTGGGAGACTCGAATGTTCTGCTCGTGGTGTGATTGGTCAGGCGTATCAGGCATGGTGGCGTGAGGGGAAACACAAAGAAGAAAAACGCGTGGACGAAGTTGTTTCGATCGAAAAAAAAACTTTTTAATTTAGTGTAGCGAATATCGCTTAAAATTTTTAAAGGATCACGTCGGGGTCACCAATAATGTGGCAGTTGGCCACATTAAATAAAAGAAAACTCCGTTTAATTTCACAATATTTTATTGAATCTAAAGCATAAAGGCTTCGACTACCACGGACGATTAGCGAAACTCAACTGTTTTAAATGTGACATTAGACTGACTGAAAATGTGGCTTGTTCCCACACTTGGTTTATTTGTGGGGTGTTGCCACATATGTATACATTATGTGGGAGCCCGCCCAATATGGAGGGAAGGAATTTTATTTTGGTGGCCCTTTTTTGGGCATCTTGTATAAAGGGCAAATCAATTTTATTTTGTTCCCTATCATGTGAGATATAAAATTAAATAGAATTTGACAAGGTCTCCAAATATGTAAGAAATATTTTTTTCTGACAAAATTCTCGAGTTTCAATTTTTTCACGAATTCAATACATGTTTTATATCGAAAGTGCAAGTAAAATGGACTGGAATCTCAACACAGTATTACAAGGACATACCTACGTACTAGACATTACATGGTTCATATCAAAACCAGTATTAGGTGTGCCTATGCAGGATATGAATAATATTGCGCTCTATTTAATGACAATATAAAATGTCCGGAACACTATTGCAATTCTAGTGCTCAACAATCACCAGGCGAAATTTCAGACTCCAAGCTTTATCGGCTGATTTAGTTCCAACTTTAAAACTATTCTGCCCCAGTGTGCGACGGTCCTTCCAAGATGAAACGGGAGGAATGTCAGCAAACTATTTCTGTACAAATCTATTTCAGTTTAAGGATGTGGAAGAAGCATTTGAAAAGTTTAGTGGAGAGTGCGGAAAGTGTACGTAGACATAGATTTCGAGATCAAAAGCAAAGAAAAATGCTCCTTGGAGTATTTTTACAGAGTGAAAAAATTGCATCACGAGTAACAATAGACGAAATTCACATGTTAACTTTGTATAATCAGTGGTATTCCAGATGACGCCCTTAATAAGAGCATCCCGTACCAAGCAAAAACGTTAGACGTTATGAGAGTTGAAAGCTGATCAGACACGTACTAAAATTATATCGACGTTTAGGGCTGGTACGTGTACTGCTTCAAGAACGGGCAGTTCTCAACAACAATCTCGATACAAAAATTATGGAGCGCTCTCTTATGAATCCTAGAATCGCCCCAATCGCGAAAGACTTACGTTACTTATGTCCTGTATCTCCTTGTTGGTTCCTGGGCCTCTACAACACCTACGCGCCATCGTGTGCGGTTTTTGAAAATGTGCCTCAGCGCTCCCAACTCTTTTCCAGTTGCCGAGCTTCCTCCTCAACTGTTCTGCGCCACGTACTCCTAGGACCACCGCGTATCCTGCCATCCTGGGTAAGCGGGTTCCATTTCAGTGCTTAGTTAGCTATGGATCAGGGTGACAGATCGGAGAATGTGACCAATCCACTACCACTTTCGTCGTCGTATGGTTGTACCTCTAGGTTCATGGCCCGTTGATGAGTTTGGTCCTAGGCTGATCATTTTTGTTTTTGCCGAGTTAATTTTCAGCCCAACGGCGCACACAGGTAAATTTCCCCAAATTCATGGCCAAAACTATAAAAAAAAATGTCGGTTTGTTGTTTTTTTTTTTCAATGCAAAGTTGCTTGCAAATAACATGAGCTTTGAATTTGATTGTTCATGCAATGCAGATTATAACTTTTTAATCAGTAGATGCTTCTGAAGTGCAAACTTTAAATTTGAGTGGAGTAGTATGTTTGGTTTGTGAAAAAATAGTTTTGCTTTTTTATTTTTTTTGCTTATTTGTAAAATAATTTGCTATGGATTCTGTTCCTTATAGTATGTATAAAAAGAGTGATATATTAAGCGCGAAGTAAATATTTTAAGCGCGAAGTAAATTTTCAAGCTATTTAAGATAATGTATTTGAGCAGTAAAAAATAATTTGTTCATAGAAAAGGTCAAAAACGAAACCAATATCGAAATTTCAGAGTAAACAAAGAAAATTGTAACTGATTTTCCTTGTATGCGTGGATACGATTTTTAGAATGTTTACTTCATGTCTCCTAAAAATTGCCCATAGGAAAATGGCAAGCTCGTGATGGGGAAAATAAAAGAAAAGTCGAAGAAAATAAGAAAAAGGTTCATACATCATTTAGAAGCCGAATGGGACTTTTAGTTTTCAAACCAAAACCAAGTTATGGTTGTATGAACGATGGCAACACCGCTCGTTGATTTTTCTTTGAAGCTTTTACCTACTTCTTCGGATCTAACCAGCAGATATGAAAACATTACATGCCGATTTCGGGTTGTTTTACTAACCATATCCAGCGTATATCCAATACAAATCTGACGATTTATGGAATATTGTTGTAAAATTTGTTTGTGCAACTGTACCCATGGTATATTAGGCCCACAACTGTATATGAAATGTTGATACACAGCATTGAAATTATATCTGAAGCTATTCTTCCTATTGGGCAGCTCGGCGAAGAAGCCCAAAAATCACGAAACAAAGACGTAAAGTGTTTTCGAGAAAGTTTTTCAAGAAAATTTTTGAGGAGGCAAAATATGCAATTATTTAATGTCAAATGCGAGAAACCCTATGGAATAGGTAATGTCTTTTAGTTTTTTGAGAACAATTTAAAAACAATATTTTTTATAATTTTGTTCAGTTTTTATGAAATTTTCATGTACCTGAATTTACTTGAAAATTGTCCTTTTTATTAAACTTTCAGTGATATCCTCGTGCAAAAACAAATCGAAAAAATACAAAAAATTATTTTGGCCATCTGTTTGTGAAAATTTACCTGTGTGTGGCGTGTGCTTCCATCTACACATTTGCTCTCATTTGGTTAAGGTCCATTATTCTGTGAGGCAGTAGGCATACATCATAGTCGAGGTTTTGAATTCAGATGTAAGAGTACATCGAATTCATCCATTTCCTGTTGATAAGACCGCATTCAGCACATCGCTTATGACCAATAAAAACAGTATTGGTGAAAGTACACAGCCTTGCTGCACCCCATTTTGAACTTCGAATTCCTCAGACAGGCTTCATTTGTGCAAGACGTGACGTGTGGACCCATCACATGTAGCCTTGAAAATTGCAATTAATTTATCAGGAATGCCTCTCCTGCTCAACGCACGCCAAGTAAATTCCCGATTGACGTATCAAACGCCTTTTCAAAACGGCTAAATAGCAGGTGAAGTGGTGTAATCAATTCTAACTCTTGTTGGTTCAATATGTTCCTAGTGAGAATGCCTAATTTGCTAGAAAATATTATTTGCTCTATATCGTCTACATGATTTCTAAGGAGTAGAATATCGTGGTAGATCTGGTACATGTATTGCATGCCTTACTTCGTCTTTTAAAGTCGTTACTCTGTTAATTAGTTCATGGTTATAAGTATTTTGATACGTTTCTATTGATTTTGTTGGGTTCTTATGTGAGCAGAAATATTCTGGATTTGCTTAGAGATTTCTGCATTTATTAATACCCGTTTATTACTTTATTTAATGAGATCTCTGTTATTCTCGAATAGTTTTTTTTTTTTTTTATAATTTGCAAATGCCAAAGGGGATATGAATACCCTTTTACTGATTAACAGGGCACGGGCGTTAGTTAATTTGGAAGAGAAGAGAGAAGAAGGGATAGGAAAGAGTTGGTGTAGTGTATTTGAAACTCAGGTGATATTAGGTTTCAATTTTTATTCTCCATGGGTGGTTTCCAATTTGACTGGGGAGAGAGTTGTGTGTGATTTTTGCATTCGTTTGTAATTCACTGTATTTTTTTCGCGTTCATGTTGAAATACACAAAGTACTTTCTGAGCGAATTATTTAGTTTTAATACTGTGAAAATTGAATGGACTTGGTCGGGAATTGATCACCAGACCTCTCATTCTAGGACCGAATACACTACCACTACAACGTGGCCACCCACTTGCTTTTAATCTGAATTTTATCTTCGTGGTCCATTGTGCCTGCGATAAACAATTTAGGACCTGATCCTAAAATATACATAACTGCTCTCTTCGACTTGAAATGGGGTTTGATATTTTCTATTTTGGCCTCTAGTAAAAATAAGCTTTGGTTTATAGTGTTGAACATGGGACCTATTAAGTCTAATTTAAAATATTACTTCTTAATATAATAATGTGTAAAACTTTTGTAAACCTTTTTATTATTTTAACCTTACCTAAGTTTACTGTAGTGTATCCATTATTGTTTTTAAAGTCATGTAGGTGTATCTCCTGCGTCTTAATCGTCGGTTATGTTGTCGTTATTACAAAATTTTAGTCAAAGTTGATGTCAGCATTTTAAGTATAATTTCCTGTAATGTAAATTCTCTTATTAGCTACGTTCGTTTATTTTTGTTTGTTAGCTTTAATTGTTGGTTTGTCTATGTCCTGATACTTCTTCTTAGATTTAACGTGTGTCCTATAGTATTTGCTTCGATTGTTTACGTCAATTACGTAGTCTTCGTAAGTTTTGGTTGTAAGAATTTTCCTATACTTTGAATGATTTTTTCCTCCTCTTATTTCTTTAATAAAATTTTGAT
The DNA here is from genome assembly GCA_949716465.1 of Chalcosyrphus nemorum. Lineage (NCBI taxonomy): Eukaryota > Metazoa > Arthropoda > Insecta > Diptera > Syrphidae > Chalcosyrphus > Chalcosyrphus nemorum. The sequence goes on from OX454335.1 coordinate 11,216,373, forward strand.
CTTCTTCTTAAGGAACATCTTTTCGGTTTCGATTTGCCTTCTCGATTATCTTTTGTTTCTTCGTTACCATGATATCGTAGATTTCCTTATATTCGTCTCTGTGAATTTTCCCATTAATGAAGTCTATTTGTTTTTTTTAGTTGTAGAATGTATGGTATTATTATAAAATGTTATTATTCGGATTATTTTATCTTCAATTCTACCTTGATTATTAAATTCGTCATGTTTTAGTAGTCTTATATGTTCGTTAATAGTGTTATGTAGTCTTTCAACGTCTGCGTTTGAAGTATGATTGCTGTTAGAAGTGTAATGTATTTCTGTATCCTGGTCTTTCAAGAATTCTCTTAAAGGTAAAGCCTTAAATCCTAGTTCGTTATCGACTACAAATTTCTTCACGTTACCAAATAGACTAAAATAGTAAGATAAGGCTCGTTTAAATTCAGTCCAAGTCCTACCTAACATTTTAATCGCACATGCATGTTTAGAAAACTTATCTATGATAGTTAAAAATAAAGACTTTTCTAAGCTCTAAAATACATCAACGTATAATTTTCTATTATTGGAAAAATGTTTATTGAATGTGTTTTCAAGTATTCTATAAAAATTTTCACTTTCTATTAAGATACATAAAATGATTTTTTAATAAAGTGATCGCCATTTGCTCGTCGAATAACTTAGAATGTATCACCATTCGATTCCTACTAAACACCTTTATTTTTTTTAATCGTAAGGACCCTGTTTGAGATTTATTTATAACAATTTGATTTTTGATAACATTTAGACATGATTTACTTATTGGAATAGTTTCTTCTTCTTGATTCAAATTTACTTCTATATTTGTTATACTGGAAAGAGTATCTGCGTTGCTATTTTTCGTGCCTTTCTTATATTTCATTTCATAATCAAATTCGGACAATTTCAATCTCCATCTAATTAATTTAGAGTTCGGTTCTTTAATAGAGAACAACCATGTAAGGGGTTTGTGATCGGTTTCGATTTGGAATTTCCGGCCAAATAAATAGGGTCTGAAATATTTAGTTGACCAGACAATGGCCAATAATTCTTTTTTTATAGTGCTGTAATTGATTTCGGGTTCATTAAGTGTGAAAATAAGTGAAAATATGGATATCTGTAACTTTTGTTGTATATTGGGACATCGTTTGTTGTTCTAATTATATGTTTTATCGCGTTAGTAAACGTGAGATTTTTATCCTCTTGGTAAAAAATCGTTTCATATTTTTTACTAGACTCAACAGTTTATTTCGTTCTTCTAAGTTCAGATGCTTAGTTCTTATTTGCTCTGTTAAAGGTTTTGTATAAGAATCGGAAGGTTTGATTATACAAAAGTTTTCGTCTGTAACTGCATATGTGTCGTTTTCGTGAAGACGGATTTTACCTTGAAAATTTATTTTATTGTCTGTCTGTATGCTGTAATTTCTAACGTCATAAATTCCTTCTGGTATTATTGTATCTCCTGTGCTAGTTACTTGTTCTCTTACAAAAACTAATCCTTCTTCCTTTTTTACAGATACATGTAACTCATTGGTACATAAGTTGTATTGTTATGTTGTTAATGGTTAGGGTAACGTTTTCATAATTTATGCTTGTCTTGTATCTTCGAAGAATGTCGTTTCCGATGATTCCATCATAGGAGTCATGAAATTGACATTCCAGAAATTCTACCATGTCGACGGTGTTGACAAATTCTGCAAATAGTGGGATTCTCACTGTCTTGGAAATGGTGAGTGTGTTTTGAAGAGTTTTTATATTTATAGGAGCTCGAGATATCGTCCATTTAGGATTACAAAGTCCAGGGTTTATAATAGAATGCGTCGCCCCAGTGTCAATTATGAAATTTAATGCGAATAATTTTGTTTGAATTACTATATATGGTAATTTTACTGTGAGGCAGGTGGATGAAAATTTGTTCCTCCACTGCGTGTATCTAACCTGTAGTGGTTGCGGTTGCCTAACGAATTTGTTGTGCTCGGAGTAGCGTTTGAATAGATATCATTTGGTGTAGGAATATTCATTAACGCGTTTATGTCCATTGGTTCTGGAACTGGAAACCTCTGATCTTGATTGAAGCTAGGTGGTGTGAAATTCTGGTTTCCACTATAAGGAGTATTGCTTACATTACTACTATACTGTTGGTTGGGTTGGTAAAATCTAGAATTTCTTAGGTTTTTATTTTGACTGCTAGGCCTATTATTGTTTCTTTTGAAGTTATTATTGTTTCTATTATTATAAGCACGATTCTTGAAATGGGCGTTATTGTTATGAAAAAATTTCCTATTCTGTTCATTTTTATTGGAGTGAGAGGGGCTAATGTTTTGGGGTTTACTGGAATTTGAAATGTTTGGTGAAACTCTTAAATACGCATATCCTGATTCGTAAAGAATATTAATTGCTGCTTCCAGACTATCCGGGTTTCTGCAGTAAATCATGGAACGCATGGGTTCTGGAAGTTTTCTTCTGAAAATTACTAGTGCAGATGTTTTGTTTTGTTCGATGTTGGCCGTAATAGCTACATAATTAGCATCTAATATTTGTTTTTGTTTCACATTTAGTTTTCTTAAAATTGCTTTAATATGATTATAAAGATCAACTGCATTAGTTTTGAATTGTACGGATCGCCTTTCGTTAAATAATTCCTCCGGTGTTTGCCGATCACCGAAGGATCTGTTTCATGTCTACCCCGCCGCTAATGTGGTTATTTATTTCTATCATTTCTCGAGCTCTTCCTTTCATTTTGGATTTTAACATATCCGAAAATATACTTTGAGCCAGAGCATCGTACCGCGTCTTAAGACGATGTATTTTGTCGATCAAATCGACGAAGTTTTGCAGCTCTTTAAAGTCGACGTGAAATTATACTAAATAGTTACAAAAAAAAAAAAACAAATGGAATATAGACATAAATACATATACAGGAACATGTATATCTAGACTTAATTTAAAGATAATAGACTATAATGTATAATATATTTCAGACCTTGTTGCTTCAAATCGTTGTTTTAAATTGTTGCTTCAAATCGTTGTTTTCAAATTGTAGTTTCAAATCGTTGTTTCAAGTTGTTGCTTCAAATCGTTGTATGAATCGTTGCTTTAAATTGCTGCTTCAAATCGTTGTCACAAATTGTTTAATCACTGTAGTAGTTAACTAAGTCACTCTTATTTGTTATTTAATTTGTAGCTTGATCTCTTTTATTTCTTGCTATATTAGTTTACTTGATCACTTTGTTTCTGAATTTCTTTGATCACTTTTGTTTGCTTTTTTTCTCACGGTGTTAATTACGATGCGATGATTTTTTTTTAGTCGCGTTTGACCACTTTACGCACTTTGTTTTTTTTCTTTTGCACTTTTGTTAAGAAATAGTCTTTTATTTCGTTAAGTTGAGATGTTTTTGTTTTATTTTTTATAAAGAAATAATCTTTTATTTAGGTTTGTAGATAGATACCCTGTTAAGTGTTTAAACACAATATACTTTTGAATATTAATTTATTAACAAAGGATATTCCGGTATCCTACCAACGCCACTTTCCAACAAGAAGTTTCAGTAAAAAAAAAAATAAAATCAAATGTTTATTTTACGAACTTGCTTTATTGGAATCTATCTTAAGACTAAATGTATTCTCATAGCATTTTGAAAACGAAACTTATCCTAGGTGTTCATTTGCACTATTGCACAAATGATTCCAAGAATTACTTTTCTGTACCGGATATCGCACAGACGCTTATTCAGCGCATTGAGTGAAGTCTTACTTTTCTTTGGAATTATTTGTGCACGGTGAGAAAATTATGAAGGTATTAATTATGTTATGTTGATGACCTTTTCCTAGGTTGCTTGTGTTGCGATCTATAACTATTAGCACCGAACCGTCTAAGCCTTTCACTGGGTTTTCAGTAGAGCTTTGGTCACCTATAAGCTCTTTGATGATTCTGTAAACGGTTCTGCTGTCGCACCTCGCTGCCGCTTCTTCTGCTTCCGTAGGCAGCGCATTGATGTTATTGCGCTTATCACATCTTACGCTACGCTGCACTGAGCTCTCGATTATTTCCACTCCACGTGAGAGATGGTCCCTTATTTTTTGGAGCACTGTGGAAACTCTCGGTCGGTCTACGTTGAACCTAGGTATTCTTGTGTCGTTGGATCTTTGAACGGCAGCAGTGCGTAATCGGAGAGTAGCTATCATAAGATGGTGATCTCGTACCCCATGTCGGCGCCTGGTCTGTTTCGGACATCTCGAAGACTACTCATAAAACGGCAACAGATCACAAAATGGTCGATTTGGTTGGAGGTTGCTTGTCTGCCAGTTGACACCCAACTAATGTTGGGTTTTGTGCTCAAGACCTGCAAAACTGCAGGTTAGCTGTGAATACCGAATAAGGTACCCGATCAAGAGCGGCAGAGAAGGAGAGTGCCGATTAAAAGGCTGCAGGAGTCCCAATGAACTTTTTGTGATAAAACGACTAAGTGCCGTCATTAAATAAGTGCTCTCCACACTCTACTCTACAGAGGACAGCTACGTGGAGGAAGGAGAAATTGGCGAGACCAACACCTACCCGTCACAATGTGGGATATATTAATAATAAGCTGGTGAGACCCGGATGCGGTGGGTACAACGTGGGAATGGAGGAAACAAGGCGCATACGAAGCGCGTGTGGTAGGCATTAAGACCGAGCCCGGTAAGGTCTTAATTACAGTATAACAATAGAATGGAATTTATTGCTGTGAGCTAACGGTTGTAGTATTCTGTTACCTCGGTAAGCTAGAGGGGAATCTAGCTGAACCAGCTCTCAGGCCAATGCTGCAACTCCCGTCCTATCACAACCCTGGCAGGCCTAAAAGTACGTCCTCCGCCACGTCGCCGTAAAGTTGGAGGTGTATGTTCAGATATAACATTCCCGATTAGCACCGATCTGGCTCTGGTACAGGCACCCATAAGAAACATGTATTACCCTAGCTTCACTTTAAATAGAACCGAGCACGTTGCGAACTCGACCGAGCGCCCATGACCGTCGATATGGAATGAATGAATCCCTCAATCCACCAACTTCACTCAGTCGAGCTGCATATGCAGGACTAAACTATTCTACCTGACAGATCCTCAAATGAGTGGCTGGGATTTTACCTCTCAATATAGTAACGATAATAAGTAAAGCCTACTGTTGGTGAACAGTTCGGCCATCCGACGATTCACTGTCCTCAGTGAATTTTCCTACATCTCTTGTCAAACTACAGATTCCCTGATTTACTAAATTATTATTTTTATATTTTTCACGTACCAGCATGTTCACAACTATTTGCTGCTCTATTACAATAGCATGATCACAGCTATTTCCTCTTTTTCGGCATGACCACAGCCTTATTCTCTTATCATCGGCACGATCAAGGCCTTACTCTCTAACAATAGCATGATCACAGCTATTTTTCGGCATGATCACAGCCTTACTATTTTACCATCAGCACGATTACGGCCTTACTCTCTAACAATAGCATGATCACAGCCTTACTATTTTACCATCGGCACGATCACGGCCTTTTTCTCACAATAGCATGATCACAGCTGTTTTTTAGCATGATCACAGCCTTACTATCTTACCATCGGCACGATCATGGCCTTAATCTCACAATAGCATGATCACAGCCTTACTATCTTCCCATCGGCACGATCACGGCCTTAATCTCACAATAGCATGATCACAGCTATTTTTAGGCATGATCACATCATTGCTCTTTTTCCTTCGGCATGATCACAGCCTGTTCCTGTTTATTAAGCCCAAGCAGCAACCTCACGGAACAACCCGTGGCCACTTGATACTCACCCTGGATATCAACATGCAAAACTCTGCTCTATATCTTGTTCAGAATCGTCCTTTTCGTCCAAATCATCAATAGAGAAATCGGCTAACGAGCACCGCGGTTTTAAACGATCTGCTGAGTGTACAGCTTCATACTATCTCGATGACACTTGGGTTGATGAGGAGTCGCCAATGAGATACCGATCATTTCGCAGTACACACTTTACCTCGTATGGCCCTTTATACCGTGGCAAGAGTTTTCTTGACTGACCCATAGCAGAATAAGCGGCACGAACTAAAACCATGTCTCCAGATATTTTCGAGGTTGAAGATGCGCAGCGTTAAACTTTCCAGCTTGCCTTACTTGCAGCATATCGATTCTTTGCTTAACTTTTTCCAGTAACACAGCCAATGGAATATTCTCCTCGTCTTCATCAGAATCGTCTTCTTGCAACACTACATTCAGGATATTACTTAGCGAGTTCTTAGGTTTGAAAGCGAACAGGATTTCTTGCGGCGTTTGATTGGTGATGCGATGTTTCAGGCAGTTTAGCCCCCATTGTATTGCGGGAAGGTGGATATCCCAATCTCGTCCATCAGGTCTCGTTGTCATTGTTGATATCGCTGTTCCTACGGTCCGGAAGTACCTCTCAATTTGCCCATTAGCACGTGGTGTACAAACCGCTGTAGTAGTATGCTTAATTCCATTATCATTGCAATAGTCGTTAAATAAACGTGATGTATACGCAGTCCCTTTGTCCGAAATAATACGAGATGGTGTTCCAAAAAATTGTGTTAAGTCTACTAGAGTACGAACCACTGCTTTTGATGTAGTATTCCTTACAGCCCTTAGGATAACAAATTTACTAAACGAATCGATAATGCCTAATACATACTGATTTCCCTTTAAACTTTTTACGTACGGTCCAAGTTGATCAACATGTATTGTAAAGAATGGGACTGGATGTTTTTCAATCGGATGTATGTGGTATCTGGTTTCGTCTTTGGAACGCTGATTATATAAACAAGGAACGCAACTACTGAGATATTTGCCAACAATGTTACGCATTCTAGGAAACCAGTATTGTTTCTTGATATGCTCCATGGTGCGATCTATACCACAATGTCGTATGTCATCGTGGGAAGTTCTAATTATTCTCCAGCGGACACCGTGCGGCACAACAAAGCGAAGTCCTTCAGGTGTGATTTGGAAAAGACGACCAGTTTTTATACTGTATTCTTTCTCTAGCGATTTTCGTTTTGGATCCCTTTTGTCGTTATTGGTTAATACTTCCTTAATGTCGTTGAGCTGTTTATCTTTGAACTGCAATGTGGCGACCCAATCCATATTCTGCATTCCAACGATATTGATGTTCAATCCGACTTCGTCCATTTCCGCTGCATTTCCTGTCGGGTTACGACTCAATGCGTCGATACTGCAGATCAAAATCAAATTCTTGAATTTTGAGCCACCAGCGGGCTATTCTGGGTACGAGATCTTTCTTGGTCTGGGTCATTCTCAAGGAGTGAAAGGAGTGAAAATAGTAAATCTCTTTCCAATCAAGTAGTACCGAAAACGTTGTAGGCTTTCTACCACAGCTAGCGCCTCCAACTCATAGCTATGGTATTTCTTTTCTAAGTCTGTGGTCGATCGACTGTAAAAGGAAACCGCCCGCTTTACGCCGGAATCATCAACCTGCAGCAAAACTCCAGCAAGCCCCAAGGAACAGGCATCGGAATGAAGTTCATGATTAAGATTTGGGTTGTACATTACTAGGATGGGAGATTCGCATAGTTTTGATTTTAAACCATCAAAGGCTTGTTGTTCAATCGGTGACCAATTAAATTTCGTATCTTTTCTTAACAACTTATGTAACGGAGCGGCGATTTTGGCATAATTAGCAACGAAACGTCTGAAATATCCCGATAGGCCTAGAAATTGTCTGACTTTCTTGACTTCGGTGGGGATGGGGAATAAGCTTACGGCGTCTATCTTGTATCTCCCAGGTCTTATGCCATCACTACTGATTTCATGGCCTAAATAGGACATTTGCTTTAGAAAGAATTTTCACTTGGACAAATTTAGAATAAGATTGAAGTCTTTTAGCACACTTAATAGTTTTTCAAGGGTGATAAGGATTGTTTCAACATCTTCACCAAATAACACAATATCGTCCATGTAGACTAATATCTTCTCAGATTTAACGCGACGCATTACTAAATCTAAAAGTCTCATAAACGTCGCAGGGGCATTGGTCAAACCAAAGGGTACGCGCTTGAACTGGTAATGACCATGTGGAGTGACGAACGCTGTTAAATATCTATATCCACTCATCATATCAGGTACAACAAAAATTTTACTATCAGACATAAGATTAATTTGCTCTTCAATATTAGGGGTGGGGAAATTCTCGCGCACAGTTATATCGTTCAAACGTCTATAGTCTACGCACATTCTGTAAGTGTTGTTTTTCTTTCTTACTAACAACGCCGGGCTGGCATATTCAGAAGAGGAATCTTCTATGATATCGTTCGCAAGTAATTCATTTATTATTTTTTTGAGCTCGACAGAATGTACACGCGACGCGATAGGGCTTATACCTAATGATGGTGTTTTCTTTTAACTTTATTTTCATTTCGATTGAGTCCGAGTTCACTTAACGTAGTCGCGAAACAGTCCCGATATTTATTCAAAAGATATAAAAGTGTATCTGTTATTTCCGTATCCATATTATTACCTATTTCTAAGTCTGTACAGCTTATTGGAAGTTTCTGTACAAGCGCGAGTGTGCCCGAGTCTAATCAAAGAGAAGAATCATCGGTTTTTTATTTCAAGCGAACCAAATTCTTTGATAACTCTAACCCGGGGAGAATCAAGGAAGTTCCTTCCCAAAATCATTGGAACGTCCTGTGTATCATTATCCACAACATATATATCAATAGGCATGGTGACCTCTCCTGCTGTTATAATTTGATTGGTTTTTGCCATTGAGTGAGCATATCCTCCTCCATCCATTAAGCGTTACTTTGCAATATTCCTGACGACAGCGATTTTGTTTTGCTTCATCTAACCTAATGGTGGAACAGTCAGCTCCGAGATCTAAAAATGCGGTGACGTTGAAATCACCTACTTTCACCTGCTTCATCAACCCGCCTTCATCACCTTGATGCATCAATCGCCGTATCTTACTTGGTGGTCCGGACGGCGGTTTAAAAGAATGTGCTTTTTGCTTTTGACAGTTTCGCGCGAACTGCCCAGGTTCTTTGCAGTTAAAACAGAATACTTGAGGTACAAGATGGTTAGAGTTGGATGTAGATTTTATCAGTTGATTGCGATTTTTGCAGTCACGTGCATAATGACCGGGGGCCTTACAGTTGTAACAGTTAATCTGTCTATCCCTAAGATGTTCCCGTGAAGTTCTATTGGGTACTACATACGGTTTTATGTTTGAGTTGAGCTACGATCTTTGAGACACAAATTTTTCCCGATTTACTGCCTGTGCTCTTATTTTCGTTAAAGATTTGAGCAGCTCAAGTAGTTCGCCAATGGATTCACACTTAGCCATGGTGACGTTGTCGATGAGTGTTTGATCTCCCAACGCAGATATTATGAAGTTTAATATTGCTTTCACACCGAACTTACCCCGTCTACCCAAAGCTTCACAGTTTTTTTTTTTTTTTTTACAACAATCAATTTTTTTTCAAACACAAACCTAAACGATCATAACCGAAGTACTGCGCACAAAACCACCACTATTGACAAATACCGCTGTAGTGAATCTTTTCTTTTCACTTTTTTTGTTTTCGATAACGAAGTACAAATTTCTTAAACAGGCACGAATATGATAGCGATTATTAACACAGCGTTGGGTACAATTATCACAAATCATACAATCTGCGCACAACACCACTACATACACATTCCGACGAAATAATCCTGCGAAGATCAACTAGTACCGCTTAATGATTTTGACCTGCGTACGCAAATTTATCTTTTTTTTTACCTTTTCTTTTTCAAGTGTCCGACCGAATATCTTTTTTGTTTCCTTTTTTTTTATTACCTACTTCCTACCTACTACTAATGGCGTATTCGGATTTATAATCCCACTTCTGATTTTATTACCCTAGCTTCACTTTAAACAGAACCGAGCAAGTTGCGAACTCGACCGAGTGCCCATGACCGTCGATATGGAATGAATGAATCCATCAATCCACCAACTTCACTCAGTTGAGCTGCATATGCAGGACTAAACTATTCTACCTGACAGATCCTCAAATGAGTGGCTGGGATCTTACCTCTCATTATAGTAACGATAATAAGTAAAGCCTACTGTTGGTTAACACATGGCACAGATAGCCATGGGATTTTAAAGGTGAAGACATATCCGGACGGAAATAGCGTATTTAAATGGAGACCCAAGTGAAATTATACCAGCGGATAAGGTAAATAGTGTCGAAAGCACCGGTCCATGCATGTCCAAAAACAAGCAAAAACTAGCTAAAGTGTAGAAAAAGGCGATCGCAATTCTGTTGCGACAGATCTGGCAACACCTTTGTCGTAATCGAAGATGTCAAATGTCATGGACTGGCGTTTTGCCCTCGAGCTTACTTCAGTTTAAGTTTATAAGAACTCTTTACTCAACTAACTCTACAAATAAAAGCCTAAAAGCCGTAAGCCTACTGAAATGGCGAACCAGAAGAAATCCTACGGCTGCTTATTGTGCAATAAAGAGGATAACGTGTACATGGATAACGTGCACATTGTACATATGTGTACAAGTCTCTTTATTCGTGGCTCACCGAAACTGGCGTTGCAGCTCATGTTCCGCGCTTTTGTCAACCGCTCTAATAGGATCTCAGCGAACACCCAGGACTCAACCAAATATTTGTGTTACGACCAATGAAGTGCGCGCAAAAACCACCCAACAAGAAGTCTCTGAAGGGAATAAATTGCCAAAGGAGCGACGGAAATTGCTTTACGATAAGTGCAGTGACCAAATACGCCCAGCCGTCGCCACTGCTATTGAAAGTTCGCGTATACGCTCCTCCTCTACGGGAGATTGCTTCGTCCTTCCCATCAACGCAGCCTCTAGCGCCGCACATACGAATGTACCTTGTCCCGTCAAAACTGGAGCCATACCCAAAGGGGGCACTACGTTAGTGTGCTCCCAAAATTCAAGGGCATCTTCAAACCAAGTTCGCCGATTGCACGCTGAAATGCAGATGATGCGTGAGCAACAAGCAATTCTTAGTCAGAGAGAAACAATCATGCAACAAAAGGAAGACCTGTTATTAAAACAAAGAGATCTACTAGTGCAATTAGATGCTGAAGAAGATAGTTTGGATTCTGAGGACGACGATAACGGTCACTTACAAGTCGAAAGTTGGTTGAGAGAAACGCGCAGAGAAAATAACGTACCAACAGCTCCACCAAGAGCCGAAAGTACTACTACCGCGCAAATGACCACAGGACCACAGACATTCCGTCAAGACGATACACTTTTGGGACAGATACTGCAGAAGCTCGCTGCTTTGGAGCTGCAGCTCTCAACTAAGACGGAAAATGTGTCCACATCAACTTGGTTACTAGGTATTCTCCCCATAAATACTAAGTGCGTGCCCACTGATAGAGAGGCCACCTCCACTTTGAACATCGGACAAATCCCAGCTCGTCGCATTAGTCGTGATCATTTGCCAGCACGTAATGGAATCTGCAATAGATGTGTCAGCAACACGCGTATCCGAGGCACGCCGCCACCTAAGGAAAGTCGCCCGGAAACTGTCGTCGATTTTGCCATAGAGGTACAAAACATATGCACTACGACGAAGGCATCCGGACTTTTAAACCATTTAAACAATCCTGAACTAGAGCAAGCTGGGGGATGCAGAAACTGACATTATCATCTTCCACTCTCGAGGATTTCAGTAAGTCGTTGCTTCAATTAGCACATGGCCCCAAAAAAGCCGATAGCCGAGAAAACTCCCTTAGGATGGACCATAAAAGGCCAGCCCGCTACTGAAGAAGGAGCAAGCCATCACGTCTTTCACATGTGCGATTGTGAGATCGGGACAAACGTCAAATTACTTGAGACGGTAAAAAATTATTTTTGTCTAGACAATCTGGGACGAAAGCCGAATGAAGGGGAAATAATGTCCATAGATACTCAATGTGCTGTCCATCAATTGCAGAAATTTACACGCAGAACAGAAAATCGTTATGGCCGAAATGTACTACCAAGTAAAAGTTCGTTAAGAGGATCAACATTATCAGCGCTTTTTCTGAATCGAACCAGACTCGGTGAAACCATTGAGATACGTTATGACGGTGATGACCTTTGGCGCTTCCTGCTCACCTAGCTGCGCTCAATATGTCAAAAACAAAAATGCTAAAGAATTTCGCGATCAATATCCGATCACAGGCCCTACCTCCAATTTGTAGCTTTTCGCGTAAGCGAAATACTTGAGCTGACAGACGCTTTCAATTGGCGATGGATTCCTACTGCGGAGAATGTAGCCGACGAATGTACTAAATGGCAACGAATTCCTCATTTTTCAACTCATAGCAGATGGCTAAACGGACCTGTGTTCCTGAAATCGGATCCGAACACCTGGCCGCATGAGCAAATTATAAAATCTACAGATGAAGATCTACGAGCTTAGTTTGTCGGATATCATGCTGAACCAATCTTCAAATCCTTCATATCAATAGGATCTGGCAGCGATTACTTCGCGTGATGGCTGCAGTCATTTTTTTGTGCACGTAAGTGGAGAGGCAAAACTCGTAAGTGCTCATCAGCATTCAGTTCACCATCTCAGGAAGAAACCTTACTCGCCGAAGTTTTTCTGCTAAGGGAAGTGCAGACTAACACGTTCATGGAAGAAATAATATTTCATTCGACAGGAAAGCCTGTTAAAAAATCGAGTTCTATTTACGAGCTTACCCCTTATCTTGACGAAAATAATTTGATTGGACTTGAAGGAAGAGTCGGCAAAAATTTTGGATTCCGAGACTTAGAGTTGTTCTGAATGAAGTACGCCGAATTTGTCAAATCTGCTTAAATTTTCGAGTTCAACCACAACCTGCACAGATGAGTTCTTTACCCGCAGCCCGTCTGACATCGTTCTGTCGGTCATTCAGCTACGTTGACATAGACTATTTCGGCCCTATTTCTGTATCCGTTCGCCGCAGCAGCGAAAAGGGGTATGGCGTACTCCTGACATGCCTGACAACTAGGGCATTACATCGCGAAATAACGTAGTCGCTATCTACCGACTCCTGCATCATAGCTATCCGCAATTTTATTGCTAATCGGGGATCTCCGATAGAGTTTTCGAGTAACAACGGCACTAATCTCACGCGAAGCCCCTCAGATGAACTTCTACGTATATACCTATCAGCCACGAAGATAAAGAAGCCCTAACAGCAAACCATTTCCTGTTGGGCAATACGAACGGACGTGGATGGAAGGGTGAGAAGTGCCCTTACAAAGACAATCAATAGGCTGTGCGCAAAACCTGCAGCGAAAATAGCCGTACTAGATATCTGTCGACCGAAGGATAAAGTAGGTCCTCTTAAGAACATACCGAGAGGGAGTGTTGCAACTGATCTGGTAACACCATTGTCGTAATCGAAGATGGCAAATGTCATGGACTGGCGTTTTTGCCCACGCGCTAATTTCAGCCATTTTTCTAAGTGGTTTTGCGGTAGACGGACGGAGAAAAAAGAACAAAGGAGAAATCAAACAAGTTTTTAAATGAATTTAATAAAACCTGAAATTAAGAAGAAATTTAACTAATTGGTGTTTCATTCTAGGACCACAAATTCTCTTACACAAGCCCTCTTCTGACCAAACAAGGTGGAGAGAGTGATGTAATGATAGCCCCCGGCAGCAAACGAGCTGATAGATTTTACACAAGGGAAGAATAACGTGCATCACGAAATAAGGCGCTTGGTTAATTCAGTCCGTACCCACTACAAGATGGTGGATAAATTTAATTCTACAGAAGGTCGACAGCGAATGTGAGCGAACTCTTGATCCAGAGTACTCAGACGGACTACAGTGTTATCCTCAGGAGACGGAAGGACAGCACTTCTGGTCCAGCATCGAGTCCCGTGCGGAGTACTGGTAGACCGACAACGGACACAACTAAAAGAAAGAGGACACGACCATACGAAGACCATACCCGAGTCGAAATAGAAAAAATCGGATTGGCGAAACCTAAGCAAGAGCAGAAAATAATACTGCAGCAAGAGCCAGTAGAGAAGCAGGAATGGATTCAGATTAAAGGTCGTGAAAGGCAGAGAAGGAAACCGACCTGTCCCGATGTGCTTGTAATAAATGTAACAGGTGACCTTTCTGTGCAACGTAACGCCAATTATAGCGCTGGAAGCATAAGATGCCCTGCTCACGCTGAACACTTCTCAGAAGCGAACATGAAAGTTATTCAATTAAACCTTAACTACTACGAGGCAGCTCAGGACCTACTTACACAGATGGTCCAAGAGTACGAAGCGGATATCGCAGGTAGGCTTCGTGTGGGCCAAAGTTAATGGTATTTACATTTTCAACTGCTACGCCCCTCCCAGCCTAACATAGGAAGAATTCGAAGGAATAGTGCACAACAACATAGTGCACTGCAAGGGGAAAAAACCGCGTACTCATTGCAGGCGACTTTAACGCGTGGGCGATGGAATGGGGCTCACGCACCACAAAACGCTTTTGGAGGCGTTTGCATCACTTGATTTGTTCCTAACAAACACAGGAAACGACCTCTTTTTTAGCGAAAATGGAAGACGCTCAATTGACGTAACATTTATATTTATGTCTGGCATGAGGTACTATGTGGAGAGTAAGCAGAAAATACACGCACAGCGATCACCAGGCAATCGAGTTTGATCTACGACCCAGTCACTCTAGAAATAGAGAAGAGCAGGGAAGACAACTGCGGGATAAGGGCTCGAAACCACACACCGGCCTACTCCGGCTTATGATGGAGGATATATCCCTCCATGGATCTGCTGCCGATAAAGCAAAGCAGCTCATAAGAGGAAAAACAAGAGCATACAACGGAAAATAACAAATCCGCTACGGCCACCAGTTCACTGGGGGAATGATGAAATCGTCAGAGTTCCCGCAGAATGGCACAGGGTGCGCCGACGGTATCGCACGAGATTTATAATCGCCCGAAAAAGCTTAAAAAATTATATTAAGGAGAGCAAGAGGAGAAGCTTCGAAGAGCTGTGCAACGAGGCCGAACAAAACCTAACAAGTGGTTATGAAAAAGTTGAAGGGTGGCAGAAAACCCCCGCCCTGTGTTTGACTGAATCAGGCAGAGGAAGAGTGACTGCTAAGAAGCATTGATGTACAATAATGGAATTTAAAGAAAATTAAAGAAATTATAAATTATAACTACAGCATGGCACAATCGGTCTAAAAAAAAAAGTGAAAAAAAAAAGAATTAAAAACATTAAACAAAATCGGTATAGCCATTTTTCAGCAAATCAATTTTTTACCAAATTGGCTATAAGTAAAGTACCGTTATTAACACTTTTGGCTAAAAATGTGATACGCATTCTTATAGCAGTTCGCCAAACTAGCTGAAATATGAAATTTAAAAAAAAATCGTAGGAACCGTTTTCCAGCAAAACTGTTTTTTGTTAAATTGGCCCTAAGAAAAGTACCGTTAATATCAGGTCTAGAAAATTTCAATTTCTTTCTAGGGGGCTTCCGGGTGGTCTTCCGAAGTAGAGTAATACAGTGTTATTGGTACTCAAACTCATCTAACCATCTTATCTCGCTTACTCCCAATATGTCCAGCCTATATCGCATAAACTCATGCTCCAATTGAAGGAATCTGACGTTCTGAGATCCTTCACTGAGAGTCAAAGAGCATCTTCACATTCCATAACCATTCTTTGCCCGGGTACGATACCCAAAGGTCGTCAATGTGTTATCAGTCCTTATCCGAGGAATTGTGTCGGTTTTCGTAGCCTTAAGTTTTCGGTTACTCGGATTGCTGGCCCAGGTTACCCCTTCTAGTCATGAGACCCTAGACAATGTCGCACTTGCACGAGGAGGTAAAGCAAGCACTACATTACGAACTTGATTGTTGCGCTACTGGTCCAATCCATGTTTTGAACAGTCAGTAGTTTCCCGATCAATCACCATGCAGCTATCGTAGTCACTGGCCGTGACCAGTGGCCAAAAACAGTCTCCGTAAGGTCATAGGAATAGGGAGCCATTGCATTCGCCATTCAATCTGCTGAAACAGGTTGTGCTACATTTATCGAAATGTAAATCGCAGTCGAGTATTACAATTTAATTTGTCATTTTGTACCCGATAAGTGGTTGTCCTATAAGTTTCTATTAGGGGAAGCTTACAAGACGCTGAAGGGCCTACTATGCCGAGGGCCTGTATTGAAGCTGTTTAACCCACAGCTGCCAGCACAGTTACAGACTGGCGCTAGCAAGGAGGGGTAAAGAGCATTCCTGATGCAGAAGCATAAAGATCATCACTTGTTATTAGCCTCAGACATTGTTGCCTTCCTCCTCTGCGGTCCCGAGCACGCTGCTTCCAGTTTTGAAGAGTCAGTTTTCTGGCATCCGCCACAGCTTGGTCTTTGTACCGGAGGTTCGGTCTTCTTCGCCGGCTCGAACCTGGCGCTTGGATTCGAAGATCCTCTTGGCTGGAGCATTGTTGTCCATTCGCTCGATGTGGCCGAGCCAATGTAGTCTGCGTATCTGGACTTTTTGGACTACATCCACATCCTGGTACAGCTCATAGAGTTCGCGGTTATATCTTCTCCTTCATTCGCCGTCCTCGCATAAGTGACCTAATATCCGATGGAGTATTTTTCGCTCGAAGGTGCCCAATATTTGCTCAGCTTTCTTACTTATCGTCCAGCACTCGGCTCCATACAGCAGGACTGGTAAGATGAACGTTCTATAGAGCATTCATTTGGTCCGTCGATAAAAACCTTTATTTAAAGAGAAAATAAAATAAATAAGATAGAGTTAAATTAAAAAATAAATATACATACATAGGCATATGAAAAATGAATAACATACATATAGGCGGCTTTAAAGTCGATGAAAAGGTGGTGGGTTTTGACTTGAAATTCGTTGGTCTTTTCCAGGATTTGGTCTATTGTAGATCTGGAAAAAGATCATCACTACCATCCCGTATTCTTCTTACTTAAAAGACAAATTACACTGAAAAAAGTATTGCTAAAAAACCATCAACAGTCGTATCGTTCCTTGTGCCCCACATTTTGAGAAGTTCAACTGTGAAGTCGAACACCGGTCGGGCACCACAATGCGACATACAGACGTACTCAGCCGGCATCCAATCAATGGATAACATAAAGCGATATAACAGTCTCAATTGAAGGACGATTTCTGTACAGCAATTATCGCTCATATGAAAGGTATAAGTTGGCTGAGTGAGCCTATTTGTTGATTGTTCCAAAACCTCTACAAAAACAGCTTATACGTATGGTTCAGAAGGTAAGTTTTCAAAATTAATTCGAGAAGATTATTATATTCCACAGTTGGACCAAAAGATTGCAAACGTTGTTAACAATTTCAATTTCGCAAAGAGCTATCGGTATGTTTTAGTGGTAGGGGATGCATTTTTAAAGTTCGCTTGGATACTACCAACTCCAGTAAAGCCATCAATCGCTATGAACTTCAGGCATAAATTTTTGGACATCCAAACCCTTGATTTCAGATAAAGGTACAGAACTTACCTCGAACGGTTTTGAAAAGTATTGCTCAGTGAACAAGACTATTATCCAAGCTCTGACGCGACAGCCCATTAAGGAGCCACCAAAATGGTACAAGCTTGTCCCTGAAGTCCAGTGCGTAATCAATTCAACCATTCAAGCACTGTCAGAACGCCCTTCGAATTGATGTTTGGCGTAAAGGTGACTGCAAAAAACGATGTCCATATATCTGAAGCAGCTACTGGAAGATGAGATATAAGCTAGGTTTGAAGAAGACCGTTCCGAGATGAGGGCATAGGCTAAGAGTTAAATACAAGACGTTTAAAGAGAAATGAAAAACATTGGATTGTGAAAACTTTTTCACCCATTTCTCTATCACACCAATGAATGAAAAAAAAACATATTAAAATGCTACAATTCGTATGGAGCGGATCGTGTTATACCCTATCCTTTTTCTATACAAATGTATATAGCTCCTTTTTCCACTAATATATTGTACTTTCTTGAAATAATTTTTGTTTTTAATTTCTTATAAAATTACTCCAAAACTTTTTCTCCAAAATTGGGCTTGGTAGTGGACGGATTTTAATTTTTTTTTCAACATATATTAAAATTTGTTCCTAAGAAGTTATATTTAAATTAAACCGCAGAAAAACAGTTTTTTAAGAAAAACGCCCCTAAAATGTAGCCGTGGCTGTACACAGTGCATGGGAGATATGTAGATTCAAGGAATATCTAAATATTTGCTTTAGTACATTTTGCCAAGTTACTGAAAAAAATGAATTTTTCGAAAAGCGGGCGGATTTTGAAAACGTTTTGTTCTGTCCCGATATCCAAAGACCTCGCATACAAAGATTCATTGTTGTAACTCAAAATTTAAGGCCCAAAAACTGGTGACAGACAGAGTAACAGACGGACGGACATGGCTCAATCGAATCGGCTAATGATACTGATCATTTATATATGTACATACTTTATTAGGTCTGTCTCCAATATTTCTCTATGTTACAAACTAGGTATCAAACTTAATAATATCCCTTAGGATAGGCTATAAATAGAATAGAGCGATAGATAGAGATAGAGAATTTAAAGATAAAGTGTCAAACTCGCGTAGACAAAGGTTTCTTTCATAAATGCAAGCTATTGTTGTTTTTAATATTCAAGTTGGCAGCAAAGAGCTTGAAAATCTATAATTTAAGGTCGGGTGCTTGTGCTCTTAAACATATGGCACTAAAACACGTGTCACTTTTAAAGTAGAACGTTAATGCACTTGAAACTTTGATTTGTGGTTGCATAGCTCAAATCCGATTTTATTGGAGTAGTTATTCCTACTAATTCCTTAAATTGTTTTTATATCTTTTAAATAAGAAACTGTCTGGATACTATGACTGTGCAGGTACCATCGCACCTACGCCTTTGCTTTTCAAAATATAGATTTCTCGATTTATTTGGATATGCTGTAGCAATTTAAAAAAAAACATGTCTCATATTAGAACTTTATAAATTCTTTATATCTAAAGGGATATTTAAGAAGATTCCTCAGAAACACTTAAACGAAATAAAGCCAATAAATCAAAACAGACCCAAAATCATCTCCTTTCAATGACTAAATTAGGCCAACAAGTCACTCCTTTCTCATCGGCATCGTTCAAATTAAATCAACCATAAAATTCTTTGCTCTCAATCTCCAAAGCGTATTGGAAGCAATGTCCCTGCTAATGAATTAAACATGACCCACTGGTTATTTAATTTTCATTGACCTAATTTGCTAGAGTATTTGACTGAATGTCCGACCATGAATTTAAATCTAATGCACTTTAACCTTAATTCATTCAAAAAATGCAGAGTACAAGTACTTCTTTTAAAACCAGTAAGCCCAAAAAAACAAAAGCCACGAATGAGTCAACGACGCGCTGAACAACAAAACATCTCAATTTCAAAACAAAGATCAATATCTATATGTCCACACAAGCTACTCCCAATTTATTCATCCCGGGAATGGGAGAGGGTGTGAGAGGATGGAGACTAGCATGACATACCCTCTTCGTTTCTTTTTCTCAACCAATTTTTCAAAATACCATCGCAACCCCAAATGTCAGATAGAACAACAGCAAACTCAGCCGCCCCACCCCAAATGGATATAAACGATGAACCCATTTTGTACAACTCTAACAATTCAACATCGTGACACGGGGCAGTATTTGGCACTCATTATGTTTCTCTAGCTCTCTCTCTCTCTCTTTCCATCTCTCTCTCTCTCTCTCTCTCTCTCTCTCTCTCTCTCTCTCTCTCTCTCTCTCTCTCTGAGTCTCGGCTCCAAAAATATCGAACTTTGGTCATAGAGCTAAAGAGGAATTCACTGGAAGTCGAAGGACAATAGAGCAACCTTTAGGCTGTGCAAGTGTTACAATAATTTCGCACCTGACTGTTTAAAGATGGGCATGCGCTGGAGTAACATTGTAAGCAAAATGTTTTGAGAGGCTCTATGCGAGAGCGTAATGGAGATGTTGAGGATTGGTATCAGAGTTAATCAGAGTACTGGTTCGAAACAGAATGTTGCATAGAAACACCTCACTTTCATTAGGGAGACTACATCGGAAACTGTTTTCAGTTCGTAAAAGGTGCTCGCCATCTCAAGGCGGCTTCTTACGCTCATTCGTCGTAAGTGCTTTCGTGTTGTACATTCCGTGAGTGTAATGCAAACGGTAATGGTGCAGGGAGTGTAACTCGGATTTTTTTTCTTTTCCAACCGCATGGGATGGTTTCTTCTTTCGGTTCCGTAAGGATGGGGTTGTTTGTTTGATTCGTTGAGTCTGTTTGCTTGTTCTGTACCCTCTCTCTTCGCCGAGGGGTTGAGACGTAAAGTGCATGAAACTTGTGTATTTCTTTGCCTTAATGTGCTGACAAAAGGGGGGCAGACAACAAAGATATTTACGCGAATAGTATTGCTGGAAAAAGTCGAACAACGGAAAAAAAAAATTAAATACAACAATGCCACTCTGTGCAGTATTGTAGTAATATCCTGTGTAATAGTTTTGGGTGCATCAGGTGGTAGAAGGTCAAAAACAAAGCCCCCACGCGTTATAATGTAATTCATAAGGCCACGGGAATGATATCTTAACCAAGTGAGCGCGTCCGGTCAAACAATGGAAATGGATGTAAACTTATCGACGAAAAAAATTGGCGCTATCGAAGGTGTCCTGGGTATTGGCCTTACTCCCAATTCTCCGGTCGCCAAATTGGGCTGTTGTATGTTACGAATGAACTTAACGACGGAACACCATCGCACCCCGCAGGAAGTATACTTCGAGAGTCGGGGCAAGTCGTGCAAGAAGTTGTTAAAATTTAATGGCAACTCGAACAAGGTTAGTGGTTCGTTTCGTTTTAATTTTTCCCTAGTCCTCCTTCCTTATATTCATATATTCTGACCGCAATTGCGTCTATTTATATGCACTCAATAATGGATTCTTTGTATGGATTACACACAAGGTGCATTTATGACAGGATATGGCTTTTTTGGCTTGGTTATCTGGGTCCTGCCTGTTTGTTTTCATCCAACAGAAATATTGAGGTACATATTTGTGTCATTTGGTTGCACGGTGTAGAAAAAAAGAACCATAAAAGATTTAAGACTTTTGGGGGAAATAACTGTTCTTCCTTAATTGTTTTATGGAATTCCTACTTTTCAGTCCATAAAGACGGCAGGGTGACCAAATCCGAACTTCATTTGCATTATGTATACGACAACTACACGTCGTCCGTTTGACTTTGAACGTCTCCAAGGATATGTGTTTTGAGTAGGTTTCACTTGGGATTTTTTTTTGTCTTCGGCTGTACCTATTGTATTT
Organism: Chalcosyrphus nemorum; assembly: GCA_949716465.1. NCBI lineage: Eukaryota > Metazoa > Arthropoda > Insecta > Diptera > Syrphidae > Chalcosyrphus > Chalcosyrphus nemorum. Next base: position 11,237,752 of record OX454335.1, read on the forward strand.
GTTTGTCCTGCTTCGTTTCTTCCAAAGAGGACCATTCAAATGGATGACTTGCGGTTATTTCTGGAATTTTATTCTCATTCGTTTCTAAAGCCCCTGTGTGCCATTCTATCGTCCTTTGAAATATATCAACTCGAAGGTAGAATGAATTCTATATACTATATATGTATTTTTACTTGCACCTATAATATAGGGCAAGTATTGGATTCGTGCAAAAATTCGAAATCGAGATAACAATGAATTCTGACATTACGATGATAGAGAAGCTCGAAAAAGTGGGTCTGCCGATTCTGTCTGTCTGTCTGTGCGTCACTCTGTATGTATGTACGCTCGACTACAGCCCAAACGGGTGGACCGATTTCCTTCAAACTTCATATCTGGGGTCTGTTGTGTATTCTCCAGAGGAGAAATTGGAATTTTAGTTCTAGCCCTATTATTAACGGTACTTTACTTAAGGCCAATTTTACAAAAACATGATTTTCTCGAAAACGGCTCTAACGATTTTGATTAAATTTCATATTTGAGTTAGTCTAGAGAAATGCTATAACATGGATTACCACGTTTTTGGCTAAAAATACGTATAACGGTACTTTTCTTATTAACTGGTTTTAGAAATATGGCTATTTCTCGGCTAAAAATCAATGGATTTCCATAAAAATCGAAATGTGGCCCAGATTTAATGTTTAACAAAATGTGGCATTTAAACTTATCCAAAAATTTTAAATTTTTTTTTTTATTAAAAATTTGTGCACATCCAACTAAGAGCATATAGGTGCAAGTACGTACGATCCAGTCGTGCACATTTTTTTTTCAGTACCTACTCCACATTGTACTTACATTCTCGTGACCAAGATGACGTTTTTCACTTTTCTTCGGGGACTAAAACAAGGTCCTCTTGCTCATTGGAAATTAAATTATTTCTCTTTTCTTAAACATTTTGTTACCTTTTCTTTGCGTTTTTATACCCTATCCCAAGGGTATATTAAGTTTGATACATAGTTTGTAACATAGAGAAATATTGCAGACAGACCCCATAAAGTATATATGTATATCAATGATCAGTATCAATAGCCGATTCGATTGAGACATGTCCGTCAGTCCGTTCGTCCGTCCGTCTGTCACCAGTTTTTGGGGCTTAAATTTTAAGCTAGGACAATGAAATATTGTATACGAAGTCTTTGGATATCGGGACAGAACAAGTGTAAAAATTTGTAAAATCCGCCCACTTTTAAAAAAAATCACCTTTTTTCACTATTTTCATATGAAACTCGAAAAAACTTACTTGAGCAAATATGTAGACATCCACTAATCTACAAATCGTCTATACATTGTATATGGCCACGCCCACTTTACTTAAAAAATAATTTTCGAGTAAAAATATTAGTTTATAGGGCAAAATAGAAAATTTTGTGAATACATTTTCCACTGCCCACTGAAACGACCAAATAAGATAGGGATAGGGTATCATACGATCCGCTCCAGGCGGATTGTAGCATTTTTCACTGGTTTGTGCACAATATGAATGAAAGGCGGGAATTAGAAATAAAAAGGTGGTTTAATGATATGTGAGTGGGAATAGGTGCTTCCTAATCCTTAATTTCTCTATTTTGTCTATTTTTACTTTTTACTGAGAATACGAGTATGTAGGAGAAGCACATAAATATACCTTTAATTAGAGTATAAAATCGATTCTATTTAAAACCGGTTTTAAATTTAAAACCATATTTAAAGTTTTATTATTCATAGACACGTTTTTCCTTTCCTCTAACAAGTTCCTACTTTAAAACGTACTTTAAATATTTTTTGTACGGAAAAACCCTAAGTAGACATATTCTGACAGAAATCTAGTAAATTCACATGAAAACATATGAAAATGCTACAATCCGTCTGGAGCGGATCGTCTAATACCCTATCCCTTTCCTATACACATAGCTTCTTCTTTCACCGTATATTAGTGCTTAAGCAACTTTTTTCAAATATCTCATAAAATCACTCCAAAATACGAATTCTCTCAATAAGTGGGCATGGTAGTGGTCAGATTGCAAACAATTTTCAACATATCCTGTATTTTGTTCCTAAAAGGTGTTATTATTTTGATTACACTGTTGAAAATCAGTTTTTGGACAAAAACGCCCCTAAAATGTAGGCGCGGCCATATACTATGTATGGAAGATATGTCGGGTACCAAAAGTTTCAGCACCCAGATGAGATTCAATAAATTGAATATTGCGGCACAGTTCAAAGCTCTCTTGCATTCACTAACTAGTTTGGATGAGGTTAAAGGGTTAAGCAAGACCTTAAGCGCAGGTTGACTGTCACTACAGACACAGATACTACGACCCTTCCACCTATTTCCAGAACTGTGAATTGTAGAGTGGTGGAGGTGAAAATAAAATGAAACAATTCAGCGTGCGTTTACAATTTTTTAGTTTTGTTCGATTCTAAAATTTTCAGTATACGAGTTGTTTTCCAACGAAAAATAGAAAGTTTGGTGGCTTGTATGTCCATAAATCATAAAGTTTGTGAATCTTTCCACTTAAGCGGGTTTTTTTTGCTTTAGACAGTTTCTCTTAAGCGGGTTTCACTGTATCATTCGATCCGCTCCAGACGGATTGTAGCATTTTCATATGTTTATACCCTATCCTAGGGGTATATTAAGTTTGATACATAGTTTGTAACATAGAGAAATATTGAAGATAGACCACATGAAGTATATATATAAATGATCAGTATAAGTAGCCGAGTCGATCGAGCCATCTCCGTCCACCAGTTTTAGGGCCTTCAATTTTGAGCTAGGTTGATGAAATTTTGTATACGAGCTTTGAAAAAGTAAGCAATTAATATCTGCCCACTGCCACACCCACTTTGCAAAAACATCACTTTTTTCAGTAATTTAACATGAAACTGGATAAAACTTACTTAGGCTAATATGTAGATATTCTCTAGACCTACATACATATCTTCAGTACATTGTGTATGGCCACACCCACTTTTTACGGGCGTTTTTATCGCTAAAATGGTTTTTGAAGGTTTTATTGAAATAATAGCAGTTCTTGGGAGCAAAATACAGTATATGTTAAAAATCTACAAAATCCGCCCACTACCACGTCCACTTATTAAGAAAATTAGTGTTTTAGAGTAGTTTTATAAAATCTTTGAAAAAAAGCTGCTAAAGGAAGTATATTGGTCGAAGAAGGAGCTACTTGTGCATAGGAAAGGAATAGGATATCATACGATCCGCTCCAAACGGATTGTAGCATTTTCATATGTTTTGATTTTATTTTTGATTTTTAAACACACTTGAGAATTTTTCCATATTCTCGAGTAATTTATGGATCCAGGCCATCTAACGTCAACACTAGTAAACATTTCTTTGGCGTCACAAGTGAACAATCAGAGTACGTTTACCTTTTCCATTAATGTACTCATCTCCGTAGAGTTTTGGTTTCAGTATCACTACGTGGGTACAATTGATTGCACCAATCACCGTTAGGAAGCTTAAACCTGATGTGCCATAACTCTCTTGCTTCCTATTCGTAGTTGAAAACTTAATTCACAAAGTTGCATGTGAAACTATGCTATCAACTACTGGATTCTCAGTCCGAGATTCTGTAGATTGACACCAAGTTCGTCACACGATAAAATAAAATAAATATTAGGCCGTAAGCAGCCCATAGAGGGCCAAGACCTAGCTTCTCACAACTGTACATGTTGTGCGTGGTATACATTTCTGCATGTACAGAAGGGACCTACAGTTTTATGCCGTATCCGAAGGGCAGAGGGGTTTTTGAGAAGCTTTCTCATGACAACTATACTCTTGAATGTTTGTCAAACACTCGGAAGAGGTGGGGCCGTGAAAAAACTTTTGATGGTATTTTTCTGGATTCGAACTTGGAACCCCTTGCGCAGTAGTCCAACGCACTAACCACTGAGCCACGGCACCCATTACGATACCTTTTTGATATCCAGGATCACTGAGATATCGCAAACATACCTTCATTCTATAGGCAGTGGACAAGGTACCTCCACGAGTTTCTTTTTTTTTTAGTATCGCTCACAAGCACAACATCTGCCATCGCATGAAAATTGGATAATATATCCGTTTACTATGAGTCTTGAATCTGCTACTGATCTAACTCAGACTTTTTGAAGAATTTGCTTTTTATTTAAAGTAAAATGTCAAGTTTATGCATACACATTTACTTTTATGTGGGTAAAAGAAAATGCATTTACTCTAAATGTATAAGGTTCTGCTCGAAATTATTATGAATTCAAGCAGAAGGATTTGTTTTGGGATATTTTTGGCGGAAATGGTAAATTTTCATCCATCGTGTGGTATTTTTCAGGAAAAACTGGCATGGCCATAGGGTGCTATCCCCCCCAAGATAGCACAAAGACTAAGACTGCAAAGAAGACTAAGAATCAGTACAACCCTGTCACTGTGACTGCTTAAGCTGAACACGTCATCGTTACTTGGGTAAATTTTACTGTGAAGCATAGAAAATTTCTTACTCAATTTGATCTACTGTTTTACTACTTCAGTGAAACTATTTCTATTTTCTTCACAACGGGTTAGTGTATTCAAAATTGGCTTATGTGAGAGCTACATGTTTTAAAACTTGAAATCCGGTCCATCATGAACACTAAGATAAGTTTGGCTTTACTACTTCCTAACTACTAAACGTAGAAAAAACCAAGGCAACCTTACTTACTCAATTGCTACAAACCAGCTCACTCAGAAGACGTGCTTGGTAATTATACAAATAGTACCAATAACGTATTTTAAAAATACTTAATAAATGCGTCCCAGATGATATAGTATTTTCCAATGCATTGTTGCAATATTTTATTCCATATATTCCACTATGAAAAGTTCCTTTATCGACTAGCTACTTATCTAGATCAAAATATTAATAACGCACATTTGGCAAAAGTGTCGAACGTTTACTCAGAAAATATGTATCGTTACACATTAATTTTTCAAGTTTGTTAATTTTTATAACCTACCCTAAGGGTATATTAAGATTAGTACATAGTTTGTAACATAGAGAAATATTACAGATAGGTCACATAGAGTATATATATAAATTTATATATAGCCGAGTCGATTGAACCATCTCCGTCCGTCCTTCCGTCCGTATGTCACTAGTTTTGAGGTCTTAAATTTTGAGCTAGGTTGATGAAATTTTGTATACGAGGTTCTTGAAAAAGTAAGCAATACAAGTTTAAAATTTTTTAAAATCCGCCCAGTGCCACACCCTATTTTTGAATAAAATCACTTTTTTTTCGTAATTTTACATGAAACTCGATAACACTTACTGAAGTAAATATGTAGATATTCTCTTACCCTACATATCTTCAGTACATTGTGTATGGCGTTTTTTATCACTGAAATGTTTTTTGAAGGTTGTATCGAAATAATAGCACTTCTTTGAAGTAAAATAAGTACATGTTGACAAATTTACAAAATCCGCCCACTTCACGTCCACTTATTAAGAAAATTAGTGTTTTGGAGTAGTTTTATAAAATATTTGAAAAAAAGTTGCTAAAGGAAGTATATTGGGGGAAAAAGGAGCTACTCTGTGCATAGGAAAGGGATAGGATATCATACGATCCGCTCCAAACGGATTGTAGCATTTTCATATGTTTTTATTATTTAGTGGGGATAAAAATAACCAATTTGCCTCCACTGGGAGAGACTGCGTGCAAAGTCCTTGAATAGTTTTATATAGTCTTGTGCTTCTTTAATGATTCCCAGAGTTTTGAGATGAGAGGTCACCATTTGGCGTACGTAATGGTTTGGTGGGGTGTTTCTTACTGAGCTGAATTTTTAAAACTTCGACTAAAACTGTTTTGGAGAGAATGGTAAGACCACAGAACCTTTCCTTTGAAAAAAAAATATATGAAAATGCTCCAATTCGTAACCAACTTGAAAATACTGGACAAGTAAAAAAAACTCGACATTTCTAAAATCTGGTTTTATTCAATTGTTTTAGTTTTTTGTCATATTCATATTATGTTTTCAGTGTTAATATAGACCGCGACAATCGCACTTTTAAGAAATATTTTCCGTAATGATTCTTAGGTGTAGATAAGCTTTAAGCTATAAAATAATCCATAATATAATCAAAGTTGGACATGCGTGAATATTTTTGCCTGGACACGCGGAATTTAACTTTAGACAAGCTGTACCACGCCGTACTGTGGATATGGGGCTGGTATGATACCCTATCACTATTCTTTATATATAGAGTCAATGACAAAAGTAAGTAAGCATCCATAGAAATCCATACTAAGGGTATATTAAGTTTGATATATAGTTTGTAATATAGAGGAAAATTACAGATGGACCCAATAAAGTGATCAGCATCACTAGCCGAGTTGATTGAGCTATGTCCGTCCGTCTGTGCCACCAGTTCTTGTTCCTTAAATTTTTAGCTAGATCAATGAAATTTTGTATTCAAGGTCCTCGCACAAGTAAGCAATACACGTGTAAAAATGTTCCAAATCTGCCCACTGACTTTTCAAAAAATTCATTTTTTTTCAGTATTTTCATATGAAACTCGATAAAAATTACTTAAGTAAATAGGTAGATATATTTTAACTCTACAAATCTTGCATACATTATATTTGTAATGATAAAGCGTTCTGTTAGATGGTCCGAGTCGAACTGACTGGCGTTGATCAAGCATATTTCGGTTGTGGCAATATGCCGCGTCATCAAACACGCGCGCAGCAACGTGAGCAATATGATACACCTGGAGAACCGTAGGTAGTGACGGCTCCCAAGGTGTAATTGTATGCTGCTTAGGAGGTTTCATATTGACCGGCAAGGGAATCATCATTGACCTTGGTTCCCAAGACAGAATATGGAGTGGATGTTATTACATCTTCCTCCTTCGGAAGTATAATTTTATTTCCATTAAATTATACTTGATCAATACCATGAGTTCCACTCTTTTTTTATTTAAAAAAAATTCTCAGTTTTTTTTTTCATAATATGTTTACAAATATGAAAGAAAATCGATATTGAAATGTAGCTACATTTTGCATATATGTACGTACATATATGTATATTTGAAATTAACATTTATTTAAAGTTAACATTACAGATAAACATGATATTGACTTATCAAAGAACATTATATTGTTTTTGTTTTTTTTTTTTACTAAGTCTTAACATTTAACAAAGTTTGAATGAACAAAGAACATTACGTTGTTGTTTACATTGTTTTTTCTTCTTATATTCTTGTAGTCATAACATTAAAATTAATCAAGTTAGGATGATACGTAATTTGTATTAAAATATTGTTTTTTTTTTTTTTTTTTTTTTTTTTTTAATTATAAAGAATTTGCTTGTTTTTGTTTGCATATTTATTTAAATTTAAGTCTTATATAAAATTTATTTTTCTGTAAACTTCTTAAGCCTATTTTTATGAACTAACAACCGTTTACTCTGTCTGTCTTCTATAAGACAGTTTTTATTTTCATTAGTTTCTAACACCTTATATGGACCTGTGAAAGCACTATCTAACTTATGACCTGCTGTGTTTTCTAACAACACATAGTCTCCTATATTAACTTCTAGGTCTTTTATTTGTTTATCATACTGTAGTTTCTGTTTCAGTTTCGCTTTTTTGATAAATGTTTGGGCCCGTAAATTTGCAGACTGTAACCTAAACTTAACTTCTTTATCATAGGAGTCAATATTGTACACTGGGTCTATAATGTTTTCATTTAAACACTGAAGGGAGTTTGGATTTTTACCAAAAACCAACTCAAATGGGCAGTAGCCGTGTACGACCGATGGAGTAGTGTTATAACAATATGCGAAGAATTGTAACCATTCATCCCAATCGTTTCTCTGGCCCGATATGTAGGATCGTAAGTATTCATTAAACGTCCTATGGGAACGTTCTATAGTGCCTAAGGTCTGGTGATGATACGCTGTTGAAGTTTCCTTGTCTATCTGCAGTATAGAGCAAAGTTCAGGCAAAATTTGATTTTTATATTCGGTTCCCATGTCTGTTATAATTTTCTTTCCGTCTGATAAACGTGATCTTAAGTTTATTTTTCTAATTACCTCGGATCTAGATGGTATTATAACCGAATTTTTGTAGGGAGAACTTTTGATTGGGATACAGATGTCATGGAAATTTTGTGGGCGTAATATCAATAAGTTTCGATCGTATTGGTAATCTAATATACAATTATATTTTTTTATAAAATCTAAACCTAATATTCCATCACAAGGTATTGGGAAATTGTCAGGGACTACCTGAAATATATGTGATATCAGTACATTATTTGCTACGAGATCGGTCTCTATGTTTCCAAATGAATTGATTACCCCATGACCTATTCCACTGATTTGTATAGAGTTTAAACGATTATAATGTTTGTTTCCGATTTTGCCTTGCTTGAGAACCGATACATCTGCACCCGTGTCAACTAAGAACAAGGTATGAGTATTACTAAGACTTGTTTTTATTGACACGTAGGAACTCAAGCTTAAGTTTAGGTGGTATATTTTTAAACTTGGTTCTGAATATCTTCGGGGATTGGATTGTTTTCCTGGTCCTGATTGTTAACCAATCGGACTTGTCCCTGCCGTCTATGTTGAGACTCTTGATGTCTTCGTCCTCTATTATTATTGTTATTATTTTCTCGGCGGTTGTAGTTTCCGCCTCCAACATATCTACCACGCCCACGATTGTTAAATCGTGATTGTTGGTAGCCTCTGTTGCGTCCTCTATATCGACCTTCAGATTGGTGATTTGGTGTGCTTCGATGTCTATAATATCTTATTTCACCTTGCCTTTTTGTTACCTCCATATGAGTTTGGACGTACTTGGCAACTGCCTCACTTGCGTTTGTAAAATTACTGGAGCGCATGGTAATTCGCAGCTCGGAATTGGTTGCATTGTCTATAAGAGTCCTTACTGCAGCCTGTGTAGATATTTTCTTAGCTGCTTCAGGCGTGAAGCCTTCTGATATATAAGCGGAGTTGAGTGCCTTCGTCAAATCCTCTATTTTAGTGGCAAATTCATCTGTGTTACTTTGTACATGTTGTGTACTTGTTAGTTTTGCCATTATTATTTCGGATGACGAAGCTTTTACTTCTGATGTTAATTTGGTTATGATCTGCTGCAGAGTGGTTTCTCCTACGATGAGATCGCGAGCAGGTCCCTTTAATTTAGTTTTTACCAGGGTAACTGCTATAGACTCATGAGTTTCCTTGATTGTCTCAATTAGAGAAATCGCGTCGAGGAAACCTTTTAGATTACTAGGGTTGCCGTCGAATTCCGGCAAAATCTTTGCAGCAGAATTCATAAACTCTATTGGTGTGACAACCATTGTGAATTTATGTTCGTCTTCGTTGGTTAAATTCAATTCCTGGCTGTAAGTAAACTCCTCATGTATACTCAAGGGAATATCTAGTTCTATACCGTGCTTGCTACTAACTTTAAGCAATTTATCTCTAAAACAATGAAAGATTGTTAAGGCTTCTTGTTTATGAGCAGTTGTTAATTTACTGAAGTGTGCATTTAGAAGACTTCTAATATTATTGCATTGATAAATTACGGCAGCAATGGACAAGAATGAAGGTATCTGCCAAAAAATCGAAAGCAGCTACTAAAAAAGCTATTAAACGAACAGGAAACATGGTATCTGTGCCAATGTCTGATTCTACGGACATTCTTGTACAGGCAATGATCCTAGAACAACTGGAAGATGACACCATATTAATAGACAGCAATAGCCTGGAGCAGTCAACTAACATTGCTGCCGCACACTATCAGCCTTTCTCACCCACCAGCGCCAGAGTTTCTCTGCCAAATGCAATAGGCACAATTGCTGCAAGTCCCACTGGCCCAAACGAAACAGACGTGATCGACAGCTCAATCTCAATCCATCTACTTCTACACCATTAACAGTAAGAAATGCACTCAAATCACTAAGAAAATTACCAAAAAAACCGACAACAAAATGCCAGGTAATGTCGGCATGTGAAGTGCAAATTCAGGAAGCCACTTCCCAGGCAGCTGAACTTCACTCCTCACACATGCGTCATGCAGAAGAAGTCCTTTTAAAAGCCGAAAAAGATACTACACGTGCAAGAGAAATTCACACCCTTGGATCCGGCTTCTTGTTGAAGTGTGTCGGTTGGAACATGGATACACTACGTCACCAAGCAGAATCCCTTGGTGAATGTTTCTTTTTGATTCTAGTTTACTTTTTAGAAAAAAAATCGAAATTTTCGTCTTCGGAAAACATACTTAAGAATTTTGTTCACGGAAATAACAGATGACATATAAGCTTAACTACATATTAAATATTTAATATGAGATTTGTATGACTTTAACTTTTAATCCAGGTGATAACGATAAAGTGGGCTTTATGTCGACTATAAATATCAGAATACTTAGTAGCTTGCTAAAATAATTTTAAAGTGCATTTTATTCGACTATAAATTTGCGCCAGTATATTTTGAAAAAAAAAAAAATAAAAATCCCCCCACTACCACACCCACTTATTAAGAAAATTCATGTTTTGGAGTAATTTGATGATATTAAAAAAAGTTTGTATACAGGACAGGGATAGGGTATTATACGACCCGCACTAGACGGATTGTAGCCTTGTCATATGTTTTTCACACTAGTTCTTTTTGTATCTCTAGAGAATACTCTGGACCCAGTTAAAATAAAGTGCACGACTGGGTCGTACGTACTTGCACCTTTGTGCTGTTGGTTGGAAATGAATGAACTTTAAAAAATAAAATTATATGAAAAAATATTTTTTTTTAAATTCATCATAGAATTAAATGCTATATTTTTGTATTCATTAAATTTTGCTTCCGTTTTGATTTTGACCAAAATCCATTGAATATTAATCAAAATCGTTGGAGCCGTTTTCGAGAAAATTGGTTAAAACCGCTTGAACCTAGGAAAAGTACAGTTATTATTACATTTAGCCAAAAATTTGGAACGCCATCTTTTAGCACTCGCCCAATTCTATACACACAAATTTGAATGAAATCGGTTGACCCGTTTTTTAACAAACCGGCTTTTAATCAAATTGGCCTTAAGTGATATTAGGAAAAATGTTGGCCAAAATGTTGTAAGCCATTTGAAAGCATGTATCTAAGCTCGATTCAGCATAAAGTTTAAACCAAATCGGTATAGCCGTTTTCCAGCAAATCAGTGTTTTTGAAATTTGGCTGTAAGTAAAATACCGTTATTAACCCCTTTGGTTAAAAATGTGGTACGCCATCTTATACAACTTTGCCAAAATAGCCGAAATATGAAATTAAAAAAAAAAATCGTAGGAACCGTTTTCCAGCAAATCAGCTTTTTGTTAAATTGGCCTTAAGTAAAGTACCGTTGATATTAGGGCAAGAACAAAAATTTCAATTTTGCCTCTAGGGATTACCCCACAGACCCTAGATATAAAGTTTGATCAAAATCCGTTTACCCGTTTAGGCTGTAGAATCGCTGACAGACAGAATTTTCAGACCCACTTTTTTCGACTTCTATAGAGAAGTAATATCAGAATTTATCAAAATCCCGAGATCGAAAATTTTCACGAATCCAAAACTTGACCTATACTACGTATCGGTGCAAGTAAAAATCTTTTCGGTCATTTTTTACTTGATTTAGTATTGATCTTTAATGCGAAAACAGTATAGTCAAGGGTGCTTACTTACTTTTGTGATTGACTGTATGTACTTGTGTAAATTACTCCAAAACTGAATTTTCTCACAAAGTAGTAGTGGTAGTAGGCAAAATTTCAAATTTGTTTAACATACTCGTACATATACCCTATTGCGGTGGCGTGGGGTGTCATTTGTAGGATAGATATTTGTTCCGAGGTAGGTGAACTCCTTAACTACCTCGAAATTGTAGTTATCAACAGTGACGTTCTGCCCAATGTTTTGAACAGATAAATTTTTGTTTGTTGATAACATATATTTCGTCTTGTCCTCATTCACTTCAAGACCAACTCGTTTCGCCTGCTCACAATAGCCGTAAATGCCTCTACGACGGCTTGCCGGGATCTTCCGATGATGTCAATATCGCCTGCGTATCTTAGCAGTTGGACGGATTTGTGAAAGATAGTGCCTTCCGTGTTGACACCTGCCCTGCGCACTATCTGCTCCAACACGATATTGAAAAAATCACATGACAGTGCATCTCCCTGCCTGAATCCGGTGCACGTTTGGAAGAGCTCAGAAGAGTTGTTTCCAAATTGCACAGAGCATCGCGTGTTTTCCAGCGTTACGCGACACATCTGGATAAGTTTTGTCGGTATCCCGAATTGGGCCATCGCCTGGTAGAGCTCAAGACGATGAATGCTGTCATAGGCGGCTTTTAAGTCGATGAAAAGGTGGTGGGTTTCGACTTGAAATTCGTTGGTCTTTTCCAGGATTTGTCTGAGTAATAAAATTTGGTCTATTGTCGATCTGCCGGCCCGGAAGCCACACTGGTACGTGCCGATTAGTGTGTTGCAGAAAGGTTTTAGACGTTCACACAATTGGATAGGATCTTATATGCGACATTTGACAGGGATATGCCTCGGTAGTTCTTACCAGACATAGGATCGCCTTTTTTGAAGGTGGGGCATATAGAGCTGATACTCCAGTCGTCGGGCATGCGTTCTTCCACCCATACTTAGTTGATGACTTGATGCATGCACCGTACCAAGACATCACCTCCGTATTTAAAGAGTTCAGCTGGAAGCCCATCAGAGCCAGCGGCTTTGTTGTTCTTCAATTTTCGGATGGCTACATTAACTTCATCAATACTGGGTGTAGGTGTTGGTTCTTCATTGACTGGAGGTGGGCTCTCGTCTTGCCCTATCACTCTCTCTATTTGCTGCACGTTAAGCAACTGCTGGAAGTGTTGCTTAAACACATCAACAATTCCCTGTGCGTCGGTGACTAGGTTGCCTTCGCTATTTCGAAGAACCTGCGTTCCGGGCTTGTAGCCAGCTGCCAGCTGCTTGGCTTTTCGATAGAATTGCCGGATGTTGTTGCGCTCGCAAGACTCCTCGATATCCTTAAGCTGGGAAACTGCGTGGTTCCTTTTCTTTTTACGCAGGATTCTCTTTTCTTCCCTTCTTCTGGCCCGATACTCCTCTCTTGATGCTCTTGTTTTGCGCTGCAGCGCTTTCTTGTGTGCATCTTCTGTCACCCTCTTCCGCTTTACGCACTCATCATCATACCAAGGGCTCCTCCTTGGAGGTGGTTCTGGTTGGACAGTCGAGCTCTGAATTTAGCTGCAACAAGATAGTGGTCAGAGTCAACGTTTGCCCCTCGAAAGGTACCCACATCCAAGATGTTGGATGCGTGTCTTGCGTCGATTAGCACGTGGTCGATCTGGTTGCGTGTTCGACCGTCAAAGGAAAGCCAGGTTGCTGTGTGGATTCTTAGCCTAGGAAACCTAGTGCTACTTATCACCGTATTACGAGCTGCTGCAAAGTCGATTAGTCGGAAACCGTTGTCTGTTGTCAAATCGTGGAGGCTGTGCTTACCGACTATCCCGCCAAAGATGTTTTCCTTACCGAGTTTGGCATTGAAGTCCCCGAGTACGATTTTTACATTGCTACAGCCAGACGATCGCTTATCGGCTTAAAATCAATGACTCTTGATCTGAGCCGATTTCCCACGACGAATCCGCATCCTAGCATGTGCAGTCTTTTGTGGCAGCTGTAATAAATGTCGCAGCTACGTCTTTTCTGCATACCTGATCCTATCCATCGTATCTCCTGGATCGCAGTAATAATCCGCCCATCACCACACTTCTTGGAAAAATAATTGTTTTGATGTGTTTATACCCTATCCTAAGAGTATATTAAGTTTGATACATAGTTTGTAACATAGAGAAATATTACAGATAGACCCAATTAAGTATATATATTTTCGTGATTTTTCCAGTTTTCAATAGTTTTTGGCATAATTTAAGAGCATATAACGTCTTTTTTAGAGTATATTTAAAGCGCTATGAACGTCTGTGTGTCACCAGGTTTCGGGCCTTAGATTTTGAGCTAGATCGATGAAATTTTGTATACAAGGTCCTCGCAGAAGTAAGCAATACAAGTGTAAACATTTTTTTTTTTGAAATCCGCCCACTGACACGCCCACTTTTCAAAAAATTCACTTTCTTCAGTATTTTTATATGAAACTCGAAAAAACTTACTTATAGATAGATATTTTTTTACCTGACATACATATCTTCCATACAGAGTATATGGCCACGCCCACCTTTTATGTCAAAAAAACTGATTGTCGATAGTTTAATCAAAATAATAGCACCTTTTAGGAACAAAATACAGTATATGTTGAAATTTTTTTGAAATTTGCCCCCTACCACACCCAGTTATTGAGAAAAATTTTTGGAGTATTTTTATAAGACATATGAAAGAAGTTGCTTAAGCACTAATATACGGTGGATGAAGAAACTATGTGTGTAGGATAGGGATAGGGTATCAAACGATCCGCTCTAGACGGATTGTAGCCTTTTCATATGTTTTTTTGTTGGGATAGAAAAGCTTCGCTGGAGCACTCCGACATAAACTTGTCCATTGTACTACCATATACGCCCCCTTTTGCTTTATAAATTTTATCATCTTCTTAATGAATTCGAGAAGGCGCTTTAGTGACGAAGAGCTTACATTGATAACACTCACCACATCCGCAATTAGAATCTGCCACCTGATACGAGCAAAGACAGGACAATCACATAGGAAGTGTTCTGTAGAAGTGTCCCTCCCCACAAGCGTCGCAGGCAGATGTTTCAATCATGTTAAGATGCTTAGCAAAAGCGAAGTGCCCCGTAAAAACGCCAATAAATTGTCTGCAGTCTTTTCTGCTGAGGGACAGCAAGAATGCCGCGGATTTCTCACTAACGTCTGGGAGCACCCGTTCAGTCAACCTACATCCAGGAGAGTCATGCCACACACAATTGTGTTCATAAGAAACCCAATCATCTATGGAAGACCTAACGCAGTTTCAGCACCCAGATGAGATTCAATAAATTGAATATTGCGGCACAGTTCAAAGCTCTCTTGCATTCACTAACTAGTTTGGATGAGGTTAAAGGGTTAAGCAAGACCTTAAGCGCAGGTTGACTGTCACTACAGACACAGATACTACGACCCTTCCACCTATTTGCAGAACTGTGAATTGTAGAGTGGTGGAGGTGAAAATAAAATGAAACAATTCAGCGCGCGTTTACAATTTTTTAGTTTTGTTCGATTCTAAAATTTTCAGTAAACGAGTTGTTTTCCAACGAAAAACAGAAAGTTTGGTGGCTTGTATGTCCATAAATCATAAAGTTTGTGAATCTTTCCACTTAAGCGGGTTTTTTTTGCTTTAGACAGTTTCTCTTAAGCGGGTTTCACTGTATCATACGATCCGCTCCAGACGGATTGTAGCATTTTCATATGTTTATACCCTATCCTAGGGGTATACTAAGTTTGATACATAGTTTGTAACATAGAGAAATATTGAAGATAGACCACATGAAGTATATATATAAATGATCAGTATAAGTAGCCGAGTCGATTGAGCCATCTCCGTCCACCAGTTTTAGGGCCTTCAATTTTGAGCTAGGTTGATGAAATTTTGTATACGAGCTTTGAAAAAGTAAGCAATTAATATCTGCCCAATGATCAGTATCAGTAGCCGAGTCGATTGAGCCATCTCCGTTCTTCCTTCCGTCCGTATGTCACTAGTTTTGAGGTCTTAAATTTTGAGCTAGGTTGATGAAATTTTGTATACGAGGTTCTTGAAAAAGTAAGCAATACAAGTTTAAAATTTTTTAAAATCCGCCCAGTGCCACACCCTATTTTGAATAAAATCACTTTTTTTCGTAATTTTACATGAAATTCGATAACACTTACTGAAGTAAATATGTAGATATTCTCTTACCCTACATATCTTCAGTACATTGTGTATGGCGTTTTTTATCACTGAAATGTTTTTTGAAGGTTGTATCGAAATAATAGCACTTCTTTGAAGCAAAATAAGTACATGTTGACAAATTTACAAAATCCGCCCACTTCACGTCCACTTATTAAGAAAATTAGTGTTTTGGAGTAGTTTTATAAAATATTTGAAAAAAAGTTGCTAAAGGAAGTATATTGGGGGAAAAAGGAGCTACTCTGTGCATAGGAAAGGGATAGGATATCATACGATCCGCTCCAAACGGATTGTAGCATTTTCATATGTTTTTATTATTTAGTGGGGATAAAAATAACCAATTTGCCTCCACTGGGAGAGACTGCGTGCAAAGTCCTTGAATAGTTTTATATAGTCTTGTGCTTCTTTAATGATTCCCAGAGTTTTGAGATGAGAGGTCACCATTTGGCGTACGTAATGGTTTGGTGGGGTGTTTCTTACTGAGCTGAATTTTTAAAACTTCGACTAAAACTGTTTTGGAGAGAATGGTAAGACCACAGAACCTTTCCTTTGAAAAAAAAATATATGAAAATGCTCCAATTCGTAACCAACTTGAAAATACTGGACAAGTAAAAAAAACTCGACATTTCTAAAATCTGGTTTTATTCAATTGTTTTAGTTTTTTGTCATATTCATATTATGTTTTCAGTGTTAATATAGACCGCGACAATCGCACTTTTAAGAAATATTTTCCGTAATGATTCTTAGGTGTAGATAAGCTTTAAGCTATAAAATAATCCATAATATAATCAAAGTTGGACATGCGTGAATATTTTTGCCTGGACACGCGGATTTTAACTTTAGACAAGCTGTACCACGCCGTACTGTGGATATGGGGCTGGTATGATACCCTATCACTATTCTTTATATATAGAGTCAATGACAAAAGTAAGTAAGCATCCATATAAATCCATACTAAGGGTATATTAAGTTTGATATATAGTTTGTAATATAGAGGAAAATTACAGATGGACCCAATAAAGTGATCAGCATCACTAGCCGAGTTGATTGAGCTATGTCCGTCCGTCTGTGCCACCAGTTCTTGTTCCTTAAATTTTTAGCTAGATCAATGAAATTTTGTATTCAAGGTCCTCGCACAAGTAAGCAATACACGTGTAAAAATGTTCCAAATCTGCCCACTGACTTTTCAAAAAATTCATTTTTTTCAGTATTTTCATATGAAACTCGATAAAAATTACTTAAGTAAATAGGTAGATATATTTTTACTCTACAAATCTTGCATACATTATATTCGACCAGGCCTACATTGAAGGGGCACTTTTATCAAAAAACTGTTATCGACGTTTTTATTTGAACAATATCACTTCTAATGAATAAAATACAGTATATTTTGAAAAAAAAAAAAAAAATAAAAATCCCCCCACTACCACACCCACTTATTAAGAAAATTCATGTTTTGGAGTAATTTGATGATATTAAAAAAAGTTTGTATACAGGACAGGGATAGGGTATTATACGACCCGCACTAGACGGATTGTAGCCTTGTCATATGTTTTTCACACTAGTTCTTTTTGTATCTCTAGAGAATACTCTAGACCCAGTTAAAATAAAGTGCACGACTGGGTCGTACGTACTTGCACCTTTGTGCTGTTGGTTGGAAATGAATGAACTTTAAAAAATAAAATTATATGAAAAAATATTTTTTTTTAAATTCATCATAGAATTAAATGCTATATTTTTTATTCATTAAGTTTTGCTTCCGTTTTGATTTTGACCAAAATCCATTGAATATTAATCAAAATCGTTGGAGCCGTTTTCGAGAAAATTGGTTAAAACCGCTTGAACCTAGGAAAAGTACAGTTATTTTTACATTTAGCCAAAAATTTGGAACGCCATCTTTTAGCACTCGCCCAATTCTATACACACAAATTTGAATGAAATCGGTTGACCCGTTTTTTAACAAACCGGCTTTTAATCAAAAAATGAAAAATGTTTGCCAAAATGTTGTAAGCCATTTGAAAGCATGTATCTAAGCTCGATTCAGCATAAAGCTTAAACCAAATCGGTATAGCCGTTTTCCAGCAAATCAGTGTTTTTGAAATTTGGCTGTAAGTAAAATACCGTTATTAACCCCTTTGGTCAAAAATGTGGTACGCCATCTTATACAACTTTGCCAAAATAGCCGAAATATGAAATTTAAAAAAAAATCGTAGGAACCGTTTTCCAGCAAATCAGCTTTTTGTTAAATTGGCCTTAAGTAAAGTACCGTTGATATTAGGGCAAGAACAAAAATTTCAATTTTGCCTCTAGGGATTACCCCACAGACCCTAGATATAAAGTTTAATCAAAATCCGTTTACCCGTTTAGGCTGTAGAATCGCTGACAGACAGAATTTTCAGACCCACTTTTTTCGACTTCTATAGAGAAGTAATATCAGAATTTATCAAAATCCCGAGATCGAAAATTTTCACGAATCCAAAACTTGACCTATATACGTATCGGTGCAAGTAAAAATCTTTTCGGTCATTTTTTACTTGATTTAGTATTGATCTTTAATGCGAAAACAGTATAGTCAAGGGTGCTTACTTACTTTTGTGATTGACTGTATGTACTTGTGTAGTAGTGGTAGTAGTCAAAATTTCAAATTTGTTTAACATACATATACCCTATTGCGGTGGCGTGGGGTGAAATTCAAGAGAGGGAAGCCGATAAGAATTTTAGGTAGGATGTTTTTTGTCAAGTCATTTTCATTCTTATTCGAAATACAGACTTAAGATATGCAATTGAAGGCACCTTTGTTATAGGCTCTTTCAAGTAGTGCTTCAAACATTATCCGAATCTTCAAACTATTCGGATAGTGTTGGATTCTCGGATACACGGATCCAAGATCCATGCTATTGTACGAATAAAAACGTAGAAAACAGTTTTTTGATAAAAACGCCCCTAAAATGTAGGCGTGGTCGAATATAATGTATGGAAGAATTGTAGAATAAAAATACTTACTTACTTAAAGCGCTCCCGACCCTTGTAGAGTCCCTGCCTGAGACATCGTTGCCTTCCATCCTCTGCGGTCCCGAGCACGCTGCTTCCAGTTGTGAAGACGAAGTTTTCTGGCATCCGCGACAGCTTGGTCTTTGTACCGGAGGTTCGGTCTTCTTCGCCGCCTCGAACCTAGGGGCTGGGATTCGAAGATCCTCTTGGCTGGAGCATTGTTGTCCATTCGCTCGATGTGGCCGAGCCAATGTAATCTGCGTATCTTGGCTTTTTGGACTACATCCACATCCTGGTACAGCTCATAGAGTTTGCGGTTGTATCTTCTCCTCCATTCGCCCTCCTCGCATAAGGACCTAATATCCGACGGAGTATTTTTTACTTATCATCCAGCACTCGGCTCCATACAGTAGGACTAGTAAGATGAGCGTTCTGTAGAGCATTAATTTGGTCCGTCGAGTTAGGAGTTTTGAACCCAGTTGTTTCGCCAAACCGAAGTAGCAGCGGTTTACTAGGGTTATTCTTCGTCGGATCTCTACAAAAGTGTCATTTGTAGGATAGATATTTGTTCCGAAGTAGGTGAACTCCTTAACTACCTTCTTGTTTGTTGATAACATATATTTCGTCCTCATTCACTTCAAGACCAACTCGTTTCGCCTGCTCATCAACATCCGTAAATGCCTCTACGACAGCTTGCCGGGATCTTCCGATGATGTCAATATCGTCTGCGTATCTTAGCAGTTGGACGGATTTGTGAAAGATAGTGCCTTCTGTGTTGACACCTGCCCTGCGCACTATCTGCTACAACACGATATTGAAAAAATCACATGACAGTGCATCTCCCTGCCTGAATCCGGTGCACGTTTGGAAGAGCTCAGAAGAGTTGTTTCCAAATTGCACAGAGCATCGCGTGTTTTCCAGCGTTACGCGACACATCTGGATAAGTTTTGTCGGTATCCCGAATTGGGCCATCGCCTGGTAGAGCTCAAGACGATGAATGCTGTCATAGGCGG
This sequence comes from Chalcosyrphus nemorum, assembly GCA_949716465.1. Lineage (NCBI taxonomy): Eukaryota > Metazoa > Arthropoda > Insecta > Diptera > Syrphidae > Chalcosyrphus > Chalcosyrphus nemorum. The sequence goes on from OX454335.1 coordinate 11,257,675, forward strand.
CTTTTAAGTCGATGAAAAGGTGGTGGGTTTCGACTTGAAATTCGTTGGTCTTTTCCAGGATTTGTCTGAGTAATAAAATTTGGTCTATTGTCGATCTGCCGGCCCGGAAGCCACACTGGTACGTGCCGATTAGTGTGTTGCAGAAAGGTTTTAGACGTTCACACAATTGGATAGGATCTTATATGCGACATTTAACAGGGATATGCCTCGGTAGTTCTTACCGGACATAGGATCGCCCTTTTTGAAGATGGGGCATATAGAGCTGATACTCCAGTCGTCGGGCATGCGTTCCTCCACCCATACTTGGTTGATGACTTGATGCATGCACCGTACCAAGACATCACCTCCGTATTTAAAGAGTTCAGCTGGAAGCCCATCAGAGCCAGCGGCTTTGTTGTTCTTCAATTTTCGGATGGCTACATTAACTTCATCAATACTGGGTGTAGGTGTTGGTTCTTCATTGACTGGAGGTGGGCTCTCGTCTTGCCCTATCACTCTCTCTATTTGCTGCACGTTAAGCAACTGCTGGAAGTGTTGCTTAAACACATCAACAATTCCCTGTGCGTCGGTGACTAGGTTGCCTTCGCTATTTCGAAGAACCTGCGTTCCGGGCTTGTAGCCAGCTGCCAGCTGCTTGGCTTTTCGATAGAATTGCCGGATGTTGTTGCGCTCGCAAGACTCCTCGATATCCTTGAGCTGGGAAACTGCGTGGTCCCTTTTCTTTCTACGCAGGATTCTCTTTTCTTCCCTTCTTCTGGCCCGATACTCCTCTCTTGATGCTCTTGTTTTGCGCTGCAGCGCTTTCTTGTGTGCATCTTCTGTCACCCTCTTCCGCTTTACGCACTCAACATCATACCAAGGGCTCCTCCTTGGAGGGGGTTGGTAGCCAAGGGTGGTCACGGCTATCTCTTTGATGATGTTGCGGTATTCGGTCCACTGATTGTTAGCGTTTGTGGTGGGTTAATGCACCGCAGAGAATTTCTCGGCCAGGTGCTCTTTGTAAGCTCTGGCTCCTTCTGGCGTGCTAAGGAGTCCAACGTTAAGCTTGTTTTTCTTGACGGCTCGCAGCTTCTTCTGGTTGGACAGTCGAGCTCTGAATTTAGCTGCAACAAGATAGTGGTCAGAGTCAACGTTTGCCCCTCGAAAGGTACCCACATCCAAGATGTTGGATGCGTGTCTTGCGTCGATTAGCACGTGGTCGATCTGGTTGCGTGTTCGACCGTCAAAGGAAAGCCAGGTTGCTGTGTGGATTCTTAGCCTAGGAAACCTAGTGCTACTTATCACCGTATTACGAGCTGCTGCAAAGTCGATTAGTCGGAAACCGTTGTCTGTTGTCAAATCGTGGAGGCTGTGCTTACCGACTATCCCGCCAAAGATGTTTTCCTTACCGAGTTTGGCATTGAAGTCCCCGAGTACGATTTTTACATCGCACTCCGGACAGGCTCCGTAGGCTCCGTCGGTAGGAGGTCGTAAAATTCCTCCTTGACAGGGTCTTCAGCTTCTTCGGCAGGGGCATGTGCACATATTAGGCTGATGTTTTGAAATGTGGCTCTGATGCGAATTACAGCCAGGCGATCGCTTATCGGCTTAAAATCAATGACTCTTGATCTGAGCCGATTTCCCACGACGAATCCGCATCCTAGCATGTGCAGTCTTTTGTGGCAGCTGTAATAAATGTCGCAGCTACGTCTTTTCTGCATACCTGATCCTATCCATCGTATCTCCTGGATCGCAGTAATAATCCGCCCATCACCACACTTCTTGGAAAAATAATTGTTTTGATGTGTTTATACCCTATCCTAAGAGTTTGATACATAGTTTGTAACATAGAGAAATATTACAGATAGACCCAATAAAGTATATATATAAATGATCAGCATCAATAGCCGAGTCGATTGAGCTAAGTCCGTCCGTCCGTCCGTGTGTCACCAGTTTTTGGGCCTTAAATTTTGAGCTAGGTTGATGAAATTTTGTATACGAGGTCTTTGGAAAAGTAAGCAATACAAGTGTAAGAATTTCTAAAATCCGCCCACTGACACGCCCACTTTTCAAAAAAATCACAATTTTTCACTATTTTCATATGAAACTCGAAAAAACTTACTTGAGCAAATATGCAGATATCACTTAATCTACAAATCGTCGTGTCAGTGGGCGGTGGAAGATGTATTCACAAAATTTTCTATCTTGCCAAAACATAACTAATTGTTTTACTCCAAAATTTATTTTTGAAGTAAATGCCCCTTAAAAGTGGGCGTGGCCATATACAATGTATAAACAATTTGTAGATTAAGTGGATATCTACATATTTGCTTAAGTAATTTTTTTCGAGTTTCATATGAAAATAGTGAAAAAAGGTGATTTCTTTGAAAAGTGGCGTGTCAGTGGGCGGATTTTAAAAATTTTTACACTTGTATTGCTTACTTTTCCAAGGACCTCGTATACAAAATTTCATCAACCTAGCTCAAAATTTAAGGCCCAAAAACTGGTGACACACGGACGGACATGGCTCAATCGACTCAGCTACTGATGCTGATCATTTATATATATACTTTATGTTGTGTATCTTTAATATTTCTCTATGTTACAAACTATGTATCAAACTTAATATACCCTTAGGATAGGGTATAAACGGCATAACATATTTGAAAAAAAAAACATGATAGAAGTTAATCATTATTTTCATTATCATTTATTATAAGCATATTAGAACTTTGTCTATTGTACGATGAATTATACCGGTCTGCATACTTCATTATGCCTTACACACGTGACACCCGTTATTTTTCCGATTTAAGTTATCCAACAACTGATAACAATTCATCTCCAGATCGCCTTTAAAACTACATGCGAAAAAAATTTACACAACCCTCCCTTTAGTCTGACTACATCATTAGTGTGACCGTTTGCTACTGAATTCAGCACACAAAAATGTTTTACAATAAAACTTAAAATCATCAAATATAATATACAACGATGTCATAGTACAGCAAAAAAGTTCAATTATATATTCTAGAATGCGAAATTGCGTATCTTGTAATTTTGAAATCCATAATTAAGCCTATATATTCAATAACCATTGAAAAAAAAACAAAATCAAAACATACTTTACGAAGGCAAAGCTGGTCAACCTGAGTACTTCAACTCATACTAGTATGGAGAGGAAAAACACTACGGCTCTGACAGTAACTCCAGACCGCGGTTTAAAAAAGCATTATGGGAAAATCTCATTTATGTGTCTTACTCATAGAGCCGTATGTCATCGTGCTGGCAAATTATGTTGTGTTCTCTTTTCATTGTAAAGATCGCACATAAGGGTTGAAATCAATACTTTTTACCTCTTTTCGCTTATTGTACGTTTTTTAAGGTGTTTTTCGTGTAGTAGTAGTATTTACATGTGTGCGGAGAGTGTCCCTACTCACTCTAAGCAGATATACTCTGCTCCAGACCGCGGTTTAAAAAAGCATTATGGGAAAATCTCATTTATGTATCTTACGCATAGAGCCGTATTGGATCGTGCTGGCAAATTATGTTGTGTTCTCTTTTCATTGTAAGAGATCGCACATAAGGGTTGAAATCAATACTTTTTACCTCTTTTCGCTTATTGTATTTTTTTTTTAGGTGTTTTTCGTGTAGTAGTAGCATTTACATGTGTGCGGAGAGTGTCCCTACTCACTGTAAGTAGATATACTCTGATTCATATTTACTCAAAGACTATGCGGTGTTTGATAATTTTTTCCCAGATCAAACCGATGGATGAGAAAAAAGCGGTGCGAATGTAAACCCGCACCGCAATTCCTGCGATAGTTCTGCATATGTATTTAGAGTTAATCTGATCTGAGTGTGATCTTGTACTACCGCTTATAAGTAACAAGCCCACCGCAAACACCGCATTTGTTAAAATGACTCAAAGATAAGATTTTTGTTTCGTCTTCCTTCAAGATTTCAGACAGGTAAAATGTATTGTGTACTCTTTTTTTCACAAGGGGTCGTGTATACGGGTTAAAGTGTATACTTTTGATCTACTTCCACTTATTGTACAATTTTTTTATCTTTTGTTTTGTGGCAGTAGGAAATGCATATGTAGAGAGAGTGTCCCTACTCATTATAACGGATATACTCTGTCTTTGGATCCTAGTTCCGGTGTATGCGGTGTTTTTGTTAGTCATAAGTGGTCGCACATGCGGTGGTGCGGATATGAATGAGTGAACAAACGTAACACTCGAGTTTATTTGAGAAACATACCCAATTGATTCCATTGTAGAATATTGAGTATATACAACCATCGCTTAGTTTTTACTACATGTAATAAACAATATAATTAACTTTAGAAGAAATAAAAGGACTCTCTTATTTTATGGCATAACCTTTATTTAAGATAGGAATCCTCCCTACCATAAAAAAATTACCTACCTGAATAAATACTCCAATGTCATAAAACACATGTAGGATCAGGTAAAAATTTCTATTTCCATGCGCCTGCAATAGGGACCAAAAGCGACTACCTGAAGTTCTAAAGTCTAATACCTTTTTATAAATATGCAACTTTTTGCGTTCCGTAGTCAGTATAGATTTTACTTTACAGCTGAAAGGTTGTGAGCTCATATTTATTCTTAATATTTTTTAAAACTGTGAGTATTTCACAATTTTTCTGAAGGGTAAATTACACAAAGTTCATTTCGTATCACAAATTCTGTGGGAAAATATTTAAACTGTGAGTACTTCACATTGCTATACATATACATATATTTGCAACCGAAGTTGAGGAGGCATCCGCTGCTCAAAAACAGCGCTATTACATAAATAGAACAAGAAGCTTACGCTCCATTGTTGAATATCGTGATGTCGAACGCAGTTAAGAGCAATCGCATGACACTTTACGGCGTTCTTTAAGACGTCACAACTCATCGGTACACCAAGAGGAGCAGATAGGAACATCGAGGAGCATCATTCAAGACACCAAGATCCAGTTTGTCGTCGAGAGGAACAAGATAGGAACACCGAGCAGCATCATGTAAGACGCCAGGATCCAAATCGCCGTCAGGAGGAACAAATTAGAGACGCTGAGGAACATTATTCAAGACGCCAGGATCCAGTTCGTCGTTGAGAGGAACAAGATAGGAACACCGAGGAGCATCATGCAAGACGTCGGAACCCACAACACCGCCGGGAGGAACAACTTCGAAATACCGAAGAGCATTATTTAAGACGCCAGGACCCACTACATCGTAGGGAAGAGCAAGAACGAAACACTCTCGCTCACTCTTTGCTAAGAGCTAACCCCGAATTTTGCTATGTCGAACAATCGATTAATTCTCAGAGAAGAAGGGAAATTCGTTTACCAGAGCAACGGCTAAAAGGTGCTCCCAAGCTGGACTTGGATAGTGAGGAAAGCGTTAAGGCCACACAGGATTTCGTTGATAAATATTGTTTTACAGAAGGGGGAAATCAAGAACTGAAGGACTTCATACTCTACTAGCGTCACACACACGGCCGGTCGTGTAGGAGGAAAGTTAGAGGAACCACGTTTTGCTGCTATAGAATGCCGTACTTCCCAATGGAGGAAACACTTACTTTGAAGCCACTGAGCAAAGCTGAATATCGGACAGTTGATGTTAATGAGTTGAAGAAGAATCTCGACGCAATCGAAATTTTTACTAATACCCCATCAGCTTTACGGACTTTTTAGCTCAGCTGCGGTTATCGAAAGAGCAATACATTCTTGCGATAAGAAACAATTTGAAGAAGTCATCGCTTTTTCTCAAGAGGAAGTTTGTAAACATGATGCTAAATGTCTACAATCCGATAATCTTGGGAATGCACAGGGCGAAAATGGACATTCAATTTATTCTGGATGCATACGAGTATGCTTGTGTTGGATATGTAATTAATTATATCAACAAATCGAACCGCGGCGTTTCAAAACTTTAGCGTGAAGCAATGGACGAAATATCGAGGGGCAATTTTACTCTAAAACAGAAATTGCAGCATTTGGGTAACCGCTTCATTTCCGATTCGGAAATATCTGCTCAAGAAGCAGCCTATAGTATTTTGGGTATAAGTATGTCAAAGAACAGTAACGCGGATGTATATAACAATACATTAAGACCTGAACATCGCGTTCGAATGGTCAAATCCAGACGGGAACTACAGGATATGGCCAGCGAATCGACCGATATATTTATCCCAAACTTGATCGACCACTATAGAGAGCGCCCAGATTCCCTTGAGAATTTGTGCCTTGCGGATTTTGCCGCTAAATCCAAATCACTTCGTTTGAGGGATGGCAGTGACTATATTAGGAAACGTATCCAGCCTCACGTTATCCGTTACAGGAGGTTTTGTATCAACGATGATACCTCAGAATTCTAGAGAGAACATATGATGTTATTTGCGCCCTGGTGGAACGAGGAGCAGGATATAATTTCCAAAGATTTTGGAGCAGCTTTCGAAGAAAACCTTGAGCTCATTGAAGCGAACAGGAAAAGGTACGAGGCGTTTCACAATCTGAATTTGCTGAATGAGATAGTGGCTGTGATACATGAAGATCAGCACCCGACACAGCGAAATATGAACTTAGATGATGAGTTCGCTGTGTTTGCTGTACCCAAGGTTAGTCCTGACCATAAGGTCTTGTCTTAACCCCGCGGATGAGGTCAGAGCCATTAAGACTCCTGCTTTGATTTCACAGGAGGATTTATTGGCTGGTATCCGAAGCCTAAATCTGAAGCAAAGAATATATGGTGGTATTTCCGTACTGGTATTTGGTGATTTGAAACAATTACCTCCAGTAGGCGATCGTTGGGTGTTTGCTACTAACCCTTGTGGGATCGGTTCTGCTATTTTGAGCTTACAGAAGTAATGCGGCAAAGAAATGACCTCGCGTTTGCTGTCATTGAGGACTGCAAACTGAGGAAGATGTTCAATTGGTCAGGCAGCGCATCGTTTCGTCATCTGGAGATATACCATCGGAAGCCATCCACCTATTTTGGTCGAATGCTGAGGCAGATGAATTCAATTCCCAAAGGCTTAGGGAATTGCCGTCCAGTGAATTCACTGCGGAAGCTAAAGACAAAATTAAGGGACCAGTTTCAGAGAGAAATAGAAATAATATTCTAAGATCCCCTCAAGGATTTAAAACCTCTGAAACCCAAGGGCTTCCAGCAAAATTAACGCTTAAGACCGGCGCAAAGTATATGATTACTGCCAACATCAATACATCTGATGGCTTGGTAAATGGTGCCACTGGAAAACTGGTGGATATTGACTTCGGAACTACCAGTGAAAATATTCTGGTTCCAGTGAGGTTGTGGCTTTTGTTTGAAGACGATACGGTTGGATTGATAGCAAGATCCAAGCGTCGTCATTCACGCGAACCAACATGGACTTGTGTTGAAAAAATTGCGAAAGTATTTCAGTACCCATGGGGAAAATATTGCAGTATGTTCTGTTTGAGTTCAAGGATGTTCACTATTTGGTGCTTTACAGAAATGGTTCTTTTACAAAGCAATCTCTGAAAGCTGAAATAGGCAAACTATTCGAAGAATTCGGCATGAGCAAAGCGGTAATACTGGGTGACTTCAATATAGATATCCATGATATCGCGACAAATGAGCTTGTTAGTACGTTCCTCCGTAGCAGAAATTTTGAAAGTGTTCTACCTTCTGGATGCGCAACTACGACTGCATCAAGTCAGATTGAGTGGGTCTTTAGCAATCTTGGAAATTCTGTTACAGAAAAGACATATGAGTTTTTTCAGCTTTCATGATGCCGTAGTGGCATTTATTGAGCCGTGATTTCTTCTTGTGATTGTTCCATATTTTATTTTTTTCATTTTTTATTTATTAGTCTATAAATTATTTGTTTATTTATTTATTTACTTTTGTATGTATCTATTTATTTATATTTATTTATTTATTTTAAATTTTGAATCAATAAATTGCAATTTCAAATTTACCAAATATATCTACATTTATTATTTACAGTATTATGGAATCTAAAAGAAATATTTATTTTCAACGTCCAACTCTCACCTCCCCGCGGTAGGTCCTGGGGATTTTAGAAACTATCTAAAATTGCTAACGAGAGAAGGGGCTATATAGGTTAAGGATAGGGTATCATACGATCCGTTCCAGGCGGATTGTAACATTTTTTCTGGTTTTTACACTATTTATTTCCGTAAGCCCTATTGCACACACACCGATTTTGGACGGCCGATTTTATACCGGTCGTCCAAATTCCAATAGTGAACCACATGTGGGAACGGGAGCTGGCACACACGCCGATCGCTGACCGGTGCCGGCAAAATGCCGGTGAGCAGCCGTCTACTGCCACTGTATCGCCGGCAGTATCGGGAAGTAGTGGCGTACGTGATTAAATACACGCTTGCACACGCACCGATTTTTTGCCGACCATTCCAGTCGACTGCTCTCGCTTTATTCAGTGTGTGAAATTGTAGGTACATACTACGTGTAAAACTAGTTTTGGTAGTGGTAGTGCAACCGGTAAAAATCCGGTGAGTGTGCTAGCACCCTGCTACCGGTAAAATGTCGGCCGATTTTATACTGGCCGTCCAAAATCGGTGTATGTGCAATTAGCCTAAGGATCTTTTTTGTTCCCTTGTTCAAGTCGTTCTATATTCAACATCTGTCTTTAATAATTTTCAACATTTTTACACCGCAGTAATAGAATGAAGTGCAATTCTATTTTCTGTATACCATGATAACATCTTGTTGAAAGCAGCTAGTATTGCAGATCTTCTACCGCAAGTATTCAATCGATTCTACTACAAAAAAAATTAAAAAGAAAGAAAAAAAATATCAAGATGACATTGATGAAGATGAAAGCTGGTATAAATAGCTTCGAAGTAAATAACAGTTATGCGATTTGAAATAATTTATAGATAGACCCAATAAAGTATGTATATAAATAATCAGCACCACAAGCTGAGTCGATTTAACCATGTCCGTCTTCTGTCACCGGGTTTTGGGATTTAAATGTTGACCAATATTGTTGAAATTTTGTACACGAGGTCCTTGGAAAAGGGGGCTTAATAACACGCAAACTTTTCAAAATATTCAGTATTTTAACATGGGACCTGATAAAATGTTCTTAAGCAAATATGTCGATATTCACTGGGTCTATAAATCCTCCATACCATATGTATAGCCACGCCCACTTTTTAGGGGAGTTTTAATCAAAAAACTGTTTTTCGACAGTTTCATTATAAAATTACCGCTTCTTAGGAATAAAATACAGTATACATATGTTGAAAAATGTCCATAACCCGTCCACTATCACGCCCACTTTTTCATAAAATTTATGTTTTGGAGTAATTTTATAAGACATTTGAAAAAAAAATTGAAGCAAATATATTGGTGGAAGGATGATATATATGGTGGAAGAATGATATATGTAGTACATACATACATATATAGGACATGGATAGGATATCACACGATATTGTAGCATTTTCATATGTTTCGTTTTCATTTTATTGCAACACAAAGTTGTTTCAGTATTTATGGCGGGACTAGGTAAAATAATTAGTATGCCTTTGGAGCTTTTCCGGTCAACTAGAACCATTTCTCTGCCATTTTCGTTCGGCTGTTAGCCTTTTTTGCCAAAAGTATGGAATGCAGTCTTCCTTTACGTTGTGAATCTAGTCTACGTATGCAATTTAAAGAAAAGAGCCGTTTCGGAGATAAATTACATTTTGTTAAGTTGGCTATAAGTAAAGCACCGTTATTAGCTCTTTCTACCAAAAATGTGGTAGGCTATTTTATAGGACTGTATAGAAGTATGTAATTCAAATATAAAAGGCTATAAGCAAAGTACCCTTATTAAAAATGTTGGCCTATAACGTGGTACGCCATTTTATAGGACTGTATAAAAGTAATTCAAATATGAAATTTTAGCGATATCGTATGAGCCGTTTACGAGAAAAATGACATTTTGTTAAGTTGGCTATAAGCATAGTATCATTATTAACAATTTTGCCCAAAAATGTTGTATGCCACCTTATAGGACTGTACTAAACTAGTTAAGATATGAAATTTAAAGAAAATCGTTAGTGCCGTTTCGAGCAATTTGTCTAAAACCCCTAAATCCTTAAAAAAGTACCGTTATTAACACTTTTGGCCAAAATTTATTAAAGGAATTTTATAGCATTTGTGATTTTTAATTTAATGTGAGAACTTTAATAAAATGGTCTGATCCGTTTTCAAGAAAATCGTCTTTTAGCCAAATTGGGCATAAGTACCGGTTTAACCAATTTTGGCCAAAATATGGTAGGTACCTCATCTTTTGGCATGTGTTTGTACTATTCTCTGTATGGAATTTAAGCGAAATCGTTTGAGCCGTTTTCGCGAGAATCGGATTTTTGGAAAAAAAATTATAAGTAAAGTACTGTTGTTAACAGTTTTGGTAAGAAGTTTTATATGTCATCTGATTGGAATTTGTTAGTTTATATCGAATATGAAATTTAATCAAAATCGTTAAAACCTTTTTTAATAAAATCGTATTATTGCGAAATCGGCCTTAAGGAAAGTACCGTTTATAATAGGGCTAAAACAAAAATTCACTCTAGGGATTGTCGCAAAGACCCTAGATATGAAGTTTGATAAAAATCCGTCCACCCGTTTAGGCTGTGGCCTCGAGCACAGACAGACAGACGGCATCGGCAGACCCACTTTACTCGACTCCTCTATAATTGTACTGTAACACGTGATCTCGACAAAGAATTCAATTGACGCGTTGACAAGAGTAACTATGAAGTGGAAGCGACGGTGAAGGTGCGCAAGGGTATGAACAATACCCAAAAGTTTCCTTGCTTTCCCGAAATCACCTGCGAGGATGGAGCATAAATTACATTAGCTTGCACGCTCATGAGACGTGTCTTCCACTTATTGCATGTGACTGCTACTTGGTTCTTGCCTATACCGCAGAAGAGAAGAGTCTGAGTCTTCTCGTATACAAAATGAAAGTTACATTAGGTGTTCATTATTTTAATTTTTGTTTGTTTTTGAAGGAGGTGAAGGAGGTCGGAATGGGGTGTATATGATATTGCTGCAACTACTTCCTTGCTTCCTTCCAGTGATATGTATTTTTAATCTACGTCAAAGTGACAAATTGGGGTTGTTTAGCTCCATCTCCATCTCCCTCTTCGAGTGAATGTATTATATATTGTGATGGGTAGTGGCAGTGGCAGCATCAACAACAACAGCGGTAGGGTGTGTACTCTGTTTGAAGGGTAGAAAGTATTTTCGTGAATTATTTTCTATGAATTTCTTTAAAGCTCTCAGGCTGCAAGATAAAAATGCTATTTTTGTTAAATTTTCTCTTACACACATACGTCCTTAAGGTTTTTTTTTCTGCTGCGGAAAATAGGCGAAGGCATTCCGCTCGAACACATAAAAAGTTTAATGTAATGCCATTGCTTGTAATCCTTATTCCATTGGGTGTTGCAGAAAATAGGAGAAGGCATTCCGCTCGAGCACAAAAAAAAAGTTTAATGTAATGCAATTGCTTGTAATCCTAATGCCATTGTGTGTTGCGATTGACGGGATTTGACGGCCATTTTGTTTTGTTTATGTGTTAATTTCCTAAATAGCTTATAACTTAAGAAAAATGTGGTATTGTTAAGATAACAATAAAATTTTGACATTTCGATTATGGAGAAGCTCGGAAAAGTAGGTCTGTCTATCGGTCTACCGCGGCATGCATGCCGGTCCGTGTACATATGTATATGGATGTAAATGCGTCTATGTGGGTGCAATATGGATCTTCTGGTGGAACACAGCCAATGTCTTAGTTTCTATTCTGAGGTTTTAATATGGCCCATCATAGAAAAACACTTAATGCTATGGTGTTACGTCTCTTAAAAATAGAAATAAGCGCCAAAACTGCAGCCTAAACGGCTGATTATACTCAATATTAAGGGTATATTAAGTTTGATATACAGTTTGTAACATAGAGAAATATTAAAGATAGACCCAACAAATTGTATCTATATATAAATGATCAGCATCACTAGCTGAGTCGATTAAGCCATGTCCGTCCGTCTGTCTGTTTTTGGGCCTTAAATTTTGAACTAGGTTGATGAAATTTTGTATACGACGTCCTTGTAAAGTAAGCAAAACAAGTGTAAATATTTATTTTATCTGCCTACTGACACGCCCATACGAAAAATGCACTTTTTTCAGTATTTTTATATGAAACTCGAAGAAATATACCTACGCAAATATATGTAGATATTTACTTACTCAAATGTTCAATACATTATATATGGCCACGCCCACTTTTTAGGGGCGTTTTTATCAGAAAACGGAGAACAAAGAAAGTACATGTTGCAAAAATTACAAAATCCGCCCACTGCCACGCCCACTTTTGGAGATAATTCAACTTATGGAGTAAATTTTAAAAAATTAAAAAAAGAAAACTTTTTCAAGCAATTATATAATAGAAGTAGGAGATGGATGTATATAGGCAAGGGCATTTTCATGTGTTTTACTTTAAAAATCATATCTGAGCTTTTTTGAGAAACAATTCGAAACTAAATCGCAAGGTCAAGTTTTCTTTTCTCCTTTTCGTTTGATCTTTTTTTCGAAAATGTTGTACTTATCAGCGGAAGGATTTGAAAATGTTAATACTTGTACTGTTTACTTCTTCAAATACCTCGTATACAAAATTTCATCGACTTAGCTCAAAATTTAAGGTATATAAACTGGTGACAGGCAGACGGACATGGCTTAATGGCCTGGGCTAGTAATGCTGATCATACATATGTATGTCTGTACATACGAGTTGAGTTTTCTCAAAAACTGGGCGTGGTAGTGTCTTTGAGTAACTCGAAAGCCACTGTCTCTTTATGATTCATCTGAAACTCTATGTTTTTTCGAAACATATCGCTCAATGGTTTGGCTACCATGGCATAGTTCTCGATAAATCGTCGAAAATAGGAAGTGAAACCCAGAAATCTCTGTAACGTCTTTTTATCTTGCGGCATTGGAAATTCCCTGACTGCTCTTGTTTTTTCTTCTGATGACATTATTGTCCCGTTTTCTATCGTGTACCCCAAAAAATCAATCCTTCTCTTTAGAAATTGACTCTTCGCCCAGTTAATTTTGAGGCCGTTGTCACTGGCTATTTTTAGAACTTTCTTCAGCTTTACGATTGCTTCTTCCTCATCTTTGGCTGGAATTATCACGTCATCTACATATACTCTTAAAGTATCATCATTTGTTAATTCCCGGAAAACGACAGATATAAATCTCGTAAAGTTCGCTGGCGAGTTACAAATTCCAAAGGGGACCTTCAAAAATTCATATTGGCCATTATGAGTTATAAACGATGTATATCTTCGAGAACTTTCCTCTACTGGCACGTGAAAAAAACCATTGATCAAGTCGAGTGTCGTGAAAACTTGACCTACTTGCAGGTAATCCAATATGTCATCCATTAGCGGCATCGGAAAGTGGTCCTTCATTATCTGGGTGTTTATTCGTCTAAAATCACAACACATTCTCTTTGTCCCATTCTTCTTTGTGACTAAAACTACCGGGGATGTAAATTCCGACGTGCTAGGCTGAATAATCCCTTCTTGCAGCCACGTCTTCACCTGTTCATCGACGAACTCCTTATCCGTTGGTGACATTCTTCTTGGCCGCTCGTACACCGGTGTTTCATCTTTCAATACGATCTTCATCTCTATTGGCGAGGTAGCATTGTCCTTTGGTTGGTACTCGTTTACTAATGATTGTACGTTGTTTGGTAGCTCAGGTGGCAAGTGACCAATGTCGACTTCAACTGGCATTCTTTCACCAAATCTGTTGACGAAACAACATATGTTGGTGAATTCCGTTGCCAATTCTTTAATTCTGGATTCCGCCTTCTTTTCCCCTTCATAATAGTTGAATCTATTAACTTCTAGCTTCTGTTCAGTAGACGGTTTTGGATACCTTTGACTGATTGGTTCGTCGGTATCTTGCTGCACAACTCGTTGCTGCTGAAAATGAACTCCATTTGCGTCTATAATGACGGTAGCTCTACGTATTAAATCGTTACCGATGACCATCTGGAAAAGCATATCTCTCTCTTGCACGACGTGAAACCTAGCCTCGAGAGTGATTTTATCTATTTTAATGTCCGTGTCGAAAAAACCTTGCGTGACTACTTCATTACCTCCTAAACAGTTAAGCTTCGTTATGCTGGGTTCGATGTTGGTTTTATTTAACAACATTAAAAGATCATATCTGCATAGAGAAAGATCACAACCTGTGTCTACAAGCGCGGTGACTTCCCTACCCTGTACCCTAATCTCTTTCAACATGTCTGACCTACGCACCCCTAAGTTTGCCCTGAAGTTCTTTTTTGTTTCCGGTGACTCTACTTCTTTGGTTAAATTTCCTTTCTTCTTGCATTCGAACGAGCGGTGACCGGTCTCATTGCACTTAAAGCACTTGAAATCTCTGACAGGACATGCATTAGCCAGATGCTTTACATCTCCACATTTGAAGCAATGTCGTTCTTTTTCTTGTCGAGGTGTTATTTGACTTGTTGAAGCCTTGTTGTTTGTGTTTGAGGCGTTCCACCTGTTTGATGACTGGTGTGGTCGGCTTATTTTTTCGTACACTTTGATTTGCTCCTTTAGCTCCGCGATGTTCCTTGCCTGATATAGACACGATTTGTTTTGTTTTGTGTCAGGAACTCCTTCTGTAAAATATTCGATTAAGCTTCCCTAATCGAGATCGATCGGTTTGGTCAACTCCATCAGACTGTATAGGTATTCTCGATGCGTTTCATTAGGTCTCTTCCTACGATTTCTCAACATATGATGAACTTCCGCTGGCGACAGCTTGCATGCAAATTCTTCAATTAATGCTTTCTTTAACGAGTCCCAATTACGTATGCCTGACTGGCTTCCCACAAAAAGCTTTGCTGCTCCCTTTAGTAACTGCTTCGCATACACGAACTTGTGAAGGCTAGTCCAATTAACCGTTACTGCATTATCCTCGAACTCGGTTATCCACTGATTGATGTCGAGTGAATCCGTACCCGTGAATGACGATAGGCAATCTTCGATATCTTTAAGGGTGAAATGCGCTTTCTGAACTACGACCTGTGGGGGTGCATCTTCATATTCGGAATCGCTTTGTTCTTCTTCTATGGGCTGACCTAAATGTTG
The DNA here is from genome assembly GCA_949716465.1 of Chalcosyrphus nemorum. Lineage (NCBI taxonomy): Eukaryota > Metazoa > Arthropoda > Insecta > Diptera > Syrphidae > Chalcosyrphus > Chalcosyrphus nemorum. Next base: position 11,272,856 of record OX454335.1, read on the forward strand.
GAGCGTTGTAGCGTTTCTTTTCGTCCGCTAGTGCTAAGCCCTAATTCCCTAAGTTTGTCTTTTTATTCTTCGTTTGTCAAAATTAATATTTCATTCTTATCCATCTTATCTACCACTTGCTATCCCTTTACAGTATGATTATTTAAATGTAATGTCAAAATCAAAAGGTTAAAATATACTTTGGTTAATAACTATAAAAATATAATGTCAAAATCAAAAGGTTTAAAATATGTGCAGCGGAAACTATTTCAATTTCAAAAGCCAAATCAGTTACGTTAATATAATTCAAAATTAACTTTTAAATTCGTTTCAATATTTTATGTTCTAATTCGATCAGAATTAAATTTTTTTTTGTTATTTTCTTACTTGGTTTCGACCTTTACTAAATTCCAATTAGATCAAGATTCAATTTCAACTTCTTACTTTGTTTCAATCTTTTACAAATTTCAAATTCCAATTAGATCTAAATTTACTTCTTTCAACTTCTGTTCAATCTTTTACAAATTTCAAATTCCAATTAGATCTAAATTTACTTCTTTCAGCTTCTGTTCAATCTTTTACAAATTTCAAATTCCAATTAGATCTAAATTTACTTCTTTCAACTTCTGTTCAATCTTTTACAAATTTCAAATTCCAATTAGATCTAAATTTACTTCTTTCAACTTCTGTTCAATCTTTTACAAATTTCAAATTCCAATTAGATCTAAATTTACTTCTTTCAACTTCTGTTCAATCTTTTACAAATTCTTATTAGACAAAATTATACTTCTTTCAACTTCTTACTTCGTTTAGATCTTACCATGTATTCTTAACTACAATTCTGGCCTCCTTTTTACCGTCGCTGCATCTTTTCTTCTTTAGTAAAATTTCTTCTTCTTGATTTTGTTTTCACCGTGACGTCACTGCATCTTTTCTCCTTTGGGGTTCTCTTCTGAATTCGTCTCCTTTACTACGTTGTTTTTTCTGTGTTCTGCACAAAACTTCTTTTTATTCTTTTGTCTTTTGGATCTCGGTTTGAGCCCCCAAATTATATGTAGGTTTTTACATAAATAAAGAACTAGGCGACACTTTTAGTTGAAACATAAAGTAATTTATTTAACGATGTTAATGATGGTTATAAATAGGATAATTAACAAAACTTGCAATTCACTTATTACTAAATAGGTCTGCTTAGTTCGATTGTTTGATTACGACTGACTACAAATCGAAGGATAGCAAGAGAAGTGTGGATCGGCGTGTGTGTGTGTGTATTTACTACCCTTAATGTAACAGCGTGGTATCGTGGGTCGTCTGTTCTGTCTGGTTCGTTGTCACGTGATCAACATGTACATAATATCTGTGCGTCTGTATCAGTTGTTCTGATTGTAACGGCGTCCTGATCGTGCTGTTGCGTGTCTGTTCGTTCTGTTGTCACGTATTCCCACATTTATTTATTTATTTTATTGTTCCTAAGATGTATATTTTATATAGCTACATAATAGTCCCTATAAGTTTTGTCAAGTTTCATGAAAAGAGTGCATTTTTCGAAAAGTGGGCGGATTGTGAAAATTTTTAAACTTGTTCTGTCCTGATATACAAAGATTTCGTATACCAAATTTGTTCTAGCTCAAAATAAAGGCCCAAAAACTGGTGGCAGACAGACGGACGGACATGGCTCAATCATTTATATACATACTTTATTGGGTGTATCTGCAACAAACTATGTTGTTAATGTTATATCGTCGACTGAGAATTTAGTTGTCGTATGTGAAAAGTACCAATTGTTGGCAAATTGAATTTGAAGTTTGACTTACAATATCTTTTTTCCTAGCGGACCAATTTTTATGAAATGTTCAGAGGATATTCGAAATATTTCACTTAATTACTTTTTTATTTACATTATGCTTTATCTGGAGAAGATAAGAAGTTACTGAGCTTTAAAAAAACGTATGTAGAATCATTTTGTCGTATGTAAGCACTTCCGAATTTTTAAATACTTACATACGACAAAAACTATTACATGCGACAATATACTACTCATTCGTAGGTTAATTTTGTTGTTTGTAAGTACGAAGATGAAAATAAAAATTAATCTCTTCCGCCTGTTAGAGTAATACAATAATGCTTTTAAGTTTTATTTATTATATGTTTATGAAAACAAAAAGCTCAGTTAGACTTGTTCACAAGAAATATTATATACATACATAACATTCACATAAATAAACGAAATTTATTAGTAAAAAACAAAGAAAAATATAACGTATTTATTTCAAAGTACAAGTAGTGCATAAATAAATTGGACAATTTAAAAAACGAAGAAAAATATACGTATTTATTTCAAGGTGCGTATAATAAAAACATAAAATCAGTTATTTTAATTGAAATATGGAAAATTATCATTAAAAGATACAAATATTATTTGTACAAAATTTTTGCAACATAGGCAAGTATAATAAAAATAAAAAATCAGTCACTTTCAATTAAGATATAAATTTAGGTATATAAGAAGAAACAAAGAGGAAAGGAGCTGCTATATCAATCTTAGCACTACAGCACTCAGCACCTACTTCTCTGGAAGTTATCTCCTTACCCTTAGCGTTTACGTACGACTGGCCACTTTCTCGTAATCGTTTTCTTACGTTTTTTTTATTTCCACAATTCCGGCGTACGTTTATTATTTCTAGTTGGTGTAACTATTTCACTCGCATCTAAATAATAAAAAAATACTGTGATAAATAGAAAATACATAAACCATTTAATAAACAATAATATTACAAGAACTGCAACAAGACGGTAATTCACGTTCATTTGTGTATTGAATAGATGGCACTGATGACACAGAAGGCGTTAAGTTATTACTAAAATCGGTATAAAATTATCAAATCCCAGTTGGGCGATATGATGGATGAACAGTTTCGTCATACGATAAAAACTCTAAATTTCATCCTTTATGCTGTAAACATAATTAAAAAGATGTTGCAAGAAACTTTAATTCCTATCCTTGTGAAATAGTCATATCCCAATAATTCCTGTGACAAATGGTGGTGGTGATGCACGAGAATTTTCCATTGCGCCTTATTTATTGAAACGATGCGTTATGCTTAGTAACCGTTATATATACATATATATGGGGATGTCTTGATACACATAGATGTTTTTCCTATAGCGCCACGTATGTACATATGTGAAATTAATCCTTCCTGTATATCATACCAAATATTTATTATTGGCTCAGATAATCTACTGCACACTTTAAAACAATTTTTAAAGTACATATTATGATGTAAATATTATATTAAAAATTATTTTTAGCTTACATGAAAAATAACGATCGTAACACCATGAAAGTATCACTACGAATGATGCTTTTTTTTAAATTCACACAGCACTATCTATACGCATACGACATTTAGTCACGAAAATTTAAGTGTTTAATTGTCGTATGCAGTATGTATGTTTATTTTACATACAACAGTTAAATTCTTACTCAAAAAAATGCAGTTTTTGTATGAAAATTTGTCGTATGTAAAAAAAACTCGTTGCGTACGACAAATAAACACTAAAACCGTTACCTTAAGCCCACATACGACAAAATAACACGGTATATCTTGGAAACTATTAACGCTAGGCAGAAACTGATGGCACCAATAGAAAGATCTCCTCGAAAAATATAATAATGCATTAAAATCAGAAAACGCTAAAATTTGACATACGACAACTAAATTCTCAGTCGACGATATGTTAATATACCCTTAGGATAGGGTATAAAAAAAGCACACTTCAATGAAATCTCTGTTTAAGATTCATGTTGGTATTTTGAAGCAAGTCAAAGAATCTTAGACTTACATATTAAAGCCACCATGGATAGCACCTTACTGTCCAAGTCACAACACGCCTACCAAAAAGGTAAATCTGTTGAAACGGCCCTGCACAACTCTATGGAAAAATCCCTCTCAATCAAAGAATTCGCACTAGTGTCTTTTCTAGATATAGAGGGAGCTTTTAACAACGTTGAGACTGACTCGATTATTGAGGCACAACGAAGGCTTAACATCTGCGAATCGATCTGCTGCTTTGTACAACACATGCTTAAAAGCAGGGTGATCACTGCAACCTTCGGAAGTAGCACTGTCAAGAGACGTGCACACCGAGGTACCCCCAAGTGGGAGTATTGTCTCCACTACTGTGAAACCTAGTGCTCAACGAAACACTCCTACAAATAGAAAACACCGGATGCAAAGTTATCGCCTACGCAGACGACGTCGCTATTCTTATAACCGGCAAATACCCGCAGACACTGACCGATGTCATGCAGTCGGGCCATAACAAACTAGTAAGCTGGACCGAAAGCTGTGGCCTTTCAGTCAATCTGACAAAGACCGAGCTAGTCCTGTTCACTACAAAACACAAACTCTCCGGCTTTAATTTCCCAAAGCTAAGAGGCACCCCCATCAAATAGTGCAAAATACCTGGGCCTGACCGCAAGCTCCTTTGGAGAGATAACATAGCCGAACGTACTAAAAAATCTCTAGCTGCCCTATATATTTGCAGAAAGGCAGTAGGCCCCACTTGGGGCCTGCAACCAAAAATTATGCACTGGTTGTACACATCGGTAATAAAACCAATACTCATGTATGGAGGTCTGGTGGCCTGCCCTGGAGAAGACCTCCAACCTAATCATAATGGAAAAAGCTCAACGAGTTGCTTATCTCAGTATTACTGGTGCACTGAGAACCTCTCCCACCGCAGCGCTCCAAACCATGCTCCACCTACTTCTAACTGACATCGTCAAAAACCAACTGGCTGCCTGCTCAGCAATAAGACTGAGAAGTTCCAAGCAATGGAAGGAACAACACACAAGGAAGGAAGATGCACCGCCATCTTCCAAAGGTCACCGACCACTTGCACACTGAGCACAACTTCAACATGGGCTACAAATGCTTAATACCCGACAGAACAGAACGGACACAACGGGAGGTCCTTCACCATGAATCGCTGACAATCTTCACGGACGGCTCCAAAACCGAAGAAAAAGTCGGTGCTAGCATCAAATCCCTCGGATCCAGCACAACGAGATCCAAAGCAGTGAAGGACTGCCGCGTATCTCTGAACGAGATAGTTGGACAGTAAAACCTCACCCTTTGCTTGCTACCGGGTCACTGTAATATACCAGGGAATTGCGAAGCTGACGAACTGGCCCGACGAGGCTCCTCAGGTCTAAACAGCATAAACGTCACCGACATCGAGGCGCCAAAGCCCTATGCTAAATACCTTCTCCATGACGACACGGTGAGAGAAGACTGGGCATCCTCTACAATGACTTCTGTAGAAGTTGTAGAGATGAAGAAGAAGAAGAGGAGACCATAGGTTTAGATACGTTTTTTTTTCAAAAAGTTTTTATTTATATGAATCAAGAAAACTTAAATGCTAGACAAAAACGTTTTAAACTAGCTTAAATAACTTAACTATCTTATAATAACTTACTGGCTCTATGCGAGCGCTCTAAGCTAAACTTAATGCTTATCCTATGTCTTTCGACCTGTCTGATCATAATAGAGGAATGCCTCTGGGGGAACAAAGCCGCTAAATCGAACGCTCTCATGATACATTATATTGGGGTAATAAGCCCCGGAGATCAGGTTATTCATCGAGGTCGTTGCTCTTGCAATGTGCCTTCGAGTCATCTTGATTAGGAAATTGTTGGAATAGAATTTTATGTACTGAGACTCTGGTGTTCTGTACAAGTGAAGGCAAGCCCGAAGGCAGGCCCTCTCAAACACCCAAATCCTTTCCATCCTGCTTGCCCCTATGTTGAACCACACAGGACATCCATATGCGATCATGGGCCGAATAAGGGCCATGTAGCAGATTACCTTCACCCTTGCATCGAGTTGGCTGCTATAAAACAGTCTCTTTGTAAGAGCGAAAGCACCTCGGGCTCTGGTTAGAGCAATATCTACATGTTTATTAAAATATAGATATTGGTCTAGCTAAATCCCCAGGTATCTGACTACATTTTGACATGCAAGTGGACGTCCGTGCTCTCCAACAATAGAGAACTTTCGCCAATTCTTCCTGGTATCCCAAGAGGCCCCAGACAACGGCGTTCTGAAAAGAATGGTTTCAGACTTCTGGAAGTTGATCTTCAACTTCCAGTCATCGCAATATTGCTGAATCTTATCGAAGTCACGCTGCAAGAGTGTTGCAATGACGTCAATCTTAGGTCCTGATCTGTACGCGATCAAATCGCCCCCTGTTGCAGACCATTTTTAATTTCGAACGTCCCAGTGGAAGTTACGCTGCCATTTTTCACAACGAACCTTCTACCAGTGAGCATATTAAGCCACATGTACAGTAGTGGTTTGCTTATGCCCAACCTGCTTAACTTGTAAAAGAGCCCTTCCAACCATACGGTATCGAAGGCCTTCTCCAAGTCAACCAAGCAGGCACCCGTACATTGTTTCTTACTTTTGTTTCATTGGATATCCGACACGAGTTTAGACGCGGCATGAATTGTATCATGCCCCGCCTTAAAACCGAATTGGTTATCCGGAACTATTTTATTGTAGAAGAGGAGACTATCAGTCACCTCCTATTCACGGGCCCCGCGCTTGCCAACATTAGAAACTAAACAATGCCTATACGGCTAATATAGGCTCCTTCATAATAAGGAGTAAATGGTTCCCTGAGTAAGAGGGTGACCCACCCACCCTTACACATCGGCAGCACAATGGACAAAATACTGGTCTTGGTGCATCCTCATCGAGGGCCGGTTCCAACCAACCATGCTCAAAATCGAGAGTTGCTCCCCTTAAAGCAACATCTATAGCCCGACTGGAGTTACAAGGTGCTGTTCTCATAGTTGAATTAGTATCAAGGCTGCTGCAAGTGTTGACGTGCAAGATTAAGAAGGTGTGTTATTACACTGATTCTATCACCGTACTAGCATGGATAAGATCACCATCCTACACATGGGAGACTTATGTTGCAAATAAAGTTGCGAAGATCCAAGCAAACACGGATATTCAACAATGGAGCTATATAAAGGGGAGCGGTAATCCTGCTGATATGGTGTCCAGAAGAGTAGACCTTCACACGCTTCTTAAAACACCACTCTGGTTGAATGGCCCAAACTTTCTCACAGAGGATGACAAATTATGGGAGGCCATGCAGTATGTTGTTCCAGAAGACATTCCAGAACGGCGTAAAACCAGGTCCGTGTTAATTGTAGAAAGCATAAGTCACTTAGAAATGGAGGCCGGCTAACAGTGGAAGTACTTAAATATTCAAAGGCGTGCATTTTCAGATGACTACAGTTCCCTGCAGAGAGGTGCAGATGTGCCTCAATAATAAGAGTCGGCGGCAGATTGAAAAATGCATCAATTTTGGATGATGCCAAACACCAAGTGCTATTACCGAAAAATAATGCTATAACCAAATTGCTTTTAATCTATTTGCATCAAATGCATATGCAAGCAGCGCCTAGGACTCTCATCCCAATTTCAAGACAAAAATATTGGATCTTATGTGTTGGCAGGATGTCTCGGCAAATAGTTTCCCATTGCATAAAGTGTTTTCGATCAAATCAAAGGTCTATAGAACAGATGATGGGTAATTTACCGAAGGAAAAGTTACACCCTCGCGTCCGTTTTATTATTGTGGAGTCGATTTTTGTGGCCCGGTAAAACCTCACTACAAAATTCGAGGTAAGGGTACTACTAAATCATATTTAGCTGTCTTCGTGTGTTTCTGTACAAAAGCGGTTCACATGGAGGTAGTTGGAGATCTGTTTACAGAGTATTTATCGGCGCTTTAAAAAGATTTATTGGCAGAAGAGGCTTATGCCATATTATATTTTGTGACAATGCTACCAACTTTTTAAGCGCAAACTTTTTAAGCGAAATGCATTTGAATCCGATAACACCCAGTCGGTTATCAATTCAACATATTTGGAAAATGACATAAACTGGAAGTATATTCCGCCTCGTTCCCCTCATTTTGGAGGTCTTTGGGAGGCTGCTGTAAAATCCGCTAAGACTCTCCTAATTCCCCATCTCCGGGAGGTATCGCTGACGTACGAGGAATTGCTGACAGCGGTTATACAAATCGAAGCAATTTTAAACTTGCGTCCGCTCACACCTATGACGGCGGTAGGGATGCCAGATTTCAAAAAATACTCTGCGGGACACTTTCCACACTCACATTGAAACATCAAGTTTTTAGGCTTTGGGACCTACAGTTTTATGCCGTATCCGAAGGGCAGAGGGGTTTTGAGAAGCTTTCTCATGACAGTAATACCCTTGAATATTTGTCAGACACTCGGAAGAGGTAGGGTCTTGAAAAAACTTTTGATGGTATTTTTCTGCCTGACTGTCAGTAAGAATGCTAATATTTTTAATAGATAGTACGCTACGCTTTAGCCAAGACAGTGCTTCTTTTCTTGCTGTTTAAACTAGAATTATCTCTAAGAATAATAAAATCAATGTGTATTCTTTTTTGTTAGCCTCACTATACTTTTCCATTTTTCAATCCCATTCTTCTCATACATACTGTAAACCCCACTGGTTTTCTTTCCCACGATTTCCATTCCCACACTGTATTCTGCTGAATTGTCAATTTCGGCATTAGAATTTTCTTTTCCCACCATATACTCCGCTTACGTCTGGGTTTTTGGCACCTGTGATATCAAATGCAGGATTGGGTCTCAATGCCCAGACGTAATAAAATACTTGTATTAATGTACTTCTATATTTATCAATTAGTATTTAAGGCACTGTAATTTTTGAATAAACTGCACTTGAAAACGAAAAGTCGTTGCCGTTGTTTAATTAGATCAAAAGAGATCTAACATTTTTGGTGACCCCGACGTGATCTGCTTCCCCCCACCAGCGGTAAAGGGCAAATCACATTTGACACAAGCGTGACCAGGGCTTCAAACACTGGTACTAACAAATACTCGTACAGAGGTAGTATAAGCGTTACCAAGGCTTCAGACATTGGTACACCTTGTTCTCTGGAAGACTTAGTCCAGAATAAAACACGCGTTACCAGGGCTACAACACTGGTACTAGCATAAGAAGGACACTAGTTTCGTCATCCACATAGACCGGTATACTCATCATGGACGAGTTGGAAGTGTTCCGCATCATTGCTAGGCAAAAGGCACTAGCAGAAGACATTCAAAAGTTACAAATCAACATCGGAAAGGATGGTTCCGCCAGGAAAACTGCTGAGTACAGGGACAAAAGGTTAAAATCAGTTGAAACCTTATGGCTGGAGTTCGCTGAGAACCACAGTCAAGTCAAAGACTTCGTAAAGCAAGATACACCATACATCCACGGCAATACCTATATGAAGGTAAAGCAGATGTATGAGGAGATAAAGAAGCTCTTGAATCTGATTAGAGATGACGGAGATACCAACATCAGTGGGAACCATCAACAACCAACTGGGTCCGCGGATGCAGAAGCCAAGCCGGGGTATAAGCCAGTTCCACCTTCTCAATCGACTCAGTCAACAGAGGTGGTCAAAATTCTTCGACGGCAGAAATCAACCGTAAACGCACTGCAAAGGTTGTTTCTCAATATTGATGAAACCCCAATGACAACTTGGAGCTCTACATATTGTCACCTTAAAATCAATAGCTTGAATAAGTATTGGGGACAAATGGAAGAGATGCACCAATTGGTCGCAGAATTGGTGGAAGACCCGCTTTCAGAAGGGTATCAAATGGAAGAATACCTGAAGTTGGAGGAAGATGTAAACAAATATTTAATTACATTGACAACAACTATGGAACAGTTGACGACACAACCAATTACATCTCCAGCTGCTCCATCAACTTCTTTGCCGAGCGCAACATTAAACTTGCCGAAAATAACCTTACCGAAATTCGATGGTGATTACCTTAAATGGAGGCAGTATAGCGATTTGTTTACGGAACTTGTACACAATCAGCAAATTGCGAACTGCCAAAAGTTGTTCTACCTGAAGACAACTCTCACGGGCGAAGCTGAGAAACTAATACGTCACTTTATTACTTCCGATGCAAATTACATGGCTGCATGGAAGGTTGTAACCGAGCGGTATGAAAATACCCGGCTCTTAGTGACGGCTTTAGTCAACAAACTGCTGACACAGCCCACCATTCAACACGAAGGTTCAAGTCAGATCAAGGCATTACATGACACAACACAAGAATGCCTCTTGAGCTTGCAAAACCTTGACATCAACACTACAAACTGGGATCCACTTCTGATGAATATCCTGCTAAAAAAGCTGGATAGAAACACGCTAACTATTTGGGAACAATCTCTCAAGCAACCGAAAGCATTACCCAGCTTGTCTGACTTCCTTGCATTTTTGGAAACAAGATTCCAGTCATTGGAGGCACTGGGTACTAAAAAATCAAGTTCAGACGATGCAAAGCGATCACCAAGGGTATTCCTTGCAATGGCAAAAGAAGGGAACAGATGCCCGAATTTTATACAGCTGTCCCCAAAGGAAAGATTTAATCAAGTAAAAATGCTCTACATGTGCATTAATTACCTGCGATTCGGTCATCAGACCTCAAATTGTACTTCTGGGCATTGCACTAAATGCACTAAATTTCACCATACCCTGCTTCACATCCAAGCACCGGAGTTCCAAACTACAGCTCAAAGTCCAAAGATTGACAATAGAACCAGCCTGTCAGCAGTCAATCCAGACAAAGCGGCTTCTAACTATGTACTTTTAGGAACAGCTATTGTCAACGTTCTAAACAAAACTAACAGCCCTATAAAAGCACGGGCACTGTTAGACTCAGGCTCACAGATGAGTTTTATAACTTGGAAATTAGCCAACAAATTGAAGCTCATGCCGAAAGAAGAACTACTGGAGGTTTCCGGAATTGGAAACAACAGTCTTAAAATCAGCAAGAAGGTAAATTTGTGCCTTCAATCACGAGTTACTGGATTTAGCACGAATTTGGAAGTATACGTTCTTGACACTATAACTTCACGCCAACCCAGTCAATTCATCAACATTAGCAATTGGAATTTACCGAAGAATATCCAACTTGCCGACAACGCATTCAACCAACCTTAGGAAATCGACCTGTTAATTGGAGCAGAATTATTCCCCGAGCTAATTTCAATTGGACAAATAAAAGTTCAGAGGGACTTACCATCACTTCAAAACACACTACTTGGATGGGTTGTGATGGGAAAGACTACACTTCAAAAGCAGCCTTCAACATTGGTTTGTGGCATCATCACGAAACCAGGTACTCTGGAGAAGATAGTTGAAAGATTCTGGGCAATAGAGGAAGCACCATCTAGCCAAACCTCGAAACAAATGCAATTAACTCCACAAGAACGAAGATGTGAAGAGATCTTCATTAACACCACAAATAGAACATCGAACGGTCGCTACATAATAAAATTACCTTTCGCTAACAATCCAGCTAGCTTGGGAGAATCGAAGGAACTTGCCATGAGACGATTTCTGAGCCTGGAAAGAAAACTTTATAAGAATCCAGAACTACGGCAGCAATATATTCAATGCATGGAAGAATATATTAAACTCAACCATATGACAGAGATGAACGACAAGGCAGAGTCAGTTAGCAAGCCGCATTATTTTTTGCCTCACCATTGAGTCTTGCGACCAGAGAGCAGTTCAACCAAACTACGGGTGGTTTTTGATGGATAAGCCAAAACATCAACCAACATATCACTTAACGACGTATTGCATGCTGGGCCATCATTACAAAACGATTTATTTTCAATTTTACTGCGCTTCAGAGTTCATGCTTACGTATTCACAGCCGTCATCTCTAAAATGTACGAAAGTAAAAAATTCCAGCTCATCATGTGGAGAGAGTCCCGCACAGGGTTCGGACTTCAATAATAAAATTTAGCAGTAGATTCTTACAAAAAGTGTAGCAGATTCATATTTTCTGCAGCAGATTTGTTTTTGTTGCAAAAAATACAATAGTAATGGGGTTTACATTTATACACATATATTTTTTACGATAAAATAAGGTTAAAACAATTTTAATTTGCATAGTTTAAAGTAAATTAAATCACAAATCTTTGTACGAAAATAATTTTTTGTAAAATTTTTAATAACTGATTTATTTTCAGTTAAATTCAATTGTTTTCCATCAATAAATTTATGTTTTTCTAGATTGTGTTACGTTTTTCATCTAGAAAACATAAAATTTTCAATGGTTTTCACATTTTAAAAATCGCAGTAGATTGCAAGTAAAGCGCAGTGGCGCAGCAGATTTTTAATATTTTTCAAAATCGCAGTAGATCTACTGCAATTGCAGTAAAGTCCGAACACTGTCCCGCACTCAACCGGTTAAGGTATATCAACTGAATACCGTAACTTATGGAACAAAATCGGCACCATACTTAGCGATCAGGTGTCTTCAAGATTTGGCTCTAACTACAAAGAGTCAATATTCGTTAGGAGCTTCCATAATCAAACGCGATATCTACATGGATGACGTTTTAACGGGATGTGATGACTTGCAAGAAGCGTGTCAGATGAAGACAGAACTAATCCAGCTACTAAAACAAGGTCAGTTTCCTTTACGAAAATGGTGTGCTAATACACCAACATTGCTAAAAGGAATTTCTAAGGAGGACTGTGAGACAGAAACGATACTGCACGACCAATCCGAAGGGTCGGTTAAGACCCTTGGGCTAACCTGGCTTCCATCGTCAGATCAATTCATCATCAAAACTCACTGGAAAGAGGTCTCAAAAGTCACCAAGCGTTCAATTCTTGCAGATACCGCTCACATCTTTGATCCGCTGGGATTTCTGAGCCCAGTAATTATCCTGGCGAAAATCTTTCTTCAGGAATTATGGCGATTTAAACTGGATTGGGATGCTGCAGTTCCAATGGAAACACACACCAAATGGCTGCATTTCAGGACGGAGCTTCAACGCTTAAACACCCTGAAAATACCTCGGCATATACTACTGTCAAAAGCGAGTGATATCCAGCTTCATTGCTTCTCGGATGCATCACAGAGGGCATACGGAGCGGCTATATACATAAGATCATCAAGGCCAAATGGAGAAGTAAAGGTACAACTAGTCTGTTCAAAGTCTAGAGTTGCACCTATAAAACAACAGACAATTCCACGATTGGAGCTATGCGCTGCAAAGCTAATGGTGCAACTAGCCAAAGTGGTCATTGAAAGTCTACCAAGCGAAATCCACAAAGCAACGTTTTGGACTGACTCTCAAATCGTTCTGGCTTGGATAAATACCCAATCACCTCTACAACCCTTTGTAGCTAACCGCATCTCGTTTATACATGAAGAAACTAAAAAGGGACAATGGAGATATATTAATACAGAAATAAATCCAGCGGATCTATTATCTAGAAGAGTATTTCCGGACCAGTTTCTTAAAACCGATTTTTGGTTCAAGGGACCTCCTTTCCTATACCAATCCCAATCTAACTGGCCAGAGCAACCAAATTTAAGAGAAGAAGAGATACCCGAAACTAAAATCATAAAAACAGTCCTAGCAACGCAGAATACAAGCTACCATTTTCTAGAACGAATCAACCATAGAAACTCATTCGCTACTCTGCAGAAAATAACAGCATATGTCATTCGCTTTGTTAGCAACCTAAAGAGAGCCAGAAGTTATAGGCTTATGGATAACGTTTTGTCGGTACAAGAACTTAAAGCAGCAAAAATAACTATAGTAAGGTATTTGCAACGAGAAGCATTTCCTGAAGAGATAAAATCACTCAGAAAGGAAGGACATGTGTCTGAAAAGAGTCGATTGAGTTCTTTGTCACCATTCTTAGGCGATAAAGACCTTATTAGAGTAGGAGGTCGATTAGAAGCTTGGAGTCTACCGTACAACGCCAAACATCAAATGATCATACCAAGCTCACATATTTTCACAAGATTATTAATAACACAACTGCATCACGATAATCTTCATGCAGGCCCGCAAGCTCTACTGGCGACATCAAGGCAAAATTATTGGATTTTGAGAGGCAAACAGCTTGCTCAAACTGTCGTACACAACTGTATACACTGCTTCAGAGCAAAACCTAGAAGTGTCCAACAATTAATGGGTAACTTACCAGCAGAACGAGTTCAACCATCAAGGCCCTTTATAAATGTTGGAGTAGACTTTCTTGGACCAGTGTACATCCATTACAAAATACGGGGTAAACAACCCACAAAGGCATATGTATCAGTATTCATATGTTTTGCAACAAAGGCCGTGCACCTGGAACTGGTGACAGATCTAACGGCCCAAGCCTTTATTGGAGCACTCAAAAGATTTGTGGTAAGACGTGGATGCCCAGCTAAAATATTTTCGGACAACGCAAATAATTTCATGGGTGTCCGAAATGAACTTAGCGAACTGTACTCCAAACTCTTTGCCGGGGAAGGACAAACGTTCATTAGAAACCACTGTGCCGAACGATCTATCGAATGGAAACCAATACCTCCACGATCCCCGCATTTTGGAGGATTATGGGAAGCCGCTGTAAGATCAGCTAAACGCCATATTAAGCGAGTATTTGCTGGTGCGTCATTAACTCAAGAAGAGTTTACCACAGGACTTGCACAAATAGAAGCAGTCCTAAGTCCTAAGCAGTCAAGACCGTTAACCCCTATGTCAACAGATCCGAATGATCTGGAAGTCCTTACTCCAGGACACTTTCTAACTGGTGCACCATTAACTACTATCGTTGATCCTGATCTCAAGACATCCGACATAACCCACATTGCTCGATGGAATCGGATAACAGCAATACATCGGGAGTTTTGGCGTAGATGGAGCAGAGAATACCTGCAAGAAATTCAGCAACGGTATAAATGGAAGCATGTACAAGAAGATATCCAACCAGGAACACTTGTACTGATAAAGGAAGATAACCTGCCTCCACTAAAGTGGGTATTAGGCAGAGTAATAAAAACAATCCCAGGACAGGATAAGAAGACTAGGGTAGTTGATATAATAAAAACATCAACAGGAGAAATAAGAAGATCCATCTACAAGGTATGTCCATTACCTATGGAAGATCAGGAAACTACGTCAACAAAACACCTACCAACATCCGAAGCTCAACAATCTCCAACCAATAGAAACCCGTCAAAAACACCACTTCGGTCAGAAGAGAGGAAGTTGAAACACACCTTGGTAAGCGCCAATACGGGCATCAACTTGGAGGGTTCATCACAACCAAAGCGAAAAGTTAAAATTCATCCTATATCCTCTATCATGCTCGGCCTAATGATTATTGGCACAGCTTTTGGGCAAGGAATAACTCCAAATCCCGTAGAAGTTGAAAAATTTACTCACAATCCGGGGATGTACTTTGAAGATTTGGGTCAAGTTAACCTAATAACTGACGAATGGAAGCTCTTCGTATACTTCAACATGAGCAACTACTGGAACGAATATCTAGGACTAAAAGAAGGCATTCAGGGGCTAAGGAACAAATGTGACATACTGAAGCGGCACCCGAACAATTTTTGTCAAGCAGTAGTAAAGCAACTAGAACATCAGCTCTTGGAAACAGAAAATCTGAACGAAATCCTTAAACACAGAAACGGAATTGCTATACGTCAAAAGAGATCACCTTTTGATATCATTGGGACAATTGCAAACAAACTCTTTGGTATTCTTGACCAAGATTATGCACAATACATCAAAACACAATTGAAAGAGCTAACAGAAACGAAGAATACCTACTCCAGTTAAACAAAAATCAAACGTCGATAGTAGAATCAACCGTCAATGTGCTCAATAAATCATTGTCATCAATTACGGAACAGTTCAATTTAGTAAACGAACATCTAACAAAGGCCTACTACGATATCCAAGAGCTCCACCTCTCAGCAGTTGAAGCAGAAACATTTAACCACATTGCTATATACATCTCTCAAATACTGGGTAGTTTTCAACGGACTCAATTAGCTATACTCGAAACCATCACTAATACTCATCAAGGAAGAATCAGCTCTCTACTTCTATCGCCAAAACAGCTTCTAAGAGAAATGGACAATATACGTAAGCACCTACCACCAACTGTAACCCTTCCCGGATATGATGAACAGAATTTACCGAAACTATATGAATTACTTCGAGTTAAAACACGAGTAACGACTTCTGCCATCCTATTTCTCGTCCAACTACCACTATTAGGTAGTCAAATGTTCCAGATCTTCAAGCTCATTCCACTACCGGTCCAATACAATGATTCTTTCATATTCATCCAGCCATCAACATCATTTCTTGCAATAAGCCCGTACCGGGATCAATATTTCCCATTGTCTAAAGACAAATACAAGGAATGTTTACAAATCGATGATGAGAAATATCTTTGCAACAGCGGCATCCTATTTTTAACACTCATTCAACGGAACATCAATGCGCAATTCATTTACTTAGCCACGAGAAGCAGTTATCAGAGCGATGCATCTTTAGAACTGTTAAGCCGGGAAAAATATGGATCCAATTACATAATCCAAACCACTGGATATTTGGTTTTAGACAGGAAGAAATGTTTTCAATAGTCTGTGGTCCTACTATCTTGAACACCAAACTGAAGGGTGTGGGACTGCTAAAATTAGCTTCAAATTGTGTCATTAAGCAACCGACAATGACGATTAATGCCCACAACTTTTACCTAACGAAAGCTACTACATCTTTTGTACTGAACCTAAGCCAGTTCTTGACTAATGCTCCAGCAGGACTATCTCATGAACCATCTGAGCCCAACGACTTCCTGATCCGTGGTGATGAAGATTTGGCATCCATCCAAAAGGGGATCGCAGATTTAAAAACTAACCAAATCCTGCCGACTCCAATTACTCATCATGACGTACAGCAATATTTCGTTAGCTACCTATCACTGCTTGCTGCGCTTACGATTATCATCATATTTATCGTCTTCAAAACAAGAATAAAGAAGGAGCAAAACCCAAAACCAGAGGACATTGTATTTGAGCTCCAGGACTTCAAGGTCGGGGAGGATGTTTAAACTAGAATTACCTCAAGAATAATAAAATCAATGTGTATTCTTTTTTGTTAGCCTCACTATACTTTTCTATTTTTCAATCCCATTCTTCTCATACATACTGTAAACCCCACTGGTTTTCTTTCCCACGATTTCCATTCCCACACTGTATTCTGCTGAATTGTCAATTTCGGCATTAGAATTTTCTTTTACCACCATATACACTGCTTACGTCTGGGTTTTTGGCACCTGTGATATCAAATGCAGGATTGAGTCTCAATGCCCAGACGTAATAAAATACTTGTATTAATGTACTTCTATATTTATCAATTAGTATTTAAGGCACTGTAATTTTTGAATAAACTGCACTTGAAAACGAAAAGTCGTTGCCGTTGTTTAATTAGATCAAAAGAGATCAGATCTAACAATTGCCATTAGTTCCGGCTGAAATAAGCTAGAGTGATCAGGGAGGCGGAAGGAGATGCTTAAGTTAAGCACAGAGCAGTAAACACCGCCACCAAATCCATCTGAGGTCTTAGATCCATCAGTGTAGATATGAATCGCTCCGATATCCTCCTGCTCAAGATAAGACCATAGGTCACGAGCCGGGATATCCTATACTAAGAGTATATTAAGTTTGACAAATAGTTTGTAACATAGAGAAATATTGAAGATAGACCAAAACCTGGTAACACACGGACGGACATGGCTTAATCGACTCGGAATATATATCTGAAGTTATTAGTTAATGTTTACATTGCATCCCTAGACGGCAGATCCAATTGACTTAGAAGCCCTTACTGCTGAGCACTTCTTAATTGGAGCACCACTTACAACTTTACCTGAAGCCGTCGTTGTGGATAGCAAACTAAGCAGTCTCAAAAGATTCCGTCAAATACAATACATCCAACAAGCATTTTGGAAAAGATAGTCGTGTGAATATCTGCATCTTCTTCAACAAAGAATGAAATGGACTCACAAATAAACAAATCTGGATCCTGGCGCTATGGTGGTACTTGAGGAAGCAAATATTCCACCAATGGAATGGTAGAAGAGGTTGTAAAGGGTAGTGATGGCTTAATTCGCGTAGCTATGGGTAAGACACAGAATGGCATATTCAAACGCGCCATACACAACTTGTGCCCATTGCCTTTGCCAGAAGCGCCTAAAGCAGATACTGGTCATGAGAACTTGGAAAATAGAAATCGGCGCCCTGAAGATATTCACTAAGCTGGCCGCCGAGAAAAGTCAGCGGTTAGAAGTAAAAAAATTGGAAATTCGCTGCTTTCGGTAGTTCTCATGACATTGTTAATTTTTCCTTCATCAATGGCACAGGCAACAGAAAAAGTCAATATAACTCGACTAGAAAAAGCAGTTGGCATCTACTACGAAGATATTGGAAAAATTCAAACTGTTAACAGCCATTGGAATATCTACGTATACTACAACCTGACAACGTATCTTTTGGATATTTAGAAAAAACCTCAGAAGCTATTAATCGTTTGCAACTTAATGAGCTCAGGCAAAACATCGCTTCATTAACATCGTATCTAATTTTAATGATTTCCAATTTTCAGAAGGTGAAAGAAATCTTATTGGGCGTACTGTTAAATTTAAAGTATGCAAAAATAAATTCCCAAATATTAACACCACATCAACTTGCCGAACAAATTATGTTGATTAGAGCGCATCTTCCAACTACGCTGACATTGCCGAAGGGAACAATAATGGACTTATACAAAATAGCATCAGTGGGAGGGCGAATTTTAGAAGAGGCAGTGGTCTTTGAAATGCGTCTACCACTAGCAAACACTTCAGAGTTCCAATTGTTCAATTTGACGCTAATTCCAATTTTACAGCATCCCAACAATTATTTAATTGAAATAGCTTCACCATTTTTGGCAATTTCACCTACCAGAGATGAATATTTTCCACTGTCCGAATTGGATTTTAGTTCATGCCACATACAACAAGCGCCGTGGCTCAGTGGTTAGTGCGTTGGACTACTGCGCAAGGGGTTCCGAGTTCGAATCCAGGAAAATACCACCAAAGTTTTTTTCACGGCCCCACCTCTTGCGAGCGTCTGACAAACATCCAAGAGTATTTACTGTCATGAGAAAGCTTCTCAAAAACCCCCCTGCCCTTCGGATACGGCATAAAACTGTAGGTCCCTTCTGTACGTACAGAAATGTATACCGCGCACAATACGTACAGTTGTGAGAAGCTAGGCCTTGGCCCTCTATGGGCTGCTTACGGCCTACTATTTATTTATTTTACATACAACAAGCAAGCTACTGCTAGCAGCGGTAAAATAGCCATGCTGAACCGTAGAAATAATGCATTGCACGAATGCAAGCTGCGGCAAATACCAGCTGAAGATTATTGGAAACCGCTAAAAAATCCTAATCAATGGATATTTTCTACAGGATCTCGCATAACAGGTCATCTAATATGCAAGAAGCGTACAGAGAGCCTATCTTTAGAAGGAAACGGTCTACTAGAGTTTAAGGAACTTTGCATGCTGAAATTACCAACATTGTCCATTAAAGCCGAATTGGAATACAACGATACTCTAACCATTAAGAAATCATTCATTCCCAATACCAATTTAGACACCTGGATAATAACAAATTCCACATTAAGGAATGGCACGCCGCCCAATGTTACTCTAGGCATTAACAATTCAGAAGAATTACAAAATCTGTCTGCGAAAATAAATGACATAGAGCACCAAAGCATTAAATTTTCAAAAGTTCCCAACGCCCATGACTATCATCATTACACACTGAACTATTTACAGCTCCCTGGCACGGCTGGAATAATCATCACCTACTGCTATCACCGACGAAGACGCCAGCTGAAGAGATCAGCATCCGTTAATACTACTCCCACACCTTGGCCTCGTAGAAGTTCTGCAGCCAGATTTGAAGTCGAGGAAGATAATTTAGTTTAGAAGTTAAGATTTATTTTAGAGGCTAAGAACCCTCTAAAAGGGGAGTATGTGTAATGTAAAGTAATATACATATAGTATATTATATATAAGTATAAGTTCTTATTTCACTCTAATTCGCACGTAATTCTAGTTTAACTGCACACTTAGCATGCAAGTCAAATTTCACTTGTACACAAGGTACGTCGAGCGTGAGAATCCAAATTGTCTTATAAGTCCACGCACCTCGAATTTCAAGATAACAAGTCTGGCATAGAAAAGTTTGATTCCCACGCTCAGCGATCGCATGTTTTTTGGGTACGTTATGATCACAATAATTTTCTATCATTCTGTTAAATTGTGAGTGTTCGCCAGGTTAGTTAAAAACCCTAAAATAGTAAGAATAAAATTTGTATTTCATAAATTTCCTAGTATTTTTATCGTTCCATTCAAAAATAAAATTGTGTCTTATTTTCATCAAACAGATGGCATCACGAGAAGCTTAGGGTAGGGCTTACTAACGTATATGCTATGTTTTCGGCCGCAGTGGGTCTTTCTCGTTACTTAAAAAAAATTTCAACCGTTAAAGATAGATGCTAAAACTTTCGCTATGAATAAAAATTATTATTATATCAAATAAAAGAGAATTTTGCAAGGCAAAATGTAAGAAATATATTCTTCGGACAAAAATTGTTGAACAAACCAACGTGCCAAACATTTGAAAAATGCTGCCCCCCTCTGGCTAAAAAGCGCTAAAAATATTAAAGAAAATTGGAGATACGTAGAATTTTGTGTAGATTGTGAAATAAATATTAAAATTCCTATATATTGGGCTATCTAGTTACCCGACTATATCTACCCATGTTTTCATGTTATCCCAATAATATTTTCAGGAAGTCATTTTGATGCTACGATTGGCTAAAGTTTCATGTTCCATCCAAATCCGCCAATTAGTTCTCCAGCTACAGATTTTAGAAAAAAGCGCATGAAATTCCGTTTACTCTCTTTCTTACTACTAGCTACTTCATTCGATTTTGATTTTGATATATAGATATACATATATACATAATATGCTGATAATAATAATGTATAATAATGTAATATGTATACTGATGGGAAGGTCCTTAATATTGTTGTTCCTTCAATGTTTTAGTTGATATCGAGCAATTAACTAAACCTCTGTAAATAATGCATATTATTCTAAAAAAAAATGTTGCATTCTACCACAAAAGAGAAAATAATATTGCTATTAAAAACAGATATCTATGTATGTATGTAAATATCCTAAAGAAGATTTGGCCTATATTACACATCAATACCTCGCACAGGTCCAACCCATATATAATAACGCAGCACATAACTAAAAGAAGATTATTTTAGTGATTAATAATGGAGGGGTGTCTGAACCTTTGGGCTAAGATTAGCAGTACTTAACAACAGGGCTATTAATTTACCTTAACGTCTCCTTATCTTTTGGAAAATGATCATATCTCTTCAGCTACTTAACCCAAATACAAGAAGCACCCCATAGCTAGACTGTCTGCCGTCGCCTCGGCTTGCGCTCCTCTTCTATGATTACATCATTCCTCTTGTACCAACATAGCTTTTTCTTTTGTACATTATGTTGTCAGCCGCAAACCCTATTATTTCCAAATCGTCTTTTGCTTTACATTTTGGATGTGGTATGATAAGCATCTGTTAATTTATCAGAAAGGACACACAGTTCCCCTCATCTCTGGGCTTGTTTCTCTATTTACGCTTTTTCATCGGTCGAACAATTTATACCTAATGTTTAAGCAGTAGTTTAATTAAAGTCCTTGGCGGAAATTCATAGTCAAATAAAACCCATTTTAAAAATATTTTAAGCTAAAACCGGTTTTTTGCTATTCATAGTTGTCAAAAAATTAATTTCAAACCTAAAATGCTATTTTAAATTTAAAATGAGCAAAACGTCATTTTAAGGAAATTAAAATAGTTTTTTTCAGCATTTATTATTAAAGAAAGTTAATAAAAATGGTTCCGAAGGATCATGATTTTCAAATTTTCAATTAATAACACAGTCGAAAAGATGAGGAAGAATTTTATTCGAGGTATATGTTCGATAAAACCACTGCTAAATTTTTAATAGATATTCTTGATATGAAAGAACCTCAAAAGAATCGTGTGTTACCAATTCCAATACATATGTATACAAGTGATATTGGCAGTGGTGTTTTCAAAGGCTACTGCGATTGAAGATGCAACGGTAGTTGAATTAGACGCTGAGGGAATGTGCAGTATGGTGTTACTGTCCATAGGGATATTATTATCTTCCAGGTCGTCAGTTATCATAGCTTGGACTAGATGTGTCAATAGCTCGAATGACAACACTATTTCTTTGCTACAAATAGATTTCCAGACCCCCTTTGTTTTCCAAATCATATTTAGCTCATTCCATTTGTTTTCCACCACTTCCAAATGCCGTTCCACAAATTGTATATCCTTTTCCATCGATTCCCAATTCTATCCCTTCCTCTGGTTTTATCGGAACTACGGCTCCGTGAAATAAGGCCGCAATGGAAAAATTAAATTAATCAGTTATTATGAATTCAGATCGCGATCGAAAAATGAAATTAGGCCGCGCGGTATAATTTCGTTTCACAATCATGGCCTATACAAAATCATCCGCGGCCTAATTTCACACGGTCTAAATTCCAACCCCCGGATGTAGATGTACAATGTGACCTCAATAAAAGCAATTAATAGAAATTCGGGCAGTTGCGTTAATTGAGGTTGTTGCAATAACCGATTTTATACCCTAATTAAAGGCTGACTTTGAATTTCCACCAATAACTTAATATTTTAAATCTTGAATACATTTATTATAGCCTATCCTAAGGGTATATTAAGTTGGACACATAGTTTGTAACATAGAGAAATATTGAAGATAGACCACATAAAGTATATATATAAATGATCAGCATCAGTAGCCGAGTCGATTGAGCCATGTCCGTCCGTCCGTATGTCCCCAGTTTTTAGGGCTTAAATTTTGAGCTAGGTTGATGAAATTTTGTATACAAGGTACTTGGAAAAGTAAGCAATACAAGTGTAAACATTTCTAAAATCCGCCCACTGCCACACCCACTTTTCAAAAAAATCACTTTTTTCAGTAATTTTACATACAACTCGATAACACTTACTCAAGGTAATATGTACATATTCTCTTACCCTACATATCTTTAGTACATTGTGTATGGCCACGTCCAGTTTTTAGGGCCGTTTTTGTCAAAGAAATATTTATTTGAAGGTTTTATCGAAATAATAGCACTTCTTGGGAGCAAAATACAGTATATGTTGAAAAATTTACAAAATTCGCCCACTACCACTCCCACTCATTGAGAAAATTTGTGTTTTGGAGTAGTTTTATAAAATGTTTGAAGAAAAGTTGCTAAAGGAAGTATATTGGTGGAAGAAGGAGCTAGTATGTGCATAGGAAAGGGATAGGGTATCATACGATCCTTTTCATATGTTTTTTTTTTCCATGTACTGAATACATACAAATTAATTTTGAGTGCCTAATACTGGGGCGGAATCCCCTAAGCTGATAGTTGATTGTTGACTATCACAATCATCGCTTTTGCTCTCTCTAAGGTGACAATCACCGTGATTATCACATTTTTTCTATCGTTTTTGTGTGATAGCTATTTAGGTGTCATTTTCATCTGTGTTTTACATTTATTAGTGTAATTTGCGAAGTGCTACGAAAATGCTTACCTCTTTGCAATTATTTTATAGCACAAATGATAATAATTCGAATGTACGACTGCTTCCCTGTAATTTGAGAAAAAACTCAAATATTTTGGACCTTCCAAATCCAATGCAAGAAGGTACCAACCAATGCATACATATATTTTTTTATTTAGATTTTTAAAAAATGTTCGATTGACAAAGGAAGCTTTTATGTATGTCTTGCGGCTGTTACACATATCAAATGGAACACGGGGCTCATATATACCACCAATTCTGCAACTGACTACAACACTAAATTTACTTGGTGGTGGAGGTTACCAAAGGCAAGTTGATGCTGACTGGTTTGCACCAATGGGGCAAAGTACTATCACTAGAGTCACTGCTAGAGTTATTAAGAAAATGCAGTCAAAATTGTGTCCAATATTCATTAACTTTGTCTCGATGGAATCAACCAAAGTATTTTTCTTTGAAAAATATAGGATAGCGCTGAAGAAAGTTCACCTGAGACTCAGTTTAACGTAGTCCATTCTAAGGCCAGAAGCATTGTTGAACGCTGTATTGGGTAGTTAAAAAGTGGGTATGCTATAAACATATTCTAGCATCATTCTATGCTTCTTTTTTTATGTCGATGGCGTATAATACTCGTCGAAAGAAAATGTAGATATGCACCGTCAAGGGTAGTTGAAATTGTTAGCGTTTGTGCTGCCTTACACAATATTTGCTATTCATACAATGTGCCTCTTCCGGAACAAGCGATTTAAAAGCCTCAAAGTCAGTCACAAACTAATTTTTCCACACTTCATTTAATATAAATAATATGCTAACTACACATAATGTGCTAAATTACATTTTTATTTATTTAATAAATCACAGGCAGATATCACTGACAAGAAAATGACTTTCCGAAAAACTGTGCTACCAAGTTTTACATAAATTTTTGTGATCGTTTTACGGAGAGCTAACAGAGTCTGATTATCAACTTTGACTATCAAAAATGCGACTATCAACTATCAGCTTAGAGGATTCCGCCCCTGATTTCCACAACATATTTAGTTCTGGTAATACCTACAATTTTAATTATTTTTTTATTTTCAATATAAATTCATTTTGGATGATATAAGCTTTAAAATCAAACATCTATTATAAACAACCTCCTGCAGAAGAGCCAAAAGGCTTCGCAGGTTTGAAAATTGATTACGGTTATCCCAACTGCAATAACGATTTAAATACAAATGCAAAGGACGATGAGGACATCCCACCTTAACCTGACATAATCACCAGCAATCTAAGGATAAAGAAATTAAAGATAACCAAAATTGAACACTGCATTAAGAAAAGAATTGACCACAAAAAAGCTCCAGGATATGACTTCTTAAATGGTAAAATATTAAGTGTACTACCCAGGCAAGCCTTAGAGTACCTTTGGAACATCTTTAATACATTAATCCTGGGAGAGTACGATAACTTAAGCGCCAATAATTGATAACCGGTTTTTGTAGAGGGGTGAAAAACCAGAATTTTTACATGTACCTATAATCACAGACAAAGAATAGGTACACATCAATACCTCGCACAGGTCCAACCCATATATAATAACGCAGCACATAACTAAAAGAAGATTATTTTAGTGATTAATAATGGAGGGGTGTCTGAACCTTTGGGCTAAGATTAGCAGTACTTAACAACAGGGCTATTAATTTACCTTAACGTCTCCTTATCTTTTGGAAAATGATCATATCTCTTCAGCTACTTAACCCAAATACAAGAAGCACCCCATAGCTAGACTGTCTGCCGTCGCCTCGGCTTGCGCTCCTCTTCTATGATTACATCATTCCTCTTGTACCAACATAGCTTTTTCTTTTGTACATTATGTTGTCAGCCGCAAACCCTATTATTTCCAAATCGTCTTTTGCTTTACATTTTGGATGTGGTATGATAAGCATCTGTTAATTTATCAGAAAGGACACACAGTTCCCCTCATCTCTGGGCTTGTTTCTCTATTTACGCTTTTTCATCGGTCGAACAATTTATACCTAATGTTTAAGCAGTAGTTTAATTAAAGTCCTTGGCGGAAATTCATAGTCAAATAAAACCCATTTTAAAAATATTTTAAGCTAAAACCGGTTTTTTGCTATTCATAGTTGTCAAAAAATTAATTTCAAACCTAAAATGCTATTTTAAATTTAAAATGAGCAAAACGTCATTTTAAGGAAATTAAAATAGTTTTTTTCAGCATTTATTATTAAAGAAAGTTAATAAAAATGGTTCCGAAGGATCATGATTTTCAAATTTTCAATTAATAACACAGTCGAAAAGATGAGGAAGAATTTTATTCGAGGTATATGTTCGATAAAACCACTGCTAAATTTTTAATAGATATTCTTGATATGAAAGAACCTCAAAAGAATCGTGTGTTACCAATTCCAATACATATGTATACAAGTGATATTGGCAGTGGTGTTTTCAAAGGCTACTGCGATTGAAGATGCAACGGTAGTTGAATTAGACGCTGAGGGAATGTGCAGTATGGTGTTACTGTCCATAGGGATATTATTATCTTCCAGGTCGTCAGTTATCATAGCTTGGACTAGATGTGTCAATAGCTCGAATGACAACACTATTTCTTTGCTACAAATAGATTTCCAGACCCCCTTTGTTTTCCAAATCATATTTAGCTCATTCCATTTGTTTTCCACCACTTCCAAATGCCGTTCCACAAATTGTATATCCTTTTCCATCGATTCCCAATTCTATCCCTTCCTCTGGTTTTATCGGAACTACGGCTCCGTGAAATAAGGCCGCAATGGAAAAATTAAATTAATCAGTTATTATGAATTCAGATCGCGATCGAAAAATGAAATTAGGCCGCGCGGTATAATTTCGTTTCACAATCATGGCCTATACAAAATCATCCGCGGCCTAATTTCACACGGTCTAAATTCCAACCCCCGGATGTAGATGTACAATGTGACCTCAATAAAAGCAATTAATAGAAATTCGGGCAGTTGCGTTAATTGAGGTTGTTGCAATAACCGATTTTATACCCTAATTAAAGGCTGACTTTGAATTTCCACCAATAACTTAATATTTTAAATCTTGAATACATTTATTATAGCCTATCCTAAGGGTATATTAAGTTGGACACATAGTTTGTAACATAGAGAAATATTGAAGATAGACCACATAAAGTATATATATAAATGATCAGCATCAGTAGCCGAGTCGATTGAGCCATGTCCGTCCGTCCGTATGTCCCCAGTTTTTAGGGCTTAAATTTTGAGCTAGGTTGATGAAATTTTGTATACAAGGTACTTGGAAAAGTAAGCAATACAAGTGTAAACATTTCTAAAATCCGCCCACTGCCACACCCACTTTTCAAAAAAATCACTTTTTTCAGTAATTTTACATACAACTCGATAACACTTACTCAAGGTAATATGTACATATTCTCTTACCCTACATATCTTTAGTACATTGTGTATGGCCACGTCCAGTTTTTAGGGCCGTTTTTGTCAAAGAAATATTTATTTGAAGGTTTTATCGAAATAATAGCACTTCTTGGGAGCAAAATACAGTATATGTTGAAAAATTTACAAAATTCGCCCACTACCACTCCCACTCATTGAGAAAATTTGTGTTTTGGAGTAGTTTTATAAAATGTTTGAAGAAAAGTTGCTAAAGGAAGTATATTGGTGGAAGAAGGAGCTAGTATGTGCATAGGAAAGGGATAGGGTATCATACGATCCTTTTCATATGTTTTTTTTTTCCATGTACTGAATACATACAAATTAATTTTGAGTGCCTAATACTGATTTCCACAACATATTTAGTTCTGGTAATACCTACAATTTTAATTATTTTTTTATTTTCAATATAAATTCATTTTGGATGATATAAGCTTTAAAATCAAACATCTATTATAAACAACCTCCTGCAGAAGAGCCAAAAGGCTTCGCAGGTCTGAAAATTGATTACGGTTATCCCAACTGCAATAACGATTTAAATACAAATGCAAAGGACGATGAGGACATCCCACCTTAACCTGACATAATCACCAGCAATCTAAGGATAAAGAAATTAAAGATAACCAAAATTGAACACTGCATTAAGAAAAGAATTGACCACAAAAAAGCTCCAGGATATGACTTCTTAAATGGTAAAATATTAAGTGTACTACCCAGGCAAGCCTTAGAGTACCTTTGGAACATCTTTAATACATTAATCCTGGGAGAGTACGATAACTTAAGCGCCAATAATTGATAACCGGTTTTTGTAGAGGGGTGAAAAACCAGAATTTTTACATGTACCTATAATCACAGACAAAGAATATACAGATGTCGCACGCCCATACAAAATAATGAGGCACATTTTTTCTCGTAGGCGACAAGCCGGAGGCGACAAATAGCTTTCACAAATGAAAAGCTTGGGGAATGTGAAAGCTATTTGTCGGTTTTTTCTTTTTCCTCGCATATTTCTCCTTCTTCCGATCATGTGTGAAGTTTTTATTTTATCTGTTTGTCTTATCATGTGCGAAAGCAAAACGGATAAGATGAATGAAATATCTTTTTCTTTTTCCTCGCATATTCTCCCTTCTTCCGATCATGTGTGGAGTTTTGTTTTATCTGTTTGTCTTATCTCCGATGAGTGTTATGAGCATAAACGTGATGTAATAAATTTCCTAATAGTGGTTTTGCTCTGGAAAAATTGTAAATGGGTTTTTGATGAGAACAAAAATAAAAATAAAAGACCTAAAAACAAAATAAAATAAAGTGCACGACTGGGTCGTACGTACTTGCACCTTTGAGCTTATTAGTTGGAAATGAATGAATGAATTTTATATGCAAATTTTTTTTTAAATTCTTTATAAAATTAAATGCCTTATTTTTGTATTCATTAAATTTTGCTCAGGTTTTGATTATGACCAAAATCCATTGAATATTAACCCAGAAATTGCCATATTTCTGAAACCAGTTAATAAGTAAAGTACCGTTATACGTTTTTTAGCTAAGAACGTGGTACACCATTTTATGAAATTTGTCTAGACTAACTCAAATATGAAATTTTTCGAGTAAACCGATTTTTTGTTAAGTTGGCTGTATGTAAAGTACCGTTATTAACGCTTTTGGCCAAAAATGTGGTACACCATCCTATAGCACTTTGCCAAACTAGCCGAAATATGAAATTAAAACAAAAAAATTTTCGACTTCTCTATAAAGGTAATATCAGATTTTATCAAAATCCCGAGATCGAAAATTTTCACGAATCCAAAACTTGCCCTATACTACGTATCGGTGCAAGTATAAGTGTGACATATGTACGTATGTGTTTTTATCATAGTGATAAAATGTACGTAGAAAAATCTTGTCTGCAAACTCAACATTTTGATCTAACGCCGTGACGTAATATGTAAGTATGTATATATTTCGCGATGCAGATTGATTTAATCAAGTGTTTAAAACTTCATTGAAACAACATTTTGTAGGTTGCTGCTAATCTTACATCAAGCTGGGAAAAAAAATAACAAGCACACACACCTAACCATCGTTACGCATATATACATATGTACGTCAACAATATCCACCCTATATTCACCGTGCCGAGATCGGCACTCCGCAAGCAAAATTTTTCTTTTTACTTGCACCTATAATATAGGGCAAGTATTGGATTCGTGCAAAAATTCGAACTCGAGATAACAATGAATTCTGACATTATGTACGATGATAGAGAAGCTCGAAAAAGTGGGTCTGCCGATTCTGTCTGTCTGTCTGTCTGTCTGTCTGTCTGTCTGTCCGTCACTCTGTATGTATGTACGCTCGACTACAGCCCAAACGGGTGGATCGATTTCCTTCAAACTTCATATCTGGGGTCTGTTGTGTATTCTCCAGAGGGGAAATTGGAATTTTAGTTCTAGCCCTATTATTAACGGTACTTTACTTAAGGCCAATTTTACAAAAACATGATTTTCTCAAAAACGGCTCTAACGATTTTGATTAAATTTCATATTTGAATTAGTCTAGAGAAATGCTATAACATGGCGTACCACATTTTTTGCTAAAAATACGTATAACGGTACTTTTCTTATTAACTGGTTTTAGAAATATGGCTATTTCTCGGCTAAAAATCAATGGATTTCCATAAAAATTGAAATGTGGCCCAGATTTAATGTTTAACAAAATGTGGCATTTAAACTTATCCAAAATTTTAAAATTTTTTTTTTATTAAAAATTTGTGCACATCCAACTAAGAGCATATAGGTGCAAGTACGTACGATCCAGTCGTGCACATTTTTTCGTTTTGGAGCACAGGTAAAAATAAAAAAAACATTGTGCGAGACATCACCGAAAGAGAAGAAAGGAAGAAAAGGGTATTTTTTTGTGTGCGATTTTTCATTTGATCTGAAGGAGTAGAGAAAAATAGATTTTGCTGTCACTGCAGTTAAAGCTTTTCAAAAAGCTTTTTTTTTCAGTGGATTTCATTTTCATATACCACTTTTTTGTATGGACGTGCGACATCTGTATATTCTTTGTCTGTGCTATAATATAGGGAGAAACCTGTCCTTTAATCCCAAATTTAAATTAAATAATTTATGTCGTCTTTCGCATCTTCAAAATTCTCGCAAAAACTTTAATAACTACTTTCGTCCCTAACTCCAATCCAGATATTCTATCCCTTTATTATCAGAACGTCAGAGGTCTCCACACCAAAACCTCGATAGTTCATCTCAACTCTCAAACACTTCCCTACGACATCTTTGCCCTAACTGAAACTAACCTTTGTCCCAATTTTTTAAACTCTGAATTATTCTCCTCAGATTTTGAAGTTTTCCGCGCGGACGGCCAGGTTAATATCGAGCTCCCCTTAGGCCGTGGTGTTCTTTTAGCCATACATAATCGTCTTGATGCAATTCTAGTCAAAGTCTCAAGCTGCAGTTGTTTTGAATTTGTGTGTGCTAAAATATCTGTATCAAAGCGGAGCATTTACATTATCTGCTGTTATATTCGCCCCTCTCAACCCACCCAAGCATACCAGCTAGCTGTTGATGCTATTGACGCCCTGCTTGAAATCGCTGAACCCGAGGATGATTACATAATCGTTAGTGACTTCAACCTCCCCTATTTAAAATGGGTCCCATCAGAAGATGAATAATTTTTTGTCCCAACAAACTCGTCCTCAGAAAAGGAAATCCTTCTTACTGATCGTCTTTTTGACTCTGGCCTTTTTCAGATAAGTGGTATCACCAATAATCTTGGTAGGCAGTTAGATCTAATTTTTTCTTCTGACGCCCATAATTCTCTCGTCAACATGAGTAACCATCTTCTCTCTACTCTCGACCAATATCATCCCCCTCTCACTCTTACCGTTTCGTGCGAGCACGACATCATTGCCGTGGAATCCGAAAACTCTCTTTCTTTCAACTTTCGTAAAGCTGACTTCCCTAAACTTAATAACCTAATTAATAACATTAACTTCGACCTCTTTCTAAAAAATAACATCCCCATTGATATCGCTCTCGAATTCTTCTACACAGCGATTTTTGACTGTCTTCTTCAATCTGTCCCATATGTGTCGCGCAAAAACTGCTCTTCTTCCCCTCCATGGTATAATAAAGAATTACGTACTCTGAGAAATACCAGAAACAAATTGTGGAAAACATACCTGAGATCCAGATCTGCTTCTGATCTTATAAACTACCAGCTAGCACACTCCCACTTCTCCACCCTCTGCGAATCCCTCTATCTTGAATACCTCAACAGAATGCAATCGAGTCTAATAACTGATCCCAGACGTTTTTACCAATTTATTAACGTTAAAAGAAAATCCGATGGCTTCCCCTCCACTCTAAAATTACTTGATACATCCACTTCTGACCCTAAAGTAATCGCCAACCTATTTGCAACCTTTTTCAGCCATTCGTATAGTCACCACGTTCACGTACCGGATCTTAGCTATTTTAGCTATTTGAAAAACTGCCCTCAAACCTCCCTAGTCTCAGTTAGCATAAGTTCCGATATGGTACGCGATAAAATTATTCATCTCAAGGATGACTTTTCTCCCGGCCCCGATGGTTTGCCCGCCATATTTCTTAAGAAATGTGCTAATGCACTGTATCAACCACTAACTACTTTATTTCGTCTCTCGCTCTCACAAGCCGTTTTTCCAAACTTATGGAAGGACTCATTTATTTTCCCTATCCATAAAAAAGGGAGCAAAAATGATATATCTAACTACCGACCCATAGCTAAACTCTCATCGATCCCTAAACTCTTTGAGAGCATTATATACGACTCATTATATTTTCACTGCAAATCTATTTTTTCTCCCCATCAGCACGGTTTCTTAAAAGGTAGATCCACTACTACTAACCTAACCGAATTTGTCTCAAAAACACTACAGGCACTGGAGGCAGGTAAGGAAGTTGACGTCATTACCACCGACTTCAGTAAAGCGTTTGATAAAATATGTCACCCTACTATTTACTTCAAACTTGAAGCCATTGGCTTTCCACCATCTTTTGTCTCATGGCTGAAATCTTACCTTGAGAATCGCCAGTACAGAGTTCTATTTAGATTTTCAGTCTCCGATTCCATTATCGTCCCACAAGGAAGTCATCTTGGTCCATTGATTTTCGTCCTAACTACAAATGATGTTGGGCAAATCATTAAAAACTCTGATCTGTTTATTTACGCGGACGACATGAAAATAGTTAAGGTTATATCCACCCCGAAGGACTCTCTATCTTTTCAAAAAGACCTGAACTCTTTCTACACTTGGTGCGTCAATAACTTCGTAGAACTTAACGTCAGTAAATGTCAATCCATAACCTTCTCCCGAAAACGCCTGCCCCCACCCCGTAGATCCTATTTTTTTCTTCATGATTCCATTCCCTCAGTCTCCTTTATACGTGATTTGGGTATTATCTGTGATAGGGAACTTAACTTTCGCTCCCACATTGACCACATTATACTTAAGGCCAATTCTTCTCTTGGTTTCATAAAACGCTGGTCTAAAGAATTCTCTAACCCTTATGTTACAAAGTCGCTTTACATCACCTTTGTCAGACCCCTCCTTGAGTACGCAAGCCAAGTTTGGTCTCCATTTCATGTCACCCATTCCCTTAGAATTGAAGCTGTGCAGCGCAGGTTTTTACGTTTTGCCTTAGGAGGTCTCCCATGGGTCGACAATTATAGCCTACCCCCCTACGAAGATCGGTTAAAATTGATTAACCTTATAGCCCTTGTTAGACGTCGCGAAGTCGCCGATATTCTGTTCATCCATCAGATATTAACCGGTACGATCGATTCCCCCGCATTACTTGAAATGATTTCGCTTCAAACAAATCCACGCAACCTCAGGTCTCTTCCTCTCTTTCGTCTCGCTCTCCACCGCACTAATAACGGCCTTTTTGAACCAGTCTCCAGAATGCTGCGATTAGCCAATAATGCCCAGAACCTCCTCGACTTCCATTACAGCATATCCTCTCTCAGAAATTCACTCTCTTCCTCCTGACCTCCCCCTCAAATCTGTTTTAGTTTGTTAAATGTTTGTTTTTAGTTTGTTAAATTATAATTTAATAATATTAAAAAACCATAAAAATAAATAAATATAAAATTAGGTTTAGTTAGAATTAATAAGTTCTGTTAGAATTAAGTTACAGCTTGTACTAAGCTCAATAAATAAACATAAATAAACAATAAATAAACATATGTCAATAGTTTTTGAAAACTTGCATCCAAACTCAAAATTTAGGTAAAAAAATAAAAAAGTTAATTAAAAGTTTATACTATTTTGTTTACAAAATTGTGAAATGAATTGCTTTGTGGTCAATGGTTATATTAATTCTAACTCCAACACAAAACATATGAAAAGGCTACAATGCGTCTAGAGCGGATCGTATGATACACCATCCCCTTCCTGTATACAAACTTTTTTTTTAATATCTTATCAAATTACTCCAAAATATATACTGTATTTTGTTCCTTAGAAGTGATAAAAACCTCAAATACAGTTTTTTGATAAAAACGCCCCTAAAATGTAGGTGTGGTCGAATTTAATGTATGGAAGTTTTGTAAAGTAAAAATATATCTACCTATTTACTCAAGTAAGTTTTTTCGACTTTCATATGAAAATACTGAAAAAAAAATATTATATGTATTATTTGAAGTGTTCATCAATAAAATTACAAGTTGAAATTATAGAAGATGGGTATGTAGATGTGATTTGTGTGATGCAATGTCGAAATCTTGTGTTGTTCTAATTTTGGAAAAGCTCTAAAAATTGAGGGCATAACCCACTTTCAATTTTTATTTTGTGGAAAGCATTATTCGTGTACTTTGTATTCCCAAATATTTTACGTGCCGATTTAGATTATATAATTTTTTTTCACTAAAAACTTTAAAACACCAACAATCTTGCTTCGAGGTGTGGAGAGTTGCTAATGCAAACTGCAAAGTAAAAGCCATTTTTGAACATATTTTGATTAAGTGGTTTGTAAAGTGCTCCCGAACAAGCAGTATAAAAAAAAACAAGCCGCTTAATTTCTTTAAGATTAAAAACTAGATGGGACCGCACTCCTCGAATGCAAAAAACGTTCAATACACAATATGCGGACTGGTTGAGAGAGGAAGTCTCTGGAAGAAAAGGTTCTGAGCTACCAGCAGACGTCCAATACCCCAGTTCTTTCCACTAGTGGATTACAAAGAGGTCGACCAGAAAAAGGTTTTGAGAGCCTATGTCATAAATCAAAAAAGCGCAGATTTGAAAGTCTTATTCATAACTGGGACTCTAATGAGCTGTCTTTTGCTGCCATTCAATCAAGGGAGTCAGGGACTTTATCTTATGAGAAATGTATACCTGGTCTTCAAGCTTTAGCCCTTTTGTTAAGCGTGTTAAGAAATAAAAGAAATTAAAAGTTCTTAATATATATTTTGATCTTTATTCTCCAAGTGTTCAGTGTAAACTAAAATCTACCGTCGATATTATACACATGATACATCTTCATATCCACATTCGTCTTGCGTTTTGCAGCGTAATTGCTTGTATGCAATTTTGTGTTTCTTTGTTGCCAGAGAAACGATGATAGACAAAAACCAGTGAAAAATGCTACAATCCGCCTTGAGCGAATCGTATGATACCCTATCCCTATCTTATTTGGTCGTGTCAATGGGCGGTGGAAAATGTATTCACAAAATTTTCTATTTTGCCTTATAAACTAATATTTTTACTCGAAAATTAATTTTTGAAGTAAACGCCCCTAAAAAGTGGGCGTGGCCATATACAATGTATAGACGATTTGTAGATTAAGTGGATATCTACATATTTGCTTAAGTAAGTTTTTTCGAGTTTCATATAAAAATAGTGAAAAAAAGTGATTTTTTTGAAAAGTGGGCGTGTCAGTGGGCGGATTTTAAAAATGTTTACACTTGTATTGCTTACTTTTCCAAAGACCTCGTATACAAAATTTCATCAACCTAGCTCAAAATTTAAGGCCCAAAAACTGGTGACATACGGACGGACGGACGGACATAGCTCAATCGACTCGGCTAGTGATGCTGATCATTTATATATATACTTTATTGGGTCTATCTGTAATATTTCTCTATGTTACAAACTATGTATCAAACTTAATATACCCTTACGATAGGGTATAAAAACGTATGCATATGCATAACACCTCCCTTCTTAAAATAAACAATAATCTTTAACAAGATTTTGTTTTACAAATAAATTCTTTAATAGTTAAGTTCCATCGAAGAACCATTTAATCTTAAATCATTTTAAGATTTCTTTCATTAACATTTAATATACTATTGCCAAGGCTTCTTGATCTGCTATGCGCTTGACTTCGTCTGGTTTTATTTAAGTTACAAGCATATTTCAATCTATGTCTAAAACAATACAATACAATAGTGGATATTATTGCCAGAATAAATATTGCTGAAGAGATACTAACTTCAGGGGTCTTAACAAAATCAGAAAAATTATTATAAGCATTTATTTCTGCTATTTTTAGATCAACTGATAAATCTTTTAGGATATTCATATCTTTTATATTCAATTTTCCAATTATTTCTGGTTTATATTTGGGATCAAATTTTATATTTCCAAAAGAATCTTCAAAATAAAAGTGGTACTTGTCATCGTTTCTTTCTGTTATAGTTTTATTATCTGTTATTAAGTGCGTATCAGATGATGCAAATATACAATTAGGATTTAGTAAAACATTACCTATATCACGCAAAGTTTCATATTTTATATTATTGTAACAATCTTCCATAAATTTTACAGGTTTGCTTAATGCATATACATAGTTATTTTCGCTAACTTTGTGAAAGACTTCAATTTCATATGGTAATTTATTAAATTTTACAGGTTTTGGTTAATTTTTTAATATAAACATCTTTTACACAATTATCAACTTTAAAAGTACTATGCACTATAAAGTTATTACAAATAAAATAGTTTGCAATCTTTTTACAATCTTCTTTAATGAAAGATGTAGTAAAAGCATTGGTCTCTTCACTGATCAAGAAATATTTATCGTTATTGTCTAACATATACATATTGTTATCTTTTAATATAGGTATGTATATTAATTCATATGTGGTAAATCTTACATTGTTTATAATCGGTATTTCTAAGATTATTCTTATTTCTTTTCCCGTCATATATGCCTTTACTTGTGTTTCTTGCATAATATAATTATAGTTTTCAATTACCGGTTCATAGAGAAAGTTTTCTTTGTCTTTATGTTGACTTAAAATTTCAATTAATTTACTTGGTTTAATAATGATCGGTTGTATTATGCCTGGTTTCAGTAGCAATACGGCTTGTAAAATAATATCTGTTTCAATGTCTAATTCCATAGTTTTATCTAAAATACTAGATTTGAGTTCCTCAAAATATCTCAACTGCATAACTCCGTTATTGTTATTAATTTTATTTATTATTTCATTAATCTTTTCTTCCTGTTTGTGGTAACTATTATGTAATACAAGATTTTGTTCGTTAAGAGTCTACATTAATTGTATATTAGAAATTTGTACATCTTTTGTATGGTCGTTCTGTCTCCTTAATTTCGAAATAATATCTTCAATATGTTCTGCGTCTGTGTTATCCATAGTACCAAATAATACCTTTAATCCTGAACCTACAACATTAATCAGACCTCGTTTTTTTCTATTGTCTGCCTTAAAGCCTAAAATGTCTCTAATATCAGTTATTCGTCTTTTTATTTTATCTAAATGTTTAGAAACGTTTTCTTCCAATGTGCTACATTCTTGCTTATAGTCTATACATACATTACTGATTTCATTTTTATTCGAGTCTATTTTCACGATTACATCTTCGATTTCTTGCAAGTCGATTGTATTGATTACTTGAATTTCTCCTGCTTTCATATGTGTGTATCCTATGTGTTTAAAATATACTCCACTTGATTCAAATTTGCTGAATGAAACTGCATAAAGAATTACGATGTTTAACCTGTGAAAAATGATGAATTCATAACTCTTGATTGCGAGAAGTAAAATGTTTTATTTTACTCTTATTATATTTTAAATACTTATGGTTTCTTTTTATAACTACAGAATCTCTACAATTTATAAAATTTTGAAAGGCCCAGAGTATTTTTCCCCGAACTTGTCTCTTGCGTCATTTTCTATCAATATTAAATCTTTCACATGAAAATCTTTTATTTTAGAAGCTAATTTCCTATCATATCGCTCCTTTGACTTTAATTTTGACTTCATTAGATTTCTTTTCACTTCTGATTCCATTCTACATAATTTTAACTGTAACTCTTGAGTGTAATCAGTAGTAGTCTTAAATTTCAAATTTCCAAACTCACTGGGCAAATTAGCCTTTCTACCGAATAGAATTTCATGAGGTGTAAAACCTGTGCTGCTATGTTTTGCAGTATTGTGACTGAAAGCTGCGTACCTGAAAAGTTTAGCATATTCTGGTCTACTCTTATCTTTAATTATAGTTCTTAAATACTCTCCTAGTTTTGCATGTGATCTTTCAGCTGAACCATTACTCTGAGGACATGCACTACTTGTTCTAAGATGCTTTATTCGAAACATTTTGCAAAGTTCTGCCATTACTTCATTAATAAATTCGCCACCATTATCGGTCAAAATATATTTAGGAATTCCGAAATATAAGATCCAATTATCTGTAAACGCCCTTGCGATAGTCTCACTTCTTTTGTCTTCGACAGGTATGTATTTAATATACTTACTTAAGTCATCCTGAATGGTTAAACTATATATTGTCTTATTATTTTCTTTATATGGACCAGTTAGTTCCATTGCCACTTTTTCCAAAGCGTAATTTGCTGTAGATGTTATCCTCATGGGATTTCGTCCAGGATGTCTGTTGATCTTCTGCTTTTGGCAATGCACACATTTTGATATATATTCAATAACATCTTTGTTTAGACATTTCCAATAGAACCTTTCCTTTATTCTGGATATTGTAACCTTTTGTCCTCCATGACCACCTATTAATCCTTCATGTGAAGATCAGCCTTACGTATAAGGTGCATTAGTACTTTATTTTGGAAGACCTGAATTTTTTGTAAATTTGTTTGGCATGTGCATGCCCATAACTGGAGACCATAGGTCCATACCGGTTTTAGAATTTGCTTGTATAGCAATAACTTATTGTAGTTGGACAGGGAAGAATATCTCCCAATAAGCCAATACATTTTACTGTATCGCATGTTCAACTCATCTTTTTTTTTCTTCACATGCGCTTTCCAACGCAGTTTAGCGTCTAGAGTCATGCCTAGATATTTGGCTGTGTTTGAATATTCCACTACATTGTTGTTAATGTAGACTGGAATATGTGGTACGTTTTTATACGTAAAATTAATATGGACTGACTTAAGGTCATGTAATCTAATCTGCCACTTTTTAGTCCATTCTGAGATACGGTTTATTGCTATTTGGAGCTTTTTTGTTGCTATTTCAACAGTTTCTTCAAATGCTTTTTCGATCTTATCTGTGATTCTATGCACTTGGTCAATTGTAGAGTGCTTATTTCTAAATCCAAATTGGTGATTTGGGACTAGCGATTTTTCATAGATTATTTTTTGCAGGCGTTTTACCAGCATTTTTTCAAATAGCTTGGACAATATTGGTAGTATCGATATTGGGCGATATGAGGTTACTTCGCTTGGTGGTTTGCCTGGTTTTGGGATCATTATTACCTCCGCGACCTTCCACATGCTTGGCACATATCTCAGCTTAAATGCAGCATTTATAATCTGCGCTAGTTTTTATACCCTATCCTAAGGGTATATTAAGTTTGATACATAGTTTGTAACATAGAGAAATCTTACAGATAGACCCAATAAAGTATATATATAAATGATCAGCATCACTAGCCGAGTCGATTGAGCTATGTCCGTCCGTCCGTCCGTCCGTCCGTCTGTGTGTCACCAGTTTTTGGGCCTTAAATTTTGAGCTACATCGATGAAATTTTGTATACGAGTTCCTTGAAAAAGTAAGCAATACAAGTGTAAAAATTTTTAAAATCCGCCCACTGACACGCCCACTTTTCAAAAAAATTTTCTTTTCTTTTTTTCACTATTTTCATATGAAACTCGAAAAAACTTACTTGACCAAATATGTAGATATCCACTTAATCTACAAATCGTCTATACATTGTATATGGCCACGCCCACTTTTTAGGGGCGTTTACTTCAAAAATTAATTTTCGATTAAGAAAATTAGCTTATAGGGCAAAATAGAAAATTTTGTGAATACATTTTCCACCGCCCACTGACACGACCAAATAAGATAGGGATAGGGTATCATACGATTCGCTCCAGGCGGATTGTAGCATTTTTTACTGGTTTTAAACCTTTTTGTGGGAATTGTTTTAAGATTTCCCCTGTAATTAAATCAAACCCTGGGGCCTTTTTTATATTTATATTTTCTTTAATTTCTTTGGCCAGTTCTTTAGCTGTTACCGATCGAATTGGTCGATCTTCTTCGCACCTTTCTTCGATTCCTTGGTAACTTTTATCTTCATAGGGTTTGAAGACGTCCTCAAGATACTCTGCAAAAGTGCCTGCTTTTTCTTGGCTGCTTTTTGCCCAGTTACCTTCTTTGGTTTTTACTGGAGGAATGTGGGCAATTGGTCGGTTAATTTTCTTTGTTGCCTTCCAGAGCGAGTAGTTTGTACTAGCATCATTTGTAAGACTGCTAAGGTAAGTTTTTAAAGACTTATTCTTGAATTCTTTTATAGAATTTCTGAGCTTATTATTTAAGTTGTTTAGTGTGGTTTTGTCGCTTGGCGCCCTTGTCTGTTTGCCAACGCTTTCCAGCTTTCCTTTTTCGTGTAATGATTTCACATATTTCGCGAGGGTAAGAGTTTTGCTTAGTCTTTTTTGTTATTTTAGGAGTTGCTGCCCATGCAGCGTTTTGTATGTTCAGTGTTAGTATTTGCACTGCTTTTTCTAGTTGGTCTACTGTTTGTATAGCTGATGATAGTTGGATACTTTCTTCCAACATCTGTCTAAAGTAGTTCCAATCAGTCAGTCTATTAACAAGTTTTGGACTTTGTTCTTTTATAATTATTTTATCGCCAAGTGTAAGAAGGACTGAGGAGTGATCTGATTGAAGATCAGGGCCTTCTTCCACATTTATTTTATTTGAGGATATATTTTTAGATATGAAGAAGTCGACAAGATCTGGGGTTTTATTCCTATTTTTTAAAATCACTCGTCTTTATTCTATAGCTAGGAGAGCAATATACTGATGCAACGGATAGTTGGCCACTGCTTGTTTTTATGCAAATGGAAATTCCTTGGATGGCACATGATTGGAATTTTGCGTCTAAATGGTGTTCAATCGTATTCTTTATTACCACTGCAGCCCCGCCTTTTGCGCAGTTATGTGGATGTGGGGAGTGATATAATATATATCCCTTCAGTTTAGGGTCAGAATTTAATTTGAAGTGCGTCTCTGAAATAAGACATATGTCTATCTGGTTTATATCGAGAATCACTTGTATCTCATCTTTTCGATTCTCGAAACCATTAGCATTCCATTCTAGAACTTTGATTTTATTCATCATGTTTGTCTTTTTGGTACAGCTCTTTTATTGCTGTTCTGTCTCTCTAGTAAAGATATTCTATCTAAAATCATTTTATTGTTTTTTTTCCATGGAATCAATCCTATTTAGGACTTGTTTCATGAGGGTTTCCATTGCAGTGTGTGGATCTGTTTTGCTTTTTACGGCTTTCTCTGCTGGTATTTGTATTGTTTTTGATGCTGCATGAGCATATGTCATTTTAGGGCCCGTTGTCTTTGGTATTGCGTGCTTTTTGATGATCACTTGACTTTCGCTTTTTCTTTTTGTGGGCTCTTTTGTGAGTCCTTTTTGGCCTTTTGGGCTTCCTTATTGGAGCTTTTAAGTGCTTTCTTTTGTTTTTTATCTTTTTTTAGTTGCATTTCTTTTGCAACTAAGCATCCTCTATAGTTAGCAGGATGGCTTTCATTGCAGTTTACACACTTAATGTGTTCGTCCTTTTTCTTCACACATTCTTTGGTGTGGTGACTTCCTACACACTTTACACATCTTGGGTTTGAGCTGCAGTATTTTTGTGTATGCCCGTACCTTTGACAATTTTTGCATTGGGGCACTAACTTGGATTTACGTAAAGTATGAATCTCAACTTTCATCCCAAGTATGTTTTTAATGCCATATATTTTTTCTTTGTCTTCGTCATGTTCGAAACTGAGCATAAACATTGGAAGCGGTACTTTGCTTTTAAATTTTAGCATATTTACGACTTCCAGTATTTTAAAACCTCTATGGTTTTTTTACTACAACTTTAATTGGTCTGGTTTGCTTATTCTCATAAGAATACCATTGCACTTTTTAATAATTTGATCTTAACTTTTTTAGACTGATGGGCACTTATCTTGCCGTTTTCGCCCTTCAAGATGTCAGACAGGGGTGGCTATGGATACGAAATTCTTAATGAAACACCTGTAGTAGCTGGCCAGGCCTAAAAAGAATCTCACCTCGAACAGTGTCGACGGCTCGGTGTAATTTTGAATTGCCTCCACTTTGGTCGGACTTGTTTTGATACCTCGTCTTGATACTGTGAAACCAAGGTATTCCACATCTTCCTTGAAAAAGTTTGACTTTTCTTGTGAGACCGTCATGTTGGCCTCGTACAAACTTCGTAAAACCTAGTCAATGTGCTTGACGTGGTCCGCCTCAGTCTCAGCGAAGATGATTACGTCGTAAACGTAGCAGGTCTTTCCGATCTGCTCGCGAAGAACATCATCTATAGGCCTCTGAAAAATACTGGGCGCGTTCTTTAACCCGAATGGGAGTCGGCAGAATTCATATTTTCCGCCGTTTACGGAAAACGCAGTTTTTTCCCGATGAAACCCTGACTTTAGGTCTAGGGTCGTTAAATATCTTGCCTTACCCAAATTTGACAAAATCACCATAACGTTAGGAATGGGATACTTGTCGTCTATT
Organism: Chalcosyrphus nemorum; assembly: GCA_949716465.1. Classification (NCBI taxonomy): domain Eukaryota; kingdom Metazoa; phylum Arthropoda; class Insecta; order Diptera; family Syrphidae; genus Chalcosyrphus; species Chalcosyrphus nemorum. The sequence goes on from OX454335.1 coordinate 11,314,998, forward strand.
GTTTTCTGGTTGAGCTTACGAAAGTCTATTACCAGACGTTTCTTTTTATTGCCCAACTCGTCAGTACCCTTTTTATCGACAACCCAGATGGGGTTATTATAAGGGGACCTAGATGGCCTGATTATTCCATTTTCCAGAAGATCTTTTACTTTATTATTAACGAAATCAGCTACACCCATAGGGTATGTTTATAATTTTGAGTAAATGGGATCGTTACTTTCGGTGCGAATAGTAGCGACAATGCTTGTGTTAAATGGCAGCAACTCGTTAGAGTCTGCAAATGCCTTAGCCCTGTTGCTCATCATTTTTTGAAAATCAACCCTTACCGATGGGGGGACCTCTATATCATCTATTCTTGTAAAATTTACATTCTCGCATTTGTAGAATCGAATTGTTTCCGATCCAGAATCGAAGCGAATTACATTTGGTCTTAAACAAATTGAGTTTCCCCTAAAAAATGTACGCAATCGGAGGCATCTGCTTCAGCTTCGGCTGCTTCCGACTCAGACAAGGCCTCATAGTCATACCCTTCTTGATCTCGTGAGGAATTTTCCTGCGACATATGATTAATTCTTTGACGTCTTTGCCCCAAATGCCTTTCTGTGCTATTAGATCTCTTAAATCTATAGCCCTGTCCCTGATTGTAGGTATTACTACCGTAGCTTTGTCGTTGGTAGTCGGTAGACTGTCGGAAGATGTGGGCATGGCCGGACCTACCATATGTGCAGAAATTGCAAATGCACAGGGCGTCAAGGCCTTGGGGGCGACGCATTGTAAAACAAACAAATGCATTTCTTAACGCTGAACGTCTGAACGAAAATATTTTATAACAATACAAATTACTTCATTTCAGCTGTTCACACAAAAGACCATTCTCACACAACAGAAACAAGTTCGAATAAAACCGCAACACAATATCCCACCAGGAATGTGCAGGGTAATTTCTTGCGCAACTAGTTTGAATAGAACCGCAATGAGAAATCCACAGCACAACCAGTTCGAATAAAACCGAAATAAAACCAGTGGAAAATGCTACAATCCGCCTGGAGGGGATCGTATGATACCCTATCCCTATCTTATTTGGTCGTTTCAGTGGGCGGTGGAAAATGTATTCACAAAATTTTCTATTTTGCCCTATAAACTTATATTTTTACTCGAAAAATAATTTTTGAAATAAACGCCCCTAAAAAGTGGGCGTGGCCATATACAATGTATAGACAATTTGTAGATTAAGTGGATATCTACATATTTGCTCAAGTAAGTTTTTTCGAGTTTCATATGAAAATAGTGAAAAAAGGTGATTTTTTTGAAAAGTGGGCGTGACAGTGGGCGGATTTTAAAAATGTATACACTTGTTCTGTCCCGATATCCAAAGACTTCGTATACAAAATTTCATTGTCCTAGCTCAAAATTTAAGGCCCAAAAACAGGTGACAGACGGACGGACGGACATGTCTCAATAGAATCGGCTATTGATACTGATCATTTATATATATTGTTATGGATCATGAGTGTAACGGGACGCTGACATCCGAAATTACCAGACGCATTATCAGCACATTATGCACGAGCACCACAGAGCAGCGGCGTCAGCAAATTTTGCCTATAAATAGCAGTTCAAATTGCATGTCAATTTTTAAGTTTGATTTTCCGCCCTTCTGGGAACACATACGTATCGTAGCTGAGTTTATTTTTACAACCTAATAAAGAACTATCATTTGTATAAAAAGTGTATGATTATTTGATTGATTTGCTAAAGACATTTCGTGGATTGTTTTTCTTTACAACACAAAAGTGTTGTCTTGTGTCATTCTATACTTGGTGTTGATTGTTCTTTTTGCAACACTAGAAGTGTTGTGCTACATAATTCCTCTGCAACAAAAGTCCAAGGAAATACCGGAGGTTCCTGACCCAAACCACATCCGGCCCGACGACAGGTAGTGAACTCTTTTTTTCTTCAGTGTATAGCCAAACCAGGCATAACACATTTTTTGGTGGCAGCGGTGGGATACCACTACAACAACTGCGAGGGATTCATGGAGCTTATAGTGTTATTTATGTGAGTAAATTTTATTGTAAAGTGATTATTTTGTATACTCAAGTGAATATAAAAATCTACGGCCTTTAGAAAAATATACATTTTTTTTAATGTTTTCGAATCTCCGTGCATCATTAAGTGCGTTAAACATAAATACTAACGAATTATCAGAAAACAGTAGTGAAGTTGACGCAGGTGAGAGTTACTATTCAGACAACGAAGTTGATAATAGAGAGCTAGTTAACAGTGATAGTTCGGTTATGTCGGAAGTTCCTATTAGCGTGTTAATCTCCTTCATTCCTACCTTCAATGGTACAAGCGATGAGGTCTTTACCTTCATCGATTCGTGCGATGATGCCATCGAATTGGCATCCGAGGCACAGAAGAACGTACTTTTTAAGTACATCAAAACAAAAATTCGTGGCAATGCCACAACAATTCTGATGAACAAAGAAATTCCAGACTGGGAAACGTTAAAAGAAGAATTATTAACAGTATTTAGAGAGCCTCACAGCGCTCTACAACTGCACAGAGAATTAATTTCAATCAGGCAGAATAGGGACGAATCCGTGGTACATTACGTACAGCGAGTTGAGACATTACAAAGACGTCTCCTCCAAAGTAAGCTTGCGGGCGTGAAAAAGGAACACAAAGATGGCCAAATAGAGTATATCCAAAGTGAGACTTTATCGGTTTTTATAAACGGTCTTCGGGAACGATTATCCACGTACGTCATAACGCAGCGCCCCAAAAATCTTGCAGAGGCAAGTAAGTTTGCTTCTGAGGAAGAACAGCGGATCAATCTATTTAGATCCAATACTCAGAAAGATTACACGAATAAGAATTTGGCTAAGATAAATTATCAGGAAAAGCTGTGCTTTAATTGCGACAAACCAGGTCACATCGCTCGAAACTGTAGGTCCCCTAAGAAAAAACAAAATAGAGCAAATGTAAATCCGTTTAGACAAAACCCGGATCAGCCTTCAACTTCAAACGGAGTCCAATATAAAGAGAGAAATTTTCAGTAAGCTGCATGGTAGGTGAGGCACCAGGGCAGCTTAGAGTTTTTGATAACTCAGAAAGCCCTCATATTTTAGTAGAAATCAATGGGGAAATTAAGAAACTTATAGTCGACACGGGAGCCGAAATATCACTCATCAAGGCAAATTGTGTCTACAAGGATGATGTGAATACAGCAAATAAAACGAAATTCAGTGGAATAGGCGGGAAGATACGTGAAACTTTAGGCGAAACGAAATTAGAAATTAGATTTGCCCCCCTAGTTGGAGAATCTAGACCTGCGAATATTAAGCTCCAAGTAATAGAAAATAATTTATTGGGAGAATACGATGGATTGATCGGAAATCACTTCTTAAGAGACGGCGGTTTCTCGATCAATTATGAGGAAAATATTATTAGTGGAAAATATGGAAAGATACCTTTACGATTTCTAAGAGAAGAATTTATTATAAAAGAAAGGTCTGAAGTTTTTAGAACAGTTGAAATTGATAGTAGTTTAAACAATGAAATTATGGTACCCAGACAGGAAATTACCGGGGGTATCATAGTTCCAAATTGTGTCACGCTGAACAATGATGGAAAATGTCTAGTCTCGATAGTTAATACTACTGACAAGCCATTTAACTTAAAGAATGTTAGGATCGCAGGAAAAAATTTAAGTGAATTTGAAATTTCTAAAGGTAGATCTCAGATAGTGTCGGGTAACGTCCGAACGGACCATTTAAATAGAGAGGAAAAAGAAAGCCTAATCGAAATTGTAAAAAAATATAATGACATCTTCAGTACCGAAAACAAAAAATTGTCTAAAACTTCTATCATAAAACATAAAATACGGACACGAAATGATTGTGAACCTGTTTTCACCAAAACCTACAGGTACCCTAAGGTACACGATGAAGAAGTTCGTAAACAGATAGGAAAATTAAAAGAAGATGGAATAATTCAAAATAGCAGTTCTCCCTGGAGCTCCCCGCTATGGATAGTTCCCAAAAAGTCAGACGCAAGCGGTATAAAAAAGTGGCGGATGGTAATTGACTACCGCAAGCTAAACGACTTGACTATTTCGGACAATTACCCCCTACCGAACATAAACGAGATCCTCGACCAATTGGGAAAAGCCAAATATTTTTCAACCCTGGATTTAACGTCCGGCTTTCACCAAATCCCAATGGACGAAGTGGACATCGAAAAGACAGCATTTAGTACTCCATACGGCCATTTCGAGTATACAAGAATGCCGTTTGGTTTAAAAAATGCTCCGGCCTGTTTCCAGAGACTGATGAATACAGTTCTGGCGGGTCTGCAGGGAATCAGATGCTTCGTCTACTTAGATGACATCGTAGTATACGGAAAGAACCTACAGGAGCATAATGAAAAGTTAGTGGAAGTTTTCGAGCAACTGCGAAAGGCAAACCTCAAATTGCAGCCTGATAAGTGTGAGTTCCTTAGGAAGGAAGTCTCATACTTAGGGCATGTAATCACCGATGAGGGGGTCAAACCCGATCCAGGGAAGGTAGAAAGTATTAAACGAATGGAAGCACCAAAAAACCCTAGAGGAATAAAGTCATTCCTTGGAATGATAGGGTATTACAGAAAATTCATTAAGAATTTTAGCAAAGTCGCTGAGCCGTTGAACAAATTGTTAAAAAAGGATGCTGAATTTATCTGGACCCAAGATCAGAAAGAAGCATTTAATAAACTAAAGGAATTAATAACAACACATCCCATACTACAGTACCCAGGCTATGGTAAAACATTTATCATAACAACAGATGCCTCTAATAAAGGTATTGGTGCAGTGCTTAGTCAAGAGAGCAACGGTAAAGATTTACCAGTACACTTTGTTAGTCGAACGTTGAACAGAGCTGAGATTAACTACAGCACGACCGAGAAAGAGTGTCTAGCCATCGTATGGGCTACAAAACAATTTCGACCGTACATCTACGGAACAAAATTTATTATCCAAACCGACCACAGACCTCTAACGTGGTTGTTCAAGGTAAAAGATCCTGGTAGTCGCCTCGTGAGATGGCGCCTCAATTTAGAGGAATTTGATTACACTATTGTTTATAAAAAAGGTAAGGATAATGTTGTAGCCGATGAACTTAGTAGAAATGTTAGAATAACAGAAAAGGAAAGAGAAGAAACATGGCAGGACTTGATGAGTTTGTTGGAAGAAGAGGGCATTGAAGTAAATAATGAGGTTAGAGAAAATATAGAAAATAATAACGAAATCACAAATGAAGGCAATTTGTTAGAAGAGAATAGGAACATAAGAGATGATAGCATAATAGAGAATATCGAAGACAACCAAGAAGACGACGTTATATCGCAAAATGAACATCCTAGTGACAGAGAGGAAAATGTTTCAGATAATAAAGAAGAAGTATTAGACTCCGAAAGGAGACTAGCCATAATAAAAGAGTATCATGAGGGACTGCTAGGAGGACACACGGGCCAAAAGGCAACTTACACAAGAATTAGAAAGAAATTTAAGTGGAAAGGCATGCAAAAAGATATAGAGTATTTTGTAAAAAATTGTCCTCAATGCCAAACAGAAAAGGTTAATAGAGCTCCTACAAGGAACCCCATGAAAATTGTTACGTCAGCGGACAGGGCTCTAGAGAAGATTATGGTAGATCTTATAGGACCTTTACAAGAAACAGAAGATGGGTTTAAATTTGGCCTTACAATCCAGGACGACCTTTCCAAATTCATTAAGTTTATTCCCTTAAAAAACAAAGAGATGGGCACTGTCGCTCGTGCAATAATGGAAGAATGGATAGTGAATTTTGGAATGCCCAAAATTATTCTATCTGACAATGGACTAGAATTCTGTAATGGTCTTTTCAAAGAATTCTGCGAATTGCTCGGTATCAGTCACATAACAACCAGCGTAGCCTATCCACAAGCCAATGGGAGCGTAGAAAGAGCCCATTGTAGGCTGTTAGAGTATCTTAAGTCCACAGGAAGGCAACTAAACCAACTGAGAGAATGGCACAAACAAATGCCATATGTAGGATTTTGCTATAATAGCACAGTTCATAACACCACAGGCTATACGCCTTACGAAATAGTATTCGGATTTGAAGTAAACAGACCCAGCGCGGTAGACACAGTTAACGAAAAAACCATTTATGACTACGTCGATGAACTAAAATCAAATCTCTTTGAAAAACAAGAAGTCGTTAAGGAAAATACAAGAAAATGCAAGCAAAAATCGAAATTAAGGTACGACAAAAAATTAGGCAAATCAATAGAATATAAAGTAGGTCAAAAGGTAGTTATACGCAATGAAAGAAAAGGAAAATTATTGAGTACATATAAAGGTCCGTTTCCTATTCTAGAAGTACACGATAATCACGTAGTCGTAAAACTTCAAAACAAGCAACAGAAATTCAACAAAGCTAATGTCAAACCATATTTTTCAGGATCTCGTGCGTCTCCACGACAAACGCAGGAAACTTAGTAATAAAAGATCTTCAGAAACATACCGGGATATACTTCAACCACATCGGAGATGGAAAAGAAATAAATAGTAAATTAGCATTAATAGCACATTTAGATATAACCATTTTGGAGCAGACAAGTTTTAACATTAGAAACATGATTAATTCAATAGACAACATTTGTATAGAATCTAAAACAGAGTGTAAACAATTTCAAAAATCAGCGAAACAAGAGATAGCTAAAGCAGATCATAGAATTGGCATAATTTCAGGCATAATAGGAAAACCGAAAAGAACAAAACGAGGTCTAGTTAATGTAATAGGTTCAGGTCTTAAGGTCTTATTTGGAACGATGGACAACGAGGATGCTGAATATTACTCGACAGTAATTCAAAGCATTTCAGAGAATGAAATCAGAATAAAGAACGGTATGGAAGAAAACGTAAAAGTAATGAGCCATCTAAATAAACAAGTACTTGAAAGCGTAAAGAATGCAAATGTAACGTTGAAGAAAATCAATGAAGTTATTGATGAAATCAATAGGGTTAATACTCGGGAGGACAATCTTAATCGAACTATCACTTTAGCTTCCTATTATGATGAAATATCTAACAGAATCAATCATAAGATTATGCGACTTGAACTTGAGATAGAACAAATAATTGACAGTCTTTTATTTATTCAATCTGGAATTTTGCATCCGCGTATCATTGAGCCTTCCGACTTACTAAACGAACTAAGAGAATCTGAACACAATAATATATTTGCAATAGAACCAAATTTAGAGAACTACGCGGAAATTTTAAAAATGTTAGAGATCAAAGCGTTCACTAAAGACCGTACTATTATCTTTATAATTCATGCCCCAACAGTTACAAAAGAAACCTTTGACGTATATGAAACAATTACTCTCCCAAAGATAGTAACAAACGGAATTGTAATCTTAACTTTAAGTAATAAATACCTAATTATCAACAAAAACAGAGAAGAATATGTATTAAAGGAAAAGCTAGACGATTGTAATATATTTAATAAAATACATGTTTGTAGCCCTCAATTATTACGTAGTACTTTAAGTGATTCGAATTGTGAAATAAGTATCTTTATGAGGAACAAAGCTGAAAACTGCAATGCACAAATTGTAAACTCGCAAATTGAAATATTTCATAAGATCAAAGATAATTCTTTTTTGTACACAATAACTGAAGAAACCAATGTTAAATGTAAATGTCAAAATGAAACAGAAACAGGAAAACTTTTTGGTACAGGCATAATTGTAATTAATAATGATTGTAAACTAGAAACATATGACATGACAATAAGAACCTTAGGTGTTGGCAATGAAATATCTATAAGAGACAAGTATTCATATGGCGATTTGGAAGACTGCTGCATCAACGTAAAATTACACGAAATAGCAATCAAACAGGAACCGATGTCAAAAATTACAGCGAAAGATATCCATGAACTACAGGATATGACCTCCGAAATTCAAAATCAACGAAGTTTTTGGTCAAAAGCCCTTCGGCAAATACCGGAACGAACACAAGGTGTACTGATGTCAATATCTGGAGTCCTGAGTCTAATCGCAATAAGCTATGTTATCTGGAAATGTAACCGCAGATCTGGAAGGACAACAATAACCCTCTTTAATAAATGCTTTTACAGAAAGAACAGAGTTAACCCTGAAGTAAGGTTAGGCGTTGCAAGTACACCGGAGCAATCTACATCGGCAGATGACCTTGAATTAAGGTCGCCTAAGCCCAATCTCAGGATAAAATATCCTTAGATGTGTCTGAAAGGGGGACGTGTTATGGATCATGAGTGTAACGGGACGCTGACATCCGAAATTACCAGACGCATTATCAGCACATTATGCACGAGCACCACAGAGCAGCGGCGTCAGCAAATTTTGCCTATAAATAGCAGTTCAAATTGCATGTCAATTTTTAAGTTTGATTTTCCGCCCTTCTGGGAACACATACGTATCGTAGCTGAGTTTATTTTTACAACCTAATAAAGAACTATCATTTGTATAAAAAGTGTATGATTATTTGATTGATTTGCTAAAGACATTTCGTGGATTGTTTTTCTTTACAACACAAAAGTGTTGTCTTGTGTCATTCTATACTTGGTGTTGATTGTTCTTTTTGCAACACTAGAAGTGTTGTGCAACATAATTCCTCAGCAACAAAAGTCCAAGGAAATACCGGAGGTTCCTGACCCAAACCACATCCGGCCCGACGACAGGTAGTGAACTCTTTTTTTCTTCAGTGTATAGCCAAACCAGGCATAACAATATACTTTATGGGGTCTGTCTGCAATATTTCTCTATGTTACAAACTATGTATCAAACTTAATATACCCTTAGGATAGGGTATAAAAATCCCACCACATCTGTGCAAGATAATTTCTTGCACCGAATCAATTGTTCGCTTCCCAGTGGAGGCAGATTGTTTATTTTTATCCCCACTTTTTAAGAAATAAAAAAATACACAAATTCGGAAAATAATTGTGTAAGGATACATATTTTCTGAGTAAGTGTTCGACACTTTTGCCAAGTGTGCATTATTAATACTTTGCCCTAGAGAAGTAGTCAAATTTAAATTTTTTTGAATAAAGGAACTTATCGTAGTGGAATTTTTGGAATTAAATATTGCAACAATGTATTGAAAAATACTATATCATCTGCGACGCATCTAGAACGTATTTTTTTAAAAATATGTTACTGGTACTAGTTGAACAATAACCACGCATGTTTCCTGAGTGGACTGGTTTGTAGCACTTGAGTAAGTTAGGTTGTCTTGGGTGGCTCTTTGTATAGTAGTTCGGAAGTAATAGGGCCGAACTTATCCCAGTGGTTCTAAGTTGTGTTGCAGAATTTTCAACTGCAACAAAATTAGGCAAATCCAATTTTAAAAGAGGCTGCTACTCTGGTACGTGAGTTCTAGAAATAGAAGAATGGAAGTGCCAGCAAGATTTGTTGCGTCTGAACCGCTTTACAGTCTAATTGCCACTTTCCACTTACAGTCAACATATTGCCAAATGTCGAATGTCCTTTATATGGACATAAAAGTTAAGAGCTACGTGCACCATTAAGTAGGCTTGCTACCTTAATTGCAACATAAAGGTAAATATATGTATGTACATATACCTCCAAATATATTTTGTTATTGATGATATTGTAGGCTTGGTACTTTAAAAATTGTTATACTCGTTCTGTTTAGATATCCAAAGACCTCGTATACAAAATTTCATTGTCCTATTTAAAATGTAAGCCCCAGAAACTGGTGACAAAAAGACGGACTGATCTATCTTTAATATTTCTTTGTGTTTCGAAAAAAATGGGTGAAATCACCGAGATCTGAAATAAAACAGATAATATAGCAAGTCGGATCAAGTAAAAGAATATTCGGACATAGCCCTTGCTGCCGATGCATTATATGGTACAGCTGCAACACTTTTGAACACTATTTGATGACAAAACAGCACAATCGGCATTCGAACTACCTTTCAATTTTAAATTTTTTTCACAGTTGGAAAATTGGATTAATACATGGACCACAAAAGTGGTCAATTTTAATAGTGTTACAGGCACCAAGTCAAATATGTACATGTTTCATTTAGTCAATGATATTTCACGTCAAATCTTCTAGGCATAAGCTTATCGTTCCTGTAAATGCCAAAGTACAGCTTAATTCCATCTTTAGCTTGTACATAGGTATTGTTATGCCAGAAATTCAAGGTACATAGGCTATTCTGCAGAATATTTTTGATATGACCGAATTTAATCACAAAACAGTTTTTAAGAAACTTCGATTTTTAACTCTTTAAACACACTCAAGAGCAGTTTACTTTACTGAAATTTCTCTGAAAAAAACGTTAATACTGTATCCTAACGGCTTTTTGCAGGTAGTAGACATTCGAATTCAATTTGAGAATTGAAATCTTAAATTTTCTTGCCTCGAAGAAAATTTTAAAAAATAGGGCACACACCTTAAGATTCAACTAATACAGAGAAAGGACGTATACGTATCTTTTTAAATTTTGATTTTTCATTTATTGTTTATTTCTTGTTGCTTAGCAACATCATTGTAAACAAAAACTGAAGGTTAAAGTACACCCTCCATAACCAGTCGACTTGCCGTTTCGCGGCAAACTAAAATATATTTGAAACATTTGAATGTATCTAGGTTTCTGAAAAAACAACAACAATTTTTATTAATTTGTTGATATTATATGTATTTAAACATTTGAAATGTTGCTGCGCCCATTTGTGGGTGCTAAAACAAAAAAAATCGAGCAAAAATTTTGTTCTACGTGCGACGTCTTATAATATTATATAGTCTTTGGTAGTTCCTATGGAATCATTTGTGTGAAAATGTGCAGATTTTATTTCTGCACCTATGAGATTTACTCATTTGAGAAATTTGTTTGATAAGAGAAAGTATAAAGCGGCCCATACACAGCACATATCTGCGTACACTGGACTGTTGTCGATTCACTGAAAATCGTACTGTATGGATTTGTGCACGATTTTAATGCCAGACACGATGCTAGTAAAATCAAATCAAATAGTTAGAATTTCGGTGTTGATTGTGTGTGGTGAAGGCAGCGTTGCGGGGGTAACTTATGACGCCAAGACTGATAAATGGGGCGCTCAAGGTAAGGCTTGCACAGGGCGCTCAATTGACTCGGGCCGTCCCTGGATGTGGGATCCACATCCATTTTTTCAACTGACTCGTGCCTGTTGGGGCCACGATAATCATTTCCTCTTGTCCGGTTGCCATAACCATGTTGTCTACTATAATAGCGGTTTTTTCCCTGATTGCCCGGGGTGAGAGTTTGGCTATTAAACCTATTAATATTGCCATTGGTTTTATTTTGCGCTCGGTTTTGTGATCGTTGGCACTCAAACTTCTGTGTTTTCTCCTCAGAATTCCTGGCATAGTTCGTTGCGAACATGTACCTTTCTTGGTTAGACTCAACTTCTTGACCAAATGCCAGAGCGGCTGGCAAATCGGACGGACGGGCTGAAAATATGACGTCGCTTAATGATTTCTTTAAACCAGATATAAACACACGAAGTGCATTTGTTTTGTACTTCTCGTTAATAGAACTGGCTAATGTGCTGTCGAATGTCATTATAGTCTTGATTGTTAGCAGTGTGAGCTTCCTCTCAATCTCATCATAGTACTGCATGATAGTTAGATTGCCTTGTCTCAAGTGCTTCATTCCTGTTCGATCAGGTATATTGGCCGTTTGTCGGCATATGTAAAATCTAACCTAGCTATGATAGCCTTAAAATTTAAAACTGTATTGAACGAGGCCAAAACGGCGTCAGCCGGACCTAATCTTATTTCTTATTACAGCTATTGCTTGATAGTATTTTGAACTACCGTCGTATTTCTCGAAAAGTTTGTAAGCAGATTGTCTTATTTCTTATTACAGCTATTGCTTGATAGTATTTTGAACTACCGTCGTATTTCTCGAAAAGTTTGTAAGCAGATTGTTCTGCCTGTCGCCAAGATACATAGATTTCCTGCTTACCATCAAACTCCGGTAACGACTTGACTATGCCGAGAGGCTCATCACATTTAACATCCTCAACACTTCCACTGGCTCGTTTAAGCTTGCGCTTGAAAGTTTTTTGGCTACCTCACCTAATTTCTTATCGAATTCTACCCTTTCTCTACCTGCAAATCTGCAGCATTAATTTTTATACCCTATCCTAAGGGTATATTAAGTTTGATACATAGTTTGTAACATAGAGAAATCTTACAGATAGACCCAATAAAGTATATATATAAATGATCAGCATCACTAGCCGAGTCGATTGAGCTATGTCCGTCCGTCCGTCTGTCCGTCCGTCCGTCCGTCCGTCTGTGTGTCACCAGTTTTTGGGCCTTAAATTTTGAGCTACATCGATGAAATTTTGTATACGAGTTCCTTGAAAAAGTAAGCAATACAAGTGTAAAAATTTTTAAAATCCGCCCACTGACACGCCCACTTTTCAAAAAAATCACTTTTTTTCACTATTTTCATATGAAACTCGAAAAAACTTACTTGACCAAATATGTAGATATCCACTTAATCTACAAATCGTCTATACATTGTATATGGCCACGCCCACTTTTTAGGGGCGTTTACTTCAAAAATTAATTTTCGATTAAAAAAATTAGCTTATAGGGCAAAATAGAAAATTTTGTGAATACATTTTCCACCGCCCACTGACACGACCAAATAAGATAGGGATAGGGTATCATACGATTCGCTCCAGGCGGATTGTGGCATTTTTTACTGGTTTTAAACCTTTTTGTGGGAATTGTTTTAAGATTTCCCCTGTAATTAAATCAAACCCTGGGGCCTTTTTTATATTTATATTTTCTTTAATTTCTTTGGCAAGTTCTTTAGCTGTTACCGATCGAATTGGTCGATCTTCTTCGCACCTTTCTTCGATTCCTTGGTAACTTTTATCTTCATAGGGTTTGAAGACGTCCTCAAGATACTCTGCAAAAGTGCCTGCTTTTTCTTGGCTGCTTTTTGCCCAGTTACCTTCTTTGGTTTTTACTGGAGGAATGTGGGCAATTGGTCGGTTAATTTTCTTTGTTGCCTTCCAGAGCGAGTAGTTGGTACTAGCATCATTTGTAAGACTGCTTAGGTAAGTTTTTAAAGACTTATTCTTGAATTCTTTTATAGAATTTCTGAGCTTATTATTTAAGTTGTTTAGTGTGGTTTTGTCGCTTGGCGCCCTTGTCTGTTTGCCAACGCTTTCCAGCTTTCCTTTTTCGTGTAATGATTTCACATATTTCGCGAGGGTAAGAGTTTTGCTTAGTCTTTTTTGTTATTTTAGGAGTTGCTGCCCATGCAGCATTTTGTATGTTCAGTGTTAGTATTTGCACTGCTTTTTCTAGTTGGTCTACTGTTTGTATAGCTGATGATAGTTGGATACTTTCTTCCAACATCTGTCTAAAGTAGTTCCAATCAGTCAGTCTATTAACAAGTTTTGGACTTTGTTCTTTTATAATTATTTTATCGCCAAGCGTAAGAAGGACTGAGGAGTGATCTGATTGAAGATCAGGGCCTTCTTCCACATTTATTTTATTTGAGGATATATTTTTAGATATGAAGAAGTCGACAAGATCTGGGGTTTTATTCCTATTTTTTAAAATCACTCGTCTTTATTCTATAGCTAGGAGAGCAATATACTGATGCAACGGATAGTTGGCCACTGCTTGTTTTTATGCAAATGGAAATTCCTTGGATGGCACATGATTGGAATTTTGCGTCTAAATGGTGTTCAATCGTATTCTTTATTACCACTGCAGCCCCGCCTTTTGCGCAGTTATGTGGATGTGGGGAGTGATATAATATATATCCCTTCAGTTTAGGGTCAGAATTTAATTTGAAGTGCGTCTCTGAAATAAGACATATGTCTATCTGGTTTATATCGAGAATCACTTGTATCTCATCTTTTCGATTCTCGAAACCATTAGCATTCCATTCTAGAACTTTGATTTTATTCATCATGTTTGTCTTTTTGGTACAGCTCTTTTATTGCTGTTCTGTCTCTCTAGTAAAGATATTCTATCTAAAATCATTTTATTGTTTTTTTTTCCATGGAATCAATCCTATTTAGGACTTGTTTCATGAGGGTTTCCATTGCAGTGTGTGGATCTGTTTTGCTTTTTACGGCTTTCTCTGCTGGTATTTGTATTGTTTTTGATGCTGCATGAGCATATGTCATTTTAGGGCCCGTTGTCTTTGGTATTGCGTGCTTTTTGATGATCACTTGACTTTCGCTTTTTCTTTTTGTGGGCTCTTTTGTGAGTCCTTTTTGGCCTTTTGGGCTTCCTTATAGGAGCTTTTAAGTGCTTTCTTTTGTTTTTTATCTTTTTTTAGTTGCATTTCTTTTGCAACTAAGCATCCTCTATAGTTAGCAGGATGGCTTTCATTGCAGTTTACACACTTAATGTGTTCATCCTTTTTCTTCACACATTCTTTGGTGTGGTGACTTCCTGCACACTTTACACATCTTGGGTTTGAGCTGCAGTATTTTTGTGTATGCCCGTACCTTTGACAATTTTTGCATTGGGGCACTAACTTGGATTTACGTAAAGTATGAATCTCAACTTTCATCCCAAGTATGTTTTTAATGCCATATATTTTTTCTTTGTCTTCGTCATGTTCGAAACTGAGCATAAACATTGGAAGCGGTACTTTGCTTTTAAATTTTAGCATATTTACGACTTCCAGTATTTTAAAACCTCTATGGTTTAATTCGTTTTTAATGCTTTCCGGTGAGCATGAAAAATGCAGTTTTTTTACTACAACTTTAATTGGTCTGGTTTGCTTATTCTCATAAGAATACCATTGCACTTTTTAATAATTTGATCTTAACTTTTTTAGACTGATGGGCACTTATCTTGCCGTTTTCGCCCTTCAAGATGTCAGACAGGGGTGGCCATGGATACGAAATTCTTAATGAAACAACTGTAGTAGCTGGCCAGGCCTAAAAAGAATCTCACCTCGAACAGTGTCGACGGCTCGGTGTAATTTTGAATTGCCTCCACTTTGGTCGGACTTGTTTTGATACCTCGTCTTGATACTGTGAAACCAAGGTATTCCACATCTTCCTTGAAAAAGTTTGACTTTTCTTGTGAGACCGTCATGTTGGCCTCGTACAAACTTCGTAAAACCTAGTCAATGTGCTTGACGTGGTCCGCCTCAGTCTCAGCGAAGATGATTACGTCGTAAACGTAGCAGGTCTTTCCGATCTGCTCGCGAAGAACATCATCTATAGGCCTCTGAAAAATACTGGGCGCGTTCTTTAACCCGAATGGGAGTCGGCAGAATTCATATTTTCCGCCGTTTACGGAAAACGCAGTTTTTTCCCGATGAAACCCTGACGTTAGGTCTAGGGTCGTTAAATATCTTGCCTTACCCAAATTTGACAAAATCACCATAACGTTAGGAATGGGATACTTGTCGTCTATTGTTTTCTGGTTGAGCTTACGAAAGTCTATTACCAGACGTTTCTTTTTATTGCCCAACTCGTCAGTACCCTTTTTATCGACAACCCAGATGGGGTTATTATAAGGGGACCTAGATGGCCTGATTATTCCATTTTCCAGAAGATCTTTTACTTTATTATTAACGAAATCAGCTACACCCATAGGGTATGTTTATAATTTTGAGTAAATGGGATCGTTACTTTCGGTGCGAATAGTAGCGACAATGCTTGTGTTAAATGGCAGCAACTCGTTAGAGTCGTTAAATATCTTGCCTTACCCAAATTTGACAAAATCACCATAACGTTAGGAATGGGATACTTGTCGTCTATTGTTTTCTGGTTGAGCTTACGAAAGTCTATTACCAGACGTTTCTTTTTATTGCCCAACTCGTCAGTACCCTTTTTATCGACAACCCAGATGGGGTTATTATAAGGGGACCTAGATGGCCTGATTATTCCATTTTCCAGAAGATCTTTTACTTTATTATTAACGAAATCAGCTACACCCATAGGGTATGTTTATAATTTTGAGTAAATGGGATCGTTACTTTCGGTGCGAATAGTAGCGACAATGCTTGTGTTAAATGGCAGCAACTCGTTAGAGTCTGCAAATGCCTTAGCCCTGTTGCTCATCATTTTTTGAAAATCAACCCTTACCGATGGGGGGACCTCTATATCATCTATTCTTGTAAAATTTACATTCTCGCATTTGTAGAATCGAATTGTTTCCGATCCAGAATCGAAGCGAATTACATTTGGTCTTAAACAAATTGAGTTTCCCCTAAAAAATGTACGCAATCGGAGGCATCTGCTTCAGCTTCGGCTGCTTCCGACTCAGACAAGGCCTCATAGTCATACCCTTCTTGATCTCGTGAGGAATTTTCCTGCGACATATGATTAATTCTTTGACGTCTTTGCCCCAAATGCCTTTCTGTGCTATTAGATCTCTTAAATCTATAGCCCTGTCCCTGATTGTAGGTATTACTACCGTAGCTTTGTCGTTGGTAGTCGGTAGACTGTCGGAAGATGTGGGCATGGCCGGACCTACCATATGTGCAGAAATTGCAAATGCACAGGGCGTCAAGGCCTTGGGGGCGACGCATTGTAAAACAAACAAATGCATTTCTTAACGCTGAACGTCTGAACGAAAATATTTTATAACAATACAAATTACTTCATTTCAGCTGTTCACACAAAAGACCATTCTCACACAACAGAAACAAGTTCGAATAAAACCGCAACACAATATCCCACCAGGAATGTGCAGGGTAATTTCTTGCGCAACTAGTTTGAATAGAACCGCAATGAGAAATCCACAGCACAACCAGTTCGAATAAAACCGAAATAAAACCAGTGAAAAATGCTACAATCCGCCTGGAGGGGATCGTATGATACCCTATCCCTATCTTATTTGGTCGTTTCAGTGGGCGGTGGAAAATGTATTCACAAAATTTTCTATTTTGCCCTATAAACTTATATTTTTACTCGAAAAATAATTTTTGAAATAAACGCCCCTAAAAAGTGAGCGTGGCCATATACAATGTATAGACAATTTGTAGATTAAGTGGATATCTACATATTTGCTCAAGTAAGTTTTTTCGAGTTTCATATGAAAATAGTGAAAAAAGGTGATTTTTTTGAAAAGTGGGCGTGACAGTGGGTGGATTTTAAAAATGTATACACTTGTTCTGTCCCGATATCCAAAGACTTCGTATACAAAATTTCATTGTCCTAGCTCAAAATTTAAGGCCCAAAAACAACCTAATAAAGAACTATCATTTGTATAAAAAGTGTATGATTATTTGATTGATTTGCTAAAGACATTTCGTGGATTGTTTTTCTTTACAACACAAAAGTGTTGTCTTGTGTCATTCTATACTTGGTGTTGATTGTTCTTTTTGCAACACTAGAAGTGTTGTGCTACATAATTCCTCTGCAACAAAAGTCCAAGGAAATACCGGAGGTTCCTGACCCAAACCACATCCGGCCCGACGACAGGTAGTGAACTCTTTTTTTCTTCAGTGTATAGCCAAACCAGGCATAACACATTTTTTGGTGGCAGCGGTGGGATACCACTACAACAACTGCGAGGGATTCATGGAGCTTATAGTGTTATTTATGTGAGTAAATTTTATTGTAAAGTGATTGTTTTGTATACTCAAGTGAATATAAAAATCTACGGCCTTTAGAAAAATATACATTTTTTTTAATGTTTTCGAATCTCCGTGCATCATTAAGTGCGTTAAACATAAATACTAACGAATTATCAGAAAACAGTAGTGAAGTTGACGCAGGTGAAAGTTACTATTCAGACAACGAAGTTGATAATAGAGAGCTAGTTAACAGTGATAGTTCGGTTATGTCGGAAGTTCCTATTAGCGTGTTAATCTCCTTCATTCCTACCTTCAATGGTACAAGCGATGAGGTCTTTACCTTCATCGATTCGTGCGATGATGCCATCGAATTGGCATCCGAGGCACAGAAGAACGTACTTTTTAAGTACATCAAAACAAAAATTCGTGGCAATGCCACAACAATTCTGATGAACAAAGAAATTCCAGACTGGGAAACGTTAAAAGAAGAATTATTAACAGTATTTAGAGAGCCTCACAGCGCTCTACAACTGCACAGAGAATTAATTTCAATCAGGCAGAATAGGGACGAATCCGTGGTACATTACGTACAGCGAGTTGAGACATTACAAAGACGTCTCCTCCAAAGTAAGCTTGCGGGCGTGAAAAAGGAACACAAAGATGGCCAAATAGAGTATATCCAAAGTGAGACTTTATCGGTTTTTATAAACGGTCTTCGGGAACGATTATCCACGTACGTCATAACGCAGCGCCCCAAAAATCTTGCAGAGGCAAGTAAGTTTGCTTCTGAGGAAGAACAGCGGATCAATCTATTTAGATCCAATACTCAGAAAGATTACACGAATAGGAATTTGGCTAAGATAAATTATCAGGAAAAGCTGTGCTTTAATTGCGACAAACCAGGTCACATCGCTCGAAACTGTAGGTCCCCTAAGAAAAAACAAAATAGAGCAAATGTAAATCCGTTTAGACAAAACCCGGATCAGCCTTCAACTTCAAACGGAGTCCAATATAAAGAGAGAAATTTTCAGTAAGCTGCATGGTAGGTGAGGCACCAGGGCAGCTTAGAGTTTTTGATAACTCAGAAAGCCCTCATATTTTAGTAGAAATCAATGGGGGAATTAAGAAACTTATAGTCGACACGGGAGCCGAAATATCACTCATCAAGGCAAATTGTGTCTACAAGGATGATGTGAATACAGCAAATAAAACGAAATTCAGTGGAATAGGCGGGAAGATACGTGAAACTTTAGGCGAAACGAAATTAGAAATTAGATTTGCCCCCCTAGTTGGAAAATCTAGACCTGCGAATATTAAGCTCCAAGTAATAGAAAATAATTTATTGGGAGAATACGATGGATTGATCGGAAATCACTTCTTAAGAGACGGCGGTTTCTCGATCAATTATGAGGAAAATATTATTAGTGGAAAATATGGAAAGATACCTTTACGATTTCTAAGAGAAGAATTTATTATAAAAGAAAGGTCTGAAGTTTTTAGAACAGTTGAAATTGATAGTAGTTTAAACAATGAAATTATGGTACCCAGACAGGAAATTACCGGGGGTATCATAGTTCCAAATTGTGTCACGCTGAACAATGATGGAAAATGTCTAGTCTCGATAGTTAATACTACTGACAAGCCATTTAACTTAAAGAATGTTAGGATCGCAGGAAAAAATTTAAGTGAATTTGAAATTTCTAAAGGTAGATCTCAGATAGTGTCGGGTAACGTCCGAACGGACCATTTAAATAGAGAGGAAAAAGAAAGCCTAATCGAAATTGTAAAAAAATATAATGACATCTTCAGTACCGAAAACAAAAAATTGTCTAAAACTTCTATCATAAAACATAAAATACGGACACGAAATGATTGTGAACCTGTTTTCACCAAAACCTACAGGTACCCTAAGGTACACGATGAAGAAGTTCGTAAACAGATAGGAAAATTAAAAGAAGATGGAATAATTCAAAATAGCAGTTCTCCCTGGAGCTCCCCGCTATGGATAGTTCCCAAAAAGTCAGACGCAAGCGGTATAAAAAAGTGGCGGATGGTAATTGACTACCGCAAGCTAAACGACTTGACTATTTCGGACAATTACCCCCTACCGAACATAAACGAGATCCTCGACCAATTGGGAAAAGCCAAATATTTTTCAACCCTGGAAACAACTCCATACGGCCATTTCGAGTATACAAGAATGCCGTTTGGTTTAAAAAATGCTCCGGCCTGTTTCCAGAGACTGATGAATACAGTTCTGGCGGGTCTGCAGGGAATCAGATGCTTCGTCTACTTAGATGACATCGTAGTATACGGAAAGAACCTACAGGAGCATAATGAAAAGTTAGTGGAAGTTTTCGAGCAACTGCGAAAGGCAAACCTCAAATTGCAGCCTGATAAGTGTGAGTTCCTTAGGAAGGATGTCTCATACTTAGGGCATGTAATCACCGATGAGGGGGTCAAACCCGATCCAGGGAAGGTAGAAAGTATTAAACGAATGGAAGCACCAAAAAACCCTAGAGGAATAAAGTCATTCCTTGGAATGATAGGGTATTACAGAAAATTCATTAAGAATTTTAGCAAAGTCGCTGAGCCGTTGAACAAATTGTTAAAAAAGGATGCTGAATTTATCTGGACCCAAGATCAGGAAGAAGCATTTAATAAACTAAAGGAATTAATAACAACACATCCCATACTACAGTACCCAGTCTATGGTAAAACATTTATCATAACAACAGATGCCTCTAATAAAGGTATTGGTGCAGTGCTTAGTCAAGAGAGCAACGGTAAAGATTTACCAGTACACTTTGTTAGTCGAACGTTGAACAGAGCTGAGATTAACTACAGCACGACCGAGAAAGAGTGTCTAGCCATCGTATGGGCTACAAAACAATTTCGACCGTACATCTACGGAACAAAATTTATTATCCAAACCGACCACAGACCTCTAACGTGGTTGTTCAAGGTAAAAGATCCTGGTAGTCGCCTCGTGAGATGGCGCCTCAAATTAGAGGAATTTGATTACACTATTGTTTATAAAAAAGGTAAGGATAATGTTGTAGCCGATGAGCTTAGTAGAAATGTTAGAATAACAGAAAAGGAAAGAGAAGAAACATGGCAGGACTTGATGAGTTTGTTGGAAGAAGAGGGCATTGAAGTAAATAATGAGGTTAGAGAAAATATAGAAAATAATAACGAAATCACAAATGAAGGCAATTTGTTAGAAGAGAATAGGAACATAAGACTTCTTACTTACTTAAAGGGCTCCCGACCCTTGTAGAGTCCCTGCCTGAGACATCGCTGCCTTCCATCCTCTGCGGTCCCGAGCACGCTGCTTCCAGTTGTGAAGACCAAGTTTTCTGGCATCCGCGACAGCTTGGTCTTTGTACCGGAGGTTCGGTCTTCTTCGCCGTCTCGAACCTGGGGGCTGGGATTCGAAGATCCTCTTGGCTGGAGCATTGTTGTCCATTCGCTCGATGTGGCCGAGCCAATGTAGTCTGCGTATCTTGGCTTTTTGGACTACATCCACATCCTGGTACAGCTCATAGAGTTCGCGGTTGTATCTTCTCCTCCATTCGCCCTCCTCGCATAAGGGACCTAATATCCGACGAAGTATTTTACGCTCGAAGGTGCCCAATATTTGCTCAGCTTTCTTACTTATCGTCCAGCACTCGGCTCCATACAGCAGGACTGGTAAGATGAGCGTTCTGTAGAGCATTAATTTGGTCCGTCGAGTTAGGAGTTTTGAACCCAGTTGTTTCGCCAAACCGAAGTAGCAGCGGTTTGCTAGGGTTATTCTTCGTCGGATCTCTACAAAGGTGTCATTTGTAGGATTAATATTTGTTCCGAGGTAGGTGAACTCCTTAACTACCTCGAAATTATAGTTATCAACAGTGACGTTCTGCCCAATGTTTTGGACAGATAAATTTTTGTTTGTTGATAACATATACTTTGTCTTGTCCTCATTTACTTCAAGACCAACTCGTTTCGCCTGCTCATCAATGGCCGTAAATGCCTCTACGACGGCTTGCCGGGATCTTCCGATGATATCAATATCGTCTGCGTATCCCAGCAGTTGGACGGATTTGTGAAAGATAGTGCCTTCCGTGTTGACACCTGCCCTGCGCACTATCTGCTCCAACACGATATTGAAGAAATCACATGACAGCGCATCTCCTTGCCTGAATCCGGTGCATGTTTGGAAGAGCTCCGAAGAGTTGTTTCCAAATTGCACAGAGCATCGCGTGTTTTCCAGCGTTACGCGACACATCTGGATAAGTTTTGTCGGTATCCCGAATTGGGCCATCGCCTGGTAGAGCTCAAGACGATGAATGCTGTCATAGGCGGCTTTAAAGTCGATGAAAAGGTGGTGGGTTTCGACTTGAAATTCGTTGGTCTTTTCCAGGATTTGTCTGAGTGTGAAAATTTGGTCTATTGTCGATCTGCCGGGCCGGAAGCCACACTGGTACGTGCCGATTAGTGTGCTGCAGAAAGGTTTTAGACGTTCACACAATACGTTGGATAGGATCTTATATGCGACATTTAACAGGGATATGCCTCGGTAGTTCTTACCAGACATAGGATCGCCTTTTTTGAAGATGGGGCATATAGAGCTGATACTCCAGTCGTCGGGCATGCGTTCCTCCATCCATACTTGGTTGATGACTTGATGCATGCACCCTACCAAGACATCACCTCCGTATTTAAAGAGTTCAGCTGGAAGCCCATCAGAGCCAGCGGCTTTGTTGTTCTTCAATTTCCTGATGGCTACATTAACTTCTTCAGTACTGGGTGGAGGCGTTGGTTCTTCATTGACTGGAGGTGGGTTCTCGTCTTGCCCTATCACTCTCTCTATTTGCTGCCCGTTAAGCAACTGCTGGAAGTGTTGCTTAAACACATCAACAATTCCCTGTGCATCGGTGACTAGGTTGCCTTCGCCATTTCGAAGAGCCTGCGTTCCGGACTTGTAGCCAGCTGCCAGCTGCTTGGCTTTTCGATAAAACTGCCGGATGTTGTTGCGCTCGCGAGACTCCTCGATATCCTTGAGCTGGGAAACTGCGTGGTCCCTTTTCTTTTTACGCAGGATACTCTTTTCTTCCCTTCTTCTGGTCCGATACTCCTCTCTCGCTGCTCTTGTTTTGCGCTGCAGCGCTTTCTTGTGTGCATCTTCTGTCACCCTCTTCCGCTGTACGCACTCATCATCATACCAAGGGCTCCTCCTTGGAGGTGGTTGGTAGCCAAGGGTGGTCACGGCTACCTCTTTGATGATGTTGCGGTATTCGGTCCACTGATTGTTAGCGTTTGTGGGGGGTGTATGCACCGCAGAGAGTTTCTCGGCCAGGTGCTCTCTGTAGGCTCTGGCTCCTTCTGGCGTGCTAAGGCGTCCAACGTTAAGCTTGTTTTTCTTGACGGCTCGCAGCTTCTTCTCGTTGGACAGTCGAGCTCTGAATTTAGCTGCAACAAGATAGTGGTCAGAGTCAACGTTTGCCCCTCGAAAGGTACGCACATTCAATATGTTGGATGCGTGCCTTGCGTCGATTAGCACGTGGTCGATCTGGTTGCGTGTTCGACCGTCAAAGGAAAGCCAGGTTGCTGTGTGGATTTTTAGCCTAGGAAACCTAGTGCTACTTATCACCGTATTACGAGCTGCTGCAAAGTCGATTAGTCGGAAACCGTTGTCTGTTGTCGAATCGTGGAGGCTGTGTTTACCGACTATTCCGCCAAAGATGTTTTCCTTACCGATTTTGGCATTGAAGTCCCCGAGTACGATTTTTACATCGTACTCCGGACAGGCTCCGTAGGCTCCGTCCAGGAGGTCAAAGAAACCTTTGACGTATATGAAACAATTACTCTCCCAAAGATAGTAACAAACGGAATTGTAATCTTAACTTTAAGTAATAAATACCTAATTATCAACAAAAACAGAGAAGAATATGTATTAAAGGAAAAGCTAGACGATTGTAATATATTTAATAAAATACATGTTTGTAGCCCTCAATTATTACGTAGTACTTTAAGTGATTCGAATTGTGAAATAAGTATCTTTATGAGGAACAAAGCTGAAAACTGCAATGCACAAATTGTAAACTCGCAAATTGAAATATTTCATAAGATCAAAGATAATTCTTTTTTGTACACAATAACTGAAGAAACCAATGTTAAATGTAAATGTCAAAATGAAACAGAAACAGGAAAACTTTTTGGTACAGGCATAATTGTAATTAATAATGATTGTAAACTAGAAACATATGACATGACAATAAGAACCTTAGGTGTTGGCAATGAAATATCTATAAGAGACAAGTATTCATATGGCGATTTGGAAGACTGCTGCATCAACGTAAAATTACACGAAATAGCAATCAAACAGGAACCGATGTCAAAAATTACAGCGAAAGATATCCATGAACTACAGGATATGACCTCCGAAATTCAAAATCAACGAAGTTTTTGGTCAAAAGCCCTTCGGCAAATACCGGAACGAACACAAGGTGTACTGATGTCAATATCTGGAGTCCTGAGTCTAATCGCAATAAGCTATGTTATCTGGAAATGTAACCGCGGATCTGGAAGGACAACAATAACCCTCTTTAATAAATGCTTTAACAGAAAGAACAGAGTTAACCCTGAAGTAAGGTTAGGCGTTGCAAGTACACCGGAGCAATCTACATCGGCAGATGACCTTGAATTAAGGTCGCCTAAGTCCAATCTCAGGATAAAATATCCTTAGATGTGTCTGAAAGGGGGACGTGTTATGGATCATGAGTGTAACGGGACGCTGACATCCGAAATTATCAGACGCATTATCAGCACATTATGCACGAGCACCACAGAGCAGCGGCGTCAGCAAATTTTGCCTATAAATAGCAGTTCAAATTGCATGTCAATTTTTAAGTTTGATTTTCCGCCCTTCTGGGAACACATACGTATCGTAGCTGAGTTTATTTTTACAACCTAATAAAGAACTATCATTTGTATAAAAAGTGTATGATTATTTGATTGATTTGCTAAAGACATTTCGTGGATTGTTTTTCTTTACAACACAAAAGTGTTGTCTTGTGTCATTCTATACTTGGTGTTGATTGTTCTTTTTGCAACACTAGAAGTGTTGTGCTACATAATTCCTCTGCAACAAAAGTCCAAGGAAATACCGGAGGTTCCTGACCCAAACCACATCCGGCCCGACGACAGGTAGTGAACTCTTTTTTTCTTCAGTGTATAGCCAAACCAGGCATAACAATATACTTTATGGGGTCTGTCTGCAATATTTCTCTATGTTACAAACTATGTATCAAACTTAATATACCCTTAGGATAGGGTATAAAAATCCCACCACATCTGTGCAAGATAATTTCTTGCACCGAATCAATTGTTCGCTTCCCAGTGGAGGCAGATTGTTTATTTTTATCCCCACTTTTTAAGAAATAAAAAAATACACAAATTCGGAAAATAATTGTGTAAGGATACATATTTTCTGAGTAAGTGTTCGACACTTTTGCCAAGTGTGCATTATTAATACTTTGCCCTAGAGAAGTAGTCAAATTTAAATTTTTTTGAATAAAGGAACTTATCGTAGTGGAATTTTTGGAATTAAATATTGCAACAATGTATTGAAAAATACTATATCATCTGCGACGCATCTAGAACGTATTTTTTTAAAAATATGTTACTGGTACTAGTTGAACAATAACCACGCATGTTTCCTGAGTGGACTGGTTTGTAGCACTTGAGTAAGTTAGGTTGTCTTGGGTGGCTCTTTGTATAGTAGTTCGGAAGTAATAGGGCCGAACTTATCCCAGTGGTTCTAAGTTGTGTTGCAGAATTTTCAACTGCAACAAAATTAGGCAAATCCAATTTTAAAAGAGGCTGCTACTCTGGTACGTGAGTTCTAGAAATAGAAGAATGGAAGTGCCAGCAAGATTTGTTGCGTCTGAACCGCTTTACAGTCTAATTGCCACTTTCCACTTACAGTCAACATATTGCCAAATGTCGAATGTCCTTTATATGGACATAAAAGTTAAGAGCTACGTGCACCATTAAGTAGGCTTGCTACCTTAATTGCAACATAAAGGTAAATATATGTATGTACATATACCTCCAAATATATTTTGTTATTGATGATATTGTAGGCTTGGTACTTTAAAAATTGTTATACTCGTTCTGTTTAGATATCCAAAGACCTCGTATACAAAATTTCATTGTCCTATTTAAAATGTAAGCCCCAGAAACTGGTGACAAAAAGACGGACTGATCTATCTTTAATATTTCTTTGTGTTTCGAAAAAAATGTGTGAAATCACCGAGATCTGAAATAAAACAGATAATATAGCAAGTCGGATCAAGTAAAAGAATATTCGGACATAGCCCTTGCTGCCGATGCATTATCTGGTACAGCTGCAACACTTTTGAACACTATTTGATGACAAAACAGCACAATCGGCATTCGAACTACCTTTCAATTTTAAATTTTTTTCACAGTTGGAAAATTGGATTAATACATGGACCACAAAAGTGGTCAATTTTAATAGTGTTACAGGCACCAAGTCAAATATGTACATGTTTCATTTAGTCAATGATATTTCACGTCAAATCTTCTAGGCATAAGCTTATCGTTCCTGTAAATGCCAAAGTACAGCTTAATTCCATCTTTAGCTTGTACATAGGTATTGTTATGCCAGAAATTCAAGGTACATAGGCTATTCTGCAGAATATTTTTGATATGACCGAATTTAATCACAAAACAGTTTTTAAGAAACTTCGATTTTTAACTCTTTAAACACACTCAAGAGCAGTTTACTTTACTGAAATTTCTCTGAAAAAAACGTTAATACTGTATCCTAACGGCTTTTTGCAGGTAGTAGACATTCGAATTCAATTTGAGAATTGAAATCTTAAATTTTCTTGCCTCGAAGAAAATTTTAAAAAATAGGGCACACACCTTAAGATTCAACTAATACAGAGAAAGGACGTATACGTATCTTTTTAAATTTTGATTTTTCATTTATTGTTTATTTCTTGTTGCTTAGCAACATCATTGTAAACAAAAACTGAAGGTTAAAGTACACCCTCCATAACCAGTCGACTTGCCGTTTCGCGGCAAACTAAAATATATTTGAAACATTTGAATGTATCTAGGTTTCTGAAAAAACAACAACAATTTTTATTAATTTGTTGATATTATATGTATTTAAACATTTGAAATGTTGCTGCGCCCATTTGTGGGTGCTAAAACAAAAAAAATCGAGCAAAAATTTTGTTCTACGTGCGACGTCTTATAATATTATATAGTCTTTGGTAATTCCTATGGAATCATTTGTGTGAAAATGTGCAGATTTTATTTCTGCACCTATGAGATTTACTCATTTGAGAAATTTGTTTGATAAGAGAATGTATAAAGCGGCCCATACACAGCACATATCTGCGTACACTGGACTGTTGTCGATTCACTGAAAATCGTACTGTATGGATTTGTGCACGATTTTAATGCCAGACACGATGCTAGTAAAATCAAATCAAATAGTTAGAATTTCGGTGTTGATTGGTGTGTGATGTGTGTGGTGAAGGCAGCGTTGCGGGGGTAACTTATGACGCCAAGACTGATAAATGGGGCGCTCAAGGTAAGGCTTGCACAGGGCGCTCAATTGACTCGGGCCGTCCCTGGATGTGGGATCCACATCCATTTTTTCAACTGGCTCGTGCCTGTTGGGGCCACGATAATCATTTCCTCTTGTCCGGTTGCCATAACCATGTTGTCTACTATAATAGCGGTTTTTTCCCTGATTGCCCGGGGTGAGAGTTTGGCTATTAAACCTATTAATATTGCCATTGGTTTTATTTTGCGCTCGGTTTTGTGATCGTTGGCACTCAAACTTCTGTGTTTTCTCCTCAGAATTCCTGGCATAGTTCGTTGCGAACATGTACCTCTCTTGGTTAGACTCAACTTCTTGACCAAATGCCAGAGCGGCTGGCAAATCGGACGGACGGGCTGAAAATATGACGTCGCTTAATGATTTCTTTAAACCAGATATAAACACACGAAGTGCATTTGTTTTGTACTTCTCGTTAATAGAACTGGCTAATGTGCTGTCGAATGTCATTATAGTCTTGATTGTTAGCAGTGTGAGCTTCCTCTCAATCTCATCATAGTACTGCATGATAGTTAGATTGCCTTGTCTCAAGTGCTTCATTCCTGTTCGATCAGGTATATTGGCCGTTTGTCGGCATATGTAAAATCTAACCTAGCTATGATAGCCTTAAAATTTAAAACTGTATTGAACGAGGCCAAAACGGCATCAGCCGGACCTAATCTTATTTCTTATTACAGCTATTGCTTGATAGTATTTTGAACTACCGTCGTATTTCTCGAAAAGTTTGTAAGCAGATTGTCTTATTTCTTATTACAGCTATTGCTTGATAGTATTTTGAACTACCGTCGTATTTCTCGAAAAGTTTGTAAGCAGATTGTTCTGCCTGTCGCCAAGATACATAGATTTCCTGCTTACCATCAAACTCCGGTAACGACTTGACTATGCCGAGAGGCTCATCACATTTAACATCCTCAACACTTCCACTGGCTCGTTTAAGCTTGCGCTTGAAAGTTTTTTGGCTACCTCACCTACATAATTTCTTATCGAATTCTACCCTTTCTCTACCTGCAAATCTGCAGCATTAATTTTTTTATTTATTTTCGTTGTTTATCTCGCTAATTATCAAGTACCTAAAGTCTTCAAGCACTCGACTCAGTTCGCATTCACTATCACTCATTAATCTTTAAACTACCCAGCTAACGGACACCGCAACCTTTGGGTCTATCTTTCGCTTGCCAGAATATTTCACAGTTACAATATTTTGTAATTATACCCTATCCTAAGGGTATATTAAGTTTGATACATAGTTTGTAACATAGAGAAATATTACAGGTAGACCCAATAAAGTATATATATAAATGATCATCATCACTAGCCGAGCCGATTGAGCTATGTCCGTCCGTCTGTCCGTCCGTCTGTGTGTCACCAGTTTTTGGGCTTTAAATTTTGAGCTAGGTCGATCAAATTTTGTATACGAGGTCCTTGCAAAAGTAAGCAATACAAGTGTAAAAATTCTCAAAATCCGCCCACTGACACGCCCACTTTATAAAAAAATAATTTTTTTCAGTATTTTCATATGAAACCCGAAAAATTTTACTTAAGTAAATAGGTAGATATATTTCTACTCTACAAATCTTCCATACACTATATTCGACCACGCCTACATTTTAGGGGGGTTTTTATCAAAATACTGGCGTATACTTTTTATTCGAACAATATCACTTCTAAGGAACAAAATACAGTATATATTGACAACAATTTAAAATCCGCTCACTACCACACCCACTTATTGAGAATTCATGTTTTGGAGAAATGTGATAAGATATAAAACAAAAGTTTGTATACAGGAAAGGGATAGGGTATAATACGATCCGCTCTAGACGGATTGTAGCCTTTTCATATGTTTCTTAATCAATAATGAGCAATGAATAACACGACAATTCTTGGCACAAACTTGCTAAGTAATTTTATTTAAGAGGCCCCCACCCAGAATTTGAGCCAAAATCGAAAATTGTGCATTTTCTAAACAACGCCAATCGGCCAATAGTGAACCGATTGCAACGTTTATTATGGCATATTAAAGAATCATCTTAGTTTTGTTCCAGCCCAAATTTTGAAAAATTGTTTTGTTGTTGTTTTATTTAAAATATACTCAGACAACTTTCGTGTTTGTTACGAAAAATACCAATTTTCAAAACAAAACTTAATCCAGTAAACAGTATAAATTTGATATTTTTTTGTGTTATTGGAAAGGTAATGAACGAATCGAAGTTCTGTTTGAGATAGAATTTTAAATTTTGTCCTCGTTTTGGATATACATATGTGCGTTTAAAAATCTGTAAAATTCTCCAAATTCAACACTGTTTACAAATTTAATAGAAATTATAGGAACATACCATCTTACTGTTAGGATGGTCAAAGCATACATTTTTTGGTTTTTTTGACATAAACCGAGAATTTTTAGCGTGGACGATTTTAGTTCAAGTTATTCACACTACAGAAAAATGTTCTCTCTCAATTTCGAAAATCACTTATTCTCCGACTTTTGACTTCGAAAACCTTCTTAAGTGCCCAACCCATAGAATCCGTCGATCCGCTGTTCCGTCGACGTTAACTGACAGCTCGATAAAATACACACAACCTTATGGGAGGCGGCCCATAACCAACGGATGGATGAACTTCGACGGACAAAGTAGGTTTACTTTCTACTTTTTCAATCCGTCGATCCGTTGTCAGTACACACATTCACGTATTTAAGTTCACACATTCACATATTGAAGTTCACGCATAAGAAAATTGAGAGTACGCATTTTCATTGGTGGAAGCAGAGAGAGAATTAAAGAAACTGTCATTGCCTTTGACAATCAGCTGACGGTTGTGACGGATTCTATGGGACTGTTCTATCCGGCAATACGTCAACTTAAATGTCAACGTTGAACGGAGCGACGAAACAACGGATCAACGGATTCTATGGGTTGGCCCCTTTACGCTCTTTGTCTTTTATTTACTTTGAAATTGTAGATACTTTTTCAATTCTTTTCTGCCTATTCGATGATAAACAAAAAAATGATAATATGCATATACGATTATTTCTTAGTGTGAGAAATGTGAATATATGGGTACCTTTTTTTTGCGGAAAGAGAAAAAAGTTGATTTTGTTTTTACTTGGATAGAAATATCTGTATAGAATCATACTGTAGTGCAATTCTATATGGGTACATACAGTTAGTTCGATTTTTACTTATTTAGTACATATATTTGTAATATGATGCAAATATTGTCATCGTAAAAACATTTGCTTTCAGGATTTGATGGATTTTGATATTGTCACTATTGAGAAAACTAAAAAAGTTGGTCTGTCAATTAAATCTGTCTGTCTGTCCGCTCATTTCTATCCGTGTGTTGTAAACCGATTTTTTTTTAAATTCA
Organism: Chalcosyrphus nemorum; assembly: GCA_949716465.1. Taxonomy (NCBI): domain Eukaryota; kingdom Metazoa; phylum Arthropoda; class Insecta; order Diptera; family Syrphidae; genus Chalcosyrphus; species Chalcosyrphus nemorum. Next base: position 11,345,625 of record OX454335.1, read on the forward strand.
TATGTACCTACCTGAGATATATTGGGTTTTTGAATTTATTGTTATGTATCAAATTTATGTCGAAATTAGGAAAATAATTGCTAGTGCGGAAAGATGATGTGCTAAGACAGACAGAAGAAGAGGGTGGCCTGAGAAAAATATAGAAAGGTCAGAAATCAACAGGCTAAAATTCCACAATATCTTTCCATGTTTAGGATATATTGCATGGTTTTAAGAAAAATTTTGCAACAGTGCCAGAACAAGCACAGGGACAGCATGCCCAACTGTTTATGCTTTGTAAACCTATGTACAGTGGGTGCCGTAGCTCAGTGGTTAGTGCGTCGGACTACTGCGCAAGGGGTTCTAAGTTCGAATCCATAAAAATAGCATCAAAAAGTTTTTTTTTCACGGCCCCACCTCTTCCGAGTGTCTGACAAACATTTAAGAGTATAATTGTCATGAGAAAGCGGGCTAATTTCGTAGGAGGCTATTTCATGTCTCCATACAATCTTACTAGCACTATCATGGTGTAATCAGAAGGTTGGTTGTGGACTTTTGACTCAATCCCTTCATAACATGCAATCCTGTTGTACGAAAGAAGGGGGCATAGAAATAAAGAAAAATACTCCAAACTACGATAGTGTCAACATTTCAGAGCTTTCATTTCCATTCGAATTTCGAGAAGAAAACGAGGAACCGTCTCCAAAATTACAAACAAACTCGGTGAATATGTAATGTGTTATTTGAATATACGCTAATAGTCCGATAAACTTATATAATAACTTTTTCAGAAGCTGCCCAGACGAAGATGATTACTACTATCCTAAATATCACATCAACATCTGTATGGCATAACTCACATCCATTCTTACAACTTTACAATTTGTAACAGTAAGACACTAAGAGGGATATCATATACCTGATATATCCGGAGTCGAAGAACATCCTCATCGAGGGTGGCTTTCAGCATACCAAAACTCCACAACTCCTTCATTTAGAAGAAATCCACTTGATTTAATGAAAAAACGTTATTACTGCATTTTTGTAACGACTAATTCAACTAAGGCAAAAATACAGAAGTTTCAATTTTTCTTGAATTCAAAATTCAAATAATCATATACACTTAAAGTTTGCCCCACACAAATACATATACGCGTGCATATGTACACACTTTTTGTTATATTATTATTATTATAATATAGTTGCAACATCATCCTATGATCATCCGCGTCAAGAAACTTACTGAAACCCATTTTGCAATATTTTGTATTCGAAGATAATTATTTTTTTGTTCGAACATGGTTCTACACTAAACTATGCCTATGTTCGACTTTGAGTTCGACATTTTGGATGGAGGCCTCTTAATAATGAGAAATAATTAATGAGCAATCACTATTTTCTTCATTTCAAAAATGATTAGATTATTTCTTGATCTCTTCTTGGTGTCAATTGCTGAGGCTTGTAGTCGTGTGCTTCGAGTCAAAAGCCCATTATTGTCTATTATGGGCTTTTGGCCTGTGGACTGTGGCTGGAAAAATGTGACCGGGAAAGAAAATTGGGTTGTTAGATTTACTGGTTAAGTTTCATCATATCTCATTTATAGTGAGTGGTCTAAAGGTTATAGCTATGAGTTAGTTAGTTTTAATTCAACAATACTTTATGGTTTTTTATTTATTTTAATTCAACAATGCCCCACGTTGGGCGCCACTGAAAACTTTTAACTTAGAAAAAGTGAACTTAGATTTCTTTTTTATTCAATCTTTATTAAGCACCGTTCATGTGCTGCTATTAAGTGAGTTCGATTAAAACTAAAACACAATTTTATTACCCTATGGTTCAGTCCCTACGATTCCCCACTTCAATGATGTGCTGACTATGAGTAAGGAAATCCGATGTTGATGACCGCAAGCAGCTGAGTAAGAATATCCGATGTTGCTGACCGTTTAGGGAGTTGCAGGATCAGCGGTATGTGGCTGCTGCGAACCCATTATGTTAACTTATATGTATATTTACATATACTTTCAAATGCTCCCAAAAAGACACTGAAGGACTTTGGTCACTCAGCCTAAGATCCATTTAATTTGTAGGGTAAGGGTATATTCATCACTAGCCGATTCGATTGAGTTATGTCCGTCCGTCCGTCTGTGTCTCACCAGTTTTTGGGCTTTAAATTTTGAGCTAGGTCGATGAAATTTTGTATACGCAGTCCTTGCAAAAGTAAGCAATACAACTATAAAAATTTTCGAAATCTGCCTACTGACACGCCCACTTTTCAAAAAATCCACTTTTTTCAGTATTTTCATATGAAACTCGAAAAAACTTACTTTAAGCAGATAGATAGACATTTTGGTACCCGACATAACTTCCTTACATAGTATACAGCCACGCCTACGTCTTAGGGGCGTTTTTGCCCAAAAACTGATTTTCGACAGTTTAATCAAAATAATAGCACCTACGGCCTATGTTGAAAAATTTTTTAAATCTGCCCACTACCATGCCCACTTATTGACAAAATTCGTATTTTGTAGTAAGTTTATGAGATATTTGAAAAGAGTTGCTTAAGCACAGATATACAATGGAAGAAGCTATGTATAGGAAAGGGATAGGGTATCAAACGATCTGCTCCAGACATACATATGTAATTCCGTTAAAACGGACGTCTTCTAAATGCCATTTTTTTTACTGAAATGCGCTTGCATATATGAAAAATATAAGTATATTTTATACCATTGATTAAGAGTGCTGTTACATATTTAAATAAATGCGTGCGTCAAGAAGTGAAAATAGCAAATCGTAAAGGGTAAGTTCTTTTAAAAATAATAATCTTCTTAGGTATACGAAAGTGATTATTTCGGGTAAAAGCGTTACTTTATTAGTTATAGCATTATAATATGTGCAAATAAGTGGATTTGTTGTCAATTAGCTAAAGTTATTATTAAAGTTATAAATATGTTTAATCGAATGAAGACTAAAATTATACATTTCTAATTTTTCGCGGCGGTTGAGATGTTTACATTCCTTCCTGAAATTTTCATTGGATTTTTACTTGCACCGATACATAGTATAGGGCAAGTTTTGATAGATTCTGATATTACCATTATAGAGAAGTCAAAAAATGGGGCTAAAAATTCTACCTGACTGTCTGTCAGCTACAGCCTAAACGGGTAGGGTAATCCCTAGAGGCGAAATTGAAATTGTTGTTCTACCCCTAATATTAACGGTACTTTACTTAAGGCCAATTTAACAAAAAACTGATTTGCTTCAAAACGGTTAATACGATTTTTTTAAATTTCATATTTCGACTAGTTTGGTAAACTGCTATAAGATGGCGTACATCATTTTTGGCCAAAAGCGTTGACGGTACTTTACTTAAAGCCAAATTGGTAAGAAACTGATTTGCTGGCAAACGGCCATACCAATTTTATTTAAACTTTATTGTGAATCGAGTTTAGATACATGCTATAAAATGGCTTACATTAAGTTAGGTTAGGTATGTGGATTGGCAGAGGAAACAAAATACCTCCGCCGCACCCAGGTCAGCACTGACCCATTGTGTTACCCATAGGGGGCTTATAAAAAGTACCCCTTGCCCATTTAACCCATAAATATCTGCAACAAACCTCCCATGGTTGTACTTACTCGTTATCCTTGTATACAAACCATCCTTATGTTCTGCTGAAGTTCAGAAACATGTCGGTATTAACATTGGAGAGATCTCCTGGATTCTGAAACAAGTGCTTTCCGAGGAATTTGTACCTGGAATTTTGGAGTCCAGGGCATTGGCAGAGGAAGTGGGTAGTGTCCTCTATAACCTCCTCATCGCCGCATCCTCTCCAGAGTTATTCTTCCGTCCGACGTAGTTTCTTTAGGTGGTACCGCAGAGTGTTGTGACCCGTGAGTATCCCCACGAGTAAGGACAGTGACGTCTGTCCTTGAGGATAATTCTCTCGGTCCTTGCTTTGTCAAAAGTTGGCCATAGTTGTTTTGCAGTTTTGCAAGTGTCTATGGACTTCCATCTCAAGTTCGCCTCTCTCATAGCTTTTTTTTCTGCTTCAAGCCTGAGAACGCAAGGTGGGGTGCTTATCAAGTCAGTTCAAGTGGATCCGATGAAGCTTTCCTTGCTAATTCATCTGCCCTTTCATTTCCCGGGACACCCTCGTGCCCAGGGACCCAGCAGAGTAGAACCTTGTGCTGTGTTCCAAGAGCCTTAAGCTCTTCGCGACAGCACTTCACAAGCTTGGATTTTATTTCTATGGCAGTAATTGCTTTAATAGCTGCCTGGCTGTCGATAAAGAAAGTGATACCTTCTGGCGGTCTGGCAGACTCACGGGCCGCTGTTGTCACTGCCAGGACCTCCGCTTGGAAAACACTGCTGTGGTCTGGGAGTCGTATAGATCTGGATATACTCAGTGATTCGGAGAAAATTCCGGATCCTACACCGGTGTCCGTTTTCGATCCATCAGTGTAAACAGCTATGGATTCTGTATTTGGTATGCGGCTGTCTTTCCATTCATCTCTGCTAGGGTAAGCTGAGGTAAATGGTGTTTCGAAGTCAAGGTAAGGCATGGTGTAGTCTGTTTTGGGTGTATGGCCGAAAAATCTGCCGAGGATCGTCGCGTGCCCTATCGTACTTGACTTCCAGCACGCAGTCTGACTTGTTCTTAAGGCACTGATGGCTGCTTTTGATCTCATGTAGATGTCTAGCGGAGGCAGGTTGAGAATAGCCTCAAGACCCGCCCTTGGAGTGATTCTCATCGCACTAGTGGCAACCAATGCACGCTAGTCTTTGTACTTTAGTGAGATCCTTCAGGTAGTTGGACTTGTTTAATGCTGGCCACCATACTAGTCTGCCATATGTTAGGATGAGTCTTATGATAGCCGTGTACATCCAAAGAATTGTTTTTGGATAGGGTCCCCAGGTCTTCCCAAAAATTCTGCTGCACGTGTAGAAGGCTATGTTGGCCTTTTTGACTCTTTCATTTATGTTTGGTCTCCAGGTGAGTTTTCTGTCTAAAATGATACCCAGGAATCACTGTCGGATAGGCTGAGGGGAATGCTACCCTACAGAGGGTGTGCTGAACCGAGGGATTTTCCTTCTGTTGGTAAATAAAACCAATTCAGTTTTCTTGGACCAACTAACCAGAATCTTGAGGGCACCGTCGACTTGCTCACTGAGCGTAGGGAGAAATTTGCCCGTACCCATCAGTACTACATCGTTTGCATAGGCGACGACTTTGACTCCAGATGTTTCAAGTAGCTTCAAAACTTTATTTAAAACAATGACCCAGATAAGCGGGAAGATAACCCCGCCCTGTGGGGTGCCTCTGGAGGCGTAGACTTCTAGTTTGGTGTCGCCAATCTCAGTGATTATATGTCTGTTTTCGAGCATACTGACTATCCAATTTATTAGAATGCCTTCAATGTTGAGCATACTCAATGTTCTACTTACCGCCTCCGTATTGACATTATTAAAAGCTCCTTCAATGTCGAGGAAAGCGGCGAGCGTGTATTCTTTTTCTTTGAGTGATTTCTCAATTGAGCTGACGACACTGTTTAGCGCTGTCTCTACGCTTTTCCCTCTGGTGTAGGCGTGACTATTACTACTGCGCAAGGGGTTCCAAGTTCGAATCCAGAAAAATTCCATCAAAAGTTTTTTTCACGGCCCCACCTCTTCCGAGTGTCTGACAAGCATTCAAGAGTATAATTGTCATGAGAAAGTTTCTCAAAACCCCTCTGCCCTTCGGATACGGCATAAAACTGTAGGTCCCTTCTGTATGTGCAGAAATATATACCACGCACAACATGTACAGTTGTGAGAGGCTAGGCCTTGGCCCTCTATGGGCTGCTTACGGCCTGATATTTATTTATTTATTATACCCTATCCTAAGGGTATATTAAGTTTGATACATAGTTTGTAACATAGAGAAATATTGCAGACAGACCCCATAAAGTATATATATAAATGATCAGCATCAGTAGCCAAGTCGATTGAGCCATGTCCGTCCGTCCGTCCGTCCGTCCGTCCGTCCGTCCGTCTGTCCGTCCGTCCGTCTGTCTGTCACCAGTTTTTGGGCCTTAAATTTTGAGCTAGGTTGATGAAATTTTGTATACGAGGTCCTTGGAAAAGTAAGCAATGCAAGTGTAAAAATTTTTAAAATCCGCCCACTGCCACGCCCACTTTTCAAAAAATCACATTTTTTCACTATTTTCATATGAAACTCGAAAAAACTTCCTTGAGCAAATATGTAGATATCCACTTAATCTACAAATCGTCTATAGCGTCTATAGTATATGGCCACGCCCACTTTTTAGGGGCGTTTACTTCAAAAATTAGTTTTCGAGTAAAAATATTAGTTTATAGGGCAAAATAGAACATTTTGTGTGAATACATTTTCCACCGCCCACTGATACGACCAAATAAGATAGGGATAGGGTATCATACGATCCGCTCCAAGCGGATTGTAGCATTTTTTCACTGGTTTTTTTTTTGTATTCGTGTTGGGTTGGGGAGAGGTCCCCTGGGCGCAGTTTGCTACGGATATATATGTCAATCAGTCGTTCGAAAGTTTTGAGGATAAACGAGGTAATGCTGATTGGACGGAAGTCCTTCGCAGTCGAATGGCTAGCCTTTCCGGCTTTTGGAATAAAAACCACCTTAACCTCTCTCCATCGCATAGGGATATACTGATGCTTCAGGCTGCTTAAGAATAGATCTTTGAGCAGAGGAGAAATAGTCTTACTTGTCTTTTGCATCATGATCGGGATGATAACATCTAAGCCCGGGGATTTGTAGGAAGAGAATGATCTTATCTCCCACTCTATTCTATCCACAGTGACCATATCCACAGGTGTGCCCGTATCCATGTGCCATCAGTATAATTAGGGCTGGGTGACATTTCTGTACAGCCCGGAAAGTGAGTACTCATTAGCAATTTTAAGGAATCAGAAATGGATTCTGTCCAATTACCTTGTGGGTCTCTCAGGGATCACAGAGTCTTGGGTTCCGTGGTGAGGACTTTTCTAAGCCAGTAATATCGTTACAGAAAGTTTTCCATGTTTGTCGTTCGGCTTTTTGCGTGGCGCTCTTGAATTTCCTTTGGCTGGCTTTATATGATTCCCATTCTTCATCGGTCTTTGTTCTATTGGCTGTATTAAGGAGTCTACGCGTTTCCTTTCTAATGGCAGCTAGTTCTTAACACCACCACGGAGGTGAGAATTTTGTTCTCGGTTTGGGCTTAGGACATGCTTTCACGAAGGCCTCTCTATAGATGGAAACAATCTGCTCGGCTTGATGATCAATGTCCGTACGGTTCTGTAAGTTGCCCTCTATGAGGTAATTGCTGCTTCTTACTACCTCATCGCTGAAGAGATCCCATCGTGTTTTCCTTGGATTTCTGCAGGGATGGGGAGGGCTACAGTTACTGCTCAGAAAGAACTCAATTAACTTATGATCAGAATATGATTCCTCCCCTAAGACATTCCAGTTGTCTATAGAGAGAGTATTGGAGTTGCTAAATAACGTTATGTCAATAACTTCCTGTCTATTCTCGATGGCAAAAGTTGGTTCAACACCTCTATTAGCTATTAAAAGGTTATTTTCAATTACAAATTCAAATACCGACTCACCTCGTGTGTTGGTGTTGCTACTGCCCCATTGCACATGGTGAGTGTTCGTATCGCAGCCCATCAGTAGGTCCCACTTCTCTTGGGTGGATCTGCATACCAAGGCGCTTGTTAGAGCCGCTGGTGGCTCGTCGGCTTCGTAGGGCATGTAGACGGCTGATAAAATCAGTGGGGGAAGCCCCCTCCGTTCATGCCTTACAGTTGTCTGGTCTGGATTGCTGTAGGACGATAGAAGAATTAAGTTAATATGCTTCCTAGCTACAATACATGTTCTGCTCTTACATTCCGCGTTAAGCGGTACAGAATAGTAGGTTACTAAATCTTTATGACTTAGCCCACAAATTTTGCCACGGGAAATCCATGGCTCCTGTATCAAGGCGATGTCTATTTGCTTATCACCTAAAAGATATAACAGGTTAGCGATAGCTGCAATGCTGTGGTGAAGGTTTATTTGTACTATCTTATGATTCATGATTTATTTACCTTAACACCCGCCGTCCTGCTATTCTTAGTGGTTCTTCCGTAAAGGGACGAACTTTGCATCTGGTAATACCAGTGCGAACCTAGAACCTTTTTAGCATGGGCATGGTCGAGGAGTACCACAATCTCCGTGCCCTGTTCTGAATGGGCACCCACTTCCAGAACTTTCCAGTTCTTTTCCTGAAGAGTTCAGGATTCAGGTGCCGAAGATTTCTCTCTATCCTTTCCTTCGGGATGTGAGGGCCTGAATAAGAACTCGGCCTTTTGGCCTGGTGAACTGCAGCAGGTCCTTCTTTTCGACAAGTCGAATGTCGGCATTTGCCCATGGAGCTTGTGTCTTTTCGACGAAGTTCTTCAGCCAGTTCAGAGTGAAGCTGTTGTCGCACGAAAGGATTTTGAAGCCTTTGTAGGTGGAGAGTTGCTCAAAGAAGGGGGATTGTCTCTCATTATTAACGATGGAGTCGTTAATGCCTTCTAGGATACGCAGCTCCATGAGCCTCCATTGGTCTACGCTAAGCCTTCGTTCCGGCTTGTTGAAGTCCACGATAGCCACCTGGAGATTCGCGGTGGCAGCGATAGTTAATCTAGCTCTCTTGCACGATGTTCTCGACGGTGGGGATATCGTGTCCTCGTGCCTTCTTCTTTTGGAGCTTCCTGCAGTCGGCTCGGGAGCTTGCCTTGCGACAGCCTCCGTACCAGTAGCAGGAAGTCTTAGCCTGTCAGAGAGCGAGGTGGAGGGCACGTTGCCCGTCCTCTTCGACCCTGACCCTACATTGGCCTACATTGCTTAGTCTGCCTTGTCTTGCGTCCTACTAGTGTCCTTGTACTTTGGACCTTTTTGGAGCAGGAAGTGCCCACGGCTGGAGTGGAGAGCTGGTGGCTCTTCACCTTCTTCCCAGACAGTCCACTTGCCCCAGATCCTTCTAACCTATTGGACCCTTTGGCTTTCAGCGTTTTGCGAGCTCTATCCAGAGCCGCTCTTTCCCTGTCCGTAAAGGACGTAGGATCACGCTTTTTAAGCCGCCTGATTAACCTTATAGCATTAAGCTTACGGTTCCTAAGAGTAGTCGTCGGGTCCCTGGTCTTACCTGGCTTGTCTGACTGAGGGATTGGTCCCGATCCGATCTTACCGGTACTAACTACTGTCGCGAAACTACTGTTGATTGTGGTGTTCCCGTTCTTGATGATACCACTCACATCAGGCCAGAAAGACACTGATGGAATCTCATTCGGAGACGAGCTAAGACTCATTTTTTTAGGTTCAACCACCTTAGCCTCGCCAACCACCTGTGATCCCTCCCCAGTCAGCTATGGGACTAACCCTGCCTTAGCTGAAGAGGCCGGTGCCTCAGCCGATGAGGGCGGTACCCCCGAGAGGGTGTCGGGCTCGGGGTTCGCCGGTGTGATCGCCCCAGTTCCAGACAGGCAAGTGCTCGTCGCAGAAATGGGAGGTCCCGCCGGCAACCCTTTGCAAAGGTCACCCCCAAGGGCAGGCGACTTTGGAATGCTAGCTGACGCTCAAGACGCTCGCTCCTGCAGATAAGCCCTTGCATAGAGCCGTTTGCGTTCATTATCAGTCAGTTCCTCCCATTTCCTAGTCCCTAATCTCCTTACGGTCAACTTGCAGTTTTTCGTTCGTTTAGAGCTGGTTGACGCATGGGAGAGGGATGAGCTGGCGATGGAGCAAGTGGCACTTGATTCCAGAAAGAGCCTTTCCAGATTTATGTCAATTACCCCAACGCTTTCCTCATCAGAAGTGAGAAGAAGCGCTTCTTCTTCCTTGGTCTGGCCTGTGTTTCGGTCGGTTTTTATAGAGCTGTGCCCGACCGATTTACTCTCTTCGCTTTAGGTTGTTGGAAATTGAAATTTTTTGACATTTTGGGTCCCACGAGCAAGGGGGAAGAAAAAGTCCGCCTGCACTCACCCCCTGTATGCAGGTAAGGGGAATTTAATCTAATCTGGAGGTCCCAAAGGTTTCCAGAGTTCACCGTTATAAGACACCGTAACGTGATGCCATTCATCCACAATAGGCACGGTAGTTACACACCCGGGATTACGGTTTTTTTTTTCAAGTTTTCCTCTTTAGATCCGCCGTATTCAGTTAACAACATGGACACCTCGTGAAGGATGTGGTTCTACACCACGTACGGACGGTCATTCGAGGATACTAAATCTACCCACTGGCCCCTTTGCCTGGAGACCTTGCCCACAACGAGTTAGTCTAGACAAATGCTATAAGATGGCGTACCACGTTTTTGGCTAAAAATACGTATAACGGTACTTTTCTTATTAACTGATTTTAGAAATATGGCTATTTCTCTGCTAAAACTTAATGGATTTTCATCAAAATCGAAATGTGGGCAAGGTTAAATGTTTAATAGAATGTGGCATTTAAACTTATGCAAAATTTTTAAAAATATTTTTTCAAAAATTTTATTATTTTTTTTTTTTATTTTATTTAAAGTTCATTCATTTCCAACTAACAGCACAAAGGTGCAAGTACGTACGACCCAGTCCTGCACTTTATTTAAAAGGGTCGCATAAAAGCAATAATGGATTTCAGTCGCCTTTTACGACAGGCATGCCTACCTCAGGTATATTCTGACCCATACCTGAAGGGGTAATATATAAATATTTCTGCCATATAATTATAAATCTTCTTCACATTAATCATATTTCTTAATGTCAAAGATTGCCATACTAGTGTGATAGACATACATATATCTCATATATGAACAAAAATTATTTGACGAGGCCTTTTGCCATATAAAATAGTCATATTTATATAACAAAGTGTGATACTACTTTCATATATGCAGAAAGTGTGACATATTTACAATGTCAATATTGGTCAATATACTAGTGGAATACTGCATTTTTAAGTCAATCGTCCTTTTTAGAATGGTCCATGAATTCTCTATCACGTTAGAGTCAAGCGATTAAGACGCCAAAAACCACTCATTAAGCAGCTTTAAAGAACGTTTGGATTCATTATCCTGCTGAGAGACCCACCGTAGCGACATTTCTTCTTCCGCGTATGGCGACAATCCTGTCTCAGAATATCTCTGTACAGGAAATGGATCATTGTTGCATTAATTCTATGTACAGGACCACAATATGCACTCGAAAAACCGCCCCAAGCCAGCGCGAAAAACCCACCATTCTTGACTGTAATAAGAACATCTTCTGTCGTAAGACCTTAACCCTTTTAGCGCCCTACTGTGCATGCAACGTCAGAACAAAATTAATGTAATTCGGTATAATCGCTGAAACGTACTGTTTTCAATTTGTCAACTGACCAATTTAAATGATTTTGTGCAAATTCAACAATAATAAACAGGTTATTCGAACAAAAAATTTGAAAAATGTTGCAACGAGATCGTAGTGTCAGAATTGTTTAATGTCTCGAGATCCATTTCTTCTATATCAAAAGTGCAAGTAATAAAAAACTGGAATCTCAGCACAGTATTATTAGAACATACGTACTTTCGGTTACACCATTTGACAGAGTTGATTAGAATTTCAACGTTTACTCACATAATTTATATTGTTCATATTGAAACCAGTATTAGGTGTACCTATGCAGGATATAAATATTATGTGCTCTTATTTATTGACAATATAAAACGTCCGGAACACTTCGCACTTGCCCATTTTTACTTGCACCGATACGTAGTATAGGGCGGGTTTTGGATTGGTGAAAATTTTCGATCTCGAGAATTCGATAAATTCTGATATATCCTTTATAGAGAAGTCGAAAAAAGTGGGTCTGAAAATTCTGTCTGTCAGCGAGGCTACAGCCTAAGCGGATAAACGGATTTTGATCAAACTTCATATCTAGAGCCTGTGGGCTAATCCCTAGAGGCAACATTAAAATGTTTGTTCTAGCCCTAATATTAACGGTACTTTACTTAAGGCCAATTTAACAAAAACTGGTTTGCTGCAAAACGGTTCCTACGATTTTTTCAAATTTCATATTTCGACTAGTTTGGCAAATTGCCATAAGATGGCGTGGGTACATCATTTTTGGCCCAAAGCGTTAATGACGGTACTTTACTTAGAGCCAAATTGGTAAAAAACTGATTTGCTGGAAAACGGCCCTACCGATTTTGTTTAAACTTTATTGTGAATCGAGCTTAGATACATGCTATAAAATGGCTTACAAAATTTTGGCAAAAATTTGTTATAACGGCACTTAAGGCCAATTTGGTTAAAAGCCGGTATGTTAAAAAACGGGTCAACCGATTTCATTCAAATTTTTAGTGTGTATAAAACTGTGCTAATGCTATAAGATGGCGTTCCAAATTTTTGGCTGAAAGTGATAATAACGGTACTTTTCTTAGGGTCAAGCGGTTTTAGCCAATTTGCTGGAAAACAACACTTTAAACAAATACGTTCGACGTGCTGCTGGTGCCAAATATATGTATTTTATTTTTCCTTTTTTTGCCTTTTCTCCCGTTATTGCCTTTTTTTGCCTTTTCTCATATTTTCGCTCTTTTAAGTCTTGTTCAAAGTTATACATATAGAAGACTAAAATATATGTACAAACAAAAAGTATATTTACTCAATGTTCATAAATGCATACATCGGATCCATATCCTTTTTTGTATGCATTGACTATTTGCTCAACACAACAATTTCGAATTAATACGATTACATTATGTAACATAAACATTAAGAAAACACGATCGGAGAAGTCTTGCAGATTTTTGACAAAGTCAAAGGCGACCTGGAAACAGCAAAAGAGACAATCGCAAAAGATGTTTTACAAGTTCAAATTCGATTCAATCAATCGCAGGCGGTTGTTGCCTGCAAATTAAAAAAAAAACTTATGGTTGCTCAATGTTACTATAAAGAAGTTTTTATTTCATTGTCTCTTGTTTAAATAAATGCCTTTCTTTGCCTATTTGAATGTTTTATTTTGCCTATTTTTATTTTTTAGGTCAACAAAATCCCATCCCTGCTTATAACGGTACTTTACTTACAGCCAACTTAACAATCGGCTCTAAAGATTTTGATTAAATTTCATATTTGAGCTAGTCTAGACAAATGCCATAAAATGGCGTACCACGTTTTTGGCTACAAAAGCCTATAACGGGTACCTTACTTAATAACTGGTTTTAGAAATATGGCCTTTTCTCGGTTAATATTCAATGGATTTTGGTCAAAATCAAAACGTTAGCAAAATTTAAGGAATACAAACATTTTTTTTCATATACATATGTAATTTTATTTTTTAAAGTACATTCATTTCCAACTAACAGGACAAAGGTGGAAATACGTACGACCCAGTCGTGCACTATACTTTTTATACCCTATCCTAAGGGTATATTAAGGTTGATACATAGTTTGTAACATAGAGAAATATTACAGATAGACCCAATAAAGTATATACATAAATGATCAGCATCACTAGCCGAGTCGATTGAGCTATGTCCGTCCGTCCGTCCGTCCGTCCGTATGTCACCAGTTTTTGGGCCTTAAATTTTGAGCTAGGTTGATGAAATTTTGTATACGAGGTCTTTGGAAAAGTAAGCAATACAAGTGTAAACATTTTTAAAATCCGCCCACTGACACGCCCACTTTTCAGAAAATCACTTTTTTTCACTATTTTCATATGAAACTCGAAAAAACTTACTTGGGCAAATATGTAGATATCCACTTAATCTACAAATCGTCTATACATTGTATATGGCCACGCCCACTTTTTAGGGGCGTTTACTTCAAAAATTATTTTTCGAGTAAAAATATTAGTTTATAAGGCAAAATAGAAAATTTTGTGAATACATTTTCCACCGCCCATTGACACGACCAAATAAGATAGGGATAGGGTATCATACGATTCGCTCCAGACGGATTGTAGCCTTTTTCACTGGTTTTAATATCTTATCAAATTACTCCAAAACAGGAATTTTCTAAATAAGTGGGTGGGGTAGCGGGCGGATTTTAAAGTTTGTTCAATATATTTCGTTTCAGTGTGCGGTGGAAAATGTATTCACAAAATTTTCTATTATAAACTAATATTTTTACTCGAAAATGAATTTTTGAAGTAAACGCCCCTAAAAAGTGGGCGTGGCCATATACAATGTATAGACAATTTGTAGATTAAGTGGATATCTACATATTTGCTTAAGTAAGTTTTTTCGAGTTTCATATGAAAATAGTGAGAAAAGGTGATTTTTTTGAAAAGTGGGCGTGTCAGTGGGCGGATTTTAAAAATTTTTACACTTGTATTGCTTACTTTTCCAAGACCTCGTATACAAAATTTCATCAACCTAGCTCAAAATTTAAGGCCCAAAAACTGGTGACACACAGACGGACGGACGGACGGACGGACGGACATAGCTCAATCGACTCGGCTAGTGATGCTGATCATTTATATATATACTTTATTGGGTCTATCTGTAATATTTCTATATGTTACAAACTATGTATCAAACTTAATATACCCTTAGGATAGGGTATAAAAAAAACTTTTTTTTTTACGGGATAGGGTATCATACGATCCCCTCTAGACGGATTGTAGCATTTTCATATGTTTATTTATAGCTTAATACGTATGTATGTACTCGAATAACATGATACTAAAAATTTAAATTGCATGTGTGTGTATGTATATAATTTAATACATAGCTCGTTCAGTTAATGGACTATTAACTATAGACATTGGTTTAAGTTCTTACGACCCGGTCGTGAACTAACTTTATTTTTTAACCCATAGAACATTATTTATATGTAGCCAATAGGTACTGCGTCAAACCGCAATCCTATGATATTTAATCGAAATTCGTTTTTATTGCACCTGCAAAAGCAATTAAAATACAAAATTCCAATTTAACTAATTAACGTTATCACACTGTCACCGAAGCAATCAATGCACTTTATAATAATTAAACACGAATTACTTTTTTATTATCCGGTTTAAATTGTATAACTTAATTGACATTCAATTTCAGCCTTAAACCACTACAATACTTGATTCGGTAGAGGTTATCTCCTGAACTTCCTATGAGATAGATATGACAATACTCGCCGATTCACTTTGTCCAGGGTATAATAATGATGAGATGATGCTCTGGGTAACAATTATCAATTAGCTTTCGGTCAAATAGGTAAGATTAACAATTTATTAATAATGGAAAAATGGACCTTCCTTGGCTTAATTTCTTTCTAAGAGTTCTAAGAGTATTCTGTCCTTTTTTTTATCTTTTTGTGATATTTTTATTTGCTTTTTCCCTGGGGCTCATTTCCGCCGGAACAATAAGGTTCTTGCGTTCACCGAAGTAATCTAAATATTTTCCATCGGATTTGCACTTCCTTTCCTATTTCCTGGTAAAAGGACGATTTTCAGCTTCCACCCGATTTTTCATTATTATTCTATGTATCGCCTCCTTCAATTTCGTTTAAGTATTTCCCAATACGCTCGTAAAATACTGCCAATGGGATTTAACCAAGCAAAAAAAAAAAGAAAAATAGGAGTATCCCTCGGCACCTGTTGAATTATGTTCTTGAAACAAAAGAAGAAGTATTCATCCCTCGGATGCGCATGTTTCGCTAGTTTTTTTTTATACACGCGAGCGATATTCGTGTACTGCTGCCGCACACCTGTGTGTCAGTTCTGACGCCCCTGGATGCCGTTTAATTTTCTTTAATAGCCCTCACTTAATTTAACCCTGGGTTTTAATTTCTATTGCTATAATCGCGTTGGAATCCGCTGAATAAATATTTATTTTTATTTTTTCCGACATCATCGTATTTTTGGAATTAAGGCTTCATGTTGAGGAGAACCAGAGTGGGTGATTGTAAGAGAGTAGATATATGTACATAATATTAATCTCTGCCTTATTTGGACTTATTTATTCACTATGATAATAAGAATGTTACTGAGCGTATTTTCTGGTTCAAAATGTTGTGAACATTGAAACCACTGCCGAGCAGAATAAGTTATAAAAGCCAAATTGTGTTTTTACGATTGAACTTAAATTTTACTTGCACCTATAATATAGGGCAAGTATTGGATTCGTGCAAAAATTCGAACTCGAGATAACAATGAATTCTGACATTACGATGATAGAGAAGCTCGAAAAAGTGGGTCTGCCGATTCTGTCTGTCTGTCTGTCTGTCTGTCTGTCCGTCACTCTGTATGTATGTACGCTCGACTACAGCCCAAACGGGTGGACCGATTTCCTTCAAACTTCATATCTGGGGTCTGTTGTGTATTCTCCAGAGGGGAAATTGGAATTTTAGTTCTAGCCCTATTATTAACGGTACTTTACTTAAGGCCAATTTTACAAAAATATGATTTTCTCGAAAACGGCTCTAACGATTTTGATTAAATTTCATATTCGAGTTAGTCTGGGCAAATGCTATAAGATGGCGTACCACGTTTTTGGCTAAAAATACGTATAACGGTACTTTTCTTATAAACTGGTTTTAGAAATATGGCTATTTCTCGACTAAAACTCAATGGATTTCCATCAAAATTGAAATGTGGGCAAGTTTAAATGTTTAATAATATATGCCATTTAAACTTATACAAAATTAAAAAAAAAAATTTTCAAAAAACTATTGTAATTTTTTTTTTTTTTTTAATTTATTTCCAACTACCAGCATATATGTATGTAGGTGCAAGTACGTACGACCCAGTCGTGCACATTTTTTTAAACTAGCTCCATTTTTAAGATGTGCTATAACTAAAATTATGAAGCCAATAAAAATCATTAGTACTTTGAATTCTATGATAAAAATAATTAATCTAATACTACATATCTCCAAACCTCTGAGGTTTCGCCATACACTATCTAGGTTTCGACGAAACCTACTTTACTACTGGTATACATTTCTGCACGCACAGAAGGCACCTACAGTTTACTGCCGTATCTGATGGGCAGGGGGGGGTTTTCAGAAGCTTTCTCATGACAGTTATATTCTTGAATAATGGTCAGACACTTGGAAAAGGTAGAGCCGTGGAAAATTTTTGATGGTATTTGTCTGGATTAGCACTTGGAACCCCTTGCGTATTAGTAACCACCGAGCCACTGCAGTGGCTAAAGGTGCCAAAGGTTAAACTAATTCTCATTACGTCCCGGTTTATTTTAATCTTATATATAACTGTCCCGCCGGGACAGCTTTTTTCCCGGTTTAGGCCTTCATTCGCATAATACATATTTATATAATGTAATATTTTTTTATTTTCACCAATCAATTAATGCATTGTTATGTCAGGTCTTATCGCGGACTAAAAGCTGTTCGCATACGAAGAATTTTCGTAGTTTTTAATAGAAGGGAACGTTCAGGAGACGGTTAAGGCCTTCATTCGCATAATACACATTTATATAATGTAATTTTTTTTTTATTTTCAAAAATCAATTAATGCATTATTATGTCAGGTCTGATCGCGGACTAAAACTTTTACGAAAAGCTGTTCGCATACGAAGAATTTTCGTAGTTTTTCGTAGAAGGGAACGTTCACGAGATAGTAAGAAATTTTAGTGCAAGAAATTGCTTTGGGCTTGTTTGTAAAAAAAATCTGTCAAATCAGTATATTTTCAACTTTTGTTTGTTCAATTCGTTCGTTTACTTCTCGCTGAAACGATTTCACCCCCACCCTTTGAAATTTGATAATCTATGAATATTAGTGGAAGCGAACGCACCTTAACAAATTGTCGTTAAAATTTCAAAATGTTTGCACACTATGTATTTCGTTCTATGTATTTTGTATTATGCTTATGTACGGCCACGCCTACTTTTTAGAGTTTTTTTCCTTAACTCCTTTAAATAATATAAATTCTTCGAAACTATCAGTATATTTTGAAAAAAAAATTAAAAGCCTCCTAATACCTCGGCCCATATTTTGAGATTGTTCGAGTTTTGGAATCATTTTATAACAACATTGACAAAAAAAAAGCTTTTAAAACAAAAATATTGGTGAAAGGAGCTACATATGTTTACATAGAGGAAAGGGATAGGCTTTCACACGATCCGCTCCGAAGGGCTTGTAGGTTTTCCATATGCTTTTTATTTTGTCCCGGGAAACATTTTGAGATCCCGATTTTTTCTGTAATTCGGCCATTTGACCCGCGGCGCAGCAAAAATCTGGTAACCCTGGTATACATATTATTTATGTATGCACATGTATGAATGTAACGGCTCTAATCGTTATCGTAGTCAGGAAGGGAAACCATCAGACTTTATTTTGACGTTAGGTTAGGTTTGCGGGTTGGCAACAAACTATTTATGGTTGTCCTTGTACTTACTCCATTATCATCCATCCCGATGATCTGATGAAGTTCAATAACATGTCAGTATTTCTGTTGGAGAGTTCTCCTAGATTCTAAAAGAAATGCCTGCCAACGAGCTTGTACATGGAAAGCTTGATTCCAGCAAAGGAAGTGGGTGGTGTCCTCTACATCATCCTACTCCCCGCATTCTCTGCAGAGTTCCTTAGTACAACGCAGTTTCTTTAAGTGGTACCGCAAAGTGTTTTGGCCCGTGAGGATTCCCACAAGCATGGACAGTGAACGCCTGTCCTTGCATGCAATACAATACCCAGGTATCTCGAACTGACAGATATACTGAGGGGAGTATCCCCAACAAGGTGTGCTGAAACGAAGAATCTTTCTTGTTGGTAAATAAAACCAGACAGTAAGGCCGCATGTCCTAGACATGGTCTTAAGGGCACCATCGATTTGCTCACTGAGAATAGGGAGGAATTTGCCTGTTCCCAGCAGTACTACATCGTCTGCATAGGCAACGGTTTTAACTCCAGATGTATCGAACCCCGCCTTGAGGAGTGTATCTGGAGGGATATACTATACATATAATTTCGTGCCGCCAAGTTTAGTAATTATGTGTCTACCTTCAAGCATGCTGATTATACAATTCATGAGTATGTCATCAATGTACTTCAGTATTGTCATTATTAAAGGATCCTTCAATGTCGCGGACTAAAACTGATTTTTCGATCACTACACTACACTACACTTTTCCTCCTAGTGTAGGCATGTTGGGCTGGGGAGATATATCTGTCAATCAGGCTTTCAAAAGTTTTGAGGATCATGTGGCTGGCCTTTTCAGCTTTTGGAATAAAAACCACCTTAACCTCTCTCCATCTCATTGGAATATACTGATTAAGCAGGTAAAGTGCTTAAGAACAGATCTTTGAGCAAAGGAGATATAGTTTAAGTAGTCTTCTGTAACATGATCGAGGTGATTCCATCTAAGCTCGGGGATTTGTATGGAGAGAATGATCGGATCGCGCACTATATTCTATCCACAGTGACCATATCCATGATGTCATCAGTATAGTTTGAGCTGCGCGGCATTGCTGTACAGCCCGGAAAGTGAGTACTCAGTAGGAGTTTTAAGGAATCTGAAATGGATTCTGTCCAATCGGGATCTCTCAGGGATCCCAGTGCCCTGGGTTCCTTAGTGAGATGGTTCAACCCCTCTATTGGCTATTAAAATGTTATTTTCTATTAATAACTCGAATACCGAGTCACCTCGTGTGTTGGTATCACCACTGCCCCATTGCACATGGTAGGAGTTAGCATCGCAAACCTATTAGTAGGTCCCATTTCTCCTGAGTAGATATAAGAAATAAGGCACGAGTGAGTACCGCTGGTAGATCGTCGGCTTCATGTAGACAGATAATATAATCAGTGGAGGAAGCCCACTGATCTCTGTGGAGTGAAAGAGGTGAGAAACTGATTCTTATATATTTTGTTTATTTTTTTCTTACATTAATCCTTTATTTGTTTTGTTATATTTTCGGCGGATTTTAAAAATTTTTACACTTGTATTGCTTACTTTTCCAAGGACCTCGTATACAAAATTTCATCAACCTAGCTTAAAATTTAAGCCCTAAAAACTGGTGACATACGGACGGACGGACATGGCTCAATCGATTCGGCTACTGATGCTGATCATACATATATATACTTTATGTGGTCTATCTTCAATATTTCTCTATGTTACAAACTATGTATCAAACTTAATATACCCTTAGGATAGGGTATATAAAATGGATAAAACAACGAAATTTTCGTTCAACAACGAAAAAATCATTCTTTTCAGTAATTTTACATGAAACTCAATAAAACTCACTGAGGGTAATATGTAGATATTCTCTTACTCTACATATCTTCAGTTTATTGTGTATGGCCACACCTAGTTTTAAGGGCCGTTATTGTCAAAAAAATGTTCTTTGAAGGCTTTATCGAAATAATAGCATTTCTCGGGAGCAAAATACAGTATATGTTGAAAAACTTACAAAATCCGTCCACTACCACACCCACTTATTGAGAAAATATGTATTTTGAAGAAGTTTTATAAAATATTTGAAAAAAAAAGCTTGTATATTGGTGGAAGAAGGAGCTACTATGTGCATAGGAAAGGGATAGGGTATCATACGATCCGCTCAGACTCTTACATCTGAACTCAAGCACCTCGACTACGCCGATGATGTATGCCTTCTGTCTCACAGAATAATGGACCTTCACCAAATGACAGCAATTGTAGAGAAGGAAGCAGGCGTCGTTGGGCTGAAAATTAACTCGGCAAAAACAAAAATGATCTGCCTAGGACCGAACTCATCAACTCATGTATGCAGTGCTGGACAAATGGTTGAAAGAGTAGAGAGTTTCGAATACCGATGGCGGAACCGAACTGGATATAGCCATCCGAATAGGTAGAGCAAAATCTGCGTTTGGAATGCTATCCACAGTTTGGCGAAGTAATGCAATTAGCCTAAACACCAAGCTACGACTGTTCCGTTCCAACGTTGAATCCATGCTACTATATGGATGTGGTACCTGGAGAGTAAACGTCACTATCACGAGGAAGCTGCAAACGTTGGTCAATAGGTGCCTGCGCCACATCTTAAGGAAATTCTGGCCAAACCTTTTCTTTTGTCAGAGAACGGGCCATGAACCAATAGGCACAACCATTGGACGATGAAAGGGGCAGTGGATTGGGCACTCTCTCCGAAAGGGTGACAGACCCTTACCCAGGATGGCAGGATACGCGGCGGTCCTAGGAGTACGTGGCGCAGAACAGTGGAGAAGGAAGCACGGCAACTGGGAAAGAGTTGGGGGGAGCTGAGGCATATTTCCAGAAATCGCACACGATGGCGCGTAGGCGTTGTAGAGACCCTAGGACCCACAAGGGGATACAGGATTTAAATAATAAGGGCGAAAAGGAACAAGGGAAAATTGTCGCCAAGTGGTTATTATAAATTTGCATTATTAAGGCAAATCATTAGCGGATGCTGAACTTGCAGTGAGAAAACATTAGTCTACAATACAATACATCATAAAACCAGTGAAAAATGCTACAATCCGCCTGGAGCGGATCGTATGATACCCTATCCCTATCTTATTTGGTCATTTCAGTGGGCGGTGGAAAATGTATTCACAAAATTTTCTATTTTGCCCTATAAACTAATATTTTTACTCGAAAATTAATTTTTGAAGTAAACGCCCCTAAAAGTGGGCGTCGCCATAAGCAAAGTATAGATGATTTGTAGCTAAGTGGATATCTACATATTTGTTCAAGTAAGTTTCTTCGAGTTTCATATCAAAATAGTGAAAAAAGGTGATTCTTTTCAAAGTGGGCGTGTCAGTGGGCGAATTTTAAAAATGTTTACACTTGTATTGCTTACTTTTCCAAAGACCTCATATACAAAATTTCATCAACCTTGCTCAAAATTTAAGGCCCAAAAACTGGTGACACACAGACGGACGGACGGACGGGCGGACGGACATAGCTCAATCGACTCGGCTAGTGATGCTGATCATTTATATATATACTTTATTGGGTCTATCTGTAATATTTCTCTATGTTACAAACTATGTATCAAACTTAATATACCCTTAGGATAGGGTATAACAACAGCAAACGCAGCAGCAGCAACAGCAGACACAAGCACAGCGGCAACAACAACAACTGCAGAATAAGCCGGTAAAAGTAAGGGTGCCTCCTATCAACACCTGGAATTCGGAACTGAGGAACACCATAAAATTATGTGAGTTGGCCATAGGTTCCAATTTTAATATTATAAGTAATAACTAATAATCGACACTCCATCCATTGTAACACTGTGGAGGATTACAATAAAATTAAAGGTTTATTGAGGGACTCGACGACGGAGTTCTTCTCTTTCACCCCGAAGGGGGAAAAGCGGCAAACAATGCTGCTGAAAGGGATGGATCCGTCCACCGAACCAGAGGAGCTCCTTAAGACGCTCCAACAACTTAAAAGCGACGATCTCACGTTTGTGGGAGTTAAGCCTTTTACCACAGTAAAAGCCAGAAGGGAGAATCGTAAAAAGCAGCAAAGGCATTATTCAATGCGGCATTATTCAATGCGTTCGCTGCCAAAGCTTCGGGCATTAATATTATTAATATATTTTTTTTTATCTTTAGCATCATTATCTTATTTATGATAAAATTATTATAACGATTAGTTTTTGCTACATAAACTAGTTATTTGGACTTTATCCAATTTGAATATAACCTAAAACTTTACGTGCTAATTATCTTAAAATTGCAACTCTAATGAAAACACAAATAGCTAAAATTAAACTAATAATTACAAACAAAATAATTTCTGTATATAATTAGTACATTATATTTTATAAATAAAAATAAACTCTTAAAATTAAAACCGCCTTCATATCATACAACTTATTTTATATTCATTAAATTGTATATGGCCGCGTCCAGTTTTTCTGTCGTTTTTTTTTTTTAAAAACAGTTTTTCGTAGATTTTAGTCATAGAATATCAATCTTTAGAAGCGAACTTGAGTATATGTTAATATATTTAAAAAATCCGCCCACTACCACACCCCTTTTTTGAATTAAAATTCTCTTGGAGTCATTTTATAAAAAAAATCTTTATACAATTTTAGGCAATTTTTTGAGGAAGGGGCTACATATATTGGTATATAGGAAAGGGATAGGGTATCACACTATTCGCTCTGGCCGATGTGTAGCATTCTTTTAATTTTTATTGGACGAATACTAGTTTAATATTATTAATATATTTTTTTTATCTTTAGCATCATTATCTTATTTATGATAAAATTATTATAACGATTAGTTTTTGCTACATAAACTAGTTATTTGGACCTTATCCAATTTGAATATAACCTAAAACTTTACGTGCTAATTATCTTAAAATTGCAACTCTAATGAAAACACAAATAGCTAAAATTAAACTAATAATCACAAACAAAATAATTTCTGTATATAATTAGTACATTATATATTATAAATAAAAATAAACTCTTAAAATTAAAACCGTCTTCATATCATACAACTTATTTTATATTCATTAAATTGTATATGGCCGCGCCCAGATTTTGGGGCGTTTTTTTCTTTAAAACAGTTTTTTGTATATTTTAGTCATATAATATCAATCTTTAGAAGCAAACTTGAGTATATGTTAAGATATTTAAAAAATCCGCCCACTTCCACGCCCCTTTTTTGAATTAAAATTCTCTTGGAGTAATTTTATAAAAAAAAATCTTTATAAAATTTTAGGCAAAAAACAGTTCCAATCCGGCAAATCTCCGGTCCATAAGTCTCCTTCCGAACATCAGCAAGTTTTTCGAGAAAGCTACATAGAGCAATGATAATGTGGGTTGAGGAAAATAAAATTGTTCCGGATAATAAATTCGGTTTTAAGGCGGGGCATGATACAATTCATGCCGCGTCTAAATTCGTGTCGGATATCTAATAGAACAAAAGTAAGAAACGGGTGCCTGCCTGGTTGATTTGGAGAAGGCCTTCGATACCGTATGGTTGGAAGAGCTCTTTTACAAGTTGAGCAGGTGGGCATAAGCAAACCACTACTGTACATGTGGCTTAATATGCTCACTCGTAGAAAGTTCGTTGTGACAAATGGCAGCGTGATTTCCACTGGGACGTTCGAAATTAAAAATGGTCTGCAACAGGGGGCGGTTAATTCGCCGATCCTATTTAATATTTACACGGCTGATCTGATAGGATCTCTTCCAGACGTGATAGCGTATGCAGACGATTTGATCGCGTACAGATCAGGACCTAAGATTGACGTCATTGCAACACTCTTGCAGCGTGACTTCGATCAGCATCACTAGCCGAGTCGATTGAGCTATGTCCGTCCGTCCGTCCGTCCGTATGTCACCAGTTTTTGGGCCTTAAATTTTGAGCTAGGTTGATGAAATTTTGTATACGAGGTCTTCGGAAAAGTAAGCAATACAATTGTAATTTTTTTTAGAATCCGCCCACTGACACGCCCACTTTTCAAAAAAATCACTTTCTTTCACTATTTTCATGAAACTCGAAAAAACTTACTTGGGCAAATATGTAGATATTCACTTAATCCACAAATCGTCTATCTATTGTATATGGCCACGCCCACTTTTTAGGGGCGTTTACTTCAAAAATTAATTTTCGAGTAAAAATATTAGTTTATAAGGCAAAATAGAAAATTTTGTGAATACATTTTCCACCGCCCACTGACACGACCAAATAAGATAGGGATAGGGTATCATACGATTCGCTCCAGGCGAACTGTAGCATTTTTCACTGGTTTTTTTTACATATTTAACATCGTTTATACTGGCGAATATTGACGTCAATTTTGACGAATATTAAAATCGTCTAAGTCCGGCAGGATTGAAATATGTTCAAATATAATAATAATAATTCCAGCAATATATTATTATTAATTTCAAAACGATGTGTTTGACATAGACGCTTAATTTTTATACCCTATCCTAAGGGTATATTAAGTTTGACACATATTTTGTAACATATAGAAATATTAAAGCTAGACCCAACAAAGTATATATATAAATGATATATAAATTATCAGCATCACTAGCCGAGTCGATTAAGCCATGTCTGTCCGTATGTCACCAGTTTTAGGACCTTAAATTTTGAGCTAGGTTGATGAAATTTTTTATACGAGGTCTTTGTAGAAATAAGCAATACAAGTGTAAACATTTTTAAAATCCGCCCACTGACACGCCCACTTTTCACAAAAATTAACTTTTTTCACTATTTTCATATGAAACTCGAAAAAACTTACTTGAGCAAATATGTTCTTTTATGAATTCGGCATTCTTCAGAATATAGCAATAAAAATTTTGTAACTCGTACCGTTTTCATGTTAAGGTTACGAAAGATAGTATGAAATATAAATACAAAATGTATGTGAAAACATATGAAAAGGCTGCAATTCGCTTGGAGCGGATCGTAGGATACCCTATCCCTTTCCTATGCAAATACTAGCTCCTTCTTCCACCAATACACCACCAATTAAGCAATTTTTTTTTGAAACATTTTATAAAATTTCTCCAAAATATAATTTTTTTCAAATAAGTGGGCGTGGTAGAAGGTGGATTTTGTAAATTTTTCAGCATATACTGTATTTTGCTCCAAAGAAGTGCTATTATTTCGATAAAACCTTCAAAAAAACATTTTTTTGAGGAAAACACCCCTAAAAAGTAAGCGTGGCCATACACAATGTACTGAAGATATGTAGGGTAAGAGAATATCTACAAATAAGCTTAAGTAAGTTTTATCAAGTTTCATGTAAAATTACTGAAAAAGTGATTTTTTCGAAAAGTGGGTGTGGCAGTGGGCGGATTTTAAAAAAGTTTACACTTGTATTGCTTACTTTTCCAACGACCTCGTATACAAAATTTCATCAACCTAGCTTAAAATTTAAGCCCTAAAAACTGGTGACATACGGACGGACGGACATGGCTCAATCGACTCGGCTAGTGATACTGATCATTTATATATATACTTTATGTGGTATATCTTCAATATTTCTCTATGTTACAAACTATGTATCAAACCGTCCGTCCGTCCGTCCGTATGTCACCAGTTTTTGGGCCTTAAATTTTGAGCTAGGTTGATGAAATTGTCCGAATACTGAAATTATTAAAGAAACATGCAATATTCCTTATTTAATTTAAGCCAAATACACATAGGTATCGTTTAAAAGTATTTGTATATTTTGAACACTAAAACGGCAACATTTTCTTATTTTTTAACAATTAAAGACGAAGTGTCCGGATACTAGAACTGTCCGGTTACTAGTGCCACTACCCTACATTGTGCAAAGTATCTACGCACAAAACATTACGCGAAGTGGAAAATTTATTAAATTTAACCCATTTTAAGTTCAAGGTATGGATATGTGATAGATATTACAAAGAAGGGAGGCTGGAACACAAGAGTGGTGCTGGAAGAAAAAAGGGAATTGTGTGGTGTGATGAATAGTTTTTAAAATGGGAAATAAAATTTTACCTCAAACTATAGCTGTTGACTGGAATAAAAAATTAACATAATTTAGTGTACGCAAAGTTTTTAGGATTTAAGTATTGTGTTGCACAGCGAAATCCACTTTTAAGTAAAGAGATACAAACAAGGACTTGACATTGCAAGAAAGTATAAGAAAGAGACAATAGGATATAAGAAAAAATGTAATTTTCTTACATATAATAAAAAGAACTGGCTTTTTAAAAGTAATTGAAGACATAATTAAAGTGATTGAAAACAAGAAAAAGAATGGATAACAAACAACGATGCTTTGTAACTAAAACATGTAACAGCCACATTTAAACACGCGGTTGGGAATGCTATGGTTTGGGGGGCCATGGCATATTATGGAGTTAGAAGTCTTATATATATTTGCTGAGTGAAATATGGAACATAAGCAATATTTCACCATCAATCAAAATTTTGACGTTTCTGCTGAAAAATAAACTACGCTTGCGATATTTATCCACACCAAGATAGCAATCCTAAGCAAACAACACATGATATTCGGTTTTGGTTGCTTTATAACTGTCCCCAAATTGTTCAGAATACAGCTTAAAGTTCAGACCTCATTCAAATTAACTATGTGTGGAAACATTTAGACCGAAGACTACGCGAAATAATAAAGTTCGGGCAAAACTGTTGATAAAAGAAGCAATCAAAGAAAATTGAAATAGCATGAGCCGTAGCATAACAGAAAATCTTATAAGATCATTGCCACGTACTCGTAGGTTCAAAAATTTAATTGAAAACAAAAGCATTCATACTAGGTAATAAAAGAATAAACATACCACTTTAATACAAGTTTTGAATTATGTATGAAAATATTTCTCAGACATTTTTGAAGACTAAACAATTTATCTCAAGTACATTGTTTACCTTTCTTATATTCTACTATTTTCGCATTTAAAAATGTTTCTGACATTTGTTTTAATAATATACTATGTATGAAAATCAAACTACATTCCGCTTTCATTAAAATAATCTTATTATTTGTATCAAAAATTTATCTCAGTACTGTGTTCGTTGTGTGATGTTGCCGTGTCAGTGAGACAACGGGTCGAAGTGTCGAAAATATCGCTTCCGTTCAGGCGTCCATAGAAAACGATCCAAATCAGTCAATTCACCGGCGTTCTCAAGAATTGGGCATCGCCAAGACCACATTATGGCGTATTTTGTGTAAGGATCTTGATTTACACCCATACAAGATCAAGCTGACTCAAGAATTGAAGCCGATACGATAGACCATTTGAAGCGACGTACAGGAATTTTTTTTTTCAGCAAAAACTAGTATTGTTTTACAGTGTCTATGATGAAATTTCTATTTCTTTACGAAATTTGTAAATTTGTCAACATATACTGTATTTTGCTTCCAAGAAGTGCTATTATTTCGATAAAACCTTCAAAAAACATTTTTTTTGATAAAAACGCCCCTAAAAACTGGGCATGGCCATACACAACGTACTGAAGATATGTAGCGTAAGAGAATATCTACATATAACTTAACTAACTTTTTTTTTAATAAGTAAGTTCTATCAAGTTGTGAAAAAAGTAAAATTACTGAAAAAAGTTATTTTTTTCAAAAAGTGGGCGTGGCAGTGGGCGGATTTTAAAAATGTTTACACTTGTATTGCTTACTTTTTCAAGAACCTCGTATACAAAATTTCATCAACCTAGCTCAAAATTTAAGCCCTAAAAACTGGTGACATACGGACGGACGGACATTGCTTAAACGAATCAGCTACTGATGCTGATCATTTATATATATACTTTATGTGGTCTATCTTCAATATTTCTCTGTGTTACAAGCTATGTGTCAAACTTAATATGTATACCCTTAGGGCAGGGTATAAAGAGCATTTGGGAAAGTGTTAGTGTTTGCTCGTCGGATAATCATAGGAAAAGTATGAATGCGAATAGGAATGACAGTGAATGTTTTCTTTATTTTTTCCCACAGAAAATGTTCAGCATCAAGCTGCATGCTTCTTTGATCGACGTGATATGTCGATTAGCTGCGTATGCTGATGAGGTACGCTTGGAGCATTTGGAAGAAGCATGGGCGAGACTCAACGATGTCTATGTGAACATATTGGCAGGCGTGGACAATGATACCGCAGTCCCAATGCAGGAAATAGTTGACGCGGAGAAATTGTTTTACGCCACCAAGACTGCTCTCCGATGTCGTCTGAGGAAGTTGCGCCAGCAGGAGATAGTAGAGCAAGCTGAAGTAGCCGCTCAAGCGACCCAGTCAGCCAGCCACAGCAGCAGATAGCGGTGCAAGTTCAAATGCCAGTGCACGATATAAAAAATACCTAGGGCTAGTTCGATGGTTCGCTAACTAAATGGCAAAGGTTCCACGACAGGTTTGTGCCAGCTATTCAAGAAAATGAGCAAGTTACGCCAGCTTTCAAATTTTCATATTTGCGCAAGTCGTTGTCAGGAAAGGCAGCAAGAACTATGGGCGAGTGGCAGTTGACTGATGAGAACTATCAGGAGGCGTGGGAGAAGATAAGTCAGGTATATAATAAAAAATACCTGATTTGCCATGAGCTGTTCCGCCAGTTTTTGCGCTTCCAAGCGAGCCCGAGGTTGGACGACCTGTAAAAGATGTCTAATCCTAATGTCACGCACGAGACAATGCGCCAACTTCGTGCACAGGGTTTGCCTTTTTGGAGCATTGCAATCTGAGACTCCAACATCCAGGGAAATGTTGGAGTTCTTGAACAACCAAGCGGCTGCTATAAGCAATGATATGTAATATAAGATAGGGGGGTAAAATGTCGCATCATCACCTCCTCGTGGTGCCCTCTGGATAGCTACATAGTAGTGAACTAACGATGAGCGTATGCCAAATCCGTCTACGCATGTGTAGTTAAACACTTGGACCTGCGCGAGCACATCTGGGTGAACTTTAGCACACATGTAGGACCGGACGAGGCATCTCTTGTTGACATGAACGAGTATCACGCCTCAGAAGCCTAACAAGAGCCCTCAGACGGAGGATAGAAGGCGGATGAATTCTCTAGATGGAATCAACGACGGAATCCATGGACCGTTTGGCGAACACCTTACATGAGCTACTTCGACATATTCGAAGCTCAGGTCTGTAAGGATTTCCATGACTTCATCAGGGTTATGGAATAGAGATGGTGGCGGATGAACCCTAAATGGGTTAACGGCAGCGCTCGCACCTCCGAAGGAGCTAATGATGTCGGTCTCTCAGACCGGCCCTGGGTCCTAGGGGCTAAGACCCATGGAAATGGCCCTCCAGGTTGGGGGTTGTGTCGTCGGGGTAACTTCCCTACCACGTAAAAAGTACCATAGTTATGAGAGAGACATCCGCCTCGGATAATTATAACGATCCCCCTCATTTGGCAAATCGACCCGGAACGTCCACGGACTATGACCTACGAGTATGCACCTGGAATGTACAAACTCTATACACTCCGGGTGCAGCTCAAAAACTTGAATCTGTCCTCTCATTTATGACATTTATTACAGCTGCCACAAAAGACTGCACATGCTAGGATGCGGATTCGTCGTGGGAAATCGGCTCAGATCAAGAGTCATTGATTTTAAGCCGATAAGCGATCGTCTGGCTGTAATTCGCATCAGAGCCACATTTCAAAACATCAGCCTAATATGTGCACATGCCCCTGCCGAAGAAGCTGAAGACCCTGTCAAGGAGGAATTTTACGACCTCCTACCGACGGAGCCTACGGAGCCTGTCCGGAGTGCGATGTAAAAATCGTACTCGGGGACTTCAATGCCAAACTCGGTAAGGAAAACATCTTTGGCGGGATAGTCGGTAAGCACAGCCTCCACGATTTGACAACAGACAACGGTTTCCGACTAATCGACTTTGCAGCAGCTCGTAATACGGTGATAAGTAGCACTAGGTTTCCTAGGCTAAAAATCCACACAGCAACCTGGCTTTCCTTTGACGGTCGAACACGCAAACAGATCGACCACGTCCTACTCGACGCAAGACACGCATCCAACATTTTGGATGTGCGTACCTTTCGAGGGGCAAACGTTGACTCTGACCACTATCTTGTTGCAGCTAAATTCAGAGCTCGACTGTCCAACGAGAAGACGCTGCGAGCCGTCAAGAAAAACAAGCTTAACGTTGGACGCCTTAGCACGCCAGAAGGAGCCAGAGCCTACAAAGAGCACCTGGCCGAGAAACTCTCTGCGGTGCATTCACCCACCACAAACGCTAACAATCAGTTGACCGAATACCGCAACATCATCAAAGAGGTAGCCGTGACCACCCTTGGCTACCAACCACCTCCAAGGAGGAGCCCTTGGTATGATGATGAGTGCGTACAGCGGAAGAGGGTGACAGAAGATGCACACAAGAAAGCGCTGCAGCGCAAAACAAGAGCAGCGAGAGAGGAGTATCGGACCAGAAGAAGGGAAGAAAAGAGAATCCTGCGTAAAAAGAAAAGGGACCACGCAGTTTCCCAGCTCAAGGATATCGAGGAGACTCGCGAGCGCAACAACATCTGGCAGTTTTATCGAAAAGCCAAGCAGCTGGCAGCTGGCTACAAGTCCGGAACGCAGGCTCTTCGAAATGGCGAAGGCAACCTAGTCACCGATGCACAGGAAATTGTTGATGTGTTTAAGCAACACTTCCAGCAGTTGCTTAACGTGCAGCAAAGAGAGAGAACGAGAACCCACCTCCAGTCAATGAAGAACCAACGCCTCCACCCAGTATTGAAGAAGTTAATGTAGCCATTAGGAAATTGAAGAACAACAAAGCCGCTGGCTCTGATGGTCATCAAGTCATCAACCAAGTATGGGTGGAGGAACGCATGCCCGACGACTGGAGGTTCAGCTCTATATGCCCCATCTTCAAAAAAGGCGATCCTATGTCTTGTAAGAACTACCGAGGCATATCCCTGTTAAATGTCGCATATAAGATCCTATCCAACGTATTGTGTGAACGTCTAAAACCTTTCTGCAGCACACTAATCGGCACGTACCAGTGTGGCTTCCGGCCCGGCAGATCGATAATAGACCAAATTTTCACACTCAGACAAATCCTGGAAAAGACCAACGAATTTCAAGTCGAAACCCACCACCTTTTCATCGACTTTAAAGCCGCCTATGACAGCATTCATCGTCTTGAGCTCTACCAGGCGTTGGCCCAATTCGGGATACCGACAAAACTTATCCAGATGTGTCGCGTAACGCTGGAAAACACGCGATGCTCTGTGCAATTTGGATACAACTCTTCTGAGCTCTTCCAAACGTGCACCGGATTCAGGCAAGTAGATGCGCTGTCATGTGATTTCTTCAATATTGTGTTGGAGCAGATAGTGCACAGGGCAGGTGTCAACACGGAAGGCACTATCTTTCACAAATCCGTTCAACTGCTGGGATACGCAGACGATATTGACATCATCGGAAGATTCCGGCAAGCCGTCGTAGAGGCATTTACGGCTATTGATGAGCAGGCGAAACGAGTTGGTCTTGATGTGAATGAGGACAACACAAAGTATATGTTATCAACAAACAAAAATTTATCTGTCCAAAACATTGGGCAGAACGTCACTGTTGATAGCTATAACTTCGAGGTAGTTAAGGAGTTTACCTACCTCGGAACAAATATTAACCCTACAAATGACACCTTTGTAGAGATCCGACGAAGAATAACTCTAGCAAACCGCTGCTACTTCGGTTTGGCGAACAACTGGGTTCAAAACTCCTAACTCGACGGACCAAATTAATGCTCTACAGAACGCTCATCTTACCAGTCCTGCTGTATGGAGCCGAGTGCTGGACGATAAGTAAGAAAGCTGAGCAAATATTGGGCACCTTCGAGCGTAAAATACTCCGTCGGATATTAGGTCCCTTATGCGAGGAGGACGAATGGAGGAGAAGGTACAACCGCGAACTCTATGAGCTGTACCAGGATGTGGATGTAGTCCAAAAAGCCAAGATACGCAGACTACATTGGCTCGGCCACATCGAGCGAATGGACAACAATGCTCCAGCCAAGAGGATCTTCGAATCCCAGTTCGAGACGGCGAAGAAGGCCGAACCTCCGGTACAAAGACCAAGCTGTGGCGGATGCCAGAAAACTTGGTCTTCACAACTGGAAGCAGCGTGCTCGGGACCGCAGAGGATGGAAGGCAACGATGTCTCAGGCAGGGACTCTACAAGGGTCGGGAGCCCTTTAAGTAAGTTAAGTAATGTAATATAAGACTACTTATTTTCTTTATTCATCTCGTCTATCCCGCCATCTGTCTCTCCTTGACATACGGCGATATCAATAGCTTACATTAAATGGGTTACCACTTAAGGATTTATTAAGAAGTAGTGACGACATTTTATGAATTCTAAATGTATTCATTTTCATTCTCTTTTACATTATCATTTGTGTGAGTATTTTCATTTGGTTGATAATAATAATTTCTGAAATTTGAAAATCTAACTCTTTTTGCCTTCGATGTTTTAAGTTGATTAACATGAGCTTGAATTTTATTGCCTTCTTTTTCGATTAAATATCTCACCAAACTTAATTTTCTGATTATTCTTACAGGTTTCCACTTCAAATAATTTTTATATTCACATTTATACAAACCTATTTCGTTTTAATTATAACTAATTTTTAATCTTTGCTTAATGTTTGGTTTCCTATCCAGTTTTTCATTTAATCTTATAAATTCCTTTTTTTTCTTTTTGGTTAATTTCATATTGCGGTTTTATTAGGTCTAAATTTGTTCTTGGCTTATAAGAAAATAATAAATCAGAAGGTGTTTTATATGTTGTTGTTGTTGGTATGTTTCTTTAATTAAGCAATGCGGAGCTAAGGATTCTCTGAAAATCTCTTCTTGTATATGATTTTTATACACAACACTTTTTTAAAGCATTTTTAATGGTTTGAACACCCCTTTCCGCGAGTCCATTTGATTCCGGGTGGTAAGGTGAACTTTTTAAAGGGGTAATGCCGTTCGCTTCGCAGAATTTCAAAAACAAACCTTAACAAACAATACACGGATGCCCTGCATGTAATAACTCAAGTACCCTTCTTCTTAATGTCCCTGGTACAACTACTCTTGAACCATAAAATAAAGTTCCATCTTCACATGACAACGCATTTCGCTGTCTAAAATATAGCCCTAGCTCCCCAGGATATTTTTTATTTGGCCAACCTTATAAACTTCATTACTTGTATCAAATTTTTATCGTTTTTAATTTCATTGGTGATTTCAGAGAATTTAATTGGTAAATCAGGTTGACAACCCTGGACGTTCAAACTACTAATCCTATAATCAACATGTCCTAGCTCCGTTCCTTTCTTGTACCTAATTTCATACGAATATTTCCCTAGAAAGATCGCCCATCTTTGTAAGCGCGCAGCGGCTACTGCTGGCGTTTTCTTATTGTGTCCAAAAATTTCTCGTAGTGGCTTATGATCGCTAAACAAAATAAATTTATTACCATACTACCATACCATATAGTAACGGTGAAATTTACGAACCGCAAAAACAATCGCTAAAGCCTCACGATGAAGTTGTGAATATTTCTTTTCTGCGTCACTAAGCGTTGACGATGCGAAAAGTACAGGTCGCTCTTCGCCTTTTATCAAGTGTGATAGGACAGCCCCCACACCATACGGACTGGCGTCGCAAGAAACTATAATTGGTTTTCTTACATCATGCACTAAAAATTGGTTATTCAATAGTAAATCCTTACTCCTTTGAAAAGCTAACTGACAGGTATCAGTCCACTCGAATTTTGAATTTTTACGCAAAAGATCATAAAGAGGTTTCAATTCGGATGACAGTAGTGGCAAACATTTTCCATAAAAATTTAACAACCTTAAATAAGACTTTAAACTTGTAACATCGTGAGGTGGGGGTTGCATATTTGATTGCATCCGTTTTATCTTTTGGTGGTTTGATTCCCTCCTTGCATATTTCATGACCTAAATAAACAACTTTCTCTTGGAAGAACTTACACTTCCCTTCATTAACTTTAACCTGGTTCTCATTGAGCCTATCACACTTCTTCAAGTTTCTTCTCCCAATCCTCTAGACTTTCTCCTCCAATTAGAATATCATCTAAATACCCAAATCCTTTAGGTACTCCTTGCAAAATCTGATCTATAATAGATTGAAAAAGAGCGGGAGCGGAGCTCAACCCAAATGGAAGTCTTGTATAACGATACAAACCCTTATGTGTATTAATTGTGAGATATTCCTGCGATTTTTCAGAAACTTTTACCTGCTGCTATGCACTGGATAGATCAAGAACACAGAAGAAAGCGCAATAATTGAGGTTTGCGAATATCTCATCAATTTTCGGTAGAGGATAGTGTTCTGCTTGAACAAATTTATTTATAGATACTTTGCAGTCTATGCAAATACGTAATTTATTATCCTTTTTAGGCACAACTACTATAGGTGAAGCCCATCTACTGTGACGAACCGCGACTATGATTCCTTCCGAAACAAGACGATCTAATTCTCTTTCTACAGGTTCTCGCAACCCAAAAGGCATGGTATACGGCTTAAAAAATATGGGGTTGGCAACTTCCTTTAAAACGATTTCTACTTCAAAATTTTTATTCGCCCGATCTACATCCTGAGGAGATACTGCCGTATATTTATTATTATAGTAACTTATGTCCTTAAGACTGTTCACACTATCACCAACTTTAAAAAACCTTCACGCCAATTCGGCACAAGCACGTCCAACCACGATCTACCGGGCAAGGGTGTAAAATTTGTAATCGACTTAACTACAAATAATTCCATACTAAAATATTTATTTTCATGCAAATCCTTACCTCGTACATCGCAGATACCTTCAACACAAACCTTCTCACCGGTAATCAAAAATAATATTTTATCTACACTTCTTAAACCGCAATGTGAAAATAATTTATAAAAATCAAAACTATTCATAACTGATGCAGACGCTCCTGTGTCCACTTCCATTATTACCAGATTATTATTTATCTCTATATTTAAGTGGCATGCATTATTAATACGTATTAGAAATATGATTTAAATGACCTAACTGTAATTTTTCTAATTTTAAACAATTTGCCTGATAATTCCGCTGACTGCTTGTTGCTCTCCCTGTGCGTCCAGTAGAAGATGAACGGCAATTTCTCGCATAGTGGCCAATTCGCCCATAATTAAAACATTTGAAACTCGAACTGTTGTTGTTGCTGTGACTTGTCCTATGGTACGATGACGGTGAATGGTTATTCTCACTCTGCTTGTAATTGTATTTTTTCTCTGTCGTAATTTTTGAGCACGACGAGCATATGGATTCATGGATTTCTTGAAGTCGTTTGTGGAACTGGAATCTTTCAGCTATTGTGTTTGCTTTTGGCTTGAAATGTGATTTTAAAATCAGCTCCTTGTATCCTATTGAGTGAGGTTCAGCAGCTGCGACCAATGATTTCGCAATTTTGTATGTATCGGGCCCCATAAGCATAAATAGATACGAACCCTGCAGTTTATCCTCCGTAATTTTATTTATAGCTAACAACTGGTCCACCCGTTCTGCATAGCTATCGGAATCGTCTCCTGGTGAAAAAAATTCGATGCTCCCAAAAACATCCGACATGGTGTAGTCTTCCAAGTTTTGTTTTACCTCGTAGCTTGTGATAGCGTCTTCGAAATCATCAGCGTTATCGCTCTCGTTAATTTCACTTTTTATTTTTTTCACTTTGAAACTTATTATACCCTATCCTAATTATACCCTATCCTAATTATACCCTATCCTTATTATCTTTATTATACCCTATCTTTAGGGTATATTAAGTTTGATACAAAGTTTGCAACATACAGAAATATTGAAGATATACCACATAAAGTATATATATAAATGATCAGCATCACTAGCCGAGTCGATTGAGCTATGTGCGTCCGTCTGTCCGTCCGTCTGTGTGTCACCAGTTGTTGGGCCTTAAATTTTGAGCTAGGTTGATGAAATTTTGTATACGAGGTCTTTGGAATAGTAAGCAATACAAGTGTACACATTTTTAAAATCCGCCCACTGACACGCCCACTTTTCAAAAAAATCACCTATTTTCACTATTTTCATATGAAACTCGAAAAAACTTACTTAAGTAAATAGGTAGATATATTTCTACTCTACAAATCTTCCATACATTACATTCGACCACGCCTACATTTTGATGGCGTTTTTTTATCAAAAAAATGTTTTTGACGTTTTTATTCGAACAATATCACTTCTAAGGAACAAAATACATATAATATATCAAACTCCAAAAACTGGTGACATACGGACGGACATGGCTTAATCGACTCGGCTAGTGATGCTGATCATTTATATATATACTTTGTTGGGTCTATCTTTAATATTTCTATATGTTACAAACTATGTGTTAATACATATACCCTTAGGATAGGGTATAAAAACCACGCGTTCTGCATTTAAAACTACTTATTTTCTTTATTCGTCTGGTCTATCCCGCCATCTGTCTCTCACTGACATACAGCGATATCGATAGCTTACATTAAATGGGTTACCACTTAAGGATTAATTAAGAAGTAGTGACGACATTTTATGAATTCTAAAAAGTACTTTTATATTACATATCAAGCAACTAGAACGAAAGTCGCCGAGTTCGTTCATTCGAATCACTGGCTATAAGTCGATCTGCAAGGATAGGAGCAGATTCAACCGTTTTGAAAGCAAGCGTGCCAGCCAGCACATCAGGACAGCCAGTCAAATCAGCAGGGAAGAGTTTGCCAGGTACATCTGTGCGTAACCACTGATGTAAAGTGTGAGGCGGTTATACAACTGTAAGCAGTTTAATGAGCTGAATCTGCGCACCAGGAGAGAGTTTGTGAGGACCAGGGAGCTACCCTAGATGTCCGGGAAAGTAAATGCAAAACAGTGCCATGAAGGTAGCAGGTGCATCGCATGAAAAGCGCAAACAATACCGTGATTGACTGGAGACCGTACTAGCAAAGTGAAAGAAGTCAACCAGCGAGGACAGCAACATCAATTTATCGGAAGAGCTTAACATAATAAATCAAAAGAAAGACATCCTGGATTAGCAGTTGAAAGTTTTGGAAATTGGAAAGTATTGTAAAGCCAGTAATGATCTGATAGTTTCTAATAAATATATTTTTAATGTTTGTTCTACTTATATTGGATTCCGGAGCACAGCTGAATCTCATACCACATAGCATTGTGCATTCACTTCGCAAGGCAGTGATACCGACAATGAGGAAAATGATAGGGATAGATGGCAATCCCATTAGATTGCGCAAGCGAGCAGTAATACGGATAGGGTCCTGGTTTGAATCCAATTCGTACATAGAAGATGAATTTTGGATTCTACCAGCAGAATCAAAGTGCACAGTTTTTACTCCTCCGGTTGATTTGCCGCCGATAAGGAACAGCTGTGCTGTTGTCCTTGCCAATCCAGCTTATTGGAGAAGAGCCTAATTCGTGGTCCTGTTGGGCGTCAAGTTTTTTGCAAGGATAATATCAGGTCTAATTCCACAGAGTGTTAGCGGCGTTGTATGGGTAGATACAGAGTTTGAGACAGTGGCATTCGGTGCATACCCGTTCCCTATGAACAGTGAAATAGGGGATGTGTTGTTGACAACAAATTGTGTTGAGATGGATAGCGTAGACAGTATGGTGAGACGGCTATGGGCGATGGATCAGGTCGGTCCTCATCCAGTCAGAACTAGTGAGGAACAAGAAGTTGAAGACAACTTTGTCCGGATAGCTAAACTTGATGATGAAGGTCATTTTACCGTTACAACACCATTGAAGATAGGTACGACAAACAAAAATAGTTCAAGAGGGATAGCATTGAGAAGACTTAATTGTCAAACAATAAACCAAGAATGTTTAGCTTCCATCAAGGATGAACATTGTTGAAGAATCACTACATTGTGAAAGTATCACGAACATATTCAAATTGACATGTTTTCGTATTGAAGCAACCATGAAAACCGGGTCGGATAAAATACATACATACATACATACATACATATGTATTTTGCTCGTCCTACATGCATCTTGCAAAAATATTCACTTTTCAGCAATAAGTGCCAGTGTACTCGTACAGACGTTATTTTTTGTAGTTCGTGAATAAGTGATATGTATATCAATTTTAATCTAATTATTCAAAATCAATCAGGTAAGCAATAGTCTGCTCATATGTAAACAGGAAAAAGGGCTACTTTATGGAAACATTCTCCAAAATAACTTTTTTGTTTTAATCCGATAGATTTAGATGTGCTGAGATCAAATCAAATTTTGACACCCTCTTACCGTTTGGGCGTACCCGTCCACAGATTTTTGAAAAGCCATTTAAGGTGGAACAAAAATTTCGGATATGGTGAGTCAAATTTTATTCCAAATATTTGTATACTATTGATAAAATGTGCTGCACCTTTTTCTAAAGACCTCGTATAAAAAATTTCATCAACCTCGCTCAAAAGTTAAAGTCCAAAAACTGGTGACACAAGGACAGACGGACAGACGGATATGGTTCTATCGACTTGGCTAGTGGTGCCTTCCTTCTAGCACAAAATCTAAGGCCTAAAAACTGGTGACAGACTATTGAAGCTGATCATTTATATATGTACATATATATTTCATTTTTACTTTATGTGGTCTATCTTTAATATTTCTCTATGTTACAAACTATGTATGAAACTTAATATACTTAGGATAGGGTATAATAAAACCGGATTACAAGTGTTAAAACAAAATATGGATATTAATTCAATTTTCAGGTGCAAAACTACGACTGTGAATATAAGTAAATTTACATGTTTCTTTCATTACGGATTATGTTTTATTTTAGCACAAACATATCGCTTCAACTATCTTTGTTATCATTTAAATTCGAAATTGACAATGGCGTACTTAATTTAAACATGGAAAATTGTATCGTTTTTCAAAAAAAATCAACAATGCTTCATTTGTTGAAATAACAACGACCATTGGTTGACGCATAATCAAATAAGGTTCTTACTTGATTTCACCAACGTTTTTCTTTCGGTGCAGCTTGGTGGGGACTTATGTGAGATAGTGATGCGATTTCGGAGCCATTGAGTAGTATTTATTGCTGACGTGAAGACGGATAGCACGACAGCAATGGAATTTACAAAGGATATTTTGGTTTGAGTCTGAGAGAAAAGCTGCATGAATATTGGCTCACGGTCGTCATCTATGGTATGAAATCATCGGCGTACAATGCGGTGCGAGCCCTCATCCAATGTGGTCGAGATGCTAGTGGATCATTTCCTGATGCTGTACAGGTAATTGAAAATGATATATATATATATGGATGATTGTGTAGCAGGTGGTGACAGTGAGCAAGATTTAAGGCGAGCAGGTGAAGTTGATGGAGTATTGAAAACAACGGATTCGAACTGCGCAAGTGGAAGTCAAACAGCGAATGGTTAGTAAGCAAATTTAGTTCTGCCAGCGAAAAGACAATGATTTTCGACAGTGGAGAGCAAGCAACTGCCTTAGGTTTACAATGGTTGATTGACGTCGATCAATTTACCTTTGTAGTTAAAACGTTAGAGATAGATGGAATCATAACAAAACGAAAGAAAGGAAAGGACCTGGGAAAAACATGCCTATGCGACGGGACTGTGTCGTATGCTTTACAAACGAGTAGCATGAAGGTAGTATTACACTAGCATAACAATTTACAATATCTGTAAAAAAAATATGGCACATAA
The DNA here is from genome assembly GCA_949716465.1 of Chalcosyrphus nemorum. Taxonomy (NCBI): domain Eukaryota; kingdom Metazoa; phylum Arthropoda; class Insecta; order Diptera; family Syrphidae; genus Chalcosyrphus; species Chalcosyrphus nemorum. Next base: position 11,385,742 of record OX454335.1, read on the forward strand.
GCGTCATACAAGTGTGATAGCCATATGTATATGGCGACATTTATATGTCTATCGTTATATTTATATGGCTATTTTACGTCATAGAATCATATAAAAACATATGAAAGGGCTACAATCCGTTTGGAGCGGATCGTATGATACCCTATCCCTTCTTCCCCCAATATACTTCCTTAAGCAACTTTTTTTCAAATATTTTATAAAATTTCTCAAAAGCACAAATTTTCTCAATTAGTGGGCGTGGTAGTGGGTGGCTTTCGAAAATTTTTCAACAAATACTGTATTTTGGTCCCAAGAAGTGCTCTTATTTCGATAAAACCTTAAAAAAGTTTTTTTTAAAGAAAAACACCCTTAAAAAAGGGGCGTGGCCATGCGCAACGTACTGAAGATATGTAGAGTAAGAGAATATCTGCATATTAGCTTAAGTAAGTTTTATCGAGTTTCATGTAAAATTACTGAAAAAAGTAATTTTTTTTTAAAGTGGGTGTGGCACTGGGCGGATTTTAAAAATGTTTACACTTGTATTGCTCACTTTTCCAAAGACCTCGTATACAAAATTTCATCGACCTAGCTCAAAATTTAAGGCCCAAAAACTGGTGACATACGGACTGACATGGCTAGTGATGTTGATCATTATACCCTATCCTAAGGGTATATTAAGTTTGATGCATAGTTTGTAACATATAGAAATATTGCAGACAGACCCAATAAAGTATATATATAAATGATCAGTATCAATAGCCAATTCGATTGAGCCATGTCCGTCCGTCTGTCCGTCTGTCTGTCACCGGTTTTTGGGCCTTAAATTTTGAGCTAGGTCAATGAAACTTTGTATGCGAGGTCTATGGAAATCGGGACAGAACAAGTGTAAAAATTTTTAAAATCCGCCCACTGACACGCCCACTTTAAAAAAAAATCACCTTATTTCACTATTTTCATATGAAACTCGAAAAAACTTACTTGAGCAAATATGTAGATATCCACTGAATCTACAAATCGTCTATACATTTTATATGGCCACGCCCACTTTTTAGGGGCGTTTACTTCAAAAATTAATTTTCAAGTAAAAATATTAGTTTAGGCAAAATAGAAAATTTTGTGAATACATTTTCCACCGCCCACTGACACGACCAAATAAGATAGGGATAGGGTATCATACGATTCGCTCCAGGCGGATTGTAGCATTTTTCACTGGTTTATATATACACTTTGTTGGGTCTATCTTTAATATTTCTATATTTTACAAACTATGTGTCAAACTTAATATACCCTTAGGATAGGGTATAAACATATGAAAAGGGTTCAATCCGTCTAGAGCGGATCGTATGATACTCTATCCCTTTCCTGTATACCAAAGTTTTTTTCAATATCTTATCAAATTAATCCAAAACACCAATTTTCTCAATAAGTGGGCGTGGTAGTAGGCGGATTTAATTTTTTTGCAATATATACTGGATTTTGTTCCTTGGGACTGATAATGTTCTAATAAAACCGTCGAAAAACAGTTTTTTTTATAAAAAATGCCCCTAAAATGTAGGCGTGGCCGAAAACAATGTATAGAAGATTTATAGAGTAAAAAGATATCTACCTATTTGCTTAATTAAGTTTTTTCGAGTTTCATATAAAAAAATACTGAAAAAAGTGAATTCTTTGAAAAGTGGGCGTGTTAGTGGGCGGATTTTAAAATTTTTTACACTTGTATTGCTTACTTTTCCAAGGACCTCGTATACAAAATTTCATCAACTTAGCTCAAAATTTAAGGCCCAAAAACTGGTGACACACAGACGGACGGACGGACGGACATAGCTCAATCGACTCAGCTAGTGATGCTGATCATTTATATACTTTATTGGGTCTATCTGCAATATTTTTCTATGTTACAAACTATGTATAACTAAGATAGACCACATAAAGTAGCCGTAGTAGTAGCCGAGTCGATTGAGCCATGTCCGTGCGTCCGTCCGTATGTCACCAGTTTTTAGGGCTTTTGATTGAACTGATGAAATTTTGTATACGAGGTCCTTGGAAAAGTAAGCAATACAAGTGTAAAAAGTTTTGAAATCCGCCCACTGGCACACCCACTTTTCGAAAAAATTACTTTTTCAGTAATTTTACATGGAACTCGATAAAACTTACTCAATGTAATATGTAGATATTCTCTTACCCTACATATCTTGAGCACATTTTATATAGCCACGCCCAGTTTTTAGGGGCATTTAAAAAAAAAAAAAATTTTGAAGGTTTTATCGAAATAATAGCACTTCTTGGGAGCAAAATACAGTAGGTATACATTGAAAAATTTACAAAATCTGCCTACTACCACCCCCATTATAGAGAAAATTTGTGTTTTTGAGTAGTTTTATAAAATATTTAAAAAAAGTTGCTTAAGAAAGTATATTGGTAGAAGAGGAGCTAGTATGTGCATAGGAAAAGGATAGGGTATCATACGATCGGTTGCAAACGGGTTGTAGCCTTTTCATATGTTTATACTTTTTTAACATAGAGAAATATTACAAATAGACCCAATAAAGTATATATATAAATGATCAACATCACTAGCTGAGTCGATTGAGCAATGTCCGTCCGTCCGTCCGTCTGTCACCAGTTTTTGGGCCTTAAATTTTGAGCTAGGTCGATGAAATTTTGTATACGAGGTCCGTGCAAAAGTAAGCAATACAAGTGTAAACATTTTTAAAATTCGCCCACTGACAGCCTCTTTTTCGAAAAAATCGGTTTTTCCAGTATTTTTATATGAAACTCGAAAAAACTTACTTAAGCAAATAGGTAGATATCTTTTTACTCTAAAAATCTTCTATACATTGTTTTCGGCCACGCCTACATTTTAGAGGCGTTTTTTATAAAAAAAAACTGTTTTTCGACGTTTTTATTAGAGCATTATCAGTTCTAATTAACAAAATGCTGTATATATTGAAAAAAAAATAAATCCGCCTACTACCGCGCCTACTTAGTGAGCAAATTCGCGTTTTGGAGTAATTTGATAAGATATTGAAAAAAAATCTTTTGTATACAGAAAAGGGATAGGGTATCAAACGATCCGCTCTAGACGGATTGTAGCCTTTTCATATGTTTATACCCTATCCCAAGGGTATATTAAGTTTGATACATAGTTTGTAACATAGAGAAATATTGAAGATAGACCACATAAAGTATATATATAAATGATCAGCATCAGTAGCATCAGTATCAGTCCGTCTGTCCGTCCGTCCGTATGTCACCAGTTTTTGGGCCCTAAATTTTGAGCTAGGTTGATGAAATTTTGTATACGAGGTCTTTGGAAAAGTAAGCAGTACAAGTGTAAAAATTTTTAAAATCCGCCCACTGACACGCCCACTTTTCAAAAAAATCACTTTTTTTCACTATTTTCATATGAAACTCGAAAAAACTTACTTTGGCAAATATGTATATATCCACTTAATCTACAAATCGTCTATACATGGTATATGGCCACGCCCACTTTTTAGGGGCATTTACTTCAAAAATATTATTTTTCGAGTAAAAATATTAGTTTATAAGGCAAAATAGAAAATTTTGTGAATACATTTTCCACCGCCCACTGACACGACCAAATAAGATAGGGATAGGGTATCATACGATTCGCTCCAGGCGGATTGTAGCATTTTTCACTGGTTTTTGTATGAAATTGTGTTTGTCATATAAAATAATTATTTTATTATTTATTATTATTATCTATTATCAACATTATTATTATTTATAACATGACTTTCTAAGACAGAGATATACTGAGTTATCTAAAAAACAATTGGAACGTTAATTTTAAGAATAAAACAAAAACAAGAAAATATAAAAAATATAGAAAACTAATTAAAATAATATTAAATGATGATTGGAAATGAAGGTTAACATTTATGACTGGGATAAAGCATTCATAAGGTCCGTTTTTATAGTAATTATTGAACAATTAAAGTTAAAGAAATGAGCATTTGCATTGTAGAAATTCATAAACCCATTTATGGATGATGGCCGTAGTTAGTTCGTGAGCGAGCTACTTTAAAGAATTGTTGATTTCTTAATCCAGCAGTTGGTATATTTATATTTAGAAGTCCTAAAATATCAGGGGGAATCAATTTCACCAATAAGAAAGCCACCTCTCTTCTAATTTTCAGCGGCTCTAGCCTAATCAGCTTAAGTCTAGATTCGTAGGAGGGTAACGTGTTTGGTCAACCTAGGGAAGTCCTCTAAGGGCAAACCTCAAAAATCTTTTTTTAATAGCTTCAATTTTAAGGACATGTACTTACATTATAATATGGGTACCAAACAACATAGACAAACTAATATAGACGGTCGTCTTCTCCTTCCCGTGCTGAAAATTTTGAAAAGTACGCCGATTTGAATTTTCCTATCTGTGAATACATGTGACCGAACGTGCGAACAAGACGTAACTATAAAAACAATCGCGGTGTCCCTTTTTTCCTTTTGCACACCACATTTTCAGCAGACTGTCATTCAATTAACAACAACAAAATGTACAGGAAAATGGCTGCGCTCATGAAATGTACCGCGGATTAAGAATGTGTGCGTTAGCTCCGATTTGATTTTGACGGAAACTTCAGAATACATAACATACATAAGGGACAAAAAGTTTCTAGAACACTAAAGATGAAATTTCTTTAGTTCATATTTAGTATTTGGAAGTTGTGGGTGATTTTTCCAGAAGTAAACAATTTAAAGTCATATGCAAACACTAAATATTACATTGAGGTATAAATTCAACAATATCTTTAACAAACAAAATGAAGAGGAGTGGACCAATGTGGCTTCCTTGCGGGACACCAGAAGTAACTACGATTTTGTTTGAAATTGTGTTACGGAACTTTACAAATTGGTATCTATTACATAAATATGATAATAACCAATCAACAGAGGAAATCGGAAAACCCAGGCGTTTAAGCTTGGAAAGCAATAGGCTATGATCTACAGGATCAAATGCCTTACTAAAGTCCGTGTTCACGGCATCAACTTGGTTTCTTTTGCTTATTTAGGAGACAATAAAATTTGTAAATAGGGTTAGATTTGTTACATTCGAGCGCTGTTTAACAAATCCATGTTGATTATTACAAATTAATAACTTACAGAAATAACTAAGTCTTTTCGTAACTAATTTGTCAAATAATTTAGGAATTGCAGATTGATTGCATATACCTCAATTCATTTTTCAATTTTATTTTTCCTACCAGACTTAAATATGGCTATTGTAAAAGAATTTTTCCAAACAGAAGGGAATGTAGATGACTTAAATGATAAATTAACCAGTGAAAAATGCTACAATCCGCCTGGAGCGGATCGTATGATACCCTATCCCTATCTTATTTGGTCGTTTCAGTGGGCGGTGGAAAATGTATTCACAAAATTTTCTATTTTGCCCTATAAACTTATATTTTTACTCGAAAATTAATTTTTTGAAGTAAACGCCCCTAAAAAGTGGGCGTGGCTATATACAATGTATGGACGATTTGTAGATTAAGTGGATATATACATATTTGCTTAAGTAAGTTTTTTCGAGTTTCATATGAAAATAGTGAAAGAATGTGATTTTTTGAAAAGTGGGCGTGTCAGTGGGCGGATTTTAAAAATTTTTACACTTGTATTGCTTACTTTTCCAAAGACCTCGTATACAATTATTTAATTTAAGGCCCAAAACTGGTGACACACAGACGGACGGACGGACGGACAGACGGACGGACGGACATAGCTCAATCGACTCGGCTAGTGATGCTAATCATTTATATACATACTTTATTGGGTCTATCTGTAATATTTCTCTATGTTACAAACTATGTATCAAACTTAATATACCCTTAGGATAGGGTATAAAAATGTAACATAGAATTTTGTGTAGGGGTTGGACCGTCAGGTCCGGCGTTTAAATTTGATTCCAACTCCAACAAACATTTCAATGTACCATCCTCAGAAATATCAATGGTATTAAAAATAAAACTGTTATATTCCGTGAGATAACTAAAGAAGTCTTCATCAATGTTTGACACTTTATCTGCATAAGCAATGTAAAAGGGTAGATAGAACACCCCCATCTCGTATAACAGTTCTGGAGGCTAAATATTCAAAAGCCTGCGAAGAAAGACATGGGTTTAAGCAACTCAACGAGACATTGCTTAAAGAAATTAATAATTTAAAGCAGGAGTTGCAAGCGTTGAAACATCAATTCAACAGCGAAAATAAAAATAAAATTAAAGTAGTCGAGTTCTCAACAGATGAAGAAGAACTACTTAAGGAGACAGAAGGAAGTCTTAAAAAGGGGAATAAAAATAAAAAACGAAAAATGAGTACACCCCCAAAAGTTTCGACTCCAAAAGAAAGCAGCCAAGTTGCGGATAATACTCCTAACAAAGAAAGTACCAATCGGACGCCAATTAATCCTCCGCCTATTATTGCGCTGCAAATAATAAAATAAGGTATTGGAGGAAAATAAAATAAAAGCAAATACAATGTTAATAAATAACAATGATATTAAAATTAATGTAGATGGAGAAGATTCTTATAGAAAACTTACCAAAATACTTAACCAAAAAAAAGTGCAATGGTACTCTTATGAGAACAAGCAAACAAGACCAATTAAAGTTGTTGTAAAAAAATTACACTTTTCATGCTACCCAGAGAGTATAGTTAAAGACTTAAAAAGTAAAAGTTTTAAAATATTAGAAGCTGTCAATATGCTAAAATGTAAAAGCAAAGTACCGCTTCCAATGCTTACTTTTGAGCACGACGAAGATATCAAAAAGATACACGAAATTAAAGATATCCTTGGAATGAAAGTAGAGATTCATGCCTTAAGGAAATCAAAACTAGTGCCACAATGCAAAAATTGCCAAAAGTACTATAAATACTGCAGCTCTAACCCGAGATGCGTTAAGTGCGCAGGAAACCACCATACTAAGGACTGTAAGAGGAAAATAGAAGAACCTCCAAAATGTGCCAACTGCAACGACAAGCATCCAGCTAACTACAGAGGATGCTCGGTTGCAAAGCAGATTCAACTGGCAAAAGAGAAAAAACATAAAAAAATAGAACCAAAATCTAAAAAGGACGCACCTAAAGTCAACAAGGACTTAAAACCAAAAACGCCAAAAAAAAGTACCCAAAATTAGAGAAATTGTCAAAAAAGACCTAAACCAATGACAGCGGCTGGTACTGAAATGACTTATGCACAAGCTGCATCAAAAAATGTTGAAAAATCAACTAGCACAACAAAAACAAAACCAATTACTAATATGGAAACCTTCATGCAAAAAAATTTAAATAGAATGGAAAGCATGGAAAAAAGTAATAAAGCTATATTAGAAAGAATATCGTTCCTTGAAAGGCAAAGCAGCAACAAAAAGGCTGCACTAAAAACACAAACATGATGGATAATATAAAAATTAGAATGGAAAAGAAATTCAAGTAATTCTCGACATAAACCAAATAGATATAAGTATGTCTTGTGTCAGAGACGCACTTTAAATTTGAAACAAATTTTAAACTGCATGGGTACGAGTTATATCACTCACCACATCCCCATAATTCTGCAAAAGGAGGAGCTGCAGACAAACTAATATAGACGGTCGTCTTCTCCCTCCTCTGCCGAAAATTTTGTAAAGTACGCCGATTTGAATTTTCCTATCTGTGAATACATGTGAATAAACAGCTGACAACCAACCAATAAAAACTAGTGGTAAGTATTTCTTTTTTTTTTATCCGTCATTAATGTAATTTGTAAACAAACATATATTCTTTCAGAGGAAACGATTGCTCCAAAGCATTATTTCTTCCTAAAACAATTAATTAAATATAAAATTACTTGATGAGTGTATATTCTTAAATTTACTCAATTCCGTAACGCATTTGTCCATTTTAGGAGAGAAAATCGGAAGATGCACCTCATTATGGTAAAAGAAACGAAAACGTGTAAACTGGCACGCAGAACCCTAACAAGCAGGTTTGCAGTCCTCACGTCGGTGTACTATTCAGAATGTTTTTATGAACAACGAACTTCGAATATTGGTTGCCACATTAGCCTTTGGAATGGGTAACAATAAGCCATTTGTTCCTTGACTCGAAGGGTGGAGATCAAAATGAGTTGCGTCGTCATATCTTTGCCAATTCCATTGATAGGCATGTAGCTTTTGCAAATAATATTTGTTTCTTGTTTGTGCGATAATAATCTAAAAAAATGTTACAATCCGCCTGGAGCGGATCGTATGATACCCTATCCCTAACTTATTTGGTCGTGTCAGTGGGCGGTGGAAAATGTATTCACAAAATTTTGTATTTTGCCCTATAAACAAATATTTTTACTCGAAAATTAATTTTTGAAGTAAACGCCCCTAAAAAGTGGGCGTGGCCATATACAATGTATAGACGATTTGTAGATTAAGTGAATATCTACATATTTGCTCAAGTAAGTTTTTTCGAGTTTCATATGAAAATAGTGAAAAAAGGTGTTTTTTTGAAAAGTGGGCGTGTCAGTGGGCGGATTTTAAAAATTTGTACACTTGTATTGCTTACTTTTCCAAAGACCTCGTATAGCAAATTTCATCAACCTAGCTCAAAATTTAAGGCCCAAAAACTGGTGACTTACGGACGGACGGACGGACATGGCTTAATCGACTCAGCTAGTGATGCTGATCATTTATATATATACTTTATATGGTCTATCTTCAATATTTCTCTATGTTACAAACTATGTATCAAACTTAATATACCCTTAGGATAGGGTATAAAAATCACATAAGAGTGACGATGGAGATTTTATTTTCTTGCAGACACGCAGCTCTAAGGGATATGCATTCTAAGCAGATAATTGAAATCGAAAAAAAAACTGCCTATCACTGCTAATGGTTTTTTATTATTTTTTCTTTATTTTTTAATAAATTAACATTTAGTATGTTAAAATACATAAACAATTTACAAAAATACATTAAAATTGATTGAACTAGAAATGAGTTGATTTATTGTGAATAATAGGCGTGTTTTTTTCGTATCCTATATAGGCTTAAAAAAGTATTAGCCAATAAAACGCCTATCGGGGCTAAGGAATTTCAGTATCGCATTTTGGAAGCACTTTGTACTGACATTTAATAATTTTGATTTCAGTAATCCCAACACCTCCTCCTTTGCCCATGTTTTTTCGTTTTCTAATGACAATAAAATCGTAAATAAATGGTGTATCTTAGGTTTTACTTACATTTTCTCTTCAAAACACATTTTTTCTTAATTTAATTTTTTTTTTATGAATGACTGCTGTCTGTTCAATCATTTTTGACATTTTCTATATCATTTTTCGACACAATCGAAATAAAACAATTTGGGAGCACAGTTTTTATTGCGGCTAAGGAAATAAGGCTCGATAATTATCCAGATTTCGTTATTCTATATAAGTTGAGTTGTTAGTGTATTTAATATGGAAAAGATGTTTTAAGCCTATATAGAATACGAAAAAAACACGCCTAATATCTCTTTGTAGATAAAGAACTGCTTCTCATTGTTTATACCCTATCCTAAGGGTATATTAAGTTTGATACATAGTTTGTAACATAGAGAAATATTGAAGATAGACCCAATAAAGTATATATATAAATAATCAGCATCACTAGCCGGGTCGATTTAGCCGTGTCCGCCCGTCCGTCCGTCCGTATGTCACCAGTTTTTAGGGCTTAAATTTTGAGCTAGGTTCATGAAATTTTGTATACGAGGTCTTTGGAAAAGTAAGCAATACTAGTGTAAAAATTTTTAAAATCCGCCCACTGACATGCCCACTTTTCAAAAAAAAATCACCTTTTTTCACTATTTTCATATGAAACTCGAAAAAACTTACTTGAGCAAATATGTAGATATCCACTTAATCTACAAATCGTCTATACGTTGCATATGGCCACGCCCACTTTTTAGGGTAATATTAGTTTATAGGGCAAAATAGAAAATTTTGTGAATACATTTTCCGCCGCCCACTGACACGACCAAATAAGATAGGGGTAGGGTATCATACGATCCGCTCCAGGCGGATTGTAGCATTTTTTCACTGGTTTTTTATGGTACTGCAACGAACGGACAAATGCTTAAAGTGCTGGAAAACAAAATAAATAATGTATTAAGATTGTGCTATTTTGTATGCATTTCCATACCACCCATGAGGCATGCATACTGGTGCGTTAACCGATTTTTTAAGGTGTTCCGTTTCCCCAGGAGGCATATTTCACCGGACTATGGATGAATGGGAGAATGGGCGATAGTATTTGGAATAGCTGTTGTCCAATGCCCCTGACATGACTATACTTTGGAAAATGAATGTAAAATGCTTCATCCAGTTTTCGGATATAGGTGACAAACTCCCCTGGTTGGGCAAGCAAATTACAATTGTCATACTGATTTAAATGTGTGAAATACAGGTTATCAGCAGGTTCAGTATCAGCAAGGGTTGGTAATGGCATGTCACAGGTGTGACTTTCGCAGCACTTACGGAAAAGCCAACCACAAACATAAGTAAAACTGTTTTCTTTTCAGAAATCACCTTCACTTATGTCATTGGTCAGATTGACCTGGAAGATGCTATTGCCAGTCACAGATGTGACTACTGTATCCTGCCAATCTGTGTTTGTTACCAATTCGTGGTTCTTCACAGCTTCGATTTGGTGGCCCTCGACGTGTTCACAATTCCCTGCAACAACAATCTTGAGGTAACTTATACCCCAAGATTTTTCAAATGCGCTTATGAACTGTGATGCAGTGGGTCTAGTATTATTCCCCCCCGAACTCCTGATCTCCCCAAAAAATTGTTCCAGACAGTCCTGATTCAAATGCCTTGTGAGTAATAACTCATAATGGCATCGCTGGAGATGTTGCCACAGCGAAAACAGGGAGGATATATTTAGTAACCAACCTTTGATGTAGGCGAAATTGTTGGTTACATCTTTTCCTTCTACGAGTAAGTCTACAACCCTCATGGATGTGAGATGTCTTCGTGCCTCGCCTAAAAATTTAACTTGCATTTCATTTTGCCGGAATGCTTGTTTAAGGTCCTGCGGCTGTTTGATATGTGAGGTGTTAAATAAATCAAATAAGTGATTAAAAAATTTGGTCAGTTCTGCGGTGTTACATACGGTTTGGATCCTCAACCAGATTTGGCGAGAGTTAAAAGACCGGATGTAACCGTGTTACTTAATACCTGTGTCGCATATTTCACTTTCATTTTTTGAAAACTGTTTGGCCGAACATGCGCCTCCGTTAGTTTTGGAGCCAATCTGAAGTTGTTCTTGGAGTCATTTTCGTAAAAAAAATACATACTATATCACTCCAAGAAGCCGTCTGCTTGTTAAAAATGATATTATATTTTAACAAACAGTTTCGTGCGCTTTTCAGCAGATGAGGAACGTCATACATGAAGTAAATTCTCGACTCATCTACTAAAAAGTTGGGCTAATGCCCAACACCCGTGCTAAACCCCTGAAGTTGGAGCCCTAATCGCACACAAATTGGACAGGTATTAGCTGGTTTTGCTGCAGAGCTTCTACGATCTTAAATAAATTTTTTTTCAACATATGAGGTGGACAGCCGTTTCGCACGAAGTAGTATGCAATGGTATGCTTCCACCTTTTCGCAATACCTTGCACCATGAATACTATAACATAACGAGCAGGCCAGTTGGTGCGATGTTCATCACCCCATCTTCTAACCCAATAATCGAGTCAGTCTTTCGATTGTAGTCCATGTGTGGCTTCAGAGCCATTTCGTCAGCTGCAATGGAGCAGTATTTGTAAATACTTGGCAGCTGACTCATTTTTAGCGCTAGGCTCTTCACATTGAATTCAATGTTGCCATGTGTTTTTGACCACCCATTAATGAATTTGTTTAGGGTTGTTAAGCCTGGAAGATTAAGGACTGGCCTTATAAACCTATATCCTACCGGTGAGATGAAGTGTATCGAAAGGGCCAGAGTTTTCGTTACACTATCATACCTATGCCCCTTGACTTGCCTATCATTATTCTTATAAGCGTTAGCAACAATATTTTGCATATTTTTTGGCAACTATCTGCTTTGTTGCTCTTTAAGGAGTTCCGCTTTTAATAGCTAAATTTGGAAATCTTTCTTTTTTAATAGCCTATCCTGCTCTTTTAACTTCTCCTCTGCTACAGTTAGCTTGTGCAGTAGACTTACCTTTTTAGGTGTGTGATTCCTTAGAAATTTCGGCGTTTGCACAGCTATGCTTAACACCGATTTTCTTTTGCAGCCTCCGGTCTCCCTTCGAAACTCTCTGAATGGCAAATCAAGGTATGATTTTGGTATGACACCTTTGAAAAAAAAAAGTTTAAGCATTGTGTTTTTTTTAGAACAAAACAAAGGAGTTGCATTTCACTTCGTACGAATTTGTACAAGCATCCAAGTAAAGTAACAAACTTGGCATTGTACCATCGATACATTTGTAATAAAATAAGTCAAAGATTAATAAACCAGTTTTATTCATTGACAACAAAACCATAATTTATCAATCAATGACAATTAAATCTGAAGCACTTACCTTATTTCATCTTGTGGCACTTTGTGGAGGCTGTTAAATTCAGCACAATGAAGAACACACTTCTTCTTTACAGGTTCAACTGCGGCCTCAATATGACAGTCGTCTTCTCCAGGATTTTGAGATATCTGTAAAACAGTAAGAAAATTAATTGTACTGAACCGAAATCAAGAGAAACTGCTACTCACGTTCGCAAATACATTACACAAATAACACGATGATGTAGGGGTGTTTATTGTGTCATTTTCTGTTTCCATTCTTGGATCAGGAGCTTTTGATGCTTAAATCAATGCAGCGCCTAAAGAAAAGAATTCCTTTAAACTGGAACTTCCTCCTCGGTTTCTCCTTCATATAGCTGTGTTCCTCTCTTATTTGTTTATCCATTTTTTGTATCTGTTGCATTTCTACTAAAGTAAACCAATAAATTAGAATCTATTATATGTTTTACTTAAATTGTTTAAAAAAAACCGCGAATACATTGCGCTCAAAAATAATTCCATTCATGAAAAAACATTTTCGTTTAAGTTGATATTTGCCCACAGTGGGCAAAAAGTTTTCTCCGTTCACAAATACTCGTGGTGAGTTTTACAGAAACATTAAATGATTTTTTTTTATAACTTCTAATAAATTGTTAATAATATATATAAATTAATAAAACAAAATATTGGTTTATTATATTTATTTTTTATGCTGAGAAGTTATTCTTATACACAGATTTGGCTATAGTTTTGTTTCGGGAAACGTGATAAACATGTTTATCTTCCCATTTTCTAATATGTTTTCCTTTATTAATAGTAATAATATTTTCACTGAGCATTTGTCTAAGAATGATTTTATTTTATTTTATTCGACATAAAACGTCAGTAATAGTTAAACTTAATGAGGATGCACTATGGTTAAAACCATTGCACTTAATTAGATTTACCTTTTAAATGACGCTAAGTACAGAAGTATTTTTTTAATATATGTATGTAGTATTTAATAAATAATTTTCTCGTTAATTAGGTCGTTTTGTAATTTTCTTAAAAGTCTCAGATTCATATTATGAATAATATTATTTTGCAAAAATTAAAAATAAATGAATAAATATTCTATGTAAATTTTCAAGCATTTTAAAAATTGTGTAGTCGATAGGTAGTGTAAATTTAGCGTGAAATTTCATTTTTCGTACATCCCTTACATAATATTTCATTCACCTAACTCTAAACAGATATTATTTAAAGATGTATGATGACTTATGACTTATAGTGATGCATATACTTTTCCTATCAACAATATTTCATGAACACGTTTTTTTCTGGTGTATGTGAAAATCAAATCTTCGAGTTTATAAATATTGTCCAAATAATACTTTTAGTTTTGTATATGGCGAGAATGTAATTTGAGCAGTTAAAAAGAAAATGTCCTTAAAATTTCTTATTTGTGTATTGTAAGATTACGAAAATGTAACTTCTTACTTCAATAGCCCCTATAATTAAAAAACAAAAATTATTGTTTTTTTCTGTTTTATTCAAATTCAAATTTAACGGAAATTATAATTTTTGTAGGATTTCACCACGTAAAAATACTTACTTATTGAACATGACATGTTTAACCAGCCTGTCATTCAGTTACAACAACAAAATGTACAGAACGACTCAACAAAATGGCTGCGCCCATGAAATGTACCGCGGTTTGAGAATGTGTGCGTGAGTTCCGATTTGATTTTGACGGAAACGTCATAATACATTCAAAAATCGTGGTACTATTGCTCTTGGGAGAACCAACGGTCAAATCGGCCGAAGACGACCTTTGTCTATGGTTATAATAAAGAAGACGATCGATCACCATATAGAAGCTAAATTCCAATCATGTGCGATTCAAGGAATATCAATAAATATAACAACGAAAAGCGGACAAATATCAGTTGCATCAATTTAATGTTCTCCCAGCTATAAACTTATGAAAAATGATTTTGAAAGCCTCTTTCGCATATTCTGCAATAGATTTATCACAGGAGGTGATTTTAATGCCAAAAACAAGTATTGGGGATCTAGATTATTAAATACGAGAGGAAGAGAACTATATGAAACAATAAGAGAAATTGGCGGGAAATATCACTCAACGGGAAAACCCACCTATTGGTGATAGGAATAAAATCCCAGATCTTGTCAACTTTTTCGTTACAAAGAATATCTCGTCAAATGCTATAAAAGTAGAAGAGGGGCCAGATCTTGACTCAGATCATTCTACAATACTCTTTACACTTGGCGACAAAATCATTATCAAAGAAAATACCCCACGATTAGCTAATCAACTGACTGATTGGAACTACTTCAGAGAAAACTTTTAGGAAAGTATCCAACTTTCAGGGATAATTGACACAGAAGACCAATTAGATGAGGCTGTGCAGATATTTACAACTAATATACAAAAAGCTGCATGGGCTGCAACACCTAAAACCAAACCAAAAATCCAACAAAACTCCTATCCAAAAGAAATACGTGAAATTATTGCAGAAAAGAGAAGAGCTAGAAAACGTTGGCAACAATCAAGGGCGCCAAGAGACAAAACTATGCTTAATAAGCTAAGCAGTAAACTTAAAATATCGATAAGAGAATTTAAAAATGAGTCTCTTAAAACATACCTTACCAATCTTACGAATGATGCTAGTACCGAATATTCTCTCTGGAAGGCAACAAAGAAAATGAAGAGGCCAATAGCACACATTCCACCAGTTAAAAACAGAGAAGGTATCTGGGCAAAAAGCAAGCAAGAGAAATCGAATTTATTTGTTGAGTATCTCGCAAAAGTCTTCCAACCTTTGAAGATGAAGATTATGAAGAAACGGAAGAATTGTGCGAAGAAGAGAGATATATTCAACCGGTAACGGCGAACGAAATTGCCGAAGAAATAAAAGAAGGCATCAATACAAAAAAGCCCCGGGACTTGATTTGATAACTGGAGAAATCCTAAAACAATTCCCAAAAAAAGGTTTAAGGAAACTAGCACAGATTAAAGGATTGAAAAGGGACTGATCCATAAATTGCAAAAGCATCTACCAAAGCAATATTCAGAAAGTTTAGAATCTTATATATTGCAGCGATATTTTAGAATTAAACAAGGGGATGAGTACTCCACGTTAAGAGAAATAGAAGCTGGTGTACCACAAGGCAGTGTGCTAGGCCCGTATTATATCTTTTATTCACCAGCGATCTACCAGAAAGTGAAGAAATAACTAGAGCAACATTTGCAGACGATACTGCTGTTCTTGCTGTGGGTGAAACTGTAGAAATAGCGACGAAAAAGCTACAGAAGGCAGTAAACAATATTTCAAAATGGACCAAGAAATGGCAAATTAAATTAAATGACCTAAAGTCGGTCCACATCAATTTTACGATTAAAAACGTTCAGCACATCCCAGTATTCATAAATAATAATGTAGTAGAATGCGCAAACACTGCAAAATATCTAGGCATGACTCTAGAAGCAAAGCTGCGCTGGAAATCCCATGTAAAGAAAAAAATAGACGAATTGAACATGCGTTACAGTAAAATGTATTGGCTAATTGGGAGATACTCTTGTTTGTCCAACTACAATAAACTACTGCTTTATAAGCAAATTCTAAAAGCCGTATAGACCTACGGGCTCCGGCTTTGGGCATGGACATGCAAATCAAATTTTAAAAAAATACAAACTTTTCAAAATAAAGTGCTACTGAACATAGTAAATGCACCATGGTACATAAGAAACTCTGATCTGCATAGAGATCTAGACATTGACTTGATTGAAGATGAAGTTAAAAAAGTAGCTATAGGCATAAACTTAGGCTTCTCAACCACGTCAATTTAGAAATGACGCAACTACTTAATGCTGCCTATCTGACTAGGAGATTACGAAGAATAAAACCCTTTGAACTAGCTAGATAATAATACGAAACAAAAAGTAACATACATAGGTACATACATACATATGTAGCATTATCACAAGAAAAAGTGATTAATATTGTTAAAAGAAAAAGGTAACCGACAACAAAAGGTTTCTTAAATTTTCAAAAGACAATTATCAGAAAAGAATTGCTAATTGGTTTAATAAACTAGGTGCGATAATAAAGTTAAGAGTTAGAACAAAATTAATGTTCCATCTGAGCCTAATCCCATCGGGATAGGTACGTTTCAGCTATGCTCTGAGATGAAAAGATAAAAATCTGCAAAAACGGATTGGAAAAAATTTCCAAATTTGTTGCATACTGTTATCGAGGAATCGAAGGATTCATCCTTGTAGGAAAGAGAATTCGGGTAAGAATCGGATTTATTTTTCATGTAAATAAAATTCAAAAATTTATTTGGGTTTGATTTAATATTAGGTTCAATATTTTTGATATATATAAGGTAAGCATGATAAAGGGACTGCTTGAATTCAGACTTCATTTTTACATAATATTAGTTGTCCTCATTTACTAAACTTTTACGCCATCTCCTATAAGCTCTATTCCTTTGAGTTTTAAGGAAACGAGTAATTTCATTATCCCAAGGGCAGGAATTAGCCGAAGAGTTTCGGATGCGAATAGCAGGCACATGTTTATAGATAATTTCTTTAATGACCCGATGAAATTCGGAACATAAATCATTAATTTCCAAGGAAGTAAAGGATGCCAGTCATAATTCCTAAGTTCATCGCAAATAGCAACATAAGTAGCACTTTTGAAATCAAACTTAAAATAATCAGAAATATTGAGCTTATTAATATAAAAATTAGAATGCAAATAAAGAGATACAAATCTTCCGGGACAAGAGGTGTAAGGCGGTGGTGAAGATAAGGTCTAGCGTACGATCTTGATGATTTTTTATGTGGTTAACAGTTTTCAACAAGAAGTTTCAGTAAAATAAAAAAAAAAAAAAAAAAACGTTTATGTTATGAACTTGCTTTATTGGAATCTATCTTAAGACTAAATTTATTCTCATAACATTTTGAAAACGAAACTTATTCTAGGTGTTCATTTGCACTGTTGCGCAAACGATTCCAAGAATTACTTTTCTGTGCAGGATATCGCACAGACGCTTAATCAGCGCTTTGAGTGAAGTCTTACGATTCTTTGGAATTATTTGTGCACGGTGAGAAAATTATGCTTATGTTGCGATCTATAACTGTTAACCTGAAGTAAACCAAGGATTGCAGTGTATCTATTCTGCTGCAGCATATTTCAATATCGGAGAAATTACTCAGGTCAATTTCACTCGACGTAAGGACTTCTTTTATTGCGATCATTACTCCACCAAAACGATCTTTATTACTATTCTGCATAGAACGATCACAACGATTAACTGAAAAGCTGTGTGGTAAAAGTACGTCATTATGAAAACTGTCATCTAATCCACTTTCAGTGATAACAATGATGTCAGAGGAACAGCTGTGGAAGGTTAGTAAAAATTGAGTGCACTTCGTCCTAAGTCCCCTTACGTTTTGATAGAAGATTGCAATTTCTGTACGTTTTTTGACGAGAAAGATCGTGGACTGGGCCTGTTTACGAACTCTTTAACAACTATGTTTTTGGGCCAAAAATCTGGATTAACGATAATTTTGGCAGTAGATATAGGGGCTTTAAGTTTAAATGATGAGGAAATACGTCCTTGTAAATTGTTCGCTGTTAAACTTAGCCATCTAATGCTAGATGTATCAATATTTTTTTGATTAATGTAATCTATTATATCAGAAGGTTTTGTTCCATATTCCAGACGAGATAAAAATATAGTAAAAGGCGGTGGTACGACCCTTAACCCTCAGGGTTAGATGTACTTATTGAAGTATTATTACTTATTGCACTTTCATCGTTTGAAATAAATGGAGATAGTAAAGACGAAGAAGCATCTCTCGGAGATTTATTATTCGATATATGTGCAGGTGGTGGATCAGCTATTGAATTTGTGTTTGAACGAAGAACTCTCTTTTGCTGCGGTAGTTCCAATTGAATTAGAGGTAGGGAGCTCGTTGAGCATGTTGGGACAACTTTATTCTGCTTATCAGGTGATAGAAAGAAAATAGTTCCTGAGTGAATTCAGCAGAGGTATAGGATGGCTGTAGCGGAAGTACAGTTAGGTCGTTGTTCCTTTGTTTCATTTGAGATTTTTGTTTTTGCAGCATATTCGGTTTTTGTACTTGTTGATAGTAGCCGTGTTTTATTATCATCCAAGATCCATATGGATCATTGATTTCTATGCATTACAACAACAGCACGAGATATTGCTCTCTATCAGGATCTTTTTTCGAGATCCGAATAGCTAGTTCTTGCTTTTTCTCACTAGGTTACATTTTCATTCATGACTGTAGTGTAATTGTCCATGATAGTCAAATATCCATATTGCCAGATTAGAATATATTTTTATTTCTCACTAGGTTACATTTTCATTCATGACTGTAGTGTAATTATCAATAGCCGTGTTTTATTATCACCCAAGATTTATATAGATCACACGATGAAAATAAAACAGTCCAGATCCACGAAAAGTTTAGGTTCTGAGTTGTGGTAAAAGCTTCTCTTAGAATGTGACTTTTGAACAGTTCATTAAGCACAAAGCTGTCATGGACAATTGCACTACAGTCATGAATGAAAATGTAACCTAGTGAGAAATAGCAAGAACTAGCTATTCGGATCTCGAAAAAAGATCTTGATAGAGAGCAAGATCTCGTACTGCTGTTGTAATGCATAGAAATCAATGATCCATATGGATCTTGGATGATAATAAAACACGGCTAATGATAGTCAAATATCCACGTTGCCAGATTAGAATATACGAGTATATACTATTAGCAAACCAAACGGTATTCAATTTATTTGTATGTTCAAATAAATTAATATTCAGCAAATAGTAATTAACAATGAATAATAACTTTGCATTTCTGAAACTTTGTAAGTGATTAGTAACCATTGGAGGTGAGTTACCATTTCAAATCCGGTAAAATTATTTTCTTAAAAAAAATCAAATGCATCAAATTCTCATTAAAACCAGTGAAAAAATGCTACAATCCGCTTGGAGCGGATCGCATGATACCCTATCCCTATCTTATTTGGTCGTGTCAGTGGGCGGTGGAAAATGTATTCACAAAATTTTCTATTTTGCCCTATAAACTAATATTTTTACTCGAAAATTAATTTTTGAAGTAAACGCCCGTAAACAGTGGGCGTGGCCATATACAATGTATAGACGATTTGTGGATTAAGTGGATATCTACATATTTGCTCAAGTAAGTTTTTTCGACTTTCATATGAAAATAGTGAAAAAAGTGCTTTTTTTTGAAAAGTGGGCGTGTCAGTGGGCGGATTTTAAAAAAATTTACACTTGTATTGCTTACTTTTCCAAAGACCTCGTATACAACGTCATCATCAACCTAGCTCAAAATTTAAGGCCCAAAAACTGGTGACACACAGACGGACGGACGGACATAGCTCAATCGACTCGGCTAGTGATGCTGATCATTTATATACATACTTTATTGGGTCTATCTGTAATATTTCTCTATGTTACAAACTATGTATCGAACTTAATATACCCCTAGGATAGGATATAAAAAAAATATATTCAGTCGCATGGCAACTTTGTTCTTAAGAGGCCTCCACCCAGAATTTGAGCAAAAAGCGAAAATTGTGCATTTTCAAAACAACGCCATTCGGCCAATAGTGAACCCATTGCAACGTTTATTATGGCATATTAAAGAATGGTATTTAATCTAAGTTTTGTTCCAGCCTGAATTTTGAAAAATTGTTTTGTTGTTGTTTTATTTAAAATATACTCAGACAACTTTCGTGTTTTTTACGAAAAACAGCAATTTTCAAAACAAAACTTCAGCAAGTAAACATTATAAATTTGATATTTGTTTGGTGTTATTGGAAAGGTAATGAACGAATCGAAGTTCTGTTTGAGATAGAATTTTAAATTTTGTCCCTGATTTGGATATATGTGCGTTTAAAAAACTGTAAAATTCTCCAAATTCAACACTGTTTTTCGTACAGAATTTGCAATATTTTCTGGTAAAAAAATTAAAAAAAAAATATGGGGACATATCATCTAACTGTTAGAATGGTCAAATCAAACATTTTTGGACTATTTGCTGAGTACAAATGCATTTTGTAAAACACTTTTTCACGGTTTTACCTAGGACATAAACCGAGAATTTTTAGCGTGGACGATTTTAGTTCAAGATATTCACACTACAGAAAAATTTTCTCTCTCAATTTCGAAAATCACTTATTCTCCGACTTTTGACTTCGAAAACCTCCTTACGCTCTTTCTCTTTGATTTACTTTGAAATTGTAGATATTTTTTTATTCTTTTCTGCATCTGCCTATTCGATGAGAAACAAAAAAATGTTAATATGTATACACGTTTGTTTCTTAGTATGAGAAATTTGAATATATGGGTACCTTTTTTTTGCGGAAAGGGAAAAAAGTTGATTTTGTTTTTGCTTGGATAGAAATATTTGTATAGAATCATACTGCAGTGCAATTCTATATGGGTACATATAGTTAGTTAGATTTTTACTTATGTATGTAGGTACATATGTATATTTGTAATATGATGCAAATATTGTTATCGTAAAAAATCTGCTTTTAGGATTTGATGGATTTTGATATTGTCATTATAGAGAAAACTAAAAATGTTGGTCTGTCAATTAAATCTGTCTGTCTGTCTGCTTATTTGTGTCCATTTATTGGACTGGCGCTTAAACGGCTAAACCGATTTTCTTTAAACAAAGCACCTACCTGAGGTGTATTGTGTTTTTTTTTTTTTAATTATTGCTTATGTATCAAATTTATGTCGAAATTAGGAAAATGATTGCTAGTGCGGAAAGACGATGTGCTAAGACAGACAGAAGAAGAGGGTGGGCTGAGAAAAATATCGAAAGGCCAGAATTCTACAGGCTAAAAATCCACAATATCTATCCATGTTTTGGATATATCGCATGGTTTTTAAGACAAATTTTTCAACAGTGCCTCCAAGCAGAACAACCACAGGGACAGCATGCCCAATGGTTTATGCATTGTAAACTTATGTACGTATGCACATTATATCTCATCTTGTACAATTTGTCATCCAACGGCCGTTATTCAACTAGACCCAATTAGGCTCTTACTTAATAAAAATAATGGAAATAGTGTTGAATGTGGGCTAATTTCGTAGGAGGTTGTTTCATGTCTCCATACAATCCTGCAAGCACTATCATAGCGTAATCACAAGGTTGGTTGTGGATTTTTGGCTCAATTCCTTAATGACATTGTGAAGCTATGACCCCGGGGGGCCAATTTTATAATTGATTTGTGGAATTATAACCCACCTGGATTAGTCAAAAGCCCATTATTGTCTATTATGGACTTTTGGCCTGTGGACTGCGGCGAGAAAAATGTCAGCGGGAAAGAAAATTGGGTTGTTAGATTTACTGGTTAAGTTTCATAATATCTGATTTTTAGTGAGGGAAGGTCCTAAGGTTACAGCATTGAGTTACGTAAGATCTCTATTCTATAATCCTAGTCCGAATCTTTACCGTGAGAGTGGTGTACTGAAGCAGAAAGTTTCAGGCACTAATAATCAATATTTCAGAGCTAAAACGAAACGATTTTACCTTTATGAGTGCAGTACACGGCTCAAATGTGAAGATTGAAAAAAATCCATTCATCCGTTAAAACAATCAGAATTGTTGTTTGACACACGTTTTTCATAGTTTTTGTATAATTAACACTATTTTTGGCAAAGATAATAGTCGCATTAATTGGTTTTATAAGAAAACCCATATTTATATGAAAACCCGTATGCTGTTTTTTCAGAGCGTGGTAATCCACGTCGATACGGTAAAAGTAGCCAGACAGGCCAACGTAGCTCAGCTGGGATAGTCTGGCCAAAGCTTATAAAAAACGTGTCCATCAGAATTTTGAAAAGTAAAAGAGGAACCGTCTCCAATATTACTAACTAACCCCAGGAACATTTACTGTGTTATTTGAATACAAGCTCATAGTCCGATCATCTTTTATAATAGATAACTTTTTCAGAAGCTGACCAGACGAGGATGAATACTTCCACAACTATCTTAATCATCTCAAATCCATTCTTACAACTTAGCAATTTGTAACAGTAAGAGACTAAGAGGGATATCAGTCGGATATCAGATACTCAATCGAAGTACGTCCTCATCAAAGGTGGTTTTTAGCAAACCAAAAATCTACAACTCTATCATTTAGAAGAAATCTACTTGATTTAATGAAAAAAACGTTATTACTGTATTTTTGTAACGGCTAATTCAACTAAGACACAATATAAGCAAAAATACAGAAATTCCAATTTTTCGTGAATTCAAAATTTAAATAAACATACACACTTTAAGTTTGTCCCATACAAACATATGCGTGCATATGTACACACTTTTTATTATATTATTATTATTATAATGTAGTTGCTCGGCAACCAAACAAACATCGAAGCGGAGCAACATCATCCTATAACTACTCGGCTCCACGTCAAAGAGCTTACTAAAACCCATTTTGCAATATTTTGTATTCGAAGATAATTATTTTCTTTTTTCGAACATGGTTCTACACTACACTATGTTCGACTTTGAGTTCGACATTTTGGGTGGAGGCCTCTTAATGAACTTCTCAAAAGTCACATTCTAGAAGCTTTTACCACAACTCAGAACCTAAACTTTTCGTGGATCTGGACTGTTTTATTTGCATCGTGTGATCTATATAGATCTTGGGTGATAATAAAACACGGCTAGTGTTTTTATACCCTATCCTAAGGGTATATTAAGTTTGATACATAGTTTGTAACATAGAGAAATATTAAAGATAGACCACATAAAGTATATATATAAATGATCAGCATCACTAGCCGAGTCGATTGAGCTATGTCCGTCCGTCCGTCCGTTCGTATGTCACCAGTTTTTGGGCCTAAATTTTGAGCTAGGTTGATGAAATTTTGTATACGAGGTCTTCGGAAAAGTAAGCAATACAAGTGTAAAAATTTTTAAAATCCGCCCACTTTTAAAAAAAATCACTTTTTTCCACTATTTTCATATGAAACTCGAAAAAACTTACTTGGGCAAATATGTAGATATTCACTTAATCTACAAATCGTCTATACATTGTATATGGCCACGCCCACTTTTTAGGGGCGTTTACTTCAAAAATTAATTTTCGAGTAAAAATATTAGTTTATAAGGCAAAATAGAAAATGTTGTGAATACATTTTTCACCGCCCACTGACACGACCAAATAAGATAGGGATAGGGTATCATACGATTCGCTCCAGGCGAATTGTAGCATTTTTCACTGTTTATACCCTATCCTAAGGGTATATTTAGTTTGATACATAGTTTGTAACATAGAGAAATATTACAGATAGACCCAATAAAGTATATATATAAATGATCAGCATCACTAGCCGAGTCGATTGAGCTATGTCCGTCCGTCCGTCCGTCCGTCTGTCCGTCTGTCCGTCTGTCCGTCCGTCCGTCTGTGTGTCACCAGTTTTTGGGCCTTAAATTTCGAGCTAGGTTGATGAAATTTTGTATACGAGGTCTTTGGAAAAGTAAGCAATACAAGTGTAAAAATTTTTAAAATCCGCCCACTGACACGCCCACTTTTCAAAAAAATCTCTTTTTTTCACTATTTTCATATGAAACTCAAAAAAACTTACTTGGGCAAATATGTAGATATCCACTTAATCTACAAATCGTCTATACATTGTATATGGCCACGCCCACTTTTTAGGGGCGTTTACTTCAAAAATTAATTTTCGAGTAAAAATATTAGTTTATAAGGCAAAATAGAAAATTTTGTGAATACATTTTCCACCGCCCACTGACACGACCAAATAAGATAGGGATAGGGTATCATACCATTCGCTCCAGGCGGATTGTAGCATTTTTCACTGGTTTTTTTTGCTGTTGTTCAAGTAGTTGTTCTTGTATGAGTTGCAGTTGACTTTGTTGCTCGTTTATTATACCCTATCCTAAGGGTATATTAAGTTTGATACATAGTTTGTAACATAGAGAAATATTAAAGATAGACCACATAAAGTATATATATAAATGATCAGCATCACTAGCCGAGTCGATTGAGCCATGTCCGTTCGTCCGTCCGTCCGTCCGTCTGTCCGTCCGTGTGTCACCAGTTTTTGGGCCTTAAATTTTGAGCTAGGTTGATGAAATTTTGTATACGAGGTCCTTGGAAAAGTAAGCAATACAAGTGTAAAAATTTTTAAAATCCGCCCACTGACACGCCCACTTTTCAAAAAAATCACCTTTTTTCACTATTTTCATATGAAACTCGAAAAAACTTACTTGAGCAAATATGTTTTAGTTGTTTCTATTGAGCTGGTACAATTCGTTGTTGGGTTGATGTTCATGCAGCAAACGATCAATATTATTGAATCCCTCCAATAATTTTTGTTTACAAGAGGTATCAAATGCAAACACCTCACTAATTTCAGAGAATATAGCTGATAAATTGTTGAACGTTTTTTGTAGCCTGCAAGCTTGCTTGTAGCCAATGCAAGATGTCAGCCGATATACTGAGATGTTTTTCACAGTAGAAGAAAAGCCCAGGTGTTGACACAATTTTATATATGTCTTTGCCTTTTATATCAATGCATTTAGGATGTACATTCTCCAGGCAAATCGCACAGGAAAGTTTAACATCATTTGATGTTTTTTTTTTTTTTGCATATATGTCATGATTATATAGTAGGTATCATATATTTCCACCAGATTAAAATTTATTAATTAAATTTTGACGTATGTATATTGCTCAGTCTTCGATAAAAATAAGGAAGTAAAATGAATTTATTAATTTTTCGGAGCTTAAAAACGGAAGGAGCTATTGAACTATTCACCGTGAGAACTGAATCTTCTAGTGGTTAGGCAGACTACGTACTTACATACATATGTGCCAATAATATAAAAAAGGAAGATATGTATAACTCGTAGGTTTTGTTAAGTTGTAATGGTCCAGTGATCATGAAACAGCAACAGTTAGCCTAGTGTAGGTTCATTGTGATGCTATATGATTTTGGTGTTTCTGCTAGGCTAGTCAGATCTTTTGATAAGGGTCTGAAGGCGACCTGTTATAGCGCTTGCCTTGTCTCTTGTTGTCGAAGTAGTGCTTTCCAAAGTGTAGTTACAAAGAAGGAGAAAAATTATTCTCCTAAAAAAGAAAGAATGCACCACCACGACCTCGTATATTAGTATTGAAGCCTATAGTGTATGCTTTTGCAGAGAGATATGAAATCCCACCCTCCCAATTAACCCTAAATGGTATGTGGGTTTCAAGGCTCTGATTAAAACAAGAGTAACCCTAAAATGGATAAATGTTCAGTTCGACTTAAGTATTTTGCCTTGTTTGTGTGTATTCAACAACGATACCCTTGGATGTGTTTCAAATGCTCACAAGAAGTTAACGAGATAAATCATTATTATTATTTTTTTTATTTTTTTTCTTGGAATTCCAACCTTGAATCCTTGCACAACAGACCAATGCACTAACTACTAAGCGAACGCAAATGCTTCAAGGTTAGATTAATCCCGAAAATTTGTCTTCTATAAAAAATAATTAAAAATCCATCGCAATACAGTCCAATTTTATTGACATTTCCCAAAAAAATAAATAAAATATTTTTATCTCTTAATAGGTATAATATGTTTACCATAGATTTATAAATCATTTTCAAATTAGTCATATTTCTTAATGTCAAAGATTGCCATAGTAGTGTGATAGACATATATCGCGTTGTCATATATATGAACAAAAATTATTTTGCCATATAAACTAGTCACATTTACATATATGGCATAGTGTAATACCACTTGTCATATATACAGAAAGTGTGACATATTTAAAATGTGTAATACTGCCTTTAAAATATTATATTTATATTTCTCTCTCTCCCTCTGACTAATAAAAGGTTCGGTTTTTCATATAGTTTTTCCCAACCTTAAAAAATTCTTGTGTTTAGTTTTAATTATTTGAGTTTTTTGTTACTCCGGTCTTAAACACAATTTTCATTTATATAATGAGTGTGTTACTTAAAGAAAAAAAAAAAATATACTTTTTTACCGTTCCTCAAAACCTTCAAACCAATATACATAAATACGTGTATACTTTTATAAACAAAACTGCGGTAAAAACTAAAATTACTGTGATAATCAATGCATGTTTTTTTGTTGGATTTTGGATTTCAGGGTAAAAATATCGGGATAGATTCGGATTGTAGAGTACATAAAGAGAAAATAATAGAGGTTCGAATTAGCGCGATATTAAAATTAGTGAGACATGACTGTACTTGTATCTAGCTTGTACCAAAAAAATATGCGTGATGACATTCATCAGGAAACTGATTTATAGGTAGGTACATATGTAAATATAAAAAAAACAGTGAAAAAATGCTACAATCCGCTTGGAGCGGATCGTATAACCCTAACCCTATCTTTTTTGGTCGTGTCAGTGGGCGGTGGAAAATGTATTCACATCATCGATGTATAGACGATTTGTAGATTAAGTGAATATCTACATATTTGCCCAAGTAAGTTTTTTCGAGTTTCATATGAAAATAGTGAAAAAAAAGTGATTTTTTTGAAAAGTGGGCGTGTCAGTGGCCGAATTTTAAAAAAATTTACACTTGTATTGCTTACTTTTCCAAAGACCTCGTATACAAAATTTCATCAACCTAGCTCAAAATTAAAGGCCCAAAAACTGGTGACACACAGACGGACGGACGGACATAGCTCAATCGACTCGGCTAGTGATGCTGATCATTTATATATATACTTTATTGGGTCTATCTGTAATA
This sequence comes from Chalcosyrphus nemorum, assembly GCA_949716465.1. NCBI lineage: Eukaryota > Metazoa > Arthropoda > Insecta > Diptera > Syrphidae > Chalcosyrphus > Chalcosyrphus nemorum. The sequence goes on from OX454335.1 coordinate 11,413,100, forward strand.
TTTCTCTATGTTACAAACTATGTATCAAACTTAATATACCCTTAGGATTGGGTATAAATATTAGGCCATAAGCAGCCCATAGAGGACCAAGTGCTAGCTTCTCACAACTGTACATGTTGCGCGTGTATACATTTCTGCGCGTACAAAAGCGACCTGTTGTTTTATGTCGTATCCGAAGGGCAGATGGGTTTTGAGATGAATCATGAATGCTTGTCAGACTCTCGGAAGAGGTGGGGCCGTTTCTGGATTCGAATTTGGAACCACTTGGGCAGTAGTCCAACGCACCAACCACTGAGCCACGGCGTCCCCATATATAATATATATTCACAGATAGAAAAAAATAAACAAATCACCATCGCACCCTTACCACAGGTAGAATTTTCATGCAAAAAATTATCGAAAAATTACGCAGATGCTTCGTTTTAATTATTTATCCATCGATTGGCACTGACTTTATAACATCTCATTCCTTTTAATGGTTTCCAATCATGCGATAATAACAACTCCATTACCTTGTGTACATAAAAACCAGTGAAAAAATGCTACAATCCGCCTGGAGCGGATCGTATGATACCCTATCCCTATCTTATTTGGTCGTGTCAGTGGGCGGTGGAAAATGTTTTCACAAAATTTTCTATTTTGCCCTATAAACTAATATTTTTACTCGAAAATTAATTTTTGAAGTAAACGCCCCTTAAAAGTGGGCGTGGCCATGTGCAATGCATAGAAGAATTGTAGATTAAGTGGATATCTACAGCTGCGGTCAAAATAATAGTAGTGCAACTCATGTAATAAGAAAAATTTCAAGAAAATATATCCATTCGCTTTGAATGATTGAATATTATTTTTTTTTTTGTAAATTTTTTTCAAGCTTTAATATCAGAAACAAAATTATGCCTTAAATGTTACACTAAATAAAATAATTAAAAATATCTTCAGAGGTATCGGAAAATGGACGGTCAAAAAAATAGTAGTGCACTGAATATCTTTTTCTAAATGTAACAAAAATTCAAATTCAGTTCAAATTTATGTCATGAATTAAAGATCGTATTTCTTGCATACAATTAATACTTGGTTCGATGACCTTTTTTAGACTTAACTGCAGCACAACGTCGTTGCATGGAGTTGACGTTTCTACTGATTCTGACCTCCTTGACTGTTCTACAGCAGCACAAAGTTCATTATATCCTAATGGTATATTAAGTTTGATACATAGTTTGTAACATAGAGAAATATTGAAGATAGACCACATAAAGTATATATATATAAGATCAGCATCAGTAGCCGAGTGGATCCGTCCGTATGTCACCAGTTTTTAGGGCTTAAATTTTAAGCTAGGTTGATGAAATTTGGTATACGAGGTCCTTGGAAAAGTAAGCAATGCAAGTGTAAACATTTTTAAAATCCGCCCACTGCCACACCCACATTTCGAAAAAATCACTGTTTTCCATTATTTTACATGAAACTCGATAAAACTTACTTAAGGTAATATGAAGATATTCCCTTACCCTACATATCTTCAGTACATTGTGTATGGCCACGCCCAGCTTTTAGGGGCGTTTTTAAGTGTTCCGGACCTTAAAAGGAAAGACGGAACACTTATGGGTTTGATATGGTGTCTGTCTGTCCGTCTGTCCGTCAGTCTGTCACAGCCCTGTAACTTTTGAACCGTTAGACATAGAGAGCTGCAACTTTTGCTATGTATACATTATGTGGAAGCCCGCACAAGATGGCGGCAACGAATCTCATTTTGGGAGCCCTTTTTTGGGCACCTTGTATGAAGGGCAAAAAAAAAATTATTTTGTTCCAGATCATGTGGCATATCAATTTAAAGAGAATTTTGCAATGGCTTCATATATGTAAGAAATATTTTTTTCTGGCAAAATTTGTTGAACAAAAAAGCTTGCCAAACACTTGAAAAATGTTGCCCCCCCCCCCCCCCCCCCCTAGCGACTAGACCATAAGTGGTAAAAATATAAAAAAAATTGGAGATACGTAGAATTTTGTGTAGATTGTGAAAACAATACGAAAATTCCTGTATCTTATATATTTCCTGAGAAAAATTAAAAAAATGGGGTATCTAGTATTTTTACAGTAGGTCATTTTGATACTACGATTTGCTCAAATTTTAAGTTTCGTCCAAATCCGCCGAGTAGTTCCCGAGTTACAGATTTTAGAAGAGCGCATGGACTTCCCTATATTCTCCTCTCTTGCTGCTACCTCATTCGATTTCGATTTTTCAAAAACTAAGTCATTTTCACGAATGGATCGTATATGTTAGCTCTATGCTGCTATTGAAAACTAAATAAGTTTAAATAACTATAAATTTTTTAATTTTGGGTTTTTTTAAAAAAAATATTTTTTTCTTAAATTTTTAAAACTCTAAATGCTGTATTCCTTCGCATGTCAAGTATTGCCAGTGTTTTTCTTTGCTTAAACCATTTAACAAGCAAAGTACCGTTATATGCATTTTTATCCAAATGCTTGGTACGCCTAAACTAACTAAAATATGAAATTTTATCAAAGTCGTTGAAACCATTTTGGAGAAAACTCTGTGTTTGTGAAAATGGCGCTAGGTGAAGGAACTCTAAGAGTAGGGCTACAACAATAATTTCAATGTCCCCTTTAGGGGCCATGCAATAGCTCCCTAACATGAAGTTTGAAATAAATTGATTCACTCGTCATACAAACAGACAAACAGAATCGGCAGACATACTATAACGAGCTTTTCTATCAACGTATTTTGAGAATTGTTTAATATCTCGAGTTCCAATTCTTGCACGAATTCAATACATGTTTTATATCGAAAGTGCAAGTTAAAATGGACTGGAATCTCAGCATAGTATTATTAGGACATACCTACGTACTAGGCATTACATCGTTCATATCCACATAACATTGCCCTCTGTTTAATGACAATATAAAATGTCCGGAACACTATTGCACGAGGCCCTCCTCGCACTTACCCAATTTTTTTTTTATCAAAAAAATGTTTTTGGAAGGTTTTATCGAAATAATAGCACTTCTTGGAAGCAAAATACAGTATATGTTGAAAAATTTACAAAATCCGCCCACTACCACGCCCACTTATTGAGAAAATTGGTGTTTTGGAATAGTTTTATAAAATATTAGAAAAAAAGTTACTTAAGGAAGTATATTGGTGGAAGACGGAGCTAGTATGTGCATAGGGAAGGGATAGAGTATCATACGATCCGGTCCAAGCGGATTGAAGCCCTTTCATATGTTTTTGAAAAACGATACAATTTTCCTTAGTTAAATTAACTACGCCGTTGTCAATTTCGTGTTTAAATGATCACGAAGCATAGTTGAATCAACATGTTTGTGCTAAAATCCGTGATGAAAGAAACACGGCGACAGTGTTACTTTAAACATGAACGTGTTTGTTCAAAAATACCTGTGCTTGAATTAAAATGATCTTTGTTAACCAACTATTGAAGCATTGTAAAGATTGTGTGCTTCATGAAAAATGTCCATGCTTATTTTATCACGTAAGTGTTGTTATTTCTCCACTGCCATTGTGAAGTAAAAATACTATATCTTGTAAATTTACTTATGCAGTCATTGTTTTCCACCTGAAATTAAAAGCCATATTCTTTTTTTACACTTATAATCCGGTTTATTATACCCTAAGTATGATACATAGTTTATAACATAGAGAAATATTAAAGATAGACCACATAAAGTAGGTGTACATATAAATGATCAGCATCAATAGCCGAGTCAATGAAGCCATGTCCGTCCGTCCGTGTGTCACCAGTTTTTAGGCCTTGAATTTTGTGCTAGAAGGAAGGCATCACTAGCCATGTCGATGGAGCCATGTTCGTCCGTCCTTGTGTCCTTGAACTAGGTTGATGAAATTTTGTATACGAGGTCTTTGGAAAAAAGTACAGCACATGCTATCAATAATATAAAAATATTTGGAATAAAATTTGACTCACCGTTTCCGAAATTTTTGTTCCATATTAAATCTCAGGATTAAGACAAAAAAGTTATTTTGAAAAATGTTTCTATAAAGACAAATCTAGCCCTCTTATTCGGTGTACATACGAGGTGTGTTCAAAAAGTATCGCGAATTTTGTGTTTTTTCAAAAATTATTTATTTATTCATGAATATCTATTTTGTCCCCTTCAAAGTAATCCCCATGAGATATTATACACTTGTGCCAACGGTTTTTCCAATCGTCGAAGCACTTCAAAAAATCATTTTTTTTTATCTTGTTCAGCTCCTCTTTCGATGCGGTCTTTATCTCGTCAAGCGTAGCGTAACGTCGTCCTTTCATGGGCCTCTTCAGTTTAGGGAACAAGAAAAAGTCACAGGGGGCCAGATCTGGGGAATACGGTGGCTGCGGCATCATTAGTGTGTTGTTTTTGGCCAAAAAGTCGCGCACAAGTAACGATGTGTGAGCAGGGGCGTTATCGTGGTGCAAAAGCCAATTTTTGTTCTTCCACAAATCCGGGCGTTTCTGGCGGATTGCTTCGCGCAAATTGCGCATAACTTGCAGGTAATATATTTTCATGCGATGCTGTTTTTGAGCAATTTTGGTACGAATTTCGCGGCGACCCGTCTCATGCCCAAATCATTGATAAAAATCGAATGGCACGAGCCAATCGATATGTTTAGGTCCTCAGCAACTTCTCTAACGGTGATTCGACGATTGGCCAATACCATTTTCTCCACTTCATTAATTTTTTCGTCTGTTGTTGAAGTGCTCGGGCGTCCGGCACGCTCTTCGTCGTTCACATCTTCTCGGCCTTCTGAGAACATTTTGTACCACCGATAAACGTTGCTTCGGTCCAAGGTAGCTTCTCCGTATGCCACAGTCAACATTCGGAATGCATCCGCGCACTTGATTTCGTTTTTCACACAAAATTTGATACAGGTTCTTTGCTCCATTTTTTTGAATAGGTAAAAATCGAAGACGATCCAAAACACGTGCAAGCAAAGTAGCTGTCAACAATTAAGTGAACATTCAAAATGGCCGAGCTTGTAGGCATGAGTGAGAGACATGAGTATCAACATAACGCCACAAAAAAATCGAAATTCGAATATACGTAACCCGCGAAAATTCAAAATTCGCGATACTTTTTGAACACACCTCGTATGTACGTACAGACTATTGCTTACCTGATTGACTTTGAATAATTATGTTGAACAATTTCCTGGCACTTATTTCTGTAAAGTGAATATTTTTGCAAGATGCATGCAGGACGAGCAATATACACAAACGCACATTCCGTTATCCGTCGCGACTTTCGTGGTTGCTTCAATATGAAAACATGTCAATTTGAATATGCTCGTGATACCTTCGCAATGTTCGTGATTCTTCAACAATGTTTTTACTTGATTGAAACTACACATTATTGGTTTGTATATTATCGCTTATCCATGGCACTTACAGCCGTCTCTGTAATAAGAAATGATCACGTTCATGATACTATGACAATGTTTTCAGGATCAAAATTATTTGCCCAGATTTAGCTTGATGTTTATGTACCTTAAATTGCACAATAATCGTGATTGTCGCACCACGAATATGGTTAATTTATAAGAAATGTGGTTGATTTGTATTTATTGAACATGATTGTCGTTAATCGAAAATGCTTATAATCAAATTAGTTTTACAGGGCCAAAATTATAAATTTATCACATCTATTGTTGTTTAACAATGAAATCAACAATGACGTTGTAAATTGATAATGAAACCATTTTTGAAACAACTACAGAAATGTTTAAATTAAACATGTCTGTGATACTTTCGAAAATATTTATCAACAATGTCAAAGTAGTTGATTGAAACATGACGCCTTGTTTGTTTTAATCACATTCGTATTTGATTTGACAATTTTAAGCACATTGTTAGTTAACAATGTTGCGTGTTTGATTTAGCCAATGTTTTTCCTTTGGGCGAATAATAATAATAAACTACAGGTTATATTCTGAACCACATAATTTCTTCCGCACAATGAAAACGGCTGAAGCGCATTTAATCAAACTCTTGGCCTTCAAATCCACAGACTGACACCCTTCACTATGTAATTCCAATCGCGCTTAACACCGTCAATATAAGTTTGTTCCCCATGATCCCAAGGTTAGTGCGCTAACATCAAGCAGACTGGGCGAAATCTCTATTGAAAATGAAAAATACTTATACTCCACCATGTTACCCTTCAAAAATAAATTGCAGTTTCATATATGTATGTATCTTAATTTATTTGTATTTCTTTCTTATTCCAGATCCTACTATATCCAGAAGAAGGTTGGGCACGCACTGCATCATCTAGCTATTGGACAATAACTCCTTGTTGGTGGCAACCGAATCGGTGTCGCATCGAAGAGTTCATGGGTTCCCAACGACAAGCAGCCAAAGCCAAAATGGTACAAACGGACAAGGGATCACTACTGATTCTTGGCCATTTTAATCGGAAGAAGAGCACCGAAACCGAATTCAAATTATACCTCAGCTCGAATATCTCAATGGAGGACTACAATATGGGTTACTGTCTGACCGGATTTGTAGAGAGGCGTTGCCCACAGACAAACGCCTTTCAGATGACACATTTTGCCGTCATAAAAAGGCAATGGCCGTCCATAACTAATGATTGCAAATCTTAATGTTTGAAATAAGCAAACAAAAAAATATTGATTGCAATTTGATATATGTATATGTAGTTGATTAGTGATGTAATAGCTCTTAAGGATGTATTTTTTTAACGAAAAAAAATTCTAACGCTAAGCAAGCGCTTAAAAAATGCTAGTAAGCTTTTTTTAAAAAAAACATGGTATGTAATGAAAGCTTTATATTTTTAGTTCTTGATTTTTTCATTGTAATTCTTCTTGATTATGGAAAAAAAAGTTGGAAGTATATATAACAAGAAATTAAAGAAGAAAAGAAGGAACGATATAACGTATGTAGGTATGTATATGAATATCAAAATTTCGTCCAAAATTGGAGATGAAGTTACCCGGTCTATATGCACTAAAATATTCATTACATTGCTATTAAATTTTGGTTTATCCACTTTTATTTTTGAAAGCAAATTCGCTTTATATATTTTTAATTTGCTGCTATAACATCTTATGGCTCCATTTAGTCATGGCTCCTTTTTTTATGTTGGTGTTTTTCTGTTAGCACATTCTTTGTGTCTTATGGCAGGTGATTCAATTGAGGAAGAAATTAAATTCTATTTTTGAATATATAATCATTTGATTCCGTTATTCGGTTAAGACATACCAATACACTAAATAAATAATAATAATAAGATCGATTCCTGTTACCAAAGACTATATAATATTATAAGACGTCGCACGTAGAACTAAATTTTTGCTCGATTTTTTTTGTTCTAGCACCCACCAATGGGTGCAGCAACATTTCAGATGTTTAAATACATATAATATCAACAAATTAATATAAATTGTTGTTGTTTTTTTCAGAAACCTAGATACATTCAAATGTTTCAAATATATTTTAGTTTGCCGCGAAACGGCAAGCCGACTGGTTATGGGAGGGTGTACTTTAACTTTCAGTTTTTGTTTACAATGATGTTGCTAAGCAACAAGAAATAAACAATAAAAGAAAAATCAAAATTCAATAAGATACGTATACGTCCTTTCTCTGTATTAGTTGAATCTTAAGGTGTGTGCGCTTTTTTTAATTTTTCTTCGAGGCAAAAAAATTTAAGATTTCAATTCTCAAATTCAATTCGAATGTCTATTACCTGCAAAAAGCCGTTAGGATACAGTATTAACGTTTTTTTCAGAGAAATTTCAGTAAAGTAAACTGCTCTTGAGTGTGTTTAAAGAGTTAAAAATCTAATTTTCTTTAAAACTGTTTGGTAATTTGTGATTAAATTTACAATTCGGTCATATTAAAAATATTCTGCAGAATAGCCTATGTACTTTGAATTTCTGGCAAAACAATACCTATAAGCTAAAGATGGAATTAAGCTGTACTTTGGCTTTAACATGAACGATAAGCTTATGTCTAGAAGATTTGACGCGAAATATCATTGACTAAACGAAACATGTACATATTTGACTTGGTGCCTGTAACACTATTAAAATTTACCACTTTTGTGGTCCATGTATTAATCCAATTTTCCAACTGTGAAAAAAATTGGAAATTGAAAGGTAGTTTGAATGCCGATTGTGCTGTTTTGTCATCAAAAAGTGTTCAACAGTGTTGCAGCTGTACCAGACAATGCATCGGCAGCAAGGGCTATGTCCGAATATTCTTTTACTTGATCCGACTTGCTTATTATCTGTTTTATTTCAGACCTCGGTGATTTCGTCCATTTTTTTCGAAACACAGAGAAATATTAAAGATAGAGCAGCACCACTAGCCGATTCCGTCTTTTTGTCACCAGTTTTTGGGCCTTACGTTTTAAGTAGGACAATAAAACTTTGTATACGAGGTTTTTGGATATCGAAACAGAACGAGTATAACAATTTTTAAAGTACCAGGCCTACAATATCATCAATAACAAAATAGATTTGGAGGTATACATACATACATTTACCTTTATGTTGCAATTTAGGTAGCAAGTTGCCTACTTGATGGTGCACCTAGCTCTTAACTCTAATGCCCGTATAAAGCTGCACTCTAAAGCTCTATAAGATGTCATTTGAGAGGCAATATGTTGGCTGTGTGTGGAAAGTGGCAATAAGACTGTAGGGTGGTTCAGACGCAACAAATCTTGTTGGCACTTCCATTCTTCTATATCTAGAACTCACGTACCAGCCTCTATTAAGGAGACAAAGTTTTGTTATGCAAAAATTGGCTTTGCCTAATTTGAGCAGATAAACATGGTCATTGTATGCTTACAGACATTTTTGCATTCTCTACCTACTAAGTTAAACAACTATTATATAATTAAGTCCACGAAAGATTGAAAGAAGGTAAAAATTCTGCAGCACAACTTAGGACCACTGGGATAAGTTCGGCCTTATTACTTCCGAACTACTATACAAAGAGCCACCCAAGACAACTTAACTTACTCAAGTGCTACAAACCAGTCCACTCAGGAGACATGCGTGGTTATTGTTCAACTAGTACCAGTAACATATTTTAAAAAAAATACGTTCTAAATGCGTTGCAGATGATATAGTATTTTTCAATACATTGTTGCAATATTTAATTCCAAAAATTCCACTACGATAAGTTCCTTTATTCAAAAAAATTGAAATTTGACTACTTCTCTAGGGCAAAATATTAATAACGCACACTTGGCAAAAGTGTCGAACACTTACTCAGAAAATATATATCCTTACACAATAATTTTTCGAATTTGTTTATTTTTGTATTTCTTAAAAAGTGGGGATAAAAATAAACAATCTGCCTCCACTGGGGAGCGAACAATTGATTCGGTTCTCGAACAAAACAAAACAGATAAATTGGAGATAGAAAATTGAAAAATGTTGACGAAACATTTGAATGAATCCGCCGCAAGAAACAATAACAACAACATGGATGTTTCGGTAAACAAGAAACATTTTAGTCGTTTAGCTACATATTGCTAAAAAAATCGAGCAAATAAAAACATGGAACACAAATTTGTTCTGCGTGCGAAGTCTTATAGTATTATATATTTGCTGTTACCAAAGACTATATAATACTATAAGACTTCGCACGCAGAACAAATTTGTGTTCCATGTTTTTATTTGCTCGATTTTTAGCAATATGTGTCTGGGCAACTAGAATGTTTTCTTATTTACAGAAACATCCATGTTGTTGATATTGTTTTTTGCGGCAGATACATTCAAATGTTTCGTCAACATTTTTCATTTTTCTATTTCCAATTTATCTATTATGTTTTGTTCGAGGACCGAATCAATTGTTCGCTTCTCAGTGGAGGCAAATTGTTTATTTTAACCCCACTTTTTAAGAAATAAAAAAATAAACAAACTCGAAAAAGTAATGTGTAAAGATTCACATTTTCTAAGCAAGTATTCGAAACTTTTGCCAAGTGTGCGTTATTAAAGCTGGCTTTACACTTTCGTTCCTTTGAACAACGAAAGTGTGAATAGCTAAACCGAACAACAAAAAAACAACGAACACGTAATCTAGAAATTCAAAGCTATTTGGAATTTTCGGTGTACGATTTTACGCAAACACTGAAGACCTGTAATGTAAACGAAAATAATTATTCATCGTACGTTCTTTTTCAGGGAAGTATCAATTTTTTATAATGAGTGACTTAAGAAGTTTGTCAAGAGAATTCCTTGAGGCATTCTTAAATAATTCCGGAAGTCATCTGGTTGCAGTCTTAATTCATTCAGCATATTTATGTGTGATAACTGCTTTCTTTTTAATAACAAGCGTTTGGTCCAACAGAATCTCTTATTATACCCTATCCTAAAGGTATATTAAGTTTGACACATAGTTTGTAACATAGAGAAATATTAAAGATAGACCCAACAAAGTATATACATATATAAATGATCAGCATGAATAGCCGAGTCGATTAAGCCATGTCCGTCCGTCCGTCTGTCCGTATGTCACCAGTTTTTGGGCCTTAAATTTTGAGCTAGGTTGATGAAATTTTGTACACGAGGTCTTTGTAAAAGTAAGCAATACAAGTGCAAACATTTTTAAAATCCGCCCACTGACACGCCCACTTTTCACAAAAATTAACTTTTTTCACTATTTTCATATGAAACTCGAAAAAAACTTTTTTGAGCAAATATGTAGATATCTACTTAATCTACCAATCGTCTATACATTGCATATGACCACGCCCACTTTTTAGGGGCGTTTACTTCAAAAATTAATTTTCGAGTAAAAATATTAGTTTATAGGGCAAAATAGAAAATTTTGTGAATACATTTTCCACCGCCCACTGACACGACCAAATAAGATAGGGATAGGGTATCATACGATTCGCTCCAGGCGGATTGTATTGTATTGTTATTCATTCTGATATAAAAAGAGAACTGAATCAACAATCTTTGTAGTGTGAATGCTTCTTCGTTGTTCGATGAACATTCATTGAAAAACGAACAACGTACACTGAATGAAGAACGAAAGTGTAAAGCCAGCTTAAATACATATTTTGCCTTAGAGAAGTAGATCGTCAAATTTCAATTTATTTCGATAAAGGAATTGTAAATAATGGATTTATTGAGCCCAAATATTACAACAACGTATAGAAAAATACTATATCATCTGGGTAGTATTTAGAACGTACATACATATTTTTAAAATTTGTAAAATTGGAAAATTAGAAAACAAAAATAGTTTAGCTGAAGGTGAAAAAAAAAGTTGCTAAAATAATGTCCGAGAAACAGAGTTCATCGATGAGCTATGCAAACATTTCGTGTGATACAATATCTCTTTTCTTTATATACCTTCATATATGGATTCTTCTTCCACCAATATATCTGCCTGAAAAAAAAATTTTTTCGACTTCGAGCGCCACTAGACGGGTCAGATAATTTATATGCATGTATATTTTATGTGGTATATCTTTAATATTTCTTCGTGTTTCGAAAAAATGAATGAAATCGCCGAGATCTGAAATATGTATAACAGATAATAAAATAGCAAGCTCGATCAAATAAAAGAATATTCGGACATAGCCCTTGCTGCCGAAACATCGTATGAATATTATTTGATGACAAGACAGCATAATCGGCATACAAACCACGTTTTAATTTATATATCTTCCTTTAAATGTCATGTTAATAACAAACATATCTAAGCATATTAGCTAATATGGCTCTGGTGCTTCGAGGATGTAAGGACACAGTTGGAAAATCTAAGTAATACATGGACCACAAAAGTGTTGAATTTTAATACAGTGTTACAGGCATCACGACAAATAGTTCGATAAGTCAATGATATTTTAGGTCAAATCTTTTAGACATAGGCTAATCGTTCATGTTAAAGCCAAAATATAGCTTAATTCCGTCTTAAGTTTATAGTGTTGTTATGCCAGAAATTCTAAGTAAACTCTATGCTATTTTGCAGTATATATGTGTCTTATCTTTGCAGTATATTGGTCAAGTCACCACTTTTTACGTCTCCCCCTCACCGAATTTTCCTAAAAGTCAAAAATCAAAATGCCGGAAATAGAATCGAAGCAATCGGATGTTTCCTCTATTCACCCCGGATATGGCGGTTAATTTAGAAAGCCACCACAGAGAAAACGCGTCCAGCATATGCACTGGAAAGTGGAAACTAGTTCAGCAGGTATTAATAATCGAATATTAATCCTTAAAACGAATCTAATTTTTAAAAATATTAAATTTCCAACCATGTTTAGAAATATTATTATATATACATACATTATACAAAATGAGGAATATTTAGTTGTTAAAAAGCAGTAGCTCTTTTTGTTATTTCCTATCAATTGTTATGCAAATAAAAATTTAGCTAATTAGCTGCAAATTTATGTAATTATGTAAATATATGTATGTATATATATAAACATTTTTTGATACACCAAACTCTAACAAAACTAGGTTACCTTTCCTAATGTTAGTGAAATGAATAATGAATCAGTTGGAAGTAAGAACTGAGGTGAACAATTTTGAATAAAAATATATATTTTGACATAAGCTTTATGCTAGGATTACACGATTGCCGCAAAAGCGTAAGTCTAGCGTCAATAAATTTACGCCCGATTGATACAGTTTTGAAAAAAAGCGTAAATAAATTTTTCCCCGACTTACACGATTGACCTAAAAGCGTAAATTTTTCCAACGTCAACCAAAATATCGATTGACGCAATTTAAAAAAAAAAAAAAGCGTAAGCCGTCAACCATACAATCGGACCGTTTACACGATTGACTGTTGGTTGACGCTTGCTGTCATTAGTAATAAATTAATTTCCCATCATAAATATTTTGAGAATAAAATATTTTTAGTTTGTTAATATGTAAATATTTTTTTCGATTAGAACCGTATAAAAAGTATATCCAAAAGTGAAAAAAGAAATATAGCAGCATCTTTGTACATGTTTGGAAAGCGCAAGAAAAAAAAATCAGCAAAAAAATGTGCGAGACATGTCAATTTTGTGCTTAAATTGACGCCTGTGGTTGACACTCGAGTCGTCAACCATTTGGTTGACACAATTTAGCTGTAAGTTGACGCTAATATGACGCAAATCGTCAATCGTGTAATCCTAGCATTAGGGTTGCTACAAATATGAAAAATGCCGTACACTCTTTGGTGAAAAAACATACACTTTTACTCGTGTACACGACCAGAATCAACAAAGAGTGAATAATATATTTAAATTAGCGCTAGCGGTGAAACTTATTAAAAAAAATTGTATTCATCCACGTTAAGCTGCCAAACACGTATAGCAAAAAAATTCATTCAATGACATTAATAGTTAGAAGTTCTCATAAAAAAGCAAATCGAATTTAAAATAATCACTAAATTTGTATGTACATTAACTTATTATAATGTTAATGTCTTTCATACTAAATCACAATTGTTTTAAGTAAAATTACCATATATCGTTTAAAATTTTCACAGGGATATTATTTCGTATAATGTGGACCTCCCAGTGGAAGAAAATATGACTAAAAATATATTTTTCGGGCATTTTGTGAAAATGTTCCAAAATTGTTCTTAATTTTTCCTACTCCAAGTCGGCAAGCATACAAAGAAATTCTAGTATTCAAATAAGTTCTACCTATCAAGCGTAGACAGCACGTCGTTTTCATATTAATTTTGAATTTGTTAGCTATAACGAGTAGTCTCATGATTTGCGACTGACACAAGAAAGTAGATGAGCTCGAGTGAAATGAAAAACAAAGTTACCGGTGAGTCGCGGGCAAATTTTGTGGCGACTCTTTTTGACGTTTTTCTTTTCTCTATTTTAATAATTTATTTAATTTTTATATTCGTATGTCTCTTTAATTTTTTTTGAATTCATCACTTTTTTAGACAATATATTATGATAGCGAATGCCCATTTACGTTTCGTTCCAATGGGTATAAATTGCCTATAAATGGAGCTGAGCAGTACCGTTTTTTGCTTAATTGTCAAAATTATTCAACTTTGCTAAGCTTAACTGAATACAGCCATTGATATATCTAGGTGAATATTTTAGGATCTACGTAAGGGTGTTTATACCCTATCCTAAGGGTATATTAAGTTTGATACATAGTTTGTAACATAGAGAAATATTACAGATAGACCCAATAAAGTATATATATAAATGATCAGCATCACTAGCCGAGTCGATTGAGCTATGTCCGTCCGTCTGTCCGTCTGTCCGTCTGTCCATCTGTCCGTCCGTCTGTGTGTCACCAGTTTTTGGGCCTTAAATTTTGAGCTAGATCGATGAAATTTTGTATTCTAGGTCCTTGCAGAAATAAGAAATACAAGTGTAAAAATTTTTAAAATCCGCCCAATGACACGCCCACTTTTCAAGTTGCCTACTTGATGGTGCACCTAGCTCTTAACTCTTATGTCCGTATAAAGCTGCACTCTAAAGCTCTATAAGATGTCATTTGAGAGGCAATATGTTGACTGTGTGTGGAAAGTGGCAATAAGACTGTAGGGTGGTTCAGACGCAACAAATCTTGTTGGCACTTCCATTCTTCTATATCTAGAACTCACGTACCAGCCTCTATTAAGGAGACAAAGTTTTGTTATGCAAAAATTGGCTTTGCCTAATTTGAGCAGATAAACATGGTCATTGTATGCTTACAGACATTTTTGCATTCTCTACCTACTAAGTTAAACAACTATTATATAATTAAGTCCACGAAAGATTGAAAGAAGGTAAAAATTCTGCAGCACAACTTAGGACCACTGGGATAAGTTCGGCCTTATTACTTCCGAACTACTATACAAAGAGCCACCCAAGACAACTTAACTTACTCAAGTGCTACAAACCAGTCCACTCAGGAGACATGCGTGGTTATTGTTCAACTAGTACCAGTAACATATTTTAAAAAAAATACGTTCTAAATGCGTTGCAGATGATATAGTATTTTTCAATACATTGTTGCAATATTTAATTCCAAAAATTCCACTACGATAAGTTCCTTTATTCAAAAAAATTGAAATTTGACTACTTCTCTAGGGCAAAATATTAATAACGCACACTTGGCAAAAGTGTCGAACACTTACTCAGAAAATATATATCCTTACACAATAATTTTTCGAATTTGTTTATTTTTGTATTTCTTAAAAAGTGGGGATAAAAATAAACAATCTGCCTCCACTGGGGAGCGAACAATTGATTCGGTTCTCGAACAAAACAAAACAGATAAATTGGAGATAGAAAATTGAAAAATGTTGACGAAACATTTGAATGAATCCGCCGCAAGAAACAATAACAACAACATGGATGTTTCGGTAAACAAGAAACATTTTAGTCGTTTAGCTACATATTGCTAAAAAAATCGAGCAAATAAAAACATGGAACACAAATTTGTTCTGCGTGCGAAGTCTTATAGTATTATATAGTCTTTGGTAACAGTCTTATAGTATTATATAGTCTTTGGTAACAGCAAAGACTATATAATACTATAAGACTTCGCACGCAGAACAAATTTGTGTTCCATGTTTTTATTTGCTCGATTTTTAGCAATATGTGTCTGGGCAACTAGAATGTTTTCTTATTTACAGAAACATCCATGTTGTTGATATTGTTTTTTGCGACAGATACATTCAAATGTTTCGTCAACATTTTTCATTTTTCTATTTCCAATTTATCTATTATGTTTTGTTCGAGGACCGAATCAATTGTTCGCTTCTCAGTGGAGGCAAATTGTTTATTTTAACCCCACTTTTTAAGAAATAAAAAAATAAACAAACTCGAAAAAGTAATGTGTAAAGATTCACATTTTCTAAGCAAGTATTCGAAACTTTTGCCAAGTGTGCGTTATTAAAGCTGGCTTTACACTTTCGTTCCTTTGAACAACGAAAGTGTGAATAGCTAAACCGAACAACGAAAAAACAACGAACACGTAATCTAGAAATTCAAAGCTATTTGGAATTTTCGGTGTACGATTTTACGCAAACACTGAAGACCTGTAATGTAAACGAAAATAATTATTCATCGTACGTTCTTTTTCAGGGAAGTATCAATTTTTTATAATGAGTGACTTAAGAAGTTTGTCAAGAGAATTCCTTGAGGCATTCTTAAATAATTCCGGAAGTCATCTGGTTGCAGTCTTAATTCATTCAGCATATTTATGTGTGATAACTGCTTTCTTTTTAATAACAAGCGTTTGGTCCAACAGAATCTCTTATTATACCCTATCCTAAAGGTATATTAAGTTTGACACATAGTTTGTAACATAGAGAAATATTAAAGATAGACCCAACAAAGTATATACATATATAAATGATCAGCATGAATAGCCGAGTCGATTAAGCCATGTCCGTCCGTCCGTCTGTCCGTATGTCACCAGTTTTTGGGCCTTAAATTTTGAGCTAGGTTGATGAAATTTTGTACACAAGGTCTTTGTAAAAGTAAGCAATACAAGTGCAAACATTTTTAAAATCCGCCCACTGACACGCCCACTTTTCACAAAAATTAACTTTTTTCACTATTTTCATATGAAACTCGAAAAAAACTTTTTTGAGCAAATATGTAGATATCTACTTAATCTACCAATCGTCTATACATTGCATATGACCACGCCCACTTTTTAGGGGCGTTTACTTCAAAAATTAATTTTCGAGTAAAAATATTAGTTTATAGGGCAAAATAGAAAATTTTGTGAATACATTTTCCACCGCCCACTGACACGACCAAATAAGATAGGGATAGGGTATCATACGATTCGCTCCAGGCGGATTGTATTGTATTGTTATTCATTCTGATATAAAAAGAGAACTGAATCAACAATCTTTGTAGTGTGAATGCTTCTTCGTTGTTCGATGAACATTCATTGAAAAACGAACAACGTACACTGAATGAAGAACGAAAGTGTAAAGCCAGCTTAAATACATATTTTGCCTTAGAGAAGTAGATCGTCAAATTTCAATTTATTTCGATAAAGGAATTGTAAATAATGGATTTATTGAGCCCAAATATTACAACAACGTATAGAAAAATACTATATCATCTGGGTAGTATTTAGAACGTACATACATATTTTTAAAATTTGTAAAATTGGAAAATTAGAAAACAAAAATAGTTTAGCTGAAGGTGAAAAAAAAAGTTGCTAAAATAATGTCCGAGAAACAGAGTTCATCGATGAGCTATGCAAACATTTCGTGTGATACAATATCTCTTTTCTTTATATACCTTCATATATGGATTCTTCTTCCACCAATATATCTGCCTGAAAAAAAAATTTTTTCGACTTCGAGCGCCACTAGACGGGTCAGATAATTTATATGCATGTATATTTTATGTGGTATATCTTTAATATTTCTTCGTGTTTCGAAAAAATGAATGAAATCGCCGAGATCTGAAATATGTATAACAGATAATAAAATAGCAAGCTCGATCAAATAAAAGAATATTCGGACATAGCCCTTGCTGCCGAAACATCGTATGAATATTATTTGATGACAAGACAGCATAATCGGCATACAAACCACGTTTTAATTTATATATCTTCCTTTAAATGTCATGTTAATAACAAACATATCTAAGCATATTAGCTAATATGGCTCTGGTGCTTCGAGGATGTAAGGACACAGTTGGAAAATCTAAGTAATACATGGACCACAAAAGTGTTGAATTTTAATACAGTGTTACAGGCATCACGACAAATAGTTCGATAAGTCAATGATATTTTAGGTCAAATCTTTTAGACATAGGCTAATCGTTCATGTTAGAGCCAAAATATAGCTTAATTCCGTCTTAAGTTTATAGTGTTGTTATGCCAGAAATTCTAAGTAAACTCTATGCTATTTTGCAGTATATATGTGTCTTATCTTTGCAGTATATTGGTCAAGTCACCACTTTTTACGTCTCCCCCTCACCGAATTTTCCTAAAAGTCAAAAATCAAAATGCCGGAAATAGAATCGAAGCAATCGGATGTTTCCTCTATTCACCCCGGATATGGCGGTTAATTTAGAAAGCCACCACAGAGAAAACGCGTCCAGCATATGCACTGGAAAGTGGAAACTAGTTCAGCAGGTATTAATAATCGAATATTAATCCTTAAAACGAATCTAATTTTTAAAAATATTAAATTTCCAACCATGTTTAGAAATATTATTATATATACATACATTATACAAAATGAGGAATATTTAGTTGTTAAAAAGCAGTAGCTCTTTTTGTTATTTCCTATCAATTGTTATGCAAATAAAAATTTAGCTAATTAGCTGCAAATTTATGTAATTATGTAAATATATGTATGTATATATATAAATATTTTTTGATACACCAAACTCTAACAAAACTAGGTTACCTTTCCTAATGTTAGTGAAATGAATAATGAATCAGTTGGAAGTAAGAACTGAGGTGAACAATTTTGAATAAAAATATATATTTTGACATAAGCTTTATGCTAGGATTACACGATTGCCGCAAAAGCGTAAGTCTAGCGTCAATAAATTTACGCCCGATTGATACAGTTTTGAAAAAAAGCGTAAATAAATTTTTCCCCGACTTACACGATTGACCTAAAAGCGTAAATTTTTCCAACGTCAACCAAAATATCGATTGACGCAATTTAAAAAAAAAAAAAAAAAGCGTAAGCCGTCAACCATACAATCGGACCGTTTACACGATTGACTGTTGGTTGACGCTTGCTGTCATTAGTAATAAATTAATTTCCCATCATAAATATTTTGAGAATAAAATATTTTTAGTTTGTTAATATGTAAATATTTTTTTCGATTAGAACCGTATAAAAAGTATATCCAAAAGTGAAAAAAGAAATATAGCAGCATCTTTGTACATGTTTGGAAAGCGCAAGAAAAAAAAATCAGCAAAAAAATGTGCGAGACATGTCAATTTTGTGCTTAAATTGACGCCTGTGGTTGACGCTCGAGTCGTCAACCAT
The DNA here is from genome assembly GCA_949716465.1 of Chalcosyrphus nemorum. Classification (NCBI taxonomy): domain Eukaryota; kingdom Metazoa; phylum Arthropoda; class Insecta; order Diptera; family Syrphidae; genus Chalcosyrphus; species Chalcosyrphus nemorum. Next base: position 11,432,059 of record OX454335.1, read on the forward strand.
TTGGTTGACACAATTTAGCTGTAAGTTGACGCTAATATGACGCAAATCGTCAATCGTGTAATCCTAGCATTAGGGTTGCTACAAATATGAAAAATGCCGTACACTCTTTGGTGAAAAAACATACACTTTTACTCGTGTACACGACCAGAATCAACAAAGAGTGAATAATATATTTAAATTAGCGCTAGCGGTGAAACTAATTAAAAAAAATTGTATTCATCCACGTTAAGCTGCCAAACACGTATAGCAAAAAAATTCATTCAATGACATTAATAGTTAGAAGTTCTCATAAAAAAGCAAATCGAATTTAAAATAATCACTAAATTTGTATGTACATTAACTTATTATAATGTTAATGTCTTTCATACTAAATCACAATTGTTTTAAGTAAAATTACCATATATCGTTTAAAATTTTCACAGGGATATTATTTCGTATAATGTGGACCTCCCAGTGGAAGAAAATATGACTAAAAATATATTTTTCGGGCATTTTGTGAAAATGTTCCAAAATTGTTCTTAATTTTTCCTACTCCAAGTCGGCAAGCATACAAAGAAATTCTAGTATTCAAATAAGTTCTACCTATCAAGCGTAGACAGCACGTCGTTTTCATATTAATTTTGAATTTGTTAGCTATAACGAGTAGTCTCATGATTTGCGACTGACACAAGAAAGTAGATGAGCTCGAGTGAAATGAAAAACAAAGTTACCGGTGAGCCGCGGGCAAATTTTGTGGCGACTCTTTTTGACGTTTTTCTTTTCTCTATTTTAATAATTTATTTAATTTTTATATTCGTATGTCTCTTTAATTTTTTTTGAATTCATCACTTTTTTAGACAATATATTATGATAGCGAATGCCCATTTACGTTTCGTTCCAATGGGTATAAATTGCCTATAAATGGAGCTGAGCAGTACCGTTTTTTGCTTAATTGTCAAAATTATTCAACTTTGCTAAGCTTAACTGAATACAGCCATTGATATATCTAGGTGAATATTTTAGGATCTACGTAAGGGTGTTTATACCCTATCCTAAGGGTATATTAAGTTTGATACATAGTTTGTAACATAGAGAAATATTACAGATAGACCCAATAAAGTATATATATAAATGATCAGCATCACTAGCCGAGTCGATTGAGCTATGTCCGTCCGTCTGTCCGTCTGTCCATCTGTCCGTCCGTCTGTGTGTCACCAGTTTTTGGGCCTTAAATTTTGAGCTAGATCGATGAAATTTTGTATTCTAGGTCCTTGCAGAAATAAGAAATACAAGTGTAAAAATTTTTAAAATCCGCCCAATGACACGCCCACTTTTCAAGTTGCCTACTTGATGGTGCACCTAGCTCTTAACTCTTATGTCCGTATAAAGCTGCACTCTAAAGCTCTATAAGATGTCATTTGAGAGGCAATATGTTGACTGTGTGTGGAAAGTGGCAATAAGACTGTAGGGTGGTTCAGACGCAACAAATCTTGTTGGCACTTCCATTCTTCTATATCTAGAACTCACGTACCAGCCTCTATTAAGGAGACAAAGTTTTGTTATGCAAAAATTGGCTTTGCCTAATTTGAGCAGATAAACATGGTCATTGTATGCTTACAGACATTTTTGCATTCTCTACCTACTAAGTTAAACAACTATTATATAATTAAGTCCACGAAAGATTGAAAGAAGGTAAAAATTCTGCAGCACAACTTAGGACCACTGGGATAATGTCGGCCTTATTACTTCCGAACTACTATACAAAGAGCCACCCAAGACAACTTAACTTACTCAAGTGCTACAAACCAGTCCACTCAGGAGACATGCGTGGTTATTGTTCAACTAGTACCAGTAACATATTTTAAAAAAAATACGTTCTAAATGCGTTGCAGATGATATAGTATTTTTCAATACATTGTTGCAATATTTAATTCCAAAAATTCCACTACGATAAGTTCCTTTATTCAAAAAAATTGAAATTTGACTACTTCTCTAGGGCAAAATATTAATAACGCACACTTGGCAAAAGTGTCGAACACTTACTCAGAAAATATATATCCTTACACAATAATTTTTCGAATTTGTTTATTTTTGTATTTCTTAAAAAGTGGGGATAAAAATAAACAATCTGCCTCCACTGGGGAGCGAACAATTGATTCGGTTCTCGAACAAAACAAAACAGATAAATTGGAGATAGAAAATTGAAAAATGTTGACGAAACATTTGAATGAATCCGCCGCAAGAAACAATAACAACAACATGGATGTTTCGGTAAACAAGAAACATTTTAGTCGTTTAGCTACATATTGCTAAAAAATCGAGCAAATAAAAACATGGAACACAAATTTGTTCTGCAACAAACAGCAATTGCTGTTACCAAAGACTATATAATACTATAAGACTTCGCACGCAGAACAAATTTGTGTTCCATGTTTTTATTTGCTCGATTTTTAGCAATATGTGTCTGGGCAACTAGAATGTTTTCTTATTTACAGAAACATCCATGTTGTTGATATTGTTTTTTGCGGCAGATACATTCAAATGTTTCGTCAACATTTTTCATTTTTCTATTTCCAATTTATCTATTATGTTTTGTTCGAGGACCGAATCAATTGTTCGCTTCTCAGTGGAGGCAAATTGTTTATTTTAACCCCACTTTTTAAGAAATAAAAAAATAAACAAACTCGAAAAAGTAATGTGTAAAGATTCACATTTTCTAAGCAAGTATTCGAAACTTTTGCCAAGTGTGCGTTATTAAAGCTGGCTTTACACTTTCGTTCCTTTGAACAACGAAAGTGTGAATAGCTAAACCGAACAACGAAAAAACAACGAACACGTAATCTAGAAATTCAAAGCTATTTGGAATTTTCGGTGTACGATTTTACGCAAACACTGAAGACCTGTAATGTAAACGAAAATAATTATTCATCGTACGTTCTTTTTCAGGGAAGTATCAATTTTTTATAATGAGTGACTTAAGAAGTTTGTCAAGAGAATTCCTTGAGGCTTTCTTAAATAATTCCGGAAGTCATCTGGTTGCAGTCTTAATTCATTCAGCATATTTATGTGTGATAACTGCTTTCTTTTTAATAACAAGCGTTTGGTCCAACAGAATCTCTTATTATACCCTATCCTAAAGGTATATTAAGTTTGACACATAGTTTGTAACATAGAGAAATATTAAAGATAGACCCAACAAAGTATATACATATATAAATGATCAGCATGAATAGCCGAGTCGATTAAGCCATGTCCGTCCGTCCGTCTGTCCGTATGTCACCAGTTTTTGGGCCTTAAATTTTGAGCTAGGTTGATGAAATTTTGTACACGAGGTCTTTGTAAGAGTAAGCAATACAAGTGCAAACATTTTTAAAATCCGCCCACTGACACGCCCACTTTTCACAAAAATTAACTTTTTTCACTATTTTCATATGAAACTCGAAAAAAACTTTTTTGAGCAAATATGTAGATATCTACTTAATCTACAAATCGTCTATACATTGCATATGACCACGCCCACTTTTTAGGGGCGTTTACTTCAAAAATTAATTTTCGAGTAAAAATATTAGTTTATAGGGCAAAATAGAAAATTTTGTGAATACATTTTCCACCGCCCACTGACACGACCAAATAAGATAGGGATAGGGTATCATACGATTCGCTCCAGGCGGATTGTATTGTATTGTTATTCATTCTGATATAAAAAGAGAACTGAATCAACAATCTTTGTAGTGTGAATGCTTCTTCGTTGTTCGATGAACATTCATTGAAAAACGAACAACGTACACTGAATGAAGAACGAAAGTGTAAAGCCAGCTTAAATACATATTTTGCCTTAGAGAAGTAGATCGTCAAATTTCAATTTATTTCGATAAAGGAATTGTAAATAATGGATTTATTGAGCCCAAATATTACAACAACGTATAGAAAAATACTATATCATCTGGGTAGTATTTAGAACGTACATACATATTTTTAAAATTTGTAAAATTGGAAAATTAGAAAACAAAAATAGTTTAGCTGAAGGTGAAAAAAAAAGTTGCTAAAATAATGTCCGAGAAACAGAGTTCATCGATGAGCTATGCAAACATTTCGTGTGATACAATATCTCTTTTCTTTATATACCTTCATATATGGATTCTTCTTCCACCAATATATCTGCCTGAAAAAAAATTTTTTTCGACTTCGAGCGCCACTAGACGGGTCAGATAATTTATATGCATGTATATTTTATGTGGTATATCTTTAATATTTCTTCGTGTTTCGAAAAAATGAATGAAATCGCCGAGATCTGAAATATGTATAACAGATAATAAAATAGCAAGCTCGATCAAATAAAAGAATATTCGGACATAGCCCTTGCTGCCGAAACATCGTATGAATATTATTTGATGACAAGACAGCATAATCGGCATACAAACCACGTTTTAATTTATATATCTTCCTTTAAATGTCATGTTAATAACAAACATATCTAAGCATATTAGCTAATATGGCTCTGGTGCTTCGAGGATGTAAGGACACAGTTGGAAAATCTAAGTAATACATGGACCACAAAAGTGTTGAATTTTAATACAGTGTTACAGGCATCACGACAAATAGTTCGATAAGTCAATGATATTTTAGGTCAAATCTTTTAGACATAGGCTAATCGTTCATGTTAGAGCCAAAATATAGCTTAATTCCGTCTTAAGTTTATAGTGTTGTTATGCCAGAAATTCTAAGTAAACTCTATGCTATTTTGCAGTATATATGTGTCTTATCTTTGCAGTATATTGGTCAAGTCACCACTTTTTACGTCTCCCCCTCACCGAATTTTCCTAAAAGTCAAAAATCAAAATGCCGGAAATAGAATCGAAGCAATCGGATGTTTCCTCTATTCACCCCGGATATGGCGGTTAATTTAGAAAGCCACCACAGAGAAAACGCGTCCAGCATATGCACTGGAAAGTGGAAACTAGTTCAGCAGGTATTAATAATCGAATATTAATCCTTAAAACGAATCTAATTTTTAAAAATATTAAATTTCCAACCATGTTTAGAAATATTATTATATATACATACATTATACAAAATGAGGAATATTTAGTTGTTAAAAAGCAGTAGCTCTTTTTGTTATTTCCTATCAATTGTTATGCAAATAAAAATTTAGCTAATTAGCTGCAAATTTATGTAATTATGTAAATATATGTATGTATATATATAAATATTTTTTGATACACCAAACTCTAACAAAACTAGGTTACCTTTCCTAATGTTAGTTAAATGAATAATGAATCAGTTGGAAGTAAGAACTGAGGTGAACAATTTTGAATAAAAATATATATTTTGACATAAGCTTTATGCTAGGATTACACGATTGCCGCAAAAGCGTAAGTCTAGCGTCAATAAATTTACGCCCGATTGATACAGTTTTGAAAAAAAGCGTAAATAAATTTTTCCCCGACTTACACGATTGACCTAAAAGCGTAAATTTTTCCAACGTCAACCAAAATATCGATTGACGCAATTTAAAAAAAAAAAAAAAAGCGTAAGCCGTCAACCATACAATCGGACCGTTTACACGATTGACTGTTGGTTGACGCTTGCTGTCATTAGTAATAAATTAATTTCCCATCATAAATATTTTGAGAATAAAATATTTTTAGTTTGTTAATATGTAAATATTTTTTTCGATTAGAACCGTATAAAAAGTATATCCAAAAGTGAAAAAAGAAATATAGCAGCATCTTTGTACATGTTTGGAAAGCGCAAGAAAAAAAAATCAGCAAAAAAATGTGCGAGACATGTCAATTTTGTGCTTAAATTGACGCCTGTGGTTGACACTCGAGTCGTCAACCATTTGGTTGACACAATTTAGCTGTAAGTTGACGCTAATATGACGCAAATCGTCAATCGTGTAATCCTAGCATTAGGGTTGCTACAAATATGAAAAATGCCGTACACTCTTTGGTGAAAAAACATACACTTTTACTCGTGTACACGACCAGAATCAACAAAGAGTGAATAATATATTTAAATTAGCGCTAGCGGTGAAACTTATTAAAAAAAATTGTATTCATCCACGTTAAGCTGCCAAACACGTATAGCAAAAAAATTCATTCAATGACATTAATAGTTAGAAGTTCTCATAAAAAAGCAAATCGAATTTAAAATAATCACTAAATTTGTATGTACATTAACTTATTATAATGTTAATGTCTTTCATACTAAATCACAATTGTTTTAAGTAAAATTACCATATATCGTTTAAAATTTTCACAGGGATATTATTTCGTATAATGTGGACCTCCCAGTGGAAGAAAATATGACTAAAAATATATTTTTCGGGCATTTTGTGAAAATGTTCCAAAATTGTTCTTAATTTTTCCTACTCCAAGTCGGCAAGCATACAAAGAAATTCTAGTATTCAAATAAGTTCTACCTATCAAGCGTAGACAGCACGTCGTTTTCATATTAATTTTGAATTTGTTAGCTATAACGAGTAGTCTCATGATTTGCGACTGACACAAGAAAGTAGATGAGCTCGAGTGAAATGAAAAACAAAGTTACCGGTGAGTCGCGGGCAAATTTTGTGGCGACTCTTTTTGACGTTTTTCTTTTCTCTATTTTAATAATTTATTTAATTTTTATATTCGTATGTCTCTTTAATTTTTTTTGAATTCATCACTTTTTTAGACAATATATTATGATAGCGAATGCCCATTTACGTTTCGTTCCAATGGGTATAAATTGCCTATAAATGGAGCTGAGCAGTACCGTTTTTTGCTTAATTGTCAAAATTATTCAACTTTGCTAAGCTTAACTGAATACAGCCATTGATATATCTAGGTGAATATTTTAGGATCTACGTAAGGGTGTTTATACCCTATCCTAAGGGTATATTAAGTTTGATACATAGTTTGTAACATAGAGAAATATTACAGATAGACCCAATAAAGTATATATAAATGATCAGCATCACTAGCCGAGTCGATTGAGCTATGTCCGTCCGTCCGTCCGTCTGTCCGTCTGTCCGTCCGTCTGTGTGTCACCAGTTTTTGGGCCTTAAATTTTGAGCTAGATCGATGAAATTTTGTATTCTAGGTCCTTGCAGAAATAAGAAATACAAGTGTAAAAATTTTTAAAATCCGCCCAATGACACGCCCACTTTTCAAAATAATCACCTTTTTTCACTATTTTTATATGAAACTCGAAAAAACTTACTTGAGCAAATATGTAGATATCTACTTAATCTACAAATCGTCTATACATTGTATATGGCCACGCCCACTTTTTAGGGGCGTTTACTTAAAAAAAATAGTTTTCCACTAAAAATATTAGTTTATAGGGCAAAATAGAATATTTTGTGAATACATTTTCCACCGCCCACTGAAACGACCAAAAACCAGTGAAAAAATGCTACAATCCGCCTGGAGCGGATCGTATGATACCCTATCCCTATCATCTTATTTGCTCGTGTCAGTGGGCGGTGGAAAATGTATTCACAAAATTTTCTATTTTGCCCTATAAACTAATATTTTTAATCGAAAATTACTTTTTGAAGTAAGCGCCCCTAAAAAGTAGGCGTGGCCATATACAATGTACAGACGATTTGTAGATTAAGTGGATATCACATATTTGCTCAAGTAAGTTTTTTTCGAGTTTCATATGAAAATAGTGAAAAAAGTGATTTTTTTGAAAAGTGGGCGTATCAGTGGGCGGATTTTAAAAATTTTTACACTTGTATTGCTTACTTTTCCAAAGACCTCGTATACAAAATTTCATCAACCTAGCTCAAAATTTAAGGCCCAAAAACTGGTGACACACAGACGGACGGACGGACAGACGGACAGACGGACAGACGGACAGACGGATGGACGGACGGACATAGCTCAATCGACTCGGCTAGTGATGCTGATCATTTATATATATACTTTATTGGGTCTATATGTAATATTTCTCTATGTTACAAACTATGTATCAAACTTAATATACCCTTAGGATAGGGTATAAAGATAGGGATAGGGTATCATACGATCCGCTCCAGGCGGACTGTAGCATTTTGTCACTGTTTATACCCTATCCCAAGGGTATATTAAGTTTGATACATAGTTTGTAACATTGAGAAATATTGAAGATAGACCACATAAAGTATATATATAAATGATCAGCATCAGTAGCCAAGTCGATTGAGCCATGTCCGTCCGTCCGTCCGTCCGTCTGTCCGTCCGTCTGTCTGTCACCAGTTTTTGGGCCTTAAATTTTGAGCTAGGTTGATGAAATTTTGTATACGAGGTCCTTGGAAAAATAAGCAATACAAGTGTAAAAATTTTTAAAATCCGCCCACTGCCATGCCCACTTTTCAAAAAATTACATTTTTTTACTATTTTCATATGAAACTCGAAAAAACTTCCTTGAGCAAATATGTAGATATCCACTTAATCTACAAATCGTCTACACATTGTATATGGCCACGCCCACTTTTTAGAGGCGTTTACTTCAAAAATTAGTTTTCGAGTAAAAATATTAGTTTATAGGGCAAAATAGAACATTTTGTGTGAATATATTTTCCACCGCCCACTGATACGACCAAATAAGATAGGGATAGGGTATCATACGATCCGCTCCAAGCGGATTGTAGCATTTTTTCACTTGTTTTTTTTTGTGTTTCTGTTCTATTAAGGAAAGGAGATTGGTAGAGTCTTTTGTTTGAATCTGGAAAAAATGTTATAAAATCCTTATAAACCAGTGAAAAAATGCTACAATCTGCCTGGAGCGGATCGTATGATACCCTATCCCTATCATCTTATTTGCTCGTGTCAGTGGGCGGTGGAAAATGTATTCACAAAATATTCTATATAAACTAATATTTTTACTCGAAAATTAATCTTTGAAGTAAACGCCCCTAAGAAGTGGGCGTGGCCATTCACAATGTACAGACGATTTGTAGATTAAGTGGATATCTACATATTTGCTCAAGTAAGTTTTTTCCAGTTTCTTATGAAAATAGTGAAAAAAGGTGATTTTTTTGAAAAGTGGGTGTGTCAGAGGGCGGATTTTAAAAATGTTTACCCTTGTATTGCTACGTTTCCAAGGACCTCGTATACAAAATTTCATCAACCTAGCTCAAAATTTAAGCCCTAAAAACTGGTGACATACGTACGGACGGACGGACGGACGGACGGACATGGCTCAATCGACTCAGCTACTGATGCTGATCATTTATATATATACTTTATGTGGTCTATCTTCAATATTTCTCTATGTTACAAACTATGTATCAAACTTAATATACGCTTGGGATAGGGTATAAAAAGGATTAAAAAAAACACAAAAATGTTTAAATTGATTTTTGCAATGTAACGGACACTTAGTTGAAATGTGCTTTTAATATTCGAAAAATTTGAGAGAAATGTCAAAATAAAAGAAAATTTCACTACAGATGGTCTATGGATTCATCCAGGCAAGATATAAATCGCCTACTGAATTCATTTATTGGAACTCACATGTATTCACAGATAAGAGCGGATTACAACAAAAACAATGTAAAGAAATGAGTTTTGAGGGGCAAGAGAGGTAACAGTTTGATATCTGTTCCCTCAATGATTTCTGGTTTCGTGGCAAACTGAAATATATTTGAAACATTTGAATGTATCTAGGTTTCTCAAAAAAAAAAAAAAAACAATTTATAATAATTTGTTGATATTATATGTATTGAAACATTTGAAATGTTGCTGCACCCATTGATGGGTGCTAGTACAAAAAAAAATCGAGCCAAAATTTTGCTCAACATGCGACGTCTTATACTGTTATATAGTCTTTGCTGTTACGACTATCACTCCGAAAAATATTTTTGTTTTTTACAAATTGAATCACTTTGTAAAGTTCAAACTAATTTTGGTAGTTTAGTTTATATTATTTGTTATTTAGTTAATAGTTTATTTAGCTTGTATGATGATATTTGCAGATTAAGACATATTTAATCTATGAGTATCAGCTACACCTCGCACTACTGGTTCGTTACTTGCACATAAAATATAAGGCGAATATATATTTTTAAAGGACTTTTCTAAACGAATTTTCTCTATTGTAGACGATGATGCAATAAAAATAGCTCTGCCAAATTTATTGTGAGTGTACACGAAACGACAAAGCATAAGATAGGTTTAGGATTAAAAGTGGTAGACAGTTTTTTGTGTGAGACATATGGAATATGACTAAGTATCTGTTAATTTATTCAAAAACCTTTGACTTTAATCAATGTTAAATTTTACGTTGACAGCTACCTATTCCTGTTTTATGTTCAATATGTTGGTGACTAGCAATTTGAGTTTATAATTTTCCCAGCGCAATACTTCCCCAATAAGAATAAAGTGCACGACTGGGTCGTACAAACTTGCTTCTACGGATATCTATAAATTTTGTATGGAGTAGAGATCAATAAAGCGAAAAACTTTGTTAAGTTGGTTGTAACTAAAGTACCATTATTGACAATTTTGGAAAAAGACATGGCCTACGATCTTATAGAACTTCATGAAATTAGCTCAAATGTGAAACTTAACCAGCTTGAAGAAACAGCATTTTGTTAAGTTGGCTTTATTAACACTGGAATCTGGAAAGCAGGATTCGGATTTTCGAATCTAGTCTATATACATATGCAATTTAAAAAGCCGTTTTCGAGAAAAATTAACGCTTACGTGAAAAAGAACATTTTGTTTAGTTGGCTATAAGCAAAGACTATATAATATTATAAGACGTCGCACGTAGAACAAAATTGTTGCTGGTTTTTTTTGTTCTAGCAACCACCAATGGGTGCAGCTACATTTCAAATGTTTAAAAACATATAATATCAACAAATTACTAATATAAATTGTTGTTGTTTTTTCGAAAACCTAGATACATTCAAATATTTCAAATATATTTTAGTTTGCCGCGAAACGGCAAGCCGACTGGTTATGGGAGGGTGTACTTCAACCTCCAGTTTTTGTTTACTTTCATGTTGCTAGGCAACAAGAAATAAACAATAAAAGAAAAATCAAAAATTAAAAATATATGTATACGTCCTTTCTCTGTATTAGTTGAATCTTAAGGTGTGTGCGCTTTTTATACCCTATCCCAAGGGTATATTAAGTTTGATACATAGTTTGTAACATAGAGAAATATTGAAGATAGACCACATAAAGTATATATATAAATGATCAGCATCAGTAGCCGAGTCGATTGAGCCATGTCCGTCCGTCTGTCCATCTGTCCGTCTGTCCGTCTGTCCGTCTGTCCGTCTGTCCGTCTGTCCGTCTGTCCGTCTGTCCGTCTGTCCGTCCGTCCGTCCGTATGTCACCAGTTTTTAGGGCTTAAATTTTGAGCTAGGTTGATGAAATTTTGTGTACGAGGTCCTTGGAAAAGTAAGCAATACAAGTGTAAACATTTTTAAAATCCGAGCACTGACACGCCCACTTTTCAAAAAAATCACCTTTTTTCACAATTTTCATAAGAAACTCGAAAAAACTTACTTGAGCAAATATGTATATATCCACTTAATCCACAAATCATCTATACATTGTATATGGTCACGCCCACTTTTTAGGGGCGTTTTCTTCAAAAATTAATTTACGAGTAATGATATTAGTTTATAGGGCAAAATAGAAAATTTTGTGAATATATTTTCCACCGCCCACTGACACGACCAAATAAAATAGGGATAGGATATCATACGATCCGCTCCAGGCGGATTGTAGCATTTTTCACTGGTTTTAATTTTTCTTCGAGGCAAGAAAATTTAAGATTTCAATTCTGAAATTCAATTCGAATGTCTACTACCTGCAAAAAGCCGTTAGGCTACAGTATTAACGTTTTTTCAGAGAAATTTCAGTAAAGTAAACTGCTCTTGAGTGTGTTTAAGGAGTTAAAAATCTAATTTTCTTAAAAACTGTTTGGTAATTGTGATTAAATTTACAATTCGGTCATATTAAAAATATTCTGCAGAATAGCCTATGTACTTTGAATTTCTGGCATAACAATACCTATAGCTAAAGATGGAATTAAGATGTACTTTGGCTTTTACATGAACGATAAGCTTATGTCTAGAAGATTTAACGTGAAATATCATTGACTAAACGAAACATGTACATATTTGCCTTGGTGCCTGCAATACTATTAAAATTGACCACTTTTGTGGTTCATGTATTAATCCAATTTTCCAACTGTGAAAAAAATTGAAAGGTAGTTTGAATAACGATTGTGCTGTTTTGTCATCAAATAGTGTTCAACAGTGTTGCAGCTGTTCCATAAAATGCATCGGCAGCGAGGGCTATGTCTAACATAGAGAAATATTAAAGATAGATCAGCACCACTAGCCGAGTCCGTCTTTTTGTCACCAGTTTTTGGGCCTTACGTTTTATGTAGGACAATTAAATTTTGTATACGAGGTCTTTGGATATCGAAACAGAACGAGTATATTAATTTTTAAAGTACCAGGCCTACAATATCATCAATAACAAAATAAGTTTGGAGGCATACATACATACATACATAAATTAACCTTTATGTTGCAATTAAGTTAGCAAGTTGCCTGCTTGATGGTGCACCTAGCTCTTTACTTTTATGTCCGTATAAAGCTGCACTCTAAAGCTCTATAAGATGTCATTTGAGAGGCAATATGTTGACTGTAAGCGGAAAGTGGCATTTAGACTGTACAGCGGTTCAGACGCAACAAATCTTGCTGGCACTTCCATTTTTCTATTTCTAGAACTCACGTACCAGAGTAGCAGCCTCTATTAAGGATACAAAGTCTTATTATGCATAAATTGCCATTTTTGCATTCTCTACTTACTAAGTTACTTAAACAACTATATAATTAAGAGTCCACGAAAGATTGAAACAAGTAAAAAATTCTGCAGCACAACTTAGAATCACTGGGATGGGTTCGGCCTTATTATTTTCGAACTACTATACAAAGAGCCACCCAAGACAACCTTACTTACTCAAGAGCTACAAACCAGCCCACTCAGGAGACATGCGTGGTTATTGTTCAACTAGTACCAATAACATATTTTAAAAAATACGTTCTAAATGCCTCCCAGATGATATAGTATTTTTCAATACATTGTTGCAATATTTAATTCCAAAAATTCCACTATGATAAGTTCCTTTATTCAAAAAAATTGAAATTTGACTACTTCTCTAGGGCAAAATATTAATAACGCACACTTGGCAAAAGTGTCGAACACTTACTCAGAAAATATGTATCCTTACACAATAATTTTTCGATTCTGTTTATTTTTTTATTTCTTAAAAAGTGGGGATAAAAATAAACAATCTGCCTCCACTGGGGAGCGAACAATTGATTCGGTTCTCGAACAAAACAAAACAGATAAATTGGAGATAGAAAATTGAAAAATGTTGACGAAACATTTGAATGAATCCGCCGCAAGAAACAATAACAACAACATGGATGTTTTGGTAAACAAGAAACATTTTAGTAGTTTAGCTACATATTGCTAAAAAATCGAGCAAATAAAAACATGGAACACAAATTTGTTCTGCGTGCGAAGTTTTATAGTATTATATAGTCTTTCCTATAAGCAATTTTATTTTGGTGATTTGACCCACCCAAAAACCTGATCCAAACTATTATTCGTTGTTTTTGATAATTATTTTTATTTAAAATGAATATTCACACAATATCCACTAAAACCAGTGAAAAAATGCTACAATCCGCCTGGAGCGGATCTATCTATCCCTATCTTATTTGGTCGTGTCAGTGGGCGGTGGAAAATGTATTCACAAAATTTTCTATTTTGCCCTATAAACTAATATTTTTAAACGAAAATTAGTTTTTGAAGTAAACGCCCCTAAAAAGTGGGCGTGGCCATATGCAATGTATAGACGATTTGTAGATTAAGTGAATATCTACATATTTGCTCAAGAAAGTTTTTTCGAGTTTCATATCAAAATAGTGAAAAAAGGTGATTTTTTTGAAAAGTGGGCGTGTCAGTGCTCGGATTTAAAAAAATTTTACACTTGTATTGCTTACATTTCCAAAGACCTCGTATAAAAAAATTCATGAACCTAGCTCAAAATTTAAGGCCTAAAAACTGGTGACATACGGACGGACGGACATGGCTAAATCGACTCGGCTAGTGATGCTGATCATTTATATATATACTTTATTGGGTCTATCTTCAATATTTCTCTATGTTACAAACTATGTATCAAACTTAATATACCCTTAGGATAGGGTATAAAAATAAGCGCTGTAAATTTTGCAATTCAAGGCAGTAGATTTTACAATTCATTGTAGATTTGTGTATTTAACAGCGAGTCTGGTTAAATTACAAATTTTTGTAGATTTTACAGCGAATGCATTCATTTTTACAACAAAGTTGTTAAGACACCTATAATCCTAAACTGTAAAATCAATTTCGGCTGTTAAATCTACAGATATAATTTTGTAATATCTACATTAAAATGTTGTAGAAGCTATTTACTGTGGTAACTACAGCAGGAGCTGTAGAAATTACAACAAGTTGTAGATTCGGCATCTACGTAAAAAGTAGATACCGTTTGAGAATATTCGCATGATAAATTTCACAGTGTATGCAGTCGCCGAGTGAGAGTTCAACCCCAGCCAGATCCAAACCTTTTTCACATTATGTAAGTAAATGCAATTATATAATTCGGTTTAAACACATACTAAGTGTATTTCTGGGACAAGAACCATTTAATTGGATTGTAAAAGCTATTACAACCCATTTCTCGCACCATACCAATAAATTAGAACTTTAAGCTTAAGTGGTGCTATGAAAGCGAATTTTTTTACATGGAAATTGTTGTTGTTTCTACAGCTGTTCGACAGCAAAATGTTGCGAAATCTACAATTTTAGCTGTCATTCTCACAACCAGATTGTTAAATTTACAATCACACCTCTGTAAAATTTACAACAAAAATTGTCGGGTCGATTCTGACAATGAATGCAGTAGAATCTACAGCGCTTTACTCTATTTTTACAGCACATATTTTTTGGGTGTAGTTTTGTGAAATCTTACGAAATAGCGTAGCACGTTTTTTCCAAAAGTCGGCTTACTCGAAAGCTTTCATATATCGTTTAGGCTATCTCGAAATGGAAACGGTCAACAAAAAAATGGCGGAATCAAGGGTTCATATTACTTTAACTGTGGATCAACGGAGCATGAGTTTCACTCTTGCCCAGAAAAACAGAAAGGCACAAAGTGTTTTGGATGTAACAATTTCGGGCACAAGCAAGCGCCCTGATTGTCCATTGCAAAATACATTTTCTACGAACATGTTCCAAATGATTGACATGAGGAGGCCAGTAACAATCAACAGTGAAATTCTATGTGGATTAATTGACACTGGAAGTGACCAACTCTGGACTTGGAAAATGGGATTTTCCATATCGTGATAGAAGAAAAGAGTAGAAAATTCACGTCGTTTGGGTCACAAACGTCACAAAGCGGACAGTACGAGTTTCTCAAAGTACCTTCTGGCCTTTGCAACTCGCCGTGTACTTTTCAAAAATATATCAACTACGTCTTCAGAGACCTAATTCGGAAGGGTATTGTGATAGTTTATGTATATCGACGACCTCGTGATGCGATCAAAAACGTTAGAAAGTGGCATAGCTAACTTAAAGAAAGTGCTGGGTATGCCTGCTTCTAATGGACTTAGGATTAAGTGGAAAACGTGCCAGTTCCTTCAACAAGATATTGAATTCCGTTGGAATCGGATTTGTAAAGGCACTGTTTTACAATCCAACGCCAAGAAAAAGGCTGTTGTTAATTCCAACACCAACAACTGTCAAACAACTTTCGGAAGTACATAGCAAATTTTTCTATTAGGGCGAAACCTTTAACGGAGTTGGTGAAGAAAAGAGGACGATTTATACTTTCTAAGCGCGAACTTAAGGCATTGGATGATCTAAGGAAAGCTTTGTCAACGCTACATACAAAAATCCATTGAGAACTAATATTTTTTTAAGTCGATGAATCTACAGAATTGCATGCAGATACATGCTGACAGGGCTATGGCGCAGTACTTTTACAGAGTGATGACGAAGATAATGCCTTCTGCATGAGAAAAAATACAACTGACGCAGAGAAGAATTACTCGAGCTATGAGCTGGAAGTTTTAGCAGTGATTGAAGCCGTAAAAAAGTTCCGCATCTATCTAATTGGTCAAAGATTTAAGATTGTATCAGTCTGCAAGGCTTTCGAATGCACAATAAAGAAGATGGACTTAACGTCAAGTTTTACTAGATGGGCACATCTTTTGGAGTAGTACGACTATTGAGTACAACATCGAGCAGGAAGCAGTATGAAACACGTTGACAGTGGTTATGTGTTTGCAGAATGTTAACTAGTTTTTAAGAAGACTTTTAGACGCACTACAGAAGGATGCGGGATTAAAAGTGATTTTAGATGTACTTAACCAGGGTCCCTATAAATTAATTATATTAATAATTCTATCCTTTTTGTCGTTCCAGAATCCTTGCGATTTTCAATAATCCGAACAGCACATGAGAAGGGGAATTTTCATACTCAGAAGATGAAGGACATTGTGGGAAAAGAACCTTGATCAGCGAGTAACTTTGATCTTAGCTGAACGTACGAGAGGGAAAGCAGATGGTCTACTTCAACCAATCCCGAAAGGTGACACACCTCTCGCCATTTCTCATATCGATCACCTTATATAAATAAAATAGGTTTATCGGTACATATTGGCAATTATCGATGGTTTTACGAAATTTTGCTGGCTCTTTCCAACTAAAACCTTGGGTTCTGAGGAGGCTATTCAAAAGATTGAGATCGTTGCCCAAATATTTTGGTATCCACATAACATTATAACTGATTGAGTGGGAGCCTTCACTTCACAGAATTTTCAACAATTTTGCAAAGATCACGACATCAAGCTGCACTTTATTACCGTCGGTGTACCACACGGAAATGGTCAAGTTGAGCGCCTCCACTCAATCGTTATTTCCTGCTTGACCAAATTGACAATGGATAATCCCGAGAAGTGGTACAAGTTTTAAACTCAACATATCATCGGGCAATTCAAACTACACCTTTTCAGTTGATGGTGGTAACAGAAATGAGAACGTATAAAGATGTGCGTCTAATGGAAATTATTAATGAAGAATATCACAATCAGTTCAGCGAAGCAAGAGCAGAGCAGCGAAATCAAGTCAAAGAAGCCATAGCAAGAATGCAAGCTGAAAACATCAGATGCTTTAACAAAAGACGACGACCGGCGAGAAAATATTCTGTCGGTGATCTCATGGCCATAGAAAGAGTACAATTTGGAACCGGTCTGAAGATTCGTACGAAGTTCTTTGGACCATACCGTGTCACTTGTGATAAAGGGTTCGAGCGTTATGATGTGCAGAAGGTTGGAGCACGATGGACCAAAATTTACTAATACGAACGCTGATAAAATGAAACCATGGTCACATGGAATATGACTTCAGCGATGAAGTCTACGAAATAGAGGACCAACGTGACTCAATCGATGGACACTCCTCTGAAGCAGATGAGTGATTTGGATGACCGAGTGTGGTGGTGTGGACCACCTGATGAGCTGTCAAGTGCATAAAAAGGGAAAGAGTTTGTTATCAACTGTGGAGCAACGTTGACGTAGTTAATTCTATCTTTTCGTCTAATAAATTGAACTATAATAAAACTAAATAATATGAACTAAAATTATTTGTGAATTAAACCTATTGTAATTAAAACCTTAATAAATTTAATAATTGTTTTGTTGGAAAAGATCTCTTACATTTATGAGTCTGATTTGGTCTTAGTGCCTAGATTTTTTCATATAGAGTTTTTATATGATGTGAAACATGTTTGTACTTGTTAACAAAGGGTTAAAACGTTAAAAAATTGCGAATTACATTTTTCGATACAAAATTTGGATTTAGAAATATGACCATTTCTCGGTTAGTACACAATGGATTTTGTACACAATCTAAATGTGAACAAAATTTAATGTGTATAAAATATGGCTTTTTAAGTTTATTAAAAATTTATAAAAATATATTTTTTCATGTACAATACATACATTTTTCTTAAAAAAAAAGTTTTTTTCATTTTCAACTAACAACATATGGGTGCAAGTACGTACGATCCAGTCTTGCACTTTATTTTTATTATGTTTCATCGTTGAAACCATAATCACCTAATGACAGATACAAGTACATAAGGAAAATTAAAAATTATATCTGTTTTGCTTTATTTTTGAAGGTGCTGTGACATAAGGTCATATGACATACATATGTAAGGCCATATGTAGAATTATTGCCTACAATAATAACAAAGCGACATATGGCCATATTTTAGCATATACCCTTATGTCACTTTGCAAAAGCGTCATAAGGCCATATATTTTGGCAACAGAGAGTATGTAGACAACTATTTAAGAAAAACCTGGAACATTCTAAATATAACATAACATATTGTGGCTAAAAGCAATTATTAGGGTTTTAGTTTGCATATGACAATTACGTACATAAGAACAGAGAATAAGACATTGCTGCAAGTTTTTCAATATTTTTTTAAGTCGATGAATCTTGTCCAAGATTAAAGATCACCTTATCAATGTACTTGTCGAATTAATACTCTCTTGTTTTATTCAATTTTCGATCAAGTTTGTTATTTTGTTTTTGTTCTAGTTTTTTCCTTTTTTCAATATTATTATTATTTTTTATTTTGATTAGTGTGAACTTGCAAATCAATTTTCCCCTGAATTTTTAAATACATAAATATATTATAAAGAAAAAGAAGAATTAAGGTATAATTATAAACATAATTTTGGTACCTGTAAGGTACCACACATTTGTGCAAAGGATTACCCATCTGTGTGGAGATTTGGCTTATGTAACATCACGCGTTGTACGTTATCCTGATTTGGTTGCTTGGCATTGGAAAATACACTCTCTTGCGACCTATATAAACTTTAGTTGGGCATTGCTTGGTGGCTTCGTGGAATTCATCTAGCTCATCGAACTGGACATTTAACTGTGCTGATACCGCTAAGCTGGACATTCCTCTGTGCGGACATAATACTGTGCTGAACACTACTAGGTTGGAAATTCTATTGTGCTAGACATTATACTGAATCATACTGTGCTGGACATTCGTCGATGGCGGAACTGAATTTGAGACTTATGGCAGTAAACGCCATTAATAGAATATACGAACGCGTGCGTGCAGCTACCTTCGAAGCATCTGATGTATCACAGCTGAAACAGGACCTGAAAGCAATTATTGGGCACTATGACCGATTTGTGGTCAATCACGAATTACTGGTTGACAAAGCAGAAGAATCAGAACTCGGTGCACATGATCAACTGTGGGAATTGGTGGAGAACCACTACACCGAAACGTGTGTAAAGCTGAACAGGAGACTTGGAGAGATAGGACAAGTAAACTATCATGCCCCATTAAGGGCACCCTCAGGTCACAGTTTCGATCTTAAATTCGATCCAGTTGTTATACCATCGTTTGATGGCTCGTTGCAGAATTGGTTAGCTTTCAAAGAGGTATTTGAGACTTTGGTACACGAGCCAGACTATCCCGAAGCCTACAAGCTAAGCAAACTTCGGCAAGCAGTCAGCTCAACAAAGGTACCTCTAGTTTGATGATTGTGCTCTGGTGGGTATAGTGACGTATGGAAGGCGCTGAAGGAGCGCTTTGACAATCCCAAATTTCTGGCAGAAACCCATGTTTCAAGGCTCCTCAATATTAAACCTGCGACGGAAGAATAGGCAAAGTCACTTTTTTGTATCGTCTACACGGTGATGAAACTGCCAGTGTATATTTGGGATGACCTAGCGGTGCCAATAGTCATCTCAAAGCTACATGAATTACTCTCCCAATGAGATCCTATGATTAACATATCTATTGAGGATTCTTGAGAAACGAGCTCACAGTTTTACTACAGAACTAGTAAAGGTACCGAATCGTTCAGAGCCATCGTCGTCACGTAAACAACATCGTGCTCAACACTTGGTAAAATCACACCTCGTTACAGCAGATGAGGGAAGGTGTCCACATTGCCAAGGACCTCATCGGGTTACACGCTGCCAAGCTCTGATGGCAATGCAACCGGGACATCGTTTCGAATCACTAAAGCATTTTGGTTTATGTTTCAATTGTTTAAGACAAGGACATATGTCAAATCAGTGCCCTTCTGGTGGATGTCGGCAATGTAATCGAAAACACGATACCTTGTTTTGTGGGGAGTCGCAAGCCCATTTCATCAACACCAGCTATGGAATCAGCCGAGTCCTCAAGACATAATGTGAAGGTTAACAGTGCGTCTCATCACTGTGACTATCCGAACCTGTAATCTCCTGTCTCACCAATGGAAAAAGTATTGTTCTGCAACGGCGCAAGCATGTATGCGGAAATTCATTTGAACAGCGCTTAGCTCTCTGCGATTCGGGATCGCAGGTGTATTTTGTGTCCGATAAATTTGCTAATGTTTTGAATCTCTGCAGGAGAAAATACGAAGTGGAGGTGCAGGGAATTGGTGCATTGGCGCACACCCGTACTAAAGACAGTGTCGAACTCAACATTCAATTAACTTATTCTGATTTTAAGCTTACATTCAACGCATTGGTGCTTCCATCGATAACCTCGATTGTTCCCACAGAACACATTGACGTTACCCAGTGGCAACACTTGGTTGGTCTGCAGTTGGCGGATCCCCATTTTGGTACACCTGGTTATATTGACATTCTAATTGGCTCAGACGTGTAAGGTCTAATCATTAAGGGGACATCATCAGTGGCCGCCCAGATGAACCACACGCTCAACGAACAGAGTTTGGCTGGGTAATCTTTGGGCCTGCTTTAACCGTATCGAAGCCGGTGTTAAGACCGCAAAGCTTTGGTGCTCTGATATTCGACGATGATCTTCGTTTGGAGGACGAGTTTTTTGAGGCTGAGAGAATTATCTGAAGATGCTATTTGTGACGATGAATGTGAGCGTATATTCTCTGTCACGCATTCTCGATCCAAAAATGGACGGTACACTGTGCACATACCATTCCGTCGAGATGCACCAATACTTCGAGATTCATACCAACAGGCACTACGACAATTCTATTGCCTTGATGCTCGTTGTCTACGAATAAGGAGCCGTGGATGAAGTATGTCACGTTTCTGCGCTAATACAAGGCGCTTGGCCACATGCAATTTCTTGACCAACCCGGTGCTCATAGAAATTGTTATTATATACCGCATAACGCCGTCACCGAAAAATTCAGAGTGGTATTTAATGCTTCGGCGCGAACCAGCACTGGTGTTTCCCTTAATGACATTCAGTTGGTCGGTCCGACGATCCAGGACTCATTACTCAAAACTCTCCTTCGATTTCGACGCTTCCGAATTGGTCTTTCTGCGGACTTGGAGAAGATGTTCCGACAAGTATTGGTAAATCCTGAACATCGCGATTTTCAACGGATCATCTGGAGGGAATCACCCTCAGATCCTATACATCAATGCGCATATGATAATTATAATGAAGTGATTGATGAGACTCAGGCATTGCCTGCGCGAGACAACATCCTGACGTCATTTTACGTGGATGACTTGTTGACGAGCTGCAACACAGCCCATGAAGCAGAACGCTTAGCTTCCAATGTCGACAAGATTCTCTCAGCTGGACACTTTAGATTGCGCAAGTGGAATTTAAATAGTCAGTGAGCCATAGATCGGATCACTGGGGAAGCAGCTCCTACTAAAGAACTTACTATCGATACACCGACAGCGTCCGTTCTTGGGCTACGATGGGATCCAGGTACTGACGAGCTTTTCTTTTTTCTAGAAGAACCTCCTAGATCTCCAACAAAACGACGGGTGCTTAGTAAAGTGGCTAGACTCTTCGATCCCACTGGGTTGCTGGCGCCAGTCGTATCTAGTGATGGGCAAGATCTTCATTCAAAGGCTTTGGTCCAAGAGCATTACGTGGGATGTTCCCCTCGATCCAGAACTATGTGAGGAGTGGCTTAAGTTTCGCAATGGATTGGATGCTCTTATTCGTTTTCGAGTGCCTCGATGGTTGGGAATGGTGAAAGGAGAAGCAACAGAACTGCATGGCTTTTGCGAGTCCCCGTGCATATGCTGCTGTGGTTTACACGAAGACAATTGGATTGGACAAGCAAATTCATGTGTCGTTAGTTACGGCTCGTACCAAGGTAGACCCAATCGAGGGTACTACGATCCCCCGGCTTGAGCTCTGCGCAGCGCATTTGTTAGCCTCAACACTTCAAAACGTTCGAATTGCTTTGAGACTTACTCCTTATCACTTATGGTCAGATTCGCGCATTGTATTATGTTGGCCTTATATTTCGTATCGAGTCCGTAAAATACAGGCGCTGACATCGCCTGATCATTGGCAACATGTTCGTTCAGCCCAAGCCAAAAGGTCTCATTTAAATGTTAAGACTTATCTGGCCCTTTTCATTTGTATGGTTACAAAGGCCGTGCACATAGAAGTGTTGAACGTTCTCTCATCGCAAGTGTTTTTGGATGCATTTACGCATTTTATTAGTAGACGTGGGCCTTGTAGAGACCTATACAGTGACAATGGAACGGCATTCGTTGAAGCCAACCGAGTTCTTCAAGAAGATCTAGCAGCCTGGCGTAGTGAACAGACCCAGCAATCATTGGCCCATATGGGAACTACATGGCATTTCATCACCCCTCGAGCTCTACATCAGGGTGGATTATGGGAGGCTGCTATTAAGTCCGCCAAACGGCACTTGGTTCGCTTGGTCGGAGCACAAAGTTGATGGTACAGTCAACTGCAAACATTGGTGGTACGCATCGAGGCATGTCTTAATTCTCGTCCGTTAACGATACTTCACGACGATCCGGATGACAAGTGTGTGCTGACCCCAGGTGATTTTTTAATTGGAGCACCCCTGATTGCAGTTCCAGAACCGAACATAGTTAATGTCCCTGTCAACCGTCCCAAACATTGGCAATGGTTGCGTCAGTTACACCAACGCTGCTGGGAACGATGGAGTGAAGAGTATTTATCCACCTTGCAAACCCGAAACAAGTGGCAGCGGCGTATGGGAGATATCAGAGTAGGTGACATTGTTTTGGTTTGCCACGAAAATTTACCTTCGACCCACTGGAGATTGGGTCGAGTCATGGAATTATTTCCGGAAAGTGAGCCTAAGGACATCAAATGGTATGTGTACCCGGGCAGTACAGAAACTCTGTCAACTCTTGGGACCAGCATCTCTTGAACCTAATGGTCCAACCGGGCAGGATGTTCAAGATTGAGGTCACCTTATCAATGTAGTTGTCGAATTAATACTCTCTTGTTTTATTCAATTTTCGATCAAGTTTGTTACTTTTTTTTGTTCTAGTTTTTTCCTTTTTTCAATATTATTATTATTTTTTACTTTGATTAGTGTGAACTCTTTTATTATAATAACGCTTTGCGGACCAAATAAATTTTTCTAAGAAATAAACATTTTTTCGGATAAATTCTACTTAATTATACAACAATGTCGCTTTTGTCGACATCACTCATGTGTAGTCCTTTACAAACTGCAAGCACATGAACTCCGATTGTGATCCATCTTTTTGGTTCCTCAAAATGTGCTCAAAATCTTGGGAATTGTGAAAATTACTAAGAAAATGGACAGGTTTATTGTCCATCCACTTTAAGGCAACGATGCCAGTCTCAGTAATTCGCCAATCGGAATCGCCCCTTTTCATCCCCTTGTCCATCAATAAGTCCTTTGGTAATGCTTTTCTGGTTTTCCTTGCTGTACCACTTCCAGAATTCCTTCCTTTTGCAATTTGTGTTGCAAATACGCTAAATTGAAAAAATTATCAATGTATACTTCGTAGCTTTTCCCCACTAATTGCCTACTCAAATCGGTTACTACTCTCTCTCCTAAGTTTTGTTCACTTTTTTCGGTAGCTTTCCCTGTAGCAAATGTTTCAATTGTTTAAATTTCTAAAAAGAAAAGAACTTCAAAGTTTGTATACCTGTATAGATTTGAAACTGCGAAATGAAACCGAATTCATTGGCTCAAACCCATATCTTGAAGCCCCGTCTTATGGGTTTCATAGGCATGTATTGTCAAAAGGATATTCGTCCTTCAAACTTTATCATCGGTTCATCGATTGATTGGTGCCTAGAAGGTTTGTAGCAGGCTAGAAAGGTTTCTGATAGCTTGTCCAGCATTGGCGGTATTTCGAACAATTTATCGTACTTTGGATCATTTCTTTTTGGCTCAACCGAAGAATCATTGACGTGAACATGACACAGAAGCCAACTAAAGCGGTTTCGGGACATGGAGGAACTTATGAAATGGTCTCTAAGGTCTTGTCGAGAAGACCAGTAGTCCTTGTAACTAGGCAACTTTTTTATCCCCATGAGAATATTTATACCAAAGAAACATTTGACTTCTTCCACTGTAGTTGGTATATAAGACCGGTGTACGTCTTTTTGGATAGCATATAAATTTGTTTGGAATGTTATGTTTAGAACTATGTAGTTTTTCTGAAAACAAATGCAAAAAGAAGTCTGAATACTATCCGGAAAGACTGGTCCAACTGTTTCATTGAAAGCTTGTGGCACTGCAACCCTATTTAGGGATGTGGACCATGTAATATTAGGGTCTGTAGTATCTGGTGTCAAAAAAGTTGATAGCGGTAACTCGTCTTCTTTATCCCAGTCCATTTCATTGTCGTCAATAACTTGATTTGAGCCATGATCGGCGTAAGGCACCCCATTTTGTGAATCCATTTCTCTAAATGGCTCACTTTCAGCTTCAGAGACAACAGACTCATTATCCGAAGGGATGTCTGCCAACAACGTCTCTAAATCCTCTTGCGACATTCGCTTCAGCTCAAAAAGTTTCCACACACGTTTGCCTGCAATATGCAAATTTTTTTTTACGGGTGTGTACTTGTGGTCCCAATCGGAACCATATAAAAAACTTCAGATATATATAGAATTATTTCTTCTGTTGCCAATATCTCTATCGATTCCATAAAATCAATAATAATAGCACTTAAAATAAGCTAATTACCTTCCATTTCTGATAATTTAATCACAGCACCAACAAAAACACGCGATCACTGCGAAAGCACAACCAGTATGACAATACTCTCCTGAAATACGCATGAATATCACTAAACAACGGTAAAATTTGAATGTGGAACGATTGCACAATGCATGCACGTATGTTAGACTCAGGTGGTTCCAACCAGTGCTTACTGGGGCGGTAGAAAATAATCTTTATGTCGGTGGTTCCACGGTGGAACTACCGGCACACAAAGGGATAACAAGCTGATCGCCCGCGGCTTTGCTCGCGTGGAAAATATGTTAAATGTTTTTTTTTTTTCATTTTTGGATTTTACATTACCTAAGGTAACTTATTTGTAAAGAATTATCGCCAGTAGAATTAAATATTTTTGAATACTGGATCTACTAAACTAACCAAAATATTGATCCTTTTGTACATTGTACTCACACTTGCTTTAAAATGAAACACAGATTAGGAGATCGCACTAAAAATTACAGTCGAAGCACTCTAAGTCAAACCTCCTCTTCTTATTTTTTGACCCTTACTTTTACATTCCCTTCAGTGTTCCATAGAAAAGTCATCCTCTAAGTCGGAACTCCTTCGAACTCGAATATATTCCTTCGATTCTTGACCTATTACAACTCCTCTAAGTTTTTTTTAACAACAGTTAAATAGAAAATCACCCTACCACCGTAACACGCAATATTATACGCACATCAACACAAACAATAGAGCAATATCATAAAATTTAAGTCTCACCGATTAAATAATAAAGAAAACCAGTGAAAAATGCTACAATCCGCCTGGAGCGGATCGTATGATACCCTATCCCTATCTTATTTGGTCGTTTCAGTGGGCGGTGGAAAATGTATTCAAAAAATTTTCTATTTTGCCCTATAAACTTATATTTTTACTCGAAAATTAATTTTTTGAAGTAAACGCCCCTAAAAAGTGGGTGTATATACAGACGGACAGACGGACGGACGGACATAGCTCAATCGACTCGGCTAGTGATGCTGATCATTTATATATATACTTTATTGGGTCTATCTGTAATTATACCCTATCCTAAGGGTATATTAAGTTTGATACATAGTTTGTAACATAGAGAAATATTACAGATAGACCCAATAAAGTATATATATAAATGATCAGCATCACTAGCCGAGTCGATTGAGCTATGTCCGTCCGTCTGTCCGTCCGTCCGTCTGTCCGTCCGTCCGTCCGTCTGTCCGTCCGTCCGTCCGTCTGTCCGTCCGTCTGTGTGTCACCAGTTTTTGGGCCTTAAATTTTGAGCTAGGTTGATGAAATTTTGTATACGAGGTCCTTGGAAAAGTAAGCAATACAAGTGTAAAAAATTTTAAAATCCGCCCACTGACACGCCCACTTTTCAAAAAATCACCTTTTTCACTATTTTTATATGAAACTCGAAAAAACTTACTTGAGCAAATATGTAGATATCTATTTAATCTACAAATCGTCTATACATTGTATATGGCCACGCCCACTTTTTAGGGGCGTTTACTTAAAAAAATTAGTTTTCGAGAAAAAATATTAGTTTATAGGGCAAAATAGAATATTTTGTGAATACATTTTCCACCGCCCACTGATACGACCAAATAAGATAGGGATAGGGTATCATACGATCCGTTCCAGGCGGATTGTAGCATTTTTCACTGGTTTATATAAAATTACTCCAAAACTATTTTTTTCAAAAAGTGGGCGTGGTGAATTTTAAAAATATTTTTAAATATACTCAAGAATAAAATAAATCCGATTTTTTTCGAAAACCGCCCCCTAAAAGTAGGCGTGGTCATATACAATGTATGGAAAATTTGTAGAGTAAGTGAATATCTATATATTTACTTAGGTGAGTTTTTTTCGAGTTTCATATAGAAATACTGAAAAAAGTGATTTTTTTTAAAAGTGGGCGGACTTTAAAATTGTTTACACTTGTATTGCTTACTTTTACTCGTAGACAAAATTTTGCCGACTACATGTATTTTTACAAAATGTATTGAAAAATTAATTTCCTTTATAAGTTTTTTTCGGGGATTTTTCGGGCATTTTCTTAAGTATTCTTATTGTTTAGCCGGAGGCCATTCCGAGTTGGTGCGAATGATCGAAATCGGTCTAGGCGTTCTTGAGTTACAAGCGTAGTAACTAACGTCTTTCTCTTTTATATATTTAGATTTGCTTTAACAGAAAGCTAATAGAAATAAATTTAAGATAATAGTATTCTTATTATAAAAATTAAATAGTAATAAATTCGCTCGAATTTTACTATTTAATATTTATTAATAATAATACTAATTAACACGGAGCCAATAGAAATATATTTTAGGAAATAATAGTAATAAATTCGCATGAATTACTATTACTTTCCTTAATATATTTCTCTGTTACTTAAAATTAACTATATCTATCTGCTTTTTGTAAGTCTCAAAGTAAAAATAATCACAAACTCATTAAAAATTAATCACATCCTGCTAATGCACCGACCGGTCTTCACTCCAATAAAATATTTGTAGTATAATTAAATGTCAGTACCTGCAGTATTAAATATACCTTTTATTAAAAAAAAATAAAAACTAATTAAATATAAAAAACTAAACGTAGAAATTGCAAGAGCTTCTTAAAAACAAAATAAAAACTCAAAAACATTAACATTTAAATATATACCAGAAAAAAAATCAGTATACAATACCGCTATTTAAGAAAACTAAAAAAACAAACAATAAATATATATACATTCATTTATATATAAAATTATAATCATTGTATTTATTAGATAAGGCTAAAACCAAAAAAATCAGAAAAAAAAATCAAACATATATCAAATATTTTGCAAATGAATTTTATGGCTTAAGATCAAATATATATTTTTAAATTTATGTATACACTATAGAGCAGTTTAGTTTTAAATAAACAAAATGGTGTGTATTTGCTCAATTTTTAAATTTTAAAGTGAAATTTTTCTTAATTTTTATAGTTTCATTCTTAAAATTAAAATTAAATGAATGCTGTTGTTAAATAGTAAGTAAAAATAATAAAAATTATAAACGGATTAAAAGTTTATAGATGTATGACGGTATGTAAAATTTTAAAATTTACCTTCTTCTTGCAAAATGAAAAAAATATTTATAAATAAATGGTTCCTCTTTTTTAACAAAAGAAGAAACAAATAATTGTGTAAATTTTTTTTCTTATATTTTTTTTTACAAATACATATATATGTAGGTCATTTAAAGGAAACCATCTACAACCAGTTGGAAGCTGTTTATAATGCAACACCCAACGGCGACATTGTCATTGACCTGGAGCCTGAATGCAGCGACAACGAAGAGCTCAAACGTGTTATGGGACGGCACGGATTAGGCAACCGCAATAACAACGGCGAAAGATTTGTTAACTTCTCCAAAGCAAATCGTCTTGTCATAGTTGGCTCTTTGTTTGAGCACAAGACTTGCCATAAAATAAGTTTGGTTTCAACTGAAAAGCAAGAATCAAATTGATCATTTTGCCATCAGTCGCCGTTTTAGAAGTAATCTTCTAGACGTCCGAAACAGACGAGGAGCGGACATGGGGTTGGTACGAGATCACCATCTTATGATAGCTACAGTACAATTACGCACTGCTGCCGTTCGAAGATCTAAAAACATAAGCATATTTAGGTTTAACGTAGACCGACTGAGAGTTCCCACAGTGTGCCAAGAACTTAGGGAACATCTCTCACGCGGAGTGGAAACAATCAGCAGTTCATTGTCCGCCACCATCCAAGACCATTGGTGTGCTGTGAAAACGGTTTTCACATCAGGTGCTGAAAGGATTGTCGATCGATCGCAGGGAAGCCATAGGGCGTGGCTTTCCGAAGATACCTGGGGAAGGATCAACGAACAAAAACAGCTAAAAGCTCGAATTGCAGCAGCTCCAGCAGTAGGGAGGATCGAGCTAGAGTCAAGCGCAATTACATTAATGGGTTGGCCACGCAAGCAGAAGAACCAGCAGCGAGGTGCGGCAGCGGAACCGTTTATAGAATCATCAAAGAGCTTATAGGTGTCCGAAGCTCTACTCAAAACCCAGTGAAAGGCTTAAACGGTTCGTTGCTAATATCAGATGAGGATGAACTGAATAGTTGGAAGGACCATTTTGCTTCGGCTCTAAACCGAGTATTCGCTAGCAATATGCACCCAAGTCAGACTGAATTGTCCGTAGAAAAAAATTCCCGAATTTACCCCCAGTAAGGAAGAGATTATTACCGCGATCAAAGCATTGAAAACCAAAAAGGCAGTAGGACTTGACTTCATATCTGCGGAGCTATTTCAAGCTGCGCTAAAGGGATTAGCCGAGCTACTTGTTGAGTACGGTCAGTATCCATAGTGCGCCGGCATCTAATTACCAGCCACACGACATTGAATCGGATACATGATACACTTGCTTGACATTGAACTGGGTTCAAACTGAGTACAACCCAAATACGGATGCAACATAACCTTTGCATTCTCTTATATTTTATATTCACATTTATGCTTATGCTATATTTGAACAATACCCAATTTGCACCACACATAAAAAAAACTGTATTTGCAGAACAAGCAAAGTTGTACATTTGCACCTACATATAATTATTTATGTATGAATTGTTTAGGTAATAAATTAAGCTAAGAATTATATTTGCTAGAATAAGATAAATTTTTGTATAAATACAACGTAATAAAGATTGAACTGTCCTGATATACTTTGACAGCCATCGAAGACTATTGATTTTTATTTCCAAGTGAGTCTGCTTGGAAGGCTGCAAACATCCACTGTTGTAGTACAGTACTACTACTAAAAATACCGTCGATAGTCACGGTACAGAACCGTGGCCTATCACATATACAGTAAAGGCACTGTATACATTTGGTGACCATGGTCATCATATCGTCTCGATCGTCTCATTTGTTTCCCCCACCCTTGGAAAGGGGCATCTAGAAACATAAAAAAGGTGTTTACCATAGATATAGACTGGTAACCTCAGCAATTATTACATAGCGTTTTTCAGGGCTATACACGACAACGACGACAACGACACATACATAGCGTCGACAGGGCTAAAAACACACTTCACATCAGAAGACACAAACGAAAACCAAAAATGGATGAGATAGACATCTCCATCATTGTCGCTCGACAAAAAGTTCTAACGGATGAGCTAGTGAAACTCGAGGTAAATATGTCCAAGGACAGTAGTTCAACAACAAAAACGTATAAGAAGGAAAGATTACAACGTGTGGAAGGCATCTGGCAGCAATTCCAAGCCAATCACCAGAAAGTCTAGGGCAAGATAAAACATGATACTCCCTACATATCGGGAAACACGTTTAAAAGAATACGTGATCTCTACAATGAGCTGAAAGATATTCTCGAAGATGTTATCGAAGACGCAAAGGAATCTAAGGATGAGAGTGACGAAGAAGGCTACATCGATACAGAACCGTCATCAAGCAACCCACACCACTCCCTCGCAGCGTTCTTCCACCACAAAATGAAATATCAACAGATGTCAACAAAATGCTAAGGAGACAAAAGATAGTGGCCAAATCACTCCAACGAATCTTGGACAGATAGAAGATAAGGAAGTGGTCCACTCCAAGGCATTTTATGATCTGAAAATCAGTAGTATAAACAAATATTGGTATCAGATCAAAGAAATTCATCAGCAGATTGGTGAGCTGGAGGATGACTACAGTTGATGGAGATTACCTCAAATGGCAACAATTTCGTGACCTATTTACGGAATTAGTGCACAAGCAACCCATTGCTAATTGTCAGAAAATGTTTTATTTAAAGTCAACATTAACAGACGAAGCTGAGAACCTAATTCGCCATTTCACAGTATCTGATGTCAATTACATCGCCGCATGGAGAATCATAACAGATCGTTATGAAAACACACGACTTCTGGTAACGGCAAAACTTGATAAATTAATGTCACAGCCAGTAATTCTCACTGAAAGTTCAGTTATGGTAAAGGTATTACATGATAACACAAAGGAATGTATTCTCAATGTACAAAATCTTGGAGTGGGAACAGTCATTAAAGGATCCAAAATCATTAGTAACATTACATGACCTTATGTCATATCTTGAACTCCGCTTTCAATCATTGGAGGCATTAGGAGCAAAGCAGTTCAAAAATTCAGAAAAACTCACGCAAACGACAAGCATTGTTCAAGGCTTTGACAGTGACCACGTCAGGAAGATTATCATGCATATCTTGCAAAGGTCCGCATCAGCTATATAACGGCCAAAAATGTTTACTATTAAGTCCCAAGGAATAGTTAAATCTGATAAAGACCACAAGTAATTGCATAAATTGTCTTAAAGATGGACATTCGTCTTCTAAATGTTTAGCTGGAGGCTGTAGAAAATGCAACAAGAAGCACAACACGCTCTTGCATTTTTCTTATTTGCAGAATAAGCAAAGTTGCACATTTGCAACAACATATAATTGTTTTTGTATGAATTGTTTAGGTAATAAGTTAAGCTAAGAATTATGTTTGCTAGAATAAGCTAAATTTTTGTATAAATACAACGTAATAAAGATTGAACTGTCCTGATATACTTTGACAGCCTTCGAAGACTATTGATTTTTTTCCAAGTGAGTCTGCTTGGAAGGCTGCAATTATCCACTCTTGGTGTTCTAGTACTGTAAAGAACGGTAGCCTATCACATATACAGTAAAGGCACACTACTAATCCCACTTGTAGGGAGAACATGGGAAGCCGAGAGTTTTTCGACTGCATGGAAGAAGGGAATTATCATCAAGCTTCCTAAAAATGCAATCTAATGCATTGCGAAAACTAGAGAGGTATCTGCGTGCTGCCTGCTGTTTCTATGATAATAGCTAGAACCATCCTGGAGCGAAATAAAGAACATCTTGAATAATGTGAATCGCGAATTTATTTGGCGTGCCTTGCGCAGGAGAGGGGTCCACATGTCACGTCTTGCACAGAGGAAGAATGTCTTAGTAATTCGAAGTCCAAAGTGGGATTCGGTTAGGCTGCATACTTCACCAAAACAGTTTTTATTGGTGATTAGCGATGTGCTGAATGTGGCCTTATCAACAACGAACAGCTTTACCAGAGAACGGGCCATGAACCTATAGGCACAATTAATTAATTAAATAAAAACTGCTCCCGCTTTTGTATGGAAAATTGTTTTATTTTTTAAATGGTTAAAATATGATTTTGACAAAATTGATGAATACGGTTTTTCAAATTACTTACATTTTGTGTAAGTATAAGCGCCAGCTTCGGATTGAAAATGCCGGATATTCAGCTATACAATTGAACTATAGTTCCTATCAATCCACTGAACTGGTTTAGTTGCGGCGTTGAATGATCTACTTTGAAACCGACCATAACACTTAAGATGTGAGATGAAGGACACATTAAGTGTTTACAATAGTTATCGCTAATTATTAATTTACTAATTTATTAATTTACAACATCCCGGGCCCCGTGAATCTCCGTCACCTAAGATTCACCAACATCTAGTATGGTTAGTATATGCGCTGGCCTCTTTCGAATTCCGCGGCTCTCACTTAAAGTTCCCTCCCCAGACACGTCCGTAATATTCGGAACATCGGCTATGCGGATGGTTGTACTCCGCTGTCACATCCTAAAACGATGCCTTCAGTCTCCAGAGGTTTGACTGGTTGGTGTCACATTGTTCTTCGGCACAAGTCGGGAAGATATTCATTCACTAACTTCTTCCAGAAATACTGGTTCAGCTGCTGGACCTTCCGCCACTGTTTCCTGGTGGCGTGTCTCTTGGTGCGGGTGAGGTATTTGCTCGGAGTTCGGTGTACCTAAAAGAAAATGATCGGGCGTTAATGATTTGTGTAAGTATCTACCGGATATGGGTATGAGGGCGTGAATTAATGTTTTCAGCTTCACACATCAATATAGACTGTGTTCTTAAAGGTTTTTGTTGAATGAGGCATATCCCATCGCTCTTTTTACGCTCCATACCAGGCGCTCCCAGCACCCGCCCGCATGTGGGTTGAGAGGGCAATTGAAGATTCACTCGATGTTTTTATTGGCAAGGACATCTGCTATCCTTCCATTGTCGAAATCATCCTCCAACTTTCGATGCGCTCCTACAGAAATTGTTCCGTTGTCAGTCCCCAAAGGGGACTCCTCTTCTGTTTATGAAACTACTAATGCATAATAGGCCAGTGGCAGGGTCCCCTTCGATCTCCATGTGCGAGCGCCGTGAAAAACTCGAATACTCGGGATCCAATATTTTCGTCTAATCTTAGCAACAATCGTAAGAATTAACAGGGTAGGCAAATGGAACAGGAATGCTCTACAGGGTTGTATTTTAAAGGAAAGTAAAAGTAAAGTAAAAAACCGAATATTAATGAAGCCTGTAATTTCGAGTTGTTTTTAGTTTTTGATTTTCTTTATTTTTTTTTAATCAATGTTTTTAAAAATGAAATATCACAAAATGATCTCCAAATATATCTGAATTAATACAAAATATAATATATTAATATTTTATGATTTTCTCACCAGGTATTAATATGTTAAAAAACGTGAATATAAAAACCGAATATTAATGACACTCACTGTACCTATATTAATGATCAGAATCAGTAGCCGAGTAGATTGAGCCATGTCCGTCGGTCCGTCACCAGTTTTTAGGGCTTAAATTTTGAGCTAGGTTGATGAAATTTTGTATACGAGTACGAGGTCCTTGGAAAAGTAAGCAATACAAGTGTAAAAAATTTTAAAATCCGCCCACTGCCACACCCACTTTTCGAAAAAATCAGCTTTTTCAGTAATTTTACATAAAACTCGATAACACTTACTTAAGCTTATATGTAGATATTCTCTTACCCTACATATCTTCAGAAGGCCACGCCTACTTTTGAGGGGTGTTTTTCTCAAAAAATGTTTTTTTGAAGGTTTTATCGATATAAGAGCACTTCTTTGGCGCAAAATACAGTATATGTTGAAAAATTTACAAAATCCGCCCACTACCACGCCCACTTATTGAGAAAATTTGTGTTTTGGAGAAGTTTTATAAAATATTTGAAAAAAAGTTGCTTATATGGTGGTATATTTTGGTGGAAGAAGGAGCTAGTATTTGCATAGGATTGTAGCCTTTTCATATGTTTTTTTGATAAAATTACCCCAAAAGAATTTAATTTCAAAAAGTGGGTTTAGTAGTGTACTTAAGTCAGCTTGTAAGAAGTGGGCGTAGCAATATACAATATAATGGAGATTTGTAGAGTAAGTAAATGTCTAAATATTTTCTCGAGTTTTATATAAAAGTACTGCAAAGAAGTGATTTTTTCGAAAACTGGGCATGTCAATGGGGAGAATTTAAAAATGTTTACACTTGTATTGCTTACTTTTACAAGGACCAAGGGCCTTAAATTTTGAGCTAGGTTGATGAAATTTTGTATACGAGGTCTTTGGAAAAGTAAGCAATACAAGTGTAAAAATTTTTAAAATCCGCCCACTGACACGCCCACTTTTCAAAAAATCACATTTTTTCACTATTTTCATATGAAATTCGAAAAAAATTACTTAAGCAAATATGTATATATCCACTTAATCTACAAATCGTCCATACATTTTATATAGCCACGCCCACTTTTTAGGGGCGTTTACTTCAAAAAATTAATTTTGGAGTAAAAATATAAGTTTATAGGGCAAAATAGAAAATTTTGTGAATACATTTTCCACCGCCCACTGAAACGACCAAATAAGATAGGGATAGGGTATCATACGATCCGCTCCAGGCGGATTGTAGCATTTTTTTTATTTACAATTTATAATGTACTAATTATATACAGAATTTATTTTGTTTGAGATTATTAGTTTAATTTTAACTATTTGTGTTTTCATTAGAGTTGCATTTTTAAGATAATTAGCACGTAAAGTTTTAGGTTATATTCAAATTGGATAAGGTTCAAATAATTAGTTTATGTAGGTTTATGTAGCAGAAACTAATCGATAAAATAATTTTATCATAAATAAGATAATGACGCTAAAGATAAAAAAAAAATATATTAATAATATTAAACTAGTATTCCTCCAATCAAAATTAAAAGAATGCTACACATCGGCCAGAGCGAATAGTGTGATACCCTATCTCTTTCCTATATACCAACATATGTAGCCTCTTCCTCAAAAAATTGCCTAAAATTTTATAAACATTTTTTTTATAAAATTACTTCAAGAGAATTTTAATTCAAAAAAGGGGCGTGGTTGTGGGCGGATTTTTTAAATATCTCAACATATACCCAAGTTTGCTTCTAAAGATTGATATTATATGATTAAAATCTACGAAAAACTGTTTTTTAAAAAAAACGCCCCTAAAATGTGGGCGCGGCCATATACAATTTAATGCATATAAAATAAGTTGTATGATATGAAGACGGTTAGGCTATATTCAAATTGGATAAGGTCCAAATAATTAGTTTATGTAGCAGAAACTAATCGTTATAATAATTTTGTCATAAATAAGATAATGATGCTAAAGATAAAAAAAAAAATATTTTAATAATATTAAACTAGTATTCGTCCAATAAAAATTAAAAGAATGCTACACATCGGCCAGAGCGAATAGTGTGATGCCCTATTCCTTTCCTATATACCAATATATGTAGCCACTTCCTCAAAAAATTGCCTAAAATTTTATAAAGTTTTTTCTTATAAAATTACTCCAAGAGAATTTTAATTCAAAAAAGGGGTTTAGTAGTGGGCGGATTTTTAAAATATCTCAACATGTACTCAAGTTTGCTTCTAAAGATTGATATTATATGATTAAAATCTACGAAAAACTGTTTTTAAAAAAAACGCCCCTAAAATGTGGGCGCGGCCATATACAATTAAATGAATATAAAATAAGTTGTATGATATGAAGACGGATTTAATTTTAAGAGTTTATTTTTATTTATAATTTATAATGTACTAATTACATACAGAAATTATTTTGTTTGTGATTCTTAGTTTAATTTTAACTATTTGTGTTTTCATTAGAGTTGCGTTTTTAAGATAATTAGCACGTAAAGTTTCAGGTTATATTCAAATTGGATAAGGTCCAAATAATTAGTTTATGTAGCAGAAACTAATCGTTATAATAATTTTGTCCTAAATAAGATAATGATGCTAAAGATAAAAAAAAAAATATTTTAATAATATTAAACTAGTATTCCTCCAATAAAAATTAAAAGAATGCTATACATCGGCTAGAGCGAATAGTGTGATGCCCTATTCCTTTCCTATATACCAATATATGTAGCCACTTCCTCAAAAAATTGCCTAAAATTTTATAAAGTTTTTTCTTATAAAATTACTCCAAGAGAATTTTAATTCAAAAAAGGGGCGTGGTAGTGGGCGGATTTTTCAAATATCTCAACATATACTCAAGTTTGCTTCTAAAGATTGATATTATAAGATTAAAATCTACGAAAAACTGTTTTTAAAAAAAACGCCCCTAAAATGTGGGCGCGGCCATATACAATTAAATGAATATAAAATAAGTTGTATGATATGAAGACGGATTTAATTTTAAGAGTTTATTTTTATTTATAATTTATAATGTACTAATTACATACAGAAATTATTTTGTTTGTGATTCTTAGTTTAATTTTAACTATTTGTGTTTTCATTAGAGTTGCGTTTTTAAGATAATTAGCACGTAAAGTTTCAGGTTATATTCAAATTGGATAAGGTCCAAATAATTAGTTTATGTAGCAGAAACTAATCGTTATAATAATTTTGTCCTAAATAAGATAATGATGCTAAACAAGGACATCTGCTATCCTTCCATTGTCGAAATCATCCTCCAACTTTCGATGCGCTCCTACAGAAATTGTTCCGTTGTCAGTCCCCAAAGGGGACTCCTCTTCTGTTTATGAAACTACGAATGCATAATAGGCCAGTGGCAGGGTCCCCTTCGATCTCCATGTGCGAGCGCCGTGAAAAACTCGAATACTCGGGATCCAATATTTTCGTCTAATCTTAGCAACAATCGTAAGAATTAACAGGGTAGGCAAATGGAACAGGAATGCTCTACAGGGTTGTATTTTAAAGGAAAGTAAAAGTAAAGTAAAAAACCGAATATTAATGAAGCCTGTAATTTCGAGTTGTTTTTAGTTTTTGATTTTCTTTATTTTTTTTTAATCAATGTTTTTAAAAATGAAATATCACAAAATGATCTCCAAATATATCTGAATTAATACAAAATATAATATATTAATATTTTATGATTTTCTCACCAGGTATTAATATGTTAAAAAACGTGAATATAAAAACCGAATATTAATGACACTCACTGTACCTATATTAATGATCAGAATCAGTAGCCGAGTAGATTGAGCCATGTCCGTCGGTCCGTCACCAGTTTTTAGGGCTTAAATTTTGAGCTAGGTTGATGAAATTTTGTATACGAGTACGAGGTCCTTGGAAAAGTAAGCAATACAAGTGTAAAAAATTTTAAAATCCGCCCACTGCCACACCCACTTTTCGAAAAAATCAGCTTTTTCAGTAATTTTACATAAAACTCGATAACACTTACTTAAGCTTATATGTAGATATTCTCTTACCCTACATATCTTCAGAAGGCCACGCCTACTTTTGAGGGGTGTTTTTCTCAAAAAATGTTTTTTTGAAGGTTTTATCGATATAAGAGCACTTCTTTGGCGCAAAATACAGTATATGTTGAAAAATTTACAAAATCCGCCCACTACCACGCCCACTTATTGAGAAAATTTGTGTTTTGGAGAAGTTTTATAAAATATTTGAAAAAAAGTTGCTTATATGGTGGTATATTTTGGTGGAAGAAGGAGCTAGTATTTGCATAGGATTGTAGCCTTTTCATATGTTTTTTTGATAAAATTACCCCAAAAGAATTTAATTTCAAAAAGTGGGTTTAGTAGTGTACTTAAGTCAGCTTGTAAGAAGTGGGCGTAGCAATATACAATATAATGGAGATTTGTAGAGTAAGTAAATGTCTAAATATTTTCTCGAGTTTTATATAAAAGTACTGCAAAGAAGTGATTTTTTCGAAAACTGGGCATGTCAATGGGGAGAATTTAAAAATGTTTACACTTGTATTGCTTACTTTTACAAGGACCAAGGGCCTTAAATTTTGAGCTAGGTTGATGAAATTTTGTATACGAGGTCTTTGGAAAAGTAAGCAATACAAGTGTAAAAATTTTTAAAATCCGCCCACTGACACGCCCACTTTTCAAAAAATCACATTTTTTCACTATTTTCATATGAAATTCGAAAAAAATTACTTAAGCAAATATGTATATATCCACTTAATCTACAAATCGTCCATACATTTTATATAGCCACGCCCACTTTTTAGGGGCGTTTACTTCAAAAAATTAATTTTGGAGTAAAAATATAAGTTTATAGGGCAAAATAGAAAATTTTGTGAATACATTTTCCACCGCCCACTGAAACGACCAAATAAGATAGGGATAGGGTATCATACGATCCGCTCCAGGCGGATTGTAGCATTTTTTTTATTTACAATTTATAATGTACTAATTATATACAGAATTTATTTTGTTTGAGATTATTAGTTTAATTTTAACTATTTGTGTTTTCATTAGAGTTGCATTTTTAAGATAATTAGCACGTAAAGTTTTAGGTTATATTCAAATTGGATAAGGTTCAAATAATTAGTTTATGTAGGTTTATGTAGCAGAAACTAATCGATATAATAATTTTATCATAAATAAGATAATGACGCTAAAGATAAAAAAAAAATATATTAATAATATTAAACTAGTATTCCTCCAATCAAAATTAAAAGAATGCTACACATCGGCCAGAGCGAATAGTGTGATACCCTATCTCTTTCCTATATACCAACATATGTAGCCTCTTCCTCAAAAAATTGCCTAAAATTTTATAAACATTTTTTTTATAAAATTACTTCAAGAGAATTTTAATTCAAAAAAGGGGCGTGGTTGTGGGCGGATTTTTTAAATATCTCAACATATACCCAAGTTTGCTTCTAAAGATTGATATTATATGATTAAAATCTACGAAAAACTGTTTTTTAAAAAAAACGCCCCTAAAATGTGGGCGCGGCCATATACAATTTAATGCATATAAAATAAGTTGTATGATATGAAGACGGTTAGGCTATATTCAAATTGGATAAGGTCCAAATAATTAGTTTATGTAGCAGAAACTAATCGTTATAATAATTTTGTCATAAATAAGATAATGATGCTAAAGATAAAAAAAAAAATATTTTAATAATATTAAACTAGTATTCGTCCAATAAAAATTAAAAGAATGCTACACATCGGCCAGAGCGAATAGTGTGATGCCCTATTCCTTTCCTATATACCAATATATGTAGCCACTTCCTCAAAAAATTGCCTAAAATTTTATAAAGTTTTTTCTTATAAAATTACTCCAAGAGAATTTTAATTCAAAAAAGGGGTTTAGTAGTGGGCGGATTTTTAAAATATCTCAACATGTACTCAAGTTTGCTTCTAAAGATTGATATTATATGATTAAAATCTACGAAAAACTGTTTTTAAAAAAAACGCCCCTAAAATGTGGGCGCGGCCATATACAATTAAATGAATATAAAATAAGTTGTATGATATGAAGACGGATTTAATTTTAAGAGTTTATTTTTATTTATAATTTATAATGTACTAATTACATACAGAAATTATTTTGTTTGTGATTCTTAGTTTAATTTTAACTATTTGTGTTTTCATTAGAGTTGCGTTTTTAAGATAATTAGCACGTAAAGTTTCAGGTTATATTCAAATTGGATAAGGTCCAAATAATTAGTTTATGTAGCAGAAACTAATCGTTATAATAATTTTGTCCTAAATAAGATAATGATGCTAAAGATAAAAAAAAAAATATTTTAATAATATTAAACTAGTATTCCTCCAATAAAAATTAAAAGAATGCTATACATCGGCTAGAGCGAATAGTGTGATGCCCTATTCCTTTCCTATATACCAATATATGTAGCCACTTCCTCAAAAAATTGCCTAAAATTTTATAAAGTTTTTTCTTATAAAATTACTCCAAGAGAATTTTAATTCAAAAAAGGGGCGTGGTAGTGGGCGGATTTTTCAAATATCTCAACATATACTCAAGTTTGCTTCTAAAGATTGATATTATAAGATTAAAATCTACGAAAAACTGTTTTTAAAAAAAACGCCCCTAAAATGTGGGCGCGGCCATATACAATTAAATGAATATAAAATAAGTTGTATGATATGAAGACGGATTTAATTTTAAGAGTTTATTTTTATTTATAATTTATAATGTACTAATTACATACAGAAATTATTTTGTTTGTGATTCTTAGTTTAATTTTAACTATTTGTGTTTTCATTAGAGTTGCGTTTTTAAGATAATTAGCACGTAAAGTTTCAGGTTATATTCAAATTGGATAAGGTCCAAATAATTAGTTTATGTAGCAGAAACTAATCGTTATAATAATTTTGTCCTAAATAAGATAATGATGCTAAACAAGGACATCTGCTATCCTTCCATTGTCGAAATCATCCTCCAACTTTCGATGCGCTCCTACAGAAATTGTTCCGTTGTCAGTCCCCAAAGGGGACTCCTCTTCTGTTTATGAAACTACGAATGCATAATAGGCCAGTGGCAGGGTCCCCTTCGATCTCCATGTGCGAGCGCCGTGAAAAACTCGAATACTCGGGATCCAATATTTTCGTCTAATCTTAGCAACAATCGTAAGAATTAACAGGGTAGGCAAATGGAACAGGAATGCTCTACAGGGTTGTATTTTAAAGGAAAGTAAAAGTAAAGTAAAAAACCGAATATTAATGAAGCCTGTAATTTCGAGTTGTTTTTAGTTTTTGATTTTCTTTATTTTTTTTTAATCAATGTTTTTAAAAATGAAATATCACAAAATGATCTCCAAATATATCTGAATTAATACAAAATATAATATATTAGTATTTTATGATTTTCTCACCAGGTATTAATATGTTAAAAAACGTGAATATAAAAACCGAATATTAATGACACTCACTGCACCTATATTAATGATCAGCATCAGTAGCCGAGTAGATTGAGCCATGTCCGTCGGTCCGTCACCAGTTTTTAGGGCTTAAATTTTGAGCTAGGTTGATGAAATTTTGTATACGAGTACGAGGTCCTTGGAAAAGTAAGCAATACAAGTGTAAAAAATTTTAAAATCCGCCCACTGCCACACCCAC
This sequence comes from Chalcosyrphus nemorum, assembly GCA_949716465.1. Taxonomy (NCBI): domain Eukaryota; kingdom Metazoa; phylum Arthropoda; class Insecta; order Diptera; family Syrphidae; genus Chalcosyrphus; species Chalcosyrphus nemorum. The sequence goes on from OX454335.1 coordinate 11,473,350, forward strand.
TTTTCGAAAAAATCACCTTTTTCAGTAATTTTACATAAAACTCGATAACACTTACTTAAGCTTATATGTAGATATTCTCTTACCCTACATATCTTCAGAAGGCCACGCCTACTTTTGAGGGGTGTTTTTCTCAAAAAATGTTTTTTTGAAGGTTTTATCGATATAAGAGCACTTCTTTGGCGCAAAATACAGTATATGTTGAAAAATTTACAAAATCCGCCCACTACCACGCCCACTTATTGAGAAAATTTGTGTTTTGGAGAAGTTTTATAAAATATTTGAAAAAAAGTTGCTTATATGGTGGTATATTTTGGTGGAAGAAGGAGCTAGTATTTGCATAGGATTGTAGCCTTTTCATATGTTTTTTTGATAAAATTACCCCAAAAGAATTTAATTTCAAAAAGTGGGTTTAGTAGTGTACTTAAGTCAGCTTGTAAGAAGTGGGCGTAGCAATATACAATATAATGGAGATTTGTAGAGTAAGTAAATGTCTAAATATTTTCTCGAGTTTTATATAAAAGTACTGCAAAGAAGTGATTTTTTCGAAAACTGGGCATGTCAATGGGGAGAATTTAAAAATGTTTACACTTGTATTGCTTACTTTTACAAGGACCAAGTATACAGAATTTCATCAAACTACCTAAAAATTTAAGGCCTAAAAACTGATGACATACAATATAATGTACTAATTAATAGTGTAATGCCCTATTCATTTCCTATATACCAATATATGTAGCCTCTTCCTTAAAAAATCTTCCTTAAAAGTCTGTGTGTCACCAGTTTTTGGGCCTTAATTTTGAGCTAGGTTGATGAAATTTTGTATACGAGGTCTTTGGAAAAGTAAGCAATACAAGTGTAAAAATTTTTAAAATCCGCCCACTGACACGCCCACTTTTCAAAAAATCACATTTTTTCACTATTTTCATATGAAATTCGAAAAAAATTACTTAAGCAAATATGTATATATCCACTTAATCTACAAATCGTCCATACATTTTATATAGCCACGCCCACTTTTTAGGGGCGTTTACTTCAAAAAATTAATTTTGGAGTAAAAATATAAGTTTATAGGGCAAAATAGAAAATTTTGTGAATACATTTTCCACCGCCCACTGAAACGACCAAATAAGATAGGGATAGGGTATCATACGATCCGCTCCAGGCGGATTGTAGCATTTTTTTTATTTACAATTTATAATGTACTAATTATATACAGAATTTATTTTGTTTGAGATTATTAGTTTAATTTTAACTATTTGTGTTTTCATTAGAGTTGCATTTTTAAGATAATTAGCACGTAAAGTTTTAGGTTATATTCAAATTGGATAAGGTTCAAATAATTAGTTTATGTAGGTTTATGTAGCAGAAACTAATCGATATAATAATTTTATCATAAATAAGATAATGACGCTAAAGATAAAAAAAAAATATATTAATAATATTAAACTAGTATTCCTCCAATCAAAATTAAAAGAATGCTACACATCGGCCAGAGCGAATAGTGTGATACCCTATCTCTTTCCTATATACCAACATATGTAGCCTCTTCCTCAAAAAATTGCCTAAAATTTTATAAACATTTTTTTTATAAAATTACTTCAAGAGAATTTTAATTCAAAAAAGGGGCGTGATATTATATGATTAAAATCTACGAAAAACTGTTTTTTAAAAAAAACGCCCCTAAAATGTGGGCGCGGCCATATACAATTTAATGAATATAAAATAAGTTGTATGATATGAAGACGGTTAGGCTATATTCAAATTGGATAAGGTCCAAATAATTAGTTTATGTAGCAGAAACTAATCGTTATAATAATTTTGTCATAAATAAGATAATGATGCTAAAGATAAAAAAAAAAATATTTTAATAATATTAAACTAGTATTCCTCCAATAAAAATTAAAAGAATGCTACACATCGGCCAGAGCGAATAGTGTGATGCCCTATTCCTTTCCTATATACCAATATATGTAGCCACTTCCTCAAAAAATTGCCTAAAATTTTATAAAGTTTTTTCTTATAAAATTACTCCAAGAGAATTTTAATTCAAAAAAGGGGCGTGGTAGTGGGCGGATTTTTCAAATATCTCAACATATACTCAAGTTTGCTTCTAAAGATTGATATTATAAGATTAAAATCTACGAAAAACTGTTTTTAAAAAAAACGCCCCTAAAATGTGGGCGCGGCCATATACAATTAAATGAATATAAAATAAGTTGTATGATATGAAGACGGATTTAATTTTAAGAGTTTATTTTTATTTATAATTTATAATGTACTAATTACATACAGAAATTATTTTGTTTGTGATTCTTAGTTTAATTTTAACTATTTGTGTTTTCATTAGAGTTGCGTTTTTAAGATAATTAGCACGTAAAGTTTCAGGTTATATTCAAATTGGATAAGGTCCAAATAATTAGTTTATGTAGCAGAAACTAATCGTTATAATAATTTTGTCCTAAATAAGATAATGATGCTAAAGATAAAAAAAAAATATTTTAATAATATTAAACTAGTATTCCTCCAATAAAAATTAAAAGAATGCTATACATCGGCTAGAGCGAATAGTGTGATGCCCTATTCCTTTCCTATATACCAATATATGTAGCCACTTCCTCAAAAAATTGCCTAAAATTTTATAAAGTTTTTTCTTATAAAATTACTCCAAGAGAATTTTAATTCAAAAAAGGGGCGTGGTAGTGGGCGGATTTTTCAAATATCTCAACATATACTCAAGTTTGCTTCTAAAGATTGATATTATATGATTAAAATCTACGAAAAACTGTTTTTAAAAAAAAACGCCCCCAAAATGTTTGCGCGGCCATATACAATTTAATGAATATAAAATAAGTTGTATGATATGAAGACGGTTTTAATTTTAAGAGTTTATTTTTATTTATAATTTATAATGTACTAATTACATACAGAAATTATTTTGTTTGTGATTCTTAGTTTAATTTTAACTATTTGTGTTTTCATTAGAGTTGCGTTTTTAAGATAATTAGCACGTAAAGTTTCAGGTTATATTCAAATTGGATAAGGTCCAAATAATTAGTTTATGTAGCAGAAACTAATCGTTATAATAATTTTGTCCTAAATAAGATAATGATGCTAAAGATAAAAAAAAAATATTTTAATAATATTAAACTAGTATTCCTCCAATAAAAATTAAAAGAATGCTATACATCGGCTAGAGCGAATAGTGTGATGCCCTATTCCTTTCCTATATACCAATATATGTAGCCACTTCCTCAAAAAATTGCCTAAAATTTTATAAAGTTTTTTCTTATAAAATTACTCCAAGAGAATTTTAATTCAAAAAAGGGGCGTGGTAGTGGGCGGATTTTTCAAATATCTCAACATATACTCAAGTTTGCTTCTAAAGATTGATATTATATGATTAAAATCTACGAAAAACTGTTTTTAAAAAAAAACGCCCCCAAAATGTTTGCGCGGCCATATACAATTTAATGAATATAAAATAAGTTGTATGATATGAAGACGGTTTTAATTTTAAGAGTTTATTTTTATTTATAATTTATAATGTACTAATTACATACAGAAATTATTTTGTTTGTGATTCTTAGTTTAATTTTAACTATTTGTGTTTTCATTAGAGTTGCGTTTTTAAGATAATTAGCACGTAAAGTTTTAGGTTATATTCAAATTGGATAAGGTCCAAATAATTAGTTTATGTAGCAGAAACTAATCCTTATAATAATTTTGTCATAAATAAGATAATGATGCTAAAGATAAAAAAAAAATATGTTATTAATATTAAACTAGTATTCCTCCAATAAAAATTAAAAGAATGCTATACATCGGCTAGAGCGAACAGTATGTATAGATGCCCTATTCCTTTCCTATATACCAATATATGTAGCCACTTCCTCAAAAAATTGCCTAAAATTTTATAAAGTTTTTTCTTATAAAATTACTCCAAGAGAATTTTAACTCAAAAAAGGGGTTTAGTAGTGGGCGGATTTTTTAAATATCTCAACATGTACTCAAGTTTGCTTCTAAAGATTGATATTATATGATTAAAATCTACGAAAAACTGTTTTTAAAAAAAAACGCCCCTAAAATGTGGGCGCGGCCATATACAATTAAATGAATATAAAATAAGTTGTATGATATGAAGACGGATTTAATTTTAAGAGTTTATTTTTATTTATAATTTATAATGTACTAATTACATACAGAAATTATTTTGTTTGTGATTCTTAGTTTAATTTTAACTATTTGTGTTTTCATTAGAGTTGCGTTTTTAAGATAATTAGCACGTAAAGTTTCAGGTTATATTCAAATTGGATAAGGTCCAAATAATTAGTTTATGTAGCAGAAACTAATCGTTATAATAATTTTGTCCTAAATAAGATAATGATGCTAAAGATAAAAAAAAAATATTTTAATAATATTAAACTAGTATTCCTCCAATAAAAATTAAAAGAATGCTATACATCGGCTAGAGCGAATAGTGTGATGCCCTATTCCTTTCCTATATACCAATATATGTAGCCACTTCCTCAAAAAATTGCCTAAAATTTTATAAAGTTTTTTCTTATAAAATTACTCCAAGAGAATTTTAATTCAAAAAAGGGGCGTGGTAGTGGGCGGATTTTTCAAATATCTCAACATATACTCAAGTTTCCTTCTAAAGATTGATATTATATGATTAAAATCTACGAAAAACTGTTTTTAAAAAAAAACGCCCCCAAAATGTGGGCGCGGCCATATACAATTTAATGAATATAAAATAAGTTGTATGATATGAAGACGGTTTTAATTTTAAGAGTTTATTTTTATTTATAATTTATAATGTACTAATTACATACAGAAATTATTTTGTTTGTGATTCTTAGTTTAATTTTAACTATTTGTGTTTTCATTAGAGTTGCGTTTTTAAGATAATTAGCACGTAAAGTTTTAGGTTATATTCAAATTGGATAAGGTCCAAATAATTAGTTTATGTAGCAGAAACTAATCCTTATAATAATTTTGTCATAAATAAGATAATGATGCTAAAGATAAAAAAAAAATATTTTATTAATATTAAACTAGTATTCCTCCAATAAAAATTAAAAGAATGCTATACATCGGCTAGAGCGAATAGTATGTATAGATGCCCTATTCCTTTCCTATATACCAATATATGTAGCCACTTCCTCAAAAAATTGCCTAAAATTTTATAAAGTTTTTTCTTATAAAATTACTCCAAGAGAATTTTAACTCAAAAAAGGGGTTTAGTAGTGGGCGGATTTTTTAAATATCTCAACATGTACTCAAGTTTGCTTCTAAAGATTGATATTATATGATTAAAATCTACGAAAAACTGTTTTTAAAAAAAAACGCCCCTAAAATGTGGGCGCGGCCATATACAATTAAATGAATATAAAATAAGTTGTATGATATGAAGACGGATTTAATTTTAAGAGTTTATTTTTATTTATAATTTATAATGTACTAATTACATACAGAAATTATTTTGTTTGTGATTCTTAGTTTAATTTTAACTATTTGTGTTTTCATAGAGTTGCGTTTTTAAGATAATTAGCACGTAAAGTTTTAGGTTATATTCAAATTGGATAAGGTGCAAATAATTAGTTTATGTAGCAGAAACTAATCGTTATAATAATTTTGTCCTAAATAAGATAATGATGCTAAACATAAAAAAAAAATATTTTAATAATATTAAACTAGTATTCCTCCAATAAAAATTAAAAGAATGCTATACATCGGCTAGAGCGAATAGTGTGATGCCCTATTCCTTTCCTATATACCAATATATGTAGCCACTTCCTCAAAAAATTGCCTAAAATTTTATAAAGTTTTTTCTTATAAAATTACTCCAAGAGAATTTTAATTCAAAAAAGGGGCGTGGTAGTGGGCGGATTTTTCAAATATCTCAACATATACTCAAGTTTGCTTCTAAAGATTGATATTATATGATTAAAATCTACGAAAAACTGTTTTAAAAAAAAAACGCCCCCAAAATGTGGGCGCGGCCATATACAATTCAATGAATATAAAATAAGTTGTATGATATGAAGGCGGTTTTAATTTTAAGAGTTTATTTTTATTTATAATTTATAATGTACTAATTACATACAGAAATTATTTTGTTTGTGATTCTTAGTTTAATTTTAACTATTTGTGTTTTCATTAGAGTTGCGTTTTTAAGATAATTAGCACGTAAAGTTTTAGGTTATATTCAAATTGGATAAGGTCCAAATAATTAGTTAATGTAGCAGAAACTAATCGTTATAATAATTTTGTCATAAATAAGATAATGATGCTAAAGATAAAAAAAAAATATTTTATTAATATTAAACTAGTATTCCTCCAATAAAAATTAAAAGAATGCTATACATCGGCTAGAGCGAATAGTATGATGCCCTATTCCTTTCCTATGTACCAAAATATGTAGCCACTTCCTCAAAAAATTGCCTAAAATTTTATAAAGTTTTTTCTTATAAAATTACTCCAAGAGAATTTTAATTCAAAAAAGGGGCGTGGTAGTGGGCGGATTTTTTAAATATCTCAACATATAGTCAAGTTTGCTTCTAAAGATTGATATTATATGATTAAAATCTACGAAAAACAGTTTTTTAAAAAAAACGCCCCCAAAATGTGGGCGCGGCCATATACAATATAATGAATATAAAATAAGTTGTATGATATGAAGACGGTTTTAATTTTAAGAGTTTATTTTTATTTATAATTTATAATGTACTAATTACATACAGAAATTATTTTGTTTGTGATTCTTAGTTTAATTTTAACTATTTGTGTTTTCATTAGAGTTGCGTTTTTAAGATAATTAGCACGTAAAGTTTTAGGTTATATTCAAATTGGATAAGGTCCAAATAATTAGTTTATGTAGCAGAAGCTAATCGTTATAATAATTTTGTCATAAATAAGATAATGATGCTAAAGATAAAAAAAAAATATTTTAATAATATTAAACTAGTATTCCTCCAATAAAAATTAAAAGAATGCTATACATCGGCTAGAGCGAATAGTGTGATGCCCTATTCCTTTCCTATATACCAATATATGTAGCCACTTCCTCAAAAAATTGCCTAAAATTTTATAAAGTTTTTTCTTATAAAATTACTCCAAGAGAATTTTAATTCAAAAAAGGGGCGTGGTAGTGGGCGGATTTTTCAAATATCTCAACATATTCTCAAGTTTGCTTCTAAAGATTGATATTATAAGATTAAAATCTACGAAAAACTGCTTTTAAAAAAAACGCCCCTAAAATGTGGGCGCGGCCATATACAATTAAATGAATATAAAATAAGTTGTATGATATGAAGACGGATTTAATTTTAAGAGTTTATTTTTATTTATAATTTATAATGTACTAATTACATACAGAAATTATTTTGTTTGTGATTCTTAGTTTAATTTTAACTATTTGTGTTTTCATTAGAGTTGCGTTTTTAAGATAATTAGCACGTAAAGTTTTAGGTTATATTCAAATTGGATAAGGTCCAAATAATTAGTTTATGTAGCAGAAACTAATCGTTATAATAATTTTGTCATAAATAAGATAATGATGCTAAAGATAAAAAAAAAATATTTTATTAATATTAAACTAGTATTCCTCCAATAAAAATTAAAAGAATGCTATACATCGGCTAGAGCGAATAGTGTGATGCCCTATTCCTTTCCTATATACCAACATATGTAGCCACTTCCTCAAAAAATTGCCTACAATTTTATAAAGTTTTTTCTTATAAAATTACTCTAAGAGAATTTTAATTCAAAAAAGGGGCGTGGTAGTGTTCGGATTTTTTAAATATCTCAACATATACTCAAGTTTGCTTCTAAAGATTGATATTATATGATTAAAATCTACGAAAAACTGTTTTTTTAAAAAATCGCCCCCAAAATGTGGGCGCAGCCATATACAATTTAATGAATATAAAATAAGTTTTATGATATGAAGACGGTTTTAATTTTAAGAGTTTATTTTTATTTATAATTTATAATGTACTAATTACATACAGAAATTATTTTGTTTGTGATTCTTAGTTTAATTTTAACTATTTGTGTTTTCATTGCTTGCTTGCTTAAAGGGCTCCCGACCCTTGTAGAGTCCCTGCCTGAGACATCGCTGCCTTCTATCCTCTGCGGTCCCGAGCACGCTGCTTCCAGTTGTGAAGACCAAGTTTTCTGGCATCCGCGACAGCTTGGTCTTTGTACCGGAGGTTCGGTCTTCTTCGCCGTCTCGAACCTGGGGGCTGGGATTCGAAGATCCTCTTGGCTGGAGCATTGTTGTCCATTCGCTCGATGTGGCCGAGCCAATGTAGTCTGCGTATCTTGGCTTTTTGGACTACATCCACATCCTGGTACAGCTCATAGAGTTCGCGGTTGTATCTTCTCCTCCATTCGCCCTCCTCGCATAAGGGACCTAATATCCGACGAAGTATTTTACGCTCGAAGGTGCCCAATATTTGCTCAGCTTTCTTACTTATCGTCCAGCACTCGGCTCCATACAGCAGGACTGGTAAGATGAGCGTTCTGTAGAGCATTAATTTGGTCCGTCGAGTTAGGAGTTTTGAACCCAGTTATTTCGCCAAACCGAAGTAGCAGCGGTTTGCTAGGGTTATTCTTCGTCGGATCTCTACAAAGGTGTCATTTGTAGGATTAATATTTGTTCCGAGGTAGGTGAACTCCTTAACTACCTCGAAATTATAGTTATCAACAGTGACGTTCTGCCCAATGTTTTGGACAGATAAATTTTTGTTTGTTGATAACATATACTTTGTCTTGTCCTCATTTACTTCAAGACCAACTCGTTTCGCCTGCTCATCAATGGCCGTAAATGCCTCTACGACGGCTTGCCGGGATCTTCCGATGATATCAATATCGTCTGCGTATCCCAGCAGTTGGACGGATTTGTGAAAGATAGTGCCTTCCGTGTTGACACCTGCCCTGCGCACTATCTGCTCCAACACAATATTGAAGAAATCACATGACAGCGCATCTACTTGCCTGAATCCGGTGCACGTTTGGAAGAGCTCAGAAGAGTTGTATCCAAATTGCACAGAGCATCGCGTGTTTTCCAGCGTTACGCGACACATCTGGATAAGTTTTGTCGGTATCCCGAATTGGGCCAACGCCTGGTAGAGCTCAAGACGATGAATGCTGTCATAGGCGGCTTTAAAGTCGATGAAAAGGTGGTGGGTTTCGACTTGAAATTCGTTGGTCTTTTCCAGGATTTGTCTGAGTGTGAAAATTTGGTCTATTGTCGATCTGCCGGGCCGGAAGCCACACTGGTACGTGCCGATTAGTGTGCTGCAGAAAGGTTTTAGACGTACAAGACATAGGATCGCCTTTTTTGAAGATGGGGCATATAGAGCTGATACTCCAGTCGTCGGGCATGCGTTCCTCCATCCATACTTGGTTGATGACTTGATGCATGCACCCTACCAAGACATCACCTCCGTATTTAAAGAGTTCAGCTGGAAGCCCATCAGAGCCAGCGGCTTTGTTGTTCTTCAATTTCCTGATGGCTACATTAACTTCTTCAATACTGGGTGGAGGCGTTGGTTCTTCATTGACTGGAGGTGGGTTCTCGTCTTGCCCTATCACTCTCTCTATTTGCTGCCCGTTAAGCAACTGCTGGAAGTGTTGCTTAAACACATCAACAATTCCCTGTGCATCGGTGACTAGGTTGCCTTCGCCATTTCGAAGAGCCTGCGTTCCGGACTTGTAGCCAGCTGCCAGCTGCTTGGCTTTTCGATAAAACTGCCGGATGTTGTTGCGCTCGCGAGACTCCTCGATATCCTTGAGCTGGGAAACTGCGTGATCCCTTTTCTTTTTACGCAGGATACTCTTTTCTTCCCTTCTTCTGGTCCGATACTCCTCTCTCGCTGCTCTTGTTTTGCGCTGCAGCGCTTTCTTGTGTGCATCTTCTGTCACCCTCTTCCGCTGTACGCACTCATCATCATACCAAGGGCTCCTCCTTGGAGGTGGTTGGTAGCCAAGGGTGGTCACGGCTACCTCTTTGATGATGTTGCGGTATTCGGTCCACTGATTGTTAGCGTTTGTGGGGGGTGTATGCACCGCAGAGAGTTTCTCGGCCAGGTGCTCTCTGTAGGCTCTGGCTCCTTCTGGCGTGCTAAGGTGTCCAACGTTAAGCTTGTTTTTCTTGACGGCTCGCAGCTTCTTCTCGTTGGACAGTCGAGCTCTGAATTTAGCTGCAACAAGATAGTGGTCAGAGTCAACGTTTGCCCCTCGAAAGGTACGCACATTCAAGATGTTGGATGCGTGCCTTGCGTCGATTAGCACGTGGTCGATCTGGTTGCGTGTTCGACCGTCAAAGGAAAGCCAGGTTGCTGTGTGGATTTTTAGCCTAGGAAACCTAGTGCTACTTATCACCGTATTACGAGCTGCTGCAAAGTCGATTAGTCGGAAACCGTTGTCTGTTGTCGAATCGTGGAGGCTGTGTTTACCGACTATCCCGCCAAAGATGTTTTCCTTACCGATTTTGGCATTGAAGTCCCCGAGTACGATTTTTACATCGTACTCCGGACAGGCTCCGTAGGCTCCGTCCAGGAGGTCGTAAAATTCCTCCTTGACAGGGTCTTCAGCTTCTTCGGTAGGGGCGTGTGCACATATTAGGCTGATGTTTTGAAATGTGGCTCTGATGCGAATTACAGCCAGACGATCGCTTATCGGCTTAAAATCAATGACTCTTGATCTGAGCCGATTTCCCACGACGAATCCGCATCCTAACATGTGCAGTCTTTTGTGGCAGCTGTAATAAATGTCGCAGCTACGTCTTTTCTGCATACCTGATCCTATCCATCGTATCTCCTGGATCGCAGTAATATCTGCCTTGTACTGCGAGAGGACAGATTCAAGTTTCTGAGCTGCACCCGGAGTGTACAGGGTTTGTACATTCCAGGTGCATACTCGTAGGTCATAGTCCGTGGACGTTCCGGGTCGATTTGCCAAATGAGGGGGATCGTTATTATTATCCGAGGCGGATGTCTCTCTCATAACTATGGTACTTTTTACGTGGTAGGGAAGTTACCCCGACGACACAACCCCCAACCTGGAGGGCCAGTTCCATGGGTTTTAGCCCCTAGGACCCAGGGCCGGTCTGAGAGACCGACATCAGTAGCTCACTTCGGAAGTGCGAGCGCTGCCGTTGACCCATTTAGGGTTCATCCGCCACCATCTCTATTCCATAACCCTGATGAAGTCATGGAAATCCTTACAGACCTGAGCTTCGAATATGTCGAAGTAGCTCATGTAAGGTGTTCGCCAAAACCGTCCATGGATTCCGCCGTTGATTCCATCTAGAGAATTCATCCGCCTTCTATCCTCCTTCTGAGGGCTCTTGTTAGACTTCTGAGACGTGATACTCGTTCAGGTCAACAAGAGATGCCTCGTCCGGTCCTACATGTGTGCCAAAGTTCACCCAGATGTGCTCGCGCAGGTCCGAGTGTTTAACTACACATGCGTAGACGGATTTGGCATACGCTCATCGTTAGTTCACTACTATGTAGCTATCCAGAGGGCACCACGAGGAGGTGATGATGCGACATTTTACCCTCCAACATTGTTTGTGTTTTCATTAGAGTTGCGTTTTTAAGATAATTAGTACGTAAAGTTTTAGGTTATATTCAAATTGGATAAGGTCCAAATAATTAGTTTATGTAGCAGAAACTAATCGTTATAATAATTTTGTCATAAATAAGATAATGATGCTAAAGATAATAAAAAAAATATTTTAATAATATTAAACTAGTATTCCTCCAATAAAAATTAAAAGAATGCTATACATCGGCCAGAGCGAATAGTGTGATGCCCTATTCCTTTCCTATATACCAATATATGTAGCCACTTCCTCAAAAAATTGCCTAAAATTTTATAAAGTTTTTTCTTATAAAATTACTCCAAGAGAATTTTAATTCAAAACAGGGGCGTGGTAGTGGGCGGATTTTTTAAATATCTCAACATATACTCAAGTTTGCTTCTAAAGATTGATATTATATGATTAAAATCATATCATAATCGAAAAACTGTTTTTAAAAAAAAACGCCCCTAAAATGTGGGCGCGGCCATATACAATTTAATGAATATAAAATAAGTTGTATGATATGAAGACGGTTTTAATTTTAAGAGTTTATTTTTGTTTATAATTTATAATGTACTAATTACATACAGAAATTATTTTGTTTGTGATTCTTAGTTTAATTTTAACTATTTGTGTTTTCATTAAAGTTGCGTTTTTAAGATAATTAGCACGTAAAGTTTTAGGTTATATTCAAATTGGATAAGGTCCAAATAATTAGTTTATGTAGCAGAAACTAATCGTTATAGTAATTTTGTCATAAATAAGATAATGATGCTAAAGATAAAAAAAAAATATTGTAATAATATTAAACTAGTATTCCTCCAATAAAAATTAAAAGAATGTTATACATCGGCCAGAGCGAATAGTGTGATGCCCTATTCCTTTCCTATATACCAATATATGTAGCCACTTTCTCAAAAAATTGCCTAAAATTTTATAAAGTTTTTTCTTATAAAATTACTCCAATAGAATTTTAATTCAAAAAAGGGGCGTGGTAGTGGGCGGATTTTTTAAATATCTCAACATATACTCAAGTTTGCTTCTAAAGATTGATATTATATGATTAAAATCTACGAAAAACTGTTTTTTAAAAAAAACGTCCCTAAAATGTGGGCGCGGCCATATACAATTTAATGAATATAAAATAAGTTGTATGATATGAAGACGGTTTTAATTTTAAGAGTTTATTTTTATTTATAATTTATAATGTACTAATTACATACAGAAATTATTTTGTTTGTAATTCTTAGTTCAATTTTAACTATTTTGATTAAAATCTACGAAAAACTGTTTTTTAAACAAAACGCCCCCAAAAGTGTGATGCCCTATTCCTTTCCTATATACCAATATATGTAGCCACTTCCTCAAAAAATTGCCTACAATTTTATAAAGTTTTTTCTTATAAAATTACTCCAAGGGAATTTTAATTCAAAAAAGGGGCATGGTAGTGGGCGGATTTTTCAAATATCTCAACATATACTCAAGTTTGCTTCTTAAGATTGATATTATATGATTAAAATCTACGAAAAACTGTTTTTTAAAAAAAACGCCCCTAAAATCTTAGTTTAATTTTAACTATTTGTGTTTTCATTAGAGTTGCGTTTTTAAGATAATTAGCACGTAAAGTTTTAGGTTATATTCAAATTGGATAAGGTCCAAATAATTAGTTTATGTAGCAGAAACTAATCGTTATAATAATTTTGTCATAAATAAGATAATGATGCTAAAGATAAAAAAAAAAATATTTTAATAATATTAAACTAGTATTCCTCCAATAAAAATTAAAAGAATGCTACACATCGGCCAGAGCGAATAGTGTGATGCCCTATTCCTTTCCTATATACCAAAATATGTAGCCACTTCCTCAAAAAATTGCCTAAAATTTTATAAAGTTTTTTCTTATAAAATTACTCCAAGAGTATTTTAATTCAAAAAAGGGGCGTGGTAGTGGGCGGATTTTTTAAATATCTCAACATATACTCAAGTTTGCTTCTAAAGATTGATATTATATGATTAAAATCTACGAAAAACTGTTTTTAAAAAAAAAAACGCCCCTAAAATGTGGGCGCAGCCATATACAATTTAATGAATATAAAATAAGTTGTATGATATGAACACGGTTTTAATTTTAAGAGTTTATTTTTATTTATAATTTATAATGTACTAATTACATACAGAAATTATTTTGTTTGTGATTCTTAGTTTAATTTTAACTATTTGTGTTTTCATCAGAGTTGCATTATTAAGATAATTAGCACGTAAAGTTTTAGGTTATATTCAAATTGGATAAGGTCCAAATAATTAGTTTATGTAGCAGAAACTAATCGTTATAATAATTTTGTCATAAATAAGATAATGATGCTAAAGATAAAAAAAAAATATTTTAATAATATCAAACTAGTATTCCTCCACTAAAAATTAAAAGAATGCTACACATCGGCCAGAGCGAATAGTGTGATGCCCTATTCCTTTCCTATATACCAATATATGTAGCCACTTCCTCAAAAAATTGCCTAAAATTTTATAAAGTTTTTTCTTATAAAATTACTCCAAGGGAATTTTAATTCAAAAAAGGGGCGTGGTAGTGGGCGGATTTTTTAAATATCTCAACATATACTCAAGTTTGCTTCTAAAGATTGATATTATATGATTAAAATCTACGAAAAACTGTTTTTTTAAAAAAAACGTCCCTAAAATGTGGGCGCGGCCATATACAATTTAATGAATATAAAATAAGTTGTATGATATGAAGACGGTTTTAATTTTAAGAGTTTATTTTTATTTATAATTTATAATGTACTAATTACATACAGAAATAATTTTGTTTGTAATTCTTAGTTTAATTTTAACTATTTTGATTAAAATCTACGAAAAACTGTTTTTTAAAAAAAACGCCCCTAAAATGTGGGCGCGGCCATATACAATTTAATGAATATAAAATAAGTTGTAGGATATGAAGACGGTTTTAATTTTAAGAGTTTATTTTTATTTATAATTTATAATGTACTAATTACATACAGAAATGATTTTGTTTGTGATTCTTAGTTTAATTTTAACTATTTGTGTTTTCATTAGAGTCGCGTTTTTAAGATAATTAGCACGTAAAGTTTTAGGTTATATTCAAATTGGATAAGGTCCAAATAATTAGTTTATGTAGCAGAAACTAATCGTTATAATAATTTTGTCATAAATAAGATAATGATGCTAAAGGTAAAAAAAAAATATTTTAATAATATTAAACTAGTATTCGTCCAATAAAAATTAAAAGAATGCTACACATCGGCCAGAGCGAATAGTGTGATGCCCTATTCCTTTCCTATATACCAATATATGTAGCCACTTCCTCAAAAAATTGCCTAAAATTTTATAAAGTTTTTTCTTATAAAATTACTCCAAGAGAATTTTAATTCAAAAAAGGGGCGTGGTAGTGGGCGGATTTTTTAAATATCTCAACATATACTCAAGTTTGCTTCTAAAGATTGATATTATATGATTAAAATCTACGAAAAACTGTTTTTTTAAAAAAAAAACGCCCCTAAAATGTGGGCGCGGCCATATACAATTTAATGAATATAAAATAAGTTGTATGATATGAAGACGGTGTTAATTTTAAGAGTTTATTTTTATTTATAATTTTTGAAGTACTAATTACATACAGAAATTATTTTGTTTGTGATTCTTAGTTTAATTTTAACTATTTGTGTTTTCATTAGAGTTGCGTTTTTAAGATAATTAGCACGTAAAGTTTTAGGTTATATTCAAATTGGATAAGGTCCAAATAATTAGTTTATGTAGCAGAAACTAATCGTTATAATAATTTTGTCATGAATAAGATAATGATGCTAAAGATAAAAAAAAAATATTTTAATAATATTAAACTAGTTACTTACTTATTTAAAGGGCTCCCGACCCTTGTAGAGTCCCTGCCTGAGACATCGCTGCCTTCCATCCTCTGCGGTCCCGAGCACGCTGCTTCCAGTTGTGAAGACCAAGTTTTCTGGCATCCGCGACAGGCCATATACAATTTAATGAATATAAAATAAGTTGTAGGATATGAAGACGGTTTTAATTTTAAGAGTTTATTTTTAGTTATAATTTATAATGTACTAATTACATACAGAAATTATTTTGTTTGTGATTCTTAGTTTAATTTTAACTATTTGTGTTTTCATAGAGTTGCGTTTTTAAGATAATTAGCACGTAAAGTTTTAGGTTATATTCAAATTGGATAAGGTCCAAATAATTAGTTTATGTAGCAGAAACTAATCGTTATAATAATTTTGTCATAAATAAGATAATGATGCTAAAGATAATAAAAAAAATATTTTAATAATATTAAACTAGTATTCCTCCAATAAAAATTAAAAGAATGCTATACATCGGCCAGATCGAATAGTGTGATGCCCTATTCCTTTCCTATATACCAACATATGTATGTAGCCACTTCCTCAAAAAATTGCCTACAATTTTATAAAGTTTTTTCTTATAAAATTACTCTAAGAGAATTTTAATTCAAAAAAAGGGCGTGGTAGTGTTCGGATTTTTTTAATGTCTCAACATATACTCAAGTTTGCTTCTAAAGATTGATATTATATGATTAAAATCTACGAAAAACTGTTTTTAAAAAAAAAACGCCCCCAAAATGTGGGCGCAGCCATATACAATTTAATGAATATAAAATAAGTTGTATGATATGAAGACGGTTTTAATTTTAAGAGTTTATTTTTATTTATAATTTATAATGTACTAATTACATACAGAAATTATTTTGTTTGTGATTCTTAGTTTAATTTTAACTATTTGTGTTTTCATTAGAGTTGCGTTTTTAAGATAATTAGTACGTAAAGTTTTAGGTTATATTCAAATTGGATAAGGTCCAAATAATTAGTTTATGTAGCAGAAACTAATCGTTATAATAATTTTGTCATAAATAAGATAATGATGCTAAAGATAATAAAAAAAATATTTTAATAATATTAAACTAGTATTCCTCCAATAAAAATTAAAAGAATGCTATACATCGGCCAGAGCGAATAGTGTGATGCCCTATTCCTTTCCTATATACCAATATATGTAGCCACTTTCTCAAAAAATTGCCTAAAATTTTATAAAGTTTTTTCTTATAAAATTACTCCAAGAGAATTTTAATTCAAAACAGGGGCGTGGTAGTGGGGCGGATTTTTTAAATATCTCAACATATACTCAAGTTTGCTTCTAAAGATTGATATTATATGATTAAAATCATATCATAATCGAAAAACTGTTTTTAAAAAAAAACGCCCCTAAAATGTGGGCGCGGCCATATACAATTTAATGAATATAAAATAAGTTGTATGATATGAAGACGGTTTTAATTTTAAGAGTTTATTTTTGTTTATAATTTATGATGTACTAATTACATACAGAAATTATTTTGTTTGTGATTCTTAGTTTAATTTTAACTATTTGTGTTTTCATTAAAGTTGCGTTTTTAAGATAATTAGCACGTAAAGTTTTAGGTTATATTCAAATTGGATAAGGTCCAAATAATTAGTTTATGTAGCAGAAACTATTCGTTATAGTAATTTTGTCATAAATAAGATAATGATGCTAAAGATAAAAAAAAAATATTTTAATAATATTAAACTAGTATTCCTCCAATAAAAATTAAAAAAATGCTATACATCGGCCAGAGCGAATAGTGTGATGCCCTATTCCTTTCCTATATACCAATATATGTAGCCACTTTCTCAAAAAATTGCCTAAAATTTTATAAAGTTTTTTCTTATAAAATTACTCCAATAGAATTTTAATTCAAAAAAGGGGCGTGGTAGTGGGCGGATTTTTTAAATATCTCAACATATACTCAAGTTTGCTTCTAAAGATTGATATTATTTGATTAAAATCTACGAAAAACTGTTTTTTAAAAAAAACGTCCCTAAAATGTGGGCGCGGCCATATACAATTTAATGAATATAAAATAAGTTGTATGATATGAAGACGGTTTTAATTTTAAGAGTTTATTTTTATTTATAATTTATAATGTACTAATTACATACAGAAATTATTTTGTTTGTGATTCTTAGTTTAATTTTAACTATTTGTGTTTTCATTAAAGTTGCGTTTTTAAGATAATTAGCACGTAAAGTTTTAGGTTATATTCAAATTGGATAAGGTCCAAATAATTAGTTTATGTAGCAGAAACTAATCGTTATAGTAATTTTGTCATAAATAAGATAATGATGCTAAAGATAAAAAAAAAATATTGTAATAATATTAAACTAGTATTCCTCCAATAAAAATTAAAAGAATGTTATACATCGGCCAGAGCGAATAGTGTGATGCCCTATTCCTTTCCTATATACCAATATATGTAGCCACTTCCTCAAAAAATTGCCTAAAATTTTATAAAGTTTTTTCTTATAAAATTACTCCAAGAGAATTTTAATTCAAAACAGGGGCGTGGTAGTGGGCGGATTTTTCAAATATCTCAACATATACTCAAGTTTGCTTCTAAAGATTGATATTATATGATTAAAATCTACGAAAAACTGTTTTTTAAAAAAAACGCCCCTAAAATGTGGGCGCGGCCATATACAATTTAATGAATATAAAATAAGTTGTAGGATATGAAGACGGTTTTAATTTTAAGAGTTTGTTTTTATTTATAATTTATAATGTACTAATTACATACAGAAATTATTTTGTTTGTGATTTTTAGTTTAATTCTAACTATTTGTGTTTTCATAGAGTTGCGTTTTTAAGATAATTAGCACGTAAAGTTTTAGGTTATATTCAAATTGGATAAGGTCCAAATAATTAGTTTATGTAGCAGAAACTAATCGTTATAATAATTTTGTCATAAATAAGATAATGATGCTAAAGATAAAAAAAAATATTTTAATAATATTAAACTAGTATTCCTCCAATAAAAATTAAAATAATGCTACACATCGGCCAGAGCGAATAGTCTGATGCGCTATTCCTTTCCTATATACCAAAATATGTAGCCACTTCCTCAAAAAATTGCCTAAAATTTTATAAAGTTTTTTTCTTATAAAATTACTCCAAGAGAATTTTAATTCAAAACAGGGGCGTGGTAGTGGGCGGATTTTTCAAATATCTCAACATATACTCAAGTTTGCTTCTAAAGATAGATATTATATGATTAAAATCTACGAAAAACTGTTTTTTAAAAAAAAACGCCCCTAAAATGTGGGCGCGGCCATATACAATTTAATGAATATAAAATAAGTTGTAGGATATGAAGACGGTTTTAATTTTAAGAGTTTATTTTTATTTATAATTTATAATGTACTTAATTACATACAGAAATTATTTTGTTTGTGATTTTTAGTTTAATTTTAACTATTTGTGTTTTCATAGAGTTGCGTTTTTAAGATAATTAGCACGTAAAGTTTTAGGTTATATTCAAATTGGATAAGGTCCAAATAATTAGTTTATGTAGCAGAAACTAATCGTTATAATAATTTTGTCATAAATAAGATAATGATGCTAAAGATAAAAAAAAATATTTTAATAATATTAAACTAGTATTCCTCCAATAAAAATTAAAAGAATGCTACACATCGGCCAGAGCGAATAGTCTGATGCGCTATTCCTTTCCTATATACCAAAATATGTAGCCACTTCCTCAAAAAATTGCCTAAAATTTTATAAAGTTTTTTCTTATAGAATTACTCCAAGAGAATTTTAATTCAAAACAGGGGCGTGGTAGTGGGCGGATTTTTCAAATATCTCAACATATACTCAAGTTTGCTTCTAAAGATTGATATTATATGATTAAAATCTACGAAAAACTGTTTTTTAAAAAAAACGCCCCTAAAATGTGGGCGCGGCCATATACAATTTAATGAATATAAAATAAGTTGTAGGATATGAAGACGGTTTTAATTTTAAGAGTTTATTTTTATTTATAATTTATAATGTACTAATTACATACAGAAATTATTTTGTTTGTGATTTTTAGTTTAATTTTTACTATTTGTGTTTTCATAGAGTTGCGTTTTTAAGATAATTAGCACGTAAAGTTTTAGGTTATATTCAAATTGGATAAGGTCCAAATAATTAGTTTATGTAGCAGAAACTAATCGTTATAATAATTTTGTCATAAATAAGATAATGATGCTAAAGATAAAAAAAAATATTTTAATAATATTAAACTAGTATTCCTCCAATAAAAATTAAAAGAATGCTACACATCGGCCAGAGCGAATAGTCTGATGCGCTATTCCTTTCCTATATACCAAAATATGTAGCCACTTCCTCAAAAAATTGCCTAAAATTTTATAAAGTTTTTTCTTATAGAATTACTCCAAGAGAATTTTAATTCAAAACAGGGGCGTGGTAGTGGGCGGATTTTTCAAATATCTCAACATATACTCAAGTTTGCTTCTAAAGATTGATATTATATGATTAAAATCTACGAAAAACTGTTTTTTTAAAAAAAACGCCCCTAAAATGTGGGCGCGGCCATATACAATTTAATGAATATAAAATAAGTTGTAGGATATGAAGACGGTGTCAATTTTAAGAGTTTATTTTTATTTATAATTTATAATGTACTAATTACATACAGAAATTATTTTGTTTCTGATTCTTAGTTTAATTTTAAGTATTTGTGTTTTCATAGAGTTGCGTTTTTAAGATAATTAGCACGTAAAGTTTTAGGTTATATTCAAATTGGATAAGGTCCAAATAATTAGTTCATGTAGCAGAAACTAATCGTTATAATAATTTTGTCATAAATAAGATAATGATGGTAAAGATAAATAAAAAATATTTTAATAATATTAAACTAGTATTCCTCCAATAAAAATTAAAAGAATGCTACACATCGGCCAGAGCGAATAGTCTGATGCGCTATTCCTTTCCTATATACCAAAATATGTAGCCACTTCCTCAAAAAATTGCCTAAAATTTTATAAAGTTTTTTCTTATAGAATTACTCCAAGAGAATTTTAATTCAAAACAGGGGCGTGGTAGTGGGCGGATTTTTCAAATATCTCAACATATACTCAAGTTTGCTTCTAAAGATTGATATTATATGATTAAAATCTACGAAAAACTGTTTTTTTAAAAAAAACGCCCCTAAAATGTGGGCGCGGCCATATACAATTTAATGAATATAAAATAAGTTGTAGGATATGAAGACGGTGTTAATTTTAAGAGTTTATTTTTATTTATAATTTATAATGTACTAATTACATACAGAAATTATTTTGTTTCTGATTCTTAGTTTAATTTTAAGTATTTGTGTTTTCATAGAGTTGCGTTTTTAAGATAATTAGCACGTAAAGTTTTAGGTTATATTCAAATTGGATAAGGTCCAAATAATTAGTTTATGTAGCAGAAACTAATCGTTATAATAATTTTGTCATAAATAAGATAATGATGGTAAAGATAAATAAAAAATATTTTAATAATATTAAACTAGTATTCCTCCAATAAAAATTAAAAGAATGCTACACATCGGCCAGAGCGAATAGTCTAATGCGCTATTCCTTTCCTATATACCAAAATATGTAGCCACTTCCTCAAAAAATTGCCTAAAATTTTATAAAGTTTTTTCTTATAAAATTACTCCAAGAGAATTTGAATTCAAAACAGGGGCGTGGTAGTGGGCGGATTTTTCAAATATCTCAACATATACTCAAGTTTGCTTCTAAAGATTGATATTATATGATTAAAATCTACGAAAAACTGTTTTTAAAAAAAAACGCCCCTAAAATGTGGGCGCGGCCATATACAATTTAATGAATATAAAATAAGTTGTAGGATATGAAGACGGTTTTAATTTTAAGAGTTTGTTTTTATTTATAATTTATAATGTACTAATTACATACAGAAATTATTTTGTTTGTGATTTTTAGTTTAATTCTAACTATTTGTGTTTTCATAGAGTTGCGTTTTTACGATAATTAGCACGTAAAGTTTTAGGTTATATTCAAATTGGATAAGGTCCAAATAATTAGTTTATGTAGCAGAAACTAATCGTTTTAATAATTTTGTCATAAATAAGATAATGATGCTAAAGATAAATAAAAAATATTTTAATAATATTAAACTAGTATTCCTCCAATAAAAATTAAAAGAATGCTACACATCGGCCAGAGCGAATAGTCTGATGCGCTATTCCTTTCCTATATACCAAAATATGTAGCCACTTCCGCAAAAAATTGCCTAAAATTTTATAAAGTTTTTTCTTATAAAATTACTCCAAGAGAATTTTAATTCAAAACAGGGGCGTGGTAGTGGGCGGATTTTTCAAATATCTCAACATATACTCAAGTTTGCTTCTAAAGATTGATATTATAAGATTAAAATCTACGAAAAACTGTTTTTTAAAAAAAACGCCCCTAAAATGTGGGCGCTACCATATACAATTTAATGAATATAAAATAAGTTGTAGGATATGAAGACAGTTTTAATTTTAAGAGTTTATTTGTATTTATAATTTATAATGTACTAATTACATACAGAAATTATTTTGTTTGTGATTTTTAGTTTAATTTTAACTATTTGTGTTTTCATAGAGTTGCGTTTTTAAGATAATTAGCACGTAAAGTTTTAGGTTTACACATCGGCCAGAGCGAATAGTCTGATGCGCTATTCCTTTCCTATATACCAAAATATGTAGCCACTTCCTCAAAAAATTGCCTAAAATTTTATAAAGTTTTTTCTTATAGAATTACTCCAAGAGAATTTTAATTCAAAACAGGGGCGTGGTAGTGGGCGGATTTTTCAAATATCTCAACATATACTCAAGTTTGCTTCTAAAGATTGATATTATATGATTAAAATCTACGAAAAACTGTTTTTTAAAAAAAACGCCCCTAAAATGTGGGCGCGGCCATATACAATTTAATGAATATAAAATAAGTTGTAGGATATGAAGACAGTGTTAATTTTAAGAGTTTATTTTTATTTATAATTTATAATGTACTAATTACATACAGAAATTATTTTGTTTCTGATTCTTAGTTTAATTTTAAGTATTTGTGTTTTCATAGAGTTGCGTTTTTAAGATAATTAGCACGTAAAGATTTAGGTTATATTCAAATTGGATAAGGTCCAAATAATTAGTTTATGTAGCAGAAACTAATCGTTATAATAATTTTGTCATAAATAAGATAATGATGGTAAAGATAAATAAAAAATATTTTAATAATATTAAACTAGTATTCCTCCAATAAAAATTAAAAGAATGCTACACATCGGCCAGAGCGAATAGTCTAATGCGCTATTCCTTTCCTATATACCAAAATATGTAGCCACTTCCTCAAAAAATTGCCTAAAATTTTATAAAGTTTTTTCTTATAAAATTACTCCAAGAGAATTTGAATTCAAAACAGGGGCGTGGTAGTGGGCGGATTTTTCAAATATCTCAACATATACTCAAGTTTGCTTCTAAAGATTGATATTATATGATTAAAATCTACGAAAAACTGTTTTTTAAAAAAAACGCCCCTAAAATGTGGGCGCGGCCATATACAATTTAATGAATATAAAATAAGTTGTAGGATATGAAGACGGTTTTAATTTTAAGAGTTTATTTTTATTTATAATTTATAATGTACTAATTACATACAGAAATTATTTTGTTTGTGATTTTTAGTTTAATTTTAAATATTTGTGTTTTCATAGAGTTGCGTTTTTAAGATAATTAGCACGTAAAGTTTTAGGTTATATTCAAATTGGATAAGGTCCAAATAATTAGTTTATGTAGCAGAAACTAATCGTTATAATAATTTTGTCATAAATAAGATAATGATGCTAAAGATAAAAAAAAATATTTTAATAATATTAAACTAGTATTCCTCCAATAAAAATTAAAAGAATGCTACACATCGGCCAGAGCGAATAGTCTGATGCGCTATTCCTTTCCTATATACCAAAATATGTAGCCACTTCCTCAAAAAATTGCCTAAAATTTTATAAAGTTTTTTCTTATAGAATTACTCCAAGAGAATTTTAATTCAAAACAGGGGCGTGGTAGTGGGCGGATTTTTCAAATATCTCAACATATACTCAAGTTTGCTTCTAAAGATTGATATTATATGATTAAAATCTACGAAAAACTGTTTTTTAAAAAAAACGCCCCTAAAATGTGGGCGCGGCCATATACAATTTAATGAATATAAAATAAGTTGTAGGATATGAAGACGGTGTTAATTTTAAGAGTTTATTTTTATTTATAATTTATAATGTACTAATTACATACAGAAATTATTTTGTTTCTGATTCTTAGTTTAATTTTAAGTATTTGTGTTTTCATAGAGTTGCGTTTTTAAGATAATTAGCACGTAAAGTTTTAGGTTATATTCAAATTGGATAAGGTCCAAATAATTAGTTTATGTAGCAGAAACTAATCGTTATAATAATTTTGTCATAAATAAGATAATGATGGTAAAGATAAATAAAAAATATTTTAATAATATTAAACTAGTATTCCTCCAATAAAAATTAAAAGAATGCTACACATCGGCCAGAGCGAATAGTCTGATGCGCTATTCCTTTCCTATATACCAAAATATGTAGCCACTTCCTCAAAAAATTGCCTAAAATTTTATAAAGTTTTTTCTTATAAAATTACTTCAAGAGAATTTTAATTCAAAACAGGGACGTGGTAGTGGGCGGATTTTTCAAATATCTCAACATATACTCAAGTTTGCTTCTAAAGATTGATATTATATGATTAAAATCTACGAAAAACAGTTTTTTTAAAAAAACACCCCTAAAATGTGGGCGCGGCCATATACAATTTAATGAATATAAAATAAGTTGTAGGATATGAAGACGGTTTTAATTTTAAGAGTTTATTTTTATTTATAATTTATAATGTACTAATTACATACAGAAATTATTTTGTTTCTGATTCTAAGTTTAATTTTAAGTATTTGTGTTTTCATAGAGTTGCGTTTTTAAGATAATTAGCACGTAAAGTTTTAGGTTATATTCAAATTGGATAAGGTCCAAATAATTAGTTTATGTAGCAGAAACTAATCGTTATAATAATTTTGTCATAAATAAGATAATGATGGTAAAGATAAATAAAAAATATTTTAATAATATTAAACTAGTATTCCTCCAATAAAAATTAAAAGAATGCTACACATCGGCCAGAGCGAATAGTCTAATGCGCTATTCCTTTCCTATATACCAAAATATGTAGCCACTTCCTCAAAAAATTGCCTAAAATTTTATAAAGTTTTTTCTTATAAAATTACTCCAAGAGAATTTGAATTCAAAACAGGGGCGTGGTAGTGGGCGGATTTTTCAAATATCTCAACATATACTCAAGTTTGCTTCTAAAGATTGATATTATATGATTAAAATCTACGAAAAACTGTTTTTTTAAAAAAAACGCCCCTAAAATGTGGGCGCGGCCATATACAATTTAATGAATATAAAATAAGTTGTAGGATATGAAGACGGTGTTAATTTTAAGAGTTTATTTTTATTTATAATTTATAATGTACTAATTACATACAGAAATTATTTTGTTTCTGATTCTTAGTTTAATTTTAAGTATTTGTGTTTTCATAGAGTTGCGTTTTTAAGATAATTAGCACGTAAAGTTTTAGGTTATATTCAAATTGGATAAGGTCCAAATAATTAGTTTATGTAGCAGAAACTAATCGTTATAATAATTTTGTCATAAATAAGATAATGATGCTAAAGATAAAAAAAAATATTTTAATAATATTAAACTAGTATTCCTCCAATAAAAATTAAAAGAATGCTACACATCGGCCAGAGCGAATAGTCTGATGCGCTATTCCTTTCCTATATACCAAAATATGTAGCCACTTCCTCAAAAAATTGCCTAAAATTTTATAAAGTTTTTTCTTATAGAATTACTCCAAGAGAATTTTAATTCAAAACAGGGGCGTGGTAGTGGGCGGATTTTTCAAATATCTCAACATATACTCAAGTTTGCTTCTAAAGATTGATATTATATGATTAAAATCTACGAAAAACTGTTTTTTTAAAAAAAACGCCCCTAAAATGTGGGCGCGGCCATATACAATTTAATGAATATAAAATAAGTTGTAGGATATGAAGACGGTGTTAATTTTAAGAGTTTATTTTTATTTATAATTTATAATGTACTAATTACATACAGAAATTATTTTGTTTCTGATTCTTAGTTTAATTTTAAGTATTTGTGTTTTCATAGAGTTGCGTTTTTAAGATAATTAGCACGTAAAGTTTTAGGTTATATTCAAATTGGATAAGGTCCAAATAATTAGTTTATGTAGCAGAAACTAATCGTTATAATAATTTTGTCATAAATAAGATAATGATGGTAAAGATAAATAAAAAATATTTTAATAATATTAAACTAGTATTCCTCCAATAAAAATTAAAAGAATGCTACACATCGGCCAGAGCGAATAGTCTAATGCGCTATTCCTTTCCTATATACCAAAATATGTAGCCACTTCCTCAAAAAATTGCCTAAAATTTTATAAAGTTTTTTCTTATAAAATTACTCCAAGAGAATTTGAATTCAAAACAGGGGCGTGGTAGTGGGCGGATTTTTCAAATATCTCAACATATACTCAAGTTTGCTTCTAAAGATTGATATTATATGATTAAAATCTACGAAAAACTGTTTTTTAAAAAAAACGCCCCTAAAATGTGGGCGCGGCCATATACAATTTAATGAATATAAAATAAGTTGTAGGATATGAAGACGGTTTTAATTTTAAGAGTTTGTTTTTATTTATAATTTATAATGTACTAATTACATACAGAAATTATTTTGTTTGTGATTTTTAGTTTAATTCTAACTATTTGTGTTTTCATAGAGTTGCGTTTTTAAGATAATTAGCACGTAAAGTTTTAGGTTATATTCAAATTGGATAAGGTCCAAATAATTAGTTTATGTAGCAGAAACTAATCGTTATAATAATTTTGTCATAAATAAGATAATGATGCTAAAGATAAAAAAAAATATTTTAATAATATTAAACTAGTATTCCTCCAATAAAAATTAAAAGAATGCTACACATCGGCCAGAGCGAATAGTCTGATGCGCTATTCCTTTCCTATATACCAAAATATGTAGCCACTTCCTCAAAAAATTGCCTAAAATTTTATAAAGTTTTTTCTTATAGAATTACTCCAAGAGAATTTTAATTCAAAACAGGGGCGTGGTAGTGGGCGGATTTTTCAAATATCTCAACATATACTCAAGTTTGCTTCTAAAGATTGATATTATATGATTAAAATCTACGAAAAACTGTTTTTTAAAAAAAACGCCCCTAAAATGTGGGCGCGGCCATATACAATTTAATGAATATAAAATAAGTTGTAGGATATGAAGACGGTGTTAATTTTAAGAGTTTATTTTTATTTATAATTTATAATGTACTAATTACATACAGAAATTATTTTGTTTCTGATTCTTAGTTTAATTTTAAGTATTTGTGTTTTCATAGAGTTGCGTTTTTAAGATAATTAGCACGTAAAGTTTTAGGTTATATTCAAATTGGATAAGGTCCAAATAATTAGTTTATGTAGCAGAAACTAATCGTTATAATAATTTTGTCATAAATAAGATAATGATGGTAAAGATAAATAAAAAATATTTTAATAATATTAAACTAGTATTCCTCCAATAAAAATTAAAAGAATGCTACACATCGGCCAGAGCGAATAGTCTGATGCGCTATTCCTTTCCTATATACCAAAATATGTAGCCACTTCCTCAAAAAATTGCCTAAAATTTTATAAAGTTTTTTCTTATAAAATTACTTCAAGAGAATTTTAATTCAAAACAGGGACGTGGTAGTGGGCGGATTTTTCAAATATCTCAACATATACTCAAGTTTGCTTCTAAAGATTGATATTATATGATTAAAATCTACGAAAAACAGTTTTTTTTAAAAAAACACCCCTAAAATGTGGGCGCGGCCATATACAATTTAATGAATATAAAATAAGTTGTAGGATATGAAGACGGTTTTAATTTTAAGAGTTTATTTTTATTTATAATTTATAATGTACTAATTACATACAGAAATTATTTTGTTTCTGATTCTAAGTTTAATTTTAAGTATTTGTGTTTTCATAGAGTTGCGTTTTTAAGATAATTAGCACGTAAAGTTTTAGGTTATATTCAAATTGGATAAGGTCCAAATAATTAGTTTATGTAGCAGAAACTAATCGTTATAATAATTTTGTCATAAATAAGATAATGATGGTAAAGATAAATAAAAAATATTTTAATAATATTAAACTAGTATTCCTCCAATAAAAATTAAAAGAATGCTACACATCGGCCAGAGCGAATAGTCTAATGCGCTATTCCTTTCCTATATACCAAAATATGTAGCCACTTCCTCAAAAAATTGCCTAAAATTTTATAAAGTTTTTTCTTATAAAATTACTCCAAGAGAATTTGAATTCAAAACAGGGGCGTGGTAGTGGGCGGATTTTTCAAATATCTCAACATATACTCAAGTTTGCTTCTAAAGATTGATATTATATGATTAAAATCTACGAAAAACTGTTTTTTTAAAAAAAACGCCCCTAAAATGTGGGCGCGGCCATATACAATTTAATGAATATAAAATAAGTTGTAGGATATGAAGACGGTGTTAATTTTAAGAGTTTATTTTTATTTATAATTTATAATGTACTAATTACATACAGAAATTATTTTGTTTCTGATTCTTAGTTTAATTTTAAGTATTTGTGTTTTCATAGAGTTGCGTTTTTAAGATAATTAGCACGTAAAGTTTTAGGTTATATTCAAATTGGATAAGGTCCAAATAATTAGTTTATGTAGCAGAAACTAATCGTTATAATAATTTTGTCATAAATAAGATAATGATGCTAAAGATAAAAAAAAATATTTTAATAATATTAAACTAGTATTCCTCCAATAAAAATTAAAAGAATGCTACACATCGGCCAGAGCGAATAGTCTGATGCGCTATTCCTTTCCTATATACCAAAATATGTAGCCACTTCCTCAAAAAATTGCCTAAAATTTTATAAAGTTTTTTCTTATAGAATTACTCCAAGAGAATTTTAATTCAAAACAGGGGCGTGGTAGTGGGCGGATTTTTCAAATATCTCAACATATACTCAAGTTTGCTTCTAAAGATTGATATTATATGATTAAAATCTACGAAAAACTGTTTTTTAAAAAAAACGCCCCTAAAATGTGGGCGCGGCCATATACAATTTAATGAATATAAAATAAGTTGTAGGATATGAAGACGGTGTTAATTTTAAGAGTTTATTTTTATTTATAATTTATAATGTACTAATTACATACAGAAATTATTTTGTTTCTGATTCTTAGTTTAATTTTAAGTATTTGTGTTTTCATAGAGTTGCGTTTTTAAGATAATTAGCACGTAAAGTTTTAGGTTATATTCAAATTGGATAAGGTCCAAATAATTAGTTTATGTAGCAGAAACTAATCGTTATAATAATTTTGTCATAAATAAGATAATGATGGTAAAGATAAATAAAAAATATTTTAATAATATTAAACTAGTATTCCTCCAATAAAAATTAAAAGAATGCTACACATCGGCCAGAGCGAATAGTCTAATGCGCTATTCCTTTCCTATATACCAAAATATGTAGCCACTTCCTCAAAAAATTGCCTAAAATTTTATAAAGTTTTTTCTTATAAAATTACTCCAAGAGAATTTGAATTCAAAATAGGGGCGTGGTAGTGGGCGGATTTTTCAAATATCTCAACATATACTCAAGTTTGCTTCTAAAGATTGATATTATATGATTAAAATCTACGAAAAACTGTTTTTTAAAAAAAACGCCCCTAAAATGTGGGCGCGGCCATATACAATTTAATGAATATAAAATAAGTTGTAGGATATGAAGACGGTTTTAATTTTAAGAGTTTGTTTTTATTTATAATTTATAATGTACTAATTACATACAGAAATTATTTTGTTTGTGATTTTTAGTTTAATTCTAACTATTTGTGTTTTCATAGAGTTGCGTTTTTAAGATAATTAGCACGTAAAGTTTTAGGTTATATTCAAATTGGATAAGGTCCAAATAATTAGTTTATGTAGCAGAAACTAATCGTTATAATAATTTTGTCATAAATAAGATAATGATGCTAAAGATAAAAAAAAAATATTTTAATAATATTAAACTAGTATTCCTCCAATAAAAATTAAAAGAATGCTACACATCGGCCAGAGCGAATAGTCTGATGCGCTATTCCTTTCCTATATACCAAAATATGTAGCCACTTCCTCAAAAAATTGCCTAAAATTTTATAAAGTTTTTTCTTATAAAATTACTCCAAGAGAATTTTAATTCAAAACAGGGGCGTGGTAGTCGGCGGATTTTTCAAATATCTCAACATATACTCAAGTTTGCTTCTAAAGATTGATATTATATGATTAAAATCTACGAAAAACTGTTTTTTAAAAAAACGCCCCTAAAATGTGGGCGCGTCGATATACAATTTAATGAATATAAAATAAGTTGTAGGATATGAAGACGGTTTTAATTTTAAGAGTTTATTTTTATTTATAATTTATAATGTACTAATTACATACAGAAATTATTTTGTTTGTGATTCTTAGTTTAATTTTAACTATTTGTGTTTTCATAGAGTTGCGTTTTTAAGATAATTAGCACGTAAAGTTTTAGGTTATATTCAAATTAGATAAGGTCCAAATAATTAGTTTATGTAGCAGAAACTAATCGTTATAATAATTTTGTCATAAATAAGATAATGATGCTAAAGATAAAAAAAAAATATTTTAATAATATTAAACTAGTATTCCTCCAATAAAAATTAAAAGAATGCTACACATCGGCCAGAGCGAATAGTCTGATGCGCTATTCCTTTCCTATATACCAAAATATGTAGCCACTTCCTCAAAAAATTGCCTAAAATTTTATAAAGTTTTTTCTTATAAAATTACTCCAAGAGAATTTTAATTCAAAACAGGGGCGTGGTAGTGGGCGGATTTTTCAAATATCTCAAGATATACTCAAGTTTGCTTCTAAAGATTGATATTATATGATTAAAATCTACGAAAAACTGTTTTTAAAAAAAAACGCCCCTAAAATGTGGGCGCGGCCATATACAATTTAATGAATATAAAATAAGTTTTAGGATATGAAGACGGTTTTAATTTTAAGAGTTTATTTTTATTTATAATTTATAATGTACTAATTACATACAGCAATTATTTTGTTTGTGATTCTTAGTTTAATTTTAACTATTTGTGTTTTCATAGAGTTGCGTTTTTAAGATAATTAGTACGTAAAGTCTTAGGTTATATTCAAATTGGATAAGGTCCAAATAATTAGTTTATGTAGCAGAAACTAATCGTTATAATAATTTTGTCATAAATAAGATAATGATGCTAAAGATAAAAAAAAAATAATTTAATAATATTAAACTAGTATTCCTCCAATAAAAATTAAAAGAATGCTACACATCGGCCAGAGCGAATAGTCTGATGCGCTATTCCTTTCCTATATACCAAAATATGTAGCCACTTCCTCAAAAAATTGCCTAAAATTTTATAAAGTTTTTTCTTATAAAATTACTCCAAGAGAATTTTAATTCAAAACAGGGGCGTGGTAGTGGGCGGATTTTTCAAATATCTCAACATATACTCAAGTTTGCTTCTAAAGATTGATATTATATGATTAAAATCTACGAAAAACAGTTTTTTAAAAAAAACGCCCCTAAAATGTGGGCGCGGCCATATACAATTTAATGAATATAAAATAAGTTGTAGGATATGAAGACGGTTTTAATTTTAAGAGTTTATTTTTATTTATAATCTATAATGTACTAATTACATACAGAAATTATTTTGTTTGTGATTCTTAGTTTAATTTTAACTATTTGTGTTTTCATAGAGTTGCGTTTTTAAGATAATTAACACGTAAAGTTTTAGGTTATATTCAAATTGGATAAGGTCCAAATAATTAGTTTATGTAGCAGAAACTAATCGTTTTAATAATTTTGTCATAAATAAGATAATGATGCTAAAGATAAAAAAAAATATTTTAATAATATTAAACTAGTATTCCTCCAATAAAAATTAAAAGAATGCTACACATCGGCCAGAGCGAATAGTCTGATGCCCTATTCTTTCCTATATACCAAAATATGTAGCCACTTCCTCAAAAAATTGCCTAAAATTTTATAAAGTTTTTTTCTTATAAAATTACTCCAAGAGAATTTTAATTCAAAACAGGGGCGTGGTAGTTTGCGGATTTTTCAAATATCTCAACATATACTCAAGTTTGCTTCTAAAGATTGATATTATATGATTAAAATCTACGAAAAACAGTTTTTTAAAAAAAACGCCCCTAAAATGTGGGCGCGGCCATATACAATTTAATGAATATAAAATAAGTTGTAGGATATGAAGACGGTTTTAATTTTAAGAGTTTATTTTTATTTATAATTTATAATGTACTAATTACATACAGAAATTATTTTGTTTGTGATTCTTAGTTTAATTTTAACTATTTGTGTTTTCATAGAGTTGCGTTTTTAAGATAATTAGCACGTAAAGTTTTAGGTTATATTCAAATTGGATAAGGTCCAAATAATTAGTTTATGTAGCAGAAACTAATCGTTATAATAATTTTGTCATAAATAAGATAATGATGCTAAAGATAAAAAAAAAATATTTTAATAATATTAAACTAGTATTCCTCCAATAAAAATTAAAAGAATGCTACACATCGGCCAGAGCGAATAGTCTGATGCGCTATTCCTTTCCTATATACCAAAATATGTAGCCACTTCCTCAAAAAATTGCCTAAAATTATATAAAGTTTTTTATACTCAAGTTTGCTTCTAAAGATTGATATTATATGATTAAAATCTACGAAAAACTGTTTTTTAAAAAAAACGCCCCTAAAATGTGGGCGCGGCCATATACAATTTAATGAATATAAAATAAGTTGTAGGATATGAAGACGGTTTTAATTTTAAGAGTTTATTTTTATTTATAATTTATAATGTACTAATTACATACAGAAATTATTTTGTTTGTGATTTTTAGTTTAATTTTAACTATTTGTGTTTTCATAGAGTTTCGTTTTTAAGATAATTAGCACGTAAAGTTTTAGGTTATATTCAAATTGGATAAGGTCCAAATAATTAGTTTATGTAGCAGAAACTAATCGTTATAATAATTTTGTCATAAATAAGATAATGATGCTAAAGATAAAAAAAAAATATTTTAATAATATTTAACTAGTATTCCTCCAATAAAAATTAAAAGAATGCTACACATCGGCCAGAGCGAATAGTCTGATGCGCTATTCCTTTCCTATATACCAAAATATGTAGCCACTTCCTCAAAAAATTGCCTAACATTTTATAAAGTTTTTTCTTATAAAATTACTCCAAGAGAATTTTAATTCAAAACAGGGGCGTGGTAGTGGGCGGATTTTTCAAATATCTCAACATATACTCAAGTTTGCTTCTAAAGATTGATATTATATGATTAAAATCTACGAAAAACTGTTTTTTTTTTACAAACGCCCCTAAAATGTGGGCGCGGCCATATACAATTTAATGAATATAAAATAAGTTGTAGGATATGAAGACGGTTTTAATTTTAAGAGTTTATTTTTATTTATAATTTATAATGTACTAATTACATACAGAAATTATTTTGTTTGTGATTCTTAGTTTAATTTTAACTATTTGTGTTTTCATAGAGTTGCGTTTTTAAGATAATTAGCACGTAAAGTTTTAGGTTATATTCAAATTGGATAAGGTCCAAATAATTAGTTTATGTAGCAGAAACTAATCGTTATAATAATTTTGTCATAAATAAGATAATGATGCTAAAGATAAAAAAAAAATATTTTAATAATATTAAACTAGTATTCCTCCAATAAAAATTAAAAGAATGCTACACATCGGCCAGAGCGAATAGTCTGATCCGCTATTCCTTTCCTATATACCAAAATATGTAGCCACTTCCTCAAAAAATTGCCTAAAATTTTATAAAGTTTTTTCTTATAAAATTACTCCAAGAGAATTTTAATTCAAAACAGGGGCGTGGTAGTGGGCGGATTTTTCAAATATCTCAACATATACTCAAGGTTGCTTCTAAAGATTGATATTATATGATTAAAATCTACGAAAAACTGTTTTTTAAAAAAACGCCCCTAAAATGTGGGCGCGGCGATATACAATTTAATGAATATAAAATAAGTTGTAGGATATGAAGACGGTTTTAATTTTAAGAGTTTATTTTTATTTATAATTTATAATGTACTAATTACATACAGAAATTATTTTGTTTGTGATTCTTAGTTTAATTTTAACTATTTGTGTTTTCATAGAGTTGCGTTTTTAAGATAATTAGCACGTAAAGTTTTAGGTTATATTCAAATTAGATAAGGTCCAAATAATTAGTTTATGTAGCAGAAACTAATCGTTATAATAATTTTGTCATAAATAACATAATGATGCTAAAGATAAAAAAAAAATATTTTAATAATATTAAACTAGTATTCCTCCAATAAAAATTAAAAGAATGCTACACATCGGCCAGAGCGAATAGTCTGATGCGCTATTCCTTTCCTATATACCAAAATATGTAGCCACTTCCTCAAAAAATTGCCTAAAATTTTATAAAGTTTTTTCTTATAAAACTACTCCAAGAGAATTTTAATTCAAAACAGGGGCGTGGTAGTCGGCGGATTTTTCAAATATCTCAACATATACTCAAGTTTGCTTCTAAAGATTGATATTATATGATTAAAATCTACGAAAAACTGTTTTTTAAAAAAAACGCCCCTAAAATGTGGGCGCGGCCATATACAATTTAATGAATATAAAATAAGTTGTAGGATATGAAGACGGTTTTAATTTTAAGAGTTTATTTTTATTTATAATTTATAATGTACTAATTACATACAGAAATTATTTTGTTTGTGATTTTTAGTTTAATTTTAACTATTTGTGTTTTCATAGAGTTGCATTTTTAAGATAATTAGCACGTAAAGTTTTAGGTTATATTCAAATTGGATAAGGTCCAAATAATTAGTTTATGTAGCAGAAACTAATCGTTATAATAATTTTGTCATAAATAAGATAATGATGCTAAAGATAAATAAAAAATATTTTAATAATATTAAACTAGTATTCCTCCAATAAAAATTAAAAGAATGCTACACATCGGCCAGAGCGAATAGTCTGATGCGCTATTCCTTTCCTATATACCAAAATATGTAGCCACTTCCTCAAAAAATTGCCCAAAATTTTATAAAGTTTTTTCTTATAAATTTACTTCAAGAGAATTTTAATTCAAAACAGGGACGTGGTAGTGGGCGGATTTTTCAAATATCTCAACATATACTCAAGTTTGCTTCTAAAGATTGATATTATATGATTAAAATCTACGAAAAACTGTTTTTAAAAAAAAACGCCCCTAAAATGTGGGCGCGGCCATATACAATTTAATGAATATAAAATAAGTTGTAGGATATGAAGACGGTTTTAATTTTAAGAGTTTATTTTTATTTATAATTTATAATGTACTAATTACATACAGAAATTATTTTGTTTGTGATTCTTAGTTTAATTTTAACTATTTGTGTTTTCATAGAGTTGCGTTTTTAAGATAATTAGCACGTAAAGTTTTAGGTTATATTCAAATTGGATAAGGTCCAAATAATTAGTTTATGTAGCAGAAACTAATCGTTATAATAATTTTGTCATAAATAAGATAATGATGCTAAAGAAAAAAAAAAATATTTTAATAATATTAAACTAGTATTCCTCCAATAAAAATTAAAAGAATGCTACACATCGGCCAGAGCGAATAGTCTGATGCGCTATTCCTTTCCTATATACCAAAATATGTAGCCACTTCCTCAAAAAATTGCCTAACATTTTATAAAGTTTTTTCTTATAAAATTACTCCAAGAGAATTTTAATTCAAAACAGGGGCATGGTAGTGGGCGGTTTTTCAAATATCTCAACATATACTCAAGTTTGCTTCTAAAGATTGATATTATATGATTAAAATCTACGAAAAACTGTTTTTTTTTTTAAAAACGCCCCTAAAATGTGGGCGCGGCCATATACAATTTAATGAATATAAAATAAGTTGTAGGATATGAAGACGGTTTTAATTTTAAGAGTTTATTTTTATTTATAATTTATAATGTACTAATTACATACAGAAATTATTTTGTTTGTGATTCTTAGTTTAATTTTAACTATTTGTGTTTTCATAGAGTTGCGTTTTTAAGATAATTAGCACGTAAAGTTTTAGGTTATATTCAAATTGGATAATGTCCAAATAATTAGTTTATGTAGCAGAAACTAATCGTTATAATAATTTTGTCATAAATAAGATAATGATGCTAAAGATAAATAAAAAATATTTTAATAATATTAAACTAGTATTCCTCCAATAAAAATTAAAAGAATGCTACACATCGGCCAGAGCGAATAGTCTGATGCGCTATTCCTTTCCTATATACCAAAATATGTAGCCACTTCCTCAAAAAATTGCCTAAAATTTTATAAAGTTTTTTCTTATAAAATTACTTCAAGAGAATTTTAATTGAAAACAGGGACGTTGTAGTGGGCGGATTTTTCAAATATCTCAACATATACTCAAGTTTGCTTCTAAAGATTGATATTATATGATTAAAATCTACGAAAAACAGTTTTTTTTAAAAAAACACCCCTAAAATGTGGGCGCGGCCATATACAATTTAATGAATATAAAATAAGTTGTAGGATATGAAGACGGTTTTAATTTTAAGAGTTTATTTTTATTTATAATTTATAATGTACTAATTACATACAGAAATTATTTTGTTTGTGATTCTTAGTTTAATTTTAACTATTTGTGTTTTCATAGAGTTGCGTTTTTAAGATAATTAGCACGTAAAGTTTTAGGTTATATTCAAATTGGATAAGGTCCAAATAATTAGTTTATGTAGCAGAAACTAATCGTTATAATAATTTTGTCATAAATAAGATAATGATGCTAAAGATAAAAAAAAATATTTTAATAATATTAAACTAGTATTCCTCCAATAAAAATTAAAAGAATGCTACACATCGGCCAGAGCGAATAGTCTGATGCGCTATTCCTTTCCTATATACCAAAATATGTAGCCACTTCCTCAAAAAATTGCCTAAAATTTTATAAAGTTTTTTCTTATAAAATTACTTCAAGAGAATTTTAATTCAAAACAGGGACGTGGTAGTGGGCGGATTTTTCAAATATCTCAACATATACTCAAGTTTGCTTCTAAAGATTGATATTATATGATTAAAATTTACGAAAAACAGTTTTTTTAAAAAAACACCCCTAAAATCTGGGCGCGGCCATATACAATTTAATGAATATAAAATAAGTTGTAGGATATGAAGACGGTTTTAATTTTAAGAGTTTATTTTTATTTATAATTTATAATGTACTAATTACATACAGAAATTATTTTGTTTGTGATTCTTAGTTTAATTTTAACTATTTGTGTTTTCATAGAGTTGCGTTTTTAAGATAATTAGCACGTAAAGTTTTAGGTTATATTCAAATTGGATAAGGTCCAAATAATTAGTTTATGTAGCAGAAACTAATCGTTATAATAATTTTGTCATAAATAAGATAATGATGCTAAAGATAAAAAAAAAATATTTTAATAATATTAAACTAGTATTCCTCCAATAAAAATTAAAAGAATGCTACACATCGGCCAGAGCGAATAGTCTGATGCGCTATTCCTTTCCTATATACCAAAATATGTAGCCACTTCCTCAAAAAATTGCCTAAAATTTTATAAAGTTTTTTCTTATAAAATTACTCCAAGAGAATTTTAATTCAAAACAGGGGCGTGGTAGTGGGCGGATTTTTTAAATATCTCAACATATACTCAAGTTTGCTTCTAAAGATTGATATTATATGATTAAAATCTACGAAAAACTGTTTTTAAAAAAAAACGCCCCTAAAATGTGGGCGCGGCCATATACAATTTAATGAATATAAAATAAGTTGTAGGATATGAAGACGGTTTTAATTTTAAGAGTTTATTTTTATTTATAATTTATAATGTACTAATTACATACAGAAATTATTTTGTTTGTGATTCTTAGTTTAATTTTAACTATTTGTGTTTTCATAGAGTTGCGTTTTTAAGATAATTAGCACGTAAAGTTTTAGGTTATATTCAAATTGGATAAGGTCCAAATAATTAGTTTATGTAGCAGAAACTAATCGTTATAATAATTTTGTCATAAATAAGATAATGATGCTAAAAATAAAAAAATATATTTTAATAATATTAAACTAGTATTCCTCCAATAAAAATTAAAAGAATGCTACACATCGGCCAGAGCGAATAGTCTGATGCGCTATTCCTTTCCTATATACCAAAATATGTAGCCACTTCCTCAAAAAATTGCCTAAAATTTTATAAAGTTTTTTCTTATAAAATTACTCCAAGAGAATTTTAATTCAAAACAGGGGCATGGTAGTGGGCGGTTTTTCAAATATCTCAACATATACTCAAGTTTGCTTCTAAAGATTGATATTATATGATTAAAATCTACGAAAAACAGTTTTTTAAAAAAAACGCCCCTAAAATGTGGGCGCGGCCATATACAATTTAATGAATATAAAATAAGTTGTAGGATATGAAGACGGTTTTAATTTTAAGAGTTTATTTTTATTTATAATTTATAATGTACTAATTACATACAGAAATTATTTTGTTTGTGATTCTTAGTTTAATTTTAACTATTTGTGTTTTCATAGAGTTGCGT
The DNA here is from genome assembly GCA_949716465.1 of Chalcosyrphus nemorum. Taxonomy (NCBI): domain Eukaryota; kingdom Metazoa; phylum Arthropoda; class Insecta; order Diptera; family Syrphidae; genus Chalcosyrphus; species Chalcosyrphus nemorum. Next base: position 11,511,737 of record OX454335.1, read on the forward strand.
TTTTAAGATAATTAGCACGTAAAGTTTTAGGTTATATTCAAATTGGATAAGGTCCAAATAATTAGTTTATGTAGCAGAAACTAATCGTTATAATAATTTTGTCATAAATAAGATAATGATGCTAAAGATAAAAAAAAATATTTTAATAATATTAAACGAGTATTCCTCCAATAAAAATTAAAAGAATGCTACACATCGGCCAGAGCGAATAGTCTGATGCGCTATTCCTTTCCTATATACCAAAATATGTAGCCACTTCCTCAAAAAATTGCCTAAAATTTTATAAAGTTTTTTCTTATAAAATTACTCCAAGAGAATTTTAATTCAAAACAGGGGCGTGGTAGTGGGCGGATTTTTCAAATATCTCAACATATACTCAAGTTTGCTTCTAAAGATAGATATTATATGATTAAAATCTACGAAAAACAGTTTTAAAAAAAAAAAAACGCCCCTAAAATGTGGGCGCGGCCATATACAATTTAATGAATATAAAATAAGTTGTAGGATATGGAGACGGTTTTAATTTTAAGAGTTTATTTTTATTTATAATTTATAATGTACTAATTACATACAGAAATTATTTTGTTTGTGATTCTTAGTTTAATTTTAACTATTTGTGTTTTCATAGAGTTGCGTTTTTAAGATAATTAGCACGTAAAGTTTTAGGTTATATTCAAATTGGATAAGGTCCAAATAATTAGTTTATGTAGCAGAAACTAATCGTTATAATAATTTTGTCATAAATAAGATAATGATGCTAAAGATAAAAAAAAATATTTTAATAATATTAAACTAGTATTCCTCCAATAAAAATTAAAAGAATGCTACACATCGGCCAGAGCGAATAGTCTGATGCGCTATTCCTTTCCTATATACCAAAATATGTAGCCACTTCCTCAAAAAATTGCCTAAAATTTTATAAAGTTTTTTCTTATAAAATTACTCCAAGAGAATTTTAATTCAAAACAGGGGCATGGTAGTGGGCGGTTTTTCAAATATCTCAACATATACTCAAGTTTGCTTCTAAAGATTGATATTATATGATTAAAATCTACGAAAAACAGTTTTTTAAAAAAAACGCCCCTAAAATGTGGGCGCGGCCATATACAATTTAATGAATATAAAATAAGTTGTAGGATATGAAGACGGTTTTAATTTTAAGAGTTTATTTTTATTTATAATTTATAATGTACTAATTACATACAGAAATTATTTTGTTTGTGATTCTTAGTTTAATTTTAACTATTTGTGTTTTCATAGAGTTGCGTTTTTAAGATAATTAGCACGTAAAGTTTTAGGTTATATTCAAATTGGATAATGTCCAAATAATTAGTTTATGTAGCAGAAACTAATCGTTATAATAATTTTGTCATAAATAAGATAATGATGCTAAAGATAAATAAAAAATATTTTAATAATATTAAACTAGTATTCCTCCAATAAAAATTAAAAGAATGCTACACATCGGCCAGAGCGAATAGTCTGATGCGCTATTCCTTTCCTATATACCAAAATATGTAGCCACTTCCTCAAAAAATTGCCTAAAATTTTATAAAGTTTTTTCTTATAAAATTACTTCAAGAGAATTTTAATTCAAAACAGGGACGTGGTAGTGGGCGGATTTTTCAAATATCTCAACATATACTCAAGTTTGTTTCTAAAGATTGATATTATATGATTAAAATTTACGAAAAACAGTTTTTTTAAAAAAACACCCCTAAAATCTGGGCGCGGCCATATACAATTTAATGAATATAAAATAAGTTGTAGGATATGAAGACGGTTTTAATTTTAAGAGTTTATTTTTATTTATAATTTATAATGTACTAATTACATACAGAAATTATTTTGTTTGTGATTCTTAGTTTAATTTTAACTATTTGTGTTTTCATAGAGTTGCGTTTTTAAGATAATTAGCACGTAAAGTTTTAGGTTATATTCAAATTGGATAAGGTCCAAATAATTAGTTTATGTAGCAGAAACTAATCGTTATAATAATTTTGTCATAAATAAGATAATGATGCTAAAGATAAAAAAAAAATATTTTAATAATATTAAACTAGTATTCCTCCAATAAAAATTAAAAGAATGCTACACATCGGCCAGAGCGAATAGTCTGATGCGCTATTCCTTTCCTATATACCAAAATATGTAGCCACTTCCTCAAAAAATTGCCTAAAATTTTATAAAGTTTTTTCTTATAAAATTACTCCAAGAGAATTTTAATTCAAAACAGGGGCGTGGTAGTGGGCGGATTTTTTAAATATCTCAACATATACTCAAGTTTGCTTCTAAAGATTGATATTATATGATTAAAATCTACGAAAAACTGTTTTTAAAAAAAAACGCCCCTAAAATGTGGGCGCGGCCATATACAATTTAATGAATATAAAATAAGTTGTAGGATATGAAGACGGTTTTAATTTTAAGAGTTTATTTTTATTTATAATTTATAATGTACTAATTACATACAGAAATTATTTTGTTTGTGATTCTTAGTTTAATTTTAACTATTTGTGTTTTCATAGAGTTGCGTTTTTAAGATAATTAGCACGTAAAGTTTTAGGTTATATTCAAATTGGATAAGGTCCAAATAATTAGTTTATGTAGCAGAAACTAATCGTTATAATAATTTTGTCATAAATAAGATAATGATGCTAAAAATAAAAAAATATATTTTAATAATATTAAACTAGTATTCCTCCAATAAAAATTAAAAGAATGCTACACATCGGCCAGAGCGAATAGTCTGATGCGCTATTCCTTTCCTATATACCAAAATATGTAGCCACTTCCTCAAAAAATTGCCTAAAATTTTATAAAGTTTTTTCTTATAAAATTACTCCAAGAGAATTTTAATTCAAAACAGGGGCATGGTAGTGGGCGGTTTTTCAAATATCTCAACATATACTCAAGTTTGCTTCTAAAGATTGATATTATATGATTAAAATCTACGAAAAACAGTTTTTTAAAAAAAACGCCCCTAAAATGTGGGCGCGGCCATATACAATTTAATGAATATAAAATAAGTTGTAGGATATGAAGACGGTTTTAATTTTAAGAGTTTATTTTTATTTATAATTTATAATGTACTAATTACATACAGAAATTATTTTGTTTGTGATTCTTAGTTTAATTTTAACTATTTGTGTTTTCATAGAGTTGCGTTTTTAAGATAATTAGCACGTAAAGTTTTAGGTTATATTCAAATTGGATAAGGTCCAAATAATTAGTTTATGTAGCAGAAACTAATCGTTATAATAATTTTGTCATAAATAAGATAATGATGCTAAAGATAAAAAAAAATATTTTAATAATATTAAACTAGTATTCCTCCAATAAAAATTAAAAGAATGCTACACATCGGCCAGAGCGAATAGTCTGATGCGCTATTCCTTTCCTATATACCAAAATATGTAGCCACTTCCTCAAAAAATTGCCTAAAATTTTATAAAGTTTTTTCTTATAAAATTACTCCAAGAGAATTTTAATTCAAAACAGGGGCGTGGTAGTGGGCGGATTTTTCAAATATCTCAACATATACTCAAGTTTGCTTCTAAAGATAGATATTATATGATTAAAATCTACGAAAAACAGTTTTAAAAAAAAAAAAACGCCCCTAAAATGTGGGCGCGGCCATATACAATTTAATGAATATAAAATAAGTTGTAGGATATGAAGACGGTTTTAATTTTAAGAGTTTATTTTTATTTATAATTTATAATGTACTAATTACATACAGAAATTATTTTGTTTGTGATTCTTAGTTTAATTTTAACTATTTGTGTTTTCATAGAGTTGCGTTTTTAAGATAATTAGCACGTAAAGTTTTAGGTTATATTCAAATTGGATAAGGTCCAAATAATTAGTTTATGTAGCAGAAACTAATCGTTATAATAATTTTGTCATAAATAAGATAATGATGCTAAAGATAAAAAAAAATATTTTAATAATATTAAACTAGTATTCCTCCAATAAAAATTAAAAGAATGCTACACATCGGCCAGAGCGAATAGTCTGATGCGCTATTCCTTCTATATACCAAAATATGTAGCCACTTCCTCAAAAAATTGCCTAAAATTTTATAAAGTTTTTTCTTATAGAATTACTCCAAGAGAATTTTAATTCAAAACAGGGGCGTGGTAGTGGGCGGATTTTTCAAATATCTCAACATATACTCAAGGTTGCTTCTAAAGATTGATATTATATGATTAAAATCTACGAAAAACTGTTTTTTAAAAAAACGCCCCTAAAATGTGGGCGCGGCGATATACAATTTAATGAATATAAAATAAGTTGTAGGATATGAAGACGGTTTTAATTTTAAGAGTTTATTTTTATTTATAATTTATAATGTACTAATTACATACAGAAATTATTTTGTTTGTGATTCTTAGTTTAATTTTAACTATTTGTGTTTTCATAGAGTTGCGTTTTTAAGATAATTAGCACGTAAAGTTTTAGGTTATATTCAAATTGGATAAGGTCCAAATAATTAGTTTATGTAGCAGAAACTAATCGTTATAATAATTTTGTCATAAATAAGATAATGATGCTAAAGATAAAAAAAAATATTTGAATAATATTAAACTAGTATTCCTCCAATAAAAATTAAAAGAATGCTACACATCGGCCAGAGCGAATAGTCTGATGCGCTATTCCTTTCCTATATACCAAAATATGTAGCCACTTCCTCAAAAAATTGCCTAACATTTTATAAAGTTTTTTTCTTATAGAATTACTCCAAGAGAATTTTAATTCAAAACAGGGGCGTGGTAGTGGGCGGATTTTTCAAATATCTCAACATATACTCATGTTTGCTTCTAAAGATTGATATTATATGATTAAAATCTACGAAAAACTGTTTTTAAAAAAAAAAACGCCCCTAAAATGTGGGCGCGGCCATATACAATTTAATGAATATAAAATAAGTTGTAGGATATGAAGACGGTTCTAATTTTAAGAGTTTATTTTTATTTATAATTTATAATGTACTAATTACATACAGAAATTATTTTGTTTGTGATTCTTAGTTTAATTTTAACTATTTGTGTTTTCATAGAGTTGCGTTTTTAAGATAATTAGCACGTAAAGTTTTAGGTTATATTCAAATTGGATAAGGTCCAAATAATTAGTTTATGTAGCAGAAACTAATCGTTATAATAATTTTGTCATAAATAAGATAATGATGCTAAAGATAAAAAAAAATATTTTAATAATATTAAACTAGTATTCCTCCAATAAAAATTAAAAGAATGCTACACATCGGCCAGAGCGAATAGTCTGATGCGCTATTCCTTTCCTATATACCACAATATGTAGCCACTTCCTCAAAAAATTGCCTAAAATTTTATAAAGTTTTTTCTTATAAAATTACTCCAAGAGAATTTTAATTCAAAACAGGGGCGTGATAGTGGGCGGATTTTTCAAATATCTCAACATATACTCAAGTTTGCTTCTAAAGATTGATATTATATGATTAAAATCTACGAAAAACTGTTTTTTTTTAAAAACGCCCCTAGAATGTGGGCGCGGCCATATACAATTTAATGAATATAAAATAAGTTGTAGGATATGAAGACGGTTCTAATTTTAAGAGTTTATTTTTATTTATAATTTATAATGTACTAATTACATACAGAAATTATTTTGTTTGTGATTCTTAGTTTAATTTTAACTATTTGTGTTTTCATAGAGTTGCGTTTTTAAGATAATTAGCACGTAAGGTTTTAGGTTATATTCAAATTGGATAAGGTCCAAATAATTAGTTTATGTAGCAGAAACTAATCGTTATAATAATTTTGTCATAAATAAGATAATGATGCTAAAGATAAATAAAAAATATTTTAATAATATTAAACTAGTATTCCTCCAATAAAAATTAAAAGAATGCTACACATCGGCCAGAGCGAATAGTCTGATGCGCTATTCCTTTCCTATATACCAAAATATGTAGCCACTTCCTCAAAAAATTGCCTAAAATTTTATAAAGTTTTTTCTTATAAAATTACTCCAAGAGAATTTTAATTCAAAACAGGGGCGTGGTAATGGGCGGATTTTTCAAATATCTCAACATATACTCAAGTTTGCTTCTAAAGATTGATATTATATGATTAAAATCTACGAAAAACTGTTTTTAAAAAAAAACGCCCCTAAAATGTGGACGCGGCCATATACAATTTAATGAATATAAAATAAGTTGTAGGATATGAAGACGGTTCTAATTTTAAGAGTTTATTTTTATTTATAATTTATAATGTACTAATTACATACAGAAATTATTTTGTTTGTGATTCTTAGTTTAATTTTAACTATTTGTGTTTTCATAGAGTTGCGTTTTTAAGATAATTAGCACGTAAGGTTTTAGGTTATATTCAAATTGGATAAGGTCCAAATAATTAGTTTATGTAGCAGAAACTAATCGTTATAATAATTTTGTCATAAATAAGATAATGATGCTAAAGATAAATAAAAAATATTTTAAAAATATTAAACTAGTATTCCTCCAATAAAAATTAAAAGAATGCTACACATCGGCCAGAGCGAATAGTCTGATGCGCTATTCCTTTCCTATATACCAAAATATGTAGCCACTTCCTCAAAAAAATGCGTAAAATTTTATAAAGTTTTTTCTTATAGAATTACTCCAAGAGAATTTTAATTCAAAACAGGGGCGTGGTAGTGGGCGGATTTTTCAAATATCTCAACATATACTCAAGTTTGCTTCTAAAGATTGATATTATATGATTAAAATCTACGAAAAACTGTTTTTAAAAAAAAAACGCCCCTAAAATGTGGGCGCGGCCATATACAATTTAATGAATATAAAATAAGTTGTAGGATATGAAGACGGTTCTAATTTTAAGAGTTTATTTTTATTTATAATTTATAATGTACTAATTACATACAGAAATTATTTTGTTTGTGATTCTTAGTTTAATTTTAACTATTTGTGTTTTCATAGAGTTGCGTTTTTAAGATAATTAGCACGTAAGGTTTTAGGTTATATTCAAATTGGATAAGGTCCAAATAATTAGTTTATGTAGCAGAAACTAATCGTTATAATAATTTTGTCATAAATAAGATAATGATGCTAAAGATAAAAAAAAATATTTTAATAATATTAAACTAGTATTCCTCCAATAAAAATTAAAAGAATGCACATCGGCCAGAGCGAATAGTCTGATGCGCTATTCCTTTCCAATATACCAAAATATGTAGACACTTCCTCAAAAAATTGCCTAAAATTTTATAAAGTTTTTTCTTATAGAATTACTCCAAGAGAATTTTAATTCAAAACAGGGGCGTGGTAGTGGGCGGATTTTTCAAATATCTCAACATATACTCAAGTTTGCTTCTAAAGATTGATATTATATGATTAAAATCTACGAAAAACTGTTTTTTTTAAAAAAACGCCCCTAAAATGTGGGCGCGGCCATATACAATTTAATGAATATAAAATAAGTTGTAGGATATGAAGACGGTTTTAATTTTAAGAGTTTATTTTTATTTATAATTTATAATGTACTAATTACATACAGAAATTATTTTGTTTGTGATTTTTAGTTTAATTTTAACTATTTGTGTTTTCATAGAGTTGCGTTTTTAAGATAATTAGCACGTAAAGTTTTAGGTTATATTCAAATTGGATAAGGTCCAAATAATTAGTTTATGTAGCAGAAACTAATCGTTATAATAATTTTGTCATAAATAAGATAATGATGCTAAAGATAAAAAAAAAAATATTTTAATAATATTAAACTAGTATTCCTCCAATAAAAATTAAAAGAATGCTACACATCGGCCAGAGCGAATAGTCTGATGCGCTATTCCTTTCCTATATACCAAAATATGTAGCCACTTCCTCAAAAAATTGCCTAAAATTTTATAAAGTTTTTTCTTATAAAATTACTCCAAGAGAATTTTAATTCAACACGGGGGCGTGGTAGTGGGCGGTTTTTTTAAATATCTCAACATATACTCAAGTTTGGTCTAAAGATTGATATTATATGATTAAAATCTACGAAAAACTGTTTTTTTTAAAAAAAACGCCCCTAAAATGTGGGCGCGGCCATATACAATTTAATGAATATAAAATAAGTTGTAGGATATGAAGACGGTTTTAATTTTAAGAGTTTATTTTTATTTATAATTTATAATGTACTAATTACATACAGAAATTATTTTGTTTGTGATTCTTAGTTTAATTTTAACTATTTGTGTTTTCATAGAGTTGCGTTTTTAAGATAATTAGCACGTAAAGTTTTAGGTTATATTCAAATTGGATAAGGTCCAAATAATTAGTTTATGTAGCAGAAACTAATCGTTATAATAATTTTGTCATAAATAAGATAATGATGCTAAAGATAAAAAAAAAAATATTTTAATAATATTAAACTAGTATTCCTCCAATAAAAATTAAAAGAATGCTACACATCGGCCAGAGCGAATAGTCTGATGCGCTATTCCTTTCCTATATACCAAAATATGTAGCCACTTCCTCAAAAAATTGCCTAACATTTTATAAAGTTTTTTCTTATAAAATTATTCCAAGAGAATTTTAATTCAAAACAGGGGCGTGGTAGTGGGCGGATTTTTCAAATATCTCAACATATACTCAAGTTTGCTTCTAAAGATTGATATTATATGATTAAAATCTACGAAAAACTGTTTTTAAAAAAAAACGCCCCTAAAATGTGGGCGCGGCCATATACAATTTAATGAATATAAAATAAGTTGTAGGATATGAAGACGGTTTTAATTTTAAGAGTTTATTTTTATTTATAATTTATAATGTACTAATTACATACAGAAATTATTTTGTTTGTGATTCTTAGTTTAATTTTAACTATTTATGTTTTCATAGAGTTGCGTTTTTAAGATAATTAGCACGTAAAATTTTAGGTTATATTCAAATTGGATAAGGTCCAAATAATTAGTTTATGTAGCAGAAACTAATCGTTATAATAATTTTGTCATAAATAAGATAATGATGCTAAAGATAAATAAAAAATATTTTAATAATATTAAACTAGTATTCCTCCAATAAAAATTAAAAGAATGCTACACATCGGCCAGAGCGAATAGTCTGATGCGCTATTCCTTTCCTATATACCAAAATATATAGCCACTTCCTCAAAAAATTGCCTAAAATTTTATTAAGTTTTTTCTTATAAAATTACTCCAAGAGAATTTGAATTCAAAACAGGGGCGTGGTAGTGGGCGGATTTTTCAAATATCTCAACATATACTCAAGTTTGCTTCTAAAGATTGATATTATATGATTAAAATCTACGAAAAACTGTTTTTAAAAAAAAACGCCCCTAAAATGTGGGCGCGGCCATATACAATTTAATGAATATAAAATAAGTTGTAGGATATGAAGACGGTTTTAATTTTAAGAGTTTATTTTTATTTATAATTTATAATGTACTAAATACATACAGAAATTATTTTGTTTGTGATTCTTAGTTTAATTTTAACTATTTGTGTTTTCATAGAGTTGCGTTTTTAAGATAATTAGCACGTAAAGTTTTAGGTTATATTCAAATTGCAGAAACTAATCGTTATAATAATTTTGTCATAAATAAGATAATGATGCTAAAGATAAATAAAAAATATTTTAATAATATTAAACTAGTATTCCTCCAACAAAAATTAAAAGAATGCTACACATCGGCCAGAGCGAATAGTCTGATGCGCTATTCCTTTCCTATATACCAAAATATGTAGCCACTTCCTCAAAAAATTGCGTAAAATTTTATAAAGTTTTTTCTTATAGAATTACTCCAAGAGAATTTTAATTCAAAACAGGGGCGTGGTAGTGGGCGGATTTCTCAAATATCTCAACATATATTCAAGTTTGCTTCTAAAGATTGATATTATATGATTAAAATCTACGAAAAACTGTTTTTAAAAAAAAAACGCCCCTAAAATGTGGGCGCGGCCATATACAATTTAATGAATATAAAATAAGTTGTAGGATATGAAGACGGTTCTAATTTTAAGAGTTTATTTTTATTTATAATTTATAATGTACTAATTACATACAGAAATTATTTTGTTTGTGATTCTTAGTTTAATTTTAACTATTTGTGTTTTCATAGAGTTGCGTTTTTAAGATAATTAGCACGTAAGGTTTTAGGTTATATTCAAATTGGATAAGGTCCAAATAATTAGTTTATGTAGCAGAAACTAATCGTTATAATAATTTTGTCATAAATAAGATAATGATGCTAAAGATAAATAAAAAATATTTTAATAATATTAAACTAGTATTCCTCCAATAAAAATTAAAAGAATGCTACACATCGGCCAGAGCGAATAGTCTGATGCGCTATTCCTTTCCTATATACCAAAATATGTAGCCACTTCCTCAAAAAATTGCCTAAAATTTTATAAAGTTTTTTCTTATAAAATTACTCCAAGAGAATTTTAATTCAAAACAGGGGCGTGGTAATGGGCGGATTTTTCAAATATCTCAACATATACTCAAGTTTGCTTCTAAAGATTGATATTATATGATTAAAATCTACGAAAAACTGTTTTAAAAAAAAAACGCCCCTAAAATGTGGGCGCGGCCATATACAATTTAATGAATATAAAATAAGTTGTAGGATATGAAGACGGTTTTAATTTTAAGAGTTTATTTTTATTTATAATTTATAATGTACTAAATACATACAGAAATTATTTTGTTTGTGATTCTTAGTTTAATTTTAACTATTTGTGTTTTCATAGAGTTGCGTTTTTAAGATAATTAGCACGTAAAGTTTTAGGTTATATTCAAATTGGATAAGGTCCAAATAATTAGTTTATGTAGCAGAAACTAATCGTTATAATAATTTTGTCATAAATAAGATAATGATGCTAAAGATAAATAAAAAATATTTTAATAATATTAAACTAGTATTCCTCCAATAAAAATTAAAAGAATGCTACACATCGGCCAGAGCGAATAGTCTGATGCGCTATTCCTTTCCTATATACCAAAATATGTAGCCACTTCCTCAAAAAATTGCCTAAAATTTTATAAAGTTTTTTCTTATAGAATTACTCCAAGAGAATTTTAATTCAAAACAGGGGCGTGGTAGTGGGCGGATTTTTCAAATATCTCAACATATACTCAATTTTGCTTCTAAAGATTGATATTATATGATTAAAATCTACGAAAAACTGTTTTTAAAAAAAAAAACGCCCCTAAAATGTGGGCGCGGCCATATACAATTTAATGAATATAAAATAAGTTGTAGGATATGAAGACGGTTCTAATTTTAAGAGTTTATTTTTATTTATAATTTATAATGTACTAATTACATACAGAAATTATTTTGTTTGTGATTCTTAGTTTAATTTTAACTATTTGTGTTTTCATAGAGTTGCGTTTTTAAGATAATTAGCACGTAAGGTTTTAGGTTATATTCAAATTGGATAAGGTCCAAATAATTAGTTTATGTAGCAGAAACTAATCGTTATAATAATTTTGTCATAAATAAGATAATGATGCTAAAGATAAATAAAAAATATTTTAAAAATATTAAACTAGTATTCCTCCAATAAAAATTAAAAGAATGCTACACACCGGCCAGAGCGAATAGTCTGATGCGCTATTCCTTTCCTATATACCAAAATATGTAGCCACTTCCTCAAAAAAATGCGTAAAATTTTATAAAGTTTTTTCTTATAGAATTACTCCAAGAGAATTTTAATTCAAAACAGGGACGTGGTAGTGGGCGGATTTTTCAAATATCTCAACATATACTCAAGTTTGCTTCTAAAGATTGATATTATATGATTAAAATCTACGAAAAACTGTTTTTAAAAAAAAACGCCCCTAAAATGTGGGCGCGGCCATATACAATTTAATGAATAGAAAATAAGTTGTAGGATATGAAGACGGTTCTAATTTTAAGAATTTATTTTTATTTATAATTTATAATGTACTAATTACATACAGAAATTATTTTGTTTGTGATTCTTAGTTTAATTTTAACTATTTGTGTTTTCATAGAGTTGCGTTTTTAAGATAATTAGCACGTAAGGTTTTAGGTTATATTCAAATTGGATAAGGTCCAAATAATTAGTTTATGTAGCAGAAACTAATCGTTATAATAATTTTGTCATAAATAAGATAATGATGCTAAAGATAAATAAAAAATATTTTAATAATATTAAACTAGTATTCCTCCAATAAAAATTAAAAGAATGCTACACATCGGCCAGAGCGAATAGTCTGATGCGCTATTCCTTTCCTATATACCAAAATATGTAGCCACTTCCTCAAAAAATTGCCTAAAATTTTATAAAGTTTTGTCTTATAAAATTACTCCAAGAGAATTTTAATTCAAAACAGGGGCGTGGTAGTGGGCGGATTTTTCAAATATCTCAACATATACTCAAGTTTGCTTCTAAAGATTGATATTATATGATTAAAATCTACGAAAAACTGTTTTTAAAAAAAAACGCCCCTAAAATGTGGGCGCGGCCATATACAATTTAATGAATATCAAATAAGTTGTAGGATATGAAGACGGTTTTAATTTTAAGAGTTTATTTTTATTTATAATTTATAATGTACTAAATACATACAGAAATTATTTTGTTTGTGATTCTTAGTTTAATTTTAACTATTTGTGTTTTCATAGAGTTGCGTTTTTAAGATAATTAGCACGTAAAGTTTTAGGTTATATTCAAATTGGATAAGGTCCAAATAATTAGTTTATGTAGCAGAAACTAATCGTTATAATAATTTTGTCATAAATAAGATAATGATGCTAAAGATAAAAAAAAATATTTTAATAATATTAAACTAGTATTCCTCCAATAAAAATTAAAAGAATGCTACACATCGGCCAGAGCGAATAGTCTGATGCGCTATTCCTTTCCAATATACCAAAATATGTAGCCACTTCCTCAAAAAATTGCCTAAAATTTTATAAAGTTTTTTCTTATAGAATTACTCCAAGAGAATTTTAATTCAAAACAGGGGCGTGGTAGTGGGCGGATTTTTCAAATATCTCAACATATAGTCATGTTTGCTTCTAAAGATTGATATTATATGATTAAAATCTACGAAAAACTGTTTTTAAAAAAAAAACGCCCCTAAAATGTGGGCGCGGCCATATACAATTTAATGAATATAAAATAAGTTGTAGGATATGAAGACGGTTCTAATTTTAAGAGTTTATTTTTATTTATAATTTATAATGTACTAATTACATACAGAAATTATTTTGTTTGTGATTTTTAGTTTAATTTTAACTATTTGTGTTTTCATAGAGTTGCGTTTTTAAGATAATTAGCACGTAAAGTTTTAGGTTATATTCAAATTGGATAAGGTCCAAATAATTAGTTTATGTAGCAGAAACTAATCGTTATAATAATTTTGTCATAAATAAGATAATGATGCTAAAGATAAATAAAAAATATTTTAAAAATATTAAACTAGTATTCCTCCAATAAAAATTTAAAGAATGCTACACATCGGCCAGAGCGAATAGTCTGATGCGCTATTCCTTTCCTATATACCAAAATATGTAGCCACTTCCTCAAAAAATTGCCTAACATTTTATAAAGTTTTTTCTTATAAAATTACTCCAAGAGAATTTTAATTCAAAACAGGGGCGTGGTAGTGGGCGGATTTTTCAAATATCTCAACATATACTCAAGTTTGCTTCTAAAGATTGATATTATATGATTAAAATCTACGAAAAACTGTTTTTTTAAAAAAACGCCCCTAAAATGTGGGCGCGGCCATATACAATTTAATGAATATAAAATAAGTTGTAGGATATGAAGACGGTTTTAATTTTAAGAGTTTATTTTTATTTATAATTTATAATGTACTAATTACATACAGAAATTATTTTGTTTGTGATTTTTAGTTTAATTTTAACTATTTGTGTTTTCATAGAGTTGCGTTTTTAAGATAATTAGCACGTAAAATTTTAGGTTATATTCAAATTGGATAAGGTCCAAATAATTAGTTTATGTAGCAGAAACTAATCGTTATAATAATTTTGTCATAAATAAGATAATGATGCTAAAGATAAATAAAAAATATTTTAATAATATTAAACTAGTAATCCTCCAATAAAAATTAAAAGAATGCTACACATCGGCCAGAGCGAATAGTCTGATGCGCTATTCCTTTCCTATTTACCAAAATATGTAGCCACTTCCTCAAAAAATTGCCTAAAATTTTATAAAGTTTTTTCTTATAAAATTACTCCAAGAGAATTTTAATTCAAAACAGGGGCGTGGTAGTGGGCGGATTTTTCAAATATCTCAACATATACTCAAGTTTGCTTCTAAAGATTGATATTATATGATTAAAATCTACGAAAAACTGTTTTTAAAAAAAAACCCCCCTAAAATGTGGGCGCGGCCATATACAATTTAATGAATATAAAATAAGTTGTAGGATATGAAGACGGTTTTAATTTTAAGAGTTTATTTTTATTTATAATGTACTAATTACATACAGAAATTATTTTGTTTGTGATTTTTGGTTTAATTTTAACTATTTGTGTTTTCATAGAGTTGCGTTTTTAAGATAATTAGCACGTAAAGTTTTAGGTTATATTCAAATTGGATAAGGTCCAAATAATTAGTTTATGTAGCAGAAACTAATCGTTATAATAATTTTGTCATAAATAAGATAATGATGCTAAAGATAAAAAAAAAATATTTTAATAATATTAAACTAGTATTCCTCCAATAAAAATTAAAAGAATGCTACACATCGGCCAGAGCGAATAGTCTGATGCGCTATTCCTTTCCTATATACCAAAATATGTAGCCACTTCCTCAAAAAGTTGCCTAAAATTTTATAAAGTTTTTTCTTATAAAATTACTCCAAGAGAATTTTAATTCAAAACAGGGGCGTGGTAGTGGGCGGATTTTTCAAATATCTCAACATATACTCAAGTTTGCTTCTAAAGATTGATATTATATGATTAAAATCTACGAAAAACTGTTTTTAAAAAAAAACGCCCCTAAAATGTGGGCGCGGCCATATACAATTTAATGAATATAAAATAAGTTGTAGGATATGAAGACGGTTTTAATTTTAAGAGTTTATTTTTATTTATAATTTATAATGTACTAATTACATACAGAAATTATTTTGTTTGTGATTCTTAGTTTAATTTTAACTATTTGTGTTTTCATAGAGTTGCGTTTTTAAGATAATTAGCACGTAAAATTTTAGGTTATATTCAAATTGGATAAGGTCCAAATAATTAGTTTATGTAGCAGAAACTAATCGTTATAATAATTTTGTCATAAATAAGATAATGATGCTAAAGATAAAAAAAAAATATTTTAATAATATTAAACTAGTATTCCTCCAATAAAAATTAAAAGAATGCTACACATCGGCCAGAGCGAATAGTCTGATGCGCTATTCCTTTCCTATATACCAAAATATGTAGCCACTTCCTCAAAAAATTGCCTAAAATTTTATAAAGTTTTTACTTGCACCTATAATATAGCGCAAGTATTGGATTCGTGCAAAAATTCGAACTCGAGGTAACAATGAATTCTGACATTACGATGATAGAGGAGTTCGAAAAAGTGGGTCTGCCGATTCTGTCTGTCTGTCTGTCTGTCTGTCGGTCTGTCTGTCTGTGTGTATGTACGCTGGACTGCAGCCTAAACGGCTGGACCGATT
Organism: Chalcosyrphus nemorum; assembly: GCA_949716465.1. Lineage (NCBI taxonomy): Eukaryota > Metazoa > Arthropoda > Insecta > Diptera > Syrphidae > Chalcosyrphus > Chalcosyrphus nemorum. The sequence goes on from OX454335.1 coordinate 11,527,410, forward strand.
TGCTTCAAACTTCATATCTGAGCTCTGTAGGGTCGCAATTCGAGGCGAAATCGGAATTTTTGTTCTAGCCCTGTTATTAACGGTACTTTACCTAAGGCCAATTTCACAAAAAGACGATTTTCTTCAAAACGGCTCTAACGATTTTGATTAAATTTCATATTCGAGTTAGTCTACACAAATGCTATAAGATGGCGTACCACGTTTTTGGCTAAAAATACGTATAACGGTACTTTTCTTATTAACTGATTTTTGAAACATGGCTATTTCTCGGCTAAAACTCAATGGATTTTTATCAAAATCGAAATGTGGGCAGGATTAAATGTTTAATAAAATGTGGCATTTAAACTTATGCAAAATTTTTAAAAATATTTTTTCAAAATTTTTTTTTTATTAAAAATTTATGCATTTCTAACTAACAGCATATAGGTGCAAGTACGTACGACCCAGTCGTGCACATTTTTTCTTATAGAATTACTCCAAGTGAATTTTAATTCAAAACAGGGGCGTGGTAGTGGGCGAATTTTTCAAATATCTCAACATATACTCAAGTTTGCTTCTAAAGATTGATATTATATGATTAAAATCTCCGAAAAACTGTTTTTTAAAAAAAACGCCCCTAAAATGTGGGCGCGGCCATATACAATTTAATGAATATAAAATAAGTTGTAGGATATGAAGACGGTTTTAATTTTAAGAGTTTATTTTTATTTATAATTTATAATGTACTAATTACATACAGAAATTATTTTGTTTGTGATTTTTAGTTTAATGTTAACTATTTGTGTTTTCATAGAGTTGCGTTTTTAAGGTAATTAGCACGTAAAGTTTTAGGTTATATTCAAATTGGATAAGGTCCAAATAATTAGTTTATGTAGCAGAAACTAATCGTTATAATAATTTTGTCATAAATAAGATAATGATGCTAAAGATAAAAAAAAAATATTTTAATAATATTAAACTAGTATTCCTCCAATAAAAATTAAAAGAATGCTACACATCGGCCAGAGCGAATAGTCTGATGCGCTATTCCTTTCCTATATACCAAAATATGTAGCCACTTCCTCAAAAAGTTGCCTAAAATTTTATAAAGTTTTTTCTTATAAAATTACTCCAAGAGAATTTTAATTCAAAACAGGGGCGTGGTAGTGGGCGGATTTTTCAAATATCTCAACATATACTCAAGTTTGCTTCTAAAGATTGATATTATATGATTAAAATCTACGAAAAACTGTTTTTAAAAAAAAACGCCCCTAAAATGTGGGCGCGGCCATATACAATTTAATGAATATAAAATAAGTTGTAGGATATGAAGACGGTTTTAATTTTAAGAGTTTATTTTTATTTATAATTTATAATGTACTAATTACATACAGAAATTATTTTGTTTGTGATTCTTAGTTTAATTTTAACTATTTGTGTTTTCATAGAGTTGCGTTTTTAAGATAATTAGCACGTAAAATTTTAGGTTATATTCAAATTGGATAAGGTCCAAATAATTAGTTTATGTAGCAGAAACTAATCGTTATAATAATTTTGTCATAAATAAGATAATGATGCTAAAGATAAAAAAAAAATATTTTAATAATATTAAACTAGTATTCCTCCAATAAAAATTAAAAGAATGCTACACATCGGCCAGAGCGAATAGTCTGATGCGCTATTCCCTTCCTATATACCAAAATATGTAGCCACTTCCTCAAAAAATTGCCTAAAATTTTATAAAGTTTTTACTTGCACCTATAATATAGCGCAAGTATTGGATTCGTGCAAAAATTCGAACTCGAGGTAACAATGAATTCTGACATTACGATGATAGAGGAGTTCGAAAAAGTGGGTCTGCCGATTCTGTCTGTCTGTCTGTCTGTCTGTCGGTCTGTCTGTCTGTGTGTATGTACGCTGGACTGCAGCCTAAACGGCTGGACCGATTTGCTTCAAACTTCATATCTGAGCTCTGTAGGGTCGCAATTCGAGGCGAAATCGGAATTTTTGTTCTAGCCCTGTTATTAACGGTACTTTACCTAAGGCCAATTTCACAAAAAGACGATTTTCTTCAAAACGGCTCTAACGATTTTGATTAAATTTCATATTCGAGTTAGTCTACACAAATGCTATAAGATGGCGTACCACGTTTTTGGCTAAAAATACGTATAACGGTACTTTTCTTATTAACTGATTTTTGAAACATGGCTATTTCTCGGCTAAAACTCAATGGATTTTTATCAAAATCGAAATGTGGGCTGGATTAAATGTTTAATAAAATGTGGCATTTAAACTTATGCAAAATTTTTAAAAATATTTTTTCAAAATTTTTTTTTTATTAAAAATTTATGCATTTCTAACTAACAGCATATAGGTGCAAGTACGTACGACCCAGTCGTGCACATTTTTTCTTATAGAATTACTCCAAGTGAATTTTAATTCAAAACAGGGGCGTGGTAGTGGGCGAATTTTTCAAATATCTCAACATATACTCAAGTTTGCTTCTAAAGATTGATATTATATGATTAAAATCTCCGAAAAACTGTTTTTTAAAAAAAACGCCCCTAAAATGTGGGCGCGGCCATATACAATTTAATGAATATAAAATAAGTTGTAGGATATGAAGACGGTTTTAATTTTAAGAGTTTATTTTTATTTATAATTTATAATGTACTAATTACATACAGAAATTATTTTGTTTGTGATTTTTAGTTTAATGTTAACTATTTGTGTTTTCATAGAGTTGCGTTTTTAAGGTAATTAGCACGTAAAGTTTTAGGTTATATTCAAATTGGATAAGGTCCAAATAATTAGTTTATGTAGCAGAAACTAATCGTTATAATAATTTTGTCATAAATAAGATAATGATGCTAAAGATAAAAAAAAAATATTTTAATAATATTAAACTAGTATTCCTCCAATAAAAATTAAAAGAATGCTACACATCGGCCATTGCGAATAGTCTGATGCGCTATTCCTTTCCTATATACCAAAATATGTAGCCACTTCCTCAAAAAATTGCCTAAAATTTTATAAAGTTTTTTCTTATAGAATTACTCCAAGTGAATTTTAATTCAAAACAGGGGCGTGGTAGTGGGCGGATTTTTCAAATATCTCAACATATACTCAAGTTTGCTTCTAAAGATTGATATTATATGATTAAAATCTACGAAAAACTGTTTTTAAAAAAAAACGCCCCTAAAATGTGGGCGCGGCCATATACAATTTAATGAATATAAAATAAGTTGTAGGATATGAAGACGGTTCTAATTTTAAGAGTTTATTTTTATTTATAATTTATAATGTACTAATTACATACAGAAATTATTTTGTTTGTGATTCTTAGTTTAATTTTAACTATTTGTGTTTTCATAGAGTTGCGTTTTTAAGATAATTAGCACGTAAGGTTTTAGGTTATATTCAAATTGGATAAGGTCCAAATAATTAGGTTATGTAGCAGAAACTAATCGTTATAATAATTTGGCATAAATAAGATAATGATGCTAAAGATAAATAAAAAATATTTTAATAATATTAAACTAGTATTCCTCCAATAAAAATTAAAAGAATGCTACACATCGGCCAGAGCGAATAGTCTGATGCGCTATTCCTTTCCTATATACCAAAATATGTAGCCACTTCCTCAAAAAATTGCCTAAAATTTTATAAAGTTTTGTCTTATAAAATTACTCCAAGAGAATTTTAATTCAAAACAGGGGCGTGGTAGTGGGCGGATTTTTCAAATATCTCAACATATACTCAAGTTTGCTTCTAAAGATTGATATTATATGATTAAAATCTACGAAAAACTGTTTTTAAAAAAAAACGCCCCTAAAATGTGGGCGCGGCCATATACAATTTAATGAATATCAAATAAGTTGTAGGATATGAAGACGGTTTTAATTTTAAGAGTTTATTTTTATTTATAATTTATAATGTACTAAATACATACAGAAATTATTTTGTTTGTGATTCTTAGTTTAATTTTAACTATTTGTGTTTTCATAGAGTTGCGTTTTTAAGATAATTAGCACGTAAAGTTTTAGGTTATATTCAAATTGGATAAGGTCCAAATAATTAGTTTATGTAGCAGAAACTAATCGTTATAATAATTTTGTCATAAATAAGATAATGATGCTAAAGATAAAAAAAAATATTTTAATAATATTAAACTAGTATTCCTCCAATAAAAATTAAAAGAATGCTACACATCGGCCAGAGCGAATAGTCTGATGCGCTATTCCTTTCCAATATACCAAAATATGTAGCCACTTCCTCAAAAAATTGCCTAAAATTTTATAAAGTTTTTTCTTATAGAATTACTCCAAGAGAATTTTAATTCAAAACAGGGGCGTGGTAGTGGGCGGATTTTTCAAATATCTCAACATATAGTCATGTTTGCTTCTAAAGATTGATATTATATGATTAAAATCTACGAAAAACTGTTTTTAAAAAAAAAAACGCCCCTAAAATGTGGGCGCGGCCATATACAATTTAATGAATATAAAATAAGTTGTAGGATATGAAGACGGTTCTAATTTTAAGAGTTTATTTTTATTTATAATTTATAATGTACTAATTACATACAGAAATTATTTTGTTTGTGATTTTTAGTTTAATTTTAACTATTTGTGTTTTCATAGAGTTGCGTTTTTAAGATAATTAGCACGTAAAGTTTTAGGTTATATTCAAATTGGATAAGGTCCAAATAATTAGTTTATGTAGCAGAAACTAATCGTTATAATAATTTTGTCATAAATAAGATAATGATGCTAAAGATAAATAAAAAATATTTTAAAAATATTAAACTAGTATTCCTCCAATAAAAATTTAAAGAATGCTACACATCGGCCAGAGCGAATAGTCTGATGCGCTATTCCTTTCCTATATACCAAAATATGTAGCCACTTCCTCAAAAAATTGCCTAACATTTTATAAAGTTTTTTCTTATAAAATTACTCCAAGAGAATTTTAATTCAAAACAGGGGCGTGGTAGTGGGCGGATTTTTCAAATATCTCAACATATACTCAAGTTTGCTTCTAAAGATTGATATTATATGATTAAAATCTACGAAAAACTGTTTTTTTAAAAAAACGCCCCTAAAATGTGGGCGCGGCCATATACAATTTAATGAATATAAAATAAGTTGTAGGATATGAAGACGGTTTTAATTTTAAGAGTTTATTTTTATTTATAATTTATAATGTACTAATTACATACAGAAATTATTTTGTTTGTGATTTTTAGTTTAATTTTAACTATTTGTGTTTTCATAGAGTTGCGTTTTTAAGATAATTAGCACGTAAAATTTTAGGTTATATTCAAATTGGATAAGGTCCAAATAATTAGTTTATGTAGCAGAAACTAATCGTTATAATAATTTTGTCATAAATAAGATAATGATGCTAAAGATAAATAAAAAATATTTTAATAATATTAAACTAGTATTCCTCCAATAAAAATTAAAAGAATGCTACACATCGGCCAGAGCGAATAGTCTGATGCGCTATTCCTTTCCTATTTACCAAAATATGTAGCCACTTCCTCAAAAAATTGCCTAAAATTTTATAAAGTTTTTTCTTATAAAATTACTCCAAGAGAATTTTAATTCAAAACAGGGGCGTGGTAGTGGGCGGATTTTTCAAATATCTCAACATATACTCAAGTTTGCTTCTAAAGATTGATATTATATGATTAAAATCTACGAAAAACTGTTTTTAAAAAAAAACCCCCCTAAAATGTGGGCGCGGCCATATACAATTTAATGAATATAAAATAAGTTGTAGGATATGAAGACGGTTTTAATTTTAAGAGTTTATTTTTATTTATAATGTACTAATTACATACAGAAATTATTTTGTTTGTGATTTTTGGTTTAATTTTAACTATTTGTGTTTTCATAGAGTTGCGTTTTTAAGATAATTAGCACGTAAAGTTTTAGGTTATATTCAAATTGGATAAGGTCCAAATAATTAGTTTATGTAGCAGAAACTAATCGTTATAATAATTTTGTCATAAATAAGATAATGATGCTAAAGATAAATAAAAAATATTTTAATAATATTAAACTAGTATTCCTCCAATAAAAATTAAAAGAATGCTACACATCGGCCAGAGCGAATAGTCTGATGCGCTATTCCTTTCCTATATACCAAAATATGTAGCCACTTCCTCAAAAAGTTGCCTAAAATTTTATAAAGTTTTTTCTTCTAAAATTACTCCAAGAGAATTTTAATTCAAAACAGGGGCGTGGTAGTGGGCGGATTTTTCAAATATCTCAACATATACTCAAGTTTGCTTCTAAAGATTGATATTATATGATTAAAATCTACGAAAAACTGTTTTTTAAAAAAAACGCCCCTAAAATGTGGGCGCGGCCATATACAATTTAATGAATATAAAATAAGTTGTAGGATATGAAGACGGTTTTAATTTTAAGAGTTTATTTTTATTTATAATTTATAATGTACTAATTACATACAGAAATTATTTTGTTTGTGATTCTTAGTTTAATTTTAACTATTTGTGTTTTCATAGAGTTGCGTTTTTAAGATAATTAGCACGTAAAATTTTAGGTTATATTCAAATTGGATAAGGTCCAAATAATTAGTTTATGTAGCAGAAACTAATCGTTATAATAATTTTGTCATAAATAAGATAATGATGCTAAAGATAAAAAAAAAATATTTTAATAATATTAAACTAGTATTCCTCCAATAAAAATTAAAAGAATGCTACACATCGGCCAGAGCGAATAGTCTGATGCGCTATTCCTTTCCTATATACCAAAATATGTAGCCACTTCCTCAAAAAATTGCCTAAAATTTTATAAAGTTTTTACTTGCACCTATAATATAGCGCAAGTATTGGATTCGTGCAAAAATTCGAACTCGAGGTAACAATGAATTCTGACATTACGATGATAGAGGAGTTCGAAAAAGTGGGTCTGCCGATTCTGTCTGTCTGTCTGTCTGTCTGTCGGTCTGTCTGTCTGTGTGTATGTACGCTGGACTGCAGCCTAAACGGCTGGACCGATTTGCTTCAAACTTCATATCTGAGCTCTGTAGGGTCGCAATTCGAGGCGAAATCGGAATTTTTGTTCTAGCCCTGTTATTAACGGTACTTTACCTAAGGCCAATTTCACAAAAAGACGATTTTCTTCAAAACGGCTCTAACGATTTTGATTAAATTTCATATTCGAGTTAGTCTAGACAAATGCTATAAGATGGCGTACCACGTTTTTGGCTAAAAATACGTATAACGGTACTTTTCTTATTAACTGATTTTTGAAACATGGCTATTTCTCGGCTAAAACTCAATGGATTTTTATCAAAATCGAAATGTGGGCAGGATTAAATGTTTAATAAAATGTGGCATTTAAACTTATGCAAAATTTTTAAAAATATTTTTTCAAAATTTTTTTTTTATTAAAAATTGATGCATTTCTAACTAACAGCATATAGGTGCAAGTACGTACGACCCAGTCGTGCACATTTTTTCTTATAGAATTACTCCAAGTGAATTTTAATTCAAAACAGGGGCGTGGTAGTGGGCGAATTTTTCAAATATCTCAACATATACTCAAGTTTGCTTCTAAAGATTGATATTATATGATTAAAATCTCCGAAAAACTGTTTTTTAAAAAAAACGCCCCTAAAATGTGGGCGCGGCCATATACAATTTAATGAATATAAAATAAGTTGTAGGATATGAAGACGGTTTTAATTTTAAGAGTTTATTTTTATTTATAATTTATAATGTACTAATTACATACAGAAATTATTTTGTTTGTGATTTTTAGTTTAATGTTAACTATTTGTGTTTTCATAGAGTTGCGTTTTTAAGATAATTAGCACGTAAAGTTTTAGGTTATATTCAAATTGGATAAGGTCCAAATAATTAGTTTATGTAGCAGAAACTAATCGTTATAATAATTTTGTCATAAATAAGATAATGATGCTAAAGATAAAAAAAAAATATTTTAATAATATTAAACTAGTATTCCTCCAATAAAAATTAAAAGAATGCTACACATCGGCCATTGCGAATAGTCTGATGCGCTATTCCTTTCCTATATACCAAAATATGTAGCCACTTCCTCAAAAAATTGCCTAAAATTTTATAAAGTTTTTTCTTATAGAATTACTCCAAGTGAATTTTAATTCAAAACAGGGGCGTGGTAGTGGGCGGATTTTTCAAATATCTCAACATATACTCAAGTTTGCTTCTAAAGATTGATATTATATGATTAAAATCTACGAAAAACTGTTTTTTAAAAAAAACGCCCCTAAAATGTGGGCGCGGCCATATACAATTTAATGAATATAAAATAAGTTGTAGGATATGAAGACGGTTTTAATTTTAAGAGTTTATTTTTATTTATAATTTATAATGTACTAATTACATACAGAAATTATTTTGTTTGTGATTCTTAGTTTAATTTTAACTATTTGTGTTTTCATAGAGTTGCGTTTTTAAGATAATTAGCACGTAAAGTTTTAGGTTATATTCAAATTGGATAAGGTCCAAATAATTAGTTTATGTAGCAGAAACTAATCGTTATAATAATTTTGTCATAAATAAGATAATGATGCTAAATATAAATAAAAAATATTTTAAAAATATTAAACTAGTATTCCTCCAATAAAAATTAAAAGAATGCTACACATCGGCCAGAGCGAATAGTCTGATGCGCTATTCCTTTCCTATATACCAAAATATGTAGCCACTTCCTCAAAAAATTGCCTAACATTTTATAAAGTTTTTTCTTATAAAATTACTCCAAGAGAATTTTAATTCAAAACAGGGGCGTGGTAGTGGGCGGATTTTTCAAATATCTCAACATATACTCAAGTTTGCTTCTAAAGATTGATATTATATGATTAAAATCTACGAAAAACTGTTTTTTTAAAAAAACGCCCCTAAAATGTGGGCGCGGCCATATACAATTTAATGAATATAAAATAAGTTGTAGGATATGAAGACGGTTTTAATTTTAAGAGTTTATTTTTATTTATAATTTATAATGTACTAATTACATACAGAAATTATTTTGTTTGTGATTTTTAGTTTAATGTTAACTATTTGTGTTTTCATAGAGTTGCGTTTTTAAGGTAATTAGCACGTAAAGTTTTAGGTTATATTCAAATTGGATAAGGTCCAAATAATTAGTTTATGTAGCAGAAACTAATCGTTATAATAATTTTGTCATAAATAAGATAATGATGCTAAAGATAAAAAAAAAATATTTTAATAATATTAAACTAGTATTCCTCCAATAAAAATTAAAAGAATGCTACACATCGGCCATTGCGAATAGTCTGATGCGCTATTCCTTTCCTATATACCAAAATATGTAGCCACTTCCTCAAAAAATTGCCTAAAATTTTATAAAGTTTTTTCTTATAGAATTACTCCAAGTGAATTTTAATTCAAAACAGGGGCGTGGTAGTGGGCGGATTTTTCAAATATCTCAACATATACTCAAGTTTGCTTCTAAAGATTGATATTATATGATTAAAATCTACGAAAAACTGTTTTTAAAAAAAAACGCCCCTAAAATGTGGGCGCGGCCATATACAATTTAATGAATATAAAATAAGTTGTAGGATATGAAGACGGTTCTAATTTTAAGAGTTTATTTTTATTTATAATTTATAATGTACTAATTACATACAGAAATTATTTTGTTTGTGATTCTTAGTTTAATTTTAACTATTTGTGTTTTCATAGAGTTGCGTTTTTAAGATAATTAGCACGTAAGGTTTTAGGTTATATTCAAATTGGATAAGGTCCAAATAATTAGGTTATGTAGCAGAAACTAATCGTTATAATAATTTTGTCATAAATAAGATAATGATGCTAAAGATAAATAAAAAATATTTTAATAATATTAAACTAGTATTCCTCCAATAAAAATTAAAAGAATGCTACACATCGGCCAGAGCGAATAGTCTGATGCGCTATTCCTTTCCTATATACCAAAATATGTAGCCACTTCCTCAAAAAATTGCCTAAAATTTTATAAAGTTTTGTCTTATAAAATTACTCCAAGAGAATTTTAATTCAAAACAGGGGCGTGGTAGTGGGCGGATTTTTCAAATATCTCAACATATACTCAAGTTTGCTTCTAAAGATTGATATTATATGATTAAAATCTACGAAAAACTGTTTTTAAAAAAAAACGCCCCTAAAATGTGGGCGCGGCCATATACAATTTAATGAATATCAAATAAGTTGTAGGATATGAAGACGGTTTTAATTTTAAGAGTTTATTTTTATTTATAATTTATAATGTACTAAATACATACAGAAATTATTTTGTTTGTGATTCTTAATTTTAACTATTTGTGTTTTCATAGAGTTGCGTTTTTAAGATAATTAGCACGTAAAGTTTTAGGTTATATTCAAATTGGATAAGGTCCAAATAATTAGTTTATGTAGCAGAAACTAATCGTTATAATAATTTTGTCATAAATAAGATAATGATGCTAAAGATAAAAAAAAATATTTTAATAATATTAAACTAGTATTCCTCCAATAAAAATTAAAAGAATGCTACACATCGGCCAGAGCGAATAGTCTGATGCGCTATTCCTTTCCAATATACCAAAATATGTAGCCACTTCCTCAAAAAATTGCCTAAAATTTTATAAAGTTTTTTCTTATAGAATTACTCCAAGAGAATTTTAATTCAAAACAGGGGCGTGGTAGTGGGCGGATTTTTCAAATATCTCAACATATAGTCATGTTTGCTTCTAAAGATTGATATTATATGATTAAAATCTACGAAAAACTGTTTTTAAAAAAAAAAACGCCCCTAAAATGTGGGCGCGGCCATATACAATTTAATGAATATAAAATAAGTTGTAGGATATGAAGACGGTTCTAATTTTAAGAGTTTATTTTTATTTATAATTTATAATGTACTAATTACATACAGAAATTATTTTGTTTGTGATTTTTAGTTTAATTTTAACTATTTGTGTTTTCATAGAGTTGCGTTTTTAAGATAATTAGCACGTAAAGTTTTAGGTTATATTCAAATTGGATAAGGTCCAAATAATTAGTTTATGTAGCAGAAACTAATCGTTATAATAATTTTGTCATAAATAAGATAATGATGCTAAAGATAAATAAAAAATATTTTAAAAATATTAAACTAGTATTCCTCCAATAAAAATTTAAAGAATGCTACACATCGGCCAGAGCGAATAGTCTGATGCGCTATTCCTTTCCTATATACCAAAATATGTAGCCACTTCCTCAAAAAATTGCCTAACATTTTATAAAGTTTTTTCTTATAAAATTACTCCAAGAGAATTTTAATTCAAAACAGGGGCGTGGTAGTGGGCGGATTTTTCAAATATCTCAACATATACTCAAGTTTGCTTCTAAAGATTGATATTATATGATTAAAATCTACGAAAAACTGTTTTTTTAAAAAAACGCCCCTAAAATGTGGGCGCGGCCATATACAATTTAATGAATATAAAATAAGTTGTAGGATATGAAGACGGTTTTAATTTTAAGAGTTTATTTTTATTTATAATTTATAATGTACTAATTACATACAGAAATTATTTTGTTTGTGATTTTTAGTTTAATTTTAACTATTTGTGTTTTCATAGAGTTGCGTTTTTAAGATAATTAGCACGTAAAATTTTAGGTTATATTCAAATTGGATAAGGTCCAAATAATTAGTTTATGTAGCAGAAACTAATCGTTATAATAATTTTGTCATAAATAAGATAATGATGCTAAAGATAAATAAAAAATATTTTAATAATATTAAACTAGTATTCCTCCAATAAAAATTAAAAGAATGCTACACATCGGCCAGAGCGAATAGTCTGATGCGCTATTCCTTTCCTATTTACCAAAATATGTAGCCACTTCCTCAAAAAATTGCCTAAAATTTTATAAAGTTTTTTCTTATAAAATTACTCCAAGAGAATTTTAATTCAAAACAGGGGCGTGGTAGTGGGCGGATTTTTCAAATATCTCAACATATACTCAAGTTTGCTTCTAAAGATTGATATTATATGATTAAAATCTACGAAAAACTGTTTTTAAAAAAAAACCCCCCTAAAATGTGGGCGCGGCCATATACAATTTAATGAATATAAAATAAGTTGTAGGATATGAAGACGGTTTTAATTTTAAGAGTTTATTTTTATTTATAATGTACTAATTACATACAGAAATTATTTTGTTTGTGATTTTTGGTTTAATTTTAACTATTTGTGTTTTCATAGAGTTGCGTTTTTAAGATAATTAGCACGTAAAGTTTTAGGTTATATTCAAATTGGATAAGGTCCAAATAATTAGTTTATGTAGCAGAAACTAATCGTTATAATAATTTTGTCATAAATAAGATAATGATGCTAAAGATAAATAAAAAATATTTTAATAATATTAAACTAGTATTCCTCCAATAAAAATTAAAAGAATGCTACACATCGGCCAGAGCGAATAGTCTGATGCGCTATTCCTTTCCTATATACCAAAATATGTAGCCACTTCCTCAAAAAGTTGCCTAAAATTTTATAAAGTTTTTTCTTCTAAAATTACTCCAAGAGAATTTTAATTCAAAACAGGGGCGTGGTAGTGGGCGGATTTTTCAAATATCTCAACATATACTCAAGTTTGCTTCTAAAGATTGATATTATATGATTAAAATCTACGAAAAACTGTTTTTTAAAAAAAACGCCCCTAAAATGTGGGCGCGGCCATATACAATTTAATGAATATAAAATAAGTTGTAGGATATGAAGACGGTTTTAATTTTAAGAGTTTATTTTTATTTATAATTTATAATGTACTAATTACATACAGAAATTATTTTGTTTGTGATTCTTAGTTTAATTTTAACTATTTGTGTTTTCATAGAGTTGCGTTTTTAAGATAATTAGCACGTAAAATTTTAGGTTATATTCAAATTGGATAAGGTCCAAATAATTAGTTTATGTAGCAGAAACTAATCGTTATAATAATTTTGTCATAAATAAGATAATGATGCTAAAGATAAAAAAAAAATATTTTAATAATATTAAACTAGTATTCCTCCAATAAAAATTAAAAGAATGCTACACATCGGCCAGAGCGAATAGTCTGATGCGCTATTCCTTTCCTATATACCAAAATATGTAGCCACTTCCTCAAAAAATTGCCTAAAATTTTATAAAGTTTTTACTTGCACCTATAATATAGCGCAAGTATTGGATTCGTGCAAAAATTCGAACTCGAGGTAACAATGAATTCTGACATTACGATGATAGAGGAGTTCGAAAAAGTGGGTCTGCCGATTCTGTCTGTCTGTCTGTCTGTCTGTCGGTCTGTCTGTCTGTGTGTATGTACGCTGGACTGCAGCCTAAACGGCTGGACCGATTTGCTTCAAACTTCATATCTGAGCTCTGTAGGGTCGCAATTCGAGGCGAAATCGGAATTTTTGTTCTAGCCCTGTTATTAACGGTACTTTACCTAAGGCCAATTTCACAAAAAGACGATTTTCTTCAAAACGGCTCTAACGATTTTGATTAAATTTCATATTCGAGTTAGTCTAGACAAATGCTATAAGATGGCGTACCACGTTTTTGGCTAAAAATACGTATAACGGTACTTTTCTTATTAACTGATTTTTGAAACATGGCTATTTCTCGGCTAAAACTCAATGGATTTTTATCAAAATCGAAATGTGGGCAGGATTAAATGTTTAATAAAATGTGGCATTTAAACTTATGCAAAATTTTTAAAAATATTTTTTCAAAATTTTTTTTTTATTAAAAATTGATGCATTTCTAACTAACAGCATATAGGTGCAAGTACGTACGACCCAGTCGTGCACATTTTTTCTTATAGAATTACTCCAAGTGAATTTTAATTCAAAACAGGGGCGTGGTAGTGGGCGAATTTTTCAAATATCTCAACATATACTCAAGTTTGCTTCTAAAGATTGATATTATATGATTAAAATCTCCGAAAAACTGTTTTTTAAAAAAAACGCCCCTAAAATGTGGGCGCGGCCATATACAATTTAATGAATATAAAATAAGTTGTAGGATATGAAGACGGTTTTAATTTTAAGAGTTTATTTTTATTTATAATTTATAATGTACTAATTACATACAGAAATTATTTTGTTTGTGATTTTTAGTTTAATGTTAACTATTTGTGTTTTCATAGAGTTGCGTTTTTAAGATAATTAGCACGTAAAGTTTTAGGTTATATTCAAATTGGATAAGGTCCAAATAATTAGTTTATGTAGCAGAAACTAATCGTTATAATAATTTTGTCATAAATAAGATAATGATGCTAAAGATAAAAAAAAAATATTTTAATAATATTAAACTAGTATTCCTCCAATAAAAATTAAAAGAATGCTACACATCGGCCATTGCGAATAGTCTGATGCGCTATTCCTTTCCTATATACCAAAATATGTAGCCACTTCCTCAAAAAATTGCCTAAAATTTTATAAAGTTTTTTCTTATAGAATTACTCCAAGTGAATTTTAATTCAAAACAGGGGCGTGGTAGTGGGCGGATTTTTCAAATATCTCAACATATACTCAAGTTTGCTTCTAAAGATTGATATTATATGATTAAAATCTACGAAAAACTGTTTTTTAAAAAAAACGCCCCTAAAATGTGGGCGCGGCCATATACAATTTAATGAATATAAAATAAGTTGTAGGATATGAAGACGGTTTTAATTTTAAGAGTTTATTTTTATTTATAATTTATAATGTACTAATTACATACAGAAATTATTTTGTTTGTGATTCTTAGTTTAATTTTAACTATTTGTGTTTTCATAGAGTTGCGTTTTTAAGATAATTAGCACGTAAAGTTTTAGGTTATATTCAAATTGGATAAGGTCCAAATAATTAGTTTATGTAGCAGAAACTAATCGTTATAATAATTTTGTCATAAATAAGATAATGATGCTAAATATAAATAAAAAATATTTTAAAAATATTAAACTAGTATTCCTCCAATAAAAATTAAAAGAATGCTACACATCGGCCAGAGCGAATAGTCTGATGCGCTATTCCTTTCCTATATACCAAAATATGTAGCCACTTCCTCAAAAAATTGCCTAACATTTTATAAAGTTTTTTCTTATAAAATTACTCCAAGAGAATTTTAATTCAAAACAGGGGCGTGGTAGTGGGCGGATTTTTCAAATATCTCAACATATACTCAAGTTTGCTTCTAAAGATTGATATTATATGATTAAAATCTACGAAAAACTGTTTTTTTAAAAAAACGCCCCTAAAATGTGGGCGCGGCCATATACAATTTAATGAATATAAAATAAGTTGTAGGATATGAAGACGGTTTTAATTTTAAGAGTTTATTTTTATTTATAATTTATAATGTACTAATTACATACAGAAATTATTTTGTTTGTGATTTTTAGTTTAATTTTAACTATTTGTGTTTTCATAGAGTTGCGTTTTTAAGATAATTAGCACGTAAAATTTTAGGTTATATTCAAATTGGATAAGGTCCAAATAATTAGTTTATGTAGCAGAAACTAATCGTTATAATAATTTTGTCATAAATAAGATAATGATGCTAAAGATAAATAAAAAATATTTTAATAATATTAAACTAGTATTCCTCCAATAAAAATTAAAAGAATGCTACACATCGGCCAGAGCGAATAGTCTGATGCGCTATTCCTTTCCTATTTACCAAAATATGTAGCCACTTCCTCAAAAAATTGCCTAAAATTTTATAAAGTTTTTTCTTATAAAATTACTCCAAGAGAATTTTAATTCAAAACAGGGGCGTGGTAGTGGGCGGATTTTTCAAATATCTCAACATATACTCAAGTTTGCTTCTAAAGATTGATATTATATGATTAAAATCTACGAAAAACTGTTTTAAAAAAAACGCCCCTAAAATGTGGGCGCGGCCATATACAATTTAATGAATATAAAATAAGTTGTAGGATATGAAGACGGTTTTAATTTTAAGAGTTTATTTTTATTTATAATTTATAATGTACTAATTACATACAGAAATTATTTTGTTTGTGATTCTTAGTTTAATTTTAACTATTAGCACGTAAAATTTTAGGTTATATTCAAATTGGATAAGGTCCAAATAATTAGTTTATGTAGCAGAAACTAATCGTTATAATAATTTTGTCATAAATAAGATAATGATGCTAAAGATAAATAAAAAATATTTTAATAATATTAAACTAGTATTCCTCCAATAAAAATTAAAAGAATGCTACACATCGGCCAGAGCGAATAGTCTGATGCGCTATTCCTTTCCTATATACCAAAATATGTAGCCACTTCCTCAAAAAGTTGCCTAAAATTTTATAAAGTTTTTTCTTCTAAAATTACTCCAAGAGAATTTTAATTCAAAACAGGGGCGTGGTAGTGGGCGGATTTTTCAAATATCTCAACATATACTCAAGTTTGCTTCTAAAGATTGATATTATATGATTAAAATCTACGAAAAACTGTTTTTTAAAAAAAACGCCCCTAAAATGTGGGCGCGGCCATATACAATTTAATGAATATAAAATAAGTTGTAGGATATGAAGACGGTTTTAATTTTAAGAGTTTATTTTTATTTATAATTTATAATGTACTAATTACATACAGAAATTATTTTGTTTGTGATTCTTAGTTTAATTTTAACTATTTGTGTTTTCATAGAGTTGCGTTTTTAAGATAATTAGCACGTAAAATTTTAGGTTATATTCAAATTGGATAAGGTCCAAATAATTAGTTTATGTAGCAGAAACTAATCGTTATAATAATTTTGTCATAAATAAGATAATGATGCTAAAGATAAAAAAAAAATATTTTAATAATATTAAACTAGTATTCCTCCAATAAAAATTAAAAGAATGCTACACATCGGCCAGAGCGAATAGTCTGATGCGCTATTCCTTTCCTATATACCAAAATATGTAGCCACTTCCTCAAAAAATTGCCTAAAATTTTATAAAGTTTTTACTTGCACCTATAATATAGCGCAAGTATTGGATTCGTGCAAAAATTCGAACTCGAGGTAACAATGAATTCTGACATTACGATGATAGAGGAGTTCGAAAAAGTGGGTCTGCCGATTCTGTCTGTCTGTCTGTCTGTCTGTCGGTCTGTCTGTCTGTGTGTATGTACGCTGGACTGCAGCCTAAACGGCTGGACCGATTTGCTTCAAACTTCATATCTGAGCTCTGTAGGGTCGCAATTCGAGGCGAAATCGGAATTTTTGTTCTAGCCCTGTTATTAACGGTACTTTACCTAAGGCCAATTTCACAAAAAGACGATTTTCTTCAAAACGGCTCTAACGATTTTGATTAAATTTCATATTCGAGTTAGTCTAGACAAATGCTATAAGATGGCGTACCACGTTTTTGGCTAAAAATACGTATAACGGTACTTTTCTTATTAACTGATTTTTGAAACATGGCTATTTCTCGGCTAAAACTCAATGGATTTTTATCAAAATCGAAATGTGGGCAGGATTAAATGTTTAATAAAATGTGGCATTTAAACTTATGCAAAATTTTTAAAAATATTTTTTCAAAATTTTTTTTTTATTAAAAATTGATGCATTTCTAACTAACAGCATATAGGTGCAAGTACGTACGACCCAGTCGTGCACATTTTTTCTTATAGAATTACTCCAAGTGAATTTTAATTCAAAACAGGGGCGTGGTAGTGGGCGAATTTTTCAAATATCTCAACATATACTCAAGTTTGCTTCTAAAGATTGATATTATATGATTAAAATCTCCGAAAAACTGTTTTTTAAAAAAAACGCCCCTAAAATGTGGGCGCGGCCATATACAATTTAATGAATATAAAATAAGTTGTAGGATATGAAGACGGTTTTAATTTTAAGAGTTTATTTTTATTTATAATTTATAATGTACTAATTACATACAGAAATTATTTTGTTTGTGATTTTTAGTTTAATGTTAACTATTTGTGTTTTCATAGAGTTTTAAGATAATTAGCACGTAAAATTTTAGGTTATATTCAAATTGGATAAGGTCCAAATAATTAGTTTATGTAGCAGAAACTAATCGTTATAATAATTTTGTCATAAATAAGATTATGATGCTAAAGATAAAAAAAAAATATTTTAATAATATTAAACTAGTATTCCTCCAATAAAAATTAAAAGAATGCTACACATCGGCCAGAGCGAATAGTCGGATGCGCTATTCTTTTCCTATATACCAAAATATGTAGCCACTTCCTCAAAAAATTGCCTAAAATTTTATAAAGTTTTTTCTTATAGAATTACTCCAAGAGAATTTTAATTCAAAACAGGGGCGTGGTAGTGGGCGGATTTTTCAAATATCTCAACATATACTCAAGTTTGCTTCTAAAGATTGATATTATATGATTAAAATCTACGAAAAACTGTTTTTTTTTTAAAAACGCCCCTAAAATGTGGGCGCGGCCATATACAATTTAATGAATATAAAATAAGTTGTAGGATATGAAGACGGTTTTAATTTTAAGAGTTTATTTTTATTTATAATTTATAATGTACTAATTACATACAGAAATTATTTTGTTTGTGATTCTTAGTTTAATTTTAACTATTTGTGTTTTCATAGAGTTGCGTTTTTAAGATAATTAGCACGTAAAATTTTAGGTTATATTCAAATTGGATAAGGTCCAAATAATTAGTTTATGTAGCAGAAACTAATCGTTATAATAATTTTGTCATAAATAAGATTATGATGCTAAAGATAAAAAAAAAATATTTTAATAATATTAAACTAGTATTCCTCCAATAAAAATTAAAAGAATGCTACACATCGGCCAGAGCGAATAGTCGGATGCGCTATTCTTTTCCTATATACCAAAATATGTAGCCACTTCCTCAAAAAATTGCCTAAAATTTTATAAAGTTTTTTCTTATAAAATTACTCCAAGAGAATTTTAATTCAAAACAGGGGCGTGGTAGTGGGCGGATTTTTTAAATATCTCAACATATACTCAAGTTTGCTTCTAAAGATTGATATTATATGATTAAAATCTACGAAAAACTGTTTTTTAAAAAAAACGCCCCTAAAATGTGGGCGCGGCCATATACAATTTAATGAATATAAAATAAGTTGTAGGATATGAAGACGGTTTTAATTTTAAGAGTTTATTTTTATTTATAATTTATAATGTACTAATTACATACAGAAATTATTTTGTTTGTGATTCTTAGTTTAATTTTAACTATTTGTGTTTTCATAGAGTTGCGTTTTTAAGATAATTAGCACGTAAAGTTTTAGGTTATATTCAAATTGGATAAGGTCCAAATAATTAGTTTATGTAGCAGAAACTAATCGTTATAATAATTTTGTCATAAATAAGATAATGATGCTAAAGATAAAAAAAAAATATTTTAATAATATTAAACTAGTATTCCTCCAATAAAAATTAAAAGAATGCTACACATCGGCCAGAGCGAATAGTCTGATGCGCTATTCCTTTCCTATATACCAAAATATGTAGCCACTTCCTCAAAAAATTGCCTAAAATTTTATAAAGTTTTCACTTGCACCTATAATATAGCGCAAGTATTGGATTCGTGCAAAAATTCGAACTCGAGGTAACAATGAATTCTGACATTACGATGATAGAGGAGTTCGAAAAAGTGGGTCTGCCGATTCTGTCTGTCTGTCTGTCGGTCTGTCTGTCTGTGTGTATGTACGCTGGACTGCAGCCTAAACGGCTCGACCGATTTGCTTCAAACTTCATATCTGAGCTCTGTAGGGTCGCAATTCGAGGCGAAATCGGAATTTTTGTTCTAGCCCTGTTATTAACGGTACTTTACCTAAGGCCAATTTCACAAAAAGACGATTTTCTTCAAAACGGCTCTAACGATTTTGATTAAATTTCATATTCGAGTTAGTCTAGACAAATGCTATAAGATGGCGTACCACGTTTTTGGCTAAAAATACGTATAACGGTACTTTTCTTATTAACTGATTTTTGAAACATGGCTATTTCTCGGCTAAAACTCAATGGATTTTTATCAAAATCGAAATGTGGGCAGGATTAAATGTTTAATAAAATGTGGCATTTAAACTTATGCAAAATTTTTAAAAATATTTTTTCAAAATTTTTTTTTTATTAAAAATTGATGCATTTCTAACTAACAGCATATAGGTGCAAGTACGTACGACCCAGTCGTGCACATTTTTTCTTATAGAATTACTCCAAGTGAATTTTAATTCAAAACAGGGGCGTGGTAGTGGGCGGATTTTTCAAATATCTCAACATATACTCAAGTTTGCTTCTAAAGATTGATATTATATGATTAAAATCTCCGAAAAACTGTTTTTTAAAAAAAACGCCCCTAAAATGTGGGCGCGGCCATATACAATTTAATGAATATAAAATAAGTTGTAGGATATGAAGACGGTTTTAATTTTAAGAGTTTATTTTTATTTATAATTTATAATGTACTAATTACATACAGAAATTATTTTGTTTGTGATTTTTAGTTTAATGTTAACTATTTGTGTTTTCATAGAGTTGCGTTTTTAAGATAATTAGCACGTAAAGTTTTAGGTTATATTCAAATTGGATAAGGTCCAAATAATTAGTTTATGTAGCAGAAACTAATCGTTATAATAATTTTGTCATAAATAAGATAATGATGCTAAAGATAAAAAAAAAATATTTTAATAATATTAAACTAATATTCCTCCAATAAAAATTAAAAGAATGCTACACATCGGCCATTGCGAATAGTCTGATGCGCTATTCCTTTCCTATATACCAAAATATGTAGCCACTTCCTCAAAAAATTGCCTAAAATTTTATAAAGTTTTTTCTTATAGAATTACTCCAAGTGAATTTTAATTCAAAACAGGGGCGTGGTAGTGGGCGGATTTTTCAAATATCTCAACATATACTCAAGTTTGCTTCTAAAGATTGATATTATATGATTAAAATCTACGAAAAACTGTTTTTTAAAAAAAACGCCCCTAAAATGTGGGCGCGGCCATATACAATTTAATGAATATAAAATAAGTTGTAGGATATGAAGACGGTTTTAATTTTAAGAGTTTATTTTTATTTATAATTTATAATGTACTAATTACATACAGAAATTATTTTGTTTGTGATTCTTAGTTTAATTTTAACTATTTGTGTTTTCATAGAGTTGCGTTTTTAAGATAATTAGCACGTAAAGTTTTAGGTTATATTCAAATTGGATAAGGTCCAAATAATTAGTTTATGTAGCAGAAACTAATCGTTATAATAATTTTGTCATAAATAAGATAATGATGCTAAAGATAAATAAAAAATATTTTAATAATATTAAACTAGTATTCCTCCAATAAAAATTAAAAGAAAGCTACACATCGGCCAGAGCGAATAGTCTGATGCGCTATTCCTTTCCTATATACCAAAATATGTAGCCACTTCCTCAAAAAATTGCCTAAAATTTTATAAAGTTTTTTCTTATAGAATTACTCCAAGAGAATTTTAATTCAAAACAGGGGCGTGGTAGTGGGCGGATTTTTCAAATATCTCAACATATACTCAAGTTTGCTTCTAAAGATTGATATTATATGATTAAAATCTACGAAAAACTGTTTTTTTAAAAAAAACGCCCCTAAAATGTGGGCGCGGCCATATACAATTTAATGAATATAAAATAAGTTGTAAAAAAAAAATATTTTAATAATATTAAACTAGTATTCCTCCAATAAAAATTAAAAGAATGCTACACATCGGCCAGAGCGAATAGTCTGATGCGCTATTCCTTTCCTATATACCAAAATATGTAGCCACTCCCTCAAAAAATTGCCTAAAATTTTATAAAGTTTTTACTTGCACCTATAATATAGCGCAAGTATTGGATTCATGCAAAAATTCGAACTCGAGGTAACAATGAATTCTGACATTACGATGATAGAGGAGTTCGAAAAAGTGGGTCTGCCGATTCTGTCTGTCTGTCTGTCTGTCTGTCGGTCTGTCTGTCTGTGTGTATGTACGCTGGACTGCAGCCTAAACGGCTGGACCGATTTGCTTCAAACTTCATATCTGAGCTCTGTAGGGTCGCAATTCGAGGCGAAATCGGAATTTTTGTTCTAGCCCTGTTATTAACGGTACTTTACCTAAGGCCAATTTCACAAAAAGACGATTTTCTTCAAAACGGCTCTAACGATTTTGATTAAATTTCATATTCGAGTTAGTCTAGACAAATGCTATAAGATGGCGTACCACGTTTTTGGCTAAAAATACGTATAACGGTACTTTTCTTATTAACTGATTTTTGAAACATGGCTATTTCTCGGCTAAAACTCAATGGATTTTTATCAAAATCGAAATGTGGGCAGGATTAAATGTTTAATAAAATGTGGCATTTAAACTTATGCAAAATTTTTAAAAATATTTTTTCAAAATTTTTTTTTTATTAAAAATTGATGCATTTCTAACTAACAGCATATAGGTGCAAGTACGTACGACCCAGTCGTGCACATTTTTTCTTATAGAATTACTCCAAGTGAATTTTAATTCAAAACAGGGGCGTGGTAGTGGGCGGATTTTTCAAATATCTCAACATATTTTTGCTTCTTCTTTTGCTTTGCTTCTAAAGATTGATATTATATGATTAAAATCTCCGAAAAACTGTTTTTTAAAAAAAACGCCCCTAAAATGTGGGCGCGGCCATATACAATTTAATGAATATATAATAAGTTGTAGGATATGAAGACGGTTTTAATTTTAAGAGTTTATTTTTATTTATAATTTATAATGTACTAATTACATACAGAAATTATTTTGTTTGTGATTTTTAGTTTAATGTTAACTATTTGTGTTTTCATAGAGTTGCGTTTTTAAGATAATTAGCACGTAAAGTTTTAGGTTATATTCAAATTGGATAAGGTCCAAATAATTAGTTTATGTAGCAGAAACTAATCGTTATAATAATTTTGTCATAAATAAGATAATGATGCTAAAGATAAAAAAAAAATATTTTAATAATATTAAACTAGTATTCCTCCAATAAAAATTAAAAGAATGCTACACATCGGCCATTGCGAATAGTCTGATGCGCTATTCCTTTCCTATATACCAAAATATGTAGCCACTTCCTCAAAAAATTGCCTAAAATTTTATAAAGTTTTTTCTTATAGAATTACTCCAAGTGAATTTTAATTCAAAACAGGGGCGTGGTAGTGGGCGGATTTTTCAAATATCTCAACATATACTCAAGTTTGCTTCTAAAGATTGATATTATATGATTAAAATCTACAAAAAACTGTTTTTTTAAAAAAACGCCCCTAAAATGTGGGCGCGGCCATATACAATTTAATGAATATAAAATAAGTTGTAGGATATGAAGACGGTTTTAATTTTAAGAGTTTATTTTTATTTATAATTTATAATGTACTAATTACATACAGAAATTATTTTGTTTGTGATTCTTAGTTTAATTTTAACTATTTGTGTTTTCATAGAGTTGCGTTTTTAAGATAATTAGCACGTAAAGTTTTAGGTTATATTCAAATTGGATAAGGTCCAAATAATTAGTTTATGTAGCAGAAACTAATCGTTATAATAATTTTGTCATAAATAAGATAATGATGCTAAAGATAAATAAAAAATATTTTAATAATATTAAACTAGTATTCCTCCAATAAAAATTAAAAGAAAGCTACACATCGGCCAGAGCGAATAGTCTGATGCGCTATTCCTTTCCTATATACCAAAATATGTAGCCACTTCCTCAAAAAATTGCCTAAAATTTTATAAAGTTTTTTCTTATAGAATTACTCCAAGAGAATTTTAATTCAAAACAGGGGCGTGGTAGTGGGCGGATTTTTCAAATATCTCAACATATACTCAAGTTTGCTTCTAAAGATTGATATTATATGATTAAAATCTACGAAAAACTGTTTTTTTTAAAAAAAACGCCCCTAAAATGTGGGCGCGGCCATATACAATTTAATGAATATAAAATAAGTTGTAGGATATGAAGACGGTTTTAATTTTAAGAGTTTATTTTTATTTATAATTTATAATGTACTAATTACATACAGAAATTATTTTGTTTGTGATTCTTAGTTTAATTTTAACTATTTGTGTTTTCATAGAGTTGCGTTTTTAAGATAATTAGCACGTAAAATTTTAGGTTATATTCAAATTGGATAAGGTCCAAATAATTAGTTTATGTAGCAGAAACTAATCGTTATAATAATTTTGTCATAAATAAGATTATGATGCTAAAGATAAAAAAAAAATATTTTAATAATATTAAACTAGTATTCCTCCAATAAAAATTAAAAGAATGCTACACATCGGCCAGAGCGAATAGTCGGATGCGCTATTCTTTTCCTATATACCAAAATATGTAGCCACTTCCTCAAAAAATTGCCTAAAATTTTATAAAGTTTTTTCTTATAAAATTACTCCAAGAGAATTTTAATTCAAAACAGGGGCGTGGTAGTGGGCGGATTTTTTAAATATCTCAACATATACTCAAGTTTGCTTCTAAAGATTGATATTATATGATTAAAATCTACGAAAAACTGTTTTTTAAAAAAAACGCCCCTAAAATGTGGGCGCGGCCATATACAATTTAATGAATATAAAATAATTTGTAGGATATGAAGACGGTTTTAATTTTAAGAGTTTATTTTTATTTATAATTTATAATGTACTAATTACATACAGAAATTATTTTGTTTGTGATTCTTAGTTTAATTTTAACTATTTGTGTTTTCATAGAGTTGCGTTTTTAAGATAATTAGCACGTAAAATTTTAGGTTATATTCAAATTGGATAAGATCAAAATAATTAGTTTATGTAGCAGAAACTAATCGTTATAATAATTTTGTCAAAAATAAGATAATGATGCTAAGGATAAAAAAATTTTTTTTAATAATATTAAACTAGTATTCCTCCAATAAAAATTAAAAGAATGCTACACATCGGCCAGAGCGAATAGTCTGATGCGCTATTCCTTTCCTATATACCAAAATATGTAGCCACTTCCTCAAAAAATTGCCTAAAATTTTATAAAGTTTTTTCTTATAAAATTACTCCAAGAGAATTTTAATTCAAAACAGGGGCGTGGTAGTGGGCGGATTTTTCAAATATCTCAACATATACTCAAGTTTGCTTCTAAAGATTTATATTATATGATTAAAATCTACGAAAAACTGTTTTTTAAAAAAACGCCCCTAAAATGTGGGCGCGGCCATATACAATTTAATGAATATAAAATAAGTTGTAGGATATGAAGACGGTTTTAATTTTAAGAGTTTATTTTTATTTATGATTTATAATGTACTAATTACATACAGAAATTATTTTGTTTGTGATTCTTAGTTTAATTTTAACTATTTGTGTTTTCATAGAGTTGCGTTTTTAAGATAATTAGCACGTAAAGTTTTAGGTTATATTCAAATTGGATAAGGTCCAAATAATTAGTTTATGTAGCAGAAACTAATCGTTATAATAATTTTGTCATAAATAAGATAATGATGCTAAAGATAAATAAAAAATATTTTAATAATATTAAACTAGTATTCCTCCAATAAAAATTAAAAGAATGCTACACATCGGCCAGAGCGAATAGTCTGATGCGCTATTCCTTTCCTATATACCAAAATATGTAGCCACTTCCTCAAAAAATTGCCTAAAATTTTATAAAGTTTTTTCTTATAAAATTACTCCAAGAGAATTTTAATTCAAAACAGGGGCGTGGTAGTGGGCGGATTTTTCAAATATCTCAACATATACTCAAGTTTGCTTCTAAAGATTTATATTATATGATTAAAATCTACGAAAAACTGTTTTTTAAAAAAAACGCCCCTAAAATGTGGGCGCGGCCATATACAATTTAATGAATATAAAATAAGTTGTAGGATATGAAGACGGTTTTAATTTTAAGAGTTTATTTTTATTTATAATTTATAATGTACTAATTACATACAGAAATTATTTTGTTTGTGATTCTTAGTTTAATTTTAACTATTTGTGTTTTCATAGAGTTGCGTTTTTAAGATAATTAGCACGTAAAGTTTTAGGTTATATTCAAATTGGATAAGGTCCAAATAATTAGTTTATGTAGCAGAAACTAATCGTTATAATAATTTTGTCATAAATAAGATAATGATGCTAAAGATAAAAAAAAAATATTTTAATAATATTAAACTAGTATTCCTCCAATAAAAATTAAAAGAATGCTACACATCGGCCAGAGCGAATAGTCTGATGCGCTATTCCTTTCCTATATACCAAAATATGTAGCCACTTCCTCAAAAAATTGCCTAAAATTTTATAAAGTTTTTTCTTATAAAATTACTCCAAGAGAATTTTAATTCAAAACAGGGGCGTGGTAGTGGGCGGATTTTTCAAATATCTCAACGTATACTCAAGTTTGCTTCTAAAGATTTATATTATATGATTAAAATCTACGAAAAACTGTTTTTTAAAAAAAACGCCCCTAAAATGTGGGCGCGGCCATATACAATTTAATGAATATAAAATAAGTTGTAGGATATGAAGACGGTTTTAATTTTAAGAGTTTATTTTTATTTATGATTTATAATGTACTAATTACATACAGAAATTATTTTGTTTGTGATTCTTAGTTTAATTTTAACTATTTGTGTTTTCATAGAGTTGCGTTTTTAAGATAATTAGCACGTAAAGTTTTAGGTTATATTCAAATTGGATAAGGTCCAAATAATTAGTTTATGTAGCAGAAACTAATCGTTATAATAATTTTGTCATAAATAAGATAATGATGCTAAAGATAAATAAAAAATATTTTAATAATATTAAACTAGTATTCCTCCAATAAAAATTAAAAGAATGCTACACATCGGCCAGAGCGAATAGTCTGATGCGCTATTCCTTTCCTATATACCAAAATATGTAGCCACTTCCTCAAAAAATTGCCTAAAATTTTATAAAGTTTTTTCTTATAAAATTACTCCAAGAGAATTTTAATTCAAAACAGGGGCGTGGTAGTGGGCGGATTTTTCAAATATCTCAACATATACTCAAGTTTGCTTCTAAAGATTTATATTATATGATTAAAATCTACGAAAAACTGTTTTTTAAAAAAAACGCCCCTAAAATGTGGGCGCGGCCATATACAATTTAATGAATATAAAATAAGTTGTAGGATATGAAGACGGTTTTAATTTTAAGAGTTTATTTTTATTTATAATTTATAATGTACTAATTACATACAGAAATTATTTTGTTTGTGATTCTTAGTTTAATTTTAACTATTTGTGTTTTCATAGAGTTGCGTTTTTAAGATAATTAGCACGTAAAGTTTTAGGTTATATTCAAATTGGATAAGGTCCAAATAATTAGTTTATGTAGCAGAAACTAATCGTTATAATAATTTTGTCATAAATAAGATAATGATGCTAAAGATAAAAAAAAAATATTTTAATAATATTAAACTAGTATTCCTCCAATAAAAATTAAAAGAATGCTACACATCGGCCAGAGCGAATAGTCTGATGCGCTATTCCTTTCCTATATACCAAAATATGTAGCCACTTCCTCAAAAAATTGCCTAAAATTTTATAAAGTTTTTTCTTATAAAATTACTCCAAGAGAATTTTAATTCAAAACAGGGGCGTGGTAGTGGGCGGATTTTTCAAATATCTCAACGTATACTCAAGTTTGCTTCTAAAGATTTATATTATATGATTAAAATCTACGAAAAACTGTTTTTTAAAAAAAACGCCCCTAAAATGTGGGCGCGGCCATATACAATTTAATGAATATAAAATAAGTTGTAGGATATGAAGACGGTTTTAATTTTAAGAGTTTATTTTTATTTATGATTTATAATGTACTAATTACATACAGAAATTATTTTGTTTGTGATTCTTAGTTTAATTTTAACTATTTGTGTTTTCATAGAGTTGCGTTTTTAAGATAATTAGCACGTAAAGTTTTAGGTTATATTCAAATTGGATAAGGTCCAAATAATTAGTTTATGTAGCAGAAACTAATCGTTATAATAATTTTGTCATAAATAAGATAATGATGCTAAAGATAAATAAAAAATATTTTAATAATATTAAACTAGTATTCCTCCAATAAAAATTAAAAGAATGCTACACATCGGCCAGAGCGAATAGTCTGATGCGCTATTCCTTTCCTATATACCAAAATATGTAGCCACTTCCTCAAAAAATTGCCTAAAATTTTATAAAGTTTTTTCTTATAAAATTACTCCAAGAGAATTTTAATTCAAAACAGGGGCGTGGTAGTGGGCGGATTTTTCAAATATCTCAACATATACTCAAGTTTGCTTCTAAAGATTTATATTATATGATTAAAATCTACGAAAAACTGTTTTTTAAAAAAAACGCCCCTAAAATGTGGGCGCGGCCATATACAATTTAATGAATATAAAATAAGTTGTAGGATATGAAGACGGTTTTAATTTTAAGAGTTTATTTTTATTTATAATTTATAATGTACTAATTACATACAGAAATTATTTTGTTTGTGATTCTTAGTTTAATTTTAACTATTTGTGTTTTCATAGAGTTGCGTTTTTAAGATAATTAGCACGTAAAGTTTTAGGTTATATTCAAATTGGATAAGGTCCAAATAATTAGTTTATGTAGCAGAAAGTAATCGTTATAATAATTTTGTCATAAATAAGATAATGATGCTAAAGATAAAAAAAAAATATTTTAATAATATTAAACTAGTATTCCTCCAATAAAAATTAAAAGAATGCTACACATCGGCCAGAGCGAATAGTCTGATGCGCTATTCCTTTCCTATATACCAAAATATGTAGCCACTTCCTCAAAAAATTGCCTAAAATTTTATAAAGTTTTTTCTTATAAAATTACTCCAAGAGAATTTTAATTCAAAACAGGGGCGTGGTAGTGGGCGGATTTTTCAAATATCTCAACATATACTCAAGTTTGCTTCTAAAGATTGATATTATATGATTAAAATCTACGAAAAACTGTTTTTTAAAAAAAACGCCCCTAAAATGTGGGCGCGGCCATATACAATTTAATGAATATAAAATAAGTTGTAGGATATGAAGACGGTTTTAATTTTAAGAGTTTATTTTTATTTATAATTTATAATGTACTAATTACATACAGAAATTATTTTGTTTGTGATTTTTAGTTTAATTTTAACTATTTGTGTTTTCATAGAGTTGCATTTTTAAGATAATTAGCACGTAAAGTTTTAGGTTATATTCAAATTGGATAAGGTCCAAATAATTAGTTTATGTAGCAGAAACTAATCGTTATAATAATTTTGTCATAAATAAGATAATGATGCTAAAGATAAATAAAAAAT
The DNA here is from genome assembly GCA_949716465.1 of Chalcosyrphus nemorum. Lineage (NCBI taxonomy): Eukaryota > Metazoa > Arthropoda > Insecta > Diptera > Syrphidae > Chalcosyrphus > Chalcosyrphus nemorum. The sequence continues at coordinate 11,556,713 of OX454335.1, forward strand.
ATTTTAATAATATTAAACTAGTATTCCTCCAATAAAAATTAAAAGAATGCTACACATCGGCCAGAGCGAATAGTCTGATGCGCTATTCCTTTCCTATATACCAAAATATGTAGCCACTTCCTCAAAAAATTGCCTAAAATTTTATAAAGTTTTTTCTTATAAATTTACTTCAAGAGAATTTTAATTCAAAACAGGGACGTGGTAGTGGGCGGATTTTTCAAATATCTCAACATATACTCAAGTTTGCTTCTAAAGATTGATATTATATGATTAAAATCTACGAAAACCTGTTTTTAAAAAAAAACGCCCCTAAAATGTGGGCGCGGCCATATACAATTTAATGAATATAAAATAAGTTGTAGGATATGAAGACGGTTTTAATTTTAAGAGTTTATTTTTATTTATAATTTATAATGTACTAATTACATACAGAAATTATTTTGTTTGTGATTCTTAGTTTAATTTTAACTATTTGTGTTTTCATAGAGTTGCGTTTTTAAGATAATTAGCACGTAAAGTTTTAGGTTATATTCAAATTAGATAAGGTCCAAATAATTAGTTTATGTAGCAGAAACTAATCGTTATAATAATTTTGTCATAAATAAGATAATGATGCTAAAGATAAATAAAAAATATTTTAATAATATTAAACTAGTATTCCTCCAATAAAAATTAAAAGAATGCTACACATCGGCCAGAGCGAATAGTCTGATGCGCTATTACTTTCCTATATACCAAAATATGTAGCCACTTCCTCAAAAATTGCCTAAAATTTTATAAAGTTTTTTCTTATAAAATTACTCCAAGAGAATTTTAATTCAAAACAGGGGCATGGTAGTGGGCGGATTTTTCAAATATCTCAACATATACTCAAGTTTGCTTCTAAAGATTGATATTATATGATTAAAATCTACGAAAAACTGTTTTTTTTAAAAAAAACGCCCCTAAAATGTGGGCGCGGCCATATACAATTTAATGAATATAAAATAAGTTGTAGGATATGAAGACGGTTTTAATTTTAAGAGTTTATTTTTATTTATAATTTATAATGTACTAATTACATACAGAAATTATTTTGTTTGTGATTCTTAGTTTAATTTTAACTATTTGTGTTTTCATAGAGTTGCGTTTTTAAGATAATTAGCACGTAAAGTTTTAGGTTATATTCAAATTGGATAAGGTCCAAATAATTAGTTTATGTAGCAGAAACTAATCGTTATAATAATTTTGTCATAAATAAGATAATGATGCTAAAGATAAATAAAAAATATTTTAATAATATTAAACTAGTATTCCTCCAATAAAAATTAAAAGAATGCTACACATCGGCCAGAGCGAATAGTTTGATGCGCTATTCCTTTCCTATATACCAAAATATGTAGCCACTTCCTCAAAAAATTGCCTAAAATTTTATAAAGTTTTTTTCTTATAAAATTACTCCAAGAGAATTTTAATTCAAAACAGGGGCGTGGTAGTGGGCGGATTTTTTCAAATATCTCAACATATACTCAAGTTTGCTTCTAAAGATTGATATTATATGATTAAAATCTACGAAAAACTGTTTTTAAAAAAAAACGCCCTAAAATGTGGGCGCGGCCATATACAATTTAATGAATATAAAATAAGTTGTAGGATATGAAGACGGTTCTAATTTTAAGAGTTTATTTTTATTTATAATTTATAATGTACTAATTACATACAGAAATTATTTTGTTTGTGATTCTTAGTTTAATTTTAACTATTTGTGTTTTCATAGAGTTGCGTTTTTAAGATAATTAGCACGTAAGGTTTTAGGTTATATTCAAATTGGATAAGGTCCAAATAATTAGTTTATGTAGCAGAAACTAATTGTTATAATAATTTTGTCATAAATAAGATAATGATGCTAAAGATAAATAAAAAATATTTTACTAGTATTCCTCCAATAAAAATTAAAAGAATGCTACACATCGGCCAGAGCGAATAGTCTGATGCGCTATTCCTTTCCTATATACCAAAATATGTAGCCACTTCCTCAAAGAATTGCCTAAAATTGTATAAAGTTTTTTCTTATAAAATTACTCCAAGAGAATTTTAATTCAAAACAGGGGCGTGGTAGTGGGCGGATTTTTCAAATATCTCAACATATACTCAAGTTTGCTTCTAAAGATTGATATTATATGATTAAAATCTACGAAAAACTGTTTTTTAAAAAAAACGCCCCTAAAATGTGGGCGCGGCCATATACAATTTAATGAATATAAAATAAGTTGTAGGATATGAAGACGGTTTTAATTTTAAAAGTTTATTTTTATTTATAATTTATAATGTACTAATTACATACAGACATTATTTTGTTTGTGATTCTTAGTTTAATTTTAACTATTTGTGTTTTCATAGAGTTGCGTTTTTAAGATAATTAGCACGTAAAGTTTTAGGTTATATTCAAATTGGATAAGGTCCAAATAATTAGTTTATGTAGCAGAAACTAATCGTTATAATAATTTTGTCATAAATAAGATAATGATGCTAAAGATAAAAAAAAAATATTTTAATAATATTAAACTAGTATTCCTCCAATAAAAATTAAAAGAATGCTACACATCGGCCAGAGCGAATAGTCTGATGCGCTATTCCTTTCCTATATACCAAAATATGTAGCCACTTCCTCAAAAAATTGCCTAACATTTTATAAAGTTTTTTCTTATAAAATTACTCCAAGAGAATTTTAATTCAAAACAGGGGCGTGGTAGTGGGCGGATTTTTCAAATATCTCAACATATACTCAAGTTTGCTTCTAAAGATTGATATTATATGATTAAAATCTACGAAAAACTGTTTTTTTTTAAAAAACGCCCCTAAAATGTGGGCGCGGCCATATACAATTTAATGAATATAAAATAAGTTGTAGGATATGAAGACGGTTTTAATTTTAAGAGTTTATTTTTATTTATAATTTATAATGTACTAATTACATACAGAAATTATTTTGTTTGTGATTTTTAGTTTAATTTTAACTATTTGTGTTTTCATAGAGTTGCGTTTTTAAGATAATTAGCACGTCAAGTTTTAGGTTATATTCAAATTGGATAAGGTCCAAATAATTAGTTTATGTAGCAGAAACTAATCGTTATAATAATTTTGTCATAAATAAGATAATGATGCTAAAGATAAATAAAAAATATTTTAATAATATTAAACTAGTATTCCTCCAATAAAAATTAAAAGAATGCTACACATCGGCCAGAGCGAATAGTTTGATGCGCTATTCCTTTCCTATATACCAAAATATGTAGCCACTTCCTCAAAAAATTGCCTAAAATTTTATAAAGTTTTTTCTTATAAAATTACTCCAAGAGAATTTTAATTCAAAACAGGGGCGTGGTAGTGGGCGGATTTTTCAAATATCTCAACATATACTCAAGTTTGCTTCTAAAGATTGATATTATATGATTAAAATCTACGAAAAACTGTTTTTAAAAAAAAAACGCCCTAAAATGTGGGCGCGGCCATATACAATTTAATGAATATAAAATAAGTTGTAGGATATGAAGACGGTTTTAATTTTAAGAGTTTATTTTTATTTATAATTTATAATGTACTAATTACATACAGAAATTATTTTGTTTGTGATTCTTAGTTTAATTTTAACTATTTGTGTTTTCATAGAGTTGCGTTTTTAAGATAATTAGCACGTAAGGTTTTAGGTTATATTCAAATTGGATAAGGTCCAAATAATTAGTTTATGTAGCAGAAACTAATTGTTATAATAATTTTGTCATAAATAAGATAATGATGCTAAAGATAAATAAAAAATATTTTACTAGTATTCCTCCAATAAAAATTAAAAGAATGCTACACATCGGCCAGAGCGAATAGTCTGATGCGCTATTCCTTTCCTATATACCAAAATATGTAGCCACTTCCTCAAAGAATTGCCTAAAATTGTATAAAGTTTTTTCTTATAAAATTACTCCAAGAGAATTTTAATTCAAAACAGGGGCGTGGTAGTGGGCGGATTTTTCAAATATCTCAACATATACTCAAGTTTGCTTCTAAAGATTGATATTATATGATTAAAATCTACGAAAAACTGTTTTTTAAAAAAAACGCCCCTAAAATGTGGGCGCGGCCATATACAATTTAATGAATATAAAATAAGTTGTAGGATATGAAGACGGTTTTAATTTTAAAAGTTTATTTTTATTTATAATTTATAATGTACTAATTACATACAGAAATTATTTTGTTTGTGATTCTTAGTTTAATTTTAACTATTTGTGTTTTCATAGAGTTGCGTTTTTAAGATAATTAGCACGTAAAGTTTTAGGTTATATTCAAATTGGATAAGGTCCAAATAATTAGTTTATGTAGCAGAAACTAATCGTTATAATAATTTTGTCATAAATAAGATAATGATGCTAAAGATAAAAAAAAAATATTTTAATAATATTAAACTAGTATTCCTCCAATAAAAATTAAAAGAATGCTACACATCGGCCAGAGCGAATAGTCTGATGCGCTATTCCTTTCCTATATACCAAAATATGTAGCCACTTCCTCAAAAAATTGCCTAACATTTTATAAAGTTTTTTCTTATAAAATTACTCCAAGAGAATTTTAATTCAAAACAGGGGCGTGGTAGTGGGCGGATTTTTCAAATATCTCAACATATACTCAAGTTTGCTTCTAAAGATTGATATTATATGATTAAAATCTACGAAAAACTGTTTTTTTTTAAAAAACGCCCCTAAAATGTGGGCGCGGCCATATACAATTTAATGAATATAAAATAAGTTGTAGGATATGAAGACGGTTTTAATTTTAAGAGTTTATTTTTATTTATAATTTATAATGTACTAATTACATACAGAAATTATTTTGTTTGTGATTTTTAGTTTAATTTTAACTATTTGTGTTTTCATAGAGTTGCGTTTTTAAGATAATTAGCACGTCAAGTTTTAGGTTATATTCAAATTGGATAAAGTCCAAATAATTAGTTTATGTAGCAGAAACTAATCGTTATAATAATTTTGTCATAAATAAGATAATGATGCTAAAGATAAAAAATAAATATTTTAATAATATTAAACTAGTATTCCTCCAATAAAAATTAAAAGAATGCTACACATCGGCCAGAGCGAATAGTCTGATGCGCTATTCCTTTCCTATATACCAAAATATGTAGCCACTTCCTCAAAAAATTGCCTAAAATTTTATAAAGTTTTTTCTTATAAAATTACTCCAAGAGAATTTTAATTCAACACGGGGGCGTGGTAGTGGGCGGATTTTTTAAATATCTCAACATATACTCAAGTTTGCTTCTAAAGATTGATATTATATGATTAAAATCTACGAAAAACTGTTTTTTTAAAAAAACGCCCCTAAAATGTGGGCGCGGCCATATACAATTTAATGAATATAAAATAAGTTGTAGGATATGAAGACGGTTTTAATTTTAAGAGTTTATTTTTATTTATAATTTATAATGTACTAATTACATACAGAAATTATTTTGTTTGTGATTTTTAGTTTAATTTTAACTATTTGTGTTTTCATAGAGTTGCGTTTTTAAGATAATTAGCACGTAAAGTTTTAGGTTATATTCAAATTGGATAAGGTCCAAATAATTAGTTTATGTAGCAGAAACAAGAATGCTACACATCGGCCAGAGCGAATAGTCTGATGCGCTATTCCTTTCCTATATACCAAAATATGTAGCCACTTCCTCAAAAAATTGCCTAAAATTTTATAAAGTTTTTTCTTATAAATTTACTTCAAGAGAATTTTAATTCAAAACAGGGACGTGGTAGTGGGCGGATTTTTCAAATATCTCAACATATACTCAAGTTTGCTTCTAAAGATTGATATTATATGATTAAAATCTACGAAAACCTGTTTTTTTAAAAAAAACGCCCCTAAAATGTGGGCGCGGCCATATACAATTTAATGAATATAAAATAAGTTGTAGGATATGAAGACGGTTTTAATTTTAAGAGTTTATTTTTATTTATAATTTATAATGTACTAATTACATACAGAAATTATTTTGTTTGTGATTCTTAGTTTAATTTTAACTATTTCTGTTTTCATAGAGTTGCGTTTTTAAGATAATTAGCACGTAAAGTTTTAGGTTATATTCAAATTGGATAAGGTCCAAATAATTAGTTTTTGTAGCAGAAACTAATCGTTATAATAATTTTGTCATAAATAAGATAATGATGCTAAAGATAAATAAAAAATATTTTAATAATATTAAACTAGTATTCCTCCAATAAAAATTAAAAGAATGCTACACATCGGCCAGAGCGAATAGTCTGATGCGCTATTACTTTCCTATATACCAAAATATGTAGCCACTTCCTCAAAAAATTGCCTAAAATTTTATAAAGTTTTTTCTTATAAAATTACTCCAAGAGAATTTTAATTCAAAACAGGGGCATGGTAGTGGGCGGATTTTTCAAATATCTCAACATATACTCAAGTTTGCTTCTAAAGATTGATATTATATGATTAAAATCTACGAAAAACTGTTTTTTTTAAAAAAACGCCCCTAAAATGTGGGCGCGGCCATATACAATTTAATGAATATAAAATAAGTTGTAGGATATGAAGACGGTTTTAATTTTAAGAGTTTATTTTTATTTATAATTTATAATGTACTAATTACATACAGAAATTATTTTGTTTGTGATTCTTAGTTTAATTTTAACTATTTGTGTTTTCATAGAGTTGCGTTTTTAAGATAATTAGCACGTAAAGTTTTAGGTTATATTCAAATTGGATAAGGTCCAAATAATTAGTTTATGTAGCAGAAACTAATCGTTATAATAATTTTGTCATAAATAAGATAATGATGCTAAAGATAAATAAAAAATATTTTAATAATATTAAACTAGTATTCCTCCAATAAAAATTAAAAGAATGCTACACATCGGCCAGAGCGAATAGTTTGATGCGCTATTCCTTTCCTATATACCAAAATATGTAGCCACTTCCTCAAAAAATTGCCTAAAATTTTATAAAGTTTTTTCTTATAAAATTACTCCAAGAGAATTTTAATTCAAAACAGGGGCGTGGTAGTGGGCGGATTTTTCAAATATCTCAACATATACTCAAGTTTGCTTCTAAAGATTGATATTATATGATTAAAATCTACGAAAAACTGTTTTTAAAAAAAAAACGCCCTAAAATGTGGGCGCGGCCATATACAATTTAATGAATATAAAATAAGTTGTAGGATATGAAGACGGTTCTAATTTTAAGAGTTTATTTTTATTTATAATTTATAATGTACTAATTACATACAGAAATTATTTTGTTTGTGATTCTTAGTTTAATTTTAACTATTTGTGTTTTCATAGAGTTGCGTTTTTAAGATAATTAGCACGTAAGGTTTTAGGTTATATTCAAATTGGATAAGGTCCAAATAATTAGTTTATGTAGCAGAAACTAATTGTTATAATAATTTTGTCATAAATAAGATAATGATGCTAAAGATAAATAAAAAATATTTTACTAGTATTCCTCCAATAAAAATTAAAAGAATGCTACACATCGGCCAGAGCGAATAGTCTGATGCGCTATTCCTTTCCTATATACCAAAATATGTAGCCACTTCCTCAAAGAATTGCCTAAAATTGTATAAAGTTTTTTCTTATAAAATTACTCCAAGAGAATTTTAATTCAAAACAGGGGCGTGGTAGTGGGCGGATTTTTCAAATATCTCAACATATACTCAAGTTTGCTTCTAAAGATTGATATTATATGATTAAAATCTACGAAAAACTGTTTTTTAAAAAAAACGCCCCTAAAATGTGGGCGCGGCCATATACAATTTAATGAATATAAAATAAGTTGTAGGATATGAAGACGGTTTTAATTTTAAAAGTTTATTTTTATTTATAATTTATAATGTACTAATTACATACAGAAATTATTTTGTTTGTGATTCTTAGTTTAATTTTAACTATTTGTGTTTTCATAGAGTTGCGTTTTTAAGATAATTAGCACGTAAAGTTTTAGGTTATATTCAAATTGGATAAGGTCCAAATAATTAGTTTATGTAGCAGAAACTAATCGTTATAATAATTTTGTCATAAATAAGATAATGATGCTAAAGATAAAAAAAAAATATTTTAATAATATTAAACTAGTATTAGTCCAATAAAAATTAAAAGAATGCTACACATCGGCCAGAGCGAATAGTCTGATGCGCTATTCCTTTCCTATATACCAAAATATGTAGCCACTTCCTCAAAAAATTGCCTAAAATTTTATAAAGTTTTTTCTTATAAAATTACTCCAAGAGAATTTTAATTCAAAACAGGGGCGTGGTAGTGGGCGGATTTTTTAAATATCTCAACATATACTCAAGTTTGCTTCTAAAGATTGATATTATATGATTAAAATCTACGAAAAACTGTTTTTTAAAAAAAACGCCCCTAAAATGTGGGCGCGGCCATATACAATTTAATGAATATAAAATAATTTGTAGGATATGAAGACGGTTTTAATTTTAAGAGTTTATTTTTATTTATAATTTATAATGTACTAATTACATACAGAAATTATTTTGTTTGTGATTCTTAGTTTAATTTTAACTATTTGTGTTTTCATAGAGTTGCGTTTTTAAGATAATTAGCACGTAAAATTTTAGGTTATATTCAAATTGGATAAGATCAAAATAATTAGTTTATGTAGCAGAAACTAATCGTTATAATAATTTTGTCATAAATAAGATAATGATGCTAAGGATAAAAAAATTTTTTTTAATAATATTAAACTAGTATTCCTCCAATAAAAATTAAAAGAATGCTACACATCGGCCAGAGCGAATAGTCTGATGCGCTATTCCTTTCCTATATACCAAAATATGTAGCCACTTCCTCAAAAAATTGCCTAAAATTTTATAAAGTTTTTTCTTATAAAATTACTCCAAGAGAATTTTAATTCAAAACAGGGGCGTGGTAGTGGGCGGATTTTTCAAATATCTCAACATATACTCAAGTTTGCTTCTAAAGATTTATATTATATGATTAAAATCTACGAAAAACTGTTTTTTAAAAAAACGCCCCTAAAATGTGGGCGCGGCCATATACAATTTAATGAATATAAAATAAGTTGTAGGATATGAAGACGGTTTTAATTTTAAGAGTTTATTTTTATTTATGATTTATAATGTACTAATTACATACAGAAATTATTTTGTTTGTGATTCTTAGTTTAATTTTAACTATTTGTGTTTTCATAGAGTTGCGTTTTTAAGATAATTAGCACGTAAAGTTTTAGGTTATATTCAAATTGGATAAGGTCCAAATAATTAGTTTATGTAGCAGAAACTAATCGTTATAATAATTTTGTCATAAATAAGATAATGATGCTAAAGATAAATAAAAAATATTTTAATAATATTAAACTAGTATTCCTCCAATAAAAATTAAAAGAATGCTACACATCGGCCAGAGCGAATAGTCTGATGCGCTATTCCTTTCCTATATACCAAAATATGTAGCCACTTCCTCAAAAAATTGCCTAAAATTTTATAAAGTTTTTTCTTATAAAATTACTCCAAGAGAATTTTAATTCAAAACAGGGGCGTGGTAGTGGGCGGATTTTTCAAATATCTCAACATATACTCAAGTTTGCTTCTAAAGATTTATATTATATGATTAAAATCTACGAAAAACTGTTTTTTAAAAAAAACGCCCCTAAAATGTGGGCGCGGCCATATACAATTTAATGAATATAAAATAAGTTGTAGGATATGAAGACGGTTTTAATTTTAAGAGTTTATTTTTATTTATAATTTATAATGTACTAATTACATACAGAAATTATTTTGTTTGTGATTCTTAGTTTAATTTTAACTATTTGTGTTTTCATAGAGTTGCGTTTTTAAGATAATTAGCACGTAAAGTTTTAGGTTATATTCAAATTGGATAAGGTCCAAATAATTAGTTTATGTAGCAGAAACTAATCGTTATAATAATTTTGTCATAAATAAGATAATGATGCTAAAGATAAAAAAAAAATATTTTAATAATATTAAACTAGTATTCCTCCAATAAAAATTAAAAGAATGCTACACATCGGCCAGAGCGAATAGTCTGATGCGCTATTCCTTTCCTATATACCAAAATATGTAGCCACTTCCTCAAAAAATTGCCTAAAATTTTATAAAGTTTTTTCTTATAAAATTACTCCAAGAGAATTTTAATTCAAAACAGGGGCGTGGTAGTGGGCGGATTTTTCAAATATCTCAACGTATACTCAAGTTTGCTTCTAAAGATTTATATTATATGATTAAAATCTACGAAAAACTGTTTTTTAAAAAAAACGCCCCTAAAATGTGGGCGCGGCCATATACAATTTAATGAATATAAAATAAGTTGTAGGATATGAAGACGGTTTTAATTTTAAGAGTTTATTTTTATTTATGATTTATAATGTACTAATTACATACAGAAATTATTTTGTTTGTGATTCTTAGTTTAATTTTAACTATTTGTGTTTTCATAGAGTTGCGTTTTTAAGATAATTAGCACGTAAAGTTTTAGGTTATATTCAAATTGGATAAGGTCCAAATAATTAGTTTATGTAGCAGAAACTAATCGTTATAATAATTTTGTCATAAATAAGATAATGATGCTAAAGATAAATAAAAAATATTTTAATAATATTAAACTAGTATTCCTCCAATAAAAATTAAAAGAATGCTACACATCGGCCAGAGCGAATAGTCTGATGCGCTATTCCTTTCCTATATACCAAAATATGTAGCCACTTCCTCAAAAAATTGCCTAAAATTTTATAAAGTTTTTTCTTATAAAATTACTCCAAGAGAATTTTAATTCAAAACAGGGGCGTGGTAGTGGGCGGATTTTTCAAATATCTCAACATATACTCAAGTTTGCTTCTAAAGATTTATATTATATGATTAAAATCTACGAAAAACTGTTTTTTAAAAAAAACGCCCCTAAAATGTGGGCGCGGCCATATACAATTTAATGAATATAAAATAAGTTGTAGGATATGAAGACGGTTTTAATTTTAAGAGTTTATTTTTATTTATAATTTATAATGTACTAATTACATACAGAAATTATTTTGTTTGTGATTCTTAGTTTAATTTTAACTATTTGTGTTTTCATAGAGTTGCGTTTTTAAGATAATTAGCACGTAAAGTTTTAGGTTATATTCAAATTGGATAAGGTCCAAATAATTAGTTTATGTAGCAGAAAGTAATCGTTATAATAATTTTGTCATAAATAAGATAATGATGCTAAAGATAAAAAAAAAATATTTTAATAATATTAAACTAGTATTCCTCCAATAAAAATTAAAAGAATGCTACACATCGGCCAGAGCGAATAGTCTGATGCGCTATTCCTTTCCTATATACCAAAATATGTAGCCACTTCCTCAAAAAATTGCCTAAAATTTTATAAAGTTTTTTCTTATAAAATTACTCCAAGAGAATTTTAATTCAAAACAGGGGCGTGGTAGTGGGCGGATTTTTCAAATATCTCAACATATACTCAAGTTTGCTTCTAAAGATTGATATTATATGATTAAAATCTACGAAAAACTGTTTTTTAAAAAAAACGCCCCTAAAATGTGGGCGCGGCCATATACAATTTAATGAATATAAAATAAGTTGTAGGATATGAAGACGGTTTTAATTTTAAGAGTTTATTTTTATTTATAATTTATAATGTACTAATTACATACAGAAATTATTTTGTTTGTGATTTTTAGTTTAATTTTAACTATTTGTGTTTTCATAGAGTTGCATTTTTAAGATAATTAGCACGTAAAGTTTTAGGTTATATTCAAATTGGATAAGGTCCAAATAATTAGTTTATGTAGCAGAAACTAATCGTTATAATAATTTTGTCATAAATAAGATAATGATGCTAAAGATAAATAAAAAATATTTTAATAATATTAAACTAGTATTCCTCCAATAAAAATTAAAAGAATGCTACACATCGGCCAGAGCGAATAGTCTGATGCGCTATTCCTTTCCTATATACCAAAATATGTAGCCACTTCCTCAAAAAATTGCCTAAAATTTTATAAAGTTTTTTCTTATAAATTTACTTCAAGAGAATTTTAATTCAAAACAGGGACGTGGTAGTGGGCGGATTTTTCAAATATCTCAACATATACTCAAGTTTGCTTCTAAAGATTGATATTATATGATTAAAATCTACGAAAACCTGTTTTTAAAAAAAAACGCCCCTAAAATGTGGGCGCGGCCATATACAATTTAATGAATATAAAATAAGTTGTAGGATATGAAGACGGTTTTAATTTTAAGAGTTTATTTTTATTTATAATTTATAATGTACTAATTACATACAGAAATTATTTTGTTTGTGATTCTTAGTTTAATTTTAACTATTTGTGTTTTCATAGAGTTGCGTTTTTAAGATAATTAGCACGTAAAGTTTTAGGTTATATTCAAATTAGATAAGGTCCAAATAATTAGTTTATGTAGCAGAAACTAATCGTTATAATAATTTTGTCATAAATAAGATAATGATGCTAAAGATAAATAAAAAATATTTTAATAATATTAAACTAGTATTCCTCCAATAAAAATTAAAAGAATGCTACACATCGGCCAGAGCGAATAGTCTGATGCGCTATTACTTTCCTATATACCAAAATATGTAGCCACTTCCTCAAAAAATTGCCTAAAATTTTATAAAGTTTTTTCTTATAAAATTACTCCAAGAGAATTTTAATTCAAAACAGGGGCATGGTAGTGGGCGGATTTTTCAAATATCTCAACATATACTCAAGTTTGCTTCTAAAGATTGATATTATATGATTAAAATCTACGAAAAACTGTTTTTTTTAAAAAAAACGCCCCTAAAATGTGGGCGCGGCCATATACAATTTAATGAATATAAAATAAGTTGTAGGATATGAAGACGGTTTTAATTTTAAGAGTTTATTTTTATTTATAATTTATAATGTACTAATTACATACAGAAATTATTTTGTTTGTGATTCTTAGTTTAATTTTAACTATTTGTGTTTTCATAGAGTTGCGTTTTTAAGATAATTAGCACGTAAAGTTTTAGGTTATATTCAAATTGGATAAGGTCCAAATAATTAGTTTATGTAGCAGAAACTAATCGTTATAATAATTTTGTCATAAATAAGATAATGATGCTAAAGATAAATAAAAAATATTTTAATAATATTAAACTAGTATTCCTCCAATAAAAATTAAAAGAATGCTACACATCGGCCAGAGCGAATAGTTTGATGCGCTATTCCTTTCCTATATACCAAAATATGTAGCCACTTCCTCAAAAAATTGCCTAAAATTTTATAAAGTTTTTTCTTATAAAATTACTCCAAGAGAATTTTAATTCAAAACAGGGGCGTGGTAGTGGGCGGATTTTTCAAATATCTCAACATATACTCAAGTTTGCTTCTAAAGATTGATATTATATGATTAAAATCTACGAAAAACTGTTTTTAAAAAAAAAACGCCCTAAAATGTGGGCGCGGCCATATACAATTTAATGAATATAAAATAAGTTGTAGGATATGAAGACGGTTCTAATTTTAAGAGTTTATTTTTATTTATAATTTATAATGTACTAATTACATACAGAAATTATTTTGTTTGTGATTCTTAGTTTAATTTTAACTATTTGTGTTTTCATAGAGTTGCGTTTTTAAGATAATTAGCACGTAAGGTTTTAGGTTATATTCAAATTGGATAAGGTCCAAATAATTAGTTTATGTAGCAGAAACTAATTGTTATAATAATTTTGTCATAAATAAGATAATGATGCTAAAGATAAATAAAAAATATTTTACTAGTATTCCTCCAATAAAAATTAAAAGAATGCTACACATCGGCCAGAGCGAATAGTCTGATGCGCTATTCCTTTCCTATATACCAAAATATGTAGCCACTTCCTCAAAGAATTGCCTAAAATTGTATAAAGTTTTTTCTTATAAAATTACTCCAAGAGAATTTTAATTCAAAACAGGGGCGTGGTAGTGGGCGGATTTTTCAAATATCTCAACATATACTCAAGTTTGCTTCTAAAGATTGATATTATATGATTAAAATCTACGAAAAACTGTTTTTTAAAAAAAACGCCCCTAAAATGTGGGCGCGGCCATATACAATTTAATGAATATAAAATAAGTTGTAGGATATGAAGACGGTTTTAATTTTAAAAGTTTATTTTTATTTATAATTTATAATGTACTAATTACATACAGACATTATTTTGTTTGTGATTCTTAGTTTAATTTTAACTATTTGTGTTTTCATAGAGTTGCGTTTTTAAGATAATTAGCACGTAAAGTTTTAGGTTATATTCAAATTGGATAAGGTCCAAATAATTAGTTTATGTAGCAGAAACTAATCGTTATAATAATTTTGTCATAAATAAGATAATGATGCTAAAGATAAAAAAAAAATATTTTAATAATATTAAACTAGTATTCCTCCAATAAAAATTAAAAGAATGCTACACATCGGCCAGAGCGAATAGTCTGATGCGCTATTCCTTTCCTATATACCAAAATATGTAGCCACTTCCTCAAAAAATTGCCTAACATTTTATAAAGTTTTTTCTTATAAAATTACTCCAAGAGAATTTTAATTCAAAACAGGGGCGTGGTAGTGGGCGGATTTTTCAAATATCTCAACATATACTCAAGTTTGCTTCTAAAGATTGATATTATATGATTAAAATCTACGAAAAACTGTTTTTTTTTAAAAAACGCCCCTAAAATGTGGGCGCGGCCATATACAATTTAATGAATATAAAATAAGTTGTAGGATATGAAGACGGTTTTAATTTTAAGAGTTTATTTTTATTTATAATTTATAATGTACTAATTACATACAGAAATTATTTTGTTTGTGATTTTTAGTTTAATTTTAACTATTTGTGTTTTCATAGAGTTGCGTTTTTAAGATAATTAGCACGTCAAGTTTTAGGTTATATTCAAATTGGATAAGGTCCAAATAATTAGTTTATGTAGCAGAAACTAATCGTTATAATAATTTTGTCATAAATAAGATAATGATGCTAAAGATAAATAAAAAATATTTTAATAATATTAAACTAGTATTCCTCCAATAAAAATTAAAAGAATGCTACACATCGGCCAGAGCGAATAGTTTGATGCGCTATTCCTTTCCTATATACCAAAATATGTAGCCACTTCCTCAAAAAATTGCCTAAAATTTTATAAAGTTTTTTCTTATAAAATTACTCCAAGAGAATTTTAATTCAAAACAGGGGCGTGGTAGTGGGCGGATTTTTCAAATATCTCAACATATACTCAAGTTTGCTTCTAAAGATTGATATTATATGATTAAAATCTACGAAAAACTGTTTTTAAAAAAAAAACGCCCTAAAATGTGGGCGCGGCCATATACAATTTAATGAATATAAAATAAGTTGTAGGATATGAAGACGGTTCTAATTTTAAGAGTTTATTTTTATTTATAATTTATAATGTACTAATTACATACAGAAATTATTTTGTTTGTGATTCTTAGTTTAATTTTAACTATTTGTGTTTTCATAGAGTTGCGTTTTTAAGATAATTAGCACGTAAGGTTTTAGGTTATATTCAAATTGGATAAGGTCCAAATAATTAGTTTATGTAGCAGAAACTAATTGTTATAATAATTTTGTCATAAATAAGATAATGATGCTAAAGATAAATAAAAAATATTTTACTAGTATTCCTCCAATAAAAATTAAAAGAATGCTACACATCGGCCAGAGCGAATAGTCTGATGCGCTATTCCTTTCCTATATACCAAAATATGTAGCCACTTCCTCAAAGAATTGCCTAAAATTGTATAAAGTTTTTTCTTATAAAATTACTCCAAGAGAATTTTAATTCAAAACAGGGGCGTGGTAGTGGGCGGATTTTTCAAATATCTCAACATATACTCAAGTTTGCTTCTAAAGATTGATATTATATGATTAAAATCTACGAAAAACTGTTTTTTAAAAAAAACGCCCCTAAAATGTGGGCGCGGCCATATACAATTTAATGAATATAAAATAAGTTGTAGGATATGAAGACGGTTTTAATTTTAAAAGTTTATTTTTATTTATAATTTATAATGTACTAATTACATACAGAAATTATTTTGTTTGTGATTCTTAGTTTAATTTTAACTATTTGTGTTTTCATAGAGTTGCGTTTTTAAGATAATTAGCACGTAAAGTTTTAGGTTATATTCAAATTGGATAAGGTCCAAATAATTAGTTTATGTAGCAGAAACTAATCGTTATAATAATTTTGTCATAAATAAGATAATGATGCTAAAGATAAAAAAAAAATATTTTAATAATATTAAACTAGTATTCCTCCAATAAAAATTAAAAGAATGCTACACATCGGCCAGAGCGAATAGTCTGATGCGCTATTCCTTTCCTATATACCAAAATATGTAGCCACTTCCTCAAAAAATTGCCTAACATTTTATAAAGTTTTTTCTTATAAAATTACTCCAAGAGAATTTTAATTCAAAACAGGGGCGTGGTAGTGGGCGGATTTTTCAAATATCTCAACATATACTCAAGTTTGCTTCTAAAGATTGATATTATATGATTAAAATCTACGAAAAACTGTTTTTTTTTAAAAAACGCCCCTAAAATGTGGGCGCGGCCATATACAATTTAATGAATATAAAATAAGTTGTAGGATATGAAGACGGTTTTAATTTTAAGAGTTTATTTTTATTTATAATTTATAATGTACTAATTACATACAGAAATTATTTTGTTTGTGATTTTTAGTTTAATTTTAACTATTTGTGTTTTCATAGAGTTGCGTTTTTAAGATAATTAGCACGTCAAGTTTTAGGTTATATTCAAATTGGATAAAGTCCAAATAATTAGTTTATGTAGCAGAAACTAATCGTTATAATAATTTTGTCATAAATAAGATAATGATGCTAAAGATAAAAAATAAATATTTTAATAATATTAAACTAGTATTCCTCCAATAAAAATTAAAAGAATGCTACACATCGGCCAGAGCGAATAGTCTGATGCGCTATTCCTTTCCTATATACCAAAATATGTAGCCACTTCCTCAAAAAATTGCCTAAAATTTTATAAAGTTTTTTCTTATAAAATTACTCCAAGAGAATTTTAATTCAACACGGGGGCGTGGTAGTGGGCGGATTTTTTAAATATCTCAACATATACTCAAGTTTGCTTCTAAAGATTGATATTATATGATTAAAATCTACGAAAAACTGTTTTTTTAAAAAAACGCCCCTAAAATGTGGGCGCGGCCATATACAATTTAATGAATATAAAATAAGTTGTAGGATATGAAGACGGTTTTAATTTTAAGAGTTTATTTTTATTTATAATTTATAATGTACTAATTACATACAGAAATTATTTTGTTTGTGATTTTTAGTTTAATTTTAACTATTTGTGTTTTCATAGAGTTGCGTTTTTAAGATAATTAGCACGTAAAGTTTTAGGTTATATTCAAATTGGATAAGGTCCAAATAATTAGTTTATGTAGCAGAAACAAGAATGCTACACATCGGCCAGAGCGAATAGTCTGATGCGCTATTCCTTTCCTATATACCAAAATATGTAGCCACTTCCTCAAAAAATTGCCTAAAATTTTATAAAGTTTTTTCTTATAAATTTACTTCAAGAGAATTTTAATTCAAAACAGGGACGTGGTAGTGGGCGGATTTTTCAAATATCTCAACATATACTCAAGTTTGCTTCTAAAGATTGATATTATATGATTAAAATCTACGAAAACCTGTTTTTTAAAAAAAACGCCCCTAAAATGTGGGCGCGGCCATATACAATTTAATGAATATAAAATAAGTTGTAGGATATGAAGACGGTTTTAATTTTAAGAGTTTATTTTTATTTATAATTTATAATGTACTAATTACATACAGAAATTATTTTGTTTGTGATTCTTAGTTTAATTTTAACTATTTCTGTTTTCATAGAGTTGCGTTTTTAAGATAATTAGCACGTAAAGTTTTAGGTTATATTCAAATTGGATAAGGTCCAAATAATTAGTTTTTGTAGCAGAAACTAATCGTTATAATAATTTTGTCATAAATAAGATAATGATGCTAAAGATAAATAAAAAATATTTTAATAATATTAAACTAGTATTCCTCCAATAAAAATTAAAAGAATGCTACACATCGGCCAGAGCGAATAGTCTGATGCGCTATTACTTTCCTATATACCAAAATATGTAGCCACTTCCTCAAAAAATTGCCTAAAATTTTATAAAGTTTTTTCTTATAAAATTACTCCAAGAGAATTTTAATTCAAAACAGGGGCATGGTAGTGGGCGGATTTTTCAAATATCTCAACATATACTCAAGTTTGCTTCTAAAGATTGATATTATATGATTAAAATCTACGAAAAACTGTTTTTAAAAAAAAACGCCCCTAAAATGTGGGCGCGGCCATATACAATTTAATGAATATAAAATAAGTTGTAGGATATGAAGACGGTTTTAATTTTAAGAGTTTATTTTTATTTATAATTTATAATGTACTAATTACATACAGAAATTATTTTGTTTGTGATTCTTAGTTTAATTTTAACTATTTGTGTTTTCATAGAGTTGCGTTTTTAAGATAATTAGCACGTAAAGTTTTAGGTTATATTCAAATTGGATAAGGTCCAAATAATTAGTTTATGTAGCAGAAACTAATCGTTATAATAATTTTGTCATAAATAAGATAATGATGCTAAAGATAAATAAAAAATATTTTAATAATATTAAACTAGTATTCCTCCAATAAAAATTAAAAGAATGCTACACATCGGCCAGAGCGAATAGTTTGATGCGCTATTCCTTTCCTATATACCAAAATATGTAGCCACTTCCTCAAAAAATTGCCTAAAATTTTATAAAGTTTTTTCTTATAAAATTACTCCAAGAGAATTTTAATTCAAAACAGGGGCGTGGTAGTGGGCGGATTTTTCAAATATCTCAACATATACTCAAGTTTGCTTCTAAAGATTGATATTATATGATTAAAATCTACGAAAAACTGTTTTTAAAAAAAAAACGCCCTAAAATGTGGGCGCGGCCATATACAATTTAATGAATATAAAATAAGTTGTAGGATATGAAGACGGTTCTAATTTTAAGAGTTTATTTTTATTTATAATTTATAATGTACTAATTACATACAGAAATTATTTTGTTTGTGATTCTTAGTTTAATTTTAACTATTTGTGTTTTCATAGAGTTGCGTTTTTAAGATAATTAGCACGTAAGGTTTTAGGTTATATTCAAATTGGATAAGGTCCAAATAATTAGTTTATGTAGCAGAAACTAATTGTTATAATAATTTTGTCATAAATAAGATAATGATGCTAAAGATAAATAAAAAATATTTTACTAGTATTCCTCCAATAAAAATTAAAAGAATGCTACACATCGGCCAGAGCGAATAGTCTGATGCGCTATTCCTTTCCTATATACCAAAATATGTAGCCACTTCCTCAAAGAATTGCCTAAAATTGTATAAAGTTTTTTCTTATAAAATTACTCCAAGAGAATTTTAATTCAAAACAGGGGCGTGGTAGTGGGCGGATTTTTCAAATATCTCAACATATACTCAAGTTTGCTTCTAAAGATTGATATTATATGATTAAAATCTACGAAAAACTGTTTTTTAAAAAAAACGCCCCTAAAATGTGGGCGCGGCCATATACAATTTAATGAATATAAAATAAGTTGTAGGATATGAAGACGGTTTTAATTTTAAAAGTTTATTTTTATTTATAATTTATAATGTACTAATTACATACAGAAATTATTTTGTTTGTGATTCTTAGTTTAATTTTAACTATTTGTGTTTTCATAGAGTTGCGTTTTTAAGATAATTAGCACGTAAAGTTTTAGGTTATATTCAAATTGGATAAGGTCCAAATAATTAGTTTATGTAGCAGAAACTAATCGTTATAATAATTTTGTCATAAATAAGATAATGATGCTAAAGATAAAAAAAAAATATTTTAATAATATTAAACTAGTATTAGTCCAATAAAAATTAAAAGAATGCTACACATCGGCCAGAGCGAATAGTCTGATGCGCTATTCCTTTCCTATATACCAAAATATGTAGCCACTTCCTCAAAAAATTGCCTAACATTTTATAAAGTTTTTTCTTATAAAATTACTCCAAGAGAATTTTAATTCAAAACAGGGGCGTGGTAGTGGGCGGATTTTTCAAATATCTCAACATATACTCAAGTTTGCTTCTAAAGATTGATATTATATGATTAAAATCTACGAAAAACTGTTTTTTTTTAAAAAACGCCCCTAAAATGTGGGCGCGGCCATATACAATTTAATGAATATAAAATAAGTTGTAGGATATGAAGACGGTTTTAATTTTAAGAGTTTATTTTTATTTATAATTTATAATGTACTAATTACATACAGAAATTATTTTGTTTGTGATTTTTAGTTTAATTTTAACTATTTGTGTTTTCATAGAGTTGCGTTTTTAAGATAATTAGCACGTCAAGTTTTAGGTTATATTCAAATTGGATAAAGTCCAAATAATTAGTTTATGTAGCAGAAACTAATCGTTATAATAATTTTGTCATAAATAAGATAATGATGCTAAAGATAAAAAATAAATATTTTAATAATATTAAACTAGTATTCCTCCAATAAAAATTAAAAGAATGCTACACATCGGCCAGAGCGAATAGTCTGATGCGCTATTCCTTTCCTATATACCAAAATATGTAGCCACTTCCTCAAAAAATTGCCTAAAATTTTATAAAGTTTTTTCTTATAAAATTACTCCAAGAGAATTTTAATTCAACACGGGGGCGTGGTAGTGGGCGGATTTTTTAAATATCTCAACATATACTCAAGTTTGCTTCTAAAGATTGATATTATATGATTAAAATCTACGAAAAACTGTTTTTTTTAAAAAAAACGCCCCTAAAATGTGGGCGCGGCCATATACAATTTAATGAATATAAAATAAGTTGTAGGATATGAAGACGGTTTTAATTTTAAGAGTTTATTTTTATTTATAATTTATAATGTACTAATTACATACAGAAATTATTTTGTTTGTGATTTTTAGTTTAATCTTAACTATTTGTGTTTTCATAGAGTTGCGTTTTTAAGATAATTAGCACGTAAAGTTTTAGGTTATATTCAAATTGGATAAGGTCCAAATAATTAGTTTATGTAGCAGAAACAAGAATGCTACACATCGGCCAGAGCGAATAGTCTGATGCGCTATTCCTTTCCTATATACCAAAATATGTAGCCACTTCCTCAAAAAATTGCCTAAAATTTTATAAAGTTTTTTCTTATAGAATTACTCCAAGAGAATTTTAATTCAAAACAGGGGCGTGGTAGTGGGCGGATTTTTCAAATATCTCAACATATACTCAAGTTTGCTTCTAAAGATTGATATTATATGATTAAAATCTACGAAAAACTGTTTTTAAAAAAAAAACGCCCTAAAATGTGGGCGCGGCCATATACAATTTAATGAATATAAAATAAGTTGTAGGATATGAAGACGGTTCTAATTTTAAGAGTTTATTTTTATTTATAATTTATAATGTACTAATTACATACAGAAATTATTTTGTTTGTGATTCTTAGTTTAATTTTAACTATTTGTGTTTTCATAGAGTTGCGTTTTTAAGATAATTAGCACGTAAAGTTTTAGGTTATATTCAAATTAGATAAGGTCCAAATAATTAGTTTATGTAGCAGAAACTAATCGTTATAATAATTTTGTCATAAATAAGATAATGATGCTAAAGATAAAAAAAAAATATTTTAATAATATTAAACTAGTATTCCTCCAATAAAAATTAAAAGAATGCTACACATCGGCCAGAGCGAATAGTCTGATGCGCTATTCCTTTCCTATTTACCAAAATATGTAGCCACTTCCTCAAAAAATTGCCTAAAATTTTATAAAGTTTTTTCTTATAAAATTACTCCCAGAGAATTTTAATTCAAAACAGGGGCGTGGTAGTGGGCGGATTTTTCAAATATCTCAACATATACTCAAGTTTGCTTCTAAAGATTGATATTATATGATTAAAATCTACGAAAAACTGTTTTTTAAAAAAAACGCCCCTAAAATGTGGGCGCGGCCATATACAATTTAATGAATATAAAATAAGTTGTAGGATATGAAGACGGTTTTAATTTTAAGAGTTTATTTTTATTTATAATTTATAATGTACTAATTACATACAGAAATTATTTTGTTTGTGATTCTTAGTTTAATTTTAACTATTTGTGTTTTCATAGAGTTGCGTTTTTAAGATAATTAGCACGTAAAGTTTTAGGTTATATTCAAATTGGATAAGGTCCAAATAATTAGTTTATGTAGCAGAAACTAATCGTTATAATAATTTTGTCATAAATAAGATAATGATGCTAAAGATAAAAAAAAAATATTTTGATAATATTAAACTAGTATTCCTCCAATAAAAATTAAAAGAATGCTACACATCGGCCAGAGCGAATAGTCTGATGCGCTATTCCTTTCCTATATACCAAAATATGTAGCCACTTCCTCAAAAAATTGCCTAAAATTTTATAAAGTTTTTTCTTATAAAATTACTCCAAGAGAATCTTAATTCAAAACAGGGGCATGGTAGTGGGCGGATTTTTCAAATATCTCAACATATACTCAAGTTTGCTTCTAAAGATTGATATTATATGATTAAAATCTACGAAAAACTGTTTTTTTTAAAAAAACGCCCCTAAAATGTGGGCGCGGCCATATACAATTTAATGAATATAAAATAAGTTGTAGGATATGAAGACGGTTTTAATTTTAAGAGTTTATTTTTATTTATAATTTATAATGTACTAATTACATACAGAAATTATTTTGTTTGTGATTCTTAGTTTAATTTTAACTATTTGTGTTTTCATAGAGTTGCGTTTTTAAGATAATTAGCACGTAAAGTTTTAGGTTATATTCAAATTGGATAAGGTCCAAATAATTAGTTTATGTAGGAGAAACTAATCGTTATAATAATTTTGTCATAAATAAGATAATGATGCTAAAGATAAAAAAAAAATATTTTAATAATATTAAACTAGTATTCCTCCAATAAAAATTAAAAGAATGCTACACATCGGCCAGAGCGAATAGTCTGATGCGCTATTCCCTTCCTATATACCAAAATATGTAGCCATTTCCTCAAAAAATTGCCTAAAATTTTATAAAGTTTTTTCTTATAAAATTACTCCAAGAGAATTTTAATTCAAAACAGGGGCATGGTAGTGGGCGGTTTTTCAAATATCTCAACATATACTCAAGTTTGCTTCTAAAGATTGATATTATATGATTAAAATCTACGAAAAACTGTTTTTTTAAAAAAAACGCCCCTAAAATGTGGGCGCGGCCATATACAATTTAATGAATATAAAATAAGTTGTAGGATATGAAGACGGTTTTAATTTTAAGAGTTTATTTTTATTTATAATTTATAATGTACTAATTACATACAGAAATTATTTTGTTTGTGATTTTTAGTTTAATTTTAACTATTTGTGTTTTCATAGAGTTGCGTTTTTAAGATAATTAGCACGTAAAGTTTTAGGTTATATTCAAATTGGATAAGGTCCAAGTAATTAGTTTATGTAGCAGAAACTAATCGTTATAATAATTTTGTCATAAATAAGATAATGATGCTAAAGATAAAAAAAAATATTTTAATAATAATAAACTAGTATTCCTCCAATAAAAATTAAAAGAATGCTACACATCGGCCAGAGCGAATAGTCTGATGCGCTATTCCTTTCCTATATACCAAAATATGTAGCCACTTCCTCAAAAAATTGCCTAAAATTTTATAAAGTTTTTTCTTATAAAATTACTCCAAGAGAATTTTAATTTAAAACAGGGGCGTGGTAGTGGGCGGATTTTTCAAATATCTCAACATATACTCAGGTTGCTTCTAAATATTGATATTATATGATTAAAATCTACGAAAAACTGTTTTTTTTTTAAAAACGCCCCTAAAGTGTGGGCGCGGCCATATACAATTTAATGAATATAAAATAAGTTGTAGGATATGAAGACGGTTTTAATTTTAAGAGTTTATTTTTATTTATAATTTATAATGTACTAAATACATACAGAAATTATTTTGTTTGTGATTCTTAGTTTAATTTTAACTATTTGTGTTTTCATAGAGTTGCGTTTTTAAGATAATTAGCACGTAAAGTTTTACGTTATATTCAAATTGGATAAGGTCCAAATAATTAGTTTATGTAGCAGAAACAAGAATGCTACACATCGGCCAGAGCGAATAGTCTGATGCGCTATTCCTTTCCTATATACCAAAATATGTAGCCACTTCCTCAAAAAATTGCCTAAAATTTTATAAAGTTTTTTCTTATAGAATTACTCCAAGAGAATTTTAATTCAAAACAGGGGCGTGATAGTGGGCGGATTTTTCAAATATCTCAACATATACTCAAGTTTGCTTCTAAAGATTGATATTATATGATTAAAATCTACGAAAAACTGTTTTTAAAAAAAAAACGCCCTAAAATGTGGGCGCGGCCATATACAATTTAATGAATATAAAATAAGTTGTAGGATATGAAGACGGTTCTAATTTTAAGAGTTTATTTTTATTTATAATTTATAATGTACTAATTACATACAGAAATTATTTTGTTTGTGATTCTTAGTTTAATTTTAACTATTTGTGTTTTCATAGAGTTGCGTTTTTAAGATAATTAGCACGTAAGGTTTTAGGTTATATTCAAATTGGATAAGGTCCAAATAATTAGTTTATGTAGCAGAAACTAATCGTTATAATAATTTTGTCATAAATAAGATAATGATGCTAAAGATAAATAAAAAATATTTTAATAATATTAAACTAGTATTCCTCCAATAAAAATTAAAAGAATGCTACACATCGGCCAGAGCGAATAGTCTGATGCGCTATTCCTTTCCTATATACCAAAATATGTAGCCACTTCCTCAAAGAATTGCCTAAAATTGTATAAAGTTTTTTCTTATAAAATTACTCCAAGAGAATTTTAATTCAAAACAGGGGCGTGGTAGTGGGCGGATTTTTCAAATATCTCAACATATACTCATGTTTGCTTCTAAAGATTGATATTATATGATTAAAATCTACGAAAAACTGTTTTTAAAAAAAAAACGCCCCTAAAATGTGGGCGCGGCCATATACAATTTAATGAATATAAAATAAGTTGTAGGATATGAAGACGGTTTTAATTTTAAGAGTTTATTTTTATTTATAATTTATAATGTACTAATTACATACAGAAATTATTTTGTTTGTGATTCTTAGTTTAATTTTAACTATTTGTGTTTTCATAGAGTTGCGTTTTTAAGATAATTAGCACGTAAAGTTTTAGGTTATATTCAAATTGGATAAGGTCCAAATAATTAGTTTATGTAGCAGAAACTAATGGTTATAATAATTTTGTCATAAATAAGATAATGATGCTAAAGATAAAAAAAAATATTTTAATAATATTAAACTAGTATTCCTCCAATAAAAATTAAAAGAATGCTACACATCGGCCAGAGCGAATAGTCTGATGCGCTATTCCTTTCCTATATACCAAAATATGTAGCCACTTCCTCAAAAAATTGCCTAACATTTTATAAAGTTTTTTCTTATAAAATTACTCCAAGAGAATTTTAATTCAAAACAGGGGCGTGGTAGTGGGCGGATTTTTCAAATATCTCAACATATACTCAAGTTTGCTTCTAAAGATTGATATTATATGATTAAAATCTACGAAAAACTGTTTTTTTTAAAAAAAACGCCCCTATAATGTGGGCGCGGCCATATACAATTTAATGAATATAAAATGAGTTGTAGGATATGAAGACGGTTTTAATTTTAAGAGTTTATTTTTATTTATAATTTATAATGTACTAATTACATACAGAAATTATTTTGTTTGTGATTTTTAGTTTAATTTTAACTATTTGTGTTTTCATAGAGTTGCGTTTTTAAGATAATTAGCACGTAAAGTTTTAGGTTATATTCAAATTGGATAAGGTCCAAATAATTAGTTTATGTAGCAGAAACTAATCGTTATAATAATTTTGTCATAAATATAGGTAAGATAATGATGCTAAAGATAAAAAAAAAAATATTTTAATAATATTAAACTAGTATTCCTCCAATAAAAATTAAAAGAATGCTACACATCGGCCAGAGCGAATAGTCTGATGCGCTATTCCTTTCCTATTTACCAAAATATGTAGCCACTTCCTCAAAAAATTGCCTAAAATTTTATTAAGTTTTTTCTTATAAAATTACTCCAAGAGAATTTGAATTCAAAACAGGGGCGTGGTAGTGGGCGGATTTTTCAAATATCTCAACATATACTCAAGTTTGCTTCTAAAGATTGATATTATATGATTAAAATCTACGAAAAACTGTTTTTAAAAAAAAACGCCCCTAAAATGTGGGCGCGGCCATATACAATTTAATGAATATAAAATAAGTTGTAGGATATGAAGACGGTTTTAATTTTAAGAGTTTATTTTTATTTATAATTTATAATGTACTAAATACATACAGAAATTATTTTGTTTGTGATTCTTAGTTTAATTTTAACTATTTGTGTTTTCATAGAGTTGCGTTTTTAAGATAATTAGCACGTAAAGTTTTAGGTTATATTCAAATTGGATAAGGTCCAAATAATTAGTTTATGTAGCAGAAACTAATCGTTATAATAATTTTGTCATAAATAAGATAATGATGCTAAAGATAAAAAAAAAATATTTTAATAATATTAAACTAGTATTCCTCCAATAAAAATTAAAAGAATGCTACACATCGGCCAGAGCGAATAGTCTGATGCGCTATTCCTTTCCTATATACCAAAATATGTAGCCACTTCCTCAAAAAATTGCCTAAAATTTTATAAAGTTTTTTCTTATAGAATTACTCCAAGAGAATTTTAATTCAAAACAGGGGCGTGGTAGTGGGCGGATTTTTCAAATATCTCAGCATATACTCAAGTTTGCTTCTAAAGATTGATATTATATGATTAAAATCTACGAAAAACTGTTTTTAAAAAAAAAACGCCCCTAAAATGTGGGCGCGGCCATATACAATTTAATGAATATAAAATAAGTTGTAGGATATGAAGACGGTTCTAATTTTAAGAGTTTATTTTTATTTATAATTTATAATGTACTAAATACATACAGAAATTATTTTGTTTGTGATTCTTAGTTTAATTTTAACTATTTGTGTTTTCATAGAGTTGCGTTTTTAAGATAATTAGCACGTAAGGTTTTAGGTTATATTCAAATTGGATAAGGTCCAAATAATTAGTTTATGTAGCAGAAACTAATCGTTATAATAATTTTGTCATAAATAAGATAATGATGCTAAAGATAAAAAAAAAAATATTTTAATAATATTAAACTAGTATTCCTCCAATAAAAATTAAAAGAATGCTACACATCGGCCAGAGCGAATAGTCTGATGCGCTATTCCTTTCCTATATACCAAAATATGTAGCCACTTCCTCAAAAAATTGCCTAAAATTTTATAAAGTTTTTTCTTATAGAATTACTCCAAGAGAATTTTAATTCAAAACAGGGGCGTGGTAGTGGGAATTTTTCAAATATCTCAACATATACTCAAGTTTGCTTCTAAAGATTGATATTATATGATTAAAATCTACGAAAAACTGTTTTTTTTTTTAAAAACGCCCCTAAAATGTGGGCGCGGCCATATACAATTTAATGAATATAAAATAAGTTGTAGGATATGAAGACGGTTCTAATTTTAAGAGTTTATTTTTATTTATAATTTATAATGTACTAATTGCATACAGAAATTATTTTGTTTGTGATTCTTAGTTTAATTTTAACTATTTGTGTTTTCATAGAGTTGCGTTTTTAAGATAATTAGCACGTAAGGCTTTAGGTTATATTCAAATTGGATAAGGTCCAAATAATTAGTTTATGTAGCAGAAACTAATCGTTATAATAATTTTGTCATAAATAAGATAATGATGCTAAAGATAAATAAAAAATATTTTAATAATATTAAACTAGTATTCCTCCAATAAAAATTAAAAGAATGCTACACATCGGCCAGAGCGAATAGTCTGATGCGCTATTCCTTTCCTATATACCAAAATATGTAGCCACTTCCTCAAAAAATTGCCTAAAATTTTATAAAGTTTTTTCTTATAAAATTACTCCAAGAGAATTTTAATTCAAAACAGGGGCGTGGTAGTGGGCGGATTTTTCAAATATCTCAACACATACTCAAGTTTGCTTCTAAAGATTGATATTATATGATTAAAATCTACGAAAAACTGTTTTTAAAAAAAAACGCCCCTAAAATGTGGGCGCGGCCATATACAATTTAATGAATATAAAATAAGTTGTAGGATATGAATACGGTTTTAATTTTAAGAGTTTATTTTTATTTATAATTTATAATGTACTAAATACATACAGAAATTATTTTGTTTGTGATTCTTAGTTTAATTTTAACTATTTGTGTTTTCATAGAGTTGCGTTTTTAAGATAATTAGCACGTAAAGTTTTAGGTTATATTCAAATTGGATAAGGTCCAAATAATTAGTTTATGTAGCAGAAACTAATCGTTATAATAATTTTGTCATAAATAAGATAATGATGCTAAAGATAAAAAAAAAAATATTTTAATAATATTAAACTAGTATTCCTCCAATAAAAATTAAAAGAATGCTACACATCGGCCAGAGCGAATAGTCTGATGCGCTATTCCTTTCCTATATACCAAAATATGTAGCCACTTCCTCAAAAAATTGCCTAAAATTTTATAAAGTTTTTTCTTATAAAATTACTCCAAGAGAATTTTAATTCAACACGGGGGCGTGGTAGTGGGCGGATTTTTTAAATATCTCAACATATACTCAAGTTTGCTTCTAAAGATTGATATTATATGATTAAAATCTACGAAAAACTGTTTTAAAAAAAAAACGCCCCTAAAATGTGGGCGCGGCCATATACAATTTAATGAATATAAAATAAGTTGTAGGATATGAAGACGGTTTTAATTTTAAGAGTTTATTTTTATTTATAATTTATAATGTACTAATTACATACAGAAATTATTTTGTTTGTGATTTTTAGTTTAATTTTAACTATTTGTGTTTTCATAGAGTTGCGTTTTTAAGATAATTAGCACGTAAAGTTTTAGGTTATATTCAAATTGGATAAGGTCCAAATAATTAGTTTATGTAGCAGAAACTAATCGTTATAATAATTTTGTCATAAATATAGGTAAGATAATGATGCTAAAGATAAAAAAAAATATTTTAATAATATTAAACTAGTATTCCTCCAATAAAAATTAAAAGAATGCTACACATCGGCCATTGCGAATAGTCTGATGCGCTATTCCTTTCCTATATACCAAAATATGTAGCCACTTCCTCAAAAAATTGCCTAAAATTTTATAAAGTTTTTTCTTATAAAATTACTCCAAGAGAATTTTAATTCAAAACAGGGGCGTGGTAGTGGGCGGATTTTTCAAATATCTCAACATATACTCAAGTTTGCTTCTAAAGATTGATATTATATGATTAAAATCTACGAAAAACTGTTTTTAAAAAAAACGCCCCTAAAATGTGGGCGCGGCCATATACAATTTAATGAATATAAAATAAGTTGTAGGATATGAAGACGGTTTTAATTTTAAGAGTTTATTTTTATTTATAATTTATAATGTACTAATTACATACAGAAATTATTTTGTTTGTGATTCTTAGTTTAATTTTAACTATTTGTGTTTTCATAGAGTTGCGTTTTTAAGATAATTAGCACGTAAAATTTTAGGTTATATTCAAATTGGATAAGGTCCAAATAATTAGTTTATGTAGCAGAAACTAATCGTTATAATAATTTTGTCATAAATAAGATAATGATGCTAAAGATAAATAAAAAATATTTTAATAATATTAAACTAGTATTCCTCCAATAAAAATTAAAAGAATGCTACACATCGGCCAGAGCGAATAGTCTGATGCGCTATTCCTTTCCTATATACCAAAATATGTAGCCACTTACTCAAAAAATTGCCTAAAATTTTATAAAGTTTTTTCTTATAGAATTACTCCAAGAGAATTTTAATTCAAAACAGGGGCGTGGTAGTGGGCGGATTTTTCAAATATCTCAACATATACTCAAGTTTTCTTCTAAAGATTGATCTACGAAAAACTGTTTTTTTTAAAAAAAACGCTCCTAAAATGTGGGCGCGGCCATATACAATTTAATGAATATAAAATAAGTTGTAGGATATGAAGACGGTTTTAATTTTAAGAGTTTATTTTTATTTATAATTTATAATGTACTAATTACTTACAGAAATTATTTTGTTTGTGATTCTTGGTTTAATTTTAACTATTTGTGTTTTCATAGAGTTGCGTTTTTAAGATAATTAGCACGTAAAATTTTAGGTTATATTCAAATTGGATAAGGTCCAAATAATTAGTTTATGTAGCAGAAACTAATCGTTATAATAATTTTGTCATAAATAAGATAATGATGCTAAAGATAAAAAAAAAATATTTTAATAATATTAAACTAGTATTCCTCCAATAAAAATTAAAAGAATGCTACACATCGGCCAGAGCGAATAGTCTGATGCGCTATTCCTTTCCTATATACCAAAATATGTAGCCACTTCCTCAAAAAGTTGCCTAAAATTTTATAAAGTTTTTTCTTATAAAATTACTCCAAGAGAATTTTAATTCAAAACAGGGGCGTGGTAGTGGGCGGATTTTTCAAATATCTCAACATATACTCAAGTTTGCTTCTAAAGATTGATATTATATGATTAAAATCTACGAAAAACTGTTTTTAAAAAAAAAACGCCCCTAAAATGTGGGCGCGGCCATATACAATTTAATGAATATAAAATAAGTTGTAGGATATGAAGACGGTTTTAATTTTAAGATTTTATTTTTATTTATAATTTATAATGTACTAATTACATACAGAAATTATTTTGTTTGTGATTTTTAGTTTAATTTTAACTATTTGTGTTTTCATAGAGTTGCGTTTTTAAGATAATTAGCACGTAAAGTTTTAGGTTATATTCAAATTGGATAAGGTCCAAATAATTAGTTTATGTAGCAGAAACTAATCGTTATAATAATTTTGCCATAAATAAGATAATGATGCTAAAGATAAAAAAAAAAATATTTTAATAATATTAAACTAGTATTCCTCCAATAAAAATTAAAAGAATGCTACACATCGGCCAGAGCGAATAGTCTGATGCGCTATTCCTTTCCTATATACCAAAATATGTAGCCACTTCCTCAAAAAATTGCCTAAAATTTTATAAAGTTTTTTCTTATAAAATTACTCCAAGAGAATTTTAATTCAAAACAGGGGCGTGGTAATGGGCGGATTTTTCAAATATCTCAACATATACTCAAGTTTGCTTCTAAAGATTGATATTATATGATTAAAATCTACGAAAAACTGTTTTTTTTTAAAAAACGCCCCTAAAATGTGGGCGCGGCCATATACAATTTAATGAATATAAAATAAGTTGTAGGATATGAAGACGGTTTTAATTTTAAGAGTTTATTTTTATTTATAATTTATAATGTACTAATTACATACAGAAATTATTTTGTTTGTGATTTTTAGTTTAATTTTAACTATTTGTGTTTTCATAGAGTTGCGTTTTTAAGATAATTAGCACGTAAAGTTTTAGGTTATATTCAAATTGGATAAGGTCCAAATAATTAGTTTATGTAGCAGAAACTAATCGTTATAATAATTTTGTCATAAATAAGATAATGATGCTAAAGATAAAAAAAAAATATTTTAACAATATTAAACTAGTATTCCTCCAATAAAAATTAAAAGAATGCTACACATCGGCCAGAGCGAATAGTCTGATGCGCTATTCCTTTCCTATATACCAAAATATGTAGCCACTTCCTCAAAAAGTTGCCTAAAATTTTATAAAGTTTTTTCTTATAAAATTACTCCAAGAGAATTTTAATTCAAAACAGGGGCGTGGTAGTGGGCGCATTTTTCAAATATCTCAACATATACTCAAGTTTGCTTCTAAAGATTGATATTATATGATTAAAATCTACGAAAAACTGTTTTTAAAAAAAAACGCCCCTAAAATGTGGGCGCGGCCATATACAATTTAATGAATATAAAATAAGTTGTAGGATATGAAGACGGTTTTAATTTTAAGATTTTATTTTTATTTATAATATATAATGTACTAATTACATACAGAAATTATTTTGTTTGTGATTTTTAGTTTAATTTTAACTATTTGTGTTTTCATAGAGTTGCGTTTTTAAGATAATTAGCACGTAAAGTTTTAGGTTATATTCAAATTGGATAAGGTCCAAATAATTAGTTTATGTAGCAGAAACTAATCGTTATAATAATTTTGTCATAAATAAGATAATGATGCTAAAGATAAAAAAAAAATATTTTAATAATATTAAACTAGTATTCCTCCAATAAAAATTAAAAGAATGCTACACATCGGCCAGAGCGAATAGTCTGATGCGCTATTCCTTTCCTATATACCAAAATATGTAGCCACTTCCTCAAAAAATTGCCTAAAATTTTATAAAGTTTTTTCTTATAAAATTACTCCAAGAGAATTTTAATTCAAAACAGGGGCGTGGTAGTGGGCGGATTTTTCAAATATCTCAACATATACTCAAGTTTGCTTTTAAAGATTGATATTATATGATTAAAATCTACGAAAAACTGTTTTTAAAAAAAACGCCCCTAAAATGTGGGCACGGCCATATACAATTTAATGAATATAAAATAAGTTGTAGGATATGAAGACGGTTTTAATTTTAAGAGTTTATTTTTATTTATAATTTATAATGTACTAATTACATACAGAAATTATTTTGTTTGTGATTCTTAGTTTAATTTTAACTATTTGTGTTTTCATAGAGTTGCGTTTTTAAGATAATTAGCACGTAAAATTTTAGGTTATATTCAAATTGGATAAGGTCCAAATAATTAGTTTATGTAGCAGAAACTAATCGTTATAATAATTTTGTCATAAATAAGATAATGATGCTAAAGATAAATAAAAAATATTTTAATAATATTAAACTAGTATTCCTCCAATAAAAATTAAAAGAATGCTACACATCGGCCAGAGCGAATAGTCTGATGCGCTATTCCTTTCCTATATACCAAAATATGTAGCCACTTACTCAAAAAATTGCCTAAAATTTTATAAAGTTTTTTCTTATAGAATTACTCCAAGAGAATTTTAATTCAAAACAGGGGCGTGGTAGTGGGCGGATTTTTCAAATATCTCAACATATACTCAAGTTTGCTTCTAAAGATTGATCTACGAAAAACTGTTTTTTTTAAAAAAAACGCCCCTAAAATGTGGGCGCGGCCATATACAATTTAATGAATATAAAATAAGTTGTAGGATATGAAGACGGTTTTAATTTTAAGAGTTTATTTTTATTTATAATTTATAATGTACTAATTACTTACAGAAATTATTTTGTTTGTGATTCTTGGTTTAATTTTAACTATTTGTGTTTTCATAGAGTTGCGTTTTTAAGATAATTAGCACGTAAAATTTTAGGTTATATTCAAATAGGATAAGGTCCAAATAATTAGTTTATGTAGCAGAAACTAATCGTTATAATAATTTTGTCATAAATAAGATAATGATGCTAAAGATAAAAAAAAAATATTTTAATAATATTAAACTAGTATTCCTCCAATAAAAATTAAAAGAATGCTACACATCGGCCAGAGCGAATAGTCTGATGCGCTATTCCTTTCCTATATACCAAAATATGTAGCCACTTCCTCAAAAAGTTGCCTAAAATTTTATAAAGTTTTTTCTTATAAAATTACTCCAAGAGAATTTTAATTCAAAACAGGGGCGTGGTAGTGGGCGGATTTTTCAAATATCTCAACATATACTCAAGTTTGCTTCTAAAGATTGATATTATATGATTAAAATCTACGAAAAACTGTTTTTTTTTAAAAAACGCCCCTAAAATGTGGGCGCGGCCATATACAATTTAATGAATATAAAATAAGTTGTAGGATATGAAGACGGTTTTAATTTTAAGAGTTTATTTTTATTTATAATTTATAATGTACTAATTACATACAGAAATTATTTTGTTTGTGATTTTTAGTTTAATTTTAACTATTTGTGTTTTCATAGAGTTGCGTTTTTAAGATAATTAGCACGTCAAGTTTTAGGTTATATTCAAATTGGATAAAGTCCAAATAATTAGTTTATGTAGCAGAAACTAATCGTTATAATAATTTTGCCATAAATAAGATAATGATGCTAAAGATAAAAAAAAAAATATTTTAATAATATTAAACTAGTATTCCTCCAATAAAAATTAAAAGAATGCTACACATCGGCCAGAGCGAATAGTCTGATGCGCTATTCCTTTCCTATATACCAAAATATGTAGCCACTTCCTCAAAAAATTGCCTAAAATTTTATAAAGTTTTTTCTTATAAAATTACTCCAAGAGAATTTTAATTCAAAACAGGGGCGTGGTAATGGGCGGATTTTTCAAATATCTCAACATATACTCAAGTTTGCTTCTAAAGATTGATATTATATGATTAAAATCTACGAAAAACTGTTTTTTAAAAAAAAAACGCCCCTAAAATGTGGGCGCGGCCATATACAATTTAATGAATATAAAATAAGTTGTAGGATATGAAGACGGTTTTAATTTTAAGAGTTTATTTTTATTTATAATTTATAATGTACTAATTACATACAGAAATTATTTTGTTTGTGATTTTTAGTTTAATTTTAACTATTTGTGTTTTCATAGAGTTGCGTTTTTAAGATAATTAGCACGTAAAGTTTTAGGTTATATTCAAATTGGATAAGGTCCAAATAATTAGTTTATGTAGCAGAAACTAATCGTTATAATAATTTTGTCATAAATAAGATAATGATGCTAAAGATAAAAAAAAAATATTTTAACAATATTAAACTAGTATTCCTCCAATAAAAATTAAAAGAATGCTACACATCGGCCAGAGCGAATAGTCTGATGCGCTATTCCTTTCCTATATACCAAAATATGTAGCCACTTCCTCAAAAAGTTGCCTAAAATTTTATAAAGTTTTTTCTTATAAAATTACTCCAAGAGAATTTTAATTCAAAACAGGGGCGTGGTAGTGGGCGGATTTTTCAAATATCTCAACATATACTCAAGTTTGCTTCTAAAGATTGATATTATACGATTAAAATCTACGAAAAACTGTTTTTAAAAAAAAACGCCCCTAAAATGTGGGCGCGGCCATATACAATTTAATGAATATAAAATAAGTTGTAGGATATGAAGACGGTTTTAATTTTAAGAGTTTATTTTTATTTATAATTTATAATGTACTAATTACATATAGAAATTATTTTGTTTGTGATTTTTAGTTTAATTTTAACTATTTGTGTTTTCATAGAGTTGCGTTTTTAAGATAATTAGCACGTAAAGTTTTAGGTTATATTCAAATTGGATAAGGTCCAAATAATTAGTTTATGTAGCAGAAACTAATCGTTATAATAATTTTGTCATAAATAAGATAATGATGCTAAAGATAAAAAAAAAATATTTTAATAATATTAAACTAGTATTCCTCCAATAAAAATTAAAAGAATGCTACACATCGGCCAGAGCGAATAGTCTGATGCGCTATTCCTTTCCTATATACCAAAATATATAGCCACTTCCTCAAAAAATTGCCTAAAATTTTATAAAGTTTTTTCTTATAAAATTACTCCAAGAGAATTTTAATTCAAAACAGGGGCGTGGTAGTGGGCGAATTTTTCAAATATCTCAACATATACTCAAGTTTGCTTCTAAAGATTGATATTATATGATTAAAATCTACGAAAAACTGTTTTTTAAAAAAAACGCCCCTAAAATGTGGGCGCGGCCATATACAATTTAATGAATATAAAATAAGTTGTAGGATATGAAGACGGTTTTAATTTTAAGAGTTTATTTTTATTTATAATTTATAATGTACTAATAACATACAGAAATTATTTTGTTTGTGATTCTTAGTTTAATTTTAACTATTTGTGTTTTCATAGAGTTGCGTTTTTAAGATAATTAGCACGTAAAGTTTTAGGTTATATTCAAATTGGATAAGGTCCAAATAATTAGTTTATGTAGCAGAAACTAATCGTTATAATAATTTTGTCATAAATAAGATAATGATGCTAAAGATAAAAAAAAAATATTTTAATAATATTAAACTAGTATTCCTCCAATAAAAATTAAAAGAATGCTGCACATCGGCCAGAGCGAATAGTCTGATGCGCTATTCCTTTCCTATATACCAAAATATGTAGCCACTTCCTCAAAAAATTGCCTAAGATTTTATAAAGTTTTTTCTTATAAAATTACTCCAAGAGAATTTTAATTCAAAACAGGGGCGTGGTAGTGGGCGGATTTTTCAAATATCTCAACATATACTCAAGTTTGCTTCTAAAGATTGATATTATATGATTAAAATCTACGAAAAACTGTTTTTTAAAAAAAAACGCCCCTAAAATGTGGGCGCGGCCATATACAATTTAATGAATATAAAAT
This sequence comes from Chalcosyrphus nemorum, assembly GCA_949716465.1. Taxonomy (NCBI): domain Eukaryota; kingdom Metazoa; phylum Arthropoda; class Insecta; order Diptera; family Syrphidae; genus Chalcosyrphus; species Chalcosyrphus nemorum. The sequence continues at coordinate 11,593,374 of OX454335.1, forward strand.
ATTTTGTAGGATATGAAGACGGTTTTAATTTTAAGAGTTTATTTTTATTTATAATTTATAATGTACTAATTACATACAGAAATTATTTTGTTTGTGATTCTTAGTTTAATTTTAACTATTTGTGTTTTCATAGAGTTGCGTTTTTAAGATAATTAGCACATAAAGTTTTAGGTTATATTCAAATTGGATAAGGTCCAAATAATTAGTTTATGTAGCAGAAACTAATCGTTATAATAATTTTGTCATAAATAAGATAATGATGCTAAAGATAAATAAAAAATATTTTAATAATATTAAACTAGTATTCCTCCAATAAAAATTAAAAGAATGCTACACATCGGCCAGAGCGAATAGTCTGATGCGCTATTCCTTTCCTATATACCAAAATATGTAGCCACTTCCTTAAAAAGTTGCCTAAAATTTTATAAAGTTTTTTCTTATAAAATTACTCAAAGAGAATTTTAATTCAAAACAGGGGCGTGGTAGTGGGCGGATTTTTCAAATATCTCAACATATACTCAAGTTTGCTTCTAAAGATTGATATTATATGATTAAAATCTACGAAAAACTGTTTTTTAAAAAACACGCCCCTAAAATGTGGGCGCGGCCATATGCAATTTAATGAATATAAAATAAGTTGTAGGATATGAAGACGGTTTTAATTTTAAGAGTTTATTTTTATTTATAATTTATAATGTACTAATTACATACAGAAATTATTTTGTTTGTGATTTTTAGTTTAATTTTAACTATTTGTGTTTTCATAGAGTTGCGTTTTTAAGATAATTAGCACGTAAAGTTTTAGGTTATATTCAAATTGTATAAGGTCCAAATAATTAGTTTATGTAGCAGAAACTAATCGTTATAATAATTTTGTCATAAATAAGATAATGATGCTAAAGATAAATAAAAAATATTTTAATAATATTAAACTAGTATTCCTCCAATAAAAATTAAAAGAATGCTACACATCGGCCAGAGCGAATAGTCTGATGCGCTATTCCTTTCCTATATACCAAAATATGTAGCCACTTCCTCAAAAAATTGCCTAAAATTTTATAAAGTTTTTTCTTATAAAATTACTCCAAGAGAATTTTAATTCAAAACAGGGGCGTGGTAGTGGGCGGATTTTTCAAATATCTCAACATATACTCAAGTTTGCTTCTAAAATTGATATTATATGATTAAAATCTACGAAAAACTGTTTTAAAAAAAAAACGCCCCTAAAATGTGGGCGCGGCCATATACAATTTAATGAATATAAAATATTTTGTAGGATATGAAGACGGTTTTAATTTTAAGAGTTTATTTTTATTTATAATTTATAATGTACTAATTACATACAGAAATTATTTTGTTTGTGATTCTTAGTTTAATTTTAACTATTTGTGTTTTCATAGAGTTGCGTTTTTAAGATAATTAGCACATAAAGTTTTAGGTTATATTCAAATTGGATAAGGTCCAAATAATTAGTTTATGTAGCAGAAACTAATCGTTATAATAATTTTGTCATAAATAAGATAATGATGCTAGAGATAAATAAAAAATATTTTAATAATATTAAACTAGTATTCCTCCAATAAAAATTAAAAGAATGCTACACATCGGCCAGAGCGAATAGTCTGATGCGCTATTCCTTTCCTATATACCAAAATATGTAGCCACTTCCTCAAAAAGTTGCCTAAAATTTTATAAAGTTTTTTCTTATAAAATTACTCCAAGAGAATTTTAATTCAAAACAGGGGCGTGGTAGTGGGCGAATTTTTCAAATATCTCAACATATACTCAAGTTTGCTTCTAAAGATTGATATTATATGATTAAAATCTACGAAAAACTGTTTTTAAAAAAAAACGCCCCTAAAATGTGGGCGCGGCCTTATACAATTTAATGAATATAAAATAAGTTGTAGGATATGAAGACGGTTTTAATTTTAAGAGTTTATTTTTATTTATAATTTATAATGTACTAATTACATACAGAAATTATTTTGTTTGTGATTTTTAGTTTAATTTTAACTATTTGTGTTTTCATAGAGTTGCGTTTTTAAGATAATTAGCACGTAAAGTTTTAGGTTATATTCAAATTGGATAAGGTCCAAATAATTAGTTTATGTAGCAGAAACTAATCGTTATAATAATTTTGTCATAAATAAGATAATGATGCTAAAGATAAATAAACAATATTTTAATAATATTAAACTAGTATTCCTCCAATAAAAATTAAAAGAATGCTACACATCGGCCAGAGCGAATAGTCTGATGCGCTATTCCTTTCCTATATACCAAAATATGTAGCCACTTCCTCAAAAAATTGCCTAAAATTTTATAAAGTTTTTTCTTATAAAATTACTCCAAGAGAATTTTAATTCAAAACAGGGGCGTGGTAGTGGGCGAATTTTTCAAATATCTCAACATATACTCAAGTTTGCTTCCAAAGATTGATATTATATGATTAAAATCTACGAAAAACTGTTTTTTTTTTTTAAAAAACGCCCCTAAAATGTGGGCGCGGCCATATACAATTTTATGAATATAAAATAAGTTGTAGGATATGAAGACGGTTTTAATTTTAAGAGTTTATTTTTATTTATAATTTATAATGTACTAATTACATACAGAAATTATTTTGTTTGTGATTTTTAGTTTAATTTTAACTATTCATAGAGTTGCGTTTTTAAGATAATTAGCACGTAAAGTTTTAGGTTATATTCAAATTGGATAAGGTCCAAATAATTAGTTTATGTAGCAGAAACTAATCGTTATAATAATTTTGTCATAAATAAGATAATGATGCTAAAGATAAATAAAAAATATTTTAATAATATTAAACTAGTATTCCTCCAATAAAAATTAAAAGAATGCTACACATCGGCCAGAGCGAATAGTCTGATGCGCTATTCCTTTCCTATATACCAAAATATGTAGCCACTTCCTCAAAAAATTGCCTAAAATTTTATAAAGTTTTTTCTTATAAAATTACTCCAAGAGAATTTTAATTCAAAACAGGGGCGTGGTAGTGGGCGGATTTTTCAAATATCTCAACATATACTCAAGTTTGCTTCTAAAGATTGATATTATATGATTAAAATCTACGAAAAACTGTTTTTTAAAAAAAACGCCCCTAAAATGTGGGCGCGGCCATATACAATTTAATGAATATAAAATAAGTTGTAGGATATGAAGACGGTTTTAATTTTAAGAGTTTATTTTTATTTATAATTTATAATGTACTAATTACATACAGAAATTATTTTGTTTGTGATTCTTAGTTTAATTTTAACTATTTGTGTTTTCATAGAGTTGCGTTTTTAAGATAATTAGCACGTAAAGTTTTAGGTTATATTTAAATTGGATAAGGTCCAAATAATTAGTTTATGTAGCAGAAACTAATCGTTATAATAATTTTGTCATAAATAAGATAATGATGCTAAAGATAAATAAAAAATATATTAATAATATTAAACTAGTATTCCTCCAATAAAAATTAAAAGAATGCTACACATCGGCCAGAGCGAATAGTCTGATGCGCTATTCCTTTCCTATATACCAAAATATGTAGCCACTTCCTCAAAAAGTTGCCTAAAATTTTATAAAGTTTTTTCTTATAAAATTACTCCAAGAGAATTTTAATTCAAAACAGGGGCGTGGTAGTGGGCGGATTTTTCAAATATCTCAACATATACTCAAGTTTGCTTCTAAAGATTGATATTATATGATTAAAATCTACGAAAAACTGTTTTTTTTAAAAAAAACGCCCCTAAAATGTGGGCGCGGCCATATACAATTTAATGAATATAAAATAAGTTGTAGGATATGAAGACGGTTTTAATTTTAAGAGTTTATTTTTATTTATAATTTATAATGTACTAATTACATACAGAAATTATTTTGTTTGTGATTCTTAGTTTAATTTTAACTATTTGTGTTTTCATAGAGTTGCGTTTTTAAGATAATTAGCACGTAAAGTTTTAGGTTATATTCAAATTGGATAAGGTCCAAATAATTAGTTTATGTAGCAGAAACTAATCGTTATAATAATTTTGTCATAAATAAGATAATGATGCTAAAGATAAATAAAAAATATTTTAATAATATTAAACTAGTATTCCTCCAATAAAAATTAAAAGAATGCTACACATCGGCCAGAGCGAATAGTCTGATGCGCTATTCCTTTCCTATATACCAAAATATGTAGCCACTTCCTCAAAAAGTTGCCTAAAATTTTATAAAGTTTTTTCTTATAAAATTACACCAAGAGAATTTTAATTCAAAACAGGGGCGTGGTAGTGGGCGAATTTTTCAAATATCTCAACATATACTCAAGTTTGCTTCTAAAGATTGATATTATATGATTAAAATCTACGAAAAACTGTTTTTTTTTTTAAAAAAACGCCCCTAAAATGTGGGCGCGGCCATATACAATTTAATGAATATAAAATAAGTTGTAGGATATGAAGACGGTTTTAATTTTAAGAGTTTATTTTTATTTATAATTTATAATGTACTAATTACATACAGAAATTATTTTGTTTGTGATTTTTAGATTAATTTTAACTATTTGTGTTTTCATAGAGTTGCGTTTTTAAGATAATTAGCACGTAAAGTTTTAGGTTATATTCAAATTGGATAAGGTCCAAATAATTAGTTTATGTAGCAGAAACTAATCGTTATAATAATTTTGTCATAAATAAGATAATGATGCTAAAGATAAATAAAAAATATTTTAATAATATTAAACTAGTATTCCTCCAATAAAAATTAAAAGAATGCTACACATCGGCCAGAGCGAATAGTCTGATGCGCTATTCCTTTCCTATATACCAAAATATGTAGCCACTTCCTCAAAAAATTGCCTAAAATTTTATAAAGTTTTTTCTTATAAAATTACTCCAAGAGAATTTTAATTCAAAACAGTGGGCGGATTTTTCAAATATCTCAACATATACTCAAGTTTGCTTCTAAAGATTGATATTATATGATTAAAATCTACGAAAAACTGTTTTTTTAAAAAAAACGCCCCTAAAATGTGGGCGCGGCCATATACAATTTAATGAATATAAAATAAGTTGTAGGATATGAAGACGGTTTTAATTTTAAGAGTTTATTTTTATTTATAATTTATAATGTACTAATTACATACAGAAATTATTTTGTTTGTGATTCTTAGTTTAATTTTAACTATTTGTGTTTTCATAGAGTTGCATTTTTAAGATAATTAGCACGTAAAGTTTTAGGTTATATTCAAATTGGATAAGGTCCAAATAATTAGTTTATGTAGCAGAAACTAATCGTTATAATAATTTTGTCATAAATAAGATAATGATGCTAAAGATAAATAAAAAATATTTTAATAATATTAAACTAGTATTCCTCCAATAAAAATTAAAAGAATGCTACACATCGGCCAGAGCGAATAGTCTGATGCGCTATTCCTTTCCTATATACCAAAATATGTAGCCACTTCCTCAAAAAATTGCCTAAAATTTTATAAAGTTTTTCTTATAAAAGTACTCCAAGAGAATTTTAATTCAAAACAGGGGCGTGGTAGTGGGCGGATTTTTCAAATATCTCTCAACATATACTCAAGTTTGCTTCTAAAGATTGATATTATATGATTAAAATCTACGAAAAACTGTTTTTTTTAAAAAAAAAAAACGCCCCTAAAATGTGGGGCGGCCATATACAATTTAATAAATATAAAATAAGTTGTAGGATATGAAGACGGTTTCAATTTTAACAGTTTATTTTTATTTATAATTTATAATGTACTAATTACATACAGAAATTATTTTGTTTGTGATTTTTAGTTTAATTTTAACTATTTGTGTTTTCATAGAGTTGCGTTTTTAAGATAATTAGCACGTAAAGTTTTAGGTTATATTCAAATTGGATAAGGTCCAAATAATTAGTTTATGTAGCAGAAACTAATCATTATAATAATTTTGTCATAAATAAGATAATGATGCTAAAGATAAATAAAAAATATTTTAATAATATTAACCTAGTATTCCTCCAATAAAAATTAAAAGAATGCTACACATCGGCCAGAGCGAATAGTCTGATGCGCTATTCCTTTCCTATATACCAAAATATGTAGCCACTTCCTCAAAAAATTGCCTAAAATTTTATAAAGTTTTTTCTTATAAAATTACTCCAAGAGAATTTTAATTCACAACAGGGGCGTGGTAGTGGGCGGATTTTTCAAATATCTCAACATATACTCAAGTTTGCTTCTAAAGATTGATATTATATGATTAAAATCTACGAAAAACTGTTTTTAAAAAAAAAACACCCCTAAAATGTGGGCGCGGCCATATACAATTTAATGAATATAAAATAAGTTGTAGGATATGAAGACGGTTTTAATTTTAAGAGTTTATTTTTATTTATAATTTATAATGTACTAATTACATACAGAAATTATTTTGTTTGTGATTTTTAGTTTAATTTTAACTATTTGTGTTTTCATAGAGTTGCGTTTTTAAGATAATTAGCACGTAAAGTTTTAGGTTATATTCAAATTGGATAAGGTCCAAATAATTAGTTTATGTAGCAGAAACTAATCGTTATAATAATTTTGTCATAAATAAGATAATGATGCTAAAGATAAAAAAAAAATATTTTAATAATATTAAACTAGTATTCCTCCAATAAAAATTAAAAGAATGCTACACATCGGCCAGAGCGAATAGTCTGATGCGCTATTCCTTTCCTATATACCAAAATATGTAGCCACTTCCTCAAAAAGTTGCCTAAAATTTTATAAAGTTTTTTCTTATAAAATTACTCCAAGAGAATTTTAATTCAAAACAGTGAGCGGATTTTTCAAATATCTCAACATATACTCAAGTTTGCTTCTAAAGATTGATATTATATGATTAAAATCTACGAAAAACTGTTTTTCTAAAAAAAACGCCCCTAAAATGTGGGCGCGGCCATATACAATGTAATGAATATAAAATAAGTTGTAGGATATGAAGACGGTTTTAATTTTAAGAGTTTATTTTTATTTATAATTTATAATGTACTAATTACATACAGAAATTATTTTGTTTGTGATTCTTAGTTTAATTTTAACTATTTGTGTTTTCATAGAGTTGCATTTTTAAGATAATTAGCACGTAAAGTTTTAGGTTATATTCAAATTGGATAAGGTCCAAATAATTAGTTTATGTAGCAGAAACTAATCGTTATAATAATTTTGTCATAAATAAGATAATGATGCTAAAGATAAATAAAAAATATTTTAATAATATTAAACTAGTATTCCTCCAATAAAAATTAAAAGAATGCTACACATCGGCCAGAGCGAATAGTCTGATGCGCTATTCCTTTCCTATATACCAAAATATGTAGCCACTTCCTCAAAAAATTGCCTAAAATTTTATAAAGTTTTTCTTATAAAATTACTCCAAGAGAATTTTAATTCAAAACAGGGGCGTGGTAGTGGGCGGATTTTTCAAATATCTCTCAACATATACTCAAGTTTGCTTCTAAAGATTGATATTATATGATTAAAATCTACGAAAAACTGTTTTTTTAAAAAAAAAAAACGCCCCTAAAATGTGGGGCGGCCATATACAATTTAATAAATATAAAATAAGTTGTAGGATATGAAGACGGTTTCAATTTTAACAGTTTATTTTTATTTATAATTTATAATGTACTAATTACATACAGAAATTATTTTGTTTGTGATTTTTAGTTTAATTTTAACTATTTGTGTTTTCATAGAGTTGCGTTTTTAAGATAATTAGCACGTAAAGTTTTAGGTTATATTCAAATTGGATAAGGTCCAAATAATTAGTTTATGTAGCAGAAACTAATCATTATAATAATTTTGTCATAAATAAGATAATGATGCTAAAGATAAATAAAAAATATTTTAATAATATTAACCTAGTATTCCTCCAATAAAAATTAAAAGAATGCTACACATCGGCCAGAGCGAATAGTCTGATGCGCTATTCCTTTCCTATATACCAAAATATGTAGCCACTTCCTCAAAAAATTGCCTAAAATTTTATAAAGTTTTTTCTTATAAAATTACTCCAAGAGAATTTTAATTCAAAACAGGGGCGTGGTAGTGGGCGGATTTTTCAAATATCTCAACATATACTCAAGTTTGCTTCTAAAGATTGATATTATATGATTAAAATCTACGAAAAACTGTTTTTAAAAAAAAAACACCCCTAAAATGTGGGCGCGGCCATATACAATTTAATGAATATAAAATAAGTTGTAGGATATGAAGACGGTTTTAATTTTAAGAGTTTATTTTTATTTATAATTTATAATGTACTAATTACATACAGAAATTATTTTGTTTGTGATTTTTAGTTTAATTTTAACTATTTGTGTTTTCATAGAGTTGCGTTTTTAAGATAATTAGCACGTAAAGTTTTAGGTTATATTCAAATTGGATAAGGTCCAAATAATTAGTTTATGTAGCAGAAACTAATCGTTATAATAATTTTGTCATAAATAAGATAATGATGCTAAAGATAAAAAAAAAATATTTTAATAATATTAAACTAGTATTCCTCCAATAAAAATTAAAAGAATGCTACACATCGGCCAGAGCGAATAGTCTGATGCGCTATTCCTTTCCTATATACCAAAATATGTAGCCACTTCCTCAAAAAGTTGCCTAAAATTTTATAAAGTTTTTTCTTATAAAATTACTCCAAGAGAATTTTAATTCAAAACAGTGGGCGGATTTTTCAAATATCTCAACATATACTCAAGTTTGCTTCTAAAGATTGATATTATATGATTAAAATCTACGAAAAACTGTTTTTCTAAAAAAAACGCCCCTAAAATGTGGGCGCGGCCATATACAATGTAATGAATATAAAATAAGTTGTAGGATATGAAGACGGTTTTAATTTTAAGAGTTTATTTTTATTTATAATTTATAATGTACTAATTACATACAGAAATTATTTTGTTTGTGATTCTTAGTTTAATTTTAACTATTTGTGTTTTCATAGAGTTGCGTTTTTAAGATAATTAGCACGTAAAGTTTTAGGTTATATTCAAATTGGATAAGGTCCAAATAATTAGTTTATGTAGCAGAAACTAATCGTTATAATAATTTTGTCATAAATAAGATAATGATGCTAAAGATAAATAAAAAATATTTTAATAATATTAAACTAGTATTCCTCCAATAAAAATTAAAAGAATGCTACACATCGGCCAGAGCGAATAGTCTGATGCGCTATTCCTTTCCTATATACCAAAATATGTAGCCACTTCCTCAAAAAATTGCCTAAAATTTTATAAAGTTTTTTCTTATAAAATTACTCCAAGAGAATTTTAATTCAAAACAGGGGCGTGGTAGTGGGCGAATTTTTCAAATATCTCAACATATACTCAAGTTTGCTTCTAAAGATTGATATTATATGATTAAAATCTACGAAAAACTGTTTTTTTAAAAAAAAAACGCCCCTAAAATGTGGGCGCGGCCATATACAATTTAATGAATATAAAATAAGTTGTAGGATATGAAGACGGTTTTAATTTTAAGAGTTTATTTTTATTTATAATTTATAATGTACTAATTACATACAGAAATTATTTTGTTTGTGATTCTTAGTTTAATTTTAACTATTTGTGTTTTCATAGAGTTGCGTTTTTAAGATAATTAGCACGTAAAGTTTTAGGTTATATTCAAATTGGATAAGGTCCAAATAATTAGTTTATGTAGCAGAAACTAATCGTTATAATAATTTTGTCATAAATAAGATAATGATGCTAAAGATAAATAAAAAATATTTTAATAATATTAAACTAGTATTCCTCCAATAAAAATTAAAAGAATGCTACACATCGGCCAGAGCGAATAGTCTGATGCGCTATTCCTTTCCTATATACCAAAATATGTAGCCACTTCCTCAAAAAATTGCCTAAAATTTTATAAAGTTTTTTCTTATAAAATTACTCCAAGAGAATTTTAATTCAAAACAGGGGCGTGGTAGTGGGCGGATTTTTCAAATATCTCAACATATACTCAAGTTTGCTTCTAAAGATTGATATTATATGATTAAAATCTACGAAAAACTGTTTTTTAAAAAAACGCCCCTAAAATGTGGGCGCGGCCATATACAATGTAATGAATATAAAATAAGTTGTAGGATATGAAGACGGTTTTAATTTTAAGAGTTTATTTTTATTTATAATTTATAATGTACTAATTACATACAGAAATTATTTTGTTTGTGATTCTTAGTTTAATTTTAACTATTTGTGTTTTCATAGAGTTGCGTTTTTAAGATAATTAGCACGTAAAGTTTTAGGTTATATTCAAATTGGATAAGGTCCAAATAATTAGTTTATGTAGCAGAAACTAATCGTTATAATAATTTTGTCATAAATAAGATAATGATGCTAAAGATAAATAAAAAATATTTTAATAATATTAAACTAGTATTCCTCCAATAAAAATTAAAAGAATGCTACACATCGGCCAGAGCGAATAGTCTGATGCGCTATTCCTTTCCTATATACCAAAATATGTAGCCACTTCCTCAAAAAGTTGCCTAAAATTTTATAAAGTTTTTTCTTATAAAATTACTCCAAGAGAATTTTAATTCAAAACAGGGGCGTGGTAGTGGGCGGATTTTTCAAATATCTCAACATATACTCAAGTTTGCTTCTAAAGATTGATATTATATGATTAAAATCTACGAAAAACTGTTTTTTAAAAAAAACGCCCCTAAAATGTGGGCGCGGCCATATACAATGTAATGAATATAAAATAAGTTGTAGGATATGAAGACGGTTTTAATTTTAAGAATTTATTTTTATTTATAATGTACTAATTACATACAGAAATTATTTTGTTTGTGATTTTTAGTTTAATTTTAACTATTTGTGTATTCATAGAGTTGCGTTTTTAAGATAATTAGCACGTAAAGTTTTAGGTTATATTCAAATTGGATAAGGTCCAAATAATTAGTTTATGTAGCAGAAACTAATCGTTATAATAATTTTGTCATAAATAAGATAATGATGCTAAAGATAAAAAAAAAATATTTTAATAATATTAAACTAGTATTCCTCCAATAAAAATTAAAAGAATGCTACACATCGGCCAGAGCGAATAGTCTGATGCGCTATTCCTTTCCTATATACCAAAATATGTAGCCACTTCCTCAAAAAGTTGCCTAAAATTTTATAAAGTTTTTTCTTATAAAATTACTCCAAGAGAATTTTAATTCAAAACAGTGGGCGGATTTTTCAAATATCTCAACATATACTCAAGTTTGCTTCTAAAGATTGATATTATATGATTAAAATCTACGAAAAACTGTTTTTCTAAAAAAAACGCCCCTAAAATGTGGGCGCGGCCATATACAATGTAATGAATATAAAATAAGTTGTAGGATATGAAGACGGTTTTAATTTTAAGAGTTTATTTTTATTTATAATTTATAATGTACTAATTACATACAGAAATTATTTTGTTTGTGATTCTTAGTTTAATTTTAACTATTTGTGTTTTCATAGAGTTGCGTTTTTAAGATAATTAGCACGTAAAGTTTTAGGTTATATTCAAATTGGATAAGGTCCAAATAATTAGTTTATGTAGCAGAAACTAATCGTTATAATAATTTTGTCATAAATAAGATAATGATGCTAAAGATAAATAAAAAATATTTTAATAATATTAAACTAGTATTCCTCCAATAAAAATTAAAAGAATGCTACACATCGGCCAGAGCGAATAGTCTGATGCGCTATTCCTTTCCTATATACCAAAATATGTAGCCACTTCCTCAAAAAATTGCCTAAAATTTTATAAAGTTTTTTCTTATAAAATTACTCCAAGAGAATTTTAATTCAAAACAGGGGCGTGGTAGTGGGCGGATTTTTCAAATATCTCAACATATACTCAAGTTTGCTTCTAAAGATTGATATTATATGATTAAAATCTACGAAAAACAGTTTTTTTTAAAAAAAAACGCCCCTAAAATGTGGGGCGGCCATATACAATTTAATAAATATAAAATAAGTTGTAGGATATGAAGACGGTTTCAATTTTAACAGTTTATTTTTATTTATAATTTATAATGTACTAATTACATACAGAAATTATTTTGTTTGTGATTTTTAGTTTAATTTTAACTATTTGTGTTTTCATAGAGTTGCGTTTTTAAGATAGTTAGCACGTAAAGTTTTAGGTTATATTCAAATTGGATAAGGTCCAAATAATTAGTTTATGTAGCAGAAACTAATCATTATAATAATTTTGTCATAAATAAGATAATGATGCTAAAGATAAATAAAAAATATTTTAATAATATTAACCTAGTATTCCTCCAATAAAAATTAAAAGAGTGCTACACATCGGCCAGAGCGAATAGTCTGATGCGCTATTCCTTTCCTATATACCAAAATATGTAGCCACTTCCTCAAAAAATTGCCTAAAATTTTATAAAGTTTTTTCTTATAAAATTACTCCAAGAGAATTTTAATTCAAAACAGTGGGCGGATTTTTCAAATATCTCAACATATACTCAAGTTTGCTTCTAAAGATTGATATTATATGATTAAAGTCTACGAAAAACTGTTTTTTAAAAAAAACGCCCCTAAAATGTGGGCGCGGCCATATACAATGTAATGAATATAAAATAAGTTGTAGGATATGAAGACGGTTTTAATTTTAAGAGTTTATTTTTATTTATAATTTATAATGTACTAATTACATACAGAAATTATTTTGTTTGTGATTCTTAGTTTAATTTTAACTATTTGTGTTTTCATAGAGTTGCGTTTTTAAGATAATTAGCACGTAAAGTTTTAGGTTATATTCAAATTGGATAAGGTCCAAATAATTAGTTTATGTAGCAGAAACTAATCGTTATAATAATTTTGTCATAAATAAGATAATGATGCTCAAGATAAAAAAAAAATATTTTAATAATATTAAACTAGTATTCCTCCAATAAAAATTAAAAGAATGCTACACATCGGCCAGAGCGAATAGTCTGATGCGCTATTCCTTTCCTATATACCAAAATATGTAGCCACTTCCTCAAAAAGTTGCCTAAAATTTTATAAAGTTTTTTCTTATAAAATTACTCCAAGAGAATTTTAATTCAAAACAGGGGCGTGGTAGTGGGCGGATTTTTCAAATATCTCAACATATACTCAAGTTTGCTTCTAAAGATTGATATTATATGATTAAAATCTACGAAAAACTGTTTTTTAAAAAAACGCCCCTAAAATGTGGGCGCGGCCATATACAATTTAATGAATATAAAATAAGTTGTAGGATATGAAGACGGTTTTAATTTTAAGAATTTATTTTTATTTATAATGTACTAATTACATACAGAAATTATTTTGTTTGTGATTTTTGGTTTAATTTTAACTATTTGTGTTTTCATAGAGTTGCGTTTTTAAGATAATTAGCACGTAAAGTTGTAGGTTATATTCAAATTGGATAAGGTCCAAATAATTAGTTTATGTAGCAGAAACTAATCGTTATAATAATTTTGTCATAAATAAGATAATGATGCTAAAGATAAATAAAAAATATTTTAATAATATTAAACTAGTATTCCTCCAATAAAAATTAAAAGAATGCTACACATCGGCCAGAGCGAATAGTCTGATGCGCTATTCCTTTCCTATATACCAAAATATGTAGCCACTTCCTCAAAAAATTGCCTAAAATTTTATAAAGTTTTTTCTTATAAAATTACTCCAAGAGAATTTTAATTCAAAACAGGGGCGTGGTAGTGGGCGAATTTTTCAAATATCTCAACATATACTCAAGTTTGCTTCTAAAGATTGATATTATATGATTAAAATCTACGAAAAACTGTTTTTTTAAAAAAAAAACGCCCCTAAAATGTGGGCGCGGCCATATACAATTTAATGAATATAAAATAAGTTGTAGGATATGAAGACGGTTTTAATTTTAAGAGTTTATTTTTATTTATAATTTATAATGTACTAATTACATACAGAAATTATTTTGTTTGTGATTCTTAGTTTAATTTTAACTATTTGTGTTTTCATAGAGTTGCGTTTTTAAGATAATTAGCACGTAAAGTTTTAGGTTATATTCAAATTGGATAAGGTCCAAATAATTAGTTTATGTAGCAGAAACTAATCGTTATAATAATTTTGTCATAAATAAGATAATGATGCTAAAGATAAATAAAAAATATTTTAATAATATTAAACTAGTATTCCTCCAATAAAAATTAAAAGAATGCTACACATCGGCCAGAGCGAATAGTCTGATGCGCTATTCCTTTCCTATATACCAAAATATGTAGCCACTTCCTCAAAAAATTGCCTAAAATTTTATAAAGTTTTTTCTTATAAAATTACTCCAAGAGAATTTTAATTCAAAACAGGGGCGTGGTAGTGGGCGGATTTTTCAAATATCTCAACATATACTCAAGTTTGCTTCTAAAGATTGATATTATATGATTAAAATCTACGAAAAACTGTTTTTTAAAAAAACGCCCCTAAAATGTGGGCGCGGCCATATACAATGTAATGAATATAAAATAAGTTGTAGGATATGAAGACGGTTTTAATTTTAAGAGTTTATTTTTATTTATAATTTATAATGTACTAATTACATACAGAAATTATTTTGTTTGTGATTCTTAGTTTAATTTTAACTATTTGTGTTTTCATAGAGTTGCGTTTTTAAGATAATTAGCACGTAAAGTTTTAGGTTATATTCAAATTGGATAAGGTCCAAATAATTAGTTTATGTAGCAGAAACTAATCGTTATAATAATTTTGTCATAAATAAGATAATGATGCTAAAGATAAATAAAAAATATTTTAATAATATTAAACTAGTATTCCTCCAATAAAAATTAAAAGAATGCTACACATCGGCCAGAGCGAATAGTCTGATGCGCTATTCCTTTCCTATATACCAAAATATGTAGCCACTTCCTCAAAAAGTTGCCTAAAATTTTATAAAGTTTTTTCTTATAAAATTACTCCAAGAGAATTTTAATTCAAAACAGGGGCGTGGTAGTGGGCGGATTTTTCAAATATCTCAACATATACTCAAGTTTGCTTCTAAAGATTGATATTATATGATTAAAATCTACGAAAAACTGTTTTTTAAAAAAAACGCCCCTAAAATGTGGGCGCGGCCATATACAATGTAATGAATATAAAATAAGTTGTAGGATATGAAGACGGTTTTAATTTTAAGAATTTATTTTTATTTATAATGTACTAATTACATACAGAAATTATTTTGTTTGTGATTTTTAGTTTAATTTTAACTATTTGTGTATTCATAGAGTTGCGTTTTTAAGATAATTAGCACGTAAAGTTTTAGGTTATATTCAAATTGGATAAGGTCCAAATAATTAGTTTATGTAGCAGAAACTAATCGTTATAATAATTTTGTCATAAATAAGATAATGATGCTAAAGATAAAAAAAAAATATTTTAATAATATTAAACTAGTATTCCTCCAATAAAAATTAAAAGAATGCTACACATCGGCCAGAGCGAATAGTCTGATGCGCTATTCCTTTCCTATATACCAAAATATGTAGCCACTTCCTCAAAAAGTTGCCTAAAATTTTATAAAGTTTTTTCTTATAAAATTACTCCAAGAGAATTTTAATTCAAAACAGTGGGCGGATTTTTCAAATATCTCAACATATACTCAAGTTTGCTTCTAAAGATTGATATTATATGATTAAAATCTACGAAAAACTGTTTTTCTAAAAAAAACGCCCCTAAAATGTGGGCGCGGCCATATACAATGTAATGAATATAAAATAAGTTGTAGGATATGAAGACGGTTTTAATTTTAAGAGTTTATTTTTATTTATAATTTATAATGTACTAATTACATACAGAAATTATTTTGTTTGTGATTCTTAGTTTAATTTTAACTATTTGTGTTTTCATAGAGTTGCGTTTTTAAGATAATTAGCACGTAAAGTTTTAGGTTATATTCAAATTGGATAAGGTCCAAATAATTAGTTTATGTAGCAGAAACTAATCGTTATAATAATTTTGTCATAAATAAGATAATGATGCTAAAGATAAATAAAAAATATTTTAATAATATTAAACTAGTATTCCTCCAATAAAAATTAAAAGAATGCTACACATCGGCCAGAGCGAATAGTCTGATGCGCTATTCCTTTCCTATATACCAAAATATGTAGCCACTTCCTCAAAAAATTGCCTAAAATTTTATAAAGTTTTTTCTTATAAAATTACTCCAAGAGAATTTTAATTCAAAACAGGGGCGTGGTAGTGGGCGGATTTTTCAAATATCTCAACATATACTCAAGTTTGCTTCTAAAGATTGATATTATATGATTAAAATCTACGAAAAACAGTTTTTTTTAAAAAAAAACGCCCCTAAAATGTGGGGCGGCCATATACAATTTAATAAATATAAAATAAGTTGTAGGATATGAAGACGGTTTCAATTTTAACAGTTTATTTTTATTTATAATTTATAATGTACTAATTACATACAGAAATTATTTTGTTTGTGATTTTTAGTTTAATTTTAACTATTTGTGTTTTCATAGAGTTGCGTTTTTAAGATAGTTAGCACGTAAAGTTTTAGGTTATATTCAAATTGGATAAGGTCCAAATAATTAGTTTATGTAGCAGAAACTAATCATTATAATAATTTTGTCATAAATAAGATAATGATGCTAAAGATAAATAAAAAATATTTTAATAATATTAACCTAGTATTCCTCCAATAAAAATTAAAAGAGTGCTACACATCGGCCAGAGCGAATAGTCTGATGCGCTATTCCTTTCCTATATACCAAAATATGTAGCCACTTCCTCAAAAAATTGCCTAAAATTTTATAAA
The DNA here is from genome assembly GCA_949716465.1 of Chalcosyrphus nemorum. Classification (NCBI taxonomy): domain Eukaryota; kingdom Metazoa; phylum Arthropoda; class Insecta; order Diptera; family Syrphidae; genus Chalcosyrphus; species Chalcosyrphus nemorum. Next base: position 11,610,226 of record OX454335.1, read on the forward strand.
GTTTTTTCTTATAAAATTACTCCAAGAGAATTTTAATTCAAAACAGTGGGCGGATTTTTCAAATATCTCAACATATACTCAAGTTTGCTTCTAAAGATTGATATTATATGATTAAAGTCTACGAAAAACTGTTTTTTAAAAAAAACGCCCCTAAAATGTGGGCGCGGCCATATACAATGTAATGAATATAAAATAAGTTGTAGGATATGAAGACGGTTTTAATTTTAAGAGCTTATTTTTATTTATAATTTATAATGTACTAATTACATACAGAAATTATTTTGTTTGTGATTCTTAGTTTAATTTTAACTATTTGTGTTTTCATAGAGTTGCGTTTTTAAGATAATTAGCACGTAAAGTTTTAGGTTATATTCAAATTGGATAAGGTCCAAATAATTAGTTTATGTAGCAGAAACTAATCATTATAATAATTTTGTCATAAATAAGATAATGATGCTAAAGATAAATAAAAAATATTTTAATAATATTAACCTAGTATTCCTCCAATAAAATAGTTAGCACGTAAAGTTTTAGGTTATATTCAAATTGGATAAGGTCCAAATAATTAGTTTATGTAGCAGAAACTAATCATTATAATAATTTTGTCATAAATAAGATAATGATGCTAAAGATAAATAAAAAATATTTTAATAATATTAACCTAGTATTCCTCCAATAAAAATTAAAAGAGTGCTACACATCGGCCAGAGCGAATAGTCTGATGCGCTATTCCTTTCCTATATACCAAAATATGTAGCCACTTCCTCAAAAAATTGCCTAAAATTTTATAAAGTTTTTTCTTATAAAATTACTCCAAGAGAATTTTAATTCAAAACAGTGGGCGGATTTTTCAAATATCTCAACATATACTCAAGTTTGCTTCTAAAGATTGATATTATATGATTAAAGTCTACGAAAAACTGTTTTTTAAAAAAAACGCCCCTAAAATGTGGGCGCGGCCATATACAATGTAATGAATATAAAATAAGTTGTAGGATATGAAGACGGTTTCAATTTTAAGAGCTTATTTTTATTTATAATTTATAATGTACTAATTACATACAGAAATTATTTTGTTTGTGATTCTTAGTTTAATTTTAACTATTTGTGTTTTCATAGAGTTGCGTTTTTAAGATAATTAGCACGTAAAGTTTTAGGTTATATTCAAATTGGATAAGGTCCAAATAATTAGTTTATGTAGCAGAAACTAATCATTATAATAATTTTGTCATAAATAAGATAATGATGCTAAAGATAAATAAAAAATATTTTAATAATATTAACCTAGTATTCCTCCAATAAAAATTAAAAGAGTGCTACACATCGGCCAGAGCGAATAGTCTGATGCGCTATTCCTTTCCTATATACCAAAATATGTAGCCACTTCCTCAAAAAATTGCCTAAAATTTTATAAAGTTTTTTCTTATAAAATTACTCCAAGAGAATTTTAATTCAAAACAGTGGGCGGATTTTTCAAATATCTCAACATATACTCAAGTTTGCTTCTAAAGATTGATATTATATGATTAAAGTCTACGAAAAACTGTTTTTTAAAAAAAACGCCCCTAAAATGTGGGCGCGGCCATATACAATGTAATGAATATAAAATAAGTTGTAGGATATGAAGACGGTTTTAATTTTAAGAGCTTATTTTTATTTATAATTTATAATGTACTAATTACATACAGAAATTATTTTGTTTGTGATTCTTAGTTTAATTTTAACTATTTGTGTTTTCATAGAGTTGCGTTTTTAAGATAATTAGCACGTAAAGTTTTAGGTTATATTCAAATTGGATAAGGTCCAAATAATTAGTTTATGTAGCAGAAACTAATCGTTATAATAATTTTGTCATAAATAAGATAATGATGCTAAAGATAAAAAAAAAATATTTTAATAATATTAAACTAGTATTCCTCCAATAAAAATTAAAAGAATGCTACACATCGGCCAGAGCGAATAGTCTGATGCGCTATTCCTTTCCTATATACCAAAATATGTAGCCACTTCCTCAAAAAGTTGCCTAAAATTTTATAAAGTTTTTTCTTATAAAATTACTCCAAGAGAATTTTAATTCAAAACAGGGGCGTGGTAGTGGGCGGATTTTTCAAATATCTCAACATATACTCAAGTTTGCTTCTAAAGATTGATATTATATGATTAAAATCTACGAAAAACTGTTTTTTAAAAAAACGCCCCTAAAATGTGGGCGCGGCCATATACAATTTAATGAATATAAAATAAGTTGTAGGATATGAAGACGGTTTTAATTTTAAGAATTTATTTTTATTTATAATGTACTAATTACATACAGAAATTATTTTGTTTGTGATTTTTGGTTTAATTTTAACTATTTGTGTTTTCATAGAGTTGCGTTTTTAAGATAATTAGCACGTAAAGTTGTAGGTTATATTCAAATTGGATAAGGTCCAAATAATTAGTTTATGTAGCAGAAACTAATCGTTATAATAATTTTGTCATAAATAAGATAATGATGCTAAAGATAAATAAAAAATATTTTAATAATATTAAACTAGTATTCCTCCAATAAAAATTAAAAGAATGCTACACATCGGCCAGAGCGAATAGTCTGATGCGCTATTCCTTTCCTATATACCAAAATATGTAGCCACTTCCTCAAAAAGTTGCCTAAAATTTTATAAAGTTTTTTCTTATAAAATTACTCCAAGAGAATTTTAATTCAAAACAGGGGCGTGGTAGTGGGCGGATTTTTCAAATATCTCAACATATACTCAAGTTTGCTTCTAAAGATTGATATTATATGATTAAAATCTACGAAAAACTGTTTTTTAAAAAAACGCCCCTAAAATGTGGGCGCGGCCATATACAATTTAATGAATATAAAATAAGTTGTAGGATATGAAGACGGTTTTAATTTTAAGAATTTATTTTTATTTATAATGTACTAATTACATACAGAAATTATTTTGTTTGTGATTTTTAGTTTAATTTTAACTATTTGTGTTTTCATAGAGTTGCGTTTTTAAGATAATTAGCACGTAAAGTTTTAGGTTATATTCAAATTGGATAAGGTCCAAATAATTAGTTTATGTAGCAGAAACTAATCGTTATAATAATTTTGTCATAAATAAGATAATGATGCTAAAGATAAAAAAAAAATATTTTAATAATATTAAACTAGTATTCCTCCAATAAAAATTAAAAGAATGCTACACATCTGCCAGAGCGAATAGTCTGATGCGCTATTCCTTTCCTATATACCAAAATATGTAGCCACTTCCTCAAAAAATTGCCTAAAATTTTATAAAGTTTTTTCTTATAAAATTACTCCAAGAGAATTTTAATTCAAAACAGGGGCGTGGTAGTGGGCGGATTTTTCAAATATCTCAACATATACTCAAGTTTGCTTCTAAAGATTGATATTATATGATTAAAATCTACGAAAAACTGTTTTTTAAAAAAAACGCCCCTAAAATGTGGGCGCGGCCATATACAATTTAATGAATATAAAATAAGTTGTAGGATATGAAGACGGTTTTAATTTTAAGAGTTTATTTTTATTTATAATTTATAATGTACTAATAACATACAGAAATTATTTTGTTTGTGATTCTTAGTTTAATTTTAACTATTTGTGTTTTCATAGAGTTGCGTTTTTAAGATAATTAGCACGTAAAGTTTTAGGTTATATTCAAATTGGATAAGGTCCAAATAATTAGTTTATGTAGCAGAAACTAATCGTTATAATAATTTTGTCATAAATAAGATAATGATGCTAAAGATAAAAAAAAAATATTTTAATAATATTAAACTAGTATTCCTCCAATAAAAATTAAAAGAATGCTACACATCTGCCAGAGCGAATAGTCTGATGCGCTATTCCTTTCCTATATACCAAAATATGTAGCCACTTCCTCAAAAAATTGCCTAAAATTTTATAAAGTTTTTTCTTATAAAATTACTCCAAGAGAATTTTAATTCAAAACAGGGGCGTGGTAGTGGGCGAATTTTTCAAATATCTCAACATATACTCAAGTTTGCTTCTAAAGATTGATATTATATGATTAAAATCTACGAAAAACTGTTTTTTTTTTTTTAAAACGCCCCTAAAATGTGGGCGCGGCCATATACAATTTAATGAATATAAAATATTTTGTAGGATATGAAGACGGTTTTAATTTTAAGAGTTTATTTTTATTTATAATTTATAATGTACTAATTACATACAGAAATTATTTTGTTTGTGATTCTTAGTTTAATTTTAACTATTTGTGTTTTCATAGAGTTGCGTTTTTAAGATAATTAACACATAAAGTTTTAGGTTATATTCAAATTGGATAAGGTCCAAATAATTAGTTTATGTAGCAGAAACTAATCGTTATAATAATTTTGTCATAAATAAGATAATGATGCTAAAGATAAAAAAAAATATTTTAATAATATTAAACTAGTATTCCTCCAATAAAAATTAAGAGAATGCTACACATCGGCCAGAGCGAATAGTGTGATGCCCTATTCCTTTCCTATATACCAATATATGTAGCCACTTCCTCAAAAAATTGCCTAAAATTTTATAAAGTTTTTTCTTATAGAATTACTCCAAGTGAATTTTAATTCAAAACAGGGGCGTGGTAGTGGGCGGATTTTTCAAATATCTCAACATATACTCAAGTTTGCTTCTAAAGATTGATATTATATGATTAAAATCTACGAAAAACTGTTTTCTTAAAAAAACGGCCCCAAAATGTGGGCGCGGCCATATACAATTTAATGAATATAAAATAAGTTGTAGGATATGAAGACGGTTTTAATTTTAAGAGTTTATTTTTATTTATAATTTATAATGTACTAATTACATACAGAAATTATTTTGTTTGTGATTTTTAGTTTAATTTTAACTATTTGTGTTTTCATAGAGTTGCGTTTTTAAGATAATTAGCACGTAAAGTTTTAGGTTATATTCAAATTGGATAAGGTCCAAATAATTAGTTTATGTAGCAGAAACTAATCGTTATAATAATTTTGTCATAAATAAGATAATGATGCTAAAGATAAAAAAAAAATATTTTAATAATATTAAACTAGTATTCCTCCAATAAAAATTAAAAGAATGCTACACATCGGCCAGAGCGAATAGTCTAATGCGCTATTCCTTTCCTATATACCAAAATATGTAGCCCTTCCTCAAAAAATTGCCTAAAATTTTATAAAGTTTTTTCTTATAAAATTACTCCAAGAGAATTTTAATTCAAAACAGGGGCGTGGTAGTGGGCGGATTTTTCAAATATCTCAACATATACTCAAGTTTGCTTCTAAAGATTGATATTATATGATTAAAATCTACGAAAAACTGTTTTTTTTTTTTTTAAAAAAACGCCCCTAAAATGTGGGCGCGGCCATATACAATTTAATGAATATAAAATAAGTTGTATGATATGAAGACGGTTTTAATTTTAAGAATTTATTTTTATTTATAATGTACTAATTACATACAGAAATTATTTTGTTTGTGATTTTTGGTTTAATTTTAACTATTTGTGTTTTCATAGAGTTGCGTTTTTAAGATAATTAGCACGTAAAGTTGTAGGTTATATTCAAATTGGATAAGGTCCAAATAATTAGTTTATGTAGCAGAAACTAATCGTTATAATAATTTTGTCATAAATAAGATAATGATGCTAAAGATAAATAAAAAATATTTTAATAATATTAAACTAGTATTCCTCCAATAAAAATTAAAAGAATGCTACACATCGGCCAGAGCGAATAGTCTGATGCGCTATTCCTTTCCTATATACCAAAATATGTAGCCACTTCCTCAAAAAGTTGCCTAAAATTTTATAAAGTTTTTTCTTATAAAATTACTCCAAGAGAATTTTAATTCAAAACAGGGGCGTGGTAGTGGGCGGATTTTTCAAATATCTCAACATATACTCAAGTTTGCTTCTAAAGATTGATATTATATGATTAAAATCTACGAAAAACTGTTTTTTAAAAAAACGCCCCTAAAATGTGGGCGCGGCCATATACAATTTAATGAATATAAAATAAGTTGTAGGATATGAAGACGGTTTTAATTTTAAGAATTTATTTTTATTTATAATGTACTAATTACATACAGAAATTATTTTGTTTGTGATTTTTAGTTTAATTTTAACTATTTGTGTTTTCATAGAGTTGCGTTTTTAAGATAATTAACACATAAAGTTTTAGGTTATATTCAAATTGGATAAGGTCCAAATAATTAGTTTATGTAGCAGAAACTAATCGTTATAATAATTTTGTCATAAATAAGATAATGATGCTAAAGATAAAAAAAAATATTTTAATAATATTAAACTAGCATTCCTCCAATAAAAATTAAGAGAATGCTACACATCGGCCAGAGCGAATAGTGTGATGCCCTATTCCTTTCCTATATACCAATATATGTAGCCACTTCCTCAAAAAATTGCCTAAAATTTTATAAAGTTTTTTCTTATAGAATTACTCCAAGTGAATTTTAATTCAAAACAGGGGCGTGGTAGTGGGCGGATTTTTCAAATATCTCAACATATACTCAAGTTTGCTTCTAAAGATTGATATTATATGATTAAAATCTACGAAAAACTGTTTTCTTAAAAAAACGGCCCCAAAATGTGGGCGCGGCCATATACAATTTAATGAATATAAAATAAGTTGTAGGATATGAAGACGGTTTTAATTTTAAGAGTTTATTTTTATTTATAATTTATAATGTACTAATTACATACAGAAATTATTTTGTTTGTGATTTTTAGTTTAATTTTAACTATTTGTGTTTTCATAGAGTTGCGTTTTTAAGATAATTAGCACGTAAAGTTTTAGGTTATATTCAAATTGGATAAGGTCCAAATAATTAGTTTATGTAGCAGAAACTAATCGTTATAATAATTTTGTCATAAATAAGATAATGATGCTAAAGATAAAAAAAAAATATTTTAATAATATTAAACTAGTATTCCTCCAATAAAAATTAAAAGAATGCTACACATCGGCCAGAGCGAATAGTCTGATGCGCTATTCCTTTCCTATATACCAAAATATGTAGCCACTTCCTCAAAAAGTTGCCTAAAATTTTATAAAGTTTTTTCTTATAAAATTACTCCAAGAGAATTTTAATTCAAAACAGGGGCGTGGTAGTGGGCGGATTTTTCAAATATCTCAACATATACTCAAGTTTGCTTCTAAAGATTGATATTATATGATTAAAATCTACGAAAAACTGTTTTTTTTTTTTTTAAAAAACGCCCCTAAAATGTGGGCGCGGCCATATACAATTTAATGAATATAAAATAAGTTGTATGATATGAAGACGGTTTTAATTTTAAGATTTTATTTTTATTTATAATTTATAATGTACTAATTACATACAGAAATTATTTTGTTTGTGATTCTTAGTTTAATTTTAACTATTTGTGTTTTCATAGAGTTGCGTTTTTAAGATAATTAGCACGTAAAGTTTTAGGTTATATTCAAATTGGATAAGGTCCAAATAATTAGTTTATGTAGCAGAAACTAATCGTTATAATAATTTTGTCATAAATAAGATAATGATGCTAAAGATAAAAAAAAATATTTTAATAATATTAAACTAGTATTCCTCCAATAAAAATTAAGAGGATGCTACACATCGGCCAGAGCGAATAGTGTGATGCCCTATTCCTTTCCTATATACCAATATATGTAGCCACTTCCTCAAAAAATTGCCTAAAATTTTATAAAGTTTTTTCTTATAGAATTACTCCAAGTGAATTTTAATTCAAAACAGGGGCGTGGTAGTGGGCGGATTTTTCAAATATCTCAACATATACTCAAGTTTGCTTCTAAAGATTGATATTATATGATTAAAATCTACGAAAACCTGTTTTTTTAAAAAAACGCCCCTAAAATGTGGGCGCGGCCATATACAATTTAATGAATATAAAATAAGTTGTAGGATATGAAGACGGTTTTAATTTTAAGAGTTTATTTTTATTTATAATTTATAATGTACTAATTACATACAGAAATTATTTTGTTTGTGATTCTTAGTTTAATTTTAACTATTTGTGTTTTCATAGAGTTGCGTTTTTAAGATAATTAGCACGTAAAGTTTTAGGTTATATTCAAATTGGATAAGGTCCAAATAATTAGTTTATGTAGCAGAAACTAATCGTTATAATAATTTTGTCATAAATAAGATAATGATGCTAAAGATAAAAAAAAAATATTTTAATAATATTAAACTAGTATTCCTCCAATAAAAATTAAAAGAATGCTACACATCGGCCAGAGCGAATAGTCTGATGCGCTATTCCTTTCCTATATACCAAAATATGTAGCCACTTCCTCAAAAAGTTGCCTAAAATTTTATAAAGTTTTTTCTTATAAAATTACTCCAAGAGAATTTTAATTCAAAACAGGGGCGTGGTAGTGGGCGGATTTTTCAAATATCTCAACATATACTCAAGTTTGCTTCTAAAGATTGATATTATATGATTAAAATCTACGAAAAACTGTTTTTTAAAAAAAACGCCCCTAAAATGTGGGCGCGGCCATATACAATTTAATGAATATAAAATAAGTTGTAGGATATGAAGACGGTTTTAATTTTAAGAGTTTATTTTTATTTATAATTTATAATGTACTAATTACATATAGAAATTATTTTGTTTGTGATTTTTAGTTTAATTTTAACTATTTGTGTTTTCATAGAGTTGCGTTTTTAAGATAATTAGCACGTAAAGTTTTAGGTTATATTCAAATTGGATAAGGTCCAAATAATTAGTTTATGTAGCAGAAACTAATCGTTATAATAATTTTGTCATAAATAAGATAATGATGCTAAAGATAAAAAAAAAAATATTTTAATAATATTAAACTAGTATTCCTCCAATAAAAATTAAAAGAATGCTACACATCTGCCAGAGCGAATAGTCTGATGCGCTATTCCTTTCCTATATACCAAAATATGTAGCCACTTCCTCAAAAAATTGCCTAAAATTTTATAAAGTTTTTTCGTATAAAATTACTCCAAGAGAATTTTAATTCAAAACAGGGGCGTGGTAGTGGGCGGATTTTTCAAATATCTCAACATATACTCAAGTTTGCTTCTAAAGATTGATATTATATGATTAAAATCTACGAAAAACTGTTTTAAAAAAAAAACGCCCCTAAAATGTGGGCGCGGCCTTATACAATTTAATGAATATAAAATAAGTTGTAGGATATGAAGACGGTTTTAATTTTAAGAGTTTATTTTTATTTATAATTTATAATGTACTAATTACATACAGAAATTATTTTGTTTGTGATTTTTAGTTTAATTTTAACTATTTGTGTTTTCATAGAGTTGCGTTTTTAAGATAATTAGCACGTAAAGTTTTAGGTTATATTCAAATTGGATAAAGTCCAAATAATTAGTTTATGTAGCAGAAACTAATCGTTATAATAATTTTGTCATAAATAAGATAATGATGCTAAAGATAAATAAAAAATATTTTAATAATATTAAACTAGTATTCCTCCAATAAAAATTAAAAGAATGCTACACATCGGCCAGAGCGAATAGTCTGATGCGCTATTCCTTTCCTATATACCAAAATATGTAGCCACTTCCTCAAAAAGTTGCCTACAATTTTATAAAGTTTTTTCTTATAAAATTACTCCAAGAGAATTTTAATTCAAAACAGGGGCGTGGTAGTGGGCGGATTTTTCAAATATCTCAACATATACTCAAGTTTGCTTCTAAAGATTGATATTATATGATTAAAATCTACGAAAAATTGTTTTTAAAAAAAAACGCCCCTAAAATGTGGGCGCGGCCATATACAATTTAATGAATATAAAATAAGTTGTAGGATATGAAGACGGTTTTAATTTTAAGAGTTTATTTTTATTTATAATTTATAATGTACTAATTACATACAGAAATTATTTTGTTTGTGATTTTTAGTTTAATTTTAACTATTTGTGTTTTCATAGAGTTGCGTTTTTAAGATAATTAGCACGTAAAGTTTTAGGTTATATTCAAATTGGATAAGGTCCAAATAATTAGTTTATGTAGCAGAAACTAATCGTTATAATAATTTTGTCATAAATAAGATAATGATGCTAAAGATAAATAAAAAATATTTTAATAATATTAAACTAGTATTCCTCCAATAAAAATTAAAAGAATGCTACACATCGGCCAGAGCGAATAGTCTGATGCGCTATTCCTTTCCTATATACCAAAATATGTAGCCACTTCCTCAAAAAATTGCCTAAAATTTTATAAAGTTTTTTCTTATAAAATTACTCCAAGAGAATTTTAATTCAAAACAGGGGCGTGGTAGTGGGCGGATTTTTCAAATATCTCTCAACATATACTCAAGTTTGCTTCTAAAGATTGATATTATATGATTAAAATCTACGAAAAACTGTTTTTTAAAAAAAAAAACGCCCCTAAAATGTGGGGCGGCCATATACAATTTAATAAATATAAAATAAGTTGTAGGATATGAAGACGGTTTTAATTTTAAGAGTTTATTTTTATTTATAATTTATAATGTACTAATTACATACAGAAATTATTTTGTTTGTGATTTTTAGTTTAATTTTAACTATTTGTGTTTTCATAGAGTTGCGTTTTTAAGATAATTAGCACGTAAAGTTTTAGGTTATATTCAAATTGGATAAGGTCCAAATAATTAGTTTATGTAGCAGAAACTAATCATTATAATAATTTTGTCATAAATAAGATAATGATGCTAAAGATAAATAAAAAATATTTTAATAATATTAACCTAGTATTCCTCCAATAAAAATTAAAAGAATGCTACACATCGGCCAGAGCGAATAGTCTGATGCGCTATTCCTTTCCTATATACCAAAATATGTAGCCACTTCCTCAAAAAATTGCCTAAAATTTTATAAAGTTTTTTCTTATAAAATTACTCCAAGAGAATTTTAATTCAAAACAGTGGGCGGATTTTTCAAATATCTCAACATATACTCAAGTTTGCTTCTAAAGATTGATATTATATGATTAAAATCTACGAAAAACTGTTTTTTAAAAAAAACGCCCCTAAAATGTGGGCGCGGCCATATACAATGTAATGAATATAAAATAAGTTGTAGTATATGAAGACGGTTTTAATTTTAAGAGTTTATTTTTATTTATAATTTATAATGTACTAATTACATACAGAAATTATTTTGTTTGTGATTCTTAGTTTAATTTTAACTATTTGTGTTTTCATAGAGTTGCGATTTTAAGATAATTAGCACGTAAAGTTTTAGGTTATATTCAAATTGGATAAGGTCCAAATAATTAGTTTATGTAGCAGAAACTAATCGTTATAATAATTTTGTCATAAATAAGATAATGATGCTAAAGATAAATAAAAAATATTTTAATAATATTAAACTAGTATTCCTCCAATAAAAATTAAAAGAATGCTACACATCGGCCAGAGCGAATAGTCTGATGCGCTATTCCTTTCCTATATACCACAATATGTAGCCACTTCCTCAAAAAGTTGCCTAAAATTTTATAAAGTTTTTTCTTATAAAATTACTCCAAGAGAATTTTAATTCAAAACAGGGGCGTGGTAGTGGGCGGATTTTTCAAATATCTCAACATATACTCAAGTTTGCTTCTAAAGATTGATATTATATGATTAAAATCTACGAAAAACTGTTTTTTAAAAAAACGCTCCTAAAATGTGGGCGCGGCCATATACAATTTAATGAATATAAAATAAGTTGTAGGATATGAAGACGGTTTTAATTTTAAGAATTTATTTTTATTTATAATGTACTAATTACATACAGAAATTATTTTGTTTGTGATTTTTGGTTTAATTTTAACTATTTGTGTTTTCATAGAGTTGCGTTTTTAAGATAATTAGCACGTAAAGTTGAAGGTTATATTCAAATTGGATAAGGTCCAAATAATTAGTTTATGTAGCAGAAATTAATCGTTATAATAATTTTGTCATAAATAAGATAATGATGCTAAAGATAAATAAAAAATATTTTAATAATATTAAACTAGTATTCCTCTAATAAAAATTAAAAGAATGCTACACATCGGCCAGAGCGAATAGTCTGATGCGCTATTCCTTTCCTATATACCAAAATATGTAGCCACTTCCTCAAAAAATTGCCTAAAATTTTATAAAGTTTTTTCTTATAAAATTACTCCAAGAGAATTTTAATTCAAAACAGGGGCGTGGTAGTGGGCGGATTTTTCAAATATCTCAACATATACTCAAGTTTGCTTCTAAAGATTGATATTATATGATTAAAATCTACGAAAACCTGTTTTTTTAAAAAAACGCCCCTAAAATGTGGGCGCGGCCATATACAATTTAATGAATATAAAATAAGTTGTAGGATATGAAGACGGTTTTAATTTTAAGAGTTTATTTTTATTTATAATTTATAATGTACATAATAATAATTTATAACATACAGAAATTATTTTGTTTGTGATTCTTAGTTTAATTTTAACTATTTGTGTTTTCATAGAGTTGCGTTTTTAAGATAATTAGCACGTAAAGTCTTAGGTTATATTCAAATTGGATAAGGTCCAAATAATTAGTTTATGTAGCAGAAACTAATCGTTATAATAATTTTGTCATAAATAAGATAATGATGCTAAAGATAAAAAAAAAATATTTTAATAATATTAAACTAGTATTCCTCCAATAAAAATTAAAAAAAATGCTACACATCGGCCAGAGCGAATAGTCTGATGCGCTATTCCTTTCCTATATACCAAAATATGTAGCCACTTCCTCAAAAAATTGCCTAAAATTTTATAAAGTTTTTTCTTATAGAATTACTCCAAGTGAATTTTAATTCAAAACAGGGGCGTGGTAGTGGGCGGATTTTTCAAATATCTCAACATATACTCAAGTTTGCTTCTAAAGATTGATATTATATGATTAAAATCTACGAAAAACTGTTTTTTAAAAAAACGCCCTTAAAATGTGGGCGCGGCCATATACAATTTAATGAATATAAAATAAGTTGTAGGATATGAAGACGGTTTTAATTTTAAGAGTTTATTTTTATTTATAATTTATAATGTACTAATTACATACAGAAATTATTTTGTTTGTGATTTTTAGTTTAATTTTAACTATTTGTGTTTTCATAGAGTTGCGTTTTTAAGATAATTAGCACGTAAAGTTTTAGGTTATATTCAAATTGGATAAGGTCCAAATAATTAGTTTATGTAGCAGAAACTAATCGTTATAATAATTTTGTCATAAATAAGATAATGATGCTAAAGATAAAAAAAAAATATTTTAATAATATTAAACTAGTATTCCTCCAATAAAAATTAAAAGAATGCTACACATCGGCCAGAGCGAATAGTCTAATGCGCTATTCCTTTCCTATATACCAAAATATGTAGCCACTTCCTCAAAAATTGCCTAAAATTTTATAAAGTTTTTTCTTATAAAATTACTCCAAGTGAATTTTAATTCAAAACAGGGGCGTGGTAGTGGGCGGATTTTTCAAATATCTCAACATATACTCAAGTTTGCTTCTAAAGATTGATATTATATGATTAAAATCTACGAAAAACTGTTTTTTTTTTTTTAAAAAACACGCCCCTAAAATGTGGGCGCGGCCATATACAATTTAATGAATATAAAATAAGTTGTATGATATGAAGACGGTTTTAATTTTAAGATTTTATTTTTATTTATAATTTATAATGTACTAATTACATACAGAAATTATTTTGTTTGTGATTCTTAGTTTAATTTTAACTATTTGTGTTTTCATAGAGTTGCGTTTTTAAGATAATTAGCACGTAAAGTTTTAGGTTATATTCAAATTGGATAAGGTCCAAATAATTAGTTTATGTAGCAGAAACTAATCGTTATAATAATTTTGTCATAAATAAGATAATGATGCTAAAGATAAAAAAAAATATTTTAATAATATTAAACTAGTATTCCTCCAATAAAAATTAAGAGAATGCTACACATCGGCCAGAGCGAATAGTGTGATGCCCTATTCCTTTCCTATATACCAATATATGTAGCCACTTCCTCAAAAAATTGCCTAAAATTTTATAAAGTTTTTTCTTATAGAATTACTCCAAGTGAATTTTAATTCAAAACAGGGGCGTGGTAGTGGGCGGATTTTTCAAATATCTCAACATATACTCAAGTTTGCTTCTAAAGATTGATATTATATGATTAAAATCTACGAAAAACTGTTTTTTTAAAAAAACGGCCCCAAAATGTGGGCGCGGCCATATACAATTTAATGAATATAAAATAAGTTGTATGATATGAAGACGGTTTTAATTTTAAGAGTTTATTTTTATTTATAATTTATAATGTACTAATTACATACAGATTGATTCTTAGTTTAATTTTAACTATTTGTGTTTTCACTAGAGTTGCGTTTTTAAGATAATTATCACGTAAAGGTTTAGGTTATATTCAAATTGGATAAGGTCCAAATAATTAGTTTATGTAGCAGAAACTAATCGTTATAATAATTTTGTCATAAATAAGATAATGATGCTAAAGATAAAAAAAAAAATATTTTAATAATATTAAACTAGTATTCCTACAATAAAAATTAAAAGAATGCTACACATCGGCCAGAGCGAATAGTGTGATGCCCTATTCCTTTCCTATATACCAATATATGTAGCCACTTCCTCAAAAAATTGCCTAAAATTTTATAGTTTTTTCTTATAAAATTACTCCAAGAGAATTTTAATTCAAAAAAGGGTCGGGGTAGTGGGCGGATTTTTTAAATATCTTAACATATACTCAAGTTTGCTTCTAAAGATTGATATTATATGATTAAAATCTACGAAAAACTGTTTTTTTAAAAAAACGCCCCAAAATGTGGGCGCGGCCATATACAATTTAATGAATATAAAATAAGTTGTATGATATGAAGACGGTTTTAATTTTAAGATTTTATTTTTATTTATAATTTGTAATGAATTATTTTGTTTGTGATTCTTAGTTTAATTTTAACTATTTGTGTTTTCATTAGAGTTGCGTTTTTAAGATAATTAGCACGTAAAGTTTTAGGTTATATTCAAATTGGATAAGTTCCAAATAATTATTTTATGTAGCAGAAACTAATCGTTATAATAATTTTGTCATAAATAAGATAATGATGCTAAAGATAAAAAAGAAATATTTTAATAATATTAAACTAGTATTCCTCCAATAAAAATTAAAAGAATGCTAGGGGATTCTACGGTTTCCGGGGCGCCAAGATTTGAAAACGCCATTTTATAGATCTCGACGAAATAAGAGCAAAATAATATGTGCAAAAAAATCGATATTTCGCTTGGTTTACGAGATATTGGTGTTTGAAAAATCACTTTTCTGTATGAAGAATTAGGGTGATGGCACCAATACCCTAACACTTAGCGTAATTTCAAAAGTAAAAACGCTGTGAATTATTATGTATGAAAGAAAAAAATGTAAAACAAATTGTTTATGATAGATGAAAGTTTTTTTAATTATTAAAATATAAGCTTATGTAAGTGAGTACAAACATGTAATTATAAAAAAAATAAAACTAAAGTATTATCAGTTTCACCAGAAGCCGAACACTAGTTGCCTAATTACGAACACTAAGTTGCCTGGATTTCGAACACAATCATTTTGATTTCCAACATTACTCTCTAGGCTGGTCCATTCTCTCACTGTAGCTCGGTAGTCGCTCTTGAACCCCTTAAAAGCTCCAACATCTGCCGGTTGCATAATATGTGTTGTATTTGGTGGAAGCGAGTACAATAATATTTGGTTTTTTCTACAAAACTCACATGCAACGACAGATGTGACTTATGCCCATCCACTAAAAACAAGACTGGCATTTTAATGTTGTTCTTTTTCAGTCAGGTAAAAAAATCGTTCGCGACGTACTCGTAAAAGGTTTCAGATCGCATCCATCCTGGACCAATTATCCAATCTGGAGGTACGGATCTTACAACTTGAGCTGGGGGACGAAGGTAAGGGAACACAACCACTGGAGGCAATATTCCACCGGTTGCAGAAAACACCAAGAGCACCGTAATGTTGTCTTTTTCGTTCGAGAACTTCACCTGGTAAAGATTTCTAACACCTTTCGGACCAATTACAGCTCCAGTCTTTGAAGCTAAGCTGAAAGATGTTTCATCTCCGTTGAAAATTCTTGTCGGGTCCAACAGGATGTCTTTACAGCATTCTTCTTCCAAAAATTCAGTTAGGTTCTGAAACCATCTTTTTTTCTTCCTCTTCTGTAAGTACAGATGCAGGACCTTTCCTTTTTACTTCATCCTGGACTTTGCCTTTTATCCTATCGTGAAGAGTTGTGATTGGCACTCCGAACTCTCTACTCGCTTTTCGTAATCCCATACCGTTGCTTCTAGTTTCCTTTAATGCAGCTGCGAGGGATAACTCATTGTATTTTTTGATCGAGCGTGACATTTTAACTAAATTAATAGTTTAATTCAATCAGTTAACTTATAATACCTACCAAACCAATGTAATTTGAGTATGTTCGTATAAAGGATTCATTAATAATTTTAGTTTACTTTATCCGAACACTAAAGAATATGGTGTTCGGTTATTGGAAAATGCAATCAATATCTTTTTTTTTTTATGAAATATGAAAAATGATTTATTTTTTTTAATAAATACTCAAAAAAAGATATACAAATTTTTCTTGGGCAGCTGCCTAATTCCGAACAATAGTGTTCGGAAAAGGAAACTAGCAAAATTTGGTTTCCATTTACCGAACACTTAATAACAGCAATAAACAATAAGAATTTTGAACCAAATTCATTTAAAACCAATAAATTATTGCATTGAAAAATGCATAAAACAATAAAATTCAACTTACACTTATTTTTGTTCTAATAGATACTTATTTTGTTTGCCCACTCCTACAATTTTTTTTTTACCACACACTACACAGCTTTATCGCAGCCAACTCTTCGAACAAACTGATACCTGTTTGCATAAGAAAAGGGTGAAATATGAGTAAGATATTGTAATGCTAGATAAGGGAAAGTGTATAGATTCTTGTCAAAACGGTTTTTTGCTTCAAACAAGAAAAGTATGGTTGTTTTGGCATATTTAAGGAAAAAGTGTTCGGCTACTGGAAGTGTTCGGAAATAGGTGCAACTACCCTACCCATTTTTTTTTTAATTTCTTCGAATTACATAATTATTTTGTCAACGTACAAAAATACTGTTGCATACCTTTTGGCGCAGACCTAGTCGAGAACGCTAAGTTCATGCATACTTTTATCTGCCAACATGTGAAATTATATTTGAATAAATAAGAGGTAAATAAGAGGTATAGTTCTAGGGCTAACTTCAATTGTGCAAACTATTTAAAGGACAGGTTGGCGGTATATTTACACAGCCTGCGAAACATAGATCCTGGCGCCTGGCTGGTAGTTGTTCTCATTTTAACGTTAACAATATAACGCATGATATAATGTTTAAAAACATTTACTAAAGTTGAGGAAGTAGTCAACCGATTGCATTCAAATTTTCAATTTCTATGAAACTTAACTAATGCTGTAAGATGTCTTTCAACTTTTTTGGGTAAAATTGGTAAAAACGGAACTTTCCAAATTACTCGAAAATAGCTCCTACGATTTTATTTAAATCATTTATGCATCTACATTTGCGAAGTCTTAAAAAAGCTTACCAACAAATTATTATTATATTATTATACCCTATCCTAAGGGTATATTAAGTTTGATACATAGTTTGTAACATAGAGAAATATTGAAGATAGACCACATAAAGTATATATATAAATGATCAGCATCAGTAGCCAAGTCGATTGAGCCATGTCCGTCCGTCCGTCTGTCCGTCCGTCCGTCTGTCTGTCACCAGTTTTTGGGCCTTAAATTTTGAGCTAGGTTGATGAAATTTTGTATACGAGGTCCTTGGAAAAGTAAGCAATACAAGTGTAAAAATTTTTAAAATCCGCCCACTGCCACGCCCACTTTTCAAAAAATCACATTTTTTCACTATTTTCATATGAAACTTGAAAAAACTTCCTTGAGCAAATATGTAGATATCCACTTAATCTACAAATCGTCTATACATTGTATATAGCCACGCCCACTTTTTAGGGGCGTTTACTTCAAAAATTAGTTTTCGAGTAAAAATATTAGTTTATAGGGCAAAATAGAACATTTTGTGTGAATACATTTTCCACCGCCCACTGATACGACCAAATAAGATAGGGATAGGGTATCATACGATCCGCTCCAAGCGGATTGTAGCATTTTTTCACTGGTTTCATATTTGAGTTGGTTAGTTTAGTTGCTATGAGCTGGTGTACCAAATTTTTGGCTAAAAATATTTAAACTATGGTTATTAACTAGATTTAGGAATAAAGCTATTTCTCAGTTAATACTCAACAGATTTCGTTCAAAATTGAAACGAGGACAAAATTTAACATGTGCTTAAATATGGCATTACAACTTACATATATTTTTATACCCTATCCTAAGGGTATATTAAGTTTGATACATAGTTTGTAACATAGAGAAATATTACAGATAGACCCAATAAAGTATATATATAAATGATCAGCATCACTAGCCGAGTCGATTGAGCTATGTCCGTCCGTCCGTCTGTCCGTCCGTCCGTCCGTCCGTCTGTCCGTCCGTCCGTCTGTCCGTTCGTCCGTCTGTCCGTCCGTCCGTCCGTCCGTCTGTGTGTCACCAGTTTTTGGGCCTTAAATTTTGAGCTAGGTTGATGAAATTTTGTATACGAGGTCTTTGGAAAAGTAAGCAATACAAGTGTAAACATTTTTAAAATCCGCCCAATGACACGCCCACTTTTCAAAAAAATCACGTTTTTTTTCAGTATTTTCATATGAAACTCGAAAAAAGTTACTTAAGTTAATAGGTAGATACATTTCTACTCTACAAATCTTCCATACATTCCATTCATATTCGACCACGCCTACATTTTAGGAGCGTTTTTTGTCAAAAAACTGTTTTGGATGTTTTTATTTCTACAACCAGTTAATAACCATAGTTTAAATATTTTTAGCCACCAGTACACCAGCTCATAGCAACTAAACCAACTCAAATATGAAATTATATAATAATAATTTGTTGGTACGCTTTTTTTAAGACTTTGCAAATGTAACATAAACAGAGACCGAACCCAATTGACCCATTTTTTAAAAAGGAAAAAACAGGTATTTGTGGCTCAATTTAATTAGAGGTGCAAAGTCCTTGTTTTTCTCTACAATCTATTTTTTTTTTTTTTGTCCAAAGTAAATGGGTTCATTCCTCCCAATTTTTTTTTGGGCCAATGAAACCTGATACATAAAATATAACTTACGTTTTTGCGTAATAAATGGGTTATTTTAACCCAATATTTTTTTGGGCCTAAAATATTGGGTCCAATCACACAATATTTTTTTGGGTAGATACAAATTAGTAGAAAAAACCCTTTACTTTTAAAGCTCCGAATTGTAATATTCGTTCATCAAATACGTGTGTACATGCCTACATATATTTGCAAATATGTATATCATCGTTGTTAATTTTTATCTTTACAATTTTAAATGCAGTTTGTCTTTGCTTAAAATATTATGTAGATATAATAAGAGACCTAATATTTCACCCAAAAAAATTAAATGCCTGTTTTACCCATTTTCGATGGCCTAAAAAAATATTGGGTCCATTTAATCGATTTATTTTGACCAGAAATAATATTGGGCCAAATGAACTTTTTTGTTTTCGCTAGAAAAATAAATGTTCAACTCAACCAGTTTCCATCTGCACAGTAACTATAAAAAATTAAAATAATTGTTTCTTTTGGCCACTTATGTTATGTGACTAAAAATACTAGTTTTATTTGGCCCCTTTTCAAAATGGGTTAAGTTCTCAAAGGCATACCAGGAATCGACAGGCAGCTTGGTTTAGTTCATTAATTTTCAACTAACAAAAGGTGCAAGTACGTGCGACCAAGTCGTGCACTTTATATAATTAATGTTGAAAAAAATGGTTAAATATAACGAATACTTTCGCTTTAGTAAATGTTTTTAAACATTATACATGCGTTATATTGGACTTCTACTGTAATTACTCAATCTAATTGTATAAGGAGAACAACTACCAGCCAGGCGCCAGTGTTTCGCCAACCTGTCCATTAAATAGTTTGCACAATTGAAGTTAGCCCTAGAACTATACCTCTTATTTACCTCTTATTTATTCAAATATAATTTCACATGTTGGCAGATAAAAGTATGCATCAACTTAGCGTTCTCGACTAAGTTTGCGCCAAAACGTATGCAACAGTATTTTTGTACGTTAACAGAATAATTATGTTATTCCAAGAAAATTCGGTAATTCTGCATAGAGCAAAATGATTTTTCAAACGCCAATATCTCGTAAACCAAGCGAAATATCGATTTTTTTGCACATATTATTTTGCTCTTATTTCGTCGAGATCTATAAAATGGCGTTTTCAAATCTTGGCGCCCCGGAAACTGTAGATTCCCCGAATTTATCAAAACCCCGAGATCAAAAATGTTCACGAATCCAAAACTTGCCCTATACTACGTATCGATACAAGTAAAAACCAGTGAAAAGATGCTACAATCCGCCTGGAGCGGATCGTATGATACCCTATCCCTATCTTATTTGGTCGTGTCAGTGGGCGGTGGAAAATGTATTCACAAAATCTTCTATTTTGCCCTATAAACTAATATTTTTACTCGAAAACTAGTTTTTGAAGTAAACGCCCGTAAAAAGTGGGCGTGGCCATATACAATGTATAGACGATTTGTAGATTAAGTGGATATCTACATATTTGCCCAAGTAAGTTTTTTCGAGTTTCATATGAAAATAGTGAAGAAAGGTGATTTTTTTGAAAAGTGGACGTGTCAGTGGGCGGATTTTAAACATTTTTACACTTGTTCTGTCCCGATGTCCAAAGACATCGCATACAAAGTTTCATTGACCTAGCTCAAAATTTAAGGCCCAAAAACTGGTGACAGACAGACGGACAGACGGACGGACATGGCTCAATCGAATTGGCTCTTGATACTGATCATTTATATATATACTTTATTGGGTCTGTCTGCAATATTTCTCTATATTACAAACTATGTATCAAACTTTATATACCCTTAGGATAGGGTATAATTAGAATAGGGTATAAACATATGAAAATGCTACAATCCGTCTGGTGCGGATCGTGTGATACCCTATCCTATTTCTAAGTGTTTTTCTTTTCCAAATTATTCCAAAACATGAGTTTTTTTAAGAACTGGGCATGGTAGTGGGCGGATTTTAATTTTTTTTCAATATATATCACTACGAAGTGATATTTTTCCAACGAAAATGGCGAAAAACTGTTTTTTGAAGAAAACCGCCCCTAAAAAGTATCAAAGTCATATACAATATATGAAAGATTTGTAGAGTAAAGAAATCTCTACATATTTGCTTAAGTAAGTTTTTTAAAGTTTCATACAAAAATACTGAAGAAAATTAGTTTTTCGAAAAGTGGGCGTGTCAGTGGGCGGATTTTTAAAATATTTACACTTGTTCTGTACCGAAGTCCAAAGACCACGCATACAAAGTTTCATTGCCCTAGCACAAAATTTAAGGTCAAAAAACTGGTGACAGACAGACGGACATGGCTCAATCGAATCGGCTATTGATAGTGATCATTTATATATATGTATAGTTTATTGGGTCTCTCTTCAATATTTCTCTATGTTACAAACTATGTATCAAACTTAATATACCCTTATGATAGCGTATAATTAGGATAGGGTATAATTAGGATAGGGTATAATTAGGATAGGGTATAATTAGGATAGGGTATAATTAGGATAGGGTATAAAGAGAACAAAAAAGAAAGAGAAGTTAGTAAGTTCGTTGTTGTTAGGGTATAAAAGGAGCAAGACCATTACCTCTCTTGCTACCCCTTTTATACTCCTTTGAAGATAGAACATATTTTCCACTTTCGAATATCTCAGTTGAGATATTCGTGGACTCAATAACGGCTGATTGCTGTGCAAGCATAGGTTTGATACCCTATTCCTTTTCTATATACATCTCCTTTTTCCCCCAATATACTTGCTTGAAAAACACGATTTTTTTTCAAAAAGTGGGCGTGGTAGTGGGCTTATTTTAAAAAAAATCAGCAAATATTATCTTTTGTTCCTAAAGGTGCGTCCAGGCCGAGTGAAGCATTTCTGAAACACTATTTCGTGAAACATTTCACAAACATACTGCATAAACATTTCTGAAATGTTTCGCTCGGTCTGGACGCTTTGTGAAACATTTATTAAATGTTTATGAAATGTTTCACGTTTTCCATCTGAAATGGGAAAATAATTTTGTTTCTCGAGCTTTAAGTGCAGAAGAAATGCAGTCTGGTTTTGGAACCATCCGTGAAAACAAAAACTTCACTCCATTCCTGTCTTAGACAGTGCTAGTAGCCAGTTCTAAATACAAAAAAAGAGTCTATCATCATCCACCATAATGGCCAAACTCTGCCAGCACTAGAAATGTTTTATTCATTAGCATTGGCCTTTTCAACAGTACCAATTTTGTATCCACACTATTGCGCCTGGCCGAGTTGCAAAGCAGGCAATTGTGCATTATCAAAAGCCCCCTCTATGTCAATGATAATGACCATCCCAAATTCATTCATGTAAAGAGCCCTATTTCCCTAAAATAGGACAGACAGGTACACAATCACTATTAGAATTGGATTCCTCTTCTTGCCCTGAGTTCAGAAATGAAAACATTTTAAATTTAACACTATTTTTCTGTACGTAAAGCTTGAGAAACAAAATTATTTTCCCATTTAAAATGGAAAACTTGAAACATTTCATAAACATTTAATAAATCTTTCACAAAGCGTCCAGACCGAATGAAACATTTTATAAACATTTAAGAAACAAATAAATGTTTATGAAATGTTTCGCTCGATCTGGACGCACCTTAAAAAGTGATATTATTTATAATAATTGCCGATAAACAGTTTTTTTTAAGAAAAACGCCGCTAAAATGTAGGCGTGATCGTACACAACGATTGGGAGATATGTAAACGAAAGAAATATAGTAAGTTTATCACGTTTCATGTAAAATAAGTAAAAAAAAGAAATTTTTCGAGAAGTGGGCGTGTCCGTGGGCGGATTTTGAAGTTGTTTACACTTCTTCTGTTCCGATGTCCCACTGTACGTCTGTCTGTCACCAGTTTTTGGGCCTTAAATTTTGAGCTAGGACAATGAAATTTCATATTTGAGTTAGTCTAGAGAAATGCTATAACATGGCGTACCACGTTTTTGGCTAAAAATACGTATAACGGTACTTTTCTTATTAACTGGTTTTAGAAATATGGCTATTTCTCGGCTAAAAATCAATGGATTTCCATAAAAATCTAAATGTGGCCCAGATTTAATGTTTAACAAAATGTGGCATATAAACTTATCCAAAAATTTTAAATTTTTTTTTTATTAAAAATTTGTGCACATCCAACTAAGAGCATATAGGTGCAAGTAAGTACGATCCAGTCGTGCACATTTTTTAAAATTCGCCCACTGACACGCCAACTTTTCGAAAAAAAATCAATTTTTCAGTATTTTTATATGAAACTCGAAAAAACTTACTAAAGGAAATATATAGATATACACTTACTCTATAAATCATTGTATATGGCCACAGCCACTTTTTAGGGGCGTTTTGTTTTTTACTAAAAAAATGTTTTCCGACGGATTTATAAGAATAATATGACTTCTTAAGTACAAAATACAATGTATGTTGAAAAAATTTTAAAATCCGCCCACTACCACACCCACTTTTGGGAAAACTCAAGTTATGGAGTAAATCTAGAAGAAATGTAAAAAACGGGTCGTACAAACATGCCTATATCTATAACTTATTTCTGCAGTTAAGATCCATAAAACCAAGATAAACGATATACTAATTTAAGTTTTTAGAATAAAACTTTGTTAAGTTGGCTATAATTAAAGTACCATTATTACCAACTCTCAAGCAATTATAATGATACAAGAAGGAGATATGTATATAGGCAAGGGATATGGTATCACACGATCTGATCCATACGAATTGTAGCATTTCCATATATTTTTAAAGACTATTGAATTGAATTCCCTCCACTTCAGCTGAGGAGTGCGACGACGCTTTTAATACTCTACTTATCAGTATATTTACAAAAGTAAGCAAACCGAAGTGGGGTGACAGTACAAACAAAAATTATACAAAAATAGAATCTTATCAAATATAATGCAAACATGCATAAGGCACTATCTGTCGATGCCAGATTATATCAATGGTTCATGAACTTTGATAAATATTATTGTGATTGGCGTTATAAGTTAATAGTTTAGCACACCCAATCAAATAATGTTGTAAAAATAGAGCAAAATGCTGTCGATAGAAGGCAAAATGTGGCGTCATCACCTCCATGCGGTGCCCTCTGGATAGCTACGTAGGAAAGCTACGTAGTAGTAAACTAACGATGAGTGCATGCAACATACTGTGTGAATGTCTAAGATCCTTCTGCAACAACGGCACGTACCAGTGTGGCTTCCGGCCCGACAGATCGACAATAGACCAAATCTTCACACTAAGACAAATCCTGGAAAAGACCAACGAATTTCAAGTCGAAATCATCGACTTTAGACACAGGGAAGGCACTACCTTTCACAAATCTGTTCAACTGCTAGGATACATAGACGATATTGATATTATCGGAAGACCCCGGTAATCCGTCGTAGAGGCATTTACGGCAAATGAAGAGCAGGCGAATATGGACAAGACAAAGTATATGTTAGCTATAAACAAAAAAATATCTGTACAAAATATTGGGCAGAACGTCAGTGTTGATAAATTCAATTTCGAGTTAGTTAAGGAGTTCACCTACCTCGGAATATACAGTGAGTAACAAAAGTAAGTACACAGCTTATACTCGGCTGTATAATGAACAAAAAAACCAACTCAAACTAGATTTCATTTAAAAATTAAAATATATTTCATTTCATGAACTCAAGATCTAATATGAAAAAAAAACATAAATTCCTTAAAATAATGATTGATTTAATTCAACATTAACTAAAATAAGTTCGAAATTTATGTCACATAAGTAAGTACACAAGGAAGCAGGAAAGCATGAAAATACATATTTCTAACCAAAAATTTTCAAAATTAATATTTTGTGGGGTACCTCTGGCTTTTATGACGGCAGTTACCCTGGATGACATCGAATTAATCAGATTTTGGGTAACATCTGGACCAATTTTAGACCACTCTTCCTGCAAGGCACATTTGGGATCATCTTTTTACTTGATATCATGCTGTCTGATTTTTCGCTCCAAATGTGCCTATAAATGCTCAATAACATTTATATCCGGTGACTGGGGTGGTGTTCGAAGCTGTTTTCGAGCTGGAAAATAATTGCCCTTTTAAACCTAAATTTGTAGTACTTTTGTGCAGGTTGCCCTTAAGTATGTTCAGGTACTTGTATCGATCCATTGTTTCATCAATGAACACTAAACTGCCAGCCCCAGAAGCCGCCATGCATCCCCACACCATGACAGATCCTACGCCATGTTTGACTGTGCTAGCCATATTTTTCGGATCTAGTTCCTGATTTGGTTTCCTCCAAACCTTCCCACGTCCATCCGAACTATGGATGCTAAATTTGCTTTCATCCGTGAAAATTAAGGTATTCCAGAATCGCATCGCATTTTAAGTTATTTTCGGTAAATTCCAGTCTTTTTCGGCGATTGACTTCGCTAACATATGGTTTTTTTCGGATGGCTCGGTTGTGATAACCAGCACTGAATAGAACACGGCGAATTGTTTGAGGGCTGCATTCCTTGCCGGTTTCACTCGACTTCGAATTCTTCGCTATTTTGCGAACGATAAGACGAGTATCTTGCTCATTAAATGTACGTGGACGTCCACTTCGGACTTTATTTTCTGTACTCCCAGTGATTTTATATTTTATTTTTTCGACTGAGAATGCTATATCTGTGTACTTACTTTTGTGATGTGAATTCGCAGATTACTTAAGAGGGCAAAATGTTGCATCATCACCTCCTCGTGATGCGCTCTGGATACCTACATAGTAGTGAACTAACGATGAGCCTATGCCAAATGCGTCTACGCATGTGTAGCTGAACACTCGGATCTGCGCGACCATCTTGGTGAACTTTAGCACTCATGTAGGACCGGACGAGGCATCTCTTGTTGACCTGAACGAGTACTACGTCTCAGAAGTCTAACAAGAGCCCTCAGAAGGAGGATAGAAGGCGGATGAATGAGAATGAGATGGAATCAACGGCGGAATCCATGGACGGTTTGGCGAACACCTTACATGAGCTACTTCGACATATTCGAAGCTCATGTCTGTAAGGATTTCCATGACTTCATCAGGGTTATGGAATAGAGATGGTGGTGGATGAACCCTAAATGGGTCAACGGCAGCGCTTGCACCTCCGAAGTGAGCTACTAATGTCGGTCTCTCAGACCGGCCCTGGGTCCTAGGGGCTAAAACCCATGGAACTGGCCCTCCAGGTTGGGGGTTGTGCCGTCGGGGTAACTTCCCTACCACGTAAATAGAACTATAGTTATGAGAGAGATATCCGCCTCGGATAACAATAACGATCCCTTCCCCTTCCCCTTCCCTTCCCTACCACGTAAAAAGAACTATAGTTATGAGAGAGACATCCGCCTCGGATAACAATAACGATCCATTCCCCTTCCCTTCCCTACCACGTAAAAAGAACTATAGTTATGAGAGAGACATCCGCTTCGGATAACAATAACGATTTGGCTATTAGACCCGGAATGTCCACGGACGATGGTTTACGAGTATGCACCTGGAATGTACAAGCTCGGTACACTCCGGGTGCAGCTCAAAAACTTGAATCTGTCCTCTTGCAGTATAAGGCAGATATTACTGCGATCCAGGAGATACGATGGATAGGATCAGGTATGCAGAAAAGACGTAGCTGCGACATTTATTACAGCTGCCACAAAAGACTGCACATGTTAGGATGCGGATTCGTCGTGAGAAATCGGCTCAGGTCAAGAGTTATTGATTTTAAGCCGATAAACGATCGTCTGGCTGCAATTCGCCACATTTCAAAACATCAATCTAACATGTACACACGCTCCTACCGAAGAAGCTGAGGACCCTGATACCGGCAAAACTTATTCAGATGTGTCGCGTAACGCTGGAAGACACGCGATGCTCTGTGCAACTTGGAAACAACTCTTCGGAGCTCTTCCAAACGTGCACCGGATTTAGGCAAGGAGATGCGCTGTCATGTGATTTCTTCAATAACATGTTGGAGATAGTGCGCAGGGCGGGTGTCGACACGGAAGGCACTATCTTTCACAAATCCGTCCAACTGCTGGGATACGCAGACGATATTGACATCATCGGAAGATCCCGGCAAGCCATCGTAGAGGCGTTTACGGCTATTGATGAGCAGGCGGAACGAGTTGGCCTTGTAGTGAACGAGGACAAAACGAAGTATATGTTATCAACAACCAAAAATTTATCAGTCCAAAACATTGGGCAGAACGTCACTGTTGATAACTATAATTTCGAGGTAGTTAAGGAGTTCACATACCTACAAATGACACCTTAATAGAGATCCGACGAAGAATAATCCTAGCAAAACGCTGCTACTTCGGTTTGGCAAAACAACTGGGTTCAAAATTCCTAACTCGACGGACCAAATTAATACTCTTTAGAACGCTCATCTTACCAGTCCTGCTGTATGGAGCCGCGGACTGGACGATAAGTAAGAAAGTTGAGCGAATATTGAGTACCTTCGAGCAAAAAATACTCCGTCGGACATTAGGTCCCTTATGCGAGGAGGGCGTATGGAGGAGAAGATACAACCGCGAACTTTATGAGCTGTACCAGAATGTGGACGTAGTCCAAAAAGCCAAGATACGCAGACTACATTGGCTCGGCCACATCGAGCGAATGGACAACAATGCTCCAGCCAAGAGGATCTTCGAATCCCATCCCCCAGGTTCAAGACGGCGAAGAAGACCGGACCTCCGGTACAAAGACCAAACTGTCGCGGATGCCAGAAAACTTGGTCTTCACAACTGGAAGCAGCGTGCTCGGGACCGCAGAGGATGGAAGGCAAAGATGTCTCAGGCAGGGACTGTACAAGGGTCGGGAGCCCTTTTAATAAAATAAAATAAAATAAAATTAATAAAAAATAAAATAAGTAAGAAACATTATCAACATTTGGCTGCATATGCACGCAAATGTAAACACACGAATACACACGATCATATGAGCCAACACATAATAAGCCCAGCGTCGATTAGTTTAGTTTTCGGTCACTTTCGGAAACATTACCGAACATTAGGGAGAGTGCTGAGCGGTTAATCATTGCATATGCGAATGTGGCAGTTGATAGAAATTACCCACCCTTATGTGTTAACATTAATGTTTTCTTCATATATGCTTATATTTTATACTTGAAAATATGCGAATGATTACTGCTTTCATTCCCGTTTTATTAAATTTCTGCTTCTATCCATTTTTACGCGAAAAATGAAAACTAAAAACAAGCAACGAGAGAGAAAATGAAATGAAAAGTGCTACAATCCGTTTGGAGCGGATCGTATGATACCCTATCCCTTTATTATGCACACAGTTATTTTTCCCACGAACATACCTATATTTGCTTTAGCAACTTTTTTTCAAATATTTTAAAAAACTACTCTAAAACGCGAATTTTCAATAACTGGGCGTGCTAATGGGCGGATTTTGTCAATTATTCAATAAATACTGTATTTTGTTCCCAGGAAGTGCTCTTATTTCGATAAAACTATCGAAAAACATTTTTTAAAGAAAAACGCCCCTAAAAAGTAGGCGTGGCTATACACAATGTATCGAAGATATATAGGGTAAGAGAATACCTACATATTAGCTTAAGTAAGTTTTTTCGAGATTCATGTAAAATTACTGAAAAAAAGTGATTTTTTGGAAAAGTGGGTGTGGCAGTGGGCGGACTTTGAAAATGTTTACACTTGTATTGCTTCCTTCTCAAGGAATGCAAATATTGGGTGCATTCGAGCAAATAATACTTCGTCGGATATTAGTTCTGTAGTTCAAAAAGCCAAGGTACGCCGATAAATGGGCTCGGCCACATCGAGTGAATAAACAACAATGTTCCCAGGTTCGAGACATCGAAGAAGACCGAACCTCCGGTACAAAGACCAAGTTGTCGCGGATGCCAGAAAACTTGGTCTTCGCAACTGGAAGCAGCGTCCCCGGGTACGAAGAGGATGGAAGGCTGCCGTGTCACAGCGAAAAACTCTACTATGTGGTTGTTAATTTTAAAATCTAGGTGTTAAATACAGCTTATACTGTTATTGTGGGTGCCGTGGCTCAGTGGTTAGTGCGTTGCACTAACGCGAATCAAAATGCCACAAAGTACCACCACTTGCGAGCGTGTGACAAACAACATGCGAAAGCTTTTCAAAACCCCCTGCACACTAATGCAATCCAAAACATGGATTGGACCAGTAGCGCAACAAGCAAGTCCGTAATGTAGTGCTTGCTTTACCACCTCGTGGTGGTCCCCGAGCAACTACATGTATAAACCCTTATACCAATTATACCGTAGGCCAAAATTGCAAGTGCGAGATTGTCTACGGTCTTATACCTAGACTAGGTAACCTGGGCCAGCAATCCGCGTTACCGAAATCTACAAAAGCTACAGAAACCGACACAATGCCTCGGATAAGGACTGACAACACGTTGACGACCTTTGGATATCGTACCCGGACAAAGATTGGTTTCTGGAACGTGAAGACGCTCCTTGACTCTCAGAGTGAAGGACCTCAGAACGCCAGATTCCTTCAACTAGAGCATGAATTCATGCGATATAAGCTGGACATATTGGGAGTAAGCGAAATAAGATGGTTAGATGCGGGCGAGTACCAATCCTCAACGCGTAACACTGTACTATTCTACTCCGGAAGACATAGAAAAATATTACAGATAGACCACATAAAGTATATATATAAATGATCAGCATCACTAGCCGAGTCGATTGAGCCATGTCCGTCCGTCCGTCTGTGTGTAACCAGTTGGGCCTTAAATTTTGGGCTAGGTCGATGAAATTTTGTCTATCCGGCCACTGATACGCCCAATTTTCAAAAAAAAAATTGTTTTTTTCAGTATTTTCATATGAAACTCGAAAAAAATTCCTTAAGCTAATAGGTAGACACTGTTCTACTCTACAAATCTTTTATACTTTATATTCGACCACGCCCACATTTTAGGGGCGTTTTTGTCAAAAACTGTTTTTGACGTTTTTATTTGAACATCACTTCTAAGGCACAAACTACAGTATATATTGACAAAAAATTAAAATCCGCCCACTACCACACCCACTAATTGAGAAAATTCATGCTTTGGAGTAATTTGATAAGAAATTTAAAAAAAGTTTGTATACAGGAAAGGGATAGGGTATCATACGATCCGCTCTAGACGGATTGTAGCCTTTTCATATGTTTTTTTTTTTCATAATCCATTAAAAAATAATAATAATAAAAACCAAAAGTTCTATCATCTTAATACATACTATTCTTCTACCTTTAATTCACAGACAATTAAATTTAAAAAAAGATAATAAAAATAAATTCATGAAGAAAAAGTTTACTAAATTTACTTTAAATAAATGGGTTGGCAACACTTAACAAAAAATAATATGGTATGGTGTATGCTAGTGCAACAATTAAAGTAATATATATATGTATATATGAAAAAAAAAACACAACAAAAAGTTTACCTGGATCCTTCGTCGTCAGGCCTGCCGCAGTGGATACCTGTAGTTAGGTAAAATAAAGTGCACGATTGGGTCGTACGTACTTGCACCTTTGTGTTGAATGAACTTTAAAAAATAAAATTACATATATGAAAAAATATTTTTTTTTAAATTCATCATATAATTAAATGCCATATTTTTGTATTCATTAAATTTTGCTTACTTTTTGATTTTGACCAAAATCCATTGAATATTAACCGAGAAATGGCTATGTTTCTAAAACCAGTTATTAAGTAAATTTTATGGCACTTGTATAGACTAGCTCAAATATGAAATTTAATCAAAATCTTAAGAGCCGTTTTCGAGTAAATCAATTTTTTGTTAAGTTGGCTTTAAGCAAAGTACCATTATAAGCAATTTTGACCAAAAATGTGGTACGCCATTTTATTAGACTTCACAAGACTAGCATAAGTTTAAAATTTAATGAAAATCGTTAGAGCTGTTTTCGAGAAAATTGGTTAAAACCGCTTGACCCTAAGAAAAGTACCGTTATTATCCCTTTTAGCCAAAAAATTGGAACGCTATCTTTTAGCATTAGCCCAGTTCTATACACACTAAAAATTTTAATGAAATCGGTTGACCCGTTTTTTAACAAGCTGTCTTTTAACCAAATTAGCCTTAAGTGCCGTTATAACAAATTTTGTAAGCAATTTTATAGCATGTACATATCTGAGCCCGATTCAGCATAAAATTTAAGCAAAATCGATATAGCCGTTTTCCAGCAAATCAGTTTCCTACCAATTTGGCTATGTATAAGTAAAGTACCGTTAACGCTTTTGGACAAAAATGTGAAAACGCCATCTTATAGCACTTTGCCAAACTAGCCGTAATATGAAATTTAAAAAAAATCGTAGGAACCGTTTTCGTTTTCGTTTTGGAAAAGTAAGCAATACAAGTGTAAACATTTTTAGTTATCCGCAAACTGCCACACCCACTTTTCGAAAAAATCACTTTTTTCAATAATTTTACATGAAACTCGATAAAACATACTTAAGGTAATATCATTGTATATAAATCTAATAGTATTATCACTTGACGATTTTTTTTATTTATTCCTTGACGTACCCAGGTGGCGCTGCGTCGCCAAAGTAAAGTAATTTCTCTTTCACGAAAGAGAGTATTGAGCGAACGACTGGACTGGATAGACAACGGCAAAGAATATAAAAAAAAAACTCTCTTTGATTCATGTCCATACGTATTCGTTTTGTGTGGGATAGTATCGTTATGTGTTGTTAGTTATGTCTCATTGAAACTTTCGTATTTTGTTTTTGTATTTTTTGGTGTTTGCCTCACTAATGAATGAATTTATTTGTCTGCAATTTCACGTACAATTACAATGTAATATCGCAGGTTTCGATGTGAATGCAAATTATGATTAATATTTTAATGCGGTTTAGTATTTACATATATATGTAATATATATAATATATGTACATATATGTTTTTCTTAAGAGGCCTCCACCTAGAATTTGAGCAAAAAGCGAAAATTGTGCATTTTCAAAACAACGACATTCGGCCAATAGTGAACCAATTGCAACGTTTATTTTGGCATATTAAAGAATGGGATTTAATCTAAGTTTTGTTCGAGCCCCAATTTAGAAAAATTGTTTTGTTGTTGTTTTATTTAAAATATACTCAGACAACTTTCGTGTGTTTTACGAAAAATAGCAATTTTCAAAACAAAACTTAAGCCAGTAAACAGTATAAATTTGATATTTTTTTGGTGTTATTGGAAAGGTAATGAACGAATCGAAGTTCTGTTGACATAGAATTTTAAATTTTGGCCTCGTTTTGGATATATGTGCGTTTAAAAAACTGTAAAATTCTCCAAATTCAACACTGTTTGTCGTACAGAATTTGCAATATCGTACATATGTATAGTTAGTTCGATTTTTACTAATGTACCTAGGTACATCTAAGTATTTGTAATATGATGCAAATATATATATATTGCTGTAGTCGAGCGTACATACATACAGAGTGACGGACAGACAGACAGACAGACAGAATCGGCAGACCTACTTTTTCGAGCTTCTCTATCATCGTAATGTCAGAATTCATTGTTATCTCGAGTTCGAATTTTTGCACGAATCCAATACTTGCCCTATATTATAGGTGCAAGTAACAAGTAAAAAGTGATTTTTTTGAGAAGTGGGCGTGTCAGTGGGCGGATTTTAAAAATTTTTACACTTGTATTGCTTACTTTTCCAAAGACCTCGTATACAAAATTTCATCAACCTAGCTCAAAATTTAAGGCCCAAAAACTGGTGACATACGGACGGACGGACGGACATGGCTTAATCAACTCGGCTATTGATGCTGATCATTTATATATATACTTTATGTGGTCTATCTTTAATATTTCTCTATGTTACAAACTATGTGTCAAACTTAATATACCCTTAGGATAGGGTATAAAAAGTTGGTCTGTCAATTAAATCTGTCTGTCTGCTCATATGTGTCCATTTATTGGACTGCCGCTTAAACGGCTAAACCGATTTTCTTTAAACTTCATACCTGAAGTGTATTGGGTTTTTTGAAATTATTGCTTATGTATCAAGATAGACCCCACACAACACGCATAGACATCATATGGTAGAAAACTTTACGATACACATTACACATACCTACAACTCTAAAGGAACAGTAGGAAATATGGAAGAAGTGGTGCATTACCCTCAACCCCCAGGTTTTCCTTCGCGCAAACAAAAATCTTCCCAAGATCATTTACTGATCATTTTATGTGACTGTAATTTACCCTTAACCGCCGCAACATGAAAAAGAAAAGGATGTACATACATAAGTGTATATCTACAGACAAAACCGCACACAATACACATCATGGCATGGTAGAAACTTCACACGACAGAAGGATCATACAATTTTTTTCTCGCTTTCCACTGGCAATTGGCATTTGGCATTGGTATTTTTGTTGGTTCTCTCTTTAATATTTTTTGCTATGTTTAATTTTTTTCGGCTCTCTCTTTAATATTTTTTCTCTTCCCACTTGGTATCTGGGATTATAAGAGAAAGTGAGAAAATGATTTCGAGAAAACCTAGAGGCGCTAGTGTCGATTTCCTCAAGTAATACTACTATTAGATTTATATACAATGGTAATATGTAGATATTCTCTTACCCTACATATATTCAGTACGCTGAGTATGCCCACGCCCAGTTTTAAGGGGCGTTTTTATCAAAAAAATGTTTATACCCTATCCTAAGGGTATATTAAGTTTGATACATAGTTTGTAACATAGAGAAATATTGCAGACAGACCCCATAAAGTATATATATAAATGATCAGTATCAATAGCCGATTCGATTGAGACATGTCCGTCCGTCCGTCTGTCACCTGTTTTTGGGCCTTAAATTTTGAGCTAGGACAATGAAATTTTGTATATGAAGTCTTTGGATATCGGGACAGAACAAGTGTAAACATTTTTAAAATCCGCCCACTGTCACGCCCACTTTTAAAAAAAATCACCTTTTTTCACTATTTTCATATGAAACTCGAAAAAACTTACTTGAGCAAATATGTAGATATCCACTAAATCTACAAATTGTCTATACATTGTATATGGCCACGCCCACTTTTTAGGGGCGTTTACTTCAAAAATTATTTTTCGAGTAAAAATATAAGTTTATAGGGCAAAATAGAAAATTTTGTGAATACATTTTCCACCGCCCACTGAAACGACCAAATAAGATAGGGATAGGGTATCATACGATACGATTAAAAGATTTTTGACTGGTCGAGGCGAGGCGGTGGGGATGCGGACCGGTCGGTGCCAAGACAAAGCATCGCGGTGGTGTTTTTTTCACTTTTTCTTTTGTTTGTTTTTTCTCTTTAGGGCACCACTTTTCTTTATAATTTTTATTTATTTTTTCTTTGAAGCACTTCTCTTTATTTTTGGTGTTGTTAAAAAAAAAAGAAGGACGGACTCGCGTTCACTTGGCGGAATACTTAACCTTTTATTCACTATCGTCCCACGACCGATTACTTTTCGTCCGATACGACTAACGATAGCTTTTACGCGCTTTTAATATACCATAGTCTATACCCAAGCTAAGCTTATTCTCTAAATGTCCCGCTGCTGGGAGAGAGAGCTGACAAGCGGGATTCTTTCCAGTATGCTGAACACGGGCAGCAAAGAAGCGTCCCAAGCGTGCACTCTCTTCTCCCGGTCGTATGATCAACCCCCCTCAGCTTCCTAACAACAGTGTTGAAATATGGGAGATATGGGAATTGTGGGCTGATCAGTATTACGCTATATGAAAAATAAAACTTAGGTAGAAAAAAACTTGGCTTGGCCAGTATAGATGTGGAGACATATACTTGTCAGAAGAACTTTAGAATCAGGGAATTTATGGATAAGGATGACCTCCATGCTCCGTTACAATGGTTTGCTTACAGCCTAATATACATATGTAGTCGATTTTGCAATACTTTGCTTTTTACTTGAATTGTAGAAACCATAACAGTTTACATCTATGACATTTGAGTTTTAATGTTTCTTTTCCAATTATTTTTTGTTTATTGATGTTGGTGGAATGAGGTTTCACAATACAATTGGATGAAATTTTGTTCGTTGTTATAACGATTTTTGTTTGAAATACTCGTATTTTTACAAGTTTTGGACTCATGAAAAACTGTGAAAATTTGGTCTATCGTCTATTGCATTGATATGCCTCGGTAGTTCTTACAAGACATAGGATCGCCTTTTTTGAAGATGGGGCATATAGAGCTGATACTCCAGTCGTCGGGCATGCGTTCCTCCACCCATACTTGGTTGATGACTTGATGCATGCACCCTACCAAGACATCACCTCCGTATTTAAAGAGTTCAGCTGGAAGCCCATCAGAGCCAGCGGCTTTGTTGTTCTTCAATTTCCTGATAGCTACCTTAACTTCTTCAATACTGGGTGGAGGCGTTGGTTCTTCATTGACTGGAGGTGGGTTCTCGTCTTGCCCTATCACTCTCTCTATTTGCTGCCCGTTAAGCAACTGCTGGAAGTGTTGCTTAAACACATCAACAATTCCCTGTGCATCGGTGACTAGGTTGCCTTCGCCATTTCGAAGAGCCTGCGTTCCGGACTTGTAGCCAGCTGCCAGCTGCTTGGCTTTTCGATAAAACTGCCGGATGTTGTTGCGCTCGCGAGACTCCTCGATATCCTTGAGCTGGGAAACTGCGTGGTCCCTTTTCTTTTTACGCAGGATTCTCTTTTCTTCCCTTCTTCTGGTCCGAAACTCCTCTCTCGCTGCTCTTGTTTTGCGCTGCAGCGCTTTCTTGTGTGCATCTTCTGTCACCCTCTTCCGCTGTACGCACTCATCATCATACCAAGGGCTCCTCCTTGGAGGTGGTTGGTAGCCAAGGGTGGTCACGGCTACCTCTTTGATGATGTTGCGGTATTCGGTCCACTGATTGTTAGCGTTTGTGGTGGGTGAATGCACCGCAGAGAGTTTCTCGGCAAGGTGCTCTTTGTAGGCTCTGGCTCCTTCTGGCGTGCTAAGGCGTCCAACGTTAAGCTTGTTTTTCTTGACGGCTCGCAGCTTCTTCTCGTTGGACAGTCGAGCTCTGAATTTAGCTGCAACAAGATAGTGGTCAGAGTCAACGTTTGCCCCTCGAAAGGTACGCACATTCAATATGTTGGATGCGTGCCTTGCGTCGATTAGCACGTGGTCGATCTGGTTGCGTGTTCGACCGTCAGAGGAAAGCCAGGTTGCTGTGTGGATTTTTAGCCTAGGAAACCTAGTGCTACTTATCACCGTATTACGAGCTGCTGCAAAGTCGATTAGTCGGAAACCGTTGTCTGTTGTCGAATCGTGGAGGCTGTGTTTACCGACTATCCCGCCAAAGATGTTTTCCTTACCGATTTTGGCATTGAAGTCCCCGAGTACGATTTTTATATCGTACTCCGGACAGGCTCCGTAGGCTCCGTCCAGGAGGTCGTAATTCGTAATTTGTAATTCCATCTTGACAGGGTCTTCAGCTTCTTCGGTAGGGGCGTGCTTTGAAATGTGGCTCTGATGCGAATTACAGCCAGACGATCGCTTATCGGCTTAAAATCAATGACTCTTGATCTGAGCCGATGTCCCACGACGAATCCGCATCCTAGCACGTGCAGTCTTTTGTGGCAGCTGTAATAAATGTCGCAGCTACGTCTTTTCTGCATACCTGATCCTATCCATCGTATCTCCTGGATCGCAGTAATATCTGCCTTGTACTGCGAGAGGACAGATTCAAGTTTTTGAGCTGCACCCGGAGTGTACAGAGTTTGTACATTCCAGGTGCATACTCGTAGGTCATAGTCCGTGGACGTTCCGGGTCGATTTGCCAAATGAGGGGGATCGTTTTTGTTATCCGAGGCGGATGTCTCTCTCATAACTATGGTACTTTTTACGTGGTAGGGAAGTTACCCCGACGACACAACCCCCAACCTGGAGGGCCAGTTCCATGGGTTTTAGCCCCTAGGACCCAGGGCCGGTCTAAGAGACCGACATCAGTAGCTCACTTCGGAGGTACGAGCGCTGCCGTTGACCCATTTAGGGTTCATCCGCCACCATCTCTATTCCATAACCCTGATGAAGTCATGGAAATCCTTACAGAACTGAGCTTCGAATATATCGAA
Source organism: Chalcosyrphus nemorum (assembly GCA_949716465.1). Classification (NCBI taxonomy): domain Eukaryota; kingdom Metazoa; phylum Arthropoda; class Insecta; order Diptera; family Syrphidae; genus Chalcosyrphus; species Chalcosyrphus nemorum. Next base: position 11,647,705 of record OX454335.1, read on the forward strand.
GTAGCTCATGTAAGGTGTTCGCCAAATCGTCCATGGATTCCGCCGTTGATTCCATCTAGAGAATTCATTCGCCTTCTATCCTCCTTCTGAGGGCTCTTGTTAGACTTCTGAGACGTGATACTCGTTCAGGTCAACAAGAGATGCCTCGTCCGGTCCTACATGAGTGCTAAAGTTCACCCAGATGTGCTCGCGCAGGTCCGTGTGTTCAACTACACATGCGTAGACGGAGTTGGCATACGCTCATCGTTAGTTCTCTACTATGTAGCTATCCAGAGGGCACCACGAGGAGGTGATGATGCGACATTTTACCCTCCACTGAAGATTTGTAGAGTAGATAAATATCTATATATTTGCTTTAGTAAGTTTTTTAGAGTTTCATATAAAAGTACTGAAAGAAGTGACTTTTTTTCGAAAAGTTGGCGTTTTCAGTGGGACTTGTATTGCTTACTTCTCCAAGGACATCGTATACTTATACGTATATATATTTCATCAAACTAGCTCAAAATCTAAAGCCCAAAAACTGGTGACACACGGACGGATGGACGGACATAGCTCAATCGACTCGGCTAGTGACGCTGATCGTTTATATATACACTTTATTGGGTCTATCTGTAATACATATTTCTCTATGCTACAAACTATGTATCAAACTTAATATACCCTTAGGATAGGGTATAGAAAACATATGGAAAAACTACACGTCACCTAGAGCGAAGCGTGTTATATCCTATCCCTTTATTTTATTTTATTTGACTGAAATCTACGAAAAGCGGTGTTTTAAGAAAACCGCCAAAAAAAAAAAAAGTGGGCGTGGCCATATACAATATATGGAAGATTTGTATATATTTAATTTATTTAATTAAGTAAGTTTTTTTTCGAGCTTCACATAAAAGTACTGATAAAAGTGAATTTTTCGAAAAGTGTTTGCTCTCAGCGCTTTAACGTATTTTTTTTCTTATGTTAATGTTATCTTTCGAGTGATTTTATTTATGGATGTCAAATCTACAACTTATTGTAATTTCCTGTTGTAGCTACTGCAGTGAATGTATGTAGATTCCGCAAAATTTGTTGTAGATTTTACTAATTCATAACTTTAGTTTTACGATTAGTGATGGTCTACTGAGTGGAGGGAAGTCATCTAAGTCATCTTCTTTCTTTACAAAGAAAGGGCGATACACGAAACAGCGATAATCATCGATCTATAAGTTTGATGTAACATATCATGAAGATCGTTAAACGGGTATTGGAAAGCGATCGGCGAAATATATTGCCTACCGATGACAGGTGCGAATTTGTCTCGAGTAAATCTACAACACATAGTACATAAGCAGCCATCGAAAGCTGTCCGCGAATAGTCTGTGCACACCAGGGAAACATCATTAGCCCTTTGTTATTTATTGCAGTCGATTATCAGCTTGATCATTCTAAATAACGACAAATGATAACTACGCGATAAAAAAAAAAAAAACATGAAAATAAAAGTTTATTTGTGATATTTTTATTGGTTGCAAATAGAAAACAGCCGGAATATGTAGAGAATTCCTCAAACTTTGATCTTAAAAACAAAAAAAAATATTTTCTGCAGAGATATATGCGTACTATGTGTTTTTATTGTAAAGCTGTAACATTGTTAAACTTTTACTCTTTAGTGCATTCTTATTTTTTTCTTTATGCATGAATATGCATATTCTATGGTTTAAATTGAGGCCGCAACTCGCATTACAGTCCACAATTACCAGATCATCCCTTTCATTAAAAGAGGCGCTATATGTCTCGTTAAAACACAGCATTGCAGACTGGGACTAAATCTGGTGTTACGCCAGACTTTTTACATCATATTTTTCTGTGGTACGTTTGTAGAACGTAAGTAAAATTACACTCTTGGTGTTTCCCTCGCATAATATAGAAACTAAAACGCCAGTAAACCGCCATGCCTTAAATGAATTTCAACTTAAATGCCATTCGTAACAAGGGTGAATGATCAGCGCTTATTTCTTCAAAAATAAGGAGGACAAAATCCTGATTATATGTTGCCCCAATAGGATGACGTTATGCGCTTACTTGGATTCTTCGATCTGAGAGAGATGATCTTAAAAATTACCTTACGAATACCATCGTCTGTTGGATACGTTAGGTAGTGGTACTCAAAATGTTGATTTTTAAAACTAATTGCTATTTGTACGGAAACTGCTGGAGCGATTCTGATTAAACTCGGTATAATGATACCTTATATTTTAGGTAATATCTTAGAATACCTATTTTCTTTCATGAGAAATGAAAAGAAAAATAAATTAGCTTCAAGGGAGAATTGTCAGTATTTCGAACCTTCGACGAATGCTAGAGTTCTACCAAAACGGTATGCATAGGAGTATTAGACTTCCTCTTTTACTATACGTCTGGAGAGGATCGTAGGATACACCATCCCTTTCCTATTCACATATCCCCTTCTTCCTCTAATATACTAACTTTTTTCAAATATCTTATAAAACTACTCCAAAACAAAAAAGTATACAATTTTTCAAAATCTGCCCACTGACACGCCCACTTTTCGAAAAACTCACTTTCAGCAGTATTTTTAAACGACATTCGAAAAAAGTTAGGTACGTAAGTAAATTTTTACTCTACAAATCTCCGAAATATTGTGTATGGCCATGCCCACTTCTTAGAGGCGGTTTTCTAAAGAAAACTGTTTTTTGACGTTTTCATTAGAATAATATCACTTCTTAGGAACAAAATTTAATATATGTATGTATGTTGAAAAATTTCAAAATCTGCCCACTCTCTTTGTGAGAAAATTCAGGTTTTCTAATAGTTTTAAGAGAGATTTAAGAAAAAAAAAACTTAAAAAGGGAAAGGTTATCACACAATCCGCTCCAGAGGGATTCTAGCATTTTAATGCTTTCTTTTTAGCATGGCAGCACAAATGCTGAGTATGAGTTCAATACTATATTGTACATAATTTCTAAGAAAAAATATTGTTGGTCGAAGCTTACCGTGTTTTGCAACAAAAAATGCTCTTAAATTCAGTTGCCTTGTATGCGGTCTAGCCTTAACCACTCTTAAGTCCTTGCAACGCTAGATACAAAAAGGAAAATATGTCTGAACGCAGAACTTGGTACGAAACCTTTTTACCCAAACTTCTACAAATTTTCGAAATAAAATTTAGATTTTAGTTCTTATGAACTAACTCCCAAGATTTCTTGGAACTAAGATCCAACTAATAATGAACTTAGTCCCAATATAAGAAAGAACTGAATCCCAAGAGTCCCGAAAATGTTTAATCCAGCATGTATGTACCTATATACACTTTTGTTACAAAATATAAAATAAGGGTATATATGTATGCATGATACAATATTTTCTGTACGTAAACGTGCATTATGTATACACTCAGAGAAAAAACGCATCTTAGACTTTAATAGCATTATATTAAAAAGTAAGTTTGTCTGTACTTTTCCAAAACATATTTAAAACGAAGTGAAAACGATTTGAATTTCGCATCCAAGAAGTTTTTTTTTTGTGTGTAAAAATAATCACGAACAGGCTCACAGGTAGGCTTCAGAAAGCACTTTTCCACAATTCATCAGGTTTGTAACCTAAAACAAAACATATAACATGCTACAATCCGTCTTGAGCGGATCGTATGATACCCTATCCCTTTCCTGTATATAAAAGTTTTTTTCAATATCTTATTAAATTACTCCAAAACACGAATGTTCTCAATAAGTGGGAGTGGCAGTAGGCGGATTTAGTTTTTTTTAATATATACTACATTTTTTTCCTTAGCACAATGATAATGTTCTAATAAAAACGGCGAAAAACAGTTTTTTTTTTATAAAAAAAGCCCCTAAAACGTAGGCGTGGCCGAATATAATGTACGGAAGATTTGTAGAGTAAAAATATATCTACCTATTTGCTCAAGTAAGTTTTTTCGAGTTTCATATAAAAATACTGAGTGAAAGTGAATTTTTTAAAAAGTGTGCGTGTCAGTGAGCGGATTTTAAAATTTTTACACTTGTATTGCTTACTTTTGAAAGGACCTCGTATACAAAACCTTATCGACCTAGCTCAAAATTTAAGGCCCAAAAGCTGGTGGCACACAGACGGAGGGACAGACAAACGGACGGACATAGCTCAATCGACTCGGCCAGTGATGCTGATCACTTATATATACATATACTTTATTGCGTCTGTCATTAATATTTCTCTATATTACAAAACTATGTATCAAACTTAATATACCCTTATATTCTAAGGTATAAAAATAGCAACTGAATTGGTGGAATTTATGGGGAGGGACACATACACATTTTCATAGATTTAATTGCCATATTTCAGCATACGTTAAATTTTAAGTATTAACCGGAAAATTTCTAAAACCAGGTATAAAACGAACTACTGTTATACGTATTTTAAAGCATTTATCTAAGCTCGATTCAGCATAAAGTTTAAACAAAATCGGTTTAGCCGTTTTCCAGCACATCAGTTTTTTACCAATTTGGCTATAAGTAAAGTACCGTTATTAACGCTTTTGGCCAAAAATGTGGTACGCCATCTTATACAACTTTGCCAAACTAGGTGAAATATGAAATTAAAAAAAAAATCGTAGGAACCGTTTTCCAGCAAATCTGCTTTTTGTTAAATTGGCCTTAGGGCTCGAACGAAAATTTCAATCTCGCCTCTAGGGATTACCCCACAGACCCTAGATATAAAGTTTAATCAAAATCCGTTTACCCGTTTAGGTTGTAGCGTCGCTGACAGACAGACAGAATTTTCAGACCCACTTTTTTCGACTTCTCTATAAAGGTAATATCAGAATTTATCAAAATCCCGAGATCGAAAATTTTCACGTATCCAAAACTTGGCCTATACTACGTATCGGTGCAAGTAAAAAAATAAACATAAAATTCGTTGTTGCCAAACTCGAGATATAAACGGACAAACATATATAAAACTAATTTTTTACATATACAGTGCAGTCTCGATTTTTGCAACATCGATTTCTGAAACATTCGATATTTGCAACCAATGTAATGACCTTATCTATTTTCGATTTTTGCAACAAATCGGAAAAAAAAGTTTTTGATTACCGGAACTCTGAAATTGTACGACTCAAAATATATCTACATACATACTACACAGCTATACTGCAACCTATGGATCAAAATGTAATAAAGTTGATTAAACTCTATTACAAAAAAGGTTTGTTGAGCCATCTTGTATCTTCCCATAACTATGAAGAAGAACTGAAAAGCATAAATTTGAAACATGCCATCTGTTTCTTGGAAAACGCATGGGAAGAGTTAAAAGCGACAACAATCACTAAATGTTAGAAAAAAGTTTTCAGAACTCCTGCTCATTGGGAAGAAGACTGTGTTCCTTTGCTTTTAATTCGGGATAAAATTTTGTCAGAAAGATCTGACATTACAACAATGCTTAATCAAATGTTTCCAAACGAGACCTTTGGCAGCGATGACATCTTTGAATGGATCTCCTAAAATCTGCAAAATGTAGACGCCGGAGAAGAAGAAGTTTCAGATGATAGTGCGGAAATGGAAGTTATTGATATACAGCCCAAAGTGAAATTAAAAGACGTAATAAAGTGCTTTACCACGTGTTTGCAGGGGGCAGAACAAAATGACCTCACCATTGAAGAAACAATGCAACTGCAAAATATGCGAGATAAAGCTGTTGCCAAGCGATGTTCTGCAAAGCAACTGCAAGCAAATATTTCCAATTTTTTTTAAAAAACTTAACCTGTACATAAATATTTATTATTCCATGATTTTTTTTTTCAAAAAGTTTTTATTTATATGAATCAAGAAAACTTAAATGCTAGACAAAAACGTTTAGAACTAGCTTAAATAACTTAACTATCTTATAATAACTTTCTATAGAGCGAGCGCTCTAAGCTAAACTTAATGCTTATCCTATGTCTTTCGACCTAATCTAACTAATGTAATTATAGAATAAATATAAACAAATTAAGGAACTAAGAAAAAGTGATTAAGAAAAACTTAGTGACAAGGACATTTATTATGTAAAAAAGACCTATACTACTTAAAACCTAAATAAGCTTACATAATACCTTAAAATAAACTTAACGGCTAATTGTTTTTTTGTTTTGTTTGCCAGCAGGCTTGCCAACAGACAATTTTTTGTTTTGGTTGCCAACGGGATTTTTTTTTTTTTTTTTTTTAACCTACCCTAGAACTAAGGAACACTTAAAACAATGTAAGTCGACCAAAGGCATGTAAGAAATGGCCAACTAGTCGTCTCCTACCTATCCAGGATCTATTGGGATCGACGAGGGAGCTCGCTCTATGAGCCACCAGAATTGCTGGTGCTGCCGCTGGACGTCTTTAAAATCTCGGATTGACACCGACCTACTAAATCGGAGACGCTCCTCAGCGCTCCGTACGATGTCCCGCTCGTAGTTGAGCCGGATAACCACAGTTTTTCGGCCTACGTGAAAGATCAGGTTATTCATCGAGGTCATTGCTCTTGCAATGTGCCTTCGAGTCATCTTGATTAGGAAATTGTCCACTCTTATCAGACTCGCTTTGTTGTAAAGGGTCTCGTTGGAATAGAATTTTATGTACTCTGGTGTTCTATACAAGTGAAGGCAAGCCCGAAGCCAGGCCCTCTCAAACACTCGAAGCCTTTCCATCCTGCTTGCCCCTATGTTGAACCACACAGGACATCCATATGCGATCATGGGCCGAATAAGGGCCATATAGTATATTACCTTCACCCTTGCATCAAGTTGGCTGCTATAAAACAGTCTCTTTGTAAGAGCGAAAGCGCCTCGGGCTCTGGTTAGAGCAATATCTACATGTTTATTAAAATATAGATATTGATCTAGCCAAATCCCCAGTTATCTGACTTCATTTTGACATGCAAGTGGACGTCCGTGCTCTCCAACAATAGAGAACTTTCGCCAATTCTTCCTAGTATCCCTAGAGGCCCTAGACAATGGCGTTCTGAAAAGAATGGTTTCAGACTTCTGAAAGTTGATTTTCAACTTCCAGTCATCACAATATCGCTGAATCTTATCGAAGTCACGCTGCAAGAGTGTTGCAATGACGTCGATCTTAGATCCTGATCTGTACGCTATCACGTCTGGAAGAGATCCTATCAGATCAGCCGTGTAAATATTGAATAGGATCGGCGAATTAACCGCCCCCTGTTGCAGACCATTTTTAATTTCGAACGTCCCAGTGGAAGTTACGCTGCCATTTTTCACAACGAACCTTCTACCAGTAAGCATATTAAGCCACATGTACAGTAGTGGTTTGCTTATGCCCAACCTGCTTAACTTGTAAAAGAGCCCTTCCAACCATACGGTATCAAGGGCCTTCTCCAAGTCAACCAAGCAGGCACCCGTGCATTGTTTCTTACTTTTGTTCCATTGGATATCCGACACGAGTTTAGACGCGGCATGAATTGTATCATGCCCCGCCTTAAAACCGAATTGGTTATCCGGAACAATTTTATTGTCCTCAACCCACATGATCATTGCTCTATGTAGCACTTTCTCGAATACATTGCTGATGTTCGGAAGGAGACTTATGGACCGGATTGGAGCTGTCTTTCCCCCTTTTTGGGATTGGCTGAACCACTGATGTTTTCCAATGCTCTGGATAATGGGCATTATTCAGTGCATTTTTGAACAGGGTGGCGTAAATGTCTACCGGTACTAGAGGAAGATGTCGAAGCACAATATTCGATATTCCATCGATTCCCACTGATTTCTTCTGTAAGGGGGATGAATCCCTTCAATGGCAATGACAACCTGGTCCGCAATGGTCACTATCATACACGAACGTGCGCAGACAGTTTATTGTTTGTCGGTCCACGTCGGTCAGTTGTAACCGTTCGTCGAACAGGAGTAGATCCAGATAGGAGCCGCTTCTGGGAAAAGACGGACTATCTGTAGCTTTCAAATCGAGCCGAAACTCGACATTGTGTTGACCCCACCAATTAAGTAATGAGTTCCCCCTAGTATTTGGTGTTTGATTTCACCAATCTCTATGTTTGGCGTTCGAATCTCCGGCCATGAGGAAATAATTCTCCCCCGATTTCAGCCTTAGGCATCGAAACAATGTCTCGAGCTCGGACATGAATAATGTAGACTGAGGAACATCAGGAGCATAAAGTGCGACTACGAACATCTTCTTTCCACTACGCAGAGGGATGCACACAATACACGCTTCTAACTCCCGGAACCTACGCACTTCACCACTGTACACGGCCTTATACCTTAGTTCTTTTCGAATGAAGATCGCAACACCGCCTCCACGAGTGGAGTTGGGTCGGTCTCTTCTTTCGATATTATATTTACTGTGCCGTAACTTGCGTTTCTGGGTTAGCTTAGTTTCGCTAACCAGACACACATCAGTACAGGCCCCAGTGCCTTAAGCACCTGAAGCTCAAGGTGACTTGTTGACCATCTTGCTCCAAATCCAGGGCCAGATGGGACAGCTCCAGCGCCAAGTACAAGAGCAGGCGAACCGGGTGGACAGGATCTACGCGCTTCTACCGAGCTCAGCGCAATTTCATTCGTAATGGGTACGGCCGCGAATGGGGAATTCTTGAAGATCCTAGCGGTGATTAGGATCGAGCGTAAGGAATCGCTCTTTAAGTTGCTCGACGACCACAGCCCTGATGTGTGTCTGGTTAGCGAACCACCTTCTGTACCGTGCTTACCCTACCTGACGCTATTTGGGCGTAGGTAATATGGGAAGACACGGCTGGTATTTGGACCGAACCTTGTGGAGGATTTACTACGCTCTTCTGCTTTCGAGCTAGATTTGCTGTTTTTATGCATTGGAATTCTGGACAACCCCGATAATTTGCAGTGTGTCCCGAATTCCTGCATGGTACGCATGAGAGTTGGTTCTTATCGGCAACTCTCTCCTTACCCAGAGGACAATCTTCTGTCTTGTGGAACCTTGCGCATTTGACACGTCGAGCCTGCATTTCACAGTTCGACGCGGCGTGCCCGAACCTTTGGTAGCGAACGCATTGAATAATGCCCTCGCTGCGTTTTAATTCGTCCCATGTTACAGCCTGGTGGTGTAGGACACGGATACGTCTTAGACCCTCCAGTTTGCTATTGGGAGACAGTTGGACCAGAAAGAAAGGCAGCTTACGATTCTCCCTTCTGGCTTTTACTGTGATAAAAGGCTTAACTCCCACAAACGTGAGATCGTCGCTTTTAAGTTGTTGGAGCGTCTTAAGGAGCTCCTCTGGTTCGGTGGACGGATCCATCCCTTTCAGCAGCATTGTTTGCCGCTTTTCCCCCTTCGGGGTTAAAGAGAAGAACTCTGTCGTCGAGTCCCTCAATAAACCTTTAATTTTATTGTAATCCTCCAATGGTGGAGTGTCGATTATTACTTAACCGTTTAATATTAAAATTGGAACCTATGGCCAACTCACACAATTTTATGGTGTCCCTCAGTTCCAAATTACAGGTGTGGATAGGCGGCACCCTTACTTTTACACTTTATTATCATATCATATAGGACAGTCAGTGCGTATTTCCTCAGACCACGCAAATGATGATAGAGCCTCAATGTTTGTCTGATCATACAAATTTCTCTTATTCTTATACAGGGAAAAAAAGAGAAACATCCAACATTCTTCCAATCCGAACATACATATATGCTAAACCTATCTCTCAAATCACTGCTTCCGCCTGCGATACTCTTTTCTCTTTATCAGCAGTGTTGCCGCAAGAGTTTTTATTTGTTAATATAAAAAAAAAAACATACAAACGATAGCACTTAAAATAAATAAAAAATAAATATTAACCCGTAAGCAGCCCATAGAGGGCCAAGGGCTAGCTTCTCACAACTGTACATGTTGTGCGTGGTATACATTTCGGCACATACAGAAGGGACCTACGGTTTTACGCCGTATCCGAAGGGTAGAGGGGTTTTGAGAAGCTTTCTCATGACAGTTATACTCTTGAATGTTTGTCAGACACTCGGAAGAGGTGGGGCCGTGAAAAAAACTTTTGATGGTATTTTTCTGGATTCGAACTTAGAACCCCTTGTGCAGTAGTCCAGCGCACTAACCACTGAACCACGGCACCCACAGCACTTAAAGTACATAACATTAATATTCTTAGTTCTTTTACAAAAACATATGAAAACGCTACAATCCGTCTCAAGCGGATCGTGTGATACCCTATCCCTTTTCTAAGTGTTTGGTTTGTTTTTTCAAATCTCTTTTAAAATTATTCCAAAACCTGAGTTTTCTCCAAAAGTGGGCGTGGTATTGAGTGGATTTAGAATTTTTTTCAGCATTTATTAAATTTTATTCCTAAAAAGTAATAATTTTCTAATGAATGCAAATTTCATTATCCTAGCTGCAAATTTAAGGCCCAAAAACTGGTGACAGACGGACAGACGAACACACAAATCGACTCGGCTAGCGATGCTGATCATTTATATATACACTTTATTGGGTCTGTCTTCAATATTTCTCTATGTTACAAGCTATGTGTCAAACTTAATAAACCCTTAGGATAGGGTATACAAAATTCATCCATCCAATCCGGCGCCAAGTCATCTAAAGCAATATGTATTTATTATATATTGTTTTGTTAACCGAATTGAAATGTATCCTAAAGATTAAAAGGTATCACTTTTGATACTTTGGTGTCATCGTGGCAACACTGTTTATAAGCTTCAGCAGCTTCTCGGTGTGACGCCGCTGTTCCAAATAAAGAAATACAAAACATAAGCGCAGCTTGAGTGAGCGAGGCGCTTCGAATATCGAAATGAAATCTGACGATGCAGAGTGACTGTTAATAATGTGTTCCTCGCAGAACAGTGCAAAGTCGTCGCTCGTCTTGGTCGGTTAGTGTTGTTGTGGACCGCTGGGTTTTAAGTTACAGTGGTACTTTTTTCGCTCCTCCTTCCACGCTTTATTTATATAAAATTAATAAAAAAAAATAAAAAAAAGAATCAGTCATTATACTTGGCGCGCGCGCACTTTTCCAGTTGAAGTTCGGGTTCTTTTTTCTTTTTAAATAATCTGCGTGCCTTTGTCTAAGAAAGAGTGGCAGATACTCGGACGTACACAGAAGTAGCAGATATTGTGTACGTGAAACGGTTAATTTATTTGGTATTCAGCTGTGCACACCGTCATCATAGCTACTTCACTTTTTCACCGTTATATTGTGTATCGTTAATTGGTCAAAGAAAATATAGCAAACGCGACAAAAAAATAGTTTTTATTTGTATATCTCTTTTAGAGAGTTTCCCTCCTCCAGTTTCGCTGCTCTGTTTGATTTGTGTGAGCTTATACGCGACATCGTATCCGTAAACACAATAATGTGTCAATGTGATATATCAGATATTTCAATTATTTCGTGCAATAGTCGTGCGGGCGAAATTTAATCTCGAATTTCGTGTTCATTTCCCTTCAAAAATATTCCTTTGTAGAAATCATTTCATCAGTACCCATTTCATCAATGGCGACACGTAAATCGATTCGTTTTAACTAGCTGTAGCGACAAGATATATGTACATTAACATCGTGGTCATCTTTATTATTAATCCAGCAGCTGAGTAGTGGTACTCGTAATTCGGGATTCATTGAGAAAAAGTGAGTGCAACGAAGCGTGTTTGTGGATTAGTAGTACTTGTCTGTCAAACCTCTCTCACTTTTCAATTCTTATTTTCTTGCCATTTGCACTTTAGCTCGATAGTCTAATCAATTAAAATACAGAGAAGCTGTATTCAGTTCATCCAATAGTATATACATACATACATACATAGTTATATACATACATATATAGATATATATAAATAGAACATATTTTTTCTTAAATTTTTTAATCTAATCCTTTAGAAAACGAACAGTCTTACTTATTTAAAACCAAAAATATATTGTTATGCATGTAATGTACATATGCAAGTAAAATAAATAAGTTATAAGTAGCCTATAGAGGGCCAAAGTCTAACTTCTTACAGCTGAACGTGTTGTGGTATACATTTTTGTACGTACAGAAAGGACCTACAGTTTTATGCTTTTACGAATCGACTGGTTCCTAAGATATACAATGTATATTATACATACCCACATATGAAAGCATATAACGGTTCTATAAGAAATATACATAGTAATATTATATGCTAAATATAAAACAAATCGTAAAACATATAGAGTAATTTTTGGATTCGTGTACATTTTCGAACTCGAAATTTTGATAAATTCTGATATAACTTTCATAAAGAATTTTTTTTTATTTTATATCTGTCGTCTGTGAGGTAACCAATTCCTAAAGATAGAGAAGACGAACCACTTTTTCGTCAAAAGTGTTCTCTAAGAAACTTTATTCATGCAAATATGTTGGTATGAATTTCTAGTTTCTGTAAAACTAGGCTACCGCTGTAAGATCGCGTGCCATATTTTTGACCAAAAGTGAGAATACTGGTGCTTTTCTTGAAGCAAAGAAGTCTTGAAAACGTTTCTAATATTAAAGTTGTGATTGTAAAAGGCACTCTACTTATATCCAACTCTCGAAAACGGCTTTAACGGTTTTGATTGAACTTCATATTTTAGTTAGTCTAGCCAAATACTATAAGATGACGTACATGCATACATACTATATTTTTTTTTTTAAATTGCGTATGTTGGTTAAAAACTTGATTAAGAAATATGGCTATATCTTGGGATAAACTCGATCGAAGTGTGTTTTGAGAAGTCTTATTTAATTAATAGACGTATTAGCCTATTAATATTATTAAACTAATGGATACTTAATTTAGATCCTCAAACTGTTCAAATGCATGTTTATTGTGTCACTGGTCATTGCTTTAAACTAGTGCTCTTTCAGTAGTGTTTCACTTCAATTAAAATGAAAAGTTTACCGATAGTCTACCGAAACTATTTTTGTATTTAAACATGGAACCAACCCACTGTTGGTTGTTAATCATTTCCGTGCTAAACTGTTGCTATTGGTATTTTAGTAGCATTTATATACATAAAGGTGTGAAATGTGAGTGTTTATACCCTATCCTAAGGGTATATTAAGTTTGACACATAGTTTGTAACATAGAGAAATATTAAAGATACACCCAACAAAATATATATACAAATGATCAGCACCAATACCCTTCTGTCCGTCTGTCCGTCCGTATGTCACCAGTTTGTGGGCCTTAAATTTTGAGCTAGGTTGATGAAATTTTGTATACGAAGTCTTTGTAAAAGTAAGCAATACAAGTGTAAACATTTTTAAAATCCGCCCACTTTTAACAAAAATTAACATTTTCCACTATTTTCTTATGAAACTCGAAAAAACTTACTTGAGCAAATATGTATGTAGATATCCACTTAATCTACAAATCGTCTATACATTGCATATGACCACGCCCACTTTTTAGGGGCGTTTACTTCAAAACTTAATTTTCGAGTAAAAATATTAGTTTATAGGGCAAAATAGAAAATTTTGTGAATACATTTTCCACCGCCCACTGACACGACCAAATAAGATAGGGATAGGGTATCATACGATTCGCTCCCGGCGGATTGTATCATTTTTCACTGGTTTTGTTTTTTGTTTATACCCTATCCCAAGGGTGTATTAAGTTTGATACATAGTTTGTAACATAGAGAAATATTGAAGATAGACTACATAAAGTATATATATAAATGATCAGCATCAGTAGCCGAGTCGATTGAGCCATGTCCGTCCGTATGTCACAAGTTTTTGGGCCTTAAATTTTGAGCTAGGTTGATGAAATTTTGTATACGAGGTCCTTGGAAATTAAGCAATACAAGCGTAAAAAATTTTTAAATCCGCCCACTGACACGCCCACTTTTCAAAAAAATCCCCTTTTTTCACTATTTTCATAAGGATATCTACTTGAGCAAATATGTAGATATCCACTTAATCTACAAATCGTCTATACATTGTATATGGCCACACCCACTTTTTAGGGCCGTTTACTTCAAAAATTAATTCTCGAGTAAAAATATTAGTTTATAGGGCAAAATAGAAAATTTTGTGAATACATTTTCCAACCGCCCACTGACACGACCAAATAAGTTAGGGATAGGGTATCACACGATCCGCTCCAGGCGGATGTAGCATTTTTTCACTGTTTTTTTTTTAATTAAGAGATTTACTTATGAACATGTCATTTCCATAACGTGTCTGCAAAAATGGTAATATTTAGTTAGTGCATTATGTCTTCTTGTTGAAACATTAAAAAAATTTTGCGCATATTTTCGCGTTTTCAAGATTTTGCTGCTTAAGTGAATCAAGTTCTAGCTTGGAAATATATGTTGTTTTTTTGACAAAATTTTAATTTTCTTAATTTTGTTAGGTTCAGGTTCAACTGCTATTCCTATTTGAACGTTGTCTTTTAGAAAGTCTGTGGAAAATCGATATTATTCTAAAGAAAATCGTCAAAAAAAACTGTTTTCTAATAAAAATGGGCGTGGGCATATACAATGTATGGAAGATCTATAGGGTGCATGAAAGTCTATATATTTGCTAGAGTAAGTTTTTTGGTATTTCTTGTAAAATAAGAAATTGATTGCCTATGAGTGATCTGGCGAAAATTTATTTTAATGCCAACTTTGAGCCTATTCTGCCCTGTGTGCGTCGATTGCTACAACTAGAAAAATAAATTATCAATTTTCTTATTTTTACTTTGGTCGACAGCGATTTAATTGGACAGTTGTATATCAATTCCACAAACGTTTTTTTAGCCATTGCTGTAATGCTCTGGCTCATCCGATAGCTGTGTGTATCTTATCAGAGAGTTCTACCTTTTGACCTCTTTCCAGATTTTTTTTAGTTTATTTTATGATGATACATACCAGTCTTTTGTGTAGTGGGACTTATCAATTTTAACTAACATATGTATGTATTTGCAATCGGCTAAAAATACAATGTGAAATTTGAAACAAGCCATTTTCATTCTTATTAAAGAATGTACCTAATCAGCATCGCATCCCATAGACGATGTCTCATATTAGCATTATCATGAGATTATTGACACTTTTGTGTTAATAAGGTGATAGAGCTAACAGGGACAGTGAGTGAACTGGCGTACAATTTGTCATCGATAGTGTTTGAGATGGTGCCGAGTTTTTAGATTTGCTCTGATGATGAACAACGGTAGTTTCACAAAGGTGACAGTTAAAAATGTTAATTCAGTGACGTAGAGAGTCGCCGCTTCCAATGTGCCTAAATGATTTCTAAATGGCGAACGAAAATAACTTAATTGAGTGAATATCGATGAGAGAAAATATATACCTACATACATATGTATGTCGAACATGGAGAGTAACAGCTTTTAGAAAATGAAATTGCAAAATACTAATAAAGCTATAAAAGGAGCTACATCAGAGGTGTAGAGATGTAAGATGTAGCAAGGCATGGTCTATATAACTAGCTGGCTGCTTGTATTACTTTATTTCAAGGTACAGAAACGCACACTCGTGTGCGCACATGAAACAGCTCATTGCTCGTATACTGCTGACGTGCGTGTGCAATTTAAAAAAAAAACTCATGTGCGCGAGCGTGTGTAATATTTTCATTACCGCACGCGCCCATGAGTGAGTTTGACGAAATGAAAATATGCCGCACACGAACGAGTTTTATTGAATTAGAAGATGCGCACACTCATGTGCATGTGCACTTATCAAAAACTCATGCACTCAGAAAAAAATCCTGTTAAATTAATTATATTTCCTATTACTTTCATAGTTTTTTACTATTAAAATTAGTCAATGGTATTTGTACCATAAAAATAATACTTTCAAAACCGTTATATCAATGCTGTATTCTTTCCCTTTTTTCAATAGGATTGCCGTTTAACATTTATAGTGTGTCCTATTAATCTTTAATAGTATACAGCATTACTCTTCGTATATCTCCTATTGATTTAATGTGACAGAAAATTATAGGTATTAATCGGAGAAACTATTAAAATAGAATCCTATTAAAAACAAATACTATTTAATGGGATTGTCCTATTTTTTCAAAACCATGACATTATTATTAATTAATAGTATATCTTATCAAATCAATGTGGATAACTCAATTGAGGTTCCACATTTTATATATGGCTGAAAACTAAATATAAAAAACTATATATAAAATAAAAATAAAACAATTCGTTAATTTCTTTATATTATTTTTATTGTCACCAAGTATAAAATATATACATACATACACATGTAAACTAACAAATGATTAATAAAAATAAAAATTATTTATATACTTAATTTTTTTTAAGTCTGCAAGCCCTTTTTCCATTGTTAAGGAGGTATACATAATTTGGGCTGAATTGATAGTCCTTCTGCAGTACATTTTTTGTTTCAACAGCTCTATTTAGTTTTGACTGTAGGAAATGCAATGTAGAATGCAGGATTCTTGAGCACCAATAATTGTTGGCTTCCGTTTACCTCGTTTACCGTCCTTTTTTCCTGTCGCAATTATGCCTGGATTCGCAACGGCATGAATTAGTAAAAACAATCAATCCCGAGAATCTGAAAATATATGAACAAGAAAACAATCGTAGGTTAAAAACATCCAAATAAGTATAACCACAAAATAGATTAACTTACTATCATCAATATCCTTTTCTAATTCTTTTAAAAAGAGTGATTGAGCTTCGGTCTTTTATACTATTATTGCAATATGGGATAATTCTTTCCTTGAATGTTGTGCAGAGGGAAAATAACTTTGATAGGTTAGCTTTGTGTACGACAGCGTAGTCTATGTCGACCTTTAACAAAAAATATAAATCGTTGCTCTTTACTTGATTACAAATATAAAGAGCGGGAAATGGAAATCGAACCGAACTAAATACTATACACTATACTATATAAAACAGAAACACTGTTAAAACACTAACGATACAATATTCACATACGAAATAATTTAATATTTATAATTCATTTCTTTTAAATAATTGATACAAATTACAGGCACAACACCACAACTTTACTGTTTGAATTTTAGACGCCGAATGCGAAATGTTTAAGAATTTCTGTAGATTCCGTCTACAAAAGTTTTTAACAGGAAATCCTTTTGCTTCGATAGTATGATCACATAAAATCAATGGTACATCTGTTTGAAAACAAGGCAAAATGTGATATTATCGTATGTATACTATCAATTCAATATGATATCTAGATTTCTCCCATTGAAAAGTTAATATGATTGTACTATAAATAATTTACTACCTCAGACTGTTAAAATAATAGGACGATATAATTAATTCAACCAGAGAAATAATATCAGACATACCTATAGTATATCTATTTACATTAATTCTGTATACCATTTAAATAATAAAAATGTCTGTACTATTAAATCAATAATACACACACCTTTAATTCAATTGGAAAACTATTGAATGTATAGGAAAAAGTGATTAATATCGATACTATTAAATCAATAATATTTGTAATTAATTTAATTTAATTAATTGTAAATTGACAAGAAACATGTGGAGAGTGCCTCTACTCTGCACACGAGCAGTAAATCAAATCATATTTCCACGCGCGCACTGATGTGCGCACAGGTGTCGGTTTCTATAAATGCACACGCTCGTGGGCGCGTGCGAATACAATATTGCTCACAGCCGATTACCCATGGGCGCCTGCGTTTTATAAACGTGCGTTTAGTAGCGCACACTCGTGAGCAGCTCATGAGTGTGCGTTTCCTTACCCTGCTTTATTTACCTGCTCGTTCGCTGATTTACAATTTATATTTAGGAGCATATTAATACTATTAATACTTGTCTTTTTAATACCCAGGACAAAATCTGTTCTACCGCTGCTACTTTGAAGAAGTAATTTGTTTACTCTGAATATACCCAACATTAAACCGTTTGATGGAGAACACTGCAACATTTAGATAATACGTTGCTCATGACATAACAACATGAAAACATAGCAACACATTTCGTACAAAAAGAATGCCGAATGCTGCATAAGTCGTCTTAGGCAAAAATACGTTTTAGCAGAATACATTACTTTTGTATAAGTATATAAAAGCGAAATTCAACTATCACCGAATGTGCAAGTAAATACGACCCAGTTGACCAATATTTATTGTAACATTTTAGATATTCTTTAATTAATTAATCTAGATTATTATGACATTGACTACCGCACCTGCCGGTGAGCTTGTATGGTTACCCTCTAGTACAGGTTGAGAACTTTGTTTATTTTTTAACCAACTTCTCGCTACAATCTTTCTTTTCGCACTTTCGAAATGTGTATGACATTGTCACATCTATTATAACACGTAACCTCCTTTTTTCCTTAGGAGTTCAACGCTCTTCCAAATATCTATGAGGTGATATGTCATTTAGCCTTAAAGCACCATTAACCTTGTTTAATACAGCAACAATAGAAGAGAATTGTTTTTAGTTTTGGTAATTGTTTTAAGTTGGTCTGTGATCTCATCTAAAGTAAAAAAAAAACGAATTAAACCGGACCTTAACGCCTATTTCATCACTAAATCAGTTTCTTTGCGTCTACAGCAATAATATAGCACTTGTCCTAAATAGTATATTATAATCTTTATGATTTTTTTCAGGTGCATTCTATCGCACAATCCGATTTGAAATTTTATGATATAAGAGTAGATACGCTTAAAATCCGATCAAAATTCTACTACGTAAAATCACCGGTTTAGTTGACCTAGAAATCTATTTTTTTTATTCAAAAATAGGTAACCAGTAAAGCATCTTATGAATACTAGCGCAATTGTCTAAATTGAATTCACACGTGTTTTACTGTGAAACCGCATAAGAAATTCGACGAAGTAAGTTGAAAATCTGGATTCATGCAAGTTATAGCCTAACAAAAACTAAAGTGCAAATAAAAATATAACATAAAAATTGTAAAGCCGTTTTCGATCATATTTTTGTTAAATATTCGCTAGGGTTCTTGGTCCTTCCTCCACAATTGTGTTTGTAGCGCTTGTGCTTGACCAGATGCAAGTAAACTGTTTGGATTCTGAGCATTTGATTTTAAATAGTGCAATTATATTTGGATACGCCATTAACCTGTAAATCCCTTCTGTATGTACGTGCAGAAATGTATGCCACGCACAACTATTTTTTTTTTTTTTTCATAGAAAAACTTACGTAAGCTAAGATCCTAAATTCTTCTCTAGCCCATTCATGATATAACGTTGGTTTTCAGTTGCTAAGATCATTTACATATATTTATTTCAACTCCTTCGTCTCTGGCTAACATCTACCACTCGTTAAACCACCCAGTTTTGCTGTCAATATTCGGTTGCAGAGCTGATGTCCTAGAAAGTCGATGATTGAGCCTGTTCAACACTTTAATGATTTAGTCTACTTTTAGTTTTAGGGTTTTTTACGAATATTCTGCTCTGAACCATAACCAATTTGGGCCATTGGGTGGGAGTCGAAACGTTATTTTCACTAAGTATCGAACGAGATTTTATACTGTCTTATAGTTCTAAAGGTTGTTATCCAATCATTATCATTTTTTATAGGTTTTGACTGCACTATATTTTCATATACAAAATATGTTATTTCCAAACAAACTTTTTTTTGCTTATACTGATGTGTCTCCGATGAAATTATGTGCCTGGCCCCATATATTATTATGTGTAGGTATCGTGGCTATGTGGTTAGTGCCCTGACTGCTGCGCAAGGACAGTTTGAATCCAGAAAAATACCATCAACGTTTTTTCACGGCCTCATTTCTTGCGAGCATCTGACAAACATTCAAGAGTATTTACTGTCATGAGAAAGCTTTAAAAAATCTCTCTGCACTTCGGATACAGCAAAAAGCTGTAGGTCCCTCCTGTACGTACTATATAATGTAATGTATATCAAGCACAACAAGTACAGTTGTGAGAAGCTAGGCTTTGGCCCTGGCTGGGATAGCCAGTTATGCAAATCTATCTATAAAATTTCCTTTTCTATCTTTTGATGCATACACTAATTCGATTACTAAATCTTTTAATTTATTTGAGTTTTCACTTTCTTTCGATATTTAATAACACCATTCCCTCATTTCTTTCTCAGTGCCGGACACGGCCCAAAACTTACCGCCATTTATCACTTTAATTTGAAAAACTCTATCAGTTTCTCTTTCGCTGCGACATTTGAATAATAACAGTCATAGTGCGGAGACAGTGAATATAAAAAAAATAAATAAAGGGAAACTTCCGAATGCACTCCAGTTTTGGTGATAGGCATACTCGCACTGTCTCTATGTAAATCAATTGTCAGCTATAGAATTAGTAAGTGAAACTTTCTCGTATAACTTCTTACAACATAACCGCCAATAACGTGCTATGCGCGCTTGATTGTCACTGTCACTGTCAAATGAGAGTATTAAGCCCACAACAGAACACACAACTGCCCAATGACACAGTTCCCTGATTATTTTCTTCTCTTCCGCTTCTCTTCATTATGTAAAACGAAAGTTTAATCCATTCACTGGGCTTGGCTGTGTTCAGTTGTTATGTTGATTTCGTTGTCCCAATCTCGCGGTGGTAGTGTGTTGTATTTACAAGCAAGCGGCAAAATAAGAAAGGTCCCGAAAAACCAGCAGACGGAAAAGTATTTCATTCTCGGAATATAAGTTTCTCTTCGGTATCGTGTGCTGAAGGAAAAAGTACGCCACAAATTCGAATGAAAACCAATTCACGAATGCGTGTAACCCGTGGAGTAAACTGGAATTGATAAGAACTTACATGCTGTGTGTGGAAGTATTTTAGGTGGTATCATTTTGTGAAACTTCTTCTCTGTCCTAGGGACGAGAGACGGTGTCTGTAGCGAAAGTGAAAACGTATCACCGAACAATTTCTGTCATTGTTGTGGTTGCGGATACCTCATTTGCTTATCCATTCAAATAAGAGAAGTACATCTTATCAGAGTAGACACTGCACATAGTATCATTATCATCATCATACATTAGATACCTATAAACATCAGATGTGTTTCTTTAGATCTAAATTGAATTTAATTTGCATGTGCGAATACAAATATTGACACAAGATACAATTTGAATGCAGGTAAAGATTCAATAGATGGCTTATAAGATTTAAGACATACATATATACATATGTACATACATCAAATATGCATTGTGCACTGAACCAATACCACACATCTATGAGAAAAATTGCTGATGTTGCTTCTGCACTGCACATGTTTATACCCTATCCTAAGGGTATATTAAGTTTGATACATAACTTGTAACATACAGAAATATAAGCTATAAGGCACAAATATCCCAAATTAGATAATCCACTTCAAAAATCCTCTCCCATGTGACAGATGTCAGATCACTGGTGTTGCATACAAGCATTAGTGATTTTGCAGACAAAAAAACGCGCACTTGTACCTATGCCCAACAGTGATCCGATATCTGTCACATGGGAGTTTTTGGGAATTTTGGGGAAAGAGAACGGAAAATTAAGAAATTGTAGAGGGGATGCTGTGTTCAATTAACAACTACGGAAAACCTTTTCTTTTCGTGGTAAATCTGTTAAAAATATAAAATTTTAGATTTAAAAAAAAGTATAAAAAACTCACTAATGTAAGTGTAGCGAAACTTTTTTTTGTTCTTTATCATGATATTCAGACCTATTGTGACAAAAATGTTCCCAACATGGGAACATATTTGTAATTTTCAAAAATATTTATACTAATAATTATTATATTTAATAACCCGATTTTTCAGGCATAGGAAATTACTCAAATAGTTGTTTGTTTTGAAAAGCTTTGCGAATTTTACCTGGGTATTAAAGAGGTAATAGGTAGTTTCTGTGACATCGTGTACACAGAGAGGTAATTATATTCCAAACAACTGAACCAGCCCATACTTAACCTTATAAAATGTATTAGCAAAAACTAAAACTAAACCAAGAATATTAGTTACCTCTCCATTTATACGTACATACATGAATGTTTGTATACATTTTGAAAACCAAAACTTTGTCCTTTTGGGAATAATTTACACTGCTTCATTCATATTTGTTCGAAGATGTTGACCACTATTTGTCTGTAAGATTTCTTCATCCTAAACTTTCAATTTACATATGTAAATATCTTTAATCAGTTTATATTCAACCTTTAACGACGTTAAAACATTTTTTTTATTAAAATAATCGAAGTGTATTTTAATTCTTTTCGTTTTTCCAGCATAAGTTCCTATTTCAGCGCAAACATACACTTGTATGTAGGTACATATAACCCAATATTTTTACAAGCCAATAACAAAATTGATGAGAAAAAAAAACTAGACAAATAAAACTATTTCACACAAAAGTTAAATAATCAATCAAATAATTATTACATAAATAAAATAAGAAAAAAGTACAAAAGTGCAAGTGCACTTGCAATAATTTCCTAGTTCTATAATACAAATATTTTTATTTTTCTTCGACACATTTATGAATTATAACATCATAAATTCATTAGCGCACTTTCCAAACACAACCGCCACGGCTCGCCACCTTTGTTTAGTGTGATAAGATAGGTAATTTAAATCTCCAATTCCTTTTTTTAGTGGTAAAAATAAAGCAAAATTGTAATCATTAGCTTTTGCAGCAAATGCGCTTGCGACAGAAATTAGATTTTAATCGCAAGCAAATAAAATTTGCCAAAATGGATCTTCACTTCGTTAATTCGATTTTAACACGCCAGCTACATAATCCTTTTTTTATACCCTATCCTAATTAGGGTATCCTAAGGGATACGATTGAGCTATGTCCGTCCGTCTGTGTGTCACCAGTTTTTGGGCCTTATATTTTGAGCTAGGTCGATGAAATTTTGTATACGAGATCCTTGCAAAAGTAACCAATACAAATCTAAAAATTTTCAAAATCCGCCCACTGACACGCCCACTTTTCAAAAAAAAAATCGTTTTTTTCGGTATTTTCATATGAAACTCGAAAAAATTTACTTAAGTTAATAGGTAGATACATTTCTACTCTACAAATCTTCCATACATTATATTCGACCACACTTACATTTAAGGGGCGTTTTTGTCAAAGAACTGTTTTTGACGTTTTTATTTGAACATCACTTCTAAGGACCCAAATACAGTATATATTGACAAAAAAAACTATAATCCGCCCACTACCACACCCACTTATTGAGAAAATTCATGTTTTGGAGTAATTTGTTAAGAAATAAAAAAAATGTGCACGACTGGGTCGTACGTACTTGCACCTACATATATGCCGGTAGTTGGAAATGAATTTAAAAAAAAAAAAATTACAATAGATTTTAGAAAAAAATTTTTTTTTAAATTTTGTATAAGTTTAAATGGCATATATTATTAAACATTTAATCTTGCCCACATTTCAATTTTGATGGAAATCCATTGAGTTTTAGCCGAGAAATAGCCATATTTCTAAAACCAGTTAATAAGAAAAGTACCGTTATACGTATTTTTAGCCAAAAACGTGGTACGCCATCTTATAGCATTTGCCCAGACTAACTCGAATATGAAATTTAATCAAAATCGTTAGAGCCGTTTTCGAGAAAATTGTCTTTTTGTGAAATTGGCTTTAAGTAAAGTACCGTTAATAACAGGGCTAGAACAAAAATTCCGATTTCGCTTCGAATTGTGACCCTACAGAGCTCAGATATGAAGTTTGAAGCAAATCGGTATAGCCGTTTAGGATGCAGTCCAGCGTACATACACACAGACAGACAGACAGACAGACAGAATCGGCAGACCCACTTTTTCGAGCTTCTCTATCATCGTAATGTCAGAATTCATTGTTATCTCGAGTTCGAATTTTTGCACGAATCCAATACTTGCCCTATATTATAGGTGCAAGTAAAAAAGGAAAGGGATAGGGTATCATACGATCCGCTCTAGACGGATTATAGCCTTTTCATATGTTTTGACCTGTAGATGGGCTGATTAAACTTCAAAACTCTCATCACACATATTCACCGATAGGAAATAAAGAGGGATTTTGGTGATCTAATTTTTTGGTGTTTTGGGGAAGAGTGGGGGAAGTGGACTATCTATTATAGGTTATTTGTGCTATAAAGTATATATATAAGTAATCAGTATTAATAGCCGATTCGATTGAGCCATGTCCGTCCGTCCGTCTGTCACCAGTTGGGCCTTAAATTTTGAGCTAGGACAGTACAATTTTGTGTACGAAGTCTTTGGATATCGGGACAGAGCAAGTGTAAAGATTTTCCCACTTTGCAAAAAAATCGCTTTCTTCCGTGTTTATACCCTATCCTTAGGGTATATTAAGTTTGATACATAGTTTGTAACATAGAGAAATATTAAAGATAGACCACATAATTTATATATATAAATGTACAGCATCAGTAGCCGAGTCGATTGAGCCATGTCCGTCCGTCCGTCTGTCCGTCCGTCTGTCCGTCCGTGTGTCACCAGTTTTTGGGCCTTAAATTTTGAGGTAGGTTGATGAAATTTTGTATACGATGTCCTTGGAAAAGTAAGCAATACAAGTGTAAACAAATTTAAAATCCGCCCACTGACACGCCCACTTTTAAAAAAAAACACCTTTTTAACTTAATCTACAAATCGTCTATACATTGTATATGGCCACGCCCACTTTTTACTTTACTTCAAAAATTAATTTTTGAGTAAAAATATTAGTTTATAGGGCAAAATAGAAAATTTTGTGAATGCATTTTCCACCGCCCACTGAAACGACCAAATAAGATAGGGATAGGGTATCATACCATCCGCTCCAGGCGGATTTCATTTCATTGAAAAACTCAAATATTTTGTGTATTTTGAATTTTCTTTTCTTTGAATGAAGAACAACAAAAATAATTCATAAAAAATGAAAAAATATTTTTATAAAAAAGAAGTATTTTTTTTCAAATAACATGTATAGAAAGTGGATAAAACAATAAGACCAGTTTGCTTGTACCTATTTTTTTGTTTGCGGGGAATTCAATTTCATATTAATTTTTATTTTTTAAGTTTACTATTGTCAGTATAAAAATTTAAGAAAAACTATCAATTAGTTGTATAACATTATTTACGAAAACAGGCAATTTGGGGCTTGAACTGCATTGCTCCACATCCGACAGGGACTTTATCAAAAAACACACACAAGAAGGAAATACACAGCGATACTGGGTGGTCAAAGCATTTGTTTTTAATGCATTATAACCCACAAAAAACACCACACCAACAGGTAGACCACGAAAAACATCCCCAAAAGAGGAAGTTCAAATCAAATGTCTCTCCAAAAATTACCCATTTAAATCAGCTACGCACATTAAACGTGAACTGCATTTGCCTGTCTGTTCTAGGACAGTGTGAGAGAGACTGCAAGAACAAAAACTCTTCTAAAGAAGTCCCAGAGAGCTAACAATTCTTACCAAACGAGGAAAAATGGCGAAATATTCGTTGGTCCGATGAATAGAAAATATATTTGGTGAGATTGGATGGTAAAAGGTGGGTCAGGCGTCCAAATAATGCAGCACATCAGCTCCAGTACATTAGCAAAAACCGTCAAACATGAAGGCGGGAATATTATGGTTTCTGAATATTTTTCATGGTATGGTGTAGGATCACTATTTTAGCTAAAAAACTCCAAGGACCAGTATTTATACACCAAAATATTGGAACAGATCATGCTCTCACATACTGAATGGGAAATGCACCAAAAAAGTGGCACTTTATGCACGAAAATGACCCGTAGCATACGGTGGGTAAAGTGAAAAGATGGCTGGAAGAGCATAACATTGATCCCATGGTCTGGCCCACCCAATGTTCGGACCTCAGTCCGCTGGAAAATTTGTAGGCAATCGTGAAAAAGCCTCTTGGTGGCGAAAAACTCCGATATAAAGAAGAGTTGTGGAGCAAAATCAAAATACCTTGGTACTCCATACCAACAAGTACTTGCCACCCACTGGTTCAGTCTAGGTCAAGAAGATCCCGTCCAGTGATTCAAAATAAAGGATATTACACAAAATATTCCGAATTTTAAAAGAAAATCAGGAATTAATAACGTTTCCCCAAATTTGTATAAAGTGGTCTTCTTGTTTTGTCCCCTTTCAATACATGTTATTTGAAAAAAAATTGCTAAAAATAAATTTAAATAAAAATCTGACTATTTTCTAATTTTTTATGAATTATGTTTGTTGTTCTTCATTCAAAGAAAAGTAAAATTAAAAAAAAAAGAATAATCAAAATACACAAAATATTTGAGTTTTTCAATGAAATTTAAAACTATACTAGGTGGTCTTATTCTTTTGTCTATAACTGTATTTTGAAAAATGTTCCAAAATCCGTACACAACCACGCCCTTTTTTTGAGAAAACTCAAAATTTATAATTTTACCAGATTTAGAAAAAAAAAACACTTAGGCCCGTATTATTCACATTTTACAAAACTCGAAAAGAAACTAGCTTTGATTAAAACTCGTTTCGTTTCGAGTTTTGTAAAAATGTGTCAAAACTAGCTTTAAAAACAAATCGATATTATTCACGTTTGAATTTGAAACTAGTTTAGGTTTTGATAGTGTTATCGAATGGGCCCTCGAGCTTTAGGAGCATACATAGATCTATATCCTTGAAGCCGAGTGCTCCTTCTGTCTTTTTGACAAGACAAAAAAGGGCACCTATTGTCGATTTACCTTTCTGTATGCACACTGACCGAGTAGACAAATTAAGCCGATCTTTAATATGTACATACATCAGTGAGTCCATCCATTTTCTTTAGAACAATGGGCTTATTGGTCTCCAGGATCTCGGCACCTCACTAGGCCTAATACTCGGTTTCGAAATGAATTTCACATTTGTCTACCTAAGTTGGTTGATATGTATGTCCAATTGTAAGTGGCTCTACATTAAGCTGCCCAACTTGGCGAGAAGAATCAATTCCTTTTTGCAGAAGTGATGGAAATAGACCGTCACCACAATGAGCTCATTCAATATATGGATGCATAAAGCGAAGTTTCAAAGCCCAGCACAGACAATGATACCAGTAATACCATATTTGGCTTTACCCACCGACAAAGGCCCCAGTTTGATATACTAATCTTCAATGTATTCTAGGAACCGAGATTCGAAGTCATAAAAATTCTTCTTCTTTCACCCTCTTTTAAATTGTATATGAATAGCCCCATGTCGCTGTCTTATTTCGAAAAATACTCCACCCCTGATGCATTACTGCTTTGCGTGTCATCGTGTAAATCCTATAAGCTATCCTCTTCAACTTATTTTCGCGTTTTATTTTCTCGTGAATAATACGAAACGTTCTTAAAACTAGTTTTGACGCTCTCAAAGCTAGCTTTTTCTAGTTTTACGAATTTCGAGTTTTGTACAAAACTAGTTTTAAGATTTCTAATTTTAAGGAAAAAAATCCTGTGAATAATACCGATTTTGTCAAAACTCAAAACTCGAAACCCCCACAAAGCTAATTTTGACATAAAACTAGTTTTGTAAAATATGAATAATACGGGCGTTAGAAAAAAAGATAGGGTATCACACGATCCGCTCAAGACGGATTGTAGCATTCTTATATGTTTTTATTTATTATGCTTCGGGTAGAGAGCAATACCAAGATATGTATTTTTTTTTTTTTTTCATGTGCAAATGCCAAAGGGGATATGAATACCCTTTTACTGATTAACAGGGCACGGGCGTTAGTTAATTTGGAAGAGAGAAGGAGGGATAGGAAAGAGTTGGTGTAGTGGTATTTGAAACTCAGGTGATATTAGGTTTCAATTTTTATTCTCCATGGGTGGTTTCCAATTTGACTGGGGAGAGAGTTGTGTGTGATTTTTGCATTCGTTCGTAATTCGCGTTCATGTTGAAATACTTTCTGAGCGAATTATTTAATTTTAATACTGTGAAAATTGAATGGACTTGGTCGGGAATTGATTACCAAACCTCTCATACAATGACCGAATACACTACCACTACACCGTGGCCACCCACATGTATGTATTAGTTTGCCTCTGTGAACAGAATCTCGCAAGCATATTTCATCGAACACATCCTTTTGGAGGTCAGTTCAGACAACGTTGATTGAAATCATCTGCATCGAAAAGAAACTTGGACGGGTGACATCCTTATGCTCCTTTGGGTTGAAGTTTGAATACATCAAGTGATCAATTAAATACCACTTCAATTGGCTTAGATTTCAATAAAAGTGTCCGTAAACTATGCAGTAAAAAGAGAATTTCTCCAGAGCAGTTACTCATATTCAATGTGTACCACCAGCAGCAAGTAACAACCAAGAGACCGCAAAAATAAGAGTTTTGTTGTCCAATTTTTTAGCACTTATTTCTGGTGTGTGTAAATTAATGAAAAGAGAAAGTGGTGTATGGTGAATTAATAATATTGACTGTACAATGTAAGTGAAAACTCATTTTAATTCTTAATATATATGTACATCCATATGTATATTATATATATAGATTGCGAAAGCACTTCAAGTTAAAAAAAAAAAAAAAACAGAACCAACCTGAATGCGAACTAGGGGGAGTGTCAATATATTATTGTTAAGAATGCTTTCCTTTTTTTAAGTGAAAGGAGGACTTCTGACTTCTTGACATAAAACTATTGCACACTCCACTTCAAAAAGTATGTCGTAACATGCTGTTCTTGAACATAAACGAGAAATAAGTTGCATATGCTTCGGAAGTGGGAATTTTCGATTACAGTTTTAAAAATGGCTACTTGCATCAGTTTATATACCTACGTATTTTAGTACATAGTTCATACATAGTAAATATTTACATAGGTTTTACACGTGGATTCTTACTTTTTAATATCTTCTGTTTTGGTGCCTTTTCTCAACTTAAAAATGTGCCTCTATAATTTAAAAGGCGGTTTGTTAAGAAACGGGTCGACCGATTTCAATGTATATAAAACCGGGCCAAGGCTATAAGGCGTTCCATTTTTGGCCGCATGATCTGATCTAGATTAGATCATGATAATAAAACAGTTTATCAAAACGTCAAAAAAAATCAAAAAATTTTTTTAGAAAAGGCAGAGGGTTTTTGATAAGCTTTCCCATGACAGTAAATACTCTTGAACGTTTGTCATACGCTTGGAAGAGGTGCGGCTATGAAAATAACCTGGATGGTATTTTCCTGGATTCGGACTTGGAACCCCTTGCGCAGTAGTCGAACGCACTAACCACTGTGCCAAGGCACCCTTAAAAAAAGCTGGCTATTCGTTTATTTCTATATGGGGTCCGGTCATGAGATTGTGCCAATATTCCAGGGAACTGTAAGGCCGATGAACTCGATAGAATAGGAACAACCTAACCCATGCTACCAAAAAAGGGTACCATAGGTATACCAATCGCTACATGTAAACAAAATTCCAAGCTAGATGCAATCGAGAGTACAAATCTTAGGTGGACAAGTGGTACAACATGCAACATAAGAAGCGCCCGTTTTGATTGCGGATAAGTCAGGGCTTTGTCATGACTATTTTAAAAGGTTTTTATTTTTTTTTTCCTTCAATGTATTGCAACACTTATCTGGCAATATGTATAGGTGCATTATCATGTTGGAAGGCGAAACCGCCACCTAACCTTAAAGGTCGGTTTTGTACAGAAGTAAGAGAGGGCCTCTCCTTTTTGGCCATACGTTAGTTCTTCCGTGATAATATTTCATTCCGATCATGGGTTCATCAGTCCACAAGACTTTATCCCAGAATGATTGCTCTTTTAGAATATAAACTCCATCTTTTTTTGTATATTTGCCGTGCAGATGCATGGATTTTTTCGAGCAACGTATTCATGAAACTTACTAAATAATATGTCTTGGTGTTTAAATGTAAAAAAAAAACACGCAATAAAGAAAATACACCCGGAGTTTCTAATGGAAACTGACTTCTAAAACGCTTAATACACCACAAACTCTATTCAACTCTGTCGAATTATGAACAGCAGAAAAATGTTTTTTCCTTAAACTGAATCGCATTTAAACGTTCCTAAGGAAACGATGAATGAAATCTGTAGTTATGCTTCTCCAGAAGGATATACACCAACTTTGCACAAAATATAGCGTCGAAACATATTTTTGCTAACCAGTGTACCTACATATATAAAGAAACTTTGGATACACCCAATCTCGCACTTACTCCAAACCCAACATACATATTCAATTGTAAAAACAATTTTTGTTATTGAACAATGTAAAAACAAACAGTTGGTCTTATGTTTCAAAGTAATATGGCCTTGTCACTTTGACCAAATTTTTGAATTCGAAATAATGACGATCAATTTTTTTTATTATTTCTTGTGTTATTTTTTTATTACTCCAAATTTCCTTATTAGAACCTGGCATTAATGCTAAAAATAAAGCATATTCCGAGTAACTTTCAAGTACTGTTGGTAATCTAGACAAACATTTAGATTTTTACCAAAGTTTATAAATACATAATGTCAATAATCTCCCAGGTAGATCTTCATTGTCTATATAAATCTTAATTATTAATGCTAAGACATTCTTTCTAAATTAGTTAAAAACAATAGCTATTCTTTGATAATCTAAGTACCTATATCAAAGAGAAAGGTAGAACAATTCGTATAAGTAAGCAACGACTTATTACCTGTCCAATCTTCTTGGCAAATATTTTATGAAATATCACAAATCACATTTCACTGCTCGTAATCTGTATTCAAATGAATTAAGACCTTAAAACGACTATAAAAAGAAATATGCTATTCGTGCGAATTGTTCTGCATAAATAAATAAATTTTGCCAAAAATTATGATTAAATGGCAGTGCAAAACAACGCGACTCACACTTATCCTGTCGATCCAACAATAGAGAAAACTGGATACAAAATATACATCCATACGTACATAATGTATCTTACCTCCAAATACGGTTCGTTCGCATATTTCGTATGCTGAACTGATGTTACTGGATATTATTGTGAATAAAATCACCCGATGACGTGGTGCAGAGAAATGCCGGAAGATAATCACAGTGTATAAATTAATCTAGTTTTCGGTATTGTAGCTAATTGAAATGCTGAAGGTTATGGATAGATACTCATATAAACATGGAATGAGACATCAATACACTGATAACTATGTGTAATTAAATAAAGCGCAGGCAACAATTAAATCCATTGTAATTGGTTAAATAAAAACCAAATAAAAAATCGGCAGTGATTTTAATCAAATCAACTGCGGATAAAACGCATGCTTCTGTGTTTATATGTACTGTCTCGATTCACAGGTTGTGGGACATGTGTCACAGAAAAACCTCAATCTGCGCTGCGACAAAAGACTAAAAAAATGTTCGTATCCGTATTCCTATATCTACTATTTACTATGAGCTGTTGGGATTTTTTTTTTTTTTTTTTTGTTTTTTATCGATGTAGTCGTTAGCAGTTCCCTCATGGATTCATCGTAAATGAATATATAGACCAGGGCATATCACACACACATTTTATTCAAATAGATAGAGGGATAGAGCTTGGGAATTTTGACCAGAGGCACCCGACAGTATCGTCGTCAGCGTCGGCACTCGAATCAATATCAATAAAATTTTGCAAAGTATACAATTTTTGAATATATTTACGTTAAAGATCGATTTTTACCTTTTTTCCTCTGCCTCTTTGCATTCCTGATTGGATTTACAAACTGTGTGTGATTGGCCATTTGGAAAAAAAAACGTTTCTGGGGTATAGCTACCCAAATCGTATTCAGAAATTTTGAAAATGTAATTCGTATGCTAATCAGAAACTTAAACGTTGTGCCACTACAATGGTTGTTGATGTTTCTGAAGACATTGTTGGATGGAAAAAACCTTGAAAGTGGTTGCGGTATCAAAAGCACGTTGCTGTTTTATATGGCAACTAGGTAGGTATAGCAGATCCACATTGCAATTTTGTTATGAGTGAAGAAAACAAGTACATACATACTTAATAAATGTTTGGCCGCAATTTTATGAGTGTAACTAACAAGTTTGTTATGAACTGTTATTGCAAACTACTTGGGTTTTCCATACATATGTAGATAGCATTGAAAGTTGGTATACACGCGGGTATACACTTTTTTTTATTAGAAAGGTTGTATTAAACAGAAAGTTACCCGTTTCTGAAACAGCACTTATTTTTTTGTCAAGAAAAAAGTAAAAAAAATTAAATGAAAACAGTTACAGTCCTCTATTGGGTAGAAACCTCTACATTTAAACATAAAAACCGCTTGAAAAATATTGTCAAACAGATTTCGGCTTTAAGATATAAAACTTTTGAAGCCAAATATTTTGCCAAATAATTTAGTAACGGTACTATAAATAAAAAATAAATATTACGTCATAAGCAACCCATAGACATGACAGTAAGTACTCTTGAACGTTTGTCATACGCTCGGGTAAAGCCATGAATAAAACTTGTGTGGTATTTTCGAATTTGGAAGCCCTTGCACAGTAGTCCGACGAACTAACAGCTGAGTTACGGCACAATGACGGATCCCATGCCTCGTGAACCGTGAAGATAATACAACTTAAGTCAAAAAAATTGGATTCCTGTACAAATTTATAACAAATTGCTTAAAAGGTCATACATTTTTTTTTACTTGCACCGATACGTATTATAGGGCAAGTTTTGGATTCGTGAAATTTTCGATCTCGGGATTTTGATAAATTCTGATATTACCTTTATAGAGAAGTCGAAAAAAGTGGGTCTGAAAATTCTGCCTGTCTGTCTGTCAGCGGGTGAACGGATTTTGATCAAACTTCATATCTAGGGTCTGTGGGGTAATCCCTAGAGGCGAAATTGAAATTTTTGTTCTAGCCCTTATATTACCGATACTTTACTTAAGGCCAATTTAACAAAAAGCAGATTTGCTGGAAAACAGTTCCTACGGTTTAGTTAATGCTAAAAGACGGCGTTCCAAATTTTTGGCTAAAAGTGATAATAACGGTACTTTTCCTAGGTTCAAGCGGTTTTCATATTTTTTCATATATCTAATTTATTTTATTTTTTTAAGTTCATTCATTTCCAACTAACAGCACAAAGGTGCAAGTACGTACGACCCAGTCGGGCACTTCATTTTTTTCTGAGTTTATCTTTTCATCTCAACGCATAGCTGAAACGTACCTATCCCGATGGGATTAGGCTCAGATGGAACATAAATTTTGTTCTAACTCAACTTTATGATAAATTAGGTTTATTAATTTCTGATAATTGTCTTTTGAAAATTTAAGAAACCTTTTTTTATCGGTTACCTTTTTCTTTTAATAATATTAATCACTTTTTTCTTGTGATCATGCATCATATGTATGTATGGAGTATGTATATTGCTTTTTTTTATTATTATTATCTAGCTAGTTCAAAAGGTTTTATTCTTTGTAATCTCCTAGTCAGATTGGCAGCATTCAGTAGTTACGTCATTTCTAAATTGACGTGGTTGAGAAGCCTAAGTTTATGCCTATTAGCTACTTTTTTGACTTCAAAAGGTCATAAATACGAGCGACAAAACATATTGGACTATGTATTCCGCTAGTAGAACAAGAAGAACTTCTCAACTGGATGGCAGTACAAAAAAAAACCCTATGGCACGGTGAGAGTCACTCACAATGGAATAGCTGAAGAATATATTCTTCTTATTTAAAAATATTGATTAAAAAATATTAAGAAGGTGTACCATAATTGGAAACCTACAGAAAGTTATTTTTATTATAAAAAACAATTTAAACGGCCTAGCATCGGTAAAATGCTCCACCGATGTGGCTGGATTTGTACAGCATCTAGGAGCATGCAAAACAATCACTGGATTCAAGAAGTTGCCTCAAAAGTTTGCTTTTAGCATTGTGAATCCTTTTAATTTAAGTATTAGCAGACAAACAGTGCAGAGAGGGTATATCAGGCCAGACTCAGGCGCTATAGCGGTGTATTAAACTCATTAGTTTCGCAAAAAAAAAAACCGAAAACCCGTATAAAATTTGTACAAATCACCTTAATTAGTCATTACAAAATTGTAGCACTACTCTCTTTTCCGACCAATCTAAATTCAAGCTCGAAGATTTGGATGAATTGGAGAGAGTATGCAGACGCAAAAGTAAATGATTGCATCCCTTTGTTGAGAGGGGCGGTAATATAATGGTGTTGCGCTGCTTTTCGGGTCCAGACTTAGGTGCATTACAAAAAATTGATGAAACTATGGATAGGTTCTTATATAAAGATTTCCTTGAAAATGCAATGGCACCTTATGCACAGTGAAATATGCCCAACGACCCCAAGCACACCTCAAAACAAGTCAAATATTAGTAAGCGGATCAAAGTATTGTAGTAAAAAAGTGTTTTGGACAATCTCGCGAACTTACCCCATTAAATATCTTTGGAAGACTGTAAACAGAGGATAGAATAGAGATGCTGCGTATGGAGATAAAAATAAGCTATTCTATGTTGTGAACCGAGGTTCCTTGAATAAAAGATGTGAAGATGTCATCGAAAATAAAGGCTACGTAACAATAAAATTACCCATCTACCTGCAATCCAATATGTTTTGTGGCGTAAGTTTTGAGTTACTTTTGCTATATTATTTATAATTGATGAATTCAAATTCCCCAATAATACGCCTAACTCATGAAGAATTTTCAATTTACATAGCAACAAAGAAGAAATCTAGATGTATGATATCACGCGATCTAAGTGGACAATTCACCGATCCGCGAAATTAACTATTTACCAAATTGTTTTGCAATAAAAGCATTGATTCACGATCTGTGCAGTGTAGTGTAGGGTGGTACCAAATATCCTGGAAATCTGAGACAGTACATAGTCCGTTATCATGACTAGTACATAACATGCGCCATAGATAGTTGCTTTCTGGCCAAATATGAATCGATTATTCCA
The DNA here is from genome assembly GCA_949716465.1 of Chalcosyrphus nemorum. Classification (NCBI taxonomy): domain Eukaryota; kingdom Metazoa; phylum Arthropoda; class Insecta; order Diptera; family Syrphidae; genus Chalcosyrphus; species Chalcosyrphus nemorum. The sequence continues at coordinate 11,682,537 of OX454335.1, forward strand.
CCACCCCATAAACTACACTTAACCGTTTTATGCCCGGATATAAAAAGAAAATATTTATTATTTGTATATGTCGCTGTTAAATTAAAAAAAAATACTAGTCACAATTTTATTATATTCTGATAAATTAGACCAGATTCATTGTGTCAGCCCTTTGTTTATCTATTTCTTTTATTCGTTTTTTTTTTTTTAAATAAATAAATTTTAATATACATACATACATATAACGCATCGTTATATATATGTAGTTGCAAAAAACCAAAGTAGGTACATACGTTCCATTGGGCACACAAATCTATTGATCTAAGATAAAAATCGGATGCGTCCAATCGAAAGCCTACTTTGATTATGTAAATACATATGTACATACTAATATAATTTTACGTAGATAGAATGAACAATTAACTCTTACAGTAAGTATTTAAAAATCTTCATTCATGAAACTAAATGCCACCTTGCGTGTTAAAGTATTTTTCTTTATACCATTTTACACTCTCACGCCATAGCACACACACCATCCCTCAAGCACAGATTCTTATTAGTTAATGTCCTCCACGTTAGCCTTGGCCCATGAGCATGCAATCTGAGCATAATGTGGTCGAAATTTAACTTTCTCCGCGTCATGCAAAACATTTCGCATCCAATTTTCCCAACATTCAACAATATGTACGTACCTATTATAAAGAAGCCTTCTGTTAGTTTTCTTTTGCAACAAACACGTAAGCCAGGTTCATTCAACTCAAACATCTCCTCCGACGCACATCACCTTCACTTGATCATCTAATTTAAACGTGAGTGAAATCTTCCCCGCTCTTTACACTCTAAGAAATGTGACTACAAGGTGAAAAAGAAGAAAAACAGCATAACTTTCGATTCTATTACCAGTCACAATTTCTATCTTACTGTCCAAAGTGTGTAGACTGCAATTAGTAGTTACATACTATGTAGTTATGATACAATGCACTTTCGGGGCACTTGGGGTAGTAGCATCATTCATAATATCCACACAATTACTTTCAATCTTCGACGGGGTCTTAACAGTTTTTGCTTCAAGCTACTCAGATGTTCATAAAAGCACGTTTCAAGTTCGTTTCCATTTAACGCAAAACCACCTCCTAGAAACATATACATATATCGCAGCATATTTATATGTACATATGTATGTGTGTATGTGCATACAAATGTGTTTATTGAATTATAGAGTGAAATCGTTCGAAAAACAAAAAAATGAAAACAATAAAATATAACAAATAATCGAAATTGGAGTTGATCAAGACAATTATATGATCAACATTTTCGTAGGCAATGATCCATTTGAATGCGCCTGATGACTGGTTAATTGAATGGCCGGTTGGCTCTAATACGAAATAGCAGATAGAAACACAGACTATAATTGCAAATTGTTGGTCACAAATGACTGCATTTATTGAGTTCTTATTTGCGCATGGACCGATGAAATTGGATTATTTCTATGGAAACGCGTAGTAAGGCTAGAAAATATTGTTTTGCTATGAAAAAACTTAATGAAAAGAACAAAAGAATTACCGAGGCATATGCAAACATGTAAAGTTCAAGAATCAGAGTTGCCGTTGGTGGACCCCAGGCGACTACTTTTTAAAAGTACACTTTTGGACACAATTTTGGCGATTTTGAGACACTTTTTTAAGTTTTTACTCAAACCGAACTTTTCTCTCGTCTTATACCCTATTCAAAGGGTACCAATCTTAAGTTTGATACATAGAAAAATATTAAAGATAGGCCCCATAAAGTATATATGTACATATGTAATTGACCAGCAACTCTATAGATTATACTCTAATCCCTTATGCCAAACTTTATCAAAAGCCTGTGCAACGTCTAACAATATTGCAGAAAAAATTCGTTTTTCTTCCATTGCCTTTTCATTAACATTAGTTTTATGGTGCACCTAGTCTATCGTCGAGTGTTTATTCCCAAATCCGAATTGATGGGTAGGGATAATCTTTCTTTGTTCTTTTATTGAGTCTAACCTTTTAAAAAGGAGTATCTCGAAAAGTTTTGAAAATAAAGGTAAAAGTAAGACCTTTGAGGTGACTTCTGATAAAGGCTTACCTTGTTTAGGAATAACAATAGTTTCTGCTTTCTTCCAGTGATGTGGGACATACCTTTGTTTAAAGCAAGTATTAATTATATGCTTGAGTTTAAACAATGCAGTTGGGGAAAGTACCTTCAAGATTTGAGCAAGATCATAACCTGGTGATTTTTTATTATTTAGTTTATGAACACATGTGTCAATCTCTCTTAACGACACAGAGGGAATTTTCCTTTTATCTACTCTGTTATAGAAATAAAGATCTTCCTTGGAAAGGGTTTGAAAACATTTAAAAGGTGCTGACTAACCTTTTAAACTTTTCCTTTGGATTGCCGATCCATTTCTCATCGGATGTTTTCAACGGAGGATCTTGCGCTTGAGGTCTCTTTAAACGTTCACCCTTTCAAGGGGAGTGGTGCATGACTTTGTCAGCCGTAATATTACAAAAGTATTTAGCTAGAGAAGTATTTTTGAATTCAATAAAAGTTTTTTTCAGCCTATTATTGAGTCTATCAGTCGTGGGTTTTTTGTCTGTTCTAACGATAAACCTTTGACTGTAAGGATCACGGGTGTATGATCCGATGACAGATCATCACTACTTTCAACTTTTATTTAATTTCTATTAATACCTTTCGTTATGAAGAAGTTTTTGGGCCTTAAATTTTGAGCTAGATCAATGAAACTTTGTAGTCAAGGTCCTCGCAGAAGTAAGCAATACAAGTGTAAACATTTTTAAAATCCGCCCACTGACACGCCCACTTTTCAAAAAATTCACTTTTTTCAGTATTTTTATGTGAAACTCGAAAAAACTTACTTAAGCAGATAGGTAGATATTTTTGTACCCGACATATCTTCCATAAATAGTATACAGCCACGCCTACGTTTTAGGGGCGTTTTTGTACAAAAACTGATTTTCGACAGTTTAATCAAAAAAATAACACCTTTTACGAACAAAATACAGTATATGTTGAAAAATGTTTGAAAACTGCCCACTACCACGCCCACTTATTGAGAAAATTTGTATTTTAGAGTAATTTTATGAGATATTTGAAAAAAGTCGTTTAAGTACCAATATACAGTGGAAGAAGAAGCTATGTGTATAGGAAAGGGATAGGGTATCAAACGATCCGCTCCAGACGGATTGTAGCATTTTCACATGTTTTTATGCTTCTTTTCTTTGCAGTGAAATTATTTTATCCTGATTATCCAATCTTTAGATAATAATAATAAGCATTTTCTTTATCGATATTTCCTCTTCTTTTCGTGTATTTTTTACTATTTGGGAATACGATTTATTTTCTACAGTTGGTATGTTTGTTTTAGCAGCAGTTGGCACTTTGTCTTGTTTTCACCGTTTACTTTGCTTTTATTATTCGATGTATTTTGTTGGTGGATTTTAGTAGCTTTACTTTTCCGTTCTTGGTATCGTCTTGTCATCGCCCATCGGACAACCTCAATTATTTGCTGGGTGATCACCATGCCATTTTGCTTTCTCGTCCTTCTTGAGAGGGCAATTTTTTGTGGGATATTTTCCATCACATTTAACGCAAGCAAAATCCCTTTTACTAGGTATAACTTTGCGTATGCCCGAAAGCCCGGCATCGTTTGCATTGGGGTATTGAGTTTGAGTTCTTACGAAGTGGCTCTATCTTAACAACAATACCCATTATTGATTTTATATTGTATATTTTTTCGACTTCTTCTTGATTATGAAAGGAGAGCATAAAAAGAGATAGTTTTCTGTTTTATGTCGTTGGTTGCCCATCACTTCCTTGAGTGGTTTCTTTTTTAGTTAGGGTTTTGGCTTCCAAAATCCTAAATTTCTTATTACTCAAGTCTTCGCCGATTTCGTGCTTATCACACGAAAAGTGAAGACCTACTACTCTAACTGGTCTAGTAGCTTTATTTTCGTATGAGTGCCACTGGATCTTAGTTTTGGTCAGTTCCTCAGTGATTTCTCTGCATGTATCACTGTCATCGACATCAATTTTCCATTTGTTGTTGTTATAGGATGCGAATTTACAAGCTTTTTTCGTTTTTTGTTCGATTACTTTTCTTAACTCACCAAAATCGATCTACTACTATCTATCATTGTTAGTGGTGGTAAAGGCTGTTTTTTCAAACTAGTGCTTATATTCCGAAGCCTTTTATCGTTTCTTTGCTTTGCAAATTTGCTTATTTAGCATCCTGTCTAATTGCAGATATCTCAGGGCTTTCTTCTGCCTTCCGTTGTTTGTTTTTGTTTTCGCTTGTGAATTTAGTTCACTCTCAATTCTACTGGTATCAGTTCCAGGGTTTTGTTCTTGTATTTTCGCAATTATAGCGCTATCGCCGGCCCTAGGGCCTTCTTGAGTTTTTTTGTTCAAACCCCCACATACTCCGACCTCCAAGGATGGTAGATTTTCAGATTACCTGGTCTGCCACCTGGGGTACTTCTATTATTTGTTTGATTCATTGCTATAATTATTGTAACCGCTTTAGTTTTATTGGGTAGTACAGTTATTTCTACACACAAAACCGCTGCCAAGAGGACCGGGTCGGTTGCAAGTTTTGCGAAATTTTCATCTCCGCTTTGTGAATTTAGATACCTCTTACGACAGGCATGCCTACCTCGGATATATTCTAAACCTTATCCGAAGGGAAGAATAGTAATAATAATATTAAAAAAAAAAAAATTGTAAATGTGTAAAGCGAAAAGTGTAACACCACTGCTTTACATACGTGGGTTGGCTGATGTTATCTTAGAACACCTATCTTGGACGTGATCGTCTGGCACCTTGTATATACATATATGTATGTGAATTGGTAGCGAAATCATAAAATAAAAATTAAATACTATATCATAGAGGGCCAAAGCCTAGGTTCTCACAACTGTACATGTTGTGCGTGGTATACATTTCTGCACGTACAGACGGGAGCTACAGTTTTATCTCGTATCAGAAGGACAAAAGGGTTTAGAGAACCTTTCTCATGACAGTTATACTTTTGAATGTGTGTCAGATAATCGCAGTCGGGCCGTGAAAAAACTGTTGATAGTATTTTTTTGGATTCGAACTTGGAATCTCTTCCGCAGTTTTAAAGGTTAGGACTTAGAGGAAATATCTTTAAATGGTTCTGCTCTTATCTCTTAAACAGATATCAGTTTGAAAAATAAATGAAACATTTATTGAGGTTTCGTATTACCAGCGGCAAGTGCAGGTGTTCCACAAGAGTCAGTTCTTGTAACAATTCTGTTCTTATTATATATGAATTCAATCTTTCAGTTACGGCTTCATGGAAAATTAACTGCATTGCTGATGATTTGTCTCTGTCCTACTCAACAACAGGCTCTAAATAATAATATAAACGAGGACTTATCATTGCTCCATAAGTGGTTTAGATTCCATCACATGTTGCTTAGCAGTAAATAAAAAGTAATGTCCTTCTCCTTGTCTGGCGAATATAAAATAAAATAAGTGGTCTACCACCAAACAGACTGGGAAACAAATAATTGTAATGACAGCTGCCTTAAGCTGGAATGAGTTACAGAGTTCAAGTATCTTGGTATTACTTTGGACAGAAATCTAAATTGGAAGACTCACATAGGGAATATAAAAAAAGTTGTCTATATAGCTTAAAGCAAGTTATATCATCTAAGAAAACGAGTACCTGTAAATCTTATTACCACAATCTACTACGCTCTGATAAATTCTCGTCTGGAATATGGTATCTCTTGCTGGCGCAGTTCTTACTTTACCAATCCACAACCGCTTATGACTGCTAAAAAAAGGCCATTAGAATTATGCGGTTCAAACCAAAATGGGAAGCATCACTACCATGATTTAGGTTTAACAATATAATGCCTTTGCGCTTATGTATGTATGGTGGCCACTATTTGCGAAGTGGCTTTGCAAATGTAAGTAGAAATGAAATCCTCACACTAAGAAATAGGATTTGTCCGAAGAGTTAGAAGGGAACACTATCGACGTTTCACAACAGTTATAGCTCCCTTCATTTTAAATAAGCTTCCAATTGTACAGCGTTGCCAACCCCACCTCCAAATTCTTGAAAGTGCTTAGGGCCTGTTTAATGGCTAGATGAGAGATAAAAACATTGTTGCAAATAATAACATGACTTTTGCTATTTATGATTCATGAGTTAAAAGCTCATCTCATTGTCACAGCCTTTTATTCCTATTTTCCTTTGAAACAGTACTTATAGCTCCAACTCCCCAATAAAAAAAATCTATTTTTCTCAAAAACGGCTCATTTATTTATTAAAGTACATATCTATAAAAATTATTATTTCTTAAATTGACAAAACACTTGCCACTGATATATTATATCACAATGTTAAATCGAACTCTTCATAAGACTAACATGGTTAAATATCCAAGAAGAAACAAAAAGAAATAAAATAAGTTACTGAATTACAAAAAATTGTTAAATTAGTTACCTAACTTTTTGTATTGTACATATATTTAATATAAACAGATTTGTGAAATGAATGGACTAATAAAAAAAATAGTCCAACGCACTAACCACTGAGCCACGGCACCCACATGCGAAATGATACTTTCATATTACTTATGTCTACGGAAATATATGTATGTTCCAACATAAATATGTATTTATATATGTACATACCTATGAAAGTAGCACCTTTGTTATAAAGCGGTAATGAACAGAAGTAAAATATCCGCAACCATTGATTCTGGCATAGAAATGTACAACTTGCTTAAAAAAGAAAAAGATTTTCATTTTGCCAGCCATAAAATAGAGGAGCTATAGATGTTGGAACACACGTGAAGTTGGGCACAAGCAGTTTTATTTTATTAATACGTCCATGCGTTGGAGTATGAAATTTGAATTTAAAAGCATAAAATATGAAGGCAAAAAATAGTCACATAAACAAAAAGACATAATTCTTTTACCTAATGATTTTTTTTGATTGAGTAAGATTAATATTTATATCTTTTGTATTATTAATTTCTTCAATAGTAATTTATTATAAAAAAAAGTATATGTAAGTAATGATTTAAATATAAGTAAGGCTTATTTGACTTCGGCCTACCGTCGCAGCGTAGGGTCACAATTCGAGGCGAAATCGGAATTTTTGTCCTGGCCCTGTTATTAACGGTACTTTACTTAAGTCCAATTTCGCAAAAAGACGATTTGCTAGAAAACGACTCCTACGATTTTCGTACTTTACTTTTTGCCAATTTAACAAAAAATCTGTTTTCTCGAAAACCGCTCAAATGATTTTTTTTAATATTAGCTGAATCCGGCATAACTCCGTTTTGCTCGTAACCGTTGGGCGCCAGACTGTAAAAATGTTCGTACGACCCAGTCGTGCACTTTATATTATGATATGTTCGAAGGAAAAAACTTCTTTATCCCAATGTGGTTCTTAAATACCAATGGAGTAGTACTGTATGTCCTTGTGGATCATAGGCTCTCTACAACGTCTACACATCACCGTGTGCTCTTTCCAATCAACCAACATTTACATAAAGCGTGTGTGATGTAGCACAGTTCTTTGATAAAGCTGTCCATTCGAGATGCGGTTTAGCCAGAAAACCCTTAAGATATTGCGTAGGCACCTATTAAAGAATATTTACAGCATTCTTGTGACAACATCGGTTACTCTCTCCGGGTACGATAGCTAAAAGTCGTGAAGTGTAAGTCCTTATCCGAGGCAGTGCGTCAGTTTATGCAACGGGCAAATTTGGTAAATCGGTTTGCTAAACTAGTTTATATAGTCTAGAATTAACACCCTAGATAATCTCGCACTTGCAATTTAAGCCTATATGTATCTACATATGCATAAGAATTAAAAAAAATACAACTACCCGGGGACCACCACGAGGAGGTAAAGCAAGCACTACATTTCACATTTGATTGTTGCGATACTGGCTAATTCCATGTTTTAAGCAGTAGTTTTCCGATCACCCGCCATGCAGGTCCCCAATTGAGAATGACTAAATCTGTTCTTTGTGCGTTAATACGAAGAACAATTACGTAGATAGGTATATACAACATATGTATGTAATTCACATACAGCAATCTCAAGCGCTTAAGTTGCAGTGCATTAACCTAAAAAATTTAACAAATGGTTTCTTTTCTCTCGTTCATATTGGACAAAAGATAAAGTTGAGGTGACAATATAATTTTCAACTTTTTACAGGAACTGACAATTTTTTTCAACGGAATTTAATTCGTTGCATGACATCGTGTTAATGCGAGTGGTGCATGACATAATTATTTTATTTGAACGAAACGTTGTAATGGATTTGAAATAGACTTCACACGTGATTTCCGACATAAAGAATATGAATAAAAGTTGTTTTTTTTTTCAACGCAAAAATCAGTCAGAGTTTTAATTAAATCGACAAGTCATGTCACATTTTTTTATGTAATGATAATTACGAAAACTTGATTATACATACCCACTGTACTGTTATTTACAAATGTACTTCGTTGAGTAATTTCAATCAGTTGGATATGATTATACATATATGTATGTACATACATCTGAGCATTGATTAAATCCATTGATACATTTGATTAAACTACATGTGTATTGAACTATGTATTTTCACTGATTCGGATAATTTTATTATTGATGATAAAGAATCAGGCTTCCATCTCTGAAACTAAAATTTAAATACGAAAACAAATTTCACCAATCAACCTTCTTTCATAAGACACTTAGTTTAAATAGGGTTCATTTGGTTGATCATTTTTGCTACGAGTCATAAATATAAATTAACATAACAGAGTACGGGCATCATTTTCTCAGACGTTTCAATGGCCTGTTGTAATGGGAATGCTAGTAGCCCAACTTCGTTTTGTTTAATGACTTTTCCATTTAGTTATAAGAAGACGTTTTTATACAGTACTCTCTGGGTAGCGTGAACCCCTTATTGCGTAAACATCCATTATTTTATAAAGAGTGTTCTATAGCGTGAACAAAGAAAACCTCGATAACGTGAACTAAAAATGTAATGCACACGATTAAACATGTTGATACGTTCGTTCGTTGGTTTGTTAGTTTTTGCATACATTTAGAATAGTGAAGTTTGTAGTAAGGTGTTTTCGTGCGTAAATGGGGCTACAGGCACTAAAACATGGTACGCGTTCCATTGGCTCCGCCCTGGAAAATCAGACCACATTTGAATTTACTCTTCGTCGTACCAGACATCAACCAAAGTGGTTTCTCAACTTGGACTTCAACCAAGTGTAAGACTAGTATTAAAAATGTTTTCACCAAACAAGAGAATGGAAATTAAATCTCAATAAATATCAAAAAAACAACTGTCCAAGTGTATTTTATAGGTAAAGAAACATGATTAGATAACGTGAACAATGTTACTTGCGTGAACGGCCTGTGCAATTACTAGTTCACGCTATCCAGAAAGCACTGTATTAAGTTTGATACATAGTTTATATAGAGAAATATTAAAGATAGACCCAGTAAAGTACATATATACAGTCAATCACAAAAGTAAGAAAGCACCCCTGACTATACTGTTTTCGCATTAAATATCAATACTAAATCAATTAAAAAAGACTAAATTAATTTTTTTAACAGGCTCTAGAGCAGGGGTGTCAAACTCAAACTCCTTTAGTGCCATTTTTTTGTTTGAAGTGCGGCAGCGGGCCACATCAAAGAATGAAAAGGGTTTTTCAACAAAGATTTCCGAACTTTGACAGGTAATTGCGGCTATCTTGCTAAGGCTAATTTGCTGGTCTTTATTTATTCTGTCTTGCCAAATCAACATGAAAAGTTATACAATTCAAAAACATTTGCAAATGATTAAATTGTTTTATGAAAGTGGGGCTTCTGTTCGAGTAACATTCGTGCGTTTTGTCGAAAAATTATATTCAACGACGAAGCTTATTTCCCGAGCAACAGCAAATTCGTCGAATTTGAGACTATAATAATTCACACGAGATCCACCGAATTGCAATACATTCAGCAAAAGTCACTGTTCGGTGTGGATTTTTAACTGTCATTGGTCCATACTTCTTTGAGTACGAATTTGGCCATTCTATCACCATCTACGGCGAGCGCTATCAGTCGATGATAACCAGTTTCTTTTGGTCCCAATTAGATGATATGGACATCGTCGACATGCGATTTTAATAGGGTGGCGCTACGTGCCATTACCCACAATGAACATTTTGCACGAGCGAATTCTTAACATGGTTATCTCATGCGGAGGCGATTTCAATTGGCTACCGAGATCGTGTGATTTGATCTCATAAGACGCTATACCAATAAACCACAAACCACCACTGCTCTAAAAACCAACGACATAAATACATGGGCCTTCTAAATAAACAAAATTTATTATACATATCTTAATATATATTATATATCAAGTTTGACACATAGTTTGTAACATAGAGAAATATTGCAAAATCCTCAGTGCTTACTTTTCGAAAAATTTACTTTCTTTCGTCTTTTTGTATGAAACTCGGAAAAACTTACCTGTAAATATGTAGAGATTTATTTACTCTACAGGTCTCTCATACGTTGTTTATGGCCACACCTACATTTAAGGCGTGGTTTTCTAAAAAAAAAAAACAGTTTTTTGGCGTTTTCATTAGAATATTATCACTTCTTAGGAGCAATATTTAATATATGTTGAAAAATTTTCGAAATTTTTGGAATATTTTACAAAAATTGGGAAAAACATTTAGAAAATGGATAGGGTATCACACGATCCGCTTCAGACGGATCTGTCTGTCACCAGTTCTTGGGCCTTAAATTTTAAGCTAGATCGATGAAACTTTGTATACGAGATCCTTGGAAGACAAAGCAGTACATGTGTAAACATTTTCAAAATCCGCCCACTGCCACGCCCACTTTTTGAAAAATTCACTTTTTTCAGTAATTTTACATAAAACTCGATAAGACTTACTTTAGCAAAAATGTGGATATTCTCTTACCCGACATATCTTCCATTTATGGTGTATGGCCACGCCCGCGTTTTAGGGAGCAGTTTATTTTAGCAAAAAGATACAGTACATGTTGAAATTTTTTTTTAAATCCACCCAATTTTATAAGATATTTGAAAAAAGTTGGTTAAGCAAGTAGGCATATTGGTGGAAAAAGAAGCTATAGGTATAGGAAAGGGATAGGGTATCATACGATCCGCTCCAAACGGATTGTAGTTTTTTTTATAAAATCAGCATCCAATTGGTAGATACACATACATTATGTAGATACTACACAAAATAAGGCGAAACTTTAACATACGCGTCTTTGATTCTAATAATGTTTTCTATTAGGTTGGCAGTACTGTCACTGATATCTGTGTCAAATTTCATGTCAAAATCTGTATTTGTATAATAGTTACGCACGTGTTTTTGTGAATAACAAAAAGTGAACTTTATCATACGATTCGCTCCAGGCGGATTGTAGCATTTTTCACTGGTTTTTTTTTTAAACCTGAACGGTAGGAAAGTAAATAAAGAAAACACTTTATTAATAAATATTTAATAAGGCAACATTACATGTAATATAATACTGCAGATGAAAACATATTTGTATGCTGGAGTAACTTAAACATCAAAACCTTAATTCAACATACAAATTTTATAAGGATATGAATTTAAGTAAAGAGTTTTCCAATGACTATCGACCGCATGATGGCACCAACAGTTTCTCTCAAACGCCCTGTCACAGTGTAATTTTAACATTCGTTCCCACGGTGATTTTGGCAATGACCTAAAAAATAAAAAAAACACATACATACATATCGTCACCCCAGTATTAGAGTGATCTATATGCATTTTCGTCATTTTTGAGTTAGGAGTGTTTTCATATTAAAAAAAACAAGATCTTTCGATTGGTGTAATAAAATCTCTCTTATCTCTATTACTTCAAAAGATATCAGTGTTACAAATAATACATATGCACTTCTTGCGTGAAAAGCTCAGTATTGATCTGCCACATAAGCATTTGTATGGGAAAGTCATATTTTTGTATGAATTTTTTTTAATTTTTTTAAAAATTTTAAATGATCCATACGTACAATTGAAGTCAAATTATGCTTAATTTACAAACACATAATTCAGTGCTGAAATGCTCTATACATACAATTTGCATTCAATAGTGCTTCATATGCATGATTTTTTTTGAGTATGTAAATGCTTCATAACAACAAAATTGCGAGCCAATAAATGATTTCAGTGTATAAATGACACATAAATACAATTGTTCTTGCAAATGCCTTATGCACAGTTTTTTCAAAAAGAGCAAAAAATATTGAATTTTTAGATCTCAGTTATAACCAAACGCGTTTATTTTTAATAGTTATTTTGCTTTTAAACGTTAACTTTACTTGTTTTTCTTATAAGAAGCAAAGTTTTATAAGAAACAACAATAAGGAAAAAAAATAACACCTGTTTAAAAAAATTAGTTTTTTTAACATTTTGTATGCAAATATGATACATATGCATCCAAAAATCGCAATCGCGTTCAGTATTTAAATGATACATAGGTTAGTCAAAAAGTGCCACATACCATACAAATTCACTGAATTTGAAGAAAAAATCGTGCCCTATAAGCAATCTTCTTTTTCTTAAATTAAAATAAAAAAAAAACTAATAGCCCGATTCAAAAAAAAAAAAGAGTATAAGTAAAGCACATTGCCCACTATTTTAATAAATTTTGTATAGGCTTGTACTACATACGACTAATGTTTTATTCGCATCCAAAACTTCAAACGTCGTTTTCTCGAAACTAGTTTTTTGTCGTTTAGATCACTCCAATACTGGGGTGACGATATGTATATAAATAATTGCCATCCAGAAGGAACAGCCAAGAAAATCTAAACATGTAAAAACTGCTGCAACAAAGATCTAAAGGCACTCTCATTACTTTGTTGTTTGTTTAGTTACCTCCCAATACAAGCACATACATACATACATATAAGAACGCAATTTATTCGATATGGTAATCAAACAAATTAAATTTGAACAGAGTACGTTAATTTAATATGGTAAAAAATATGATTTACTACAATACATATATGACTTACCATAGAAGTCCATTTACAAACGCTCTGAATTTGAAATCGAAGGTTACTATTATCGCATGCACAAGCTAATTTTTCAACTATTTGTACTAAATTACTTTGACAAACCGTTTAGCAGTGATATAAAACACATGCCGCTGCTTGGATTTTTCAGTTGAGGAACGGTTTATTCCACATAAAATCTCATTTAAAAAAAATATACGTGCCCTCGAAATAATATAAAACACAGCGACTAGCGCTTCAAAACTAGGTCAATAATGTTCTTCAGAATCTCCTCAATTACCCATTGCACTGAACAAAATGTTCTACTCAGGAGGTTCAGTAGACTCTTAAATCCGTTACGAATCAATATGTGGAGAGAAGCATCAAATTAATATTAAATGCTAGATAGTTCTAGTGCTCACAATGACGTTGCACTCAGTCAAGTACAGGGTTATGCGATGCGTGTTTGTAGTTTCTGGAATTCAATCATCATACCACGAGGTCACTTCAAATCGATTTTCAAAAATCATTTACGTTTGCCTTATTTTAGTTGCCGGTCAAGCATAGACAAAGCGTAGAAGAAGAAGAAGAAGCATTCAACCTTTCTGAGGGAATTCAATGTTGAATATGACCAAGTCATTGGTCATATTAGCCATTGTCTATTGTGGGCTGATAAATGGCTCAAATGGTTAGTGTTATTGGATATATGTAGCATAGATTTTATTATTTAGTTTTTTAGGTCTTCCCTTTATATTCACAACTGGACGAGGGGGAGTGATAAAATGGGTAGAACCGGAGGACAAATGGGACATACAATCGGTGCCGAGAAGCATCGTACCGCATGTGCAGCTAAAAATGTATCCGAATCGGACAAATCCAGCTTCTTCCGATAGTGACGAGGAGTTCCTAAATAGATTGAGAGAGCTTAAGAAGAACAGTACCGCTCGAATGTTGTGGTACGACACTGCATCTGATGGATTACCATACTTGCCGTTTGTGGATAAGGCACTGAAGCTGCTCAACCTCAAACAGGTGGCATATGAAGTAGAAAACAGCGTAATGTCCAAAGTGTCCTGCACAGCGTGCAAGGCTGGTGAGTAAATCTTGAAAATTTTAAGAACATTGATTTTATTTGTTTTATAGGAGCGGGACTTTTGCAGCACTATATCCGGACGGGGAAGAGTGAAGCTGAAATTATTAGAATGATATACGAGTTCTGTGTGAATCTTCAAATTCAAAGTCAGAGAGTGTGTGAGGGAGTAAGCCAATTGTTTGGGGTGAGTAATTGAAATCTTTGAATTCATATGACTAATGACTTACAACCTCCAGGGCGAAGTAGTCTACGTATTAAAGCGTACCACCCTCGGGCCAGATGAAATTTGCAGCTTTGTGATAGGTGACGCATGTGGAGATGTTTATAACCCTTATCATGAGTGGGAAGTGGCATTTCCACCAGTTCCTAAGCCTCCAGTGCTAGACCATCCAATTCCAAAAGAAGGAGCTCCATTTTTTAAAGTTCTCCATATCTCAGATACGCATTATGACCCTCACTATCTTGAAGGCTCAAATGCTGAATGTAACGAACCTCTTTGCTGTCGGCTGAGCAGTGGAAGGCCGTCAAATCCAAATGCAGCAGCGGGTAAATGGGGTGACTACCGAAAATGTGACACACCCAAGCGAACCGTCGATAACCTTTTGTCTCACATTGCTGACACACATCAGGATGTCGACTATATCCTTTGGACGGGTGACTTGCCACCCCATGATGTCTGGAATCAAACAAAACGAGAAAATTTAGAAATCATCAAGGAGACTGTCAAGCAAATGACTGATAAATTTCCTGGAGTTCCTATTTTCCCTGCCCTGGGGAATCATGAAAGTGCGCCAGTGAACAGTTTTCCACCGCCTTATGTGAATCATGCAGACAACTCTATCTCTTGGCTTTATGATGAACTCGATGTTCAGTGGAGACGGTGGCTGCCTGCGAGTGTGTCTCACACTGTTAGACGAGGAGCTTTCTACTCAGTGCTAGTGAGACCTGGATTCAGGATAATCTCACTCAATATGAACTACTGTAATAATAAGAACTGGTAGGTGCACTCATAAAATTTTAGTGATTGACTTTTATTCCGATTTGCGTTTAATTGTAAAACATACGCATTAACTTGCAGGCATAATTTGTTTTTGCATTAATTTGAATTACTTTGCATTCATCTTAAGTTGTTGGCAAACATTTAATGTCACTTGCATTTATTTAAATCGTTTAATTGACCGCAAATAAATATAACTCTCTAATCGAAGGAATTATAATAAATAAATAATGTTTTCTCAGATTTTAAGCGCATTGGAAATTGTTTAGAATTAATTTCCATTAATAACATGTCTTCATATGGAATAATTCTTTTTAATAGCATTAAAATAAATAATTACTAACAAATAGATAAAAAAAATCTTTCTTTGATGTTGTAAAAATAATTTCATTTTTAATATTACCCATTCTATAAAAATATTATTTTGGTGCTATGACTACTGATTTGCCATTTGAGTATTAGCTACTATATTTTTTATTTTAAGAGACTACTAATTTATCCATCTTTTCAAAGGTGGCTCCTCCTCAATTCCACAGATCCAGCGACTGAGCTCCAATGGTTTATCTATGAACTACAAAGTGCTGAATTCTCAAATGAAAAGGTCCACGTTATCGGCCATATTCCGCCAGGACACTCGGACTGCTTAAAAGTTTGGTCGAGGAATTTCTACAAGATAATTTCTCGATATGAAAGTACAATAGTGTCACAGTTTTATGGTCATACACATTATGATGAGTTCGAAGTGTTCTATGATCCCAGCGATTTGAGTAAGTAGAAGAGTTTGTTAGAGTCTTACGAAAGATATTTAAGAATCAATTTCTATTTCAAAGGCCACACGACCAGCATAGCGTATATTGGTCCATCAGTCTCCCCATACTATGATCTTAATCCTGGCTATCGAATTTACTACATCGATGGAGATCACGATCAGACGACACGATTAGTTATAGACCATGAATCGTGGATTATGAACTTAAAGGAAGCTAATTTATATGACTATCCTATTTGGTACAAATTATATACAACAAGAGCGGCATACAATATGCCAGCTTTAAGACCGAAAGATTGGAATAATCTAATTGATGAGATGGCAAACAATCAGGCATTGTTTGATTTGTATTACAAGTGAGTCAATATACTATCTAGACAGAAATGGAACCATATCACTATAATTCAATCCGCAGTATCATTTGGAAATCACTGCTGGGGGAAGACTGAGTTATAATTTTATTTTAAATGTGGTTTCAAACCTTAGGCTTTGGCATTGTATACAGTATAGAGAAAAATCTTGGTAGATTATTGTAAACGCAATGTAGTCCGAGGATGTAGAGCTGGTACAGAGCTCTACTACGTGTATTCTATATTGTTTCTACATTTATTGAAGCAGAATCGAGTGTAGAGTTCTATGTACATGTTGTTGCGGGAATAAAAATTGTGATGATGAGATATGTATGTTTTAAATTGTAATGTAAAGATACATACATATGCCACCACAATAGATAGAAAGTAGATTTATGTAATTCAAGTTCACTGTAGTCGCACCTAAAAATCGTTGTGCTATTGTCAAATTTTAACCAGCAGGAATTTCGTCCAAGTGTGCGTCTTGCTTTTTAATAAATTTACATATATATAATAGCTATACATAGATAGATAACTTTTCACAGAAAATTTCTATATGAGATTTATTTACCTTTTTTATTTCTTCCAACATTTCGCCATAAAATCTAACCGAGTTTACGTTTTGCGGAGAAACGTTTTTTTTTTTTCGATACAACTCTGCATAATTTTCTCTACAGTACGCCTAATAAAATAACTAGCATATAGTAAAAAAATAAATCTGTTAAGAACTGGAGGTAAAGATTTGATATCGTTTAATGGTGATAAAAATAACAATTCAAATCCTTTTTGTAGAAATAAGAGCTTCTTGAATCAATGCTCCTTCCTTTACAGAAACTATTGGAAGAATTCCCCAGTGAAGCCTTCCTGCGATCACGAATGCCGAAAGCGAATACTTTGCGACTGCAAAAGTGGGCGAAGTCACGATCGCAAACACTTTTGTCAAGACGTTGAATCAAAAGTCGACGAAGGTCAATCAAAGGGTTGGAAGGACTGGATTTTCCGTGGATTTTCGGCATCGTATGTCAAAAACTTACTCAGCTAAACATATTTTTATTCTGTTTTATCTACTTAATCGTTATGCGTTTTCATCATATTTATTCATCTATGTGTGGATTATCATCTCATAACCGCTAAACTAATTTACATTTTTTTTTTTTTACATTTTTTTCTGCTTTTGGTGGTGGTTCCGAAACAATACGAAAAATAAAAATTGTACTCTAACCAACCCACTTGCACAATTCCAAACATACTCAACCAACATTCTTGCGTCCACATGCATGCGTAAAACAGATCCGAAGATGTGGAACATAATTTACTCCCAAGCAACAAGCACGACGTGAATGCAAATCAAATTATTGGAACAACTGAAAAAAATCCGGAAGTGATTTATGTGGGTAGCCAATAAACAAATATACAACTTTAGTAAAATGTTACATAAAAAAGAAAGTTTATAGGTTGATTACATGAAGTGTAACATATATTTTTTTGAATTTGTTAAGTGGTGAGGGGTGAGTAGCGCTTAAGTAATTAGGTATGTACTCAAAGTTGGGGCTCAGTTAAAGGTATACTTTAAGGGTTATAAGGTTAATTTATAATTTCACTATTTCCTTAAATGGTAATTGTTTAACGATAAGACATGTGATTCGAACGTAAATCTGTTTATATTGTTAAAATAAAATACCTTCGTAGAATACATATCAGCTTGTGCATTGACAGATATTTTTAAAGCATACCCTTAGGAGGCGATGACTCCTAAGAGCATACACAATATCTTTTTGTTTATAGTAAACTTTCATTGATGTCAATGAAGATATAAACATTTATTAACTCAACAATTAAAATGTTCAATCATTTTAGTTATCCCGAAGTAAAATTTACTTCCATATTTTTAATTCGCTACCATTGATTAAAAACCAATGCACTGTATAGTGCTTCTTTGCATGCCGCAGACGGAAGTTATAGAAATTTGTAAATAAAAGTAACTTCTACTTCCATAACAAAAGTCTTATCTGTAAATGATACTCATATTGCTCATTATTGTATGTTGAAATTTATTAAATTAAAACACCCACATATATGCATATGTATATGTATACATACATATGTTCGAACATAATATTCAGTTAACAAGTTCGATAAACAGTAAAACATTTGTGTATTTCAAAGAAAGCATACGTTCCGAATGTCTTAAGTTACCTATGCCATGTTTATAAGAAATTATTTTAAGGCTGTAAATTGATTACAAAAGAATTTATTTACTTTTTTAAGTGCTTATACTGACACAAAATAAAACATTCTAAAGATCAGACAATAAACAAACAACAACTTTGATTTATTTTTTTCCCTCATTAAAAAAAACGCAGCATAAATGTTATAACGTCGATAACTAGCATACCCAAATACGTAATGAATCTTGGCTAAATGATTTCCTTTTTGATGGCACGTGCATCTAAAGTTCAAATAAAAACTAAAAGGAGAATAACTAACATACCATTGAAATCAGTCAACTGCCATAACTAATTTAGTTAATAAAAAACCATAAAATATTTACGTTTTTGGCAGCTTCCAACTGTCAAATTGGCTTATAACAACTAATCATCGACAATCATAAAACCACTGAGCGATAGATCCACGCAAGCAAATGAACGAAGGATATGTACAAGCTAAAAACAACTTCCAGTGACCGAAAATGGAACCTTTCAGGATGCAAAAAATACTTTGCAAATGTGATAAAAGTTTTAAATAATTTAAAAAAATATTAAATAAACAAATACGCTGTAGGATTAATGAGAATGATTGTTATATTATTATTATTTTTGTTTTGTTTTTTCTTTGTAAATTTTTTTCTTGTAAAAAAAGCAAAGCGAATGTTTAAAAGTACCTTTTAAATATACGAAATTGTAGTTTTAGCACAATTAACATATGTACATATGTGTTAAAAAAAGCAAATAATGCTTATTGAAAACATACTTTAATAAAAAATAAAACTTACTGTTATATATTGTTAAATGCAATTATTTTACTTGTGTATAATTATTTGAAATAGTAGGTATCTAATTCACCTACATATGTATGTATATCTAAAAACTATGCGAAAACTGGAACTGAAATAAACCTAAATATCCAGAAATGGGTGTCCTCTCTGATTTCAATAAAATTCTTTACAGCAAAATCTTTAGCATATACATTCATATAGATATGTATGTATGTATAAATATGTACACACATACAGTAAAAATGGTTATATTCGTAATAATACCCGTTATAACGGTGAACTAGGTCCAATTTAGAAAGGCAGTACTGCGGCAGAAGTAAAGCAACGTTGTTGCAATAACCGAGTCAAAAAATAAAAGGGTCTAAAAGTTGATTAAAAAGTTAAATATGTACATCCATTAGTTCCAAAAAGCATATGGAAGTGCTACACTCCGCCTGGAGCGAATCGTGTGATACCCTATCCCTTTTCAACAAAAAAACTACAACAATTTGTATTTTTATACCCTATCCTCAGGGTATATTAAGTTTGATACATAGTTTGTAACATAGAGAAATATTACAGATAGACCCAATAAAGTATATATATAAATGATCAGCATCACTAGCCGAGTCGATTGAGCTATGTCCGTCCGTCCGTCCGTCTGACGGTCCGTCCGTATGTCACCAGTTTTTGGGCCTTAAATTTTGAGCTAGGTTGATGAAATTTTGTATACGAGGTCTTTGGAAAAGTAAGCAATACAAGTGTAAAAATTTTTAAAATCCGCCCACTGACACGCCCACTTTTCAAAAAAATCACCTTTTTTCACTATTTTTATATGAAATTCGAAAAAAACTTACTTGGGCAAATATGTAGATATCCACTTAGTCTACTAATCGTCTATACATTGTATATGGCCACGCCCACTTTTTAGGGGCGTTTACTTAAAAAATTAATTTTCGAGTAAAAATATTAGTTTATAGGGCAAAATAGAAAATTATGCGAATACATTTTCCACCGCCCACTGACACGACCAAATAAGATAGGGATAGGGTATCATACGATTCGCTCCAGGCGTATTGTAGCATTTTCACTGGTTTTTTTTTTAAATTATCCCAAATCAATTTTATTTCAAAAAGTGGGCGGATTTTTCGAATATTTGAACATATCCTCAAATCTGCTACTAAGAATTGGTATTATTTGATTGAAATATACGAAAAACAGTTTTTTTTAAAGAAAACCGCCCCTAAAAAGTGGGCGTATACAAAATTTCATCAACGTAGCTCAAAATTTAAGGCCCAAAAACTGGTGACATACGGACGGACAGACGGACGGACATAGCTCAATCGACTCGGCTAGTGATGCTGATCATTTATATATATACTTTATTGGGTCTATCTGTAATATTTCTCTATGTTACAAACTATGTATCAAACTTAATATACCCTTAGGATAGGGTATAAAAATGTACACAATTAAGAAGTATAATCCTTTAAGGGGAGATTCCTGAAGTTCCGCTGAACAAAAAATTTTATGGCAGGGGGGGGGGGGGTATATTTCACCCCACTTGGAGGTGTAGCCACTTTAAACGCTATAACTTCTAAACTATTATAGGTACAAAACAGGTTTTGTGCATTTTGGAATCTATAAAAATTAATATTTCCGTATCAAATCGGAATAGATAGATAGATAGATATTTTATTTCGTATAAAAAGTTTACAATAGGTTTGTTACCGCACATTTTACAGTACAGGGATTTGATAACGACATCTTTCCACTGAAACATTGTTTATTAAATCATATAAATTTAATTTTTAAAGAAAATACGACAAAAACCTTCCATTTAAGCACAAAAAAAAAATTAAGAAGCAAGGCTTAAAAATTCAATGAATAATAAAAATAGACAAAAAATTATATAAATAAATAGATAAAATAGATAATAAAAGATAAATAAATAAATAAATAAACAAATAAATAAATAAATTAATTAATTAATTAATAAATAAATATATAAGAAATAAATAATAAGTAAATTAATTAATTAATAAATACATAAATATATAAAAAATAAATAAATAAATATATAAATAAATAAATAAATATAAAATAAATAAGTAGATAAATATATACATATATAGTAAATAAATAAGTAAAAATAAATAAATAAACAAATAAATAAATAAACAGATAAATAAATTATTACATGAATATGATGAACATATTATCAATTATTTGCTTGATTATAAGTACTAAATAATTAATTAAAAAGTGGATTATTAGCAAACCTGCAGCGTTCGAAAAATTTAGATTTAAGTTTTTCAATTCTTAAGGAAATCAATTCAACATTCGCTCTGTTGGGCAGGTCTATGGTAGAGTGATGCCAGGGTAAACTAAGCATCATTTTTAACACTTTGTTTTGGCATATCTGCAACTTTTTTGTGTGGCATTTTGAGCAATCACCCCAAACTTGGCATCCATATAAAAGAATAGCCTGGAAAATAACTTTATAAATTATAACTTTGTTTTCTGTTGAAAGCGATGATTTTCTGTTTATGAATGGGTACAACATTTTGATGGCAACTCCTACTTTTTTATTGTTCTATTTGTATGTTCATTAAATATTAATTTTTCATCTAAGTGGACCGCTAGATATTTAACGCAGGGTTGCCAAGCAATGGTTACTCCATTAAGCTGTAATTGTGTGGAGGGCAAAAAGCAACGCTTTCTTTTCCTCGTGAAAAAGATAGCTTGCATTTTATTTTCATTTAATTTGATCTTCCACTTCGTATAGTATATTTGCAATTCTTCCATCGCATTTTTCAGGTTGCTCTCAATAACGGAAGCAAATTCATGCGATGAAAAAATTGCAGTATCATCAGCAAAAATAGCTGCATCACAATTTCGCAAGTTGGGGAAATCGGAAGTGTAAATGTTGTACAAAATTTGACCCTTGGGGAACACCCGCACAGGGAGTTATTAACTCTGAGACACCACTGTTGACATGGACTTTAAAACGTCGATTAGATAGAAAACTTTGGACTATTTTACAAATATAGGACAGAAAGCTAAGACTTATCATTTTTAAAACGATACCATTATGCCAAACAGTATCAAATGCTTTTTCGATATCTAATAGCACCATACCAGTCGATTTGCCAGCGGTACGATTTAATTTAACATGATTACAAATTCTTAGGACTTGATGCGAAGTGTTATGATACTGTCTTAAGCCAAATTGCTACTTAGGAAATATATTGTTATCACAGATATGTTTGAGGATTTGTTCTTTTATGTAAGACTTTTTCTAATATTTTACTAAGGCTATTTAACAAACTTATCGGCCTGTAGCTATCAGGACTTTCAGGTGGTTTACCAGCTTCAAGGACGGGAACAATTTTGGCTAACTTCCAAGCATCAGGAAAGTATTCCACTTTAAAACAGGCATTGATTAAAAATGTTAGATATTTTATTCCGGACCTCGGCAATTGCTTAATATATATGTTACGAATACAGTCAATGCCTCCTGTCTTGCGTAATTTTAGGTCGTTTACTATATATTGAACATCTTCGTCCGAAACAAAATTTATTGAGGCTGTTTCATTAATTAACGTCTGAACTGTAGTGTTTACAACATTTTCAGTTTCTAAATCACCTAAATTACTGGAAGTGCTGTGATTTTTTCTGAATCCGAATTGATGATCCGGGATGAGATGCTTTTCTTCTATTATCGGCTGTATTCGTCAATATTCTCTCGAATACTTTGGATATACCTATGTAATTGGAAGAAGTGAAATTAGTCTATAAGACGATTTTTCATTTGGTGGTTTACCGGGCTTAAGAACCATTATGACTTCCGCAACTTTCCATTGACTGGGAATATATTCAAGTCTAAGCGCGGCGTTTATAATAAACAGGAGCTTAATTAAAGCTTTTCTTGGCAGTGCCTTAAGAACCTCTCCCGTGATTAAGTTTATTTCTTCCTTAAGTTCGGTTAGTGTATCATTTCTTATTGCAATATTGTCTATATCCGACGAATTTGCATCTTAAACAAGAGCTTGTCCATCAAATGGCTTAAAAGTGTCTTCCAAATGCGTTGCAAAAATTTGTGCTTTTTCTTTATCATGCATGGCCCAATCGTATTGATTTTTCCTGATTGGTGCGACTTGTATTATAGGCTTTTTAATACCTTTTTCAGCTTTCCAAAGCGAATAATTCGAATCTTTTTCTGCCGATAAGCTTTCAAGGTAAGTTTCTATTTATGCTGCGGAAATAGAAATGTATATTTCTAACGCGAACCGTGCTTACTTGCATTGATTCTAATTCATTTTTTACTTCTGCTGAGTGTTCAATACATTCTTTTATAAACAAAGATGATCCGCCTCTGGCCCTTTCCGATGGGTGGAAAGCGTGGTACACGTTACACCCCCTTCTCTTGACGCACGATAATTTTGTCAGATGGGTTTCACAGACCAGGCAAATATCAATATCTTTTTCTCGTATAAATATTTCTAACTCGTCGAGTCTTTGTATGAGCCCGTTGGCGTTCCATGTAACAATTTTAAGCGTTTCTTTTTATATTTTGTTTTGATTACGCGTGTTCTGTATGCTGTTTTCAAGAGCAACTATTCTTTCGAAAACTAATTTATTAGTTTTGCATTGCTCTTCGAGCTTTGCAAGAATTATGGAATTTCATTGTTTTCCAATGTCACAACTCGACCGGAAGTATTTACGTTAATGTTTTGATGGTTTTTCGCATTGGATACTCGTGAGTTCTCGGTCATGTTTGTCACCGCTTGGGCATAAGACTGCACACCAGTGTTCGATGGACTTGATTCTGACACCTTTTCTGTGCTAGTTTTAGGTTTTTCTTCATTTACCGGCTTTAAGTCAGTATTGGCGGATTTTCTATTTTTCGCTGCTTTTTTTTTCCGGCAGTTTTCGATATACTTTGTTTCGTATTTCGCTTGGAATTTTTAAACGCATCGCGCCTTTTTTGGAGCTCTCTCGCTACTTCGCAACCCCGATAGTTCGCTGGATGCTTTCCTTGGCAGTTTATACAAGTTGCTGGCGTCTGTTTATTTGTTTGACACTCTTCGGATAGATGTTTACCTGCGCATTTCACGCAACGCGGTTCTTTCTGGCAGTAAGTCTGCGTATGGTTGAAGCCTTGGCAACGCTTACACTGTGGGATCGATCTTGAGTTCTTGCGCTTAGGTTCGATTTTGACCACGATGTTAAGAATAGTCTTAATACTATATATTAAATCCTTTTTTTCGTCTTTATCAAAGCTTAGCATAAATGGTGGAAGTCCACGCTTAACTAATTTATCCTGATCGCCCTCAGACTGTTGCTTTTCCTTTTTGATAATATTGACGGCATCAAGAATGTTAAAGCCTTTGTCTTTAAGGTCGTTCATAATGTCTTCCTTAGTGCATGAGGGGTGAAGTCCCCTTGCTACTATACGCATTGGTCTTTCTAACTTGTTTTCATAGGTATACCACTGGATCTTTTCGGTATTCAATTTTCGGGATACTGCTCGGTAACCTTCGGCATCATCAAATTTGATTTTCCACATATTGTTACGGAAAGACGTGACCTGTAATTTCACAGTACTTTTAAGGAGGCAGTGCAACTTATTATAGTCCGTAATTCTAATGACGTTAATCGGTGGCGGAGGACGTGATTTCTTTTGATGTTGATTTTCTGGCAAATCTTTGTTTATACCCTATCCTAAGGGTATATTAAGTTTGACACATAGTTTGTAACATAGAGAAATATTAAAGATAGATCCAACAAAGTATATATATAAATGATCAGCGTCAATAGCCGAGTCGATTAAGCCATGTCCGTCCGTCCGTCTGTCCGTATGTCACCAGTTTTTGGGCCTTAAATTTTGAGCTAGGTTGATGAAATTTTGTATACGAGGTCTTTGTAAAAGTAAGCAATACAAGTGTAAACATTTTTAAAATCCGCCCACTGACACGCCCACTTTTCACAAAAATTAACTTTTTTCACTATTTTCATATGAAACTCGAAAAAACTTACTTGAGCAAATATGTAGATATCCACTTAACCTACAAATCGTCTATACACTGTATATGACCACGCCCACTTTTTAGGGGCGTTTACTTCAAAAATTAATTTTCGAGTAAAAATATTAGTTTATAGGGCAAAATAGAAAATTTTGTGAATACATTTTCCACCGCCTACTGACACGACCAAATAAGATAGGAATAGGGTATCATACGATTCGCTCCAGGCGGATTGTAGCATTTTTGACTGGTTTTTTTTCATATTTTTGTGGCTCGAATTCAGGTGAGGAACCTGCTTTTCATTTTTTGCTAGGTCTTTTCTTTTCGATCCAGTTCGTTTCCCGTGCTAGCTCTTCTTCATCAATATGGTATGACTAGATGAGCGGTGTGGGCTAGCTGCATTTTCCTTTTGTAGACACGTGTTTCTTAAGGCATTATTTATTTTCCTTAATAAGTCTACCTCTTTCTTAAGCTCTCGGTAGAGCAGTTCCATTTCGGTAAACTTGGTACGGAGTTCGCCGTTTTCTTTTAATTTTAATTTTCACTGAGTCCCTAAGTTTTTCCCGCGCTTGCGCTTCCGGCGGACTTCGTTTTCCGGAGACAATCGAACCTGCTGGTGGGAATCGAGATACCCTTGTATTTTTAGAGAAGGGGTTTATAAGTTGCAATAAATGGCTCTCTCCAGAATCCATAGAGCCGACCTCAGAAGAGGGTGGATTTTCCAGTGTAACTGGACTGCCTGGGGTATTAAATCGCTTAGTTTTATTCATTGCATGTTTGTGTATACGCTATGCTCGGTATACGGAGGGTGGATTTTAGTCGCATCAGGCATGCTTACCTCGAGTATATTCTAACCCCTACCCGGAGGGGTAATATGACTCTGCTAACTGTCATATTTTATGCACATTCCACAGTTGTAAAATGCAATTCTCATTCGCGCGACCAAATTATTCGCGAGAATTTAAGCTGATACATTTATTTTTCTTTGTGTAAATGATAAATTAAATTCGTCGATTGCACCGACTAAACAAAAAAGTTGCTGTAAAGGAAATGTCAAAACTGGCGAATATTCGCTAGATCGTGTAAATATGAACTTTGACAACTGTTTGCTATTTTGATTGTAGACTGGGTGAGATCTAGAATTATGGAATGGGAATTATGGAATGGAAGGGCCCGGAAGATCTCTACAGTCTAAATGCCATTTTCCATAGTCAAAATACTACCTCTCAAGTGACATCTTATATAGCTTTAAAGCCCAATTGTTGCCAATTACAACATAAAGGTATATATTTATATGTATTGTGGCGACACTGTAAGTATAAATCAAAGGAAATAGATAACTAATTAATAGAAAAAGATGACAGGAGCTGTCGGTGGGATATTATTTGAAATAGACTGTAGTTAAAGCATTCTGTGTATGATCGCGTAAGAGGAAAGACCTCACGATATTCATTCTTCTCGTTTGTATTTTTTGCAATATACATAATACGAAGAAAAAGTGCACGACTGGGTCGTAATAACTTGCACGGTCTTAATAACTGCAAGTTTAATGTGCAGTTGAGATCCATAAAACCAACGATCTCTGTATGTAATGCACATTTTCTGAGTAAGATTTTGTTATTAAAAATTTAGGCCTAAGACGTGGTATGCCATTTTATAAGACTCTATAAAAGTAGTAGAAATAGCAAATTTTAACGAAATCGTTGAAACCGTTTAGCAGAAAAAGGACATTTTGTTAAACTGGCTACAAGCTAAGTACCATTATTAACAATTTTGGCCAAAAAAGTGGTATGCCATTTATGACTTTACCAAACTAGTATAAATATGAAATTTAAAAAAAATTGTTGAAGCCGTTTTCGAGAAAATTGGCTAAAATGTCTTAATTCGTGGAAAAGTACTGTTGTATCCACTTTTGGCCAAAAATTTTGAGCGCCGTTTTATAATTTTTGCGATTTTTAATCTAATGTTAAAAGTTTAAAGAAATCGTTACATCCGTTTTCAAGAAAAACGTCTTTTAGCTAAATTGCCCATAAGTATCGTTCTAACCAATTGTGGCCAAAATGTGGTACCTCATTTTCTTGCATGTGTTTGTACAAATCGTAATGAGGAATTTAAATGAAATCGTTGCAGCCGTTTTTCTGCAAATTGGTTTTTTGTAAGAAAATTTATAAGTAAAGTACCGTTGTTAACAATTTTGGTAAGAAATTTTATGTCATCTGATTGAAATTTATCAATTTAAATCAAATATGAAATGTAATCAAAATCGTTATAGCCGCTTTCGAGAAAATCCAATTTTTGTAAAAGTGGCCCTAAGTAAAGTACCGTTAATATAAGGGCTAAAACAAAAGCTTCAATTTCACCCCTAGATATTATCTCAAAGACCCTAGATATGAAGTTTGATCATATTCCGTCCACCCGTTTAGGCACAGACAGACAGACAGATTGACAGACAGACGGCATCGGTAGACCCACATTTTTGGATTTCCTTATAATGGTAATGTCCAAATTCATCAAAATCTCGAGATTGAAAATCTACACGAATCCAATACCTGCCCTATGTTATAGGTGCAAGTAAAAAGAAAAAAAAAGCAACCCTTACAGTATGTACCTCCAAATCTATTTTGTTATTGATGAGGAAAAGCATTATGTTCATAAATAGATACGGAAAAAGATAAAAAGGGCTTTATAACCACAGTAGGACAGTGTCCATGATGGACCAGATTTCAGGTCATGAAACATGTAATTCGATGAGCTATGCAAACATATCGTGTGATATAATCGGCGTGTTTTTGTTGGTATTCTATACAGGCTTAAAAAAGTATTTGTAAATAAAACGCCTATCGGGGCTAAGGAATTTCAATATCGCAGTTTGGAAGCACTGTGTACTGACATTTAATTATTTTAATTTCAGCAATCCCAACAGCTCCTCCTTTGCCCATGTTTTCCGTTTTCTAATAACAATAAAATCGTAAATAAATTTTGTATTTTAGGTTTTACTTACATTTTCTCTTCAGAACACATCTTTTCTTGATTTAATTTTTTTTATGAATGACTGCAGTCATTTCAATAATTTTTGACATTTTCGATATCATTTTTCGACACAATCGAAATAAAACAATTTGGGAACACAGTTTTTATTGCGGCTAAGGAAATAAGGCTGGATAATTATTCAGATTTCGTTATTCTAATATTCCGTTTTCTATGTATATAAATAGCTCCTTTGTATAAAATTACTCCAAAACATTCATTTTCTCAAGAAGTGGGCCTGGTAGTGGGCGGATTTTAAAAATATTTACACTTGTTCTGTTTCGATATCCAAGGACTTCGTCTACAAAATTTCATTGTCCTTGCTTATAATTTAATTTAATTTTCCTTGACAACCGGATCGACGGACTTGGCTCAATCGACTCGACTAGTAGTGTTGATCATTTACATATACATATACAATATATTTTATGTGGTCTATCTTTAATTTTTACCTGTGTTTCGAAAAAATGGATGAAATCACCGTGATCTGAAATATAACAGATAATAATATAGTAAATAAGTCGGATCACTTATATAATAACCGGACATAGCCCTTGCTGCCGATGCAATGTTTTAGAAATGTTTCACTCGGTCTGGACGCTTTGTGAAACATTTATTAAACGTTTATGAAATGTTTCACAAAGCGTCCAGACCGAGTGAAACTGAAACACTGTTTCGTTAAACATTTCGGCATTTCATTATTCATTGGTGACATGTGTCCCAAAGTGAGATATTGGTTTACGAAGTTCATGTACATAGCTCTCAACTCGTCATTTCTTAACAGTTTTCGATCAAGTGCGAGAAACCTATGTTTGGCATTTTCAAACGATGATCCGAGCGAGCTAGGAGGTGCTTTAAATGGCAATTTGACCTCAAAACGACCTTCCGGTAAAAGTTACGTATTTTTAATGAAGTGTTTTTTTACATTTTGGTTGCCCTGGAGCGCTGTATTTATAGCGTGATCAGGTTGATATGCTGATATTGAACTCATGACCCAATAATCTGCGTCAAATGAATTATCATTCAACCTTGATTTTACTGCATGCAATTTTTTTTTTGACTGTCGTGTTTGCTTTCCCAACGCCTAGCAAGTTTAAAAAGTAAAGTACTTAAAAGTACTGGCCTGAATTGTTTCTAATATTTACACCTGCAGTAGCAAGGATGACTTGATCAGGCATGCATAGCTTTGGAAGTCGAAGGTTGTGGCTCACTTGTGAATCTTGTTGCATATTGATGTATAAATGTGTGATGCGAGCGATTGCATTACACTTACTGAGTTTGCATTTAGATACTGTATGCCCTTTTCGCAGGCAGTTAATACAGATCGAGTATACTAAATGACTGAAAACCGGCTATAAAATGATCATTTGAATTACATTTGTTTGATCATTTGTGGTGAGAATGGGAATGAGTTGAGTAGTACTACTCAAATATGATACTCGAAAGAATATTTATAAAAAAACAGTAAGACCCTGCTCTGAGGGAAGACTGGAAAATTCAATATGGAATTGAAACTTGGTTGGATTTGTTCAATAATGAAACTTATAGTACTATCATCAAGCGAATTTTTTTCCTTCCCACTTTGCCCGCCTAGCTGGCTGGTTCTCATTTCTCGCAAGCAAAGAAAGTTTTTTTTCGCTCTCAGAGAATGGAGTTATAATGACAGTTTGAGTGAGTAATGAGTGCAAGCAAAGTAAGCAAAACCGGTTTTGGGCTTCCATTCCCACTCTGAATTTTTATCCACATGTTACGCAACTGAGTGAATGACTTTGCTAAGAAAATGAGTAAAGAAACTGATAAAAAAATTGGGTAAGTGCGAAGAGGGCCTCGTGCAATAGTGTTCCGGACATTTTATATTGTCATTAAATAGAAGGCAATTTATTCATATCCTGCATAGGTACACCTAATACTGGTTTTGAATAATGTAATGTCTTGTGCGTAGGTATGTCCTAGAAATACTGAGCTGAGATTCCAGTCCATGTTAACTTACACTTTCAATATAAAACATGGCGTACCAAAGCTTTTGGATAAAAATGAAAGAACCGGTACTTTGCTTGTTAAATGGTTTAAGTAAAGCAAAACACTGGCAATACTTGACATGCGAAGGAATACAGCATTTAGAGTTTTAAAAATTAAAAAAAAAAATTATTTTTGAAAAAAAAAACAAAATTAAAAAAAAAAATTAGTTTTTTAAACTTATTTAGTTTTCAAAAGCAGCATAGAGCTAACATATACGATCCATTCGTGCAAATCACTTCGTTTTTGAAAAATCGAAATCGAATGCAGTAGCAGCAAGAGAAGAGCTTATAGGGAAGTCCATGCGCTCTTCTAAAATCTGTAACTCGGGAACTACGTAGCGGATTTGGATGAAACTTGAAACTTGAGCAAATCGTAGTATCAAAATGATCTGCTGTAAAAATTATTTGGATAACATGAAAACTGGGGGAGATACAGTGGGGTAACTAGATGCCCCATTTTTTTAATTTTTCTCAGAAAATATATAAAATACAGGAATTTTCGTATTGTTTTTACAATCTACACTAAATTCTACGTATCTCCAATTTTTTTCATATTTTTACCATTTATGGTCTGGCCGCTAGGGGGGGGGGGACAACATTTTTCAAATGTTTGGCGAGCTTTTTTGTTCAACAAATTTTGCCAGAAAAAAATATTTCTTACATATATGGAGCCCTTGCTAAATTCTCTTTAATTTGATATGCCACATGATGGGGAACAAAATAATTTTTTTTTGCCCTTCATACAAGGTGCCCAAAAAAGGGCTCCCAAAATGAAATTCATTGCCGCCATCTTGTGCAGGCTTCCACATAATGTATACATAGCGAAAGTTTCAGCTCTCTATGTCTATCGGTTCAAAAGTTACAGGGCTGTGACAGACTGACGGACAGACAGACACCGTATCAAACCCATAAGTGTTCCGTCTTACCTTTTAAGGTCCGGAACACTAAAAAATGATTAGCCTTGAGCAGAATATGACTATGTGTGTACATATTTGGAAGATGCGTAAAAAAGTGTTTAGTTATGCGTCAGGTTCTTAATTTAAGTGGTGGTCTGGTTAAGGGA